>CM070774.1:65069661-66458411 GCA_036346955.1 Dipus sagitta | reverse complement strand
TTTTTTATTGACAACTTCTATACTTACAGACAATAAACCATGATATTTCCCTCCCCTCCCCCATTTTCCCCTTCACAAATCTGCTCTCCATCATATTCCCTCCCTCTCTCTGTTAGTCTCTCTTTTATTTTGATGTCATCATCTTTTTCTCCTATTATGAGGATCTTGTGAAGGTATTGCTAGGCACTGTGAGGTCATGGATATTGAGGCCAATTTCTGTCTGGACAGTTGCATTGTAAGGAGTGGTGCCCTTCCTTTGGCTCTTACATTCTTTCTGCCACCTCTTCTGCAATGGACCCTGAGCCTTGGATAGAGATGTTTCAGTGCTGAGCACTCCTCCATCCCTTCTTCTCAGCACTATGTTGCCTTTTGGGTCATCCCGGTGGTCATCGCCATCTGAAAAAAGAAGCTTCTCTAACCAGAAGTGAGAGTAGCATTAATATATGAATATGAACATTAAGTGTAGTACTTTCAGGGCAGTTTGGTGAGCTTAATATATGGAGTTAGCCAAACAAGAGTAGGCTTTATACCTCTAAGGCTCTTGACCTCCCCTGCTATAGGCTTTTGATTAGGTTTTCAGTACCAGGCATGTATTCCTCCCATAGAGTGGACCGCCAGTCCAATTGGAGAGCAGTTGGTTTCCCCCAGAGCAGACATGCCATTATTGTACCCATTTGGTCATTTGGCCTGTCTGTCCAAACTTGAGGCTCTCAGTGTCCACTGTTTTCACCACTAATGACTTCTGTCTCCCATAGGGCTGCATACAGTGCAGCTTTTTCCAGTTTATAGTTGGCTGGTCTACAGGAAGAAGGTTTTCAGCTCAGCACCAGCTTGGTTTGTCAGTGATCTTGCTGCCCACACATGTGAAGTCTTCAGCAATAGGGTCTTACCACTTGTTACTCCTGGGAAACCAACGGGCCTTGGGAAAGCCTGTAATGTTTTGGAGACAGTAGGGCCCTCCCTGGCCAACAAATCACTGGAAAGTATCCCATCCCTGGCCCTGAAACTTTTCTAGTAGCAATCTATGGCTTCTGCATGTGCCATTATCCAAAGAAGTAGGCTTTCACATGTCTTATTAAGAATATCTTGAATGTTGAATGACCTTCCCCCTACCCTTCTCTTACTCAATCTCTTTCCCTGGCCTCATTTAGGCCATTCCACTCCCTGTAATCTGTTCTTCTACTTACATATGTACAATACCATCCCCTAAATTCCTTCCTTCTCCTCCTTATAGCCTTTTTCCAGCTTACTGACCTCTGCTAGCGATTTTTTGATTCCAGTTCACACACAAGTCTAAATATTTATAGCTACGATCCACATATAAGAGAGAACATGTGATGTTTGGCTTTCTGGGGCTGACTTACTTCACTTGGTATAATCCTTTCCAGATCCATACATTTCCCAGCAAATTTCATAATTTCATTTTTCTTACCACTGAATAGAACTCCATTGTGTAGATATATCACATCTTTATTATCCACTCATCTGTTGAGGTACATCTAGGCTGGTTCCATTTCCTAGTTATTGTGAATAGAGCAGTAATAAACATGGTTGTGCAAGTATCTCTAAGGTAGTGAGAAGTGTCATTAGGGTATATGCCTAGGAGTGGTATAACTGAGTCATATGGTAAATCTATTTTTAGCTGTCTCAAGAACCTCCACACTTTCCATGATGGCTATACCAGATTACATTCCCAACAACAGTGTAGAAGGGTTCCTCTTTTTCTGCATCCTCGCCAGCATTTATTATCATTTTTTCTCTTGATGGTGGCCATTCTGACAGAGTGAGATGGAATCTCAAAGTAGTTTTAATTTGCATTTCCCTGATGGCTAAGGATGTAGAACACTGTTTTAGATGTTTATATGCCATCTGTATTTCTTCCAATGAGAACTCTGTATTTAGTTCCATAGCCCATTTTTTAATTGGGTTGTTTGATTTCTTATTGTTTTGTTTTTTTTTGAGTTCTTTGTATATTCTGGATATGAATCCTCTGTCAGATGTATAGCTGGCAAAGATTTTCTCCCATTCTGTAGGTTTCCTCTTTGCTCTATTCACAGTGTCTTTTGCTGTACAAAAGCTTTGTACTTTCATGAGATCCCAGTAGTTGATTAGTGGTTTTATTTCCTGAGTAACTGGAGTTACATTCAGAAAGTCATTACCTATGCCAATATGTTGAAGGGTTTTCCCCTACCTTGTCCTCTAGCAACTTCAGAGTTTCGGGTCTGATATTAAACATAATGTAGTGCAGACGTGAATGTCTATATAGACGTGGTGCAGACAGGGGTCTGTGATATATAGTTTGAAAGCATTTCCTTTGAGAAACTGTGTGGGTGCTGGTGGGAAAAGCCTCAGCCATCATGTGAATACAGCACCCAAGTGCTGTCTCCAAACACAAAGATAAGGGTGTGTTCTCATTAGCTTGGTGTGTGTTGTGAGCCTTTTGTCTACTTGCAAAGAAGAGATGGCACAGTCAATCAAATCTATTGTTGCCTCACACCTCCATAGCAACAGTGACATGAAGGGGCAGAAACAGACACCAGAATGGGTCCAGTTGTGTGATTGGACATATTCCCACACCTTTTATAATAAATATTTCATTGATTTATGAGAGAGAGAATGAGTATGGGTATGCCAGGGCCTCTTGCCACTGCAAATAAATTCCAGATGCATGCACCACTTTGTGCATCTGGCTTTACATAGGTACTGGGGAATCGAACTCAGGCCTGCTGAGCCATCTTTGCAGCCCCGCCAAAACCTTTGTTGCAGTTGTTGTTTGACTGGTTTTTATAGTCTTAGAGATTAAACTCAGGGCCTTTTACTTGCTAGGCAAATGCTCTACCACTGAGTTATATCTCTAGCCCCTTCTGAGGTTTATTGAGGCAAAAAAAATCTCACTATGTAGCCCAAGTTGGACTTGAACTTTTGATCCTCCTGTCAGAGGCTCTCAAGTGTTAGGATTACAGGCATGTGCCGCTATGCCTGGCACCCTATCCCTTTTTAAGTGACTGGCCCTCTGTTGTCACATGTCCTGGTAAGGGTGTACACCATGGGTGGCACTGATACTTATCACCACATCTGTCCTCCTCTTGTTGGGGGGGAGATGGGTAGCTATTTCCTGTCTCACTTGCAGGTGAGTGGTGGGATGGCTGAGCTCTTTCCTGCAGGATCTGAGCAGGCTCATGCCTGGCCTATGCTGAAGGCTACAGGTGTCTTGGCAGTGTTCCCTCCCCTGCTCCCTGTCCTTCTGGCCATGTGAGGCTGAAGGCCGTCTAACTGTGACCTGTAGACAGCAGCCATGGCCGAGGGAGAGATGAAGCAATGGCTTGACGGGTGCTTGGGTCTCTGACTGGCTCATAAGGCAGAGCTGCCCCGGCTGGTATGCTCATCCTTGAGTGCGACGTGAGAAGGACACGCTGTCTTCTACTCCACTGCCTTGGGACATATTGCTGTTGTAGCAGTTCAGCCTTAATGTAGCAATATACATGTACTTTTTTTTTTTTTTTTGAGGCAGTGGGGATTGAACCCTGAGCAAGTATTCTACCACTTAGCTACATCCACAGCCCCTTCCCTGCTTTAATTACTTTTTATTTTGAAACAGGGTCTCAGTAACTTGTCTAGGCTGGCCTTGACTTCTTTGTGTATATGTGTGTGTGTAGGCCAAAGGTTGCTATTAGGGATCTTTCTCGATTGCTCTCAACCATTTTTTTAAATTGTTATTTATTTATTAATTTTTCTCAGTCTTTTTTATTATTGAGACAGAGTCTCTCATTTGAAGCCAGAAATCAGTGATTCAGCTAGTGTAGCTTGCCAGCTTACCTTGCCTCTGCCTCAGAGTTCTCCCCACTTCTCCTCCCACTGGCTTCCTTGTCTCTTCCTGTGATACATGTATATAACAAAATATATTTTATATATCATATGCTAATACATATATTTAATATATTAAAGATATATATATATATATGTATATATATATATATATATATATATATATATATATATATACATTTTCATGTGAGAGAGAACATGATCTTTATCTTTCGGAGACTTGCTTTGCTTAACATGAAGATCACCAGTCTAACCCTTTTCCTGCAAATGATGTAATTCTGTTCTTCATTGCCAAATTTAAGTCCATTGTATATGTAACAGTTACTTTCTCATTGCTGGGGAAAAATATCTGACCAAAAGTTGTATACAGAGGAAAACGAATTGTTTGGCTCACAGTTTCAAGGGTGTTATATAGAAGAGAACGAATTGTTTTGGCTCACAGTTTCAAGGGTGTTATATAGAAGAGAACGAATTGTTTTGGCTCACAGTTTCAAGGGTGCTTCATCATGGCAGGGAAAGCATGGCAGAACAGCCGGCTGGGGCATCACGTCTTGTCATATCAGCTGGAAGCAGGAGGAGGGGTTGAATTACATAATTTCCCAAAGCCTGCCTCAAGCAACATACCTCTTCCATCAAGGGTCTATCTACCTCCCAAAGGCTCCACAATTTCCCCAAATTGTCACCAGCTGGGGACCAAGTATGAGTTTTAATCACAAACACATAAGGCTATAGGGGGATACTCCACATTCAAATCACCACAGTGCATATATGCCACATTTTCTTGAAGAACACCCATGTTGGCCCTGTCTTGGCTGTTGTGAATCATTAATGCCACAGTGACTGGTTCACAAGGTGGAGTATGTGTTTATTTATGTGTGTGTCTGTATAAGCACATGTGTGCCACAGGGTATGTCTGTATGGACATGTGTGTCATGGTGTGTACGTCTGGATAGTCACACGTGTGCTGTAGCAGACAGCCTCAGGTCACTAGGATGAACTTCCAGACCAGGCACAGCACAGTTATGGGATAAAGGGATTTATTGAGGCAGGGGAAGTTCCATAATGGCAGAAGAAGTTGGTCCCCTTTTACAGGTTCAAACACAGGGAGAGAAAAGCCAAAAGCCACAGCAGCACCGTAAGAGGGCACACTTAGGAAGTCCAGGCAGAGCTCAAGCACTTTGCATGTTTTTAGACTGGAATTCCAAATCCACCCCACACCTTAGGGCTGGACCCGCCCACAGTGTCACCTTCTCCAGCCAGGTGACTGAAGATCTAAATTACAAGCTTTTTTTTTTATTTTTGGTTTTTCAAGGTAGGGTCTTGCTCTAGTCCAGGCTGACCTGGAATTCACTATGTAGTCTCAGGCTGGCCTCGAACTCACAGTGATCCTCCTATCTCTACCTCCCAAGTGCTGGGATTAAAGGCATGTGCCACCGTGCCTGGCTTTAACTTACAAACTTTTAATAAACTCCTGAATCAATTGGGGGCCATCCATTCAAACCACCACATGTGCCATGGTGGGTGTGGAGGTCAGAGAAAAACCTCAGGCTGCTGGTCCTCACCTTCTATATATGTTTTTAAGATTTTATTTATCTGTGTCTTGGGGGAGGCTTGCCAAGTTCTCTTGCCACTTCAAAGGAATGCCAGACGCATATGCTGTGTTTTGCATCTGGGTTTGTGTGGGTACTGGGGAATTGAACTCGGGGCCAGCAGAATTTGCAAGCAAGTGCCTTAATTCCTGAGCCATCACTTCAGCCCTTCCTACATTGTTTTGAGACCAAGTCCCTCTAGCTGGCCCTAGAGCTTTGGGATGCCCCTGACTCTGTCTCCCATTGCCATGGGCATGCTGGGATTCCACGTGTGTGTGCCACTGTGTCTAGCTTTACTTGAGCATTGGGGATCTAAATTCTGATCATCAAGCTTATGTACCAAGTGCTTTTAACCCACTGAGGATAGAATCTCACATTGTCATTAAATTTTATTTTTTGCCTTGTTCAAAGCCAGCCTGGGCTACAGAGCTAGATCCTGTCTCAAAAAAATAAATAAAACACATGTTCAGATGACAGGTAGATAAGAGGTCAAAAGTATAAAGAGATGATGACCAAACATTCGCTGTGACTCGTCTTGAGTGGCCAGACGCTTAGAGGTTTTGATGTTTTTATTATACCTCTTTGCAGTTTTGAACCATCTTTCAGTAAACATGTTGTAATAAGAAATAAATCCTTGTCGTAGTAGACAGCATCAGGTTGGCTAAGATGAACTTCCAGACCAGGCACCATTATGGAAGAACGAATTTATTAAAGCTTACAGATCCAGGGGAAGTTTCATAATGGCAGAAGCTGGCCTGCTTTCACAGGACCGGACACAGAGAGACAGAGAGAGAGAAGCCACAAGCCCAAAATGCCAAACCGCCACACGGCACAGCACACTTCAGGAAAGGGACTCTAGCTGGGCACGCTTTGTGTATCTTTAGATTGGAATTTCAAACCCACCACCACACCTTAAGATCCACCCAGTAACACTGCCTCCAGCCCGGTAGCTGCAGATCCAAGCTACAAACTAATAAAACACTGAATATATTGGGGGCCATTTATTCAAACTACCACACCTGTCTTGTTGCCATTTTATGTTATTTATTTGCAAGAAGAGGGAAAGAGAGAGAATGGGTGCACCAAGGCCTCTAGCCACTGAAAACAAACTCCAGACGCATCGCCACTTTGTGCATCTGGCTTTATGTGGATACTGGGGACTCGAACCCCAGTCATCAGGCTTTGCAAGCAAGTTCCTTAACCACTGAGCCTTCTCTCCAGCCCTGTTATTGTTGTAATATTGTACTATTTACAAGATTCACTCCATTCTCGTGCTGGCCAAGTGTTCCAAGTGGTAGAACAGTTCTGTTGTTTTAGAAGTGCTCAGTGTTTCCATTTTACAAATAGGGACTCTTTTTATCAGCTACTGCCTCCTGGTATTTCCTTCCTCTGCCTGTCCAGATGAAGCAAGCGCCTCGAGGCTGTGGAGTTTCTTTTGGGTGCCGTTCAGTTTACAAAAGCAGCTCATCAGTCCACAGTCAGTGTTCTCAGCCTCCAGTGCCAGCTTGTGTTTGCCAGGGTTTGCTCCTCCTTCCAGTCCAGGCTCTTCCTGGAGCTACTTCCTGGGATCCGCAGTGCCAAGGACAGTCCTTCAGGCCTATAGGGCCCAAGTACTACTGCCACTTGAGAGAAATGAGTTGGGGACACAGAGCATGTGGTGAGCCCAGTGTCTTTAATCCCCTTCAATGAGTTCATCGCAGCTCTGTAATCCCACCCATTGAGGTATGTTTAGTGCAAACTGCTCGTCACAGCAGCTACCTGCAGGGGTCTGAACTGGAGAGCTGGAAGATTCTGTCCTTAAAAAGGAAGTGAGCCTTGGTCTAACACCTTAGGGCTCTCTTATTTTTTTTTAAGATATTTATTTATTTATTTATTTGAGACAGAGAGGGAGGGAGGGAGAGAGAGAGAGAGAGAGAGAGAGGTAGTGAGAATGGGGCACACCAGGGCCTCTAGCCACTGCAGACCAACTCCAGAGGCATGTGCCACCATGTGCATCTGGCTTATGTGGGACCTGGAGAATTGAACCTGGGCCCTTAGGCTTCGGAGGCAAGCACCTTAACCACTAAGCCATCTCTCCAGCCCAGGGCTCTCCTATTTAAGCCTCATGCTCTTTCTAGTCTGAAGGTGTCAGCCACACCAGGTGTGTGGATGGTTATTACCCACACACACCAGGCATTCTATGTACGACGGTGTATCTCTCTGGTAGAAACCGGAAATACCCCCGCAATGGCCAGAGGCAGGGCATGGCCAGCTTGAAGGAAGGAAATCACCAAACACACCAGGACCATGCTTCTCCTCCAGGGAACCACAGTGCTGGCCATTTTCAAGGTGAGGTAAAGATATCCAGGTATTTAAAAAATATATTATTTATTTGCAAGCACAGAGAGATAAAAGAGAGGCAGAGAGAATGACTGCTGCAAATGACCTCCAGGCCACTTTGTGCATCTGTCTTTATGTGGATACTGGAGAATCAAACCGGGGTGATTAGGCTCTGCAGACAAGCACCTTAACCACTGAGCCACCTCTCTAACCTCCACATTCAGTTATTTTTTATTTTTATAGGTTGAAGCAGTAGGGAGGGCTTGTGGGCTGCAGGAAGGCCTGGGACAGCTCTGGCTTTGTCCTAGCAAAGACATCTGTGAGCTGGCATTGGAGGGATGGCTCTGCCCAGGGGCCAGCAGTAACAGCACCCACCAGGAGAGCTTCCTTTGCTTGCATCTAATATGTGGCTTATAAGGGCACACTGGCTGTACCTTCTTAGAATATGCAGCCAAATGAGTGGCTGTCCTTGGTTTTCTAAACACAGTTGCCAAAAAAAAAAGGAACCTTAAAACATATCCATCATTCAAAGGTCAATCTCTACTGCCACTTAAAAATCTTCATGCCCGGGCTAGAGAGATGGCTTAGCGGTTAAGCCCTTGCCTGTGAAGCCTAAGGACCCCGGTTCGAGGCTCAATTCCCCAGGATCCACGTTAGCCAGATGCACAAGGGGGTGTATGCATCTGGAGTTCATTTACAGAGGCTGGAAGCTCTGGCGTGCCCATTCTCTCTTTCTCTCTCTCTCTCTCTCTCCCTCTCTCTGCATCCTTCTCTCTGTCACTCTCAGATAAATAAACAAACAAAAAAATTTTAAAAAAATCTTCATGTCCCCAAATGGAGCTTCTCCTTCCTATAACTGTGCTGGACATGCTTCTGTTGACCATTCAGCCTACTGTATGAGAATCACCTGTCTATGCCTCTCCAAGACCGCAGAGTCCTCCAAGGCACACAGCATGTCTCACCTCATGTTTGTGGGCCCAATGCCTGGTACACAGGAAGTGCTCAGTTAATATTTCTATGTGCTGATCTTTGGAGCGTGTCTTTGAAAAGTTCATTTTAAAGATTCCAAACAATGGTGATTCCTTTGCCCATTTTTTTCCCCCTATTTAGGGTAACATTTATGAGTTTACTTCTTGAGACTTGTCTATTTTTAAATCTTCAAATGCCACAAGGGGGAGAGGTGGGTCCCTAGGGCACTCTCAATACTTCGGACAGGATTTGTTACTATCACTGATAAGATTGTCTCACAGGAATCTCTTTCATGCATCTAACACTTCACAATTGAAAGCCCCGCCACCTTTATTACCAAGTGTTATTATGCTTATTTGTCATTACCAAGGCACATATGGGCTAAGGGGGGGGGCATGCATTTAAAATTTTTATTTTTACTTATTTATTATTTGATTATTTATTTATTTATTTGCAGCAGGGTCTCCCTGTAGCTAAGGCTGACCTGGAATTCACTATATAGTCTCAGGGGTGGCCTCAAACTCCCGGTGATCCTCCTACCTCTGTCTCCCGAGTGCTGAGATTAAAGGTGTGTGCCACCATTCCCAACTTATTTTTAATTTTTTAAAATTTTTATTTATTTGCAAGCAGAGAGAGGGAGAGAGAGAGAGCAAGAGTGAGCTAGGGCCTCTAGACACTACAAACAAACTCCAGGTGCATGTGCCACTTTGTGCATATGGCTTTACATGGGTTCTGGGGAATCGAACCAGGGTCATGAGGCTTTGCAGGCAAACGCCTTACTCACTGAGCCATCTCTCTAGCAATATATATATATATATATATATATATATATATATATGTATATGTATAGTTTTTTTTTTGAGGTAGGGTCTCACTCTAGCTCAGGCTGACTTGGAATTCACTCTGTAGTCTCAGGGTGCCCTCGAACTCACTGTGATCCTCCTACCTGTGCCTCCCGGAGTGCTGGGATTAAAGGCGTGCACCACCACACCCGGCTAGCCCTATATTTTTAAATCATATAAGATCAAGTATGTGTGTGTGTGTGTGTGTGTGTGTGTGTGTGGTTTACCTGAAAGCCTTATTCTTAGAATCCTGCACCATTTTGTATAATTTATCACATATTGAATGTATGCCTGCCATGGGCCCAGTAACTGCACAAGGCATGGAAGACTCAGATGAGAAATCCCAGGGCTTCCTCGTCTTGGTGGCAAAGGAATAAGCGTCCTGGTAAAGGTGTCCTTCAAGGCTATGGGAGTCATGAGCAAGAGGATAAGCTCCTGGGCTGCTTCTGCCTGGATAGGTGTGGGGAAGCCTCAGACCTGGATGATGAGGACGAAAATGGTGATGATGGCAACAGTGCTGGCATCAACAACAACTCATGGTTCTTAGCACATGCCCGGCGCTGCTGTAGGCGTGCGCACATAGTAACTCCGTTAATCCTGCCCAGGCTGTGTGCTTGAGGCATGGAGAGACTGGATAAGTTGTTTAAGATCACCCAGTACGTCCAAGAAATTGCTCACTATTTCTTAGGATTCTGCACTAAAAATGGCAACAGTCATAGTGGCAAAGAAAGGGATATTTTTCCTCTTTTTAAGTTGAAATAAGATATGTAATAACGAATATCTTAAAAATATTTTTATTTATTTATTTATTTATTTATTTGAGGGGGAGAGAGAGAGAGAGAGAGAGAATGTGAGAATGGGCACTCCAGGGCCTCTTTCCACTGATGCATGTGCCACTTTGTGCATCTGGCTTTACGTGGGTTGGGTATTGGGGAATCGAACCCTGACCGACTGGCTTTGCAAACGAGCGCCTTTAACTGCTCAGCCATCTCCCCAGCCCAATAATGGGGTAATTTTTTTCTTTTTCTTTTTTTCTGGGTTTTCGAGGTAGGGTCTCACTCTAGCCCAGGCTGACCTGGAATTCACTATGGAGTCTCAGGGTGGCCCTCCTACCTCTGCCTCCCAGTGCTGGGATTAAAGGCGTGCGCCACCACGCCCGGCGGGGTATTTTTTTCTATGCAGAATTCCATCTTCTTTGATCCCCTTCCTAAAAACGAAGCCCATGTATTTCTTAAACTTTTATTTAGCAGTACACCGAGGGCTCTTTCTGGAGATATTAAGCCTAGTGGGTGGCTCTGGCTCCAGGTGCCCCAAACAGTCTACCACGGGTAGGAGATAAAGGTTAAAATAAGACATTGCAAATCATGCAGACTTGGACTGGACTTCCAGCCCTGTCGATTCTTAGGTATGTGACCTCTAAGCCTTCACTTCCCCATCTACGAAAAGAGGATAATAGCCATTTCTATGCCTTTGGGGTCTCTCGTGGCAGTTACTTTTTGCTCCCTCCACATCCATCACACAAGATGAGGCTTCTGAAGCAAGCAGATGCTGAAAAGGAGCCAACCTGGAAGCCTGCGGAGTGCTCTGGCATGCTTGGAGCTATTGTTCTGCCACTGAAAGGGCAGGGAGGGCAGAGGGCCCTGGGGCCTTTGGTGGACATCTGCCTGAGAGAGTTCCTCTGCCTTGCCATTTGGAGACACAGGCTTTTCCTTCAAGGGCTGAGGTAAATATATATATATATAAACTACTCCATAGAACCAGCATTTGTGGTTGGCTAGAGGTTAGCAACAGGGGTGGAAGTGGGCTTGGCTTGGGGGTTTGTCCCTGGGGCACAGCTGAGAGGAACCTGGGGGCCAACAGTGCGCTCTCTGTTTACTCAGAGGTTTCCTAACCCGAGCTGCCCAGGAAGCAGCTTTGCGAGGAAAGGAAAAACATGTGGGTTAGATGAATCGCTTGGTGGGCCGAGTGGAGCCCATGTGCTGCCTATGCTTGGGCTCCTGCTTCCAGGCAGGCAAGGGGAGGCACAGAGCACCGTCCAGCTCCTGCCCTGCATGGGCCACAGTCCAGGGCATAACCTGAGCCCTTCAGAGGTTGCTGGCCTCATAGCCACTACCTCCTGGGTGACCTTTAGAGGGAGATTGCTCACTCACCCACGCCTTCACCCCATGTGAGTCATCTTTTCAGTGCTGGGACAAAACACCTGAGGTAAGAGCCAGGAGGAAAGATTTATTTCGGCTCATGGTTTTCAGAGGTTGCAGTCTGGGACCTGCTGGCGCCGTGGATGTTAGGCGAGTGGGAAGAAAGAAGGGTGTGGCAGAGCAAGGCTGCTTGTCTCATGGTAGACAGAAGGGAGGGAGGAAGAGAGGAAAAGACAGAAGGAGGAAAGGAGAGAGAGGCAGAGAAAGAAAACACAATAGACCTGTCAAGACACACCTCCCATGGTCTGTTTTCTCCAGATACGCTCCACTTCCTAGTAGCCCATTCAACTATAAAGTTTTCAATGGCTTGATCCAGTCACTTCTCGATAGTGCTACGGACTAGGGACCAAGCTTTTAACACACGAACCTTCTAAAGGGGCACTTCAGGGCTGGAGAGATGACTTAGTGGTTAAGGCGTTTGCCTGCGAAGCCAGGACCCAGGTTCGATTCCCCAGGACCCACATAAGTCAGACGCACAAGGTGGTGCATGCATCTGGAGTTCGTTTACAGGGGCTGAAGGCCCTAGAACGCCCATTCTCTCTCTCTCTCTCTCTACCTGCCTCTTTCTCTCAAACAAATAAAATAAGTAAGTATTAAAAATATTTAAGAATTAAAAAGATAAAGGGGCACTTCATATCCAAACCATAACAAGACTCTTGGGGTGGATTTGGAGAAGGATTGGTTTGTTCCTTTGTAACAGCTGCCTGTCTCTTCACTCACCTTGTTCCACCTTTTCCTTGCTGGGAAGAGATTTGTAAGCAGAATAATATATTGAAAGGTTATATTAGCAAGGGAGAGGTTTGCGTTTCTAATGAGGGCTTCACTTGGCAGAAAGAATTCATGCACCCTGGAATGAAGGGTGGCCTCAGAGGCTCCATGACTCTGAGGTCTTGGTGATGTTAGTGATGGAATGGGCAAGTGGGTACGAGGCAGAGGGTGAAAGGAAGGAGGGAAGAGACTGTGGAACTTAGAGATTCTTTGTTTTGAGTCTGCCCCTGTGTGGATTGCAGCGAGTTCATACTTAGCTGAAGGGCATACTTCCTGGAAATAAATATATGATGTTGCCATCCTCTGGACTCTTAGCTACCTGCAATCAACTATAAGAAGCCTTGCAGTCTTCCTGGAGTTTGTGGTTTTCAAGGAAGGATAAAATGGCATGATCTATCTTGATTATCTTTTTAAAAAAATTTTAGAGAGGGGGCTGGAGAGATGACTTAGCGGTTAAGTGCTTGCCTGTGAAGCCTAAGGACCCCAGTTCGAGGCTCGACTCCCCAGGACCCACGTTAGCCAGATGCACAAGGGGGCGCACGCATCTGGAGTTCGTTTGCAGTGGCTGGAGGCCCTGGCACGCCCATTCTCTCTCCTTCTCTCTATCTGCCTCTTTCTCTCTCTGTCTGTCGCTCTCAAATAAATAAATAAAAATAACAAAAAAATTTTTTTTGAAAAAAAATTTTTAGAGAGGGAGAGAGGTGAGAGAATTGACAGGTCTCAGCCACTGCAATCGCATGCCAGACTCTCGCGCCAGCTAGTGGGCCTGTGCAACCTTGCGCTTGCCTTTCCTTTGCACATCTGGCTAACATGGGAACTGGAGAATTGAACATGGGTCCTTAGGCTTCACAGGCAAGTGCCTTAACCGCTAACCCATCTCTACAGCCCTATTTTGATTATCTTCTGTGTGCTGGCATCTTGCTTCACACTGAGGAGAGACAGAAAGAGTCAGGACTCATGCTGGGGAGATTTCTAAAGTCACCATTGAGATGGCAGCAGTCAAGAGACAAATAGGAACCGTGGGTGGGTATCAATCACTCCAGGAACCTTCATGGAGGAGGCAAATCTTCCCTGGTCTTTAGGGGTGACAGGACAGAAATAGCCAATGGGACTTGGCTTTGGACCAGGGAGACACAGTAATACAGAGCTGACCTTTCAACCCAGTTGTACCAATGTCTTTGAAGGACAACTGAACTTTGCCTTGAGATCCTCCACCCCCATCGTGGGGTACTGGCCTTGGACCAGTGAGTTTCCCTGTGGACCCAGGACTCCAGGACAAACTGAAGGCTTCGGCCAATCTGGGTGTGGAGGTTCTCAGGATTTTTGGTACTTTGGGCTGTTTGAACCCTGTCAAAGAAGCTCTGATAATATATATCTGTCTTGGGAAATAAGAGAAACTGAGTAATATAAATGGCCTCCATAGCAGGTCAGGAATACACTCCAAGTGCAAGGTCTTCTGCTCAGGCCCTTTGCTGGAGAGAGACGGGCTGAGCAGAGAGCAGGTCTGGCCAGGCTGGGTTCAAGCATGTGGCACTATTCCCAGGGCTTAGCTTCTGCAGTTGCCCACATGGCTTTGGAATGCCCAGGCTATCCCTCCCCTTTGACCTTCACCTCTGCAGACCTATAGGTCCCTCTTTCATGGACTTCCACTAGAGAAGGCATAACGTGACCCAGACTGTTCTCTCAGACTTCCCCACCCCACTGGAGTTCTTTACTGACCTCTCTCATGGGCATCATAAACCTTCTAGAAACTTGTTTGGTTGTTTTTCCCTTTGTAGTTATTTCAAAAATGTTCTCTTTTTTTATTTCTCCTCAAAACTTTTATAGAAAGTCAGGATCTCAGAGAGGTTGGCGCAGATAATGAGAAAAGCAGGATTGGGCGGGTAGTTACGATGTCAGGGGATTTGCAAGAAGAAATATTTCTTTTTTTGTTGTAAATGCACACACCGGAGAAATAGTTTCAAGGCATTCCAAGAAGCATGAGGGATTTATGCAGCTCAGTAGAAAAAAGACAAGGTGCTAAAATTGAATCCAGGGCTTCACACTTGCTAGAAAAGAAAGAATATTGGCTTATTTTTAAAAATATTTTATTTTTATTTGTTTATTCAGGAGAGAGAGAGAGGCACTCCAGGGCCCTGTATCCTCTGAAAACGAACTTCAGACACATGTACCACTTCGTGCATCTGGCTTACGTGCGTGCTGGGGAATTGAACCTGGGTCCTTTGGCTTTGCAGGCAAGCACCTTATTTGCTAAACAATCTCTCCATCCCTGTGTTTATTTTTTGTTTTATTTGCAAGTGTGCCTTTTTTTGTGTGTGAGTGTGGGTAGGCGTGTGCCATGGCACACGTGTGGAGGTCAGGGGACAACTTTTGGTTGTTGGTTGGTCCTTGCCTTCTACAACATTCCCCACCCTTCTCTCTCCCTTATCTGGCTTCCAGCTTTTTATGTGGGGTCTTGGGATCAAATTTTGGTATTAATTCTTGAGTGGCAAATGCTAGACATTGACTTTGGGATTTTGCAGCTCGTGTTTGTTATGAGGCCTACAGTCTATGTGGCAAACTTGACGCTGGCATTGAGGACACTTTGACCTTTAAGGACCAGAAGAAAGACCCAGAGAGAAAGATTTTTCACTAGCTCAGCAGGGGTCCTCAGGATTCAGGGTTTTATTTTATTGAACATATCCCATTTTATTTATTTGGACAGGGTCATGTAGCCCACGCTAGCTTTCAACTCACTATGTAGCTGAGGCTGACCTTGAACTCCTGATCCTCCTGCTGCCACCTCACCTTCAAGGGCTGATATTATAGGTGTGGGCCACCATATCTAGCTTAACCATGACCATTGTTTTATGCTGTGGACTATTTGGGATTTACAAAGTACACTTTTTAATGTTTGCTCTGACAGCATAATATTCCGTTTCTAGGTTTCATTTTTTTGAGATCTGAGCATGCTTAACTCAAATTCACAGTGTAGGGTCCATGTTAAGATTTTACCTATTTATTTTCTGTTTCCAACTGGAAAAGTGTTTATAACAAACTCTTTACTCTTTCTTTTCTTTCCTTCCTTCCTTTCTCTCCCTCTCTTCCTTCCTTCCTTCCTTCCTTCCTTCCTTCCTTCCTTCCTTCCTTCCTTCCTTCCAGAGAAAGAGGCAGAGAGAGAAAGAGAGAGAGAGAGAGAGAGAGAGAGGGAATGTGTGTGCAAGGGCCTCTAGCCACTGGAAATTAACTCCAGACACATGTGCCACCTTGTGCATCTGGCTTACATCGGTAATGGCTCCTTAGGCTTTGCAGGTAAGCACCTTAACCACTAAAGCTATCTCTCTATACCTCTTTCTTTTATTTTTTTGCATGTATATTTGTTTGCGGTGTGTATGTGTATATATTCATGTTTGTATCCATGCAGGATGACGTGTGTGTGTGTGTGTGTGTGTGTGTGTGTGTGTGTACGTGTGCATGTGCCAGAAGTCAACATTGAATATCTTCTTTGATCATTGCCCCCTTTGTTTACTGAGACAGGGTCTCTCACTTGAACCCAGATCTCATTTAGCTAGGCAGCTTGTCTCAGGGATCCCCTGTTTCTGCCTGTTAAATCAGGGGTATGCCTCCCAAATGATGGAATTGCAGATGGGCCACCCTTCCCAACTGACATTTACATGGGTGCTAGAGATGTGAACTGGGGTCCTCACGATTGCCCAGTAAGCTCTTTATCCACTGAGTCATTTCCCCAGACCCTCCTTCATACCCACTTTCTCTTTCTTCCTTCCTTTGTACATAGAGTATGAGTGGTGTATCATATCATGTGTGGTGTGTGATGTGTTGTGTGTACAAGTGTGTGTGTGTGTGTGTGTGTGTGTGTGTGTACTGTGGGCATGTATGCAGAGCCAGAGAACTTTGGGTGCTCTTCTCTATTGCTCATCCACATACTTCTTGAGATGGGGGTCTCCTTCTTGTCCTGGAGCTGCCATTTTGGGGCAGTGAGCCCCAGTACTTCTCTGGTCTCCGCACTGACCCCCTCCTGTGGACTGTCCCATGGACTGGGGTTATAGATGTGCATGGTTTCTGGGGAAATCAAACTTGGGTAGACCTAGGCCCTTCCGGGCTCTTTTGCGTAAGTGGCATGTGTTCCTATCCATTAAGAAATCTCTCTGGCCCCGTTTTCCTTCTTTAAAAAGTAAAAATGAAGTCCTCAGTGCCAGACTTTCAGCAACATGGCCACCCTTCTATTGCATGTTACACTGAGAACACATGTGCCTTGATCAGCCCCTGCCTGTTCAGGGCACGGCGGCTCTTTTAACTCAGGTCCTTATCATAGCTTTCTTTAATCATCACTGTATAACTGCTTTTCTTCCCTCCTCTCTAACTCACCTTCCTACTTACTAGCCAATTAGACTTTGTACTATCAAACTGAACTTTGGCAGTACAGACTTAAGCTAATTGAGAGCACTCAGTCATGATGCGGCGAGTCAAGTGCTCTTATGGATGGTGTGGCTGTGAATGGGTACAGCCCCGTGTTCCAGGGGCAGTATGGTATTGTCTATCAGAGTTAAAAGAGCAGAAAAAAACTCAGGACTTCCGGATAAGATGGCGGCATATTAGCCATGCCAAAGCAACCTGGGGAGAGAAGCAAGCAGAAAACCAGCAACGGAGATGCTTCTATCAAAAAGTGAAGGTGTATAAGAAATTATCGACCATAGCTGAGAAGCAGGAGAGACCCAGAGCTTCGAGCAAGCAGGAAAACAGCCAGAGCCGGCTCCCAGCACGGTGCAGAGCCGCAGGAGCAGGAGCCAGGTGAAGAGATCTTGCACTCACACCAGCCTCCACACAAAGTCAAGGAACCCGAAGGGGAAGACAGCAGGGACCAGCTGAACATCCACTGAAGAAGAAACAGCGGGACCGCGGAGCAGCTCTGGTACAACTCCAGGCTTCCTGCACAGCCTCCCTTCTCCCAACCGTGAACCTCTGCAGAACTCATTCACCTAAGCATCAGATTAACTCAAGATGCAGAAATCCCTACATTATAATACAAGAAAATCAAGATAATACAATTTTAACAAAAATTATAAATCCATCAGAAATTAGCTCCAGTGAGACTTATTTGGATGAAATGCCTGAAAAAGAATTTTTGAAAAACGATTGTATCTATGTTCAAATAAATCAAAGAAGAAACTAAAGGAATCAAAGAAGAAGAAAAACCCCTGAAGGAACCCCAGGAAAGCACAGGAAATCAACTTAATGAAATAAAGAGGTCAATATAAGACATGAGTAAGGAAATAGAAATAATGAAAACATACCAATCAGAAATACTAGAGATGCAAAACAGAATAAGTCAAATAAAAAACTGTAGAAAGTCTCACCAAGAAAACAGGCGAAGGAGGGGACAGAATATCTAAACTAGAAGACCAGATAGAAGATCTCATACAGCCCAACAGAGAGAAAGACAAACTAATAGAAAGGCATGGATGGGAATTTCAAGACATTTGGAACACTATGAAGTGA
Organism: Dipus sagitta; assembly: GCA_036346955.1. NCBI lineage: Eukaryota > Metazoa > Chordata > Mammalia > Rodentia > Dipodidae > Dipus > Dipus sagitta. Next base: position 66,440,405 of record CM070774.1, on the reverse strand, counting down.
TCAAATATAAGAATTCAGGGCATAGTAGAAGAAATTTACTCCAAAGACATAACATGTATTTTCAACAAAAATATAGAAGAAATTTTCCCCCAAATAGGGAAAGAGATGCCAGTATAGATACAGGAAGTCTTTAGAATGCCAAACAGGCAAAATCAGGAAAATAACCTCTCACCATCATATTATAATTAAACTACTAAATACACAAACCAAAGAAAATATATTGAAATGGTGGTGCACGCCTTTAATCCCAGCACTTGGGAGGCAGAGGTAGGAGGATTGCCATGAGTTTGAGGCCACCCTGAGACTACATAGTGAATTCTAGGTCAGCCTGAGCGAGAGCGAGACCCTACCTCAAAAAAAAAAAAAAAAAAAAAAAAAAAAAAGAAAGAGAGAGAGAGAAAAAAATATATATTGAAAGCAGTTAGAGAGAAAAATCAAGTCACATACAAAGGCAAGTCCATCAGGATAACAGCAGATTACTCAACACAAACTTTAAAAGCCAGAAAGGCTTAGAATGATGTATTCCAAGTTCTGAAAGATAACAACTGTCAACTAAGATTACTTTATCCAGCAAAGCTATCCATTCAAACTGATGGAGAAACAAGAACATTTCACAACAAAAACAGGGTAAAGGAAGATATGACCACTAAACCAGATCTATGGAAAATGTTTGAAGGGATCTTCCATGCTGAAGAGAAAGGAAAGTACATACATGAGAAAAAAAAAAAAAAAAAAAAAAACCATGCTCAAGTAACAGTTAATACAAGAGAGTAAAGAGAAAACAGGAAGCACTACAAACCAAGAAGAATGGTATGGTGAGAATAAGTGCATACCTTTCAATAATAATTCTTAATATCAGTGCCCTCAATGCCCCAACCAAAAGACACAGGTTCCCAAGGAACTCACCTTTCCATAAAAGAAAGACACCATCTTAAGGTGAAAGGATGGAAAATGGAATTTCAAGCAAATGGGCCTAGGAAACAAGCAGGTGTTACAATCCTAATGTCTGACAGGATAGACTTCAAATCAACATTAGTGAGGAAAGATAAGGAAGGTCAGTTTATATTGATTAAATAACAATCCAACAGGAGGATATTACAGTACTAAACATATATGCACCTAATATGGGGAGGGGGGCTCCCAATTTCATCAAACAAACACTATTAGACTTAAGGTCACAGATAACACCAAACCCAGTTGTAGTGGGGGACTTCAATACTCCACTTTCATCAACTGACAGGTCTTCCTGGCAAAAAGTAAACAGAAGCATCTGGCTTAAGTGACGTCATACAACAAATGGACCTAACAGCTATCTACAGAATATTTCACCCAAATGCTAAAGAATACTCTTTCAGCAGCGCATGGAAGGTAGCAGACAGTGTCAGGTTTGCTGAGATGAACATGCAGACCAGGCACAGTTATGGAGGAAGGGATTTATTGAAGCTTACAGATCCAGGGGAAGTTCTACAATGGCAGAAGAAGCTGGCCTGCCTTCACAGGTCCAAACACAGAGAGAGAGAAGCACAAGCCAAAAGCCAAAGACCACACAGCACAGCACATTTCAGGAACTCCAGCTAGGCACACTTTGCATATCTTTAGATTGAAATCTGAAACCCACCACCACACCTTAAGATCCGCCCAGTGACACTGCCTCCAGGCAGGTGGCTGCAGATGCAAACTACAAACTAATAAAACACTAAATTGGGGACCATCTATTCAAACTACCACATGGACCATTCTCGAAAATAGACCATATATTAGACACAAAGCAAATCTTAATAAACACAGGAAAATTGAAATAATTCCTTGCATTCTATCTGATCACAATGGGATTAAACTATGAATCAATAGCAAGAAAAGTTATAGAGGATAAACAAAATCATGGAAACTAAATAGTACACTACTAAATGATGGCTGGGTCAATGAAGAAATCAAGAAGGAAATTAAAAATTCATAAAATCCAATGATATTGAGAGCACAGCATACCAAAACCTTTGGGACACAATGAAAGCAGTCCTAAGAGGGAAATTTATAGCTTTAAGCGCCTATGTTAATAAACTAGAAAGGTTTCAAGTAAACAACTTAATGCTTCACCTTAATGCCTTGGAGAAAGAAGAACAAAGCAAACCAAAAATTGGTAGACAGGAAGAAATATTAAAGATTAGGGCCAAAAGCCAGGCATGGTGGCACATGCCTTTAATCTCAGCACTTGGGAGGCAGAGATAGGAGGATTGCAGAGAATTTGAGGCCACCCTGAGACTAGGTCAGCCTGGGCTAGAGTGAAACCCTACCTCAAAAAAACAAAACAAAACAAAACAAAACAAAAAACAAAAAAGGGGGGGGGGCTGGAGAGATGGTTTAGCAGTTAAGGCACTTGCCTGTAAAGCTGAAGGACCCTCAGTTCGATTTCCCAGGACCCACATAAGCCTGATGCACAAGGTGATACATGCATCTGGAGCTTGTTTGCAGTGGCTGGAAGCCCTGGCACACCCATCCTCCTCTCTCTCTCTTTCCCTCTCAAATAAATAAACAAACAAACAAACAAACAAACAAATAAATAAATAAATATAAAATACTAAAAAAGGATTAGGGCAGAAATTAATGAAATAGAAACCAAAAACAACAGCAACAACAACAAAAAGAATCAATGAAACAAAGACAAAGAGTTTGTTCTTTGAAAGGATAAACAAGATTGATAAAACCTTAGCAAATCTGACCAAAAATAAAAAAAAAAGAGAGCAGAGACACAAATCAATAAAATTAGAGATAAAAAGACACCATTACAATAGATAATGATGAAATTCAGAAAATCATGAGGACATACTTTAAAAACATATACTCCACCATGTTTAAAAATCTGCAGGAAATGGATGATTTTCTATTTTATTTTATTTTATTTTATTTTGTTTTTCAGTGTAGTGTCTTGCTCTAGCCCAGGCTGACCTCGAACTCAAAGTGATCCTCCAACCTCTGCCTCCCAAGTGCTGGGACTAAGGGCGTGTGCCACCACACCCGGCTCGATTTACTATCTTTTATGTAAATTTTATTTATTTATTTGCAAGCAGAGAGAGATAGAAGAGAGACAGACAGAGAGAATGGGCATGCTAGGACCTCTAGCCACTGCAAATAAACCCAAGATGCATGTGCCCCTTGTGCATCTGATTTATGTGGGTCCTGGGAATTGAATCTGGGTCCTATAGTTTTGCAGGCAAATGCGTTAACCACTAAGAAATCTCTCTAGCCCAATTTTCTAGACTTCTATGGCCTGCCAAAATTAAATCATGATGAGACAAACCATTTACACAGACTTATAACAAGCATGGAGATCAAAACAGTTATAAAAAAAAATCCCCCAACTTAAAAAAGTTCAGGCCACGATGGATTTGCAGGTGAATTTTACAAGACCTTCATGGATGAACTAACACCAATGCTTCTCAAACTTTTCCATAAAATAGAAAAGGAAGGAATACTAACAAACTCCTTCTATGAAGCCAGCATTACCCTGATACTAAAAGTAGAGAAAGACAGAACAAAAAAAAAATTACAGACCAGTTTCCCTTATGAACATAGACGCAAAAATTCCCAACAAAATACTGACAAACAGAATACATCAAAAAGATCATTCACTTACCCTAACCTTTCAGTGAATTGTTGGCCAGGGAGGTCCCTAATGCCCCTAAAACATTACAGGCCATTGATGTGGCTCTTGGTTTCTTACCAGGAAAGATGGCAATGCCCTACTGCTGAACGCTCCACATGCTTGGGCTGTAGGTCACCAAGAAATTAAGCTGCAGCTGAGCTGAAAACCTTGTTCCTATACACCAGCTGACAAGAAGCTGGAAAAAGCTACACTGCATGCAGCTCTATGGGAGACAGAAGTCATCAGTGGAAATAAACAACAGTGGACGCTGCAAGCCTTAAATGTGGCCAGCTAGACCACATGAGTCAATGGGTACAATAGTGGCATGTCTGCTATGGGGGAAACCAACCACTTACTAATTGGACTGGAGGCCTGCTCCATGGAAGGAAATACTTGCTTGGTGCTAAAAACCTATGATGGGAGAGGTCATGAGCCCTAGGTGTGTAATGCCTGCTGGTGTCTGACTAAATGCAGATATTATTGTCACCAAACTGCCCAGTAAGCACTTCTTTTAACATTCATACCCATATATTAATACTACTCTCACCTTTGGTTAGAGAACCTTCACTTTTCAGATGGCAGTGACTTCTGGGATGACTCAAAAAGCACCATGGTGCTGAGAAGAAGTGACAGAGGAGTGCTCAGCACTGAAATATCTCTATTACACCTCCCAAGGCTCAGGGTCAGAAGAGGTGACAGAAAAAATGTAAGACCCAAAGGAAGGGTAGGATTACTTACAATGCACTCTTCCAGACACAAAATGGCCTGGATACCCATGACCTTGCAATGCCTAGCACTACCTACACAAGACCCTCATAATAGGAAGAAAAGATGATGACATAAAAATAAAAGAGAAACTGGCTGAGAGGGGAAGGGGATATGATGAAGAGTGGATTTTTGAAAGGGAGAGTGGGGGAGGGGAGGCAATTATCATAGTGTATTTTCTATAATTATGGAAATTCTCAATAAAAAATTACAAGAGCAGATACCCTTTGACTCAGGTCCATATTCAGGAATTGATCACACAACTATTCTTGTATAGGTAAACATGTATGTATGAGGGTGTTAATTATGACATTATTTATAATGATAAGATACTGGAAACCAAAGGACCATTGGCAGGCACAGTTGAATTGGATGTTAGTATTTATAAGGACCATTTGTTGGCTACTACCCTTTCATTCCCTCCTAATGGTTGTGTGGTGTTGGTCCTGTTCTCATCTCCCAACCTGGAGGAAGTCAGTCCATCATTTTTCCCTGAGCACAGTAACTGTCTATGTATAATGAACCCTTGATTCATCAAAAGTCATGTGAATGAAAAGGAGGCTTGCAACAGCTGTGCCCCTGAAGGGAAAGCCTGGAGCTTCCAGGGTCTGAAGATAGAAGTCAACCCAGGGGGGTGTGACTGGAGGATGGGGCCTACTGATGTCCACCTGGGCAGCATGTGCAAGCTGGCGCACTTCCTTTTGGTTTCGGTTTCAGCTGATCTGAAGCAAGTTATTTTTATTGTAACCATAAGGATCCCAATTGCTGAAGAAGAACGTCCAGAAATGACAAAATGCCCGTGTGGGATGATCTTTGTTACCTTGCAAGGTAAAGGTGTCATTCGATAATTTAGAATATATGCCTGTGAGAGTCGGTAAGTGCTTCTGCCTGTGTGTAAGTATGTGGTACGTAAGAATGGCCTTGGCTAGCTGCGTAATGCCTTTGAACGAATTAGGGAAAGATTTTCTTTTTGGTAGGTGAGCCTCCCAGGGAACAATGTCGGTAAGGAAGTGTGCAATGATTTTAACCTCCTCTAGGCTCCGTGGTTGGGTGACATTTTGTGATATGTAACCTGTGCAACAGTATGGCATGGCTCTTTGTGTTTATATGTGTGTGTGTGTGTGTGTGAGAGAGAGAGAGAGAGAGAGAGAGAGATCAAGAGAGAGAGAGATACTTCTGATAGATTGTAAAATACCCTTCTGTGCTGCACTTGAAGAGCTTGAAATGTTACTATGTTTATAAACTATTCTTTTACTTTTTATTTTTTTGTAATTTATTTTTTCTTTATTTATTTGAGAGAAAGAGGGAGAGAGAGAGAGAGAGAGAGAGAGAATGGGCACACCAGGGCCTCCATCCACTGCAAATGAACTCCAGACACATGCGCCACCTTGTGCATTTGGCTTACATGGGTCCTGGGGTGGCAAATCTGGGTCCTTTGGTTTTGCAGGCAAGTGCCGTAACCCCTAAGCCATCTCTCCAGCCCGTAATCTAGCTTTAAATAACTAAGAAAGCAATCCGTTGGTGTGATTCATCTTAGTTGCAGGCTGACTGCCCCTCTGCCATCCACATTCTGTTCCCTCCGCTGCCCCGAGTCCAACCAGGAGAACTGCCCATCATCTCCCACGACCTTCCCTTTCTGGTGCACCCATAGTCCTTTGCTTCTGTTTCTTTCTTGCTATTTTCCACATTTGATTGTATTACTTGTCTACAATAACAGTTATAAACATGCTATTCGATTAGGGAGCTCTTTGAGGGACCCTGGTCTCCCTGAGCCCATGACAGTCAGCACCTGTGACTTGATGGGAACAGGCGCCTCATAGCTGTCCTGTGAATGAATAGAGGTACATGCTCAGATTCCAGCTTTTTTTCTAGAGTTCTTTTCTCTTACAGCTGCAAATCCTTATCTATTCTCTGCCTGTCTTCTCAGTAGCAATTAGCCAGGTTGTAGCATAGATCAAGTTTCCAGTCTGGCCTAGATAGCATTTCCTCGCCCTGACCTCCCTCCCCACCCGCCCCTGACCTGGCAGCTGAGAGAGACCTTTTTTTCACTTCCCCAAGATGCATCTGAGATTCAGAGCTGGTCTAATGACCCTTCTTAATCAGCTCTTTGTCTGCCCCCCCCCCCCCAACTATCAGAATGGTTCATCCAGTTCAGAACATGGAAAAGGCTGGGGAGAAGAGGGGAAGAAAAGTTTGTGTAAACAGGGTCAGTCACTTGTGTCCACACAGCCAACTGCCCCCCACCCTGGGGGAGCCTCTCACCCTGGAGATTTGCTTAGGAGCTGTTCCCATGGGTGGCATTATGGGTAAATCATAATGGCTTCATGCCAGCTCATAGAGCATCTCTGTGTGAGTCCGAAAGAAAGCACCCCACTGGGCTGAGATGTCCCACATCAGGCCACGAGACTTGGGAGGTGGAGATAGATCCATCCAGAGTCTTTGTTACCCTGGATAGATGCAGCTCCAAGCTGGGTACCTAAATCTCAGAATACTTCCCCCCTTCCGTAGTGTTCATGTGCCCTTTAAGGCCTTTCCTGGAAGGTTGTTTGCTGGGCTTAGGGGCTGATATCATTGTTTCTTTCTGGCATCACCACTTGGCTGTTTCTTAAAGGGCACCTTTAAAAGTAACAACTTTCAGGATAAAGACTCCGGGAACCTAGAAACAAAGAAACAGTGAGTGAGCATCGTGCATGATGTCACTCCCTAGATAGCGCCTTGTCCTGTGATAGGGAGTGCTTCAGGCCAGCCCATTTGCAAGAAGCCTCTAGATATCATGTTGCCATTGTGATTCCCACCCCCTAAGAAGGCTATGTGACATTATGCCACAATGTAAGGGCTTTTCAAGATTGCTTTGCTGAACTGGTTATTCCTGTCATTTTGTGCAATACTTCAGATCTGGCTGGCCCGTGCATGGCCATCCTTCTTTTAGCTTGAATTTTGCTGGGACTGTGTTTGCAACCGAATCCACATGTTCATACAGTTTATGTTATGGACTCCCATTGCTCTGGGTCAAGTCTCAGGGCAGTGCTTGAGCTCCTGGTCCTCATGTCATTCCTCATGCGACAAATGTTACAAGATGCACTAGGATGAGAGGTCGTGCCTCTTCCTTGCCTTGAACTCAAGTTGCTTAACGTAGACCTCTGTTGACCAATATGGTAGCCATCAATCGCATGACATCTGATTTTAATGACCTAATAGAAAGAATAAAAATTTAAAAAAAAAACGACCTTACAGGTCAAGTATCTCATCAGCAATTGTTTTGTCTTGATTCATGTTGAACTCACAACATTTTACAAATAGGTTAAATGAAATATGTGATTAAAATTAACTTCACATGTTATTTATTTGTGTTTTTTTTTTTTTGAAACCGGGCCTCATGTATCCCAGGCTGGCCTCAAACTTGCTGTGTAGCTGCTACTTCCTGAATTCTGGGATCACAGATGTGCACCCACAATAGGTACCTTATCACTTATTTGATGTGTTTTCTTTTTGAGACAGTACATCAGTGTGTACTATGTAGCCCACCCTCACCTCCCATTCATGACTTTTGCCTCAGCCTCCCAAGTGGTGTGATGTCCCTCTCTATGCCCAATGATTTCTCTTCCCTCATTTAAAAGAGGCTACTAGAAAATTTACAGTTGCACAAATGGCTGGAGTTATATTGAGATCGGACCATGGTGCCCTAGAGGTGGTGAAAGCCCGAGTCTTTGATGACCGAAGACATGTGGTTGCTGTCGGAATCAGGAAAGGAGAAGGTGGGTGAGGAGCGGTTTTGGAAGGGCCCTAACTCAGCCTCAGAGCAGGGATAGGCTTTGGGAAGGACGTGTATCTGAACTGGAAGACGAACCCACATGAAGCACAGAGCAAGATGACAAGGGGTGTGGATAGTGCCAGGGTGCCCGGCACTTGGGGAGCTGTACATGGCTCAGCGTGGCTACAGTTGAGTGTGGTGAAGGTGAGGAGATTCAGGATGACGTGACTAGGCAGGCAGTAGGGGGGAGACCCTGTTTCTTTTCACCAGGGAGAGCTCTGACCTGCCTTCTTTTCAGGAAAGGGGATAAGAAGTGCTAGAGATAGGTGGGTCTTTGGTTTCCTTTCCACCTGCGTGGGAAGCAGAGGGCAGATGGGGTGCTCAGTGGAATTGCGGTGAAGGAAAGATGTCTAAGTTTTTGTCAAGCAGGGGGCCAAGAGTGAGAGCATCTCTTGCCTATGAGATAATATATATGAAGGAGCTTTGTGGGTGTAACAGCTCTAGAAATATTAATTTATTGTGCCCTATCGGACCTTGGTTACTGAAATTATAAATTCTGTCTTTGAGAAAGTTGGAATCTTTGCTCTGGTTTTACTCCACTTTATCTTCAATAACAACAATCGTATAGCACCCAGCACACTTGTAATCTTTCTTAAAGCAAAAGAATTCAGAGAACATAGCAGTACAGACACAGTTCTGAATCTTTTTTTTTTTAACTTTCTGGTTGTTTTAAAGTAATTATTTATTTATTGGGGGCTGGAGAGATGGCTTAGTGGTTAAGTGCTTTCCTGTGAAGCCTAAGGACCCTGGTTCAAGGCTTGACTCCCCAGGACCCACATTAGCCAGATGCACAAGGGGGCGCATGCGTCTGGAGTTCATTTGCAGTGGCTGGAGGCCCTGGCGTGCTCATTCTCTCTCTACCTGCCTCTTTTCTCTCTCTGTCTCTGTCACTCTCAAATAAATAAATAAATAAATAAAGTATTTATTTATTTATTAGAGAGAGAGAGAGAGAGAATGGGTGTGCCAGGGCCTCTAGCCACTGCAAACAAACTCCAGGTGTATGTGCCACCTTATGCATCTGGCTTACATGGGTACTGGAGAATCGAACCTGGGTCCTTAGGCTTCGCAGGCAAGTGCCTTAACTGCAAAGCCATCTCTCCAGTCCGCAGTTCTAAATCTTATGGGGACAGGACAGCCAAGGTCATAAACCAAGGTTATTACACCATTTCATCTTCTTGTGGGGTGCAGTAACCCAGAAGTTAAAGACCAAAGATATATCCATAAGAGGACCATTAAAATCATTCCGTTCTTGCAGAGCGCATCTCTGCTCAGATGGTTTTGGTCATTGACATTCCAGCAGAACAGTCAACGAGATGGCCGGCGTGGGATGTTCAGGAAGTTCCACTTCTCTGTGTGGCTTGGCTGTGCTCTTAACACACAGTGACTTGGTTAGCATCTGAGGGCTCACTTATCTGGAAGTGGTTAGTTTGCACATTGCTTTCATTACAGCCTTGGGGTTGCTCTAGGAATGGGGGAAAGATGGAATTTGTCCAGAGCTAACAGCTTCCTGCAGATAATTGTCCTTTTGTCCCTAGAAGGCTTAAGGAATACATTACTTTCACCTAAGGAAAAGGTAGTTATCCAAAGAAGGGGTATTTTTTAGATATGCATTCATTCCTTCTTCCTGTTTACAGAACACCTGTTACATACCAGTGACTTTGTCACTGAAATGGATAGATGAATAATAAAAGAGCCCATAACTACTCGAGGCAGTCCATAATCAGGGCTTGATGGAGTAAGGGTGTGGAGCAACATATGCCAGTAAGTCAGTTACTGAGTGGCTTAATGTCCCGTAAAGGTATGTACACAAAGCTACCAAGGCTGGGGGCAGAAATATACTCAAGTTCTGGATGACGGTAGAAAGGGCAGGAGAGCCGGGCGTGGTGGCGCACGCCTTTAGTCCCAGCACTCGAGAGGCAGAGAGGTAGGAGGATCGCCATGAGTTTGAGGCCACCCTGAGACTACATAGTGAATTCCAGGTCAGCCTGGGCCAGAGAGAGACCCTACCTCGAAAAACAAAACAAAACAAAACAAAGGAAGAAAGAAAGAGAGAGCGAGAGAGCGAGAGAGCGAGAGAGCGAGAGAGCGAGAGAGAGAGGGAGGGAGAAAGGGCAGGAAAGCTTTCAGCTAAGAACTGTCATTTAAGCCGTACAGTCTGGGCAGCAGAGAAGGGCATTCTGGGTAGGAAAGCCCATGGGGGGGGGCGTGAGGCAGGTGGAGGGATGAGGTACAAGGAGAACTAGAAAGGACCTGAAATGTGGGCTTTTTCTAGGAGATCATGCAGCCGGGGAGTGCTAAGCTGCTTTTGAAAGTGCTCCAGTGAGAGAGGCTGGTTTGGAGGAGATGTGGCTACTGAACGGCCCAGAGCTGTGACTGTGGCAAGTCTGCAGCTCTTCTCATCCTGTCTGGAAATGGCCCGCCAGGGCCTTGGGCCACCGGCTAAAGGTGGGACTGGCTTAGGGGAGATTAACCCTCCCATTGCTTAACCAGGGAACCCACGGGTGTGCACACATTCCTGATGAACTGACAAATCCCCATTTGCCTGCTCATGCTCCAGACCTCCCGTGGCCCTAGAAAGAGCCTTAGTCACCCAGTGGGGGTGCTCATCGGTAAGGCATCCAGGCCCCTGTGGCAGGGCTTGGCTGGCTGGTGGTTTCAGGGCCCAGCCCCGGTCTGACTGACGCCTCTGTCTTCAAGGCTGGCTGGGAGGCCAGATTCTGGCCCTGGCGTGAAGCTGGCCTTCGGGCCCGGCTGCAGAGGTGGCGGGAACCTTGGTGAAACGTGAAGTTTCCGCTGGCAGCGAGCCACTATTCCCACTGTACACTGCTGCTCCACCCTGAGGCAGGATGCCCTGCCCTGCGGAGCGGTTGGAAGTGATAAATACATTTGTTTTTGCATTAGAACCTTTCCTGGCAAGGGAGGAGGTGCATCTGCAGCCACCTGGCCTGGCTGCTCCGAGCCTGCCCGCCTGCCTGCCTGCCTTTGGCTTTTGCGCTGTTCGGAGCCCTAGGCAACGCTTACATTGGCTTGCTGGGAGCCCGAGGCCTGCAAAGGGCAGGGGAGCTGAGATGAAGGGCTCTCCCGCCTGCTTATCAACATCAAAGGTCCCCCTAATCTTACCACTCCAGGTAATCAAAGCCCAACCCCAAGCCTCCTTTCCCTTATGAATGTAGCAATGTGATCTCTTTATTGCCATCTGCGAGGGGGAGGGAGGTCAGGCGCTCCTGGAAGCCCTTAGGAGGCTGGGCTTCTCTTCCCACATGGAAGCACAGCTCACTTTACTCCTCCCCTGTGTAGTCAAGAGGAGAGATTAGGGGCAGTTAGACACTCCAGAAACTTCTGTGACCTCTGTGCTCCCCCTCCCCCTGCCCCGACTCCCCACGGTAGCACTGCTAGTAAGACTATCCTTGGCAGGAGCAGGCCACCTGAAGCCAGGGCGGCTTTGCCGGGCGGCTGGCACCTCGCATTGTCAACATCCTTGTGCGACTTTGTCCATAGACAGATACTTGCCAAATACCTATAAGCTCAGTGCTCATGGTGTGAACGGGAAAATGCAGTTTTTAGGGAAGTTGCACTATATAGTGATAACCAAGTCATAACCAAGAAATTTATTTGGATATCCAATACTCTTTGGTTGGTATGTGCCGGTTTCTGAGGAGAACAAGGTCATAAGAATCATTTTTGAAGCCGGGCGTGGTGGCGCATGCCTTTAATCCCAGCACTTGGGAGGCAGAGGTAGGAGGATCACCGTGAGTTCGAGGACACCCTGAGAATGCAGAGTGAATTCCAGGTCAGCCTAAGCTAGAGTGAGACCCTACCTCGAAAAAACAAAAAGAAAAACAAACAAACAAACAAACAAAAAAAGAATTATTTTTGCTATTCATTGTCCCAACCTGGGAAGATATGTCATGCTTCCCCTTTATGGTTCTATTTAAGTGTAAGCTAAAGAGGGTGGCGGCTTTGCTGACTCAACACGCAGCACAATGTGCAGTAAAGATGGTCCAGTCTGCAGACACACCACCAAGGCTCAGGCCCTCCCAAAGCGGTGTGGCATTGGACAAGTTCTCTGTCTTCTCTAAGTTCAGTTTTTTGCCTACAAAATAATCATCATCATCATAATAATAAAACACATTAAGCCTAGCATGGTGGCTCAAGCCTATAATCCCAGCACTGGGGAGGTTGAGTTAGAAGGATCATTATAAGCTTGAAGCTAGCCTGGGGAAAGAAACAAGCCACAAATATGACCAGGTTCATAAGGCCCATGTGAGAACTGATGGTTCATCTTGGTTGTGAACTGGATTGGACTGAAAAGTACCTAAGAGATTCATAAAGGACACTTTTGGATGCGTGTGTGTGAGGGGGGGATTGGGTTTGCAGAGAGGATTGACTGAGGGAGGAAGACCTGCCCTTAATGTAGGTTGGCTCAGAGACAACAAAAAGGGGTCAAGGAAGCCAGCTAGTGCATTCTCTCTTCTTCTTGGCCATCATGATGTGAGTATCTCTGCTCCACTGCAAGCCCCCCACCGTGATCAACTGACCAAAGCCTCAAAACCAGGAGGCAAAATAAATCTTTCCTCCTTTAAGTTCCCCCGCCCCCAGGCATTTCCCAGCAGGAGAAAAGCTGACTAACACGCCAGGTAAATGTATTAAACAAGTATTCAGGGATGTGGTTCAGTGTTTCAGGGGAAGATGCAGTCACGAGTATGCTAAGCATGGGAATAGAGCCAGGTGCAAGGCGCCAATCCACACAGGAGCATCTGGCTTCTTGGGGGAAGCAGGGAAAACAACACAGAGGAGGCCATCTTTAGCTGAGATAGAGGTAGGAGTTCACAGGGTAGGAAAAGATGGAGAAGAACTTTCATGGACAGCAGCTTGGACGTGGGCAGAGGGGCAGATAAAGTCATGGCCTGATCTGAGAACACTGGAGCTCTTAAAAGATAAAATCTGCCAGGTGTGGTAGCGCACGCCTTTAATCACAGCACTTGGGAGGGAGGCAGAGGTAGGAGGATCGCTGTGAGTTCAAGGCCACCCTGAGAATACATAGTGAATTCCAGGTGAGCCTGGGCTACAGTGAAACCCTACCTCGAAAAACCAAAACTAAAAATAAAATAAAATAAAATAAAATCTTTCAAAAGGATAAAACCATGGCTCTCATGGAATGATTCCTTGGAGGTTTATCAGAGATACTGCTTAACTCACTGATAAATGATTAGACACATTACAGGACATAAATTGTTTGGAGGAGAATCATTTAAAGACCACTCATATGTAGGTGAGCAGAAACATTGAAAAGGCTGAGACGGTAGCATGGTGACAGGGGGCTTCGTTCATGTGCAAGGCCCCGGGTCTGGTCCATAGCTCTCCACAAAAAAAAAGGAATTTTGAGAAGAATTCATGAACAGGTGTTCAAGAGTCAGTATCCACGGGGCAATACCTTACTATATATCTCCAGGGGCATGATTGACACTTACATGGACACAAGTCCTTTGCATCATTTTGACTAGCCTACAGTTTATCCCTCACCCGGGTTAGACTCTGGTTTTAATTTCCCCATGCCAGCCTACACACACCACCAGACTTCTCCAGAGTCGACCACCTGGTCCACTGGTTCTCTGTCTTGTGGTTAGGTTTGATGCTTGGAGAGTTGGATGAGAGAGAGGCCAAGGTAGTGATTTCTCCAACCACACCTGGTTTTGTGCAAATCTGGCATTGCTGTGTTCCCTCTGATGACAGCTGTCACTGGGCTCCACAACACCGTCCCTGCCCATGGCCTCTTTGGGATTAGGGGTATATTATGGGTTCAACTATGTCCCATCAAAATTCATATGTTAAGGGGCTGGAGAGATGGCTTAGTGGTTAAGCGCTTGCCTGTGAAGCTTAAGGACCCCAGTTCGAGGCTCGACTCCCCAGGACCCACGTTAGCCAGATGCACAAGGGGGCGCATGCGTCTGGAGTTCGTTTGCAGTGGCTGGAGGCCCTGGCGCGCCCATTCTCTCTCCCTCTCTCTATCTGCCTCGTTCTCTCTGTCTGTCGCTCTCAAATAAATTAATAAAAATAACAAAAAAATTCATATGTTAAGTTTTCACCTTCAGAGCTTCAGAATGTGACCTTGTGTGGAAAGAGTCACTACAGATATAATTTAGTTGGGTCAACACTCCAATCTGATTGGCATCATATAACAGAGAGACACCAGCAGGGCTATGTCCATGGGCGAATGTTGGGGCGACGCTGCCACAAACCAAGTAGCTGCCCGAAGCTAGCAGCAATTCCCTCTAGCATCTTCAGAGAGAGCTCAGCCCTGCCCACATCCGACTTCACGCTTCTGAACCCCAGAAATATGTGACAATACACTGGAGGGCAAGCTGCCTACTTCGTGGCCTCTGGTGCTGGTAGCCCTAGCAAACTGCGAAGCGGAATTGGATGCTTCGCTGCCTTGTTTTCTTAACGTTGCCCACATGCACAGAGATGGCGCTTTCACTGCGAAGTCTTTGCAAGACCCCAGCAGAGCCTGCGGTCTGTTTCCTGCTGGGACCTGCCACCGAGGCTCCGTGCTATTTCCCTTCCCTCAGGAGGAGCGTGATAGTCCTGCTCCTCATCTGCTCTCCAGAGTTACTCTGCACTGGAACTGGTGTTTGTGGCGAGCTTGGGGCTGTTACTGTGGGCAGCAGTTAGCATTTTCTTAGCCTGCTGTCTCACGAATGGCACCGTGCCAGAGAAAAAAAAGACGGAGCGGCGACCACGCACGACTTAACTGGTGTTCCACATTGCAACCCAACTTCTGAATGTCAACATTTGAGCCATCCAGCAGTCTGGGTGACTTCCTGGGCATGCCAGGCCCTCAGGCTTCCGTCTCCATATGGGGGAATCCTGTCCCTCAAGGATCTTCACCCAACAGTCTGGAAAAGTAACATCAGACCACAGCCCTTGTCTGTGTCAAGCTTCCCTGCATCAGAAGGGCTTGTGTGCCATGGAGTGTCGCACTCTGATGGCCCCTGAAGTTGGAAACACAAATATGTCTTTATCCCAGCAGCGCTTTCCTCTCTCCTTCATGCCAGTGTCCGAACAAAGGTCAGCCTGTATTCTTTGGCTGCGTTTCCAGATTCCTCCTCTCAGTGGCACAATGAAAAGATTTCTTCTTAGCTTACTAGCTTATTTGTTTTCTCCACTCAAGACAAGACCCATCAGCCATTATGATCAGGGATGATAAAATGACACTCGAGCAGGCTCGTGCTCATGACAGGTGCCCATTCTGTTAATTGTCGCAGAGTTGAGAGGCAGCGTCTGTTCTCTTAAATGTGAGCAGCACTTACGGATCTAAAAGCCCGTTTAAACCAGGCATGGCTGGGGAAGCTGGGAGTGTGGCTCAGTTGGTAGAGAGCTTGCCTGGCACACAGGGAGCACTGGGTTTCATCCTCAGCATGCAGAAAGCAGGTTTGTTGATGCACACCTGTAATTCCACACTGAGGAGATGGGGGCAGCAGAGTCAGAAGTTCAAGGTCATCCTCAGCTACACAGTGAGTTCCAGGCCACACGAGATTTTGTCTCAATAATGACAGCAAAAAGCCAGGCGTGATGACGTGTGCCTGTCATTGAAGCCTTCCGGATATTGAGGAAGAGAATTATGAGTTCAAGCAGAGTCTGGGCTGCACAGTGATTTCTAGAGTACCCAAAACAAAATGTAAAGTCTTTTCGCTGCATCTCATTCCTGAACTTGCCACAGCATGCGGTGGCGGCTTGAGAACCCATGCAGGACTATAGCAAGGTCCTTAATAATAAGTGTCTTTCATACAGTGACTTGAGCTAGCTTTTCTAGCGGCCTTCAAAATAGCTCTGTTCACCCAAACTCCGTGGCCTACCCAAGCAACATTTGTCCTATTTACTAACTGCTCCTCTCCCAGCCTTAGTGCTCCTGCCATATAAAACAATAAACAGGCAAATAGTATTTTTTTTTACTTTTTATTGATGGCAAGTGATTCTGTCTTTCCATTTGGGGACATTATAAAATTGTTTTTAAAAAGACATGCATTTCAAGTTAACAAACATGATTTGAAGCTGGAGTCACCAAGGTGTAGAAAACCCACTTTTGAAAGCTGCAAATGATTCCTCACTTAGCAAACAGGTTCCATCCTCCCCTAGATGGAAACCTCAGGTTAATTTGAGGAGCCATGTTGGAGATGGTCTCCTCTGCCAGCCCTGCGTCCTGCGTCCTGTGCACATGGTCACCCATCACGGCTGAACCCAGCGCCATCCACGTTTCCATCCCAGAGCCCAAGACAGGCCAAGGCCAAGCTTGGGCAGTGGGTGGCGGGTTATAGGACGCAAGCCTTTACTCAGGAAGCTGAGATTCTGCTCTGCTTCTGGAATCCCCGTAGCTCCTTGAGCCCAGTGTCCTGAATGCTGAGCACAGGGAGTAGAGGCCACACCAGGCTCTTGTAGGACTGTGTTTAGCTTCTGGTGGCTGATATGCAAGTCATTCCTCACACAGATTTTCTTTTTCCTTTTTGGGCACGACAGGGCCTCCATCTGCCGCAAACGAACTCCAGATGCATGCGCCACCTTGTGCATCTGGCTTACCGTGGGCCCCGGGGGAATCGAACCTGGGTCCTTTGGTTTTGCCAACAAGAGTATTAACTGCTAAGCCCTCTCTCCAGCCTCCGACACTGATTCTTGTCTCATAGCTCTAGGGACCAGAAGTATGAGGTCAAGGTACAGCAGGGTTGGTCTTCCCAGAGAAAACACCCCGGACCTTTTCTGGCTTCTGGTGGGTTCCAGCATTCCCTGAATTGCCTCAGCATGCAGCTGCCTCACTCCACCTCTGCCTCTGCTCATGCACGCCTTCTGCTCTGTCTATTCAATGTTCCTGTGGTGGTTTGGATCAGATGTCCCCCATGAACTCATGTGTTTCAGATGCTTGCTTACCAGCTAATGGTGGTTTGGGAGGTGGAGGCTTGCGGGAAGAGATATATTGCTGGGGGTGGGCTTCTGGGTGTTGTAGCCAGCTTCTCCTGGCTAGAATCTGGTTCACTGTCCTGTTGTTCTTGTCCACCTGATGTTGGCAAGGAGGTGATGTCCAGCCTCTGCTCTACCATCTTTCCCCTGGTCACGAAGCTTCCCCTCAAGACTGTAAGCCAAAATGAAACTCTTTCCTCCCATCAGCTGCTTTTGGTCAGGCGCTTTGTTCCAGAATGAGAAGGTAACTACATTTCCTTCTTCTTCTTCTTCTGTTTTTTTTTTTTTTTTTCTTTTCGATGTAGTATCTCATTCTATCTAGCCCAGGCTGACCTAGAATTCATTATGTAGTCTCAGGGTGGCCTCCAACTCACACATTCCTTCTACCTCTGCCCCCCCCCCCACCACCACCACCAAGTGCTGGGATTAAAGGCGTGTGCCACCACACCCGGCATACTTCCCTTTTCTTACAAGGACACCAGTTATTGGATAGGGAAGCACCCTAATCCACTGTGACCTTATCTTAATGCCATTACTCATGTGTGTGTGTGTGTGTGTGTGTGTGTATGGTGGGGATCAAACCCAGGACCCTTTGTGTGGAAAGCACATATTCCTCCACTGGACCATATCCAGTGCCTCATCTAAGCCTGATTACATATGCAAAGACCTTATTTCCAGATAAGGTCACCTTCACAAATGTCAGCAGTTAGGACCTCAACCTTTTTGGAGGATGCAATTTCACTATAATTCCCAGTATTTCAGAGCTGGAGAGAGAGAGAGAGAGAGAGAGAGAGAGAGCGAGCGAGCGAGCTCAGACACATCTGAGAGTTGAATCCCTGCTCCCTCTTTGCCTGTGCTGGGTGCTGTCTACCTTTTGTCTCCACCTCCCTTATCATCTGGTGGCATAACAGGAATGCCCACCGGTGAGTTTGTGTGAGGATTAAGTGAAGTAAGCTGTGGGGAGCACACCGCCTGGCACAGAGCACACTCCAATAAATGCGGCATAAGCTGCTAACAGTCTCTTGCGTCCAGATAGCCTGACACACACGAGTAAGGGTCATATAGGATGCTTGATGAGAAAAAGATAACACTTTCATGCTGGTATGGAAAACAGAAGTAAGCTTTGGAGATTAAAACTGAGTACTTATGTGTGGTCGTGTTTACATTGTTATATAGCCCTGCGGTTTCTTGTATAAACACTCAAAATGATACCCTGTATTTGAACAAGACTTCTCAGTTTTCAAAGAGTTTTTCATTTGATATAAAATCCTGAACAAACGGATGGGGTAGCTATTAATAACCCTGTTTTGTAGATAAGGAAACTGAGATAAAGGTTCAGAGATTGGTTTCAGTGGCCCAGAGACTGCTGGATGTCCACCCAGCGTGCACTTCTTTTCCTTGGCAATGGGACCCCCTACTCCTTTCCTGGCAGGGCTGGCTAGCACAGCTGCAGTGCGAGTGGGGATGGAGGGCTTCCAAGACAGCCCTTTAAAGGGGATTTATTTGTCCAACAGGGACCTTTTGCAATCAACCCCTGCTGCCACCCAGGATGTGTGTGTTGTGTGTATATGCACACGTGTGTACAGGTAGTCATGTTCGTCTAAACCTAAGACCCAGTGAATATATCTGAAAGCACTAATGAGAGATCCATTCTCTAAGTGTGGCTGAAGTCAGTCACTCAGTCTCCATCAGAGAGTCTATTAGAAGAAAGGACTCTCAGAAAGACCTGTCATGAATAAAATGTAGATTGTGATGATACCTCCACCCCTGAACTAATACTGTGTTGGAGCAGACCCTCTAGGCTGGAGAGATGGCTTAGCAGTTAAGGCACTTGCCTGAGAAGCCTAAGGACCCAGGTTCTACTCTCCAGATCCCACATTAGCTCCACACACAAAGGGAAGGCAAGCGCAAGGTTGCACATGCCCGCTGGGTGGCGCAAGAGTCTGGAGTTCGATTGCAATGGCTGAGGCCCTGGGGCACTAATTCTCTCTGACTCTCTGACTCTCTCTCTCTTTCTGGAATAAATAATAATTAAAAAAAAAATAGAGTAGATCCTCTTTGGAAAGGTGTGAGAGCCACGCCCTGACAGGTGTTGGAGGACTGGGAGTTGAGCTGGTTCTGCTTCTGGGCGCTGTCACTTCTTCCCCCACTGAACTTTTCACGCCATGCCTGGTGTTTGTCAGCTGTGACCTCTGTGAAGGTACATGAGCAGGGGGTACGGTGCTTTTGGCCTGTTTATTTGTACATGTTTGTTTGACTGTGAGGCTGATTTCTGAAGGAGACCTGTCTTTCTGTTCACATGCCTCATCGTGGTGAGGTGTGGACACTGAGACAACTACGGCTTCCTCATAGCTTTGGTCACTGGGAATTAGCCTCACCTATCAAAATTGCCTGGCAAACGCGAATGGCCAAACTGTCTTGTGTGCACTGTTGACGCTCCAGACGTCATGTTAGGACGGGTGACTGGAGCAAAGACAGCCGTGGTTCAAGCAGCACCAAGCGGGTCTTTTCTCCTGCCAGTTTGAAATTAAAACTGAAGAATGCAGGCTGGAGAGATGGCTTAGCAGCTGAGTGCTTGCCTATGAAGCCTAAGGACCCCGGTTCGAGGCTCGACTCCCCAGGTCCCACGTTAGCCAGATGCACAAGGGGGCACACGCATCTGGAGTTCGTTTGCAGTGGCTGGAGGCCCTGGCATGCCCATTCTCTCTCTCTCTCTCTCTCTCTCTGCCTCTTTCTCTGTCTGTCACTTTCAAATAAATAAACATAAAACAAAAAAAATTAAAAAAAAAACTGAAGAATGCTAGTCTTGGGCTCTATTGTTAACATGAAGGTCCTGTCAACTCAGAAGTGGCAAGGAGGCCATGTGGATGGACACAGAAGAAAGGAGGCTTGCTGAGGAAAGGAGAGGCCACACATGATAGGGACAACAGGGCCCCAAGGAATGAGGAT
This sequence comes from Dipus sagitta, assembly GCA_036346955.1. Classification (NCBI taxonomy): domain Eukaryota; kingdom Metazoa; phylum Chordata; class Mammalia; order Rodentia; family Dipodidae; genus Dipus; species Dipus sagitta. The sequence goes on along the minus strand of CM070774.1, from coordinate 66,420,291 downwards.
GTGAGGGAGGGAGAGCTAGACAGCAGGAAGCTTCCTTGGTTCCCACTGACTGTCTGGTTCCAGGTTTCGGTTCCTTAGGACCATCTGAGTGATCTTCCTGCCCTGGGGTCCCGGGGCATACTCCTAGATCCTTACATTAAATGACTCATTATTGCTTAAGTAAAGCTGAAATCATTTCAGTTACTTTACATGGATTTAATGCAATCTAACATCATGCTGAGATATTTATAGATGCATTCCAAAATGCTTTGTATATCTGTAGATTATATTAGTCCATTCCTCCCATGCCCAATAATATGCATCTTGACCATGCACAGACATATGCACACACATTCACAACACAGAACCCTTTGTTCAACTACCACACTGCATCCTTTCATTCCTGGATGTATTTTGGTGTTTTTAAAAAATATTTTATTGTATTTATTTGCAATGAGAGAGAGAGAGAATGAAAATGGATGTGTCCAGGCCTCTTGTCACTGCAAATGAACTCCAGATGCAAGCACCACATTGTGATCTGGCTTTATGTAGGTACTGTGGAATTGAACCCAAGTCACCAGACTTTGCAAGCAAGCACCTTTACCACTGAGCCATCTCTCCAATCCTCCTAGATGTTTTTAGAGTGCTCTACTTCTCGGACTTCCTAACTTTAGGAGGGTTTTACTCAGACTGAATAGAACAAATGATATGCCATTTTCCCTTTACCATAAAGGGTTTGCTAGAGCCAGGCCAGTAATGATGCCATGCCTTCTTACCTCCAAAACTAAGATAAACCTCTTTTCTTATAAAATATAATCTTCAAGTATTTCCTGATAATAACAGAAAATAGACCAATACAAATGGAGAGAAAGTGTAAGATTATGTCATGAGCACACTGGAGACTTACTGGACGTGCGTTCTGGAGAAGTCTAGTCGAGCAGAGGACACTAATTCTGGGTGCTAAAGTTCAAGTCAAGTTTTTTTCTTTACTGCTCTTCCAAAGTTCCTGGATGGTGAGTTAACTTTTCTTGGGGAGATATGAACAAGCATTTACCTACTCATTCCAAATACGGTACCAACAATGGACCAAAGAACTGATTTCATCCAAGTCGAATTTGGTTTAATTGGAGACTTACAGGAACATAGGTAACTATGGACAGTTAATCCCTGAAAATGAGTTACCCTAACAATTGTTAACTGCTTTTATATCCATAGGGAGGGGCCTTTGAGCCCCCTGAGCTGTCTGGTGATCCTCCTGAACACCCCCACTGCCGTGAACCCGATCTTTCGAGGGTCTTGTATAGGTAACCATGGCTGCTCTGATTCCAAGACAGCAAGGGCCATGTCATGCTCATAGTTCCAAAGCACCGGGCAGATAATTGGACCTTGCTTGTACTTCTCTAGATCATCATCAAAATAAGGGAGTTGGACTGCATAAGCATTCAGATCGCTTGTAGCTCCAAAGGGCTATAGAAATGCAGCTCTGGGCTATGTTCTGTATCTGACAGAAGAATGGGGGAAAAAAAGCGGGGCTGGAGAGATGGCTTAGCAGTTAAGGCGTTTGCCTGCCAAGCCAAAGGACCTCAGTTCAATTCCCCAGGACCCAAGTAAACCAGATTCACGAGGTAGCGCATGGGTCTGGAGTTCGTTTGCAGTGGCTGGAGGTCCTGGTGCACCCATTCTCTCTCTCTCTCTCTCTCTCTCTCTCTCTCTCTGCCTCTTTATCTCTTCTCTCTCAAATAAATAAATAAAATAAAAAGAAGTATGGAAACCGTTACAAAACCTCAGAGAGGTCCACATTCAGCAGTTGACATGTAGACAGTTGTTTTCAGTTTACAAAAAGGCAAAACACTTTAGGAACACAGCTCACTTTCTTGAATGAAAAGTACATTGACTTAAAAATGGGAGCTGTGGGCTGGAGAGATGGCTTAGCTGTTAAGCGCTTGCCTGTGAAGCCTGAGGACCCCGGTTCAAGGCTCAATTCCCCAGGACCCATGTTAGCCAGATGCACAAGGGCACACACGCGTCTGGAGTTCGTTTGCAGTGGCTGGAAGCCCTGGCGCGCCCATTCTCTCTGACTCTCTCTCTCTCTCTGCCTCTTTCTCCCTCTGTCTGTCACTCTCAAATAAATAAATAAACAATTTTTTTTTAAAAATGATAGCTGGACATGGCAGCCCAGGCCTGTAATCACAACACTGGGGAGTCTGAGATAGGTGGATCATGAGTCTGAGCTAACCTGGACTCCATAGTAGGTTCCAGCCCAGTCTGGGATACACAGAAAGACCCTGTCTCCCTCTATGTATGTTTGTGTGTATATATGTATGTATATATGTGTGTATTTATAGGTATATATACATACATCCATACAACATAAAAACAAAAAAGTATCAGGAAGCGTAAGACAATCTTAAATTGGAATGTGATTGTGATGGCTAATCTTGATTGTCAATTTGACGGGGTAGGGAGATACCTAGATTAGTAAAGCACACCTCTGGGTGTTACCATGAAGGTGTTTGCTGTGAGGGTTAGCTAAGGGAAGAAGAATTGACCTGAGAGTGGGCAACAGGACAACACCATCCCAAAGGTTCAGGGCCTGGATGGGAAAAGGAGGAAGTCTGCTAATATAGATATTCTCTCTCTCTCTCTCTTGTTTCTTGGCCATCATGATGTGAACTGGTCTGTTTTACTACATTCCCTGCACCATGATGGATGGAAGCCTCTGAAACTGTGAACCAAAGAAACCTTTAAGATGTTCGTAGTAGGCATTTTGTCACACGGATGGACTGCCAGGATTCTTAAACACTCTGCCCATCTTTGTGGATTGTCAAAGACAAAGGAAAGTGGCACAAAGGATCCATCCATATCTTCTCCTTATGGTCAGGAATCTAAGTTTTCTTCTCTTGTCTGTTACCAGGGAGAACTCTTGCTTTTGGGTTTATTTGCTCTCAAATCACCACATTTATGTTCTCAAATTAAAGAATCAATCGTTTAATGGGAAATCTAGATTTCACATGGCAGTTAAAGGGGGAGAACTGAGTCACAAGAGACCAGACAAGTACCCACCTCTTTAGATCTTTTTCTGTTGTTCATTTTTATTTATTTAGTTGAGAGTGACAGAGAGAGAAAGAGTGGGGGGAGAGAGGGAGAGAGAGAGATTGAATGGGCACGCCAGAGCCTCCAGCAACTGTAAACAAACTCCATATACGTGTGCCCCCTTGTGCATCTGGCTAACGTGGGTCCTGGGGAATCGAGCCTCGAACCAGGGTCCTCAGGCTTCACAGGCAAGCGCTTAACCGCTAAGCCATCTCTCCAGCCTGTAGCCACCTCTTTAGACAGTCAAAGCCTCGTTCTGGTAGACCTCGTCTCAAAAGCAGAGAGGTAGGCGTGCGCCCAGCACACCTTATTATTATGAACGTGTTCACGTCTTTAACCCAACAAGCAACATTCTACATCAAAGATGAATTACAGCAGTATTATTTACTTTAGTCATTGCTGGGACCACATGCTTGACAAGAAGGAACATAAAGTGGTTTGAGGGGATGTAGTCCACCCTGGCAGGGAGACCTGTGATTGGAGCCTGAGGCAGCTGGGCACATTGTGCCGTCATCAGAAAGTGGGGAATGATGGACGTAGCAGTCTCCTTTCTCCCTTTTAACTCAGTTTTGGATGCCGATCTGTTTGCATTCAGGGTGAATCTTCCCTTCTCAGTCACCTTTCTGAAAACTCATTCACAGACACACCCAGACACAGAGACGAGTCTTCTAGATGATCCCAAATCCAGTCAAGTTGACAATGAAGACTCCCCCTCACTGCTTTAGCAGAACAATTTAATATGGGAAGAAGTGAGGCCCAAGGAGGTGAATGAGCTCACCAGGACGCCTGACAGATCCAGGGTCACGCAGCCTTTCTCCTCTGTCAGCCCAGGGAACCCTAGGAACTCTAGGCAAGGAGATTTCTGCAGACTAAATGTGAAATCAGTGAGAAGGGGTTTTGGTTAAAGATGGCAACTCAGGCCTCTCTATTCCAAACGGACTCCAACCCAGGAGTAAAAGGACATGGCTACACAGAATCGGCTGCACCAGCAGGAGAGCTGCATGGCTTTTGAAGCGGCCACACCATTTAGGCAGGTGGAGGGGGGGGTGGCTGGCTTAGTGCGCCGAGAGGCATTGCAAGGGGAAGTAAGCCGCCCTCTGCAGCCACTGTGTGCTGCACTGGGCAGGAAGTTGCTGAGAAGCTGAACACAGCCAGTTGCTCCTCTAGGATTAGATGCCCATTTACCCTTCTCTAGCTACCCAGCCAAGCAATCTCCCCTTTCCTCTGCCACCTGTGTGCATAACGCTGGTAGTTTTTCTCTAGAGGGACTAGGCCAAAAGTGCTCTGAACACAGCCACATTAAGCATAAAGGAGTCCCGGAGTGGGCTCGGCGCTGGTGCTGGAAGGGAAGGGGAAGTCATGTTCGCTGTGCCTGAATGGTCACTGCATCCAGGCAGACCTTCTCACCCACAGGAAGGCAGAGACTTTGTCCTAGGGGAATGGAGGGGCATAGAAGAGACCTACAGAAAAAGGCCACGTCACCCTGAAGAAAGGTTATCTCACCACCAGGTTTCTGTCAATGGACTTCACAGGCTGACAAGTCTGTACACCCCAGAACCCCACAAAGTTTTGGATCTTGGGTTTCAATATGAATGGACTTCCAGATGACGCCTGATTCTGGAGTAATTCTTCAACATGAAAGAGACCTAGATTATTCAAGTGGAGAAGAGATTCAGGAGAAAACAAACAATGCTAGGGACAGAATAAACCTGCAAACACACACACACACACACACACACACACACACACACAATATTTAACTATTTTTAGGGAGGTAAGAGATGCCCCTAAATCAAAAGCAAGAAGCTTTGACTCAGAACCGTCCAAGAACAAGAAAGAAGAGCTCGTAGGAGTTAAAAGTGGAAGAGAGAGACTGGAGAGATGGCTCAGGGGTTAAGAGTGCTTCCTGCTCAAGGTGAGGGCCCGAGGGGGTCCCAGAATGCTGAATTGGATTGCCCAAAACCCACATAAATAGCGGGGTGAGGCCATGCATGTCTGTAACCCCAGTCCACAAAGGGGGTGGGGAGTCTGGAGAATCACTGGGCTTCATGAAAATGCCAAAGCTCAGGAATCAGTGTAGACCCATCTCAAGGAAGCAAGTAGATGAGCAATGGAGAGGGACACCTGATCTCCTCTGGCCTCCGTGTGTCTCATTTGCACACACACACTCATATGACACACACACACATACGTCACACATACTACAAACACCACCTCACACCTACTACCCAGCCATGCAAAATTACAGCTAAAATACAAACAGAAGAGAAAACATGTTAAGTTTCAACAGATAAAATGGGGAAATTCCCAAGGAAAAGTAACAGAAAGGAGAGATGAGCAATAGAGAAGAAATGGTTTTTGAAAATGAAAGAATTGATGGAGAAGGGCTAGCATTCACCTCATAGGAACTTCAGAAAGAGGCAGAGGAAAAATGAAAGAGAAGAAATGATCTCGGAAAATGCTGTAGTAATTTGGAAAGACCCACATCAGGTTCCTGCTGCAGGTTTCAAAGGTGTGACTACAGAGAAGACCCTAAACATGTGCCTAGAGGGGTGAAACTGCTTCCATTCAAAGGAACAGGACCTGGACTAGCACGGGGCTCCTGAGTAGCAGCCTTGGGTGTCATAGGCAAAGGAAATAGAATTACAGTACACGTCCGTCCTCAGCATTGAACCAATACCTAACAATGAAAGCATGGACTGCTGATTTAGCCAAAATGAATCATTTATTTATTCTCTCTCTATAACCAAATGATGTCTCTAATGGATACATCAATAGCACTGGGTGCATGTTGTTTAGAAATGGGACACAGCTCAAAGGGACAGGTCAGGGGAGGAAAGCAGATTTCTGGCTGGAAGGCTTGCATACACTATATGATAACTGGCGTGAAGACCTTGACGAGGTGGCAGCGCTTTCTCTTCTTGTAGGAGGCAGACTCACTCCGTCTCTCATTGCCTCACTGTTGCTAAGGGACCTGGATTCCCCCCCCCCCCGCCGCCACCCCTACCCCCCCACGTGTGCTTCAGGGTACAGGGGCATGCCTTATGGAGCACAGTGTGTTTGTGCCTGAGCTCATGGGAGGAACAAAAATACAGGAGCATTTCTTTTCTTTTCTAGAGATATTTATGTAAAGTTCTTTGCCCCTGTGGTGTTTATCTTTTGGCAGGGTTTTAAGAGGACCAGACTCAGGTAGAGAGTAATGGCTATGCCCCGCTGTTTGAAGAATATTTTTTCTTGACAGTAACATGAATTTAGTTTTTCAAATGGCAAGTAGAGCTGGGAAGATGGCTTAGTAGATAAAGTGTCTGTTGTGCAAAAGTGGGGCTCCTGATTTTGGATTCCCGGATGCCAGCTAAAGAAGCAGAAGCTGCTGTAATGCCAGCACTGGGAGGCAGACACAGGAGAATTTTCTAGAAGCTCATAGGCCAGCTCTCCTTGCATTTGCAAAAGTGAACAAGAGACCCTGCTTCAAGCAAGGTGGAAGGCAAGGACTGACACTCTAAAGTCCTCTGACCTCCAAATGTGTGTGGCACACACCTGCGTTCACACATGACCACACACACGTACACATGCCAAAACAAAGTCAGAGTAGTACAGTTATCTCAGGAGCAGTGAAAGAGCAGGAAGGAAATGAAGTGGAAACAAATCCTCGCAAAAGTTGAGGTGAATGGGAGCCGGGTGTGGTGGCCCATGCCCCGAGGCCACCCTGAGCCCACATAGTGAATTCCAGGTCAGCCAGGGCTAGAGTGAGACCCTACCTCGAAAACCCAAACAAAAAGTTGAAGTGAATGGGGAAAGCCAGATGAGGTAATGGCCTATCTCTGTAGTTCTACGTCTTTGTAGTTCTTAAAACTACAGTTTTAAACTCTATTTCTACACGGCAGTTGTTCTTGCTTTTTTTTTTTTTTTTTCCGTTTTTGTTTTATTTTGTTTTGGATTCTAAGCTCTGTGAGGCCCTGACTTAGATTTTAATAGGCTTCTTGCAAACGTTATGGCTCAGGGGAAAGAAGGAATTAAAACATGTGTTGTGGATCCCATCTCTGGGATTTGTGTTCTCAGATGAAGTGTTTAGAGCCTTTCTGTAAATCACAGATTCCCGAAGTCCTTTGACCAAATAGATAGGTGATTTTGCTGGGACTGGGGGAGATGGGAGATTTATATTTCCTAAATCTGTTTTATTATTTACAATCCTCCCAGTGATCTAAGATCTAAAAGAGAAAAATGCCAGGACTCCCCTTGGATAAGATCCTGGCTGAGTTTCATCAAGTGCAAGCCAGCCCAGCCAGCCTCAAACCAGAGTGTGTGGGAGCAGAACTGGAGAAAGCCACATTTATCTGATTCCCTGGGGCCGCTGGAGGAGGAGAGTGGGAAGATGCTAGATCTTGCTGCCAAAGATGGGGGCAAATGAGGGGCAGGGGAGCAGCACTTTGCGGACCTTCAGGTCCCACGGCTCCCTCCCTCTGCTGCATATGGAGCCTCCTTGCTTTTTCCTTCAGGATACGAGGTGTGAGAAGTCCTGGGGAGGTATGGGAGTAGCTGCAAAGGATATTGTCCCAGGCAGCACTTCTCAGGAATGGTCTGGATTTTCTTTTTGCAAAAATCTCTCTCTCATCTATCTATCTTTTACTTCCTTCCCTCCCTCCCCTCTGTCACCTGTCCTGTCTTGGATGTTACGTGGGGTTACGTATGCCCGCTGCAGGGTCCTGCTTTATATGTGTGGGTTCTGGAGTTTCAAACTCAAGTTCTCACACTTGCACCATGAGGGCTTTGCCCACTAAGCCCTCTCCCCAACCCTCTTCTTTCTTCATTCCCTCCTTTTTTTCTCTCCCTCCCTCCCCTCCTTCCTTCTGAGGCAGTTTAAGGGTGACAGGGCCCCTGAAGGTAAACTAAAAGTGGCTAGAGAGGAAAAGTGTTCTTGAGCCTGGAGGACGGAATCTGGTTCTCTCTTACGTCTTTCTTTTTCTAATATTTAAATATTTATTTATTTATTTGCGAGAAAGAGGCAGAGAGGAAGAGAGAGAGAGAGAGTGAATGGGTGCATCAGAGCATTCAGCCACTGCAAATGAACTCCAAATGCATGCGCCACCTTGTGCATCTGGCTTACATGGGTCCTGGGGAATCGAACCTGGGTTCTTTGGCTTTGCAGGCAAGCACCTTAACTGCTAAGCCATCTCTCCAGCCCATGTTTTCCTTTTTTAAAGGAGTCCTTGCAGCCTGCACTTTGCTGGAGGCCAGGGAATGTGGGTTTTCCTTACCTCTTTCTTTCCTAGAAGAGAAAATTAAGGGATGAAGTTACTCCTTTTCCTGGAAACCTGGTAGCACCTGGACACCTGAGATCAGGGTTGAACTGAGCAACTCAGCCCCCATGCCATACATAAATTCTCACGAAAGACCCCATTCAGGTTCTCCGGGAGGGCTTCCTCACTTTCTGGGAACCCCTTCATGCCTTCCTTCTCCAAAGCTCTATAACGAAATCTTCACTCTGTATGGTGTGTGGGTTTCATTCACTGAAATTCGTTAGACAAGAATCTAGGAGCCACTGACTCAGTGGAAGCTTTGCTTGGCTGTGAGCTGCCAGCACCCTCACTCTTGAGTTACAGCCTGACCAAGAGCTGAAAAAAAGCCTTCATGGGGAACCACGGTCAGCCCCCGGAACAAGAATCCAGGAACCCACACAAAGACACCCCAATTCCCATCTTCTTCCCTTCCTTTTTTCCTTCCTTCCCTTCTCCTTCCTTCTTTTCCCTTTCCCCTCTCTTCTTCCCTCCTCTTTTTACATCATCTTATGAAAACATTTTCAGGTAAGTGCTAAGTCCTTTGACCAAATAGATAGGTGATTTTGCTGGGACTGGGGGAGATGGGAGATTTATATTTCCTAAATCTGTTTTATTATTTACAATCCTCCCAGTGATCTAAGATCTAAAAGAGAAAAATGCCAGGACTCCCCTTGGATAAGATCCTGGCTGAGTTTCATCAAGTGCAAGCCAGCCCAGCCAGCCTCAAACCAGAGTGTGTGGGAGCAGAACTGGAGAAAGCCACATTTATCTGATTAAGAACACTCATTAACATGTAAAAAGCAAACCCAGGCCTGTACCCTGCTTCTACTTGTCTGGTTGTGAGAAGCTTGTCCAGGCCTAAATTTTTCTCTTCCAGAAGATTCCTGTCATGGCTGTACTTCTGCACCTGCCAATGAAATCAATCACCCTCATCTCTTGTATAACTGGCTGTCTAGAAGATTCTAGGATATGCTGGTGTTTCTGTAGTGCTTACTGCAAACAAAAGGCCCGTGCTTTCAGTGACTATCCAGTCAGAGGGGGTTTTGGAGAAAATTTCAACATATTTAACTGGAATTACAGACCACCTAGAGCTGCCAAAGTTGAGCTTCTCATGTCAAAGGGCATGTTTCTGGCTGACGTAGGCCTGTTCTCTTAAGGAAAAAAAGGCAAAGAAAATTTCCAGTTGTAGTTTGGAAAAAGTAGTTTGGAATTTAAAGGAAATCACGCAATTTATGTTGTCTTTCCCCAGTATTGCCACAGGGTACTTTTCATTTATTTATTTATTATTCCCCCTTCATGCAAGGGAACCAAGAACAAGAGAGGTTTGATTCCCATGCTTTTCATCCAACAGTGTTCCTTAAACAGTCAGCTTCAGAGCCATTGAGGAGCCCAGGTTTCTTGGTTCTATAGGCTACATTTTGAGAAACCCTGTCTCTTACACTTGGAGTGACACAAAATTAGACAGAGCCTGAAGGCGCCTGACCTCCAGCCCCTAGCTTGACAGAGGGAAGACAGGTTAAGGAACCCAGAGAAATTCTTCCCACTCCTTAGCGCACAGGCTCATCCATGGAGAAGCTGGCATGGGTTTTAGTCCTGGGCCCCCTGAGACCAATAGGCCCTCTTTTGGCCAGAGACTTGTGGGAGCTTGTCGTTGGAGACCATAATCTTGGTCTCCATAGATTCTGACCTGGTTCCTAGTTCTAGCCTATGAGTTTCTTTCCACTGAGCAGATTTTTTTTTATAGGCTTGCATTTTAAATTCCTTTTTTTAAAAAAATATTTGTGTTTATTTATTTATTTGTAAGGAGAGGGAGAGAGAGAGAGAGAAAGAGACAGACAGGCAGAAACAATGGACATGCCAGGACCTCTAGCCATTGCAAATGAACTCTAGATGCATGCTCCACTTTGTGCATCTGGCTTTACATGGGAACTGGGGAACCAAACCAGGGTTGTTCGGCTCTGCAGGCAAGTGCCTAAAGCACCGAGCCATCTCTTAGGCCCACAGTTTTAGTTCTTATTCCTCAGATATCAGCACTATTATGAAATACCACGGAGCCTTTAAGAGGTGAGCCTAATTAGCAGAAGTGGGCTACTGATGGCAGGCCTTTGAAAGTCAAACCCTTGGGCTGGAGAGATGGCTTAGTGGTTAAGGCATATGCCTGCAAAGCCTAAGGACCCCAGTTTGACTCCCCAGGGCCCACATAAGCCAGATGCACAAAGGGGTGCATGCATCTGGAGTTCCTTTGTAGTGGCTGGAGGCCCTGGTGTGCCCATTCTCTCTCTCAAATAAATAAAGAAAGAAAATATATTTTAAAAAAAAGAAGCCGGGTGTGGTGGCGCACGCCTTTAATCCCAGCACTTGGGAGGCAGAGGTAGGAGGATTCCTGAGTGTTCGAGGCCTCCCTAAGACTACAGAGATAATTCCAGGTCAGCCTGGACCAGAGTGAGATGCTACCTCGAAAAACAAACAAACAACAACAAAAGAAAGTCAAACCCTTATTTCAGTGCTGTTTTCTGCTCCGTGGTCTACCATCCTGTGAATAGCCTCTGCCACAAACTCGCACTGCCATAGGCTGAGCCACTCCACCATGCTAGTCCCACTGTGATGGACTACAACACTCTGAAATCATGAGCCAAAATAAATCTTGCCTTCCACTAATTGATTCGCTCAGGTGTTTTGTCACAATGACACAAATGCTGTCTAAGAGCAGAGACGGGGAAGGAGGCAGCCATTGAGGAGGCTGGAGAGACAAGGCAAAGGGCATGCATTAAGTCACGTGCATGGCCCACTCAGGGGCTCCCTGCAGGGAATCTAGTTTTGCTACACATTATCTGCCCTTGCAAGGTTTTCGCTGAAACTTAAGTGTATGTCCCCATGGCCTCTTGCATTGTGCATGCTTGTCTCTAAGACAGCACTATGTAGACAATGCCAAGTCCTGCTAACTCAAGAAGTAGCTGCGCCGCTTCAGACCCCAGGGAAAGCGAAGTTTATCACATGACTTTGCACTTTGACAGCCCTGGAACCTTCGATGGGTAGGCACCTTGCCTGTTGGTCTCTGCATAAAGCGTATGGCTTCTGCTCAGTGGTGCTAATCTCTTTTAACAATTATCATTGCTCTGCTGCACTTGCTCTGTCCGTACATTAAAGTGCATTTGTGGTGCCAAACTCCACATTTTTTTCTGTTCTGCCTTTTTACTACCAATTCGCCCTGTAAACCTGGCTAAAAGAAGCCAGTGTTAACCGTGCTGCGGTCTGAATGCTATGTGATCTTGAAATTTTCTCCACTAAATAAATTAGTAAATTACTTTTTAATCAAACTTCACTCAAATATTAAGGGCATGGGCAGAACAGAGACAAATTCTTTGTCAGAGGGTAACATGATTAGTCTCTAGTCCAATTCCCAAGAGTCCCAGTTTCCATCTGAAATTCCATGGGCAGTCTTTACTTTTCACATGTCTATTGGCATTTTATTTATTTACTTATTTAGTTTTGAGGTAGGGTCTCACTCTAGCCCCAGGCTGACCTGGAGTTCACTATGTAGACTCAGGGTGGCCTCAGACTCATGGTGATCCTCCTACTTCTGCCTCCTAAGTGTTTGGATTAAAGGCATGTGCCACCACACCCAGCTTCTATTGGCATTCTAGTCTTCTGAGCTCTTACCAGATCACCCATTAAACACTGTGCATCAGACAGATTCAGGTTCACTGAGATGAGGAACTTCCAGACCAAGCACAGTTATGGAGGAAGGGATATTTATTGAAGCTTACAGATCCAGGGGAAGTTCCATAATGGCAGAAGAAGCTGGCCTGCCTTCACAGGCCCAAGCAGAGAGAGAGAAGCACAAGCCAAAAAGGTCAAAAGCCACAGCACACTTCAGGAACTCCAGCTAGGCACACTTTGCATATCTTTAGATTGAAATCTGAAACCCACCACCACACCTTAAGATCCACCCAGTGACACTGCCTCCAGCCAGGTGGCTGCAGATGCAAAGTACAAACAAATAAACAACTGAATATATTGGGCACCATCTATTCTATTCAAACCACCACACACTGCTTACAGCTTTCTAGGGTTTATCTAGCCCACCACTCCAAGCTCTTCCAAATTCCTCCTGCAAATCCGTTCCAAAGGCCTAAGCACCACATGACCAGGTTTAGTCACGAAAGTGACTACTTCTCTCGTACTGATTTTCTGTATTTGCTTTTGTTGTTGTTATGACAAAATACCTCATAGGAAACAACTCGTAAGGGAGAAAATTTTATTTTGACTCATGGTTTCAGAGGGTTTTGGTCCATCCTAGCGAGGAAGGTATGGCAGGGTGGCTCAGGTCACAGTGTTGGCAGCTGTTCATACGGTGAAGGACCAAAAAGTAGAGAGCAGATCCAAAACCACGGGGCAGATATAACCTTCAAAGACCTGCTTGTGGTGACCCATTTCCACAGACTAGTCGCCACCTCATCAAGGTACCACAGTCTCCCAGTAGAGTGTCACGACCTGGGGAACAAGTATTGAAAACATGAGCAGCAGGGGACACTTTAGATTGAAGCCATTATGCATTCCTTTCTGAACGATGTATTCTTAAGGCAAAGTAGGTATAGAGAAAGAAGAAAAGCTTATTTTAACTGAATCCCTTTTGTCTGTTTTGGATTTTGCATCATATACAAATCATATGCAGGTATCTTTTTGAGTGTATATTCCAAAATGAAAGTTAACATCACAATTTATGACAATGGGCATGATGGATACTCCGAAAAAAAATATGATATGTCTATAAAATATATTTAGGTGCATATTGTCTATCTATCAAGAGAGAAGAGAAATAATAAAGCAAGTGGGGAAAATGTTAACAATAGGTTAATCTGGGTAAAGGGTGTGCAGGTGTTCTTAGTATTTTGTTATTCTTTGTCAGTGCAACTTTTCTGTAAGTTTGACATTTTCCAAATAAAAAGTTCTTTAAAACTCATGATGGAAAGAAAATGGGCCACAGCTGCTGTGCTGTCAACATAAAGGCTTGTTTAGAGGAAGGAAGAGTCTTCTCAGCCATTTTCTTTGTCGCTTGCCTGGTGCAAATTTAGGTTTTCATTCACAGACCCCCTTTAAAATCACTTCCTGGAATAAATCCTTTGAGGAGTTGAACAATGACAAAAATTAGGGAGAAAAATCGTGGTTAATGTAATAATTCCACATTGATAGCAAGTTGAGCAGGTGACATAATGGACGTGTTCATAAATGTTGAGCTTTGCTTCCCTTATATGAAATTGAAAATTCCATAAGACAGAAAGGAAAAAGAGTGAAGAAGCGAGCCGGGCGTGGTGGCGCACTGCCTTTAATCCCAGCACTCGGGAGGCAGAGGTAGGAGGATCACTGTGAGTTCGAGGCCACCCTGAGACTACATAGTGAATTCCAGGTCAGCCTGGGCTAGAGTGAGACCCTACCTCGAAAACCCAAAAAATAAAAAATAAAAAATAAAAATAAAAAAAAAAGAGTGAAGAAGGGGAGGGATGTTTCCTTAGGCCTTCCTAAGCCAGGCATCGTGCAGGGTTCTAAGGATGTTGTCTCACGTACGGCTCCTCGTCCCGTCAGGATAATTTTACTATCCTGGTCCTTCTGCTGCAGAAGCACAGCCTTCATGCAGTGACTATCAGATTGCATGCTCTTGGCTGCAAGTAAGAGAACTTCATCCTGACTGGTTCAAACAATGAGGGTGTTTGTTATTTCCCATCATAAGAAGCTCGTAACAGAAAGAAAGGGCAGGGGCTGGAGAGATGGCTTAGCGGTTAAGTGCTCGCCTGTGAAGCCTAAGGACCCCAGTTCGAGGCTCGATTCCCCAGGACCCACGTTAGCCAGATGCACAAGGGGGCGCATGCATCTGGAGTTCATTTGCATTGGCTGGAGGCCCTGGTGTACCCATTCTCTCTGTCTCTGCCTTTTTATCTCCTGTCTGTCGCTCTCAAATAAATAAATAAAAAATAAACAAAAATATTTTTTTTAAAAAAGGGCAATAAACGCTAGTGATTGAGCTAGTCCTGACGATATGGAGATGGGTAAGACTAGTTCTTGCTTACGGGTACTCATGTAGGCTGTACAGGGAGGTGTTTCTTGCTTGCCACCAGCTGGCCTTCAGCTTCTTACACGTTTATTTCATCTTATTTTGTTTTAGGGCTGGGGATTGAAACCAGGGCCTTATGCATGCTAAGCACGTGTTTGTTCCACACTGAGCTATATTCTTAGCCTTCTGCCTTTCAAGAGGCACATGTTAAATAAACAAATTGGCTTATGGATAGCTGTGAATAAACCATCGCTTTTTAAGAGAAATATTTATTCGTGCTATAAACTCAGGATTTACTTTCTCATTAACATTAATATTATTTGTGTATGTCTACACATGAGTTCACTAGCTTGCCTTGTTTTGTATACTATTACATCATTTTTCTTCTTGGCCTTATTTGCAAATAAGGCAATTTTCTGGTCATAAAAATCCATTCATGTTAGGTCCAAAACAGTTTGCATCATTTTAACATCTCTCATGACCAAAACATATCTAAAAACAAGGTTCTCACCAATTTTCTGGTAGATAACTTTTTTCTTTGCATGAAATCGTTGTTAGTCTTGTGAAAACTAGATGTATTTTAAGCTAGCATCACTTTACTGACATTCTTCAGGAGTTCACATCTGGTATCTCATTCACATCCTTGATTATTTTTTATGGTTTTCTATCAGTCTTTATTAGACTGCTGTCAGTTTTCTTCAATTTTTTTTTTTTTTTTGAGGTAGGCTCTCACTCTAGCCCAGGCTGACTTGGAATTCACTATGTAGTCTCAGGGTGGCCTCGAACTCATGGCGATCCTCCTACCTCTGCCTCCAGAGTGCTGGGATTAAAGACATGCACCACCACGCTGGGCTTCAATTTTTCTTAGACTTCTATAGTAGAAGGGACAGTGAACAGTAGGCAGGAAAACTAACAGTTTTTAGGTTGAATGCTAATTTGCTCTGTACTTGGGCCTCAGTTTTAAAAAACCAAGTGTTTGACCTAGGTCAGAGATGAAACATACGGTTTTACCTCAAGATCTAAGCCTGATTAGTGACGGTTGCCTAGCATAGCTGTGTGACTGATTGGTGCTGTCTGTCATGGGTGGAGAATGATGGTGACTATAAAATGTGTTTTCTTTCTCAAACTACATAGCACCTGTGTTTTATTTGTTTATCTGTCCATTAAAAGTAGTTTATGGCTGGAGAGATGGCTTAGTGGTTAGGGTGCTTGCCTACAAAGCCGAAAGGACTCAGGTTCAGTCCCCCAGGACCCACGTAAGCCAGATGCACAAAGTGTCTGGAGTTCATTTGCCAGTGTCTTAGAGGCCCTGGTGTGCCCATTCTTTCTCTCTCTCTCTCTCAAATACACACACACAGCTCTCTCTCTTCCTCTTTCTCTCTCAAATAAATAAATAAACATAAAATATTAAAAGAGCAATTTAATTGAAGTATGACCAGTAATAAACTGCACATGTGCCAGGCATGGTGGCACATGCCTTTAATCCCAGCACTCGGGAGGCAGTAATAGGAGGATCACTGTGAGTTTAAAGCCACCCTAAGACTACATAGTAAATTCCAGGTCAGCTTGAGCTAGCATGAAACCCTACCTGCAAAAAACCAAATAAAATAAAATAATAATAATTAAATAAACTGCACATGTTAAAAGTATAATTTAATATGCTATCCATATCTACCTGTGAAATCATTACTATGAGAAAACAATAAGCATATGTTTTTATATAGAAATATATATATGTTATGTGTAAATTTGTTCTGTTTGTGAAACCTCCATTTTATTGTTCTTTTTTTTTTTTTTTTTTTTTTTTTTTTGGTTTTCCTGAGGTAGGGTCTCACTCTGGCCCAGGCTGACCTGGAACTCACTATTCAGTCTCAGCGTGGCCTTGAGCTCACAGCGATCCTCCTACCTCTGCCTCCCGAGTGCTGGGATTAAAGGTGTGCGCCACCACGTCCGGCCATTTTAATGTTTTTATTGTTGGCATATATTAGCTATACATAATCATGGATTTTACACATGTAACTCTATTTTGAACATATTTACCCTGTTATCCTCTCTTGTCCCCCTCCTATACAATGAACATATATATCTCCCTGAAAAGTTTTGTCATAGGGACTGGGGAGATGGCTCAGTAGATGAAACTCTTGCTATGTAAATGAGTTTAGACTCCCAGAACCCACACAATTCTGGATGCTGTAGGGCTAGTGTCTGGAATCCCAGCATACCTACAGTGAGAAGGGAGGTGGAGAGACTAGAGAATCTGCCAGAAACCCATGGCCAGCCAGGCTGGTGGTGGAGCAGTGAATGTTGAGTGATTCTGCCTCAAAGAAGGTGGAAGGTGAGGACTGACCCGAGGTGTCCTCTGACCTCCACACGTGTGTGCACACACACACCCACACCCGCACTTACACAAATGAATACACACATCATACACACCAAACTAAAAATCATTAACTTGTCCTGCCCCTTGGCAATCTCTCCCTTTTTCTGTCTCTAGATTCTCCAAAGCCCAGACAGCCTCTGATCTGCTTTTTCTAAGAAATAAGCTTAAAAAAAAATAAAATAAATGGACTCACACTGAATCCTTTTTGTCTGCCATCTTCCTTTGAGCGTGACTATTTTTCAGCTTACCCAAGCTGCTGTTGAATCAATAGTTCCTTTTCTACCAAGTAGCATTCAGTTGTGTAGCTGTAAAGTGTACCACGATTTTAGCTCATTCTCATACTGAGGAGTATTTCTGTTATGTCTAGATTTTTGCCGTTACCAGTAATGTCCATGTTTTTTATAGACACAGCTCTCGTTTCTCTTTTATAAATATCTAGGAGCAGAATGGCTGGATCAAAAGGTTACGATGCACAAATCATTTTTGGTTTGTTTTTGTCGCATGTGTGTAGTGTGTATAGCGTGGTGTGTGTATGTGTGTGTGTGGCATAGGCACACGTGTGTGCCAAGGCAGATGTCCCGTGCATGCGCATGATGTATGGAGGGCAGAGGCGAACTCCAGTTGTTTCTCTACATCAGTCGTTGTCTTTCTTTGAGACGGTGTCTCTTACTAATGTCAGAGCTCAGATTTTTGTTTTCATGAGCCACAGCGATGCTCTCTAGCCTGCTTCTTGCAAGACTGTATTACAGACCTGTGTAGTCACAGCCAACTAATTGTTTATGTGAAGCGTCATTGAGGCAGTCTCCTCTGGCCTCCTCAAGGCCCCCATCAGACCCCTGCGCTTGCCTGGGAAGCACTCCTATTCTGAGCCATCTCTCAAGCCCCCACAAAGCACTTTCTAAGAAGCTGCCAAACTATTTCCCCAAAGGACTGTGCTATTTGGCGTCGCCACCAGCAATGCACAAGAAGTCGAGGGTCTCTGTTACCCTCATCAGCAGTTGGCCAACAAATGGTATGTTCAGTATTTTTAATTTTAGATGCTTAAAGAATGCAGTGATATCTCATTCTGGTTTTCATTTGATTTCCCCAATGCCTAGTATATTGATCATCTTTTCATATATTTCTACTTTGATTACTGTGGTAAAAATATATAGCCTGCGATTTAATCTTTTACACTTTGAAGTGTACTACTGTTGGCATATGTACACTGGTGAACAGTTATCGTGAGATTTATTTTGCTACCTTCTATGATAAAATGCTTGTCAAATCTTCTGTCATTGTATATGGAGCTACTTGTTATTCTGTCATTAAGATTTTTTTTAACACAGTTTGAAAGCAGGTTCTTTATCAGATAGTTAATCTACAAATAATTTCCAGAGCCTTTGGTTTGTCTTCATATTTTCTTGACAACATCTTTTGAAAAGAAGATTATTTTTAATTGTGAAGAAGTCTAGTTTATTGTTTTTCTCTTAAAAAATTATGCCTTTACTATTATTTCTATAAAAAAATTTAAAACCCCTCTTTGTCAAGTACAAAGTCATAAGGATTTTCTGCCATGTTTTCTTCTGAAGTTTTATAACTCTAGATTTCACACTTCTGTGCTCTTATTCACCTTTTAGTTAATCTTTTACATGGTACAAGATATTAATTGAAGTTCATTCTTTTCCCATGTGACGAGCAATTGTTCCAGAACCATTTGCGGAAAGCATTATCCTTTCTTCTTAGAGCTGCCTTTCCATGTTAAAAAAAATCAGTTAACCATATGCGCATTTGCATCTGTTTTGTGGCTGTACTGCTTTACACAAATCTATTTTTATATCTTGACACCAATGCCACACTTGATTAGCCTTGATCAATGTAACCATTATAAACACACACACACACACACACACACACACACACACACACACACACACAGAGAGAGAGAGAGACACACATTCTGCTAGGAATTGAATCCAGGAGCTTCTCACTTGCTAAGCAAGAACTTTATCATGAGCTATATCTTTAGCCCTTATCATAAATTATGAAGTGAGACAGTTTAAATCTTTTACTATTCTTTGTTTTTTCAAAGTTGTTCTGATTATTCTAGGACCTTTGCATTTCCAGCCTGTCATTTTCTACAAAGTTAAAGAAGAAAGGATAAGGGCTGGAGAGGTGGCTTAGCAGTTAATGCACTTGCCTGTGAAGCCTAAGGAGCCAGCTTGTATTCCCCAGGACCCACATAAGCCAGATGCACAAGGTGGCACATGCATCTGGAGCTTGTCTGCAGGGGCTAGAGGCCCTGATGTGCCCATTCTCTCTACTACCTGCCTCTCTCTCTCTCTCTCTCTCTCTCTCTCTCTCTCTCTCTCTCTCTCAAATAAATAAATAAAATGTTTAAAAAGGAAGGAAAGGATGGGGTGTGCAGCACTAGATCTATAGATCAAATTAAGGAGAAGTGACATGTTAATAATTTTGTTTCTATTTATTTAGGTCTACAATGACCAAATCATTTTTGGTTTTTCATGTACAGGTCTTGCACTTTTCTGAGATTTACCCTTAAGTATGACATATTTTGATGCCATTATAAATGGCAGTGCTTTTAAAATTTTAATTTCTAATTGGTTTTTGCTAGCATATATTAATTGATTTTTGCATATTGGTTTTGTATGCTAGCCTTGCTAAACTCACTTTTTAGTTTTGATAGCTACTTCCTAGATTCCGGAAGGTTATTTCTATACAGATGGTTATATCATTTGCAAATGAAGTTTTGTTTCTTGCTTTAAAATATGGATGATTTAAAATTCTTTTACTTACTTCCTTGGCTAGCACTTCTAAAATGATGTTTAAGAGAAATGGTGAGGCTAGGCATTTTGCCTTTTTCTTGATTGTAGAAAAAAATTGATTGCTCAGTATGCTGCTAACTTTGTTTTATTTCTTTATATGTTTTAAGGTTCAGAAAGATGTTTTTAATTTATTAGTTCAGAGAGAGAGGCAAATAGAGAGAGAAAATGAGTGCACCAGGACCTTCAGCTGATGCAAATGAACTCTACACATATGTGCCACCTTGTGTATCTGGTTTATGTGGGTCCTGGGGAATCAAACTTGGGTCCTTTGGCTTTGCAGGCAAACCCCTTAGCCACTAAGCCACCTCTCCAGCCCTCAGAAAGATTTCTATTACAGCTTAGAGCTTTAGGAGGGAAAGCTTTAAGAGAAGGAGAGCTTAAGAGAAGAAGAAAGACAGAGCTCTTGCCCAGATAGTTAAGATGGGGGTCTGAGAAGCCCCAAACTTAAGAGAAGGAAGGATAGCAGAGCTCTTGCCCAGGGAGACAAGAAGGAGTTTGAGAAGGCCCTGTTTTATTTTTTTTTAGAGATGTCCTTTAACTTCAAAAATTCCTAGTTTTTGAGGGTATATCAGAAATAGATGTTGGATTTTCATCATTTTTTTTCTTCATCTGTGGAGATGGTGTGGTGGTTTGATTCAGGTGTCCCCCCCAAACTTAGGGCTGGAGGAGATTTGGGAATTAAACTCTCCTGGAGGCAGTATATTGTTGGGGGTGGGCTTATGGGTATTATAGTCACCTTCCTGTTGCCAGTGTTTGGCTCACTCTCCTGTTGTTATCCACCTGATAGTGGCCAGGAGGTGATGGCCACCCTCTGCTCATGCCATCGTTTTCCTCTGCCATCATGGTGCTTCCCTTCAAGTCTGTAAGGCTGCTCTTGGTCGGGTGTCTTCTGCCAGCAATGCAAACCTGACTGCAACAGATGGTTTCTTTTTGTTTATTAATATGTTTTACCAGTTTTTCATCACTATGACAAATTACCTGACAGAAAAGAAAAAAAAAAAACTTAAAGAAGGAAAGATTTGCTTCCTTCATGGTTTAGGAGGTTTCAGTTCACTGTCGGCTGGCTCCACTATGTAGGGCCTTTGGTGAGGAAGAAGATCACAACAGCAGGCGCATGTGACAGGTGAACCTGCTTCCCTTGTGGTATTTGGGGATCAGTGGGAGGTCTGGCAGGATGAAGGGATCCAAGGCAAGACATGGGCTTCTAGAACTCACTGCTAGTAACATGCCTTCTCAACAGGACCTACCTCCAAGGGTCTCAACCACTTCTCAATAATGCCATCAAAGTAGGATCCACAAGTAGATTCATCCATTGATTAGGTCAGAGCCCTCATGATCCAACCATCTCGCAATGATTGGATTCACCAAGTGGGGACGATGCCTTCAGTTCATGAGCCTTTGGAAGGGATTTATTGAAGCTTTCAGATAGAGAGAAAGTTCCATAATGGCAGAAGAAGCTGGCGCATTTTCACAGGTCCACACAGAGAGATAAATACCACCAGCAGCACTAAAAGCAAGCACACACTCCAGGAAAAACCCCAGGCAGAGCTCAAGCACTCTGCATGTTTTAGGTAGAATTCTGATTTGCGCCCAGTAACACCTCCTCCAGGCAGGTTACAAGCAAGAATAAAACTCTTGGATCTGTTGGGGGACATCCATTTAAACTACCAGGGGGATGAAGCAAGACATTTCTAAGCTTCTCTTCAATAATCCAGATACTTCTCATGGGACTTATGTTGAGTCCTTAACATCCAATGTTAATGAAGCCATTTGATTTTTTTTTTCTCTTAGAAATAATAGGAATACATGGGAACTCCCATGTCTATAGTAAAGATGGGGAAACTACCTGTGGGTCGCCTTACTTATAGGCTGAATGCCCCAAATATTGAGAGACCTCACATGATCTCCAACTCAATGCACAGAGAGTATGGCTCAGTTCTTTGGCCCAAGAATCAAATCACTTAAATCATTTTTTTAGAGCTGGGTATGGTGGCATATGCCTTTAATCCCAACACTCAGGAGGCAGAAATAAGAGGATCACCATGAGTTTGAGGCGACTGTGAGACTACATATTGAATTCCAGGTCAACCTGGGCTAGAGCGAGACTCTACCTTGAAAAAAAAAATCAGTTTTTAGGATTCTTTTTGTGTTAACTTTCTGTTATTATGACAAAATACCTTAGAAAAATCAACTTGAAAGGCTGGAGAGATGGCTTAGCTCTTAAGCTGCCTGTTTGCAAAGCCTAAAGACCCAGATTCAATTCCCTAGTACCCACATAAGCCAGATACACAAGGTGGCACATGTGTCTGGAATTTGTTTGCAGTGGCTAGAGGCCCTGGAGTGCCCATTCTCTGTCTCTCTATCTGCCTCTCTCTCAAATTAAAAAAAAAAAATCAACTTCAAAGAAGAAAGACTGATTTTGGCTCACACTTTCTGAGGTTCCAGTCTATGATCTTTTGGTTCTATTGTTTCTGGGCTTGTGTGGTAAGCTTAGCATCATGGTGGGGTGTGTACTGAAGCCAAATTTCCCACTTCGTGGTGCCTTGGAAGCAAACACAATGAATGAAGGACCAGGGTCCCAATATTCCCTTCAAAAGCATCTCTCAAAGGTGCCACAAGTTCCCAATAAACACTGTCATCTGGGGGCCAAGCCTTTAGCAAACGACTCTTTGGGAGACACTTAAGATCCAAGCAATTACACTATAGCTACTGAAGTGCTCTGTCTAGGACAAGTCACATGCTCCTCTGACCTCAAAAGGGTCACGTGTCCTGTGGTTATCTGCTTTCCTCCAGGCCAAAGGCCACAAGAGACACTGGCTCTTCAGATGCAAGATGAATGAGCTGCCTAAGCAGCATTGTGAAGGAACCAGGCTTCAGACTTAGGGTCAATTTCCACCTTTCCATCAATGGATACAATCAGGTCTTGCTTAGTTCTCTTGATGTTTTAGATGGCATTTGGTTTTTGCTAAGGGACGGTGCCTGTGCGTTACCATGGGCTTCTCTGTGAATGCCAAGCTGAAGTGGGACGCCGCAGCCTTCACACTGTCTTGTATTCTAAATAAGTAAAGTGGAGGTCAGTAGGGCCAGGGACGACTTGGAAAGAAATACTCCAGATCCATGTCATCCAAACTGAGTCACTGAACTTTCAAATATCTCTTGTGGGATGTGGGGCATTTCTACTATATGAAAATGAATTTGGGGTGGATAATTATCCTGACTACTGGGGTGAGATCAAGGAGCAACAACTAGAACCGTTTCCGTCTTGAAGAAATCTTGACCTTGGTCATTAGCTTGACATTTTCGAAGTTGTTGCTCTTTTTTTTTTTTTTTTTTTTTTTTTTTTTAATAAGCAGTCTCAGAATGGGAGATCAGGGGACCCAGGGAGCACTATCACACCACGGCGTAAGATGCGGTTGTACAGACCCAGGTTGGGTCATACACATGACATTCATCTGGAGGCTTGTTTAAAAATCAGCTTCCAGAGCCGGGCGTGGTGGTGCACGCCTTTAATCCCAGCACTTGGGAGGCAGAGGTAGGAGGATCACCATGAGTCTGAGGCCACCCTGAGATGTCATAGTGAATTCCAGGTCAGCTTGGGCTAGAGTGAGACCCTACCTCAAAAAAACAACAACAACAACAACAAAAAAATCAGCTTCCAATGCCAGGTATGGTCATATAACCCTTTAATCCCAGGACTGAGGAGGGTCGCCATGAGTTCAAGGCCAGCCTTGGACTACAGAGTGAGTTCCATGTCAGCCTGGGTTAGAGTGAGACTCTACCTTTAAAAGAAAAGCACAAAAACATTTTAAAAAAAAGGGGGGGACTGGAGAGATGGCTTAGTGGTTAAGCGCTTGCCTGTGAAGCCTAAGAACCCTGGTTCCAGGCTTGATTCCCCAGGACCCACGTTAGCTAGATGCACAACCGGGTGTACACATCTGGAGTTCATTTGCAGTGGCTGGAGGCCCTGGCGCACCCATTCTCTCTCTCTCTCTCTCTCTGTCTCTTGACCTCTTTCTCCCTCTGCCTGTCTTTCACTCTCAAATAAATAAATAAATAATGAGCAAAAAAAATTAAAAAAAAAAAACAAAAAAGAAAAGCAAAAAAATAAAATAAAATAGATCAGATTCCAACCCCTGCTCCAAGCCATACTAACTCAGAAAGGCTTGGGTAGAGAGAGCCTTTATCTTTAACAAGCACCCAGTGTTTCCCAAAGTGGGTCTCCCATCTGAAACCTTGACCTCAATCTTTGAAGCTCCAGTCAGTGGTTTTGCCAGATGCTTCGAGTGTTTCCCAGGAAGGAAGCTTTTCAAGACATGGGAGAACTGTAATGAATGGGCTACAAAAGAAAACAGAGAGGAGCCATTTGGCAGGAAAACGCAGCAACATGATTGTGGAAAGAGAAGCCTGGGCTCTGGTGACCCCACTTCCTCTTTCCTTGTGGTCCTTCGCTCACAAGCCTCAGGTGTGCACCAGCCCTGGCCCTGGGTCCCCACGGCATGGGGCTTTGTTGAGAATCTGGGAGCAGTAGGATTTGGAACTTGACCTTGTTCACGGACCACACAAAGGCAGGAGCTGCGACTGGGTGCATCACAGCCAAGCTCTGCTACAGCAGTGGCACAAAGAGAGGTGGCAGTAAGGCCAGCCAGAACGTCATGGGAGAGCCCTGCCTGTGCTGGGCATTTGTGAAGCTTGTTGGCAAAACCTGGAACACTGGGGCTGGGAGCCCAGCCAGGGTAGCCTGCTTTATTAGATGGGAGACAAAGAACCATGGTCCAGGCGAGGAGCTCTGCCTTTGGTCTAGGCAGAACACACCAGAAAGCTTAGTTTCAGCCGCTGTTAGAAGGGAGCTCAGCAAAGTCCCTTTAAGCCCCGTGGCTTTGTGACTGAGTGAAATCAGCCATAGGACAAAGCCGTTGGTAACCGGACGCTGCTCCTTCAGTATACGTACATTGCCAGGGTCTGGCAGGTTCTAGGGAACCATGAGATAGAACACGCCCATGAAGTACTATGCGTGTGTGTGTTGGGTAGTGATAAGGAGAATTCTGGGGCATGGGGAAGAACGTGTCACACTAAGTGTGTGACTGGGAGGTTTCTTACCTAGTGTTACCTGTGAAGAGCTGCCAAAAAGGAAGAAGACAAGATGGTTTTGTCACAAGGAGAAATGGGTTATACAAAGAAACCTCTCATGACTGTTGTGGTTGGATGTTGTTTCCAAGAACATGGGCCCTCCCCAAGCCTCATGACCTGAGACCCCAGTGTCTCTTACCCCACCCCAACCTGGCACCCTTTCCTCACTGAGACATCCTGACAGCTCTGAAATAGTCCCCTTCCTTCTTGTCCCTGCAAGAGTTTTTGTTCCTACGGCTGCATAAATAGGCGCCTTTCTCATGGTTTTTCCAACAGAACTTGTGACCCACCCTTGAGCCTTCTGGGGTCGGGAGCCAGGTAAGTGCCTTCTCTTTCACCTCTTTCAGGCATTCTTGCTTGGTACAACATTTGAGGCCCAAGGACACAGTCCTTCTGGAAGGAGCTAGTGATCATCTGGCTTCTGCTTCTTCTATTGACTTTTCTTAGTCTGCTCTCAGGCTTTTGGCTATCAGGAAAATGACCTTCCCAGAAAGCTGAGCTTAACATCATGGGAGCTTTCTGGGGAAATGACATGGAGCAAGGAGAGGGAGATGCATTCGTGTCCTGTAAGGACCAGGGTGTAGAGAGAAACAGAGCCAAAGACAGAATGAAGAAAATGGGCATACTCACATGCCTGCAAGTTGGGCTAATGTTCAGGGTTTGTGCTGTCATTTCAAGTGTTATGAATTTTAGTAAGTTAAACATGCTCTTTTCACAATGCCCTCTGGAGCCATCTTTCTTTTTTTGAATATTTTTAAAATTTTCATTTATTCATTTATGAGAGAGAGAAAGAGAGAGAGAGGCAGATAGAGAGAATGGGCATGCCAGGGCCTCCAGCCACTGCAAATGAACTCCAGATGCTTGTGCCATATTGTGCATCTGGCTTTACATGGGTTCTGGGGAGTTGAGCCAGGGTCCTTTGGCTTTGCAGGCAAATGTCTTATCCGCTAAGCTGTCTCTCAAGGCCCTAGGCCATCTCTTTTTTAAAATAACTTATTTTTATTTACTTATTTGGCAGAGAAAGAGGGAGAGAGAGAGAGAGCACTCCAGGGCCTCCAGCCACTGCAAATGAACTCCAGATGCGTGCACCCCCTTGTGCATCTGGCTAATGTGGGTCCTGGGGAATCGAACCAGGGTCCTCTGGCTTTGTAGGCAAACGCCTTAACCACTAAGCCATCCCTCCAGCCCTGGACCCATCTCTTGATGGCTTGATGATTTGCTGTTTTTAGATGGCCAGCTATTTTGTCGTATCCATATCTATTTTTTTATGAGCACAATCATGTTCAAGCTCATGTCTTTGTCACAGCAAGTGAGTGAGCCAGCTCAAGAAAAAAGGACATTTCCCCTAGGATACAAGGAGGTCTCAGGAAGGTCGCAACATTGATAGGGCCCCATGGGATCCTGGAACCAGAAAGGGCAAAACGTTAGCCCTCAGAGCACCAAACTCAGGCTCTGGGGATAGGGACACACAGGCTGGGGTGGTTGCTTTTGCCTTCTCCTCCTCT
This sequence comes from Dipus sagitta, assembly GCA_036346955.1. NCBI lineage: Eukaryota > Metazoa > Chordata > Mammalia > Rodentia > Dipodidae > Dipus > Dipus sagitta. Next base: position 66,394,057 of record CM070774.1, on the reverse strand, counting down.
ATGTATTTTTGATGTTCAAGACTTCTTATTTATGTATCTTTTTTTTTTTTTTTGAGGCAGGGTATTCCTGGTTGTATTGGAACTTACTCTATAGCCCAAGCTGGCCACAAACTCCCAAAGCCCCAGCCTTAGCCTCCTGGGTGCTGCGTGCTATGTCTGGCTCTCTCCTTCCTTTATCTTCCTCCTCCACAGACACGGCTGCCTTAAGTTGAGTTTACAAGCGCTCTCAACCGCAGTTGGCTCTTCTTGGTCAGGTGCCCAAGTCAGTCGGCTGGGGGTGAGGCAGGGGATGGTTCTGGTGTGCGCTAGGGACAGTATCTGTGGGAAGAAGTAGTTCTCAGAGTTCGCAGACTATTGTGGACTGAACAGATGTCCCAGATGTGTCTACTGTAGCTCTTCATATATTATATGTAACATTGGCATGCCTTTTCTCTCTTAATCGCTATAGTAATTATTTGTTAGCTGGCTTTTCCTAATCTTTGGAAGTTCCTGAAGACCTGGGCTTGGCCTACCCAGCTCTGCATACCCCAGGTTGTTTCACACAGTCATAGGAGGGCTACGATAGAGAATATAGGCAGGGTATCAACATCTTCTCAGACCTGTGCTTCATCAAGATTTGACACACTTGGTTCTGTTCCAAAACTCAGAATCAATAGAACTCTAAGATAATTATGGGTAACAGAATGAGACACAAATAAAATAGTATTATAAGAGGTTCTTTTAAAAATATTTTTTGTTTATTTATTTGTAAGCAGACAGAGAGATACAAGAGAGACAGACAGAAGAAAGACAGTGGGTGCACCAGGGCCTTCAGCCATTGCAAACAAACTTAGACACTTGCGCCAAACTAGCTTTATGTGAGTACTGGGGATTTGAACCCTAGGTCGTTAGGCTTTGCATGCAAGCACCTTAAATGCTGAGCCATCTATCTAGCCCCAAGAGAGTCCTTTGATATTGATCTGGTTAAAGAGGGTAGGCACTAGTTATAAGGACTTTTCATGGTTCTTTCTGGTGGCCAGTTTTACGGACCTCTTATGAGAAACTTATATATGGAGAAAGTAAGTACTTGAAAAATCAAGAGACATGTTTTTATGGGACTGAGTACCTCTGCTGAGGTTTTCTGCTCTGACCTCTAGTCTGTCTCTCTGGATAGTGTCCTGTAGTGTTTCTTGTAGACATAACACCCTTATACCCAATACAGTATCCTCTAGGAATTCCGATTCTAGCAAATGTGTGACATTTCTAATTGAACAAAACCAGCATGCCCCACTTTAGGGTTAGAGACTGGGCTTGAGAGATGGCTTAGCAGTTAAGGCGCTTGCTTGCAAAGCCAAAGGTCCCAGTTTTGATTCCCCAGGACCCACATAAACCAGATGCACAAGGTCATGGCACCCCCATGCTCTTTCTCTATCTGCCTCTCTCCCCCCTCTCTCTTTCAAATAAATAAGTAAATATAAAATATATTAAAATACTTTTTAAAAAGATTAGAGACCAAGTTATTACAACCTTTCTTACTGGGTTTTCTCCTTGATGTTAGCTGTGTATCTCTGTTGACCTTAAATATCTGTTCCCTATAATCATTAAAGAAACAAGCTATTGGAAGACTGAGTTCATCTCCACATATCCATGAAGGACTTGATACAGGTGTTAGCTGTTGTGTGACTTTTCCTGGGGAGACATAAACAAATGCCTTTCCATGCCAGCTAGGATCAGAGTAACAAAGAAACGAACACCCAGCTTAGTGAACCAGTGAGCTTACTGGGATTACTGAAGGAGCATGGGTGAGGGGTTACTTACAGGAGCATGTGACTCAAAGACAGCTGCATTACCAGAAGAGCCCATTGCAGCATGGGAGAGGACTCATGAAAAGTGCACACCTAGATCTGCCCGCAGGATCTGCAGGGAGCTGAGGCAGTGGCAGAGCCTCTTCTCCGCAGCATTCGGTACTGCTGCTTTGACCTTGGGGAAGGGCCTTATGAAGCTTGCAAGTGTGGTTTACTTCCTGAATCGTATGAGCCTCCCTCCTCCAGGAGGGAATATTTCAGTTCATAGGAAATAGCGACATAACAATGGCTATTCTTTCTCACTGGGCAGTCATTTTGCATGTTGTTTGGATGAAAACACTAATTTTTTCAATTCCAGTTTTGAGGTTCTAGGCTTAGTTTATTTACCCTGTTAAGGAGAATTAATACTTTTCAGTTCCACGGAAGAGAAATTTAGATTCTCAAATTTGACCTCACTGATAAGATTGAGACAGACTTAGGTCAGGTCCATCCTTGAAACGTGACTATTCATAGCACAAAGCTGAGATCACATCCTGGCTGATAAGGCGGTTGTCTGTCCTATCCCCAACTCCTACATTGCAAGCCCCTCGCACGTCTCACCCATCCCATTTCTCAACTCGTCTATATGCCCTTACGGGCGTTTGCTGAGCCCGGAAGTGGACAGTCATGACGGACGTACCTGCGGCATGCTGAAAAGCCACAAATAGGCCTTCCAGGCAGTGTGAGACTCTAGAGCATCGCTGGAATGTTGTCATCAGCTCTGGGTGTCTTATGCTGTCTCCGTCCTTAGCCTGTCCAGTCCAGGCTTCAGTCTTTCACACCTGTCCTCAAATTTGGCCTAATTGATAATGCCACGGATATTTCTGTCTTCACTGAGAACACTCTGAGGCAGGTCAACAACAGTTCAGGCTTTCCCACAGACCATTGTGAGTGTGACAGCGGTGGCAGGTACCGTGTGACCCTGGAGGTGTTTTGCAGAACAGGATTGGCACTGTGTCAGGGATTGGGGACAGAGATGAAACAGGGATGGAGATGGGGTTGGTGAGGCTGCGACAGCCTTCCTGACCACTCTGTCTCTTTCATATCCCACCATTAGCATCTTGAGCAGGGACAGGGCTTTGAGATGGCATAGTGTCCAATGACCCACCTGACCCTAGTATCCTTTGCCCATCCTGAGAAGAGTCCCAGAGCTGGACACCAACTGTATCCCATGGCACACAGCCACCTCTGTCTAGAAACGGCGACTAGCAGTCTCTTCCGTTAAACAGAAGAAAGTCACCCGAATGTCCGTGGTTGGGTGTGGGAAATCATGAAGGGAATTGTGCAGCCGCTGAAAAGTTTGTTTTCCAAGAACTTGAAAATGATACGGAAAGACACTCAAAATGTTAAGAAAAGCAGGAGCAAAAGATGTTTGTCACGCACATTTGTGAAAACTTGCACGGGAGCATGTGTTTTTCTATAAACATGCATAGAAAGGTTAAGTTATTCTAATAGGAGTTAAATCACAGGCGATTATGTTGTGACAGACCCGGCTTAGGGCTGCTAACAAGAATTTTTCTTATCTCAGATATGCCCATTCAGTGTCTCTTGCAACTGAAAACTGGCCATATGACTCAGTATGACCAATGTAACGTACTGTGACATCTGAGAAGAGCTCTGGTAAGGAAAAGGCCCCTTTTGCTAGGCTGGCGCTCCATCATGGCCACCCTCCTCTCACTTTGACTGTGGATTTGGCTTGTCCAGTTTCAGCACCCACCTTATGATCCCAGCCCATGGGCTGGTGGGTCTTCCCTCCTCAGTTAACCTCATCTAGAAACTCCCCCACAGGCATGCCCAGACATTTGCCCCCTAGGTGATTCTAGGTCCTGTCAAGGTAGCAATAATAGCCAACACTAAAGGAAACAATGCCATACTTATAACTACATTTCAAATATAAGTGCGCTGTTCTTCCAGGAGACTACCACGGACATGCAAACTGTAGACTGTCGCATTTTAAATCCAACAACTAAAATTCAGCTTCCTGATTTGTGCAAACAACGGATCAAATGTGCTGTGGAGAAAACACCCACTGTGGAGTTAGACTTAACTTAAAATGATTTACGATGCTTAGAAATAAAGGTAGCCCTTTACCCAGATTTCTCAACAGTTTATTAAATTCTAATGTGGATCATTGACTGATTAACTGTTCACAAGCGATTTACATTTGACTTAGGATTCAAGGCCTCAGTCGGAAGCAGTGCTGTGGAATCTGGATGTTGTGTGTTTCCTATGCTCCAGTTTATTTTTACCTAAAGAGCAGGTCTATCACAAATATGATTAACGTGGTCTAACACTCCTGTTGAACTTGAGAAAATTACATTGCCCTGATATCCACCAGGAAAGGACTGCCTGGGGGGGGGGGGTAACCGTGCATGTATGCACTATATAGGTAGACACACAGATGCAGATCTTTGACAGGAAGTTATATGTAGAGCCTCATCTCTCAGAAAAGGCAATAACAAACTATGCTTGCATTGTGCCTGTGGAATGAGATGGTGTTACAGTGGAGGGGAAAGTGCTAGAGACCTATTCAGCTGGAAATGACACGATGCCAGCTTCACCTGTGTAGCTCCTCTCCTGTCACAAACTCTTCTTGGAAGAGGAAGCACTTCTGCCCACACAAAGCTCCGTGTGTTCACTTCAGTCTGCGCTATTCAAGACAAAGCCTGTTCCGTTGGCAAAGATGTGAGTTTTCATTAAACGGGAAAGCCATCGAGTCTTTATGTCTATAAATAATATATTTAAGAGTTCCACAAATTTGGCAACATTCATGAAAGACATGTCTGCTGTTTTCATCAGATTATAGGCATAGGGCTGGAGGGATGGCTTAGCAGTTGAGGCACTTGCCTGCAAAGCCAAAGAACCCAGGTTTGATTCCCCAGGACCCACGTAAAGCCAGATGCACAAAGTGGTCCATGCGTCTGGAGTTCATTTGCAGTGGCCGGAGGCCCTGGCGCACCCATTCTCTCTCTGCCTCTTTCTCTCTTTCTCTTTCAAATGACTAAAAGTAAAATATTAAATTGTGGACATAAATATGGCAAGCATCATCCAACTTGATGAAAGAGACAAAGGTTTGGCTTCTGCTTGATGCATGGCCATGCCTGCCCATTTCAAGCCATCACCTTTGCTTATCCCATTTGTTTGCCCTTCCAAGCTGTCCATACCTTCTCCCGATCCCCTCACTGCGGGAGGCGAATCACCAGCATCATTCGTCAGCATCGATTGACCGTGATGCAAAAGTCGCATTTTTTATAATCATCCAGGAGCCGAGACGTGCACAAGACAGAGTCCATCTCATAGGCACGCAAAGCCACGTGTTCACGCTAAGACCACTCTCTCCACTCGTCTTTAGAGGCACATTTGTCTCAAACATGCCCCGTCACTTTCTCCTTCACTGTCTGCTTAGAGCCCACGGCTGATGCGAATGTTTGCAACTCTCTCAGAGAGGATTTCCAACGCAGAAGCGCTTACCTTCCTCAAGTCCTAATCCATAAACACAGTCAAACCCAATCCTACTTGATAACCTACAAAGAAGAATCGTGGGCACCTGGCCTAGGACAGCCCCCTTCCTCTGGGTGACAGCGCCACTGTCCTCTCTCCATCTGAAGCTGAAATTTACCAGAAAAAAGAAAAGGCAACTGGGCGTGGTGGCGCATGCCTTTAATCCCAGCACTCGGGGCGGGGGGGGGGGGGCAGAGGTAGGAGGATCACTGTGAGTTCGAGGCCACCCTGAGACTACATAGTTAATTCCAGGTCCGCCTGGGCCAGAGTGAGACCCTACTTCAAAAAAAAAAAAAAAAAAAAAAAAAAAAAAAAAGAAAAGAAAAGGCTCACCTGTGTTAAAGATTCTACAAGGCCAAATGCCTGAACTCTGTGATTATGGGTAGAGTAGTTAAAATGTTGCCAGCCACAGCCAAATTACCTTGAGCTACTTTTGGCCCCTTTGAAAGCCATTCATTGCCCACCCCTGTGGCTGACCTAACATCCTTGTGACTACCAAATCCTTTAAAAGGAAGGGGCTTGTGATTAAAATACATTATATACATTATAAAAATTGTCAATGGATAAAATATTTTTTAAAAAATTTAATAAGATATATTCTTAGCAGACCACTAGCTTCCATCAGTCCAAATGCTTAAGAACATAATCAGACTGTGGTTCCTGATATGTGCCTCTAGAATAAACTATCACTCCCTGTGTTTGAAGTAAGAGTTGCGTGTTTTTTTTTTTTTTTTTTTTTTGAGAGTGACAGAGAGAGAGAGAGAGGCAGATAGATAGAGAGAGAGAGAATGGGCACGCCAGGGCTTCCAGCCACTGCAAACGAACTCCAGATGTGTGCGCCCCCTTGTGCAACTGGCTAACGTGGGTCCTGGGGAATCGAGCCTTGAACTGGGGTCCTTAGGCTTCACAGGCAAGCGCTTAACCGCTAAGCCATCTCTCCAGCCCAAGAGTTGCGTTTTTGCATCATACACTCATGCTGGAGCCCGGAGCCCATGATGCTCTGACCTTGCTGTGACACAGACTTGCTTGGCCCCACAGGTGGCCCAGTGTTCTTGCGAGCCGTCCTTCCTCTTCATCCCCCCTGCAGCCACTCCAGCATGGCCTGCAACTTCTCTGCATCGCTAGCCAAGTGTCTTGCTGAACGGGGTCCTCGAGCAACTGTCTCATGTGAGATGCAGAGCTGGGGTGCCAAGGCGAAAATTCACTGTTCTCTTATTGGAAACTCTCCTTGGGATGTGTATGTCAGGGTTCTCTAGAGGAGCAGAACCGATAGAATGAATTGTATTAAAAGGGAATATACTGGATGAGCTTGCGGCAGTCCAACAATAGCAGTTTGCAGGCTCAAGAGTCAAGGAACCCCGTAGCTGCTCAGTCCACGAGGCTGGGTGTCTCAGTAGTTACAATTCAGCACTGAAGGTCTGGAGGCGTCCTGGAGAGAAGCTGGTGTTCAGTCCACACTGGAAGGCAAAGGAAGCTTGGTTCCAATGCCGAGGGAGAACAGCAGAACAGGAAAGATGCATGTGCCACTGAAGGCACTCACCAGCAAGCAGCACTGGCAGCCAGGTGGAAGGAAGGGGCAAGGCCACCACCAGGAGGGGCGCCCACTCTGGGGGAGGTGCTCACTCTGGAGGAAGGACTTCCTCCTGCAGTCAGTCCTTCCTGGAAGCCACCTCCGAGAGCCACCCACAAGGAAGCCCTGCGGATTCCTAACCAGATCAAGTTGACAACAGAACTTCACCAGCACAGCATGTCAGTGTTCTTGCTAGCTCTCCATCCCAGTGTCTGCTTTACAAATTCAGCAAAACTCCGGGGAGTCAGAAGCACCCATGGGTGCAGAAGCGGCTGCGAGGACTGAGACGCCCATGCGCGGTGCAGCCCCTGAACCACATGACCACCCAGGTGCATTCCTTCATGGACCCCACAGTCATGCAAGACCTTGTTCTGTGACAGGGCATACAGGAAGGGGCATCCCTAGAGCCCAGGGAAGGAACTGCTGTGTGGGCCCAACACCACTGGAACTCCAGAGCTGGCCTCTGGGCAGACTTCTTTATCTATTTTGTCTCAAGCATGGGACATACCCTCCATCCTTATTCAATTTTCCTGTTATGAAATTCATGCCGGCATCTTAGCTTGCTGAGACTTTGGGGGTTGGAATTATGCACTGGCTGTTCCTTTCAGCTTCCTGGCCTCCACAAATTTGATAAGCATGTCTCCTGCGTCTTCCTTGCAGCCACTGATAACAAGTGCAGCCCAGATGTCAGCTGACGTCACCCTGTCCTTTGAGGCTGACATAAAATTAGCTGGATCCCGCACTCCAGCCAGAAGTCAGATGCCACCCCCCCCATAAAGATCTGGGCTAACTCCAAGCTTGCAGTCACCTGTGGTTCTACAGTCTTCCCACTGGCCTCTGGCTTGGCATATCCCATCTTGTTGGCTGCTCTCTCGGCTCTGCTTCATTCCAGCCAAGCCCTGTCCTTGACCTCTTTAATGAAACTGCATGCGTGTGTGTGCACAAAGCTTTTGGAGGCCAGAAGTTGATGTCCGGTGTCTTCCTCAATCACTCTTTGCCTTATGTTTTTTGAGACAAGGTCTCATACTGAACCTGAAGTTTACTCCTTTGGCTAGGCAATCTATCCAGAATTGCCCTAGGGGTACCACCTTCTCCGTGCTAGGGTTCCAGGCACATACTGCCACTCCTGGTTTTTACTTGGGTGCTGAGGATACAAACTCGGGTTCTCACATACATGCACACACGTGTGCATGCACCCTCACACACATGCTCTCATACACATATGAACTTGCACATAATACACACAACACACATGCAAAAAAAAATCGCTTTAAAGAAAGAGACTACTTTGACAATTTGTGAGGGTTTGAGCCCAGTTGCTCTGAATGGGTTTTGGACAGTGGGCAGGTCTGAAGCTCCTGATCCATGGGTCTATCCAGGAAGCATACAACTGATGAACCGAGGGCCCTCACCCTCCCCCCACCCCTCCACGCCCCACCCCAGGTCTCCATCGTGTTCTCCGTCCATAGCCTGAGCACAAGGATGAACGCCATTCCTGTTCTGCCCAACACCTCCTCCATCCATCTGCCTTTCACAGCATCTACCACACCAGCTCTCTCTCAGTCTCCAGGACATGTGTGGAGAGGTGGTCGTGTAACAAGCACCCACGTTACTACATTAACAAATGTCCTTGTCTGTCCTCAGAGGTCCTCGGTAACTGTGCCAGGACTTCTTGGTCTTCTTTCTCTGTGAACTTCCCACGACTTCCCATAGAACCCAGGACCAAGAATTTCCCACTGCGGCTCTCATGCTTGCCCGGCTTGGTGGAGAGTAGACCAGGGAGTAGGTCGGGGAGACTTCAGGGCAGGCTCTGGGCAAACTGTGAAGAGTTAAAGTGCACTCAAGAGGCCTTTCTACTTCCTTTATTATTAGAGTTCTCGTGTGTGTGTGTGTGTGTGTGTGTGTGTGTGTGTGTGTTATTGGGGATTGAACCAAGCACCTCATGCATGCTAGACCAGCACTGTAACACTGAGCTATAGCCCCAGCCTTACATTTTCTTTTTAATTAAAATTTTTTTTTTAAAACAAATCTTCATTTTAAGCCGGGCATGGTGGCACACGCCTTTAATCCCAGCACTCGGGAGGCAGAGGTAAGAGGATCGCCGTGAGTTCGAGGCCACCCTGAGACTCCATAGTGAATTCCAGGTCAGCCTGGGCTAGAGTGAGACCCTACCTCAAAAAACCAAAAAAAAAGTCTTCATTTTAGTTCAGTATGGCTAGAATATTATATATTTTGTGTTAAATTGTCTCTCTCCCAAGATCCATAGTCTGAAGCTGTAGCCCCCCAGTACATCAGAATGTATTTGGAGGCTGGGTCTCTAAAGAGGTGATTAAGATAAAATGAAGCCATTTATGTGGGCCTGATTACAATCAGACTGGAGTCCTTTTAAGAAGGGGAAATCCAGACATGCAAGAGACATTAGGGGTGATGAATACAGATAAAAATATCACATGGAGCTGGGCGTGGTGGCACATGCCTTTAATTCCCAGCACTTGGGAGGCAGAGGTAGGAGGATCGCCGTGAGTTTGAGGCCACCCTGAGACTCCATAGTGAATTCCAGGTCAGCCTGGGCTAGAGTGAGACCCTACCTCGAAAAACCAAAAAAAAAAAAAAAAAAATCACATGGAGTTATAGTGAGAAAGGTGGCCCTTTACTGAGCAAGGAGAGGACCACAAAAGAAACATTCCTGGGCTGCAGAGATGGCTTAGCAGTTAAGGCCTTTGCCTGCAAAGCCAAAGGATCCCTGTTCAACTCTCCAGGACCCAAGTAAGCCAGATGTACAAGGGGGCGCATGCATCTGGAGTTCGTTTGTAATGGCTGGAGGCCGTGGCATGCCCATTCCATCTCTCTCTCTCTCTCTCTGCCTCTTTCTCTCAAATAAATAAAATACATTAAAAAAAAAACAGATATCCAGAGACACAGAGGCTCCCAAGATCTCAACACAGAAGCAGACCTAATATGAACCCAACATAGCTCAGGGAAATTTGCTGAAGGGGGGGCAGAAAGAATGTCAGAGCCACGTGTTGGGTCATGACACGCAGAGACATTTCCTCCTAAAATGCTAAAACTAAAGGCTAACCCCACAATGCACGACCCATATACCCCAACAAGGAGGGTTCCTGTGGAGTGGGGAGGACAGGGAGGAGGTTAATAATGGTACCAACTTGACTGTGTTCACTGACTACAAAAATAAAAAACATTTAGAGCCGGGCGTGGTGGCGCACACCTTTAATCTCAGCACTCGGGAGGCAGAGGTGGGAGGATCACCGTGAGTTTGAGGCCACTCTGAGACTCCATAGTGAATTCCAGGTCAGCCTGGGCTAGAGTGAGACCCTACCTCGAAAAACCAAAAAATAAAAATAAAAATAAAAAACATTTTAAAAAATTTTAAAAAGAGAAAAGAAAAGGAAAAAAACAAAAGAATGAAATATTCCTGCCAACACCTTGGTCTTGGACTTTCCAGCCTCCAGAGCAGTGACAGAGAAATGTCTGTTGATCATGAACTACTCGGCCTATGCTCAGCCTGACTGCTGTGGGAGCCTGAAAGGAATGAGACGATCATGAAATTAGTCAGCTCACCTCTAAATTCAATCTTCATTTTATCTTCTTTGTTTGTTTTGTTCTGAAATAGGGTCTCACTCTGGATCCGGGCAAATCTGAGCTCATCTGTAGGGCCAGACTGGCCTCAAACTCATAGCAATCCTCCTACCTTAGCCTCCCAAATGCTGGGACCATGCCTGGCTTGAATCTTTACTGGAAGCCTGTGTAATGACGACCATGTTCCTTACTCTCCTTTGCAATGTCAGAGACAAGGGGCATCTGAAAGGCTTTCCGTGACTTACACGAGGAAGGATCTCTGAGCGCCTTGGGTTGCTTGACCCTCTCTCTGTGATAGAGAAAAAAGACATGGAACGAGGCATGGTGGCACACGCCTTTAATCCCAGCACTTGGGAGACAGAGGTATGAGGATTGCCGTGAGTTCAAGGCCATCCTGAGACTACATAGTGAATTCCAGGTCAGCCTGAGCTAGAGGGAAACTCTACCTCAAAAAAAAAAAAAAAAAAAAAGAATGAGAAGAAAGACATGGTTTTCCTATTAGATGAGATCATCAGAAAATTCACTGTAATACCCCAGTATAAACCTTTGTTCCAGGTGAAGTTTTTCTTCATCTGATAGGTACCTGGCATTCACAATCACTCAGTGCCTTTTGTACAACATGAAGAATTGTGCTGAACTTCAGCTGCTTGCCGGAACAAATAAAATGATAATTTATTTACTAGGCTAATATATTACAAGAAGTAAGTCTGTTTCTCTTTAGGAATGGAAGGACTGGTTCCGAGCAGGGCCTGGAGACTCACTGGAAGGAAGGCTGAAGAGTCAGTAAGGGCAGCTAGTACAGAGGTCGGAATCCAGAAAAGACGCACACCATCCCCACACTCTTGCTCTGAACTTTTATCGTATCTGGGACCCACCAGTCCTGATGATGTTTTTATAAGATTACCTTGAAAGGCAATTACCTTTGAGCACTTGCCTTTTAATTAACGATTATAGAGCTTATAAAAAGGCAGGGGGAATGGCATCCAGCCCCACTTTCCAACTCCACACTTCCTTTTCTCTAGTTAGTCAATGGGTCTCAAGAGGCTGTTTTAAGACAGTATGTTCAGAAGTTCTTAACTTTTTTCATTGTTTGAGACTGTTTTGTTTTTTTTTTTTTTTTCCCACTGAAAAAGCAAGAATGAAAGTCCAGCTTTGGGCTTCCTTTGAAAAGGGAAAGGAATGGGGTGGGGCGAGGGAAGGGCAGAGAGAGGCATATGGGCTTCCCACTAAGTGAAGACACGTGTGGCCGATCGGCCTCAGAGTCAGGGGGGACAGCTGTGATAATACCCATCTCCCCTGTTCTGTGCCACCTGTGTCCTGGCAAAGCGAAGAAGCAGCATGCGTGTATGAAGTCCCTGAGAACCACGCAGCAAGGATCACGTTGGACGTGATGTTGAGTGAGGGTTGACATGGGTTTCTCAAATCATTCTGTGGAGAAGGAGTGGGGATAGACAAACCCAAAGCTATCAGTGGGCTGGAGCTCTGAGCAACTGGTTACTGTGGGGAGCACTCATCACTCGCTGAGATACTCAAGTGAGGACACCAAGCTCCACTCTCACAGTGAGGACTTCCAAGCCATAGAAACCAGTTATTTGAACATATATTGACTTGCCAGGCTATGTGATTCTCCAGGTGGTCAAACCTATCCAGGCTCTGATTATCTTTTTCTTGGCAAGTCCAGTAACCAAGGACTTTTTCTGCTACTCTCAGGCAGTACCCTACTCCAGCCACGTGGAACAGTCTTGCTAGTTCTTTATTTTATTTTTTAAATTTTAATTTTAATTTTTTATTTATTTATTTGAGAGCGACAGACAGAGAGAAAGAGGCAGATAGAGAGAGAGGGAGAGAGAGAATGGGCGTGCCAGGGCCTCCAGCCACTGCAAACGAACTCCAGACGCATGCGCCCCCTTGTGCATCTGGCTAACGTGGGTCCTGGGGAATTGAGCCTCGAACCGGGGTCCTTAGGCTTCACAGGCAAGCACTTAACCGCTAAGCCATCTCTCCAGCCCCGGTCTTGCTATTTCTTGAGCACATTCGGGAGGCTCCCATCCCAGGCCTTATACTTGCCATTTCCTCGGCACAGTGCTCACAAAGGCAGCTTATGTACTGCCACATCGCTTCCTTGAATCTTGGGTCAAATGTCACTGTACAGAGAGTTCCAGCCCTGCCAGCTCCCTGGAACCTCGATCACTCCGTTTTATCTTTCACCTGTTTTTTGATCGTCTCTCTTTCTCCCATAGCACACGAGCTTCTTGAGGACAAGGACTTTTGCCGCTTTTGCTCACTGCTCTATCCTGGTTAGTAGGCATCCTGGCACATGGAAGGCACTAAATAAATATTCCTGCAATGACTGCATGAACAAATGTCCTCCAATAACCACTTTCCGTGAGACAACTTCCTTGTGGAAGAGGCACAAATCACATTTCTGGATGTCAGCACATTCTGAAGAGGCTAGAATTTAGGGCTTCTAATGTTCTTTTCTTATTTCCATAACTACTCCAAGTAATATAGCTTCATTATACTTCTTTCAGTAAAAAGTAAAAAGAAATATAGAAAATTCATCTACTCATTGGGTAAACCTTCATCAAATGTTCATTCAGCAATAGATTTAGTGATGGTTACTAGGATTCAAATATTAAGATACAGTGTTGATTTCAAAGTACTTCTTTTTAATTTTTATTTTATTTATTTGAGAGAGAAAGAGGGACAGAGAAAGAGAGAGAGAGAGAGAAAAACAGGCAGAGAGAGAGAAAGGGCACGCCAGGGCCTCCAGGAGCTGCAAACGAACTCTAGATGCGTACGCCACCTTGTGCATCTGACTTATGTGGGTCCTGGGGAATTGAACATGGGTCCTTTGGCTTTGCAGGCAAGCGCCTTAACCGCTAAGCCATTTCTCCGGCCTGATTTCAAAGCACTTCTAATGGGATGAGAAAAATAAATCAAAAAGAGAGTAAGTAACATATAAGTGTCATGGTGACTAGCGAACCATATTAGTCAGTTTAACGAAGAGGCCAATACGTGGCTTAACCGAAACTTCACATCACCTCGCCTGGCAGAGAGAAGGAAGGTTGGCAGATGTTCTGCTTCACGCCAGCTATGGACCAGGCCCATTGCCTTCCTTCTGCTGTGCTTGAGGTAGATTTAATTATTTCCCAGAAGTCATTATCGCCTCTCCCAGAGCCTTCTGGTAGGTGTATTTGTACTTCCCCTGGCTGTTGGACTGTGCTGCCAGACTTGCTGTGGCCAAGGCTGGCGCGTCAGCAGGCATGGCTCGAGTGGAGGCTTCGTGCCCGCCTCCGCCGTCACAGTAAGAGCTTCCTCGGGTAACCGCTACCCCTTCAGCCTGGGCTTCAGCCACAGCTACTTCTGCAACAGTACTGGTAGCGCTATTTGGGGGGGGTGGTATCACCTTTAAGAAGTGGCACTGAAGAGGAGGAATTTAGCTCATTGGGGAATGTCCTTGAAAGGGATATTGCTCTACCACAACTTCCTTATCATAAAGTTCTTCCTCCACATAGGTCCAGAAACAATGGCCAGGTGATTTTGTCACCGTGAGGGAAAGCTAACTAACACAGGTCCTTCGTTACCTACTGACAGCTCACTGGGACGATAGTCAAAGTTGGCCCATGGTAAATCCACGTTCCAGCTCACAGGAAGGAGAAGGTCCTGGAATCAGTGCAAATCACATCTGCTCATAGTCCCACATGGCCGCACGTAGTTGGAGGCTGGGAGTGGGGTGGGGCTGGGAGAGTTGGTGTCTGGCTGGGTGGCCGTATGTTGAACTATCACTTTATGTGCATGGAAGAAAGGGAGAATGGATCTTAGGGATGACTGCAACAATCTGCTACGAGAAAATGATGAAGAAAGGCCTTGATCAGAGAAGGGAACAGGACTCTCGGGAGAGATTCCCCAGAGGAAGAAAATGATCAAGCTGAGGCTTGAGAGGATGAGTAAGAGTTTGCCAGATGGAGAAAGGAGAGAGAGAGAGAGAGAGAATCATTTCTGGCAGGAAAACAAAAATAAAGAAAATTTAAAAACCAGTATATATAAAAAGGAGAGATGTGCCGGGCGTGGTGGCGCACGCCTTTAATCCCAGCACTTAGAAGGCAGAGGTAGGAGGATCGCCATGAGTTCGAGGCCACCCTGAGACTACATAGTGAATTCCAGGTCAGCCTGAACTAGAGTGAGACCCTACCTTGAAAAAAAAAAAAAAAGGAGAGATGTACGGGACATCACAGCTTGATCATGACATGGCAAAGAGATCAGTGTGACCAAGTGTCCTAGAGGGTGCAAGGAGAAAAGATGTAAGTGTGGGCATAGTATGGCTAAGATATTTGGGCAACTGGAAAGCACATGGTTTGCCTAATTTTGCCTCCCATCCTGACAGATCTTTATGATGTATACATTTCTCAGGGGAAACCAAGGCAGAACTGACGTGTAAGTTTTATAGCTTGCAGAGAGCTAGTTATTTGTCCCTTTTATGTCCTGGCCTTTTTCATCTTAGAGAGTGGGAGGTGGGCATGAGGTCTCGCCTAGACATCTCATCACCGAGGCATGTCCCTCATTTCTGTGGCTTCAAGGACCAGTGGGTACCTGCTCCAAGGTTCCCATCTCCTTTCTCCAGATGCCATGCTCAAGGCAGGTTCTCTCCCCACCTCCCTAGCTCCTCACTATGCAGAAACTAAACAGAATTCAAAGATTCTCAATGAGCCAAGAAATAGGGCTTGTCATTTCAACATCTGAACAGTTGGACAGCAGAGACAGACATCATAACGCAGCCTGTCATTCAGAACAGTGTGCGCTAATGCCTCAGTTCATTATCCATGTAGTACCTCACTTCCTGGTGAGCCCATTAACCCGTGTCCTGTCTGTTTGGGTGTCTTGTTTCCGCTTGCTCCCTCCTTGGCCCAGCTAACAGGAGCTGGGGCCCATGGTTCATGCAGTTTTCCTGGTCTTTATTTCTTTTAAGTGCTTTCTTCTCACATGGGGAAGAACTTTGCAGAGAGATGAAATCTATGTGGTGTCAGCATAACCCCACACCCAGATGGCCCAAAGCTTAAGTAATTCTACCAGGCAGGTGCTGCCTTCGTGCCCACTTCACTGCGGGTCTCACAAACCCCAGATGTCTCTGCATTCGCAGCCGTAAGAATGAAGTCCAGATGCAATCACTCAGAATTCCTCAACTCATCTTCTCCGCATTCTTATAAAACCGCCCAACCTTTGTTTGGTATACTAAGCAGGCTGAATTAAGCAAACGGGAAGGGGGGGGGGAAACCCCAAACCTCCCATTAAGTGCATTATTTTCTACATGAACGCTTGTTTTCCATGCGAATCTTTGGGAAAGTTCCCCATGTGACATAATGGGCCTGCGGCTATGCCAGGAAGAGGTGGAGAAACATCCTGCTGCTGGTGCCTTCTTGAAGTGCTTGGGGGAGAAGTTCTTGGAATCAAGCTCTTTCTGACAATTCTGGGCGGTACTCAGGAAATCAGAAGAAAGTAGGCAGGCTTCTTGGTGGCTGACAGGAACGCGATGAGCACCCCGGACCTCTTCGGTCCTGGACATGCGTGGCCCATGCAGCCCCCTGAGGCACAAGGCAGGTCAGGCCAGATCCTGACCCCGCGCTGGTGCAGGGCGGAGGCTGATTGGCTTGTGCGTGTGAGCAGAAGAGCGTGGAGAGCAGCTGAGGGAACCGGAGCTCTGTTCTCTCAGCCTTCGAATACAGTGCACAAGCAGAGAGTGAGGTTATGGTAAAGCGAACAAAGCCGAAGGAGAAGTAGAGGCAGAAGCCCACGAAAGCTGGAGTTTCCTTGACTGAGCCTGAGGCATGTTAGGTTCTGTCCAGAACTCCACCTGCAGAATATCACAAAATAGCAAGGTTTATGAGGTACTTGCTGAGGCCAGACACTGAGCGCTTTGTTGCATATATCATTTAATCTTCACGATGGTCATATGTGTGTGTGTACAGGCGCACGCGCATGTGTGAAACAATCTCCATACAAGGGGCAAACCATCACACTGTCAGAAATCTGCCGGAAACCACTCAGTCAGTGGATTGTGGGAGGAAGATAAGCCTTTTATTCTACCTCTGGAGCCCAAGCTTCCATGGTCATTCCATGCTGTCAGTCTACTTGCAGAGAATTTCTGTTTCATTTTTTAATTTTATTTTATTTATTTGCAAAGGGACTGCATATATGTGGCACAGACAGCTCCTCTCCCATTACCGCAAGCAAGGGAACCTGTCAAATCATCTGAATGGACTCTGCCCAGGGGCTGAGGACACCCAGTGTTTTTCTGCACTCTCCAATCCCAGGCAGAAGCCATGGTCTACTGAGACCTCTATCACCTGACCCCCCTCCCTGCATCTCAGGAGTGCAAGCCACTGGGAGAATGGTCCCCCAAGGCCACACTGCTGGGAGTGGAGGTCCCAGAGGCAATGAGGACCTTCCCCTAGAGAGGGAGTGGATGCTGATTGTATGCAAAACCAAAGCATGCCCACTGCAGTGAACTAAAGAGGAGTGAAGCTTCCTCTGCCACTACTGGGTAAGTGGACTTGCATCATTTCGGTAACTATTCTTCCAGACTCCTGTTTCCCTAGTGAGGATTTGCCATTGACAACCTTCGAGCTTCTGCTTATCCTTTTTCTTTCTTTCTCCTTCCCTTCTTCCTCTTTCCCTCTTTTCAGGCCAGGGACCTAACACATAGAGCTGACCTCTCTTAAGTCTGCCTCTAGTTCAGCGTTCTTCAAAGAGCTGAGAAGAGTCCTTTGTTTTTTTCTTAACTATTTCCAATCTATGGAAATGAAACTGTAGAAACAGACATAAAATATGTTTCTAACTTTTTGATTATTTGACACAACAGACTCATCAAATTGCTTATGGAGTGGTTATATGAAACGTTATCAAAGTTTCGCGACTCTGACTCTCCGTCTCTGTAATTACGTCTAGCTCAGGCATGACCACAAGCCGAGCAAGGTGGTGCAGGCCAGTAAGCCCAGCTCTCTGGAGGATCGCTGTGACCCCAAGGCCAGCTTGGCTTACAGAGGGAGATCCTGTCTCTAAGATAAATGAAAACAACAGCAGCAGTAGCAACAGCAAAGTAGACTGCAGATAGCTGGAGCAGTGTTGCTCTAGGTAGAATCAACCCGTTCTTTCTGTAACAAAGACATCATCTTTTCCTGGAAGTCTTCCCAATGTCCCTCTTAAGTCTGTCATTTGGGCTGGGGATGGGGGGGAGGCTATGGACTCCTGAGTGTGCCTTGATCCAGCTGGGCTTGATGTGGAGCTGTGTTACTGAGTTGAGGATGCTGCTGGGATCTCTCAGTGTGTCAGGCTTTGGGGAAGGTTCGGGGATCTTACAGAGCCAACACAATCCCTTCTTCAAGTCACCCGAACAAATAGATCTGTAGACCTTCTTGTACACTTAAAAAAAAGAAATACCAAGTGGATTGAAGAATGAAAGGATGCATCCTTAGTTCTGCTGTGTGAAATAAGAGCTGTGAGACAAAAACTTCAGAGATGGCAAAGTGTAAGAACAGGGGTGTCTTTGACCCGAGGATGATATGTGGCTGTTAAACATTCCAGTTGTTTTCCTTTTTAATAAAATTTCAATGGACCCCCATGAGCAAAAGGTCTTAGAAAGAAAGAATACATGTAGTTGGGTTGGAGAGGTAGTTTAGCAGTAAAGCACTTGCCTAAAAAGCCAAAGGACCCAGGTTTGTTTCCCCAGTACCCCCATAAGGCAGATGTACAACGTGGAGCATGCATTTGGAGTATGCAGTGGCTAGAGGCCCTGTGTGCCCATTTTTTCTCTCTCTCTTCATATGCCTTTCTCTCCTTCTTTCTCTCTGTCTCTCTCTCAAATAAATAAACTATTTTAAAGAATATATGTAGTGAAACATATTTACATTTCTGATTATGAATGTTCCTGCCAAAAAAGGGAGCTTGTGGTTTCTTGTAATCCTTTAAAGATATTGTCACTAATCTCTCCTTCAATCCTCCAAATTATGCATGCCCTTAGTATTCTTGTTTCTGCACCCACATCTTATCCCGCAAGTCAGTAAAGCCCTGGGTGGCTAAACTAGTTACTACCCAAGAGGTTGCAGTGAGTGACTCACATTTGCATGGAATTTCCATTTTGCTTACCCTCAGGTAACATTGCCTAGGGCTCTGCTGGGAAGATGGCTCCCATAAGACAGTCTAGGCAACTTCATTCACATGACAAGTCTGGTCCTGCTGTCTGTCTTTTTCATTTTCATATGGACAAATATTAGTAAGGACTATGGAAGAGCTATCTGGATTGTCTACTATGGGAACAGGTTCTTTGAAAAGCCTGTAACTTTAACTTTTGAGACTATTGTCAACATTTTAGGGCTAAACAAAAGCCACAGCTGGCAGACTCCAGGATGGGCATCATGAATACATGTCATTTGAGTTTAAAGAGCCCAGAAATCTCCTCTCTTGGTAGCCACATATATATTTGCTATGCACAACTGATCTCACAGCTTTTCTTTTCTTACTGTGCGTTGCTCATAATGAGAGTGTGTTTGTGTATGCTAAAAAGCTAGTAACTAGAATAATTTGGGGTTTATACAACTTAATCCTAAATCAAATTGGGCCAGGACATGGATAATCCATGCATTCAGGGGATATCAATGCACAAATAGAGCAGATTAATGCTTAAGAAAACAGCAGGAAGAATGCCGAGAATCCCACATATATTAGTGGGTGCCAGAACGGGTGGAGGTTCAGGAGCATCCTTTAGAAATGATGGGTCTAGAGAATGTGCCAGTCCCTTGATCTTAGAAACACACGCTGCCATAGACCCGACATGAAAGTGACCACTGGAGTCCCGGGCCTTCCCACAAACACGTGTATAGCCAACTGTGACGGCACTTTCTCATCCTGATAGCCATAACCGTGCTTTCTGATAGCTGGGACCCAGGGACCAGGGGGAAGAAGAGTAGGGAGGAAGCATCTGCCTTGAGCCACCCTTTCTTCCTGTGGTTCTCTTCCTGGAACAACCCCCCCCCCCCGCTCCACTCCAGGCAGGGGCGCTGTCCCGAGAGCCTAAGCACCTCTGTGGCCTCCGTCCTTTATGCCCAGACAAAACTCTCCTTCCAGGATGGAGAGATGGCTTAGCAGTTAAGCACTTGCCTGTGAAGCCTAAGGACCCCGGTTCGAGGCTCGATTCTCCAGGACCCACGTTAGCCAGATGCACAAGGGGGCGCACGCGTCTGGAGTTCGTTTGCAGTGGCTGGAAGCCCTGGCGTGCCCATTCTCTCTCTCTCTGTCTATCTGCCTCTTTCTCTCTCTGTCACTCTCAAATAAATAAATAAAAATGAACAAAAAAATTAAAAAAAAACAAAACTCTCCTTCCCTCGTGGTGGCTGTAAAGCAATGTAATGAAATTGTGTGGCACTAGTTTGGATTTGACTAACGGTGTGCTATGCTTGTCTGTTCTCCAGGTCTACCTTAAAATTAAAAAAAAATCCCAAACTGTGTGGATAGACATCAGGGACAGTAGAAGTAGACAGAAGTGAAAGCTATCCAGTGTGTTCTGAAGTAGGATGGTATTTAAGCACATACCCATCAACACAGCATACAAATATTTCTTTTTTTTTTTTTTTGGTTTTTGAGGTAGGGTCTCACTCTAGCCCAGGCTGACCTGGAATTCACTATGGAGTCTCAGGGTAGCCTCGAACTCATGGTGATCCTGTTACCTCTGCCTCCCGAATGCTGGGATTAAAGGTGTGTGCCACCACGCTCAGCAGCACAGCATACAAATATAATGTAAATGTGCCTATGTTTGCATGGCATATCAGTTCTGATTCCTTGGTGCCAAGCAACAGAAACAAATGTAATGAACTTAAACAAGACAGCATGAGCTGGATGGTTGTGGACCAGCCACTGAAAGAAAGAGCCACAGCCTCAAAAGGAAAGTTGGAGAATTAGATTCAGGACAGGTAAGAATGTGGAGGTTTGAGTGGAACCTGTGACTTTCTAAAAGAGTCCACCCACTTACACCACAGCTTCCACATTAGTAGCAGTTATGATAAAGAGCCTGCTCAGCCCATACTGTCCTTGCTTCTTACTGTGATATTTCAGCACATGCCCATAAACACCCTGCTAAAAAAAAGATACGTCACCAGGAAGTCTGACAGCTTCTTGTGCCCTAGTGGGGATGGATTGGGTTGGTATTCAGGTACGACATTGTTCATTCTGGTTCCCTGATGATGGTCCACTCCGTTAAGTCAGATGGTATTTCCATCTGCCCATTAAGCTATAGAGTCTTTTCTTGGTGAAAACCATGGACTTTGATGCTTAGAAATATGCAGAAATCTTCGCTTTGCTTCAGGTAACCTTCTAAAGGGTGACTCTCAGCGTTATTTATTTAAACAAGGCTTGATGAATGTCCAACAGAAGGAACAAGTCTACTGATTAATATTTAACTCACTGGAGGGAGAGTTGTGTTTGGGTTTGGTAACAGGTCTACAGCACAAGTTTGCCTGGTCTCTATCTCATCGGCAATTCTTGGGTCACCCTGTTCCCTCTGCCATAGTTTCTCTCTCCTTGCCTTCATTCCCCTCCCTTCTTACCCACGAAGAACCTAGGGTGAAACATGGAAGACGAACCCTCAAGCTGTGACTTGCTAATCAAAGGCGTAGCTGAATTTAAGTTTAATATTTACTTAGCCAGGAAATGCTCTAATCAAGACTAGCTCTTTAAGTCTTAAAGCTCCACCCGAGGAGGACAGAAATGAGTTCTCCCAAAGGGCTTTGTCCTGAGGGATGAGTAATCCTTTCTGCCCTACACCCAGATGTCTCAGAGCTGGGGTTCGCAGCTCCTCCTTCTAAACTCAGATGACAGCATAACTAAGATCGTGGGTTCAGTTTTCCTAGGATGCCTGCATGGCTTCCAGAAAAAAAGAGGTAGCTGTGTAGGCCTCCCAATCCCAAACAGTGAAACAGGACAAGCTTCAGCTAGAGTAAAGGACATTTTTGATGTGGGAAGGCAGTCTGCTATAGGAGTGAGAGCGCTGAGCCCTGGGTCAAACTCTGGTCCTATCACTGTTTCTTTCGCGGCCTTTGGGTGTGACTCAAATAGCTAAGTTTTAGTTTCCTCATGGGTAAATTGAACTAATAATATCTACCTCATGGGGTTCTGGAGAGAATTAAACAGCATAATCCATATAAAGTGTTCAGTACATCATAATTGCTTCAAGAATATCTACTTTTTTTTTTTTTTTCGAGGTGGGGTTTCACTCTGGTCCAGGCTGACCTGGAATTAACTCTGTCATCTCAGGGTGGCCTTGAACTCATGGCGATCCTCCTACCTCTGCCTCCCGAGTGCTGGGATTAAAGGCGTGCGCCACCACGCCCGGCTTCGAATATCTACTTATTTGATCAGTCATGTAGTCACCCATTTAAAAACACATCTTATGCCCAGAATGTGCCATGATAGTGGTAATACATAAAACTGTGCTTTTCCCTAGGAAGCTCTTTAGAGGGGGGCTGATGGAAGTTCTCCCATATTATAATGATTGCAATACCGAACACATGATCCAAGAATGCTATTAAGGTGCTGAGAAGGAGCTCCTTCCATGGGCATCTTTTTTTTAAATTTTTTTGTTATTTTTATTTATTTATTTGAGAGTGACAGACAGAGAGAGAAAGAGGCAAATAGAAAGAGGGAGAGAGAATGGGCATGCCAGGGCCGCCAGCCACTGCAAACGAACTCCAGATGCGTGCGCCCCCTTGTGCATCTGGCTAACGTGGGTGCCTGGGAGTTGAGCCTCAAACCAGGGTCCTTAGGCTTCACAGGCAAGTGCTTAACTGCTAAGCCATCTCTCCAGCCCTCCATGGGGATCTTTGAGAAGGCTTCCTGGTGGCAGTTACACTGGGTCTTTAAGCAAGCCATGAACTTTTTCTTGTAGAGAATAGAGAAACAAGTATTCTAGAAAGAAGGCACAGCTTGAGCTTACGCACAATAATGAGAAAAGTCCTTGTGCTTTTGGAAAATAGTAAAATATTCGCCTAAAATACCAGGGTGCAAGGTGAGCTTGCTGGATGATGAGGCGGTAATGTCAAGAACAAAAATATCCCATGGGTCATATGAAGGTATTCATATTTATTTTGCATGATTCAATTTTCTTTAAGGAAGATAGAAGAATTAGATTTTTTTTTTTTTTTTTTAGTTTTTTGAGGTGAGGTCTCACTCTGGCTCAGGCTGACCTGGAATTAACTATGTATTCTCAGGGTGGCCTTGAACTCACTGTGATCCTCCTACCTCTGCCTCCCAAGTTCTGGGATTAAAGGCGTGCACCACCACGCCCAGCTAAGAATTAGATTTTTAAAGAGTGATCAGAAATAAGAATACTATGACCATACTCTAGGCAAGGAAGTAGGAGTCCCAAACTCAGAGCCATGCTAGGGTAATGAGAAGGGTTAGGAGAATGGTAAGAGATGTGACACTTTTGTTCAGGCTCATAGTGACGCTGTGAGGAAATCACTTCTGAATGGAGCTGCTCCTGGTTCTTTTTTTGGTGGGGTGGGGGGATTTTGAGGCAAGGTCTCACTGTAGTCCAGGATGACCTGGAATTTATTTTGCATTCCCAGGCTGGCCTCAAACTCATGACAATCCTCCTACCTTGACCTCCTGCGTACTGTAACTAAAGGTGTCTGCCACCATGTGTGACTTGGTTCTCTCTCTCTTTTCATGTATTTAATGATTTTGTTGTGTGTATAGATGTGTGTGCCCCATGCCCATGCATGAAGAAGCCATGCCAAACCTTTTGTGTGGGTGCTGAGGATTGAAATCAGGTCCTCATGCTTGCTTGGAAAGTGCTCCTACTTACTGAGCCATCTTCTCATCCCATTCCTGGTTCTTTTACTTACTACTCATATTAAGAAAGTATTTTGGAAGCCAGATGTGGTGGCACATGGCTTTAATCCCAACACTCAGGAGGCAGAGGTAGGAGGATCACCGTGAGTTCGAGGCAAGCCTGAGACTCCATAGTGAATTCCACGTCAGCCTGAGCTAGAGTGAAACCCTACCTCAAAAAAAAAAAAAAAAAAGAAAGTATTTTGGGGGAGAAAGAAAGTATTTTGGGGGAGAAAGAAAGTTTTAAGGTTTCAGGAGGATATTTCTTTTCTTTTCTTTTCTTTCTTTCTTTCTTTCTTTCTTTCTTTCTTTCTTTCTTCTTATTATTTTTTTTAGTTTTCCAAGATAGGGTCTCACACTAGCCCAGGCTGACCTGGAATTCACTGTGTAGTCTCAGGGTGGCCTCGAAGTCATGGCGATCCTCCTACCTCTGCCTCCCGGGTACTGGGATTAAAGGCATGGGCCACCACACCTGGCTAGAAGCATATTTCTTAAGATTTGTTGGGAGGTGAGCTGTAACTCAGTTGGTATAGTGCTTGCTTAGCATGCATAAGGCCCTGGATTTGATCCACAGCACCATATAAACCAGGCATGGTGGCACACTTTTGTAATCCTAGCACTTAGGAGCTAGATATAGGAGGATCAGAAATTCAAGATTATCACCAGCTACATAGTGAGTTAAAAGCCAGCTAAAGCTATGTGGTGGTTTAAATCAAGTGTCCTCCATAAACTCATGTGTTCTGAATGTTAGGTCCCCACCGGGTGGCGATTTGGAAGGTGGAGAGCCTTGTGGTAGGAGGTGTGTTATTGGGGGTGGGCTTAGGAGTGTTACAGGCAGCTCCTCCTTGGCAGTGTTTGATTCACTCTCCTGCTGCTGTTTGCCACGTGCTTTGGAAGAGGTCATGTCCTCGCATGTGTGGTGGGGAGCAGAGGATGGTGCCAGGTCCTCTTTCCACTGCAAACGAACCCTAGACACTTGCACCACTTTTTGTGTCTGGCTTGTGTGGGCAGGTTGGGCATTGAACCTGGGCTTTCAGGCTTTGAAAACAAGCACTTTGAACTGATAATCCATCTTCCCAGCCAGTCAAAATGATTTTGGGATAAACATAAAGACTTATCCCCTTCCCCTTTATTAAATCTGTTAGGCAGGTCTTCTACCTTTCACACATGAATTTGCTTAAATTTCCTTTTAATTCATCCTCTTCTTTTCTCACTGATTTTATTTGCTTGTTTGTTTGTTTGTTTTTCGATATGGAGATGTGCTATGTAGTCAGGCTGGCCTCAAACCCACAGTCATCCTTATTCTTCCAAGTGCTAGGGAGATATGTCATCCATCTCACCTCAGTAATTTTTAACTAGACAATTTTTGGTGGGTTTTCATATTTGTTTTTTGTCTATCTCAAGCTCTTTATTATTAGGAATCTTGATTGCAAGCAACAGATATTAACTAGCCTTCTACAGAAGAAGTAAGTGATAGGGGAAGGGAAGAGGAAGACCAGAAGAAGACATAGAAAAAAAGAGGAAGAAGACAAAGAAGATGGTACTAAAGATGAACTTGAAGATTGTATAGCTGGGAGCTGAGAAGGCCAAGGTTGGTTGGATCTCAGGGCACTGGTAGGTGAGGGGATTCCTTGCTCCTAGAGGGATGCAATGCCCTCATTTTCAGGCTTGGATCACATGCCCATGTCTATGGAAAAAGGTCTAGATCAGTTACCAAAGGGGATGAGTAGTATTTTAGAGGAAAAGAAGAAAATGTGACCATACACACTACACAAAAGAACTGGTGAGTATTATAGCTGCTCCCTCTTTCTTATGCTCTATTTTCAGGGGATAAAAAACAGTTTCTCTGCTATAAATTCAGATACTGTAAGAAAAAAATAGTATTATTTGAGTTACCCACTGAAAAGATTGCACTCATTGTCTGGGTGTTATCTCAGTTCTGTGTTGTGTGTATGGGGTGTAGGGCTTAGTCAAGAAAGAAGCAACAGCCTGGAATAAATGTCACTTAGGTCTATCAAACTTATGGGAATCCTTGAATTTGTACTCTAGGTTTTGGTTACTCTGGATTCCACACCTAGTTTTTGTGCTACCTGGCAGACATTTTGGTTTATTCTGGAATTCTTTTCTACTCAAAGGGAAAGCTCTAGCTCTTGATATGAGAAATGTTCAGTTTTGAGAATCACCCAATATAGTCCATGTGCACAAGTACACACACACACACACACACACACACACACACATACACACATACCAGTGTGTTAGATCTGTTTCTTGAGAGCCAATATTAACATTTTCAGGAAATTTACAAGTCAACAGCTAAACATAGTTATTAGTAACATTTACATACATTTAACTAAATAAATTATGTTAGAAACAAATATAATATCTATTGCATTTGTATGATAGAACTACTGTATATATACATACATACATAAATATATGTACACACACACACACACATATATATATATATGAATTTATTGGTATATTTTTATAAAAAGTTTTCACACATAGATCCCCTCTCCCTTGCCTCAATTCTACTGGGGGGTCTTCTGTGGGGTTATTGGTATTCATTGTGGGGACCAAGAAACCTCAGTCAGTTTCTGCAGAGATGGGGAAACATGATGTCTCAGGCTATTCCCATCCACCCTGAGGCTCTTACAGTCTTTCTGTTCCCTCTCGGTGATACTTTCTGAGCCCTGGTGGTCAAGATAGAGATGCGATTTAGTATTGCATTCTTTGTAGCCTCTGGATCTTTGCTTTGATGAGGTTTGAGTGGGCCACAGTGACTTTCTCCATCTCCCTGGAACCGGTTTTCAGGCTAGCTCTGAGAGCAGTATTGGCGTGACCACTTCCCCTATAATGACTTCTCAGCTCTGCTAGATGAGGTGGAGGGGACCCATCTCCTAGTAGAGAGTTGGCTCCCTTCTTCTTCTCCTCCTCCTCCTCCTTCTTCCGTTTTGAATTCTTTTATTTTTATTTATTTATTTGAGAGAGAGAGAGAGAGAGAGAAAGGAAGAAAGAGGTAGAGAGGTAGATAAAGAATTGGTGTGCCAGGGCCTCCAGCCACTGCCAATGAACTCCAATTGCATGTGCCACCCTGTGCATCTGGCTTACATGGGTACTGGGGAATTGAACCTAGGTCCTTTGGCTTTGCAGGCAAACACCTTAACCACTAAGCCATCTCTCCAGCCCATCTCTCTTCTCCATACATTTGTGTATCCTTGTTCTCCCCCGTATTTGCCTTCATGTTGCACACGTGAAGGGTCCCAGCTGACCCACGCCAGCCACAGAGGAACTGGGCGTCGGGGAAACAGGAACCGAGGCCTGTTCATGCTGCGTGCTCAGGAGAACAATTTAATGTGCTATGCTACTTACACACCCCTTCCCAACTCTCTATTTAGTGAATTCACACTGATAGCTTGAAAGTGGCCGTGGTGGGAGTATTTACATCATGGAAATTGGCAACCACTACAAGGCCTTTTTATTCCACAGACTTGGTAGTTAAACATTTACCAGAATACCACCACACAGAGACGCCACATGCACAGGCCTCGGTGTAGACTCTTTACATATTTTTAAACTTAGATAACAGATAACCTTTACTGTATGTCTCAGAACAACATATCAAGGAAAACCTTGTCATGCATCAAAATATTATAGTGTAGCCGGGTGTGGTGGCACATGACTTTAATCCCAGCACTCAGGAGGCAGAGGTTGGAGGATCACCGTGGGTTCAAAGCCAGCCTGAGGCTACGTAGTGAAGGCCAGGTCAGCCTGGGCTAGAGAGAGACCCTGCCTCAAAAAAAAAAAAAATTGTAGTAGAGGCATTGTTCTAACCACAATATGTATCTGCCCGTCTAATGTGGTAAGTAAAATAACGTTTCTTGACAACAAAGTGCTTATATTTCTTCTTGATCTACCTTTAAGGAATTCTATATTGCGAAAGACTTACCCATGTAAGGAACCTGCCATACTACTGTCTTAGGAGTGATATTTCCCCCTTAAGAACGCTTCTGGCAGAGAAACAGAAGGCTTGACAATTTCTCAAGTCCTTGGAAGAGTAATAACTCAGTAGCCAAGGATAATTTACACTGGATGACTCTTTTGGCCTTTCCTGCTAACAGAAATATATTTATGAAAGCAGTGGCGTTCACTGTAATATTATTTCCTTGCTGAGTACAATTAAGCCAAGCATAAGCTCAAAATAGTACCAAATCCTGAATAAATACCGTTTTAAGGCTGATGTAATTTCTTCCTTTTTGCAAGCTGCAATTGGACATGCATATCTAACAGACCAGCTGTACAGGGGGCCAGCCAATATGTTAAGGCTTTTAATCTGCTTAATGGGATAAAGGTTAAGCATAATTAAATATCTTTGAGACTGAATCGTTCAGTGCAATAAGTAAATGACTTTGAATTAAATCCATCGGGGCGGGGGGGGAAATAAAAAATATTTCTTAAGGTATACATTTTGGATGTCCGTCCTTCTAGTGAAGGCACTTGAGCCAAATGCCTGAAAACTATGTGCCAATTGGGACATTTTCTTAGTTCTAGTACTCATGAAGTGTGGGTAGTGTTCTGGAGAGATAGCTCAACTGGTAACG
Source organism: Dipus sagitta (assembly GCA_036346955.1). Classification (NCBI taxonomy): domain Eukaryota; kingdom Metazoa; phylum Chordata; class Mammalia; order Rodentia; family Dipodidae; genus Dipus; species Dipus sagitta. The sequence goes on along the minus strand of CM070774.1, from coordinate 66,366,080 downwards.
TGCTTGCCTGGCCTACATGAGAACCCCAATTCAACCCCCGAACCCCAAATAAAAACGCAAGGTTGGGTGGCACACACTAATCCTAGCACTGAGGAGGCAGAGACAAGCAGATCTTTGGGGCTCACTTGCCAGCCTTAATTGGTGAGCTCCAGGCCAGTGGGAGACACTGTCTCAAAAGAAAACATGGTCAGTGTTCCTGAGGATTGATACCTGAGTTTGTCATCTGATTCCCACATCTGAGCACACATACACACACACACACACACACACACCTGCAATACATGACCTGAACACACATATTAAAAATGATCTGATAGGGCTGGAGAGATGGCTTAGCAGTTAAGGCACTTGCCTGCGAAGCCAAAGGATCCCAGTTTGACTCTCCAGGCCCCATGTAAGCCAGATGCACAGGGGGCGCATGCATCTGGAGTTCGTTTGCAGTGGGTGGAGGCCTTAGTGTGCCCATTCTCTCTCTCTCTCTCTCTCTCTTTCTCCCAAATAGATAAATAAATAAAATTTTTTAAAATGATCTGATCAAGAAGAGAGGGTAGGAAGATGTGTTCTTTCATCTCAGCTTTTCCTGAAACCAGGCTTTTTCTTTGATATGAGATATGTTTGGTGAACCCACTGGAAGAACATTGAAGATCTTAAAGTGACAAAGCCTTGAGCCAAAGGTCAGCTGTCCTAACTTGGATAGCCTGGAGGTCCACATTCATCTGATAGCTAAAAGGAAGCAAAGGGTAGGAGAGCCTATTTTCCTACAAGAGAAAAGTATATAGCTCCTGAAGTGATGGAAGATCCCTTTGACCGATGAAGCAGAATTCCAGTGAGGAACTCACAAAAGCAGGACATCCCGCTGCTCAGATCCTATCTGGAAGCACCTTTCTGAGACGCTGAGCCCAGTTCAAAATGGAATTCTCAGTTCTCTCTCTCTCTCTCTCTCTCAATGTTCTCTCTCTCACTTTGCAAGGACTGTGGTCTAAATAACTACCTTTGTAAAGGTAATATAGACTCTGTGCTCTTTTTTTTCTGCTAGAAAAAGAATTCATCTAATTCTAGCTACTGGAACAAATTAGGTAGATAGGATTCCTTACAGATGATTGCCTACGACAGTCCACACTACCTCTGCACAGAGATCTGCACTGCTGTGGGCAGGGGTCAGAAGGCCAGAAATGAGTGGATGAAGGAGAAAGAAAGTGTGGGACTGGATCACCAGTGCCCTGCTTGAAGACAAGTCACATCATCTGAAAGTAACAAGATTATCCATCAGGTGCTCTGATGCCCTGTTGCTAATATTCCCAGAGGTTAGAATTTTAACTTTGGCCTTTTTTTTTTTCTCGTTAGGATTAAGGAATAGTAGAGAGGGGCTGGTGAGATGGCTTAGCAGTTAAGGCACTTGCCTGTAAAGCCTAAGGACTCATTTTCGACTCTTCAGATCCCATATAAGCCAGATGCAAGCACAAGGTCACACATGCGCACAAGATGGCACACACATCTGGAGTTTGATTGTTGTGGCTGGAGGCCCTGGTGCACCAATTCTTTCTGTCTGTCAATCTTTCTGTCACTCTCTCTCTGTCTGATTAAAAAAAATAGTAGAAAGAGTGTTGGCCAGGAGACAGACATACAGACATAAATCTATAGGCACACACAAAACTATACTCATGTACATGTATAGATACATATACATATATTATATATATGACATATGCATACATTATCTATCCATATGTGTTTAAGCCCTAATGTTGGATTGTTTCTTGATTACATTTTGCATTTTAACATGGATTTCTTTTGGATCTCTGTTTTGATAACAGTGCGGTCCTTTCTTTTTTTAAAAAAAAATTATTTATTTATTTTGAGAGAGAGAGAGAATGGATACCCCAGGGCCTTTAACCACTGCAGACAAACTCCAGATGCATACACTACTTTGTATATCTGGCTTACATGGGTATGAGGGAATTGAACTTGAGTCCTTAGACTTTGCAGGCAAGTGCCTTAACCGCTAAGCCAGCCTTCAAGCCCCAGTGTTATCCTTTCTAACTGTGTTTGGTGATCTTCTACATTTATTTTGGCCCCCTGATTCTTAGCACTAAGTTTCTAATACTCTGTACTTAAAATTCCATCGGTGTGTTCTCTACCACAGAACTTGTTTGGGCCCAATACTCAAAAAGAGAGTGCTCGCTTACAATAGAGTGGGTTCTGTTTCCATGCTGACTCACTTAACTCCTTCTCAGTGGGGTGCCTTGTTCTCACCAGCTCTCTGATGACCACCAAAGTCTCCTTATTTCAATGGTGTTGGGGAGAAGATGAAAAGAAGAACAGGGGATTCTAGTTGCAATGACCCAGTCACATCTTTCCCTCAGCTCAACAGGTATTGGAAAAATTCATTTTTCCCCGAAGAAATGAAGGCATGTGAATGTTCCCAGAGATCCAGAAAAGGCAAGACAAGTTCACTAATGGCAAATGCTGGAGAAGCACAGAACTGCAGTTCAAAAGAGTTCCTCTAGGACTCCCTCCCTGGGTGGGAGCGCACGGGTGGTCGTGTCTTTCACTAGTTGTCAACCTGATGACTGCTTGCTTGGTCAAGTGCTGCCTGTGACCATTCCCCTGCTGTGGCACCTGACTGAGTTCCTGGACGTCCCATGCCTCGAATCCTAAGCCTCGGATATTTCTGTGCTGAAGAGATGATTCAATTCAGAAGTGTTTTGCAGCGTTGTTTCTGAAATGGAGGTGAAAGTAGAAAATGTATGTGATGGACATGAGGTTGTGTCCGTAGCTATGGGGCCTTTAGCCAGGCTCTGCCTCCTGTGATACCTTGTGAAGGTCATAGTGGGTGGAACCCCTAAGAAACAAGACAAGTATCTGAACTGCTAATGAGAAATAAGGCACAGGGCTGCTCAAGTCCAGCTATCACTTTCAGAAACCCTTGGGCCTCCATGGGAGGGAATACATCCCTGATACTGCAAACTTAAAACAGGGGTAGTCATGAGCCCTAGGGGTGTCACATCTGCTGATGTCTGGATAAATGTATATACTATGCTTATCAAACTGCCCAGTAAGCACTTCTCTTAATATTCATACCCTTATATTAATGCTGCTCTCACTGTTGGTAGAGAATCTTCTCTTTTCAGATGGCAGTGACCTTGGGACGACTCAGATGGTATCATAGTGCTGGAAAGAAGTGACTGGAGTACTGAGTAACATCTCGATCACACCTTCCAAGGCTCAGGGTCTAATGCGGAAGAGGTGGCGGAAAGAATATAAGAGCCAAAGGAAGGGTAGGACTCCTTTCAACGTGCTCCCTCCAGACATAAAATGGCCTGGATATCCATGACCTCATAGTGCCTGACACTACCTACAGAAGACCATCATAAGAAGAGGAAAAGATGATGGCATCAAAATAAAGGAGAGACTGATTGAGATGGGGAGGGGATATGATGGAGAGTGGAACTTCAAAGGGGAAAGTGGGGGGAGGGAGAGTATTACCATGGGATTTTTAAAAAATTTTTTTTGTTTATTTATTTGTTTGAGAACGACAGAGAGAAGGAGGCAGAGAGAGAGAGAGAGAGAGAATGGGCGCGCCAGAGCTTCCAGCCTCTGTAAACGAACTCCAGATGTGTGCGCCCCCTTGTGCATCTGGGTCCTGGGGAATTGAGCCTTGAACCGGGGTCCTTAGGCTTCACAGGCAAGTGCTTAACCGCTAAGCCATCTCTCCAGCCCGGATATTTTTTTATAATCATGGAAAATGTTAATAAAAATTGAGAACAATAAAGAGATGAATGGGGCTTGAGGGATGGCTTAGCGGTTAAGGCATTTGCCCGCAAAGCCAAAGGACCCAGGTTCGATTCCCCAGGATCCATGTTAGCCAGATGCACAAGGGGGCACACACATCTGGAGTTTGTTTGCAGTGGCTGAAGGCTCTGGTGCACCCATTCTCTCTTTCTCTTTCTCTGTCAAATAAATAAATAAAATTAAGATATCTTTTTTTTTAAAAAAAGAGATGGTAGCGCATGCCTTTAATCCCAGCACTCGGGAGGCAGAGGTAGGAGGATTGTTGTGAGTTTGAAGCCACCCTGAGACTACATAGTGAATTCTAGGTCCGGTCTGAGCTAGAGAGAAACCCTACCTCAAAAAACAAACAAACAAACAAAACAAAGAAAGAAAAAGAAAAAAAGAGACGAGGGCTGGAGAGATGGCCTAGTGGTTAAGGCACTTGTCTGCAAAGCCTAAGGACCCACATTCGATTCCCCAGTACCCACATAAATCAGATGCACAAGGTGGCGCAGGTGTCCAGAAATCATTTGCAGTGGTTAGAGGACCTGGTGTGCCCATTCTCAATCTCTCTCTGCCTCTCTCTCTCTCTCTCTCAAATAAATAAAACAAAAATCAGATGAAATTCCAATGGCCAAAGTTCCGGAGCCCCCGTCCTTCCTTTCAGCCTTCTTCCCTAGAAGGACTGTGCACTTGGAAGTGATGCCCCTGAGCCAGTATTGTCAGCAATGTCTATTTAGAGGCAAACCCCAGACCAAAAAATATTTGCTATAAATTGTTGCAGCCGTGTGACATATGGCTTGACTGTCACTAAGGTCACGCTGCCACCAGACTCTCACTTCCTCCTCAGCTGCCTGCTCATTCCATGAGGTTGTCTCCATTTTAGCAATTCTGGTGCAGACCTGCCTGCCCAGCCATTTATCACAACGACAGCCAAGACCATCCTGATCTTTCACATCTCCACGCAGTGACCCGGGTCTTGGAAGGCTTCCCATACTTTCTAAGTGAGATCTATCAAGAGCTCACATGCAAGACTCTTCCCCCAGTGTAGGAGCTTGTAGGTCACAGTGACATCCAATGGGTTCGTTAACATAGCAATCACGAAAGAGGAAAGAAGGCCAGGCCTTGTTTTAAATCCTCATAGGGAACCCTGGCAGAACTGGGAGGGAGGGAGAGATTTGAGGCACTGTTTTGCAAAACAGTTTGCCACAAGCATGGGAATGAAGCTGTCAGGAAAGAGCGTCTTGCATTGCAAAGCCCTTCTGCAAACAAGCTGAGCTCTGGGGGATGGGAGGAGGGAGCTGGGGAACCTTAACCAAATAACAGCACACCATAGGCAACTAGCTTCCTGAACTCTTGACTTTATTGCAATAGGTGAAAGTATCTTAAATGTTTTAGTGAAGTGGGGAAGGAGGGCCAGCTAAACCCAAGAACTCCCTTTCTCTAGTCAGTGACCCTCTGGAGACTCATACTTCTAGATTTTTTCTCCTGCCCTGTTTTTCAGAACCAGGGTACCTTCCTTCAACTTAAAGATATTCCCATAGATTTTGGCTCTGAGAGTCGGAAGCGGGTGTGTCAATCACATACAAACTCCCTGGAGCTGCCCGAGAGTGCCTATCTCCGCATCTGTTTTTAATTTGGATGTGCCCCGTGTGAGTGGCATTCCAGGGACCACCTCTAGCTGGCTCACATAGTGACCTGTGGGTTTTTGACTGCCAGCACCCACAGACAACAGAGAGCCTCCATATATGGAGTATGAGTCACGGGCCACCACCTTGAATGTATAACCACATTTTGGGAGCAAAAGTTGTGCACAGAAGCTGGGCGTGGTGACACACACCTTTAATCCCAGCACTCAGGAGGCAGAGGTAGGAGGATTGCCTGAGTTCGAGGCCACCCTGAGAATTTCAGGTCAGCCTGAGCTAGAGTGAGACCTGACCTCAAAAAACCAAAAAAAAAAAAAAAAAAAAAAAAAAAAAAAAAAAAAAGTTGTGCATAGAGAATAGAGATTTAAAGAATTCAAATTTTAAACGAAAAACAAAAACAAAACAGTGCCAGGAACCTGCAATAGAGGGAAGGGGAGAGTGCTTGTCGCCTCCTTTACTTTTTGATCTACAAATTCCAGAGAAGATGAAAAAGTCCTTGTACCACTCTAAACTGAACAAGTCCAAAATGTCTTCCCTGTATTATATACCTTGACCAGCTCATTTTCTACTAAAGGGTGTATGATATGAAGTTTGAAACCTAAAACACCAAATTACCTTCTCCATGCTCTGTGACTATATGTAATGAAACTGACTAGGAGGCTGCATATCTGTTTTTGAAATAACCTACTTCTATACTAGCCGTCCCCTTCCACCTCTTTTTTAAACAAGGTTTCTCACTGAACCTGCGTGCCACCAGATGGGATTACAGGCATGCACCGTGCTTCTCTTTCACGTGGGTGCTGGTTATCCAAAGCCAGGTCATCACGCGTGCTTGGCAAACGCTTTAGTGGCTGAGCCGTCTCCCTAGGCCCCTTCCCTTACTTCTTGTGATCAAAGAGCAAACCTTTCCCAAAGGAGGAGAGGCAGAGTAGAAATTCTACCGCCCATACATCTTGGAGGGGGGGGCATCCCAGACACGCACTTTTTAATTATGACCAGGGTCCCTCCTGTGTTGTGGGGGTAGGGATGCTAGGACACAGTAGGATGATTTGAGTGAGGTTTGACAAGTATTAACTTGAGGCCACTTCTTAGAAGCACAGCAAGGATAGTCAGCTGGGAACTACAGAGAGGTTGGCAAGGGGCAGACTTGAAGGCTACAAATGCTGAGGAAACATAGGTTCCTATCCCAGAGCCTCCTGAAGGGCCACCAGGTAAGGCTGCCGTTGTTATACAACTCCAGCCCCATTCACCCTATGAATTGCACAATGCTGGTGTCCAGGGGGTCCAAGTCCCTGGCCTGCTGCCTGAAGGGGATTTCTTATCACTTGGTCCCCGTTCTGCCTGCCTCTCCCAGCCTGATTCCACTCAGTCATAAAGCCAGCTGTTGGCAGAGGAGTAGATCCTAAGGGTTTGAATGTGCCCAGTGTAGGAAGCAGTTTCTTCAGTTTTGTCACATATTGAACTTTTGGCAGATTCTCCTCCTCCTCCAGAGAGGCCAATGATCACAGAGGAAGTGAGTGAGTCCTTTATTTATTTATTTAGGCAAGCCCAACAGACTGGCCTTTTTTATGCAAGACAGAGAGGAAGAGATAGAGAGAGAGAGAGAGAGAGAATTGGCGTGCCAGGGCCTCTGGCCACTGTAATTAAACTCCAGAAGTGTGTGCCAACCTGTGCGCATGTGCAACCTTGCAAGCTTGCATCACCTCGTACGTCTGGCTCATGTGGGACATGGAGAGTCAAATCCGGGTTCTTAGGGTTCGCAGGCAAGCGCCTTAACTGCTAAGCCATCCCTCCAGCCTGTGAGTCTTTTTTAGACAGCCTTCTAAATTGTACTTTTTGTCCTATGGATTTTCTACCAGACTTTCTTTTTCTGCTTATGGTGCTTCACACCTTGACCCAGGCCCAGGGATGTGACATCCCAGTGATACAGATTAGGAGCAAAACATCCTTTTAAAATAGGTAGCCAGCTAGGCACTGGCCCAGATGCCGCTGTGCCCTGGCTGGTCTAGAACTTCAGCCTGATTCTGGCTCATCTACAATGGCTGAAGGCAGCACCAACTTCCTGTGTCTCCCTGAACTTCTTGAAGGTTTAGCCTTGTAGGTAGGCAGGCCCTTCCTCAACCAGTGTTCCTCCACCATTAGCCAATGAGGGTCTTTCCTTCACACTAGAACTTAGCAACGAGGCTCATCCTAATTAGGATGCCTAATTCATAAAAGGACTAGATCCAGGCCTTCGTGTGAGATTTTCCATTTCCTTTTCCCATTCCCAGCCTGGCTCTCACTGCTCCCCGCCATCAAATTGTACAAGAGACAGAAGGTGACTGGCTTCGTTCTGACATGGACAATACCCTGGATTTTATAGAAGGCCCCTTGGCAGTTATAGATTCCCCGCCCAAGTGTGTCCTTAGCAAGCCTTGGCGGTTTCTCCCCTAGAAGATAACTGTGGGCTGCCAGTACTTGATGGTTCCCTCCAACATACCAAACTAAGTGTGGAGAGAGAGTACATGACATTTTATACTCTTCAGTAAAACTTCAAAGTGGCACCTCCCCATGCTGAGGTCTCTTGGAAGCCCCCTGTTAGCATGGCCCCTATTACATGTGTGGCAACAGTAGAGTCTGCAAGTTACTGGCCTGAAAGAAGTAGCAACAGCTATTATCTGCCAGCCATTTTTGCTTAAAAAAAAAAAAAAAACAACTAAACCTTTGCTCAAGGCTGTGAATACTAAGATTTGCTGGAGGGAATGGGGAGAGCTGCATCACTTAAGCCCTTTCAAACTTGCCTGAATGAAGCACTTCACTCAGAGAGAGAGAGAGGATAGACGGGCGCTGACCCTGCAGGGCATCCATAAGATGACCTCAGAGCTTTTTTTTTTTTTTTTTTTCCCCTGTGTCTGATTTCTATGAAGGAGAAAGGCTGGAGCTGAACCCACGAGACAAAGAAGTAAGTTCATAGCCCCTCCCGCCCAAACCCTTTCATCTTCAGTGGAGTCCTGATTCCAGATCGTTTCCACCAGAGACATTTTACAAGCATCTACACGTAATGTCACCCTAAAATATTATAAGATCATCCTTTCACTTGAAAGACAGAATTCATTTCAAAGAGCCTTTTGTGTTTCCATTTCTCCCTCCGTAATTACTACCTATGTCATCAGGAATGGACTCTGAATAATTCTCCAGTTCCCTCCCGGTGCCTCAGAATGCCCTGCCTTCCACCTCACAGCAGTCAGATAGAGTGAAACGTTTCCTTGAGTGAGCTGCTCTGGCAGTCTCTGTTAGGAAGTAAAGGTTGCTTGCTCTTTGGGATCCAAATAATTACATGTCAGCCAGAATCCAGAAAAGTAACAGTAGAAGTAAACAGGCGTCTTGTGCGGGAGTGGATTTGCTTTCTTTTCTTCTTTCATTCATTCTTTCTTCAGGAAGCAGATAAGAAGGTATTATTTATTGAGAAGGAAGTGTGTGCATTAGCTACCATGGTAACTTATGTTACTATTGGCACTGGCCAGGCCAATTAAGTCCCTTTCATAATGCTCATGTTCTGTCTCTGGCTTGAGAAAGCCACTCGAGTCAGAGATAGATAAGTATCTTACAAGCACTAAGCGTTGGGCTTCGTGTGTCCCTCCGTTGACTTTCCTGGAAATCTTACTGTATGTAATGCATTTGCATTTCCTCCCAAGTCTGCAAGGGCCCTGGGTCCAAGAACTGTGCCCGGCTCCAGCTCTGGGCAGGGAGATGCTTCCTTTACAGAGATCAGCCTGGCTACCAGATCTTTCTGCTCTTGCTCCGTGTGCTCTGCAGTTGTATTCCAGTCGCCCCTTGCTTGGTTCTCCGAAGCCCTTTCCCAGGCTGTTTACTCACGCCCTTGCTCCCAGCTGTCCTATCTGTTTGGTGCTAAAACCTGCTTGTCTGTGTTATCTAGTCATTTATCCATCTACCCATTCATGAGTCCAGCCATCCACCCACCCACCACCTTATACACCAGGTGCTGTCTTTGGTTCAGGGATACTGTCTGTAAAGAACTCAGAGGTTAATGAATAAGGGAGAAACAAAAAAATCAAACAAGACCAGGGATTTTATACATAAGCATATAAAACTGACATGACATGACATGACATAAGATTCACAACAAAACCTTTCATTCCCAGTCCTGCTGTGAGGATCCCTCCTCCCTGACTAATTCAAGAAATAATTAGGGGGTGTTGACATATTCATGCCTTATACGTCTAGGTTGGGGTGAACAGATATTGCCTGGGCATGGGTACTCTGCCTGAAGCAGTGAGTGTGTGGTCACTCTAAAGGGACCCTGCAGGGGTACACTGTAGTCCTGACACACTAGCAAACAAAGACACTTCCAGTCTTTTTTAAAAAAATATTTTATTTATTTACAAACAGAGAGAAATAGAGAGACAGAGAGAAAAAGAGAGAGAGAATGGGTATACCAGAGCCTGTAGCCACTGGAAACAAACTCCAGATACATGCACCATTTTGTGCATCTGGCTTTACATGGGTACTGGGGAATTGAACGCAGGTTCTTAGGCTTTGAGGCCATCTCTCAAGCCCTTAAAATAGTTCTTAATCTTTTTATTTTTATTTATTTATTTATTTGCAAAGAGAGGGAGGGAGGGAGGAAGGGAGAGTGAAGATGGACACGCCAGGGCCTCCAGCCACTGCAAACGAACTCCAGCCCACCCTTCCATTCTTTTCAAGTCCCATCTACGCAGCTGTGGGCTCACCTTGCTATATTACTGTGGTTTTTATGTGTCCTCACCCGTAACTGCCTGTCAATCTTGGTACTCACTGTACCCCCAGCCACCTCTTTGTAGGTGACACGAAGCACAAGTGAAACATGAAGAGTTAATCCCACTGGTTCTTTGCGCAGGCTCAAGCCTTTCACATTGCAGTCTATCAGCCACATGGGTGTTGACCATGATACAAGGTAATGGGAAGGCAAAAAAAAACAACATCAGATTAAAAATGTCCACACAGGAGGGTGTGGCTTCGTGCTGTTAGCTGAAAGCACAGAGGAAACACACTACTAGAGAGGGTTGTAGTGGATAAAGGTTTCTATGTGTTGAGCGCTTGAGGACTCATAGCCCGGAGACAACTAGATGTTACTTGCCAGGGCTTTTCTGAGTGTACACAGAATGGAAATGACTTCAGTGGGTAATCCTGTTACTACAAAGGCGTACTTCCTAGAACAGCTGAAAATGAAGAAGGCCTCAGTTCTAACATACGATCAAGCAAATACATCAGGACTGGGATTTTCAAAGCATTTCCTGAGGCCGAGGCGACATGGCTCAGTGGATAAGGTGCCTGTCGCATAAGCATGCTGACTTAAGTTTGAGTCTCTAGCACCCATGTAAAAGCAAGGTGTGGTGGTGAGCCCTAGAGTCCCCCCAAGCTGGGAAGGCAGAGACAGGAGGCCTTGGATCTCCTCTCCTCTCCTCTTCCTTTCTTTCCCTTCCCCTCTCCTCTCCTTTCTTCTACCACCGCTTCCTCGAAGCAGCAATGGGTTCTGAGTAACATTTCTTGTGAAGAAAATGTTGCACGAATTAGAAAGAAGGTTGAATCCTTATACCTGCTTCTTATGAGGTCTATAGTGACAGTGCTCTGGGGATATACCATGGCATCGTGGGGAATCTTGGGGAACAGTAGCTACCCCGGTCCTCTGGGGGTGGCATGGCTCAGCAAAGGATTTCCATGAAGTGAGTGCTGAGTAAGTGGGAGGTAGTCCAAGCTGAGTTTTTTCTCTTCCAAGCAGAGGCAGCGGCATGTGGAAAGCCCCAGGAACAGGCGAGGAGAACTGAGCTCCTTCAGAGAAGCTGCAGAGTTGGGTACGGGACAACCAGCCTGAACAGATGAGCTCAGGCCAAACAGGACCACTCCCCTTTGCCACTTCCTAGTCCTTCAACCAGTGCTTTGGATCTGGGTGACGTCACCCAAACCCTTGAACTTTAAACCGAGTCAGTGAGGCACTGCTGAACTTTAATCCCGAGCACTTCCCAGAGCGTGCTTTGCTTCATGCCCAGCCAGGCCCGAGAGTGGCTGAACATTGGATTGGGCAGCTCACCTGGGGTTTCTTCACTGAAAGCTGTTCACTTATTCCTCAGCTCTCCAGAGTCTCAAGCCACAGTATCTGCAAATCAAGTGCTGCACCCCCACAAGAACTGGAGATGCCAGAAATGTCCTCTCCTTGCACGCAGCTGAGTACCAAGGACGGCCACTACCAGGGGACCTTTGGCTCATCAGAACCACAAAGTTCTGTTCAGGCTCTTTTTTTGCTTATTTAAAATTTTATTTTATTAATTTATTTGAGAGAGAGGGGGAGGGAGGGAAAGAGAGAGAATGGGTGTGCCAGGGCCTTCAGCCACTACAAACAAACTCCGGACACATGTGCCACCTTATCTGGCTTATGCGGGTCTGGGGGAATTGAACCTGGCTCCTTTGGCTTTGTAAGCAAGCGCCTTAACCGCTAAGCCATCTCTCCACCACTCCTTTTTTAAAATGCATTGTCTCACTCTATCCTGGACCTGAAACTGGTACTCATGCTACAGCCTGGGGGTGCTGGGATTAAAGGTGTAAGTCATGTTCAGGGTCTTTGTGGAGTCACCCTTTCTGAGGGAGAAACCATCAAGGTCTATACTGCTTATTAAAGGTGTAAATTGAGCCGGGCGTGGTGGCGCATGCCTTTAATGCCAGCACTTGGGAGGCAGAGGTAGGAGGACGGCCTTGAGTTCGAGGCCACCCTGAGACTCCATAGTGAATTCCAGGTCAGCCTGAGCTAGAGTGAGACCCTACCTCGAAAAAGCAAAAAAAGAAAGGTGTAAGTCATGTTCAGGGTCTTTATGGAGTCACCCTTTCTGAGGGAGAAACCATCAAGATCTGTACTGCTTATTATGGTCTTCCAATCGTCAATTGTGACAAAGCAAGTTTTTGTACAGGAAACAAACCACTTCCCTTCTCCCTCAGAGGGCCTAAAATTTTTTTGATCTTAGATAAGAAGCCATAAATAATTACATAAACAATTACTCAGCCTTTGCCTTTTCTTCTTTTCTTTTTTTATTTATTTATTTTTTTTTTCGAGGCAGGGCCTCACTCTGGTCCAGGCTGACCTGGAATTCACTATGTAGTCTCAGGGTAGCCTCGAACTCACCGTGATCCTCCTACCTCTGCCTCCCGAGTGCTGGGATTAAAGGTGTGTGCCACCACGCCCGGCTTTGCCTTTTCTACTTCTAATCTTATAAGGATACTTTAGCATTGACATCAATACTATGACTTCCCTTCGGTTTTCATAGTAAATAAAGATAGGAAGAAAACTCAAATGGTGAATTCTGTTTTTAAGACTTTCATTCATTGTGAGAAGACACTATTGCCAGTTCATGCTAGCTTCTGACTTGCTAATAGTGCATGATCAGGCAACTGATGGATGCCAAATCCTTCCTCCCAAGCAGAGATTATAGCCGTTTTATAGGACATCACTGACGACATAAATTTCCCTCCAACACCAAGTCTCTGGACAGCAACATGCTTTCAGTCATGAACAGTAGCTTTAGTTTTGAATGTTTAAATGCTAACTTCTTCCCAGCCATATCAGTGCGCTGTTATCTTTTCTGGATTAAAAAGTGATGCCCACTCTGTGCACGTTAAGCTCATTTATCCTATCTGGCTTTTTCTGTGGGAAGTTGGGAATAGAAATATGACCCATAAATTTGAGCAATAAATATCTGTTGTGTACATAGTGGGAACTTTAGATAACTGGTGCTTAGAAATATTCTAGATAAAGAAAGAGGGTATCATTTTACCATGGAGAATAAGACTATTATTAACAGGAGAAAAGAATTTGAAGTGACTCAAAAAAGTTGATTTAGCCTGGTAGGTTGGTGCATGCCTTTAATCCCAGCATTGGGAGGGAGGCAGCAGTAGGAGTATCTCTGTGAGTTCGAGGCCAGCCTGGGACTATAGAGTGTGTGCCAGGTCAGCCTAGGCTAGAGTGAGACACTACTTTAAAAAAAAAAAAAAAGCAGATTTAATAGTCAGCATTGATATTATATATTACATAATTTGTAGTATTTTATAACCAAAGCAAGTTACATGCTTGGAACTTGAATGTTATGATACTATAAAATCTGCTACATGTAGTAAAGCTTATTTTACAAAAATTATCAGGGTGGTATCTTCATTGAATGCTGGAGAGCAGTTGCAAAATTGTACCTTTTGGGCTGGAGAGATGGCTTAGCGGTTAAGCGCTTGCCTGTGAAGCCTAAGGATCCCAGTTCGAGGCTCAATTCCCCAGGACCCACTTAGCCAGATGCACAAGGGGCGCATGCATCTGGAGTTTGTTTACAGAGGCTGGAAGCTCTGGCGCGCCCATTCTCTCTCTCTCCCTCCTTCTCTCAGTCGCTCTCAAATAAATAAACAAAAAATTTAAAAAAATTGTACCTTTTGTTCAGTTAGGCTTATTTGCTTCATAGTAGTAAGATTGATAGGCTAAACTCTGTCTCTCTCTATACCTCTAAGTGCCTCTAGGATGCTTTTGTCATTCCTTAATTCCCTCATTTATCACTCCTTCATCCTACCTAGCATTTGCTGAGCACCTCCAATGGCCTAAGCCGCTCTGTTATGAATGAGGGATCCAAGATGAATAGGACAGGACTTTGTTCTCCGGAAGAAAGATGACCAGTAAATTGAATGTCTGATGTGCTCAGAAATAAACATGGCCATTGTGTGATGGAAGAACACGGGAGCAAGGAGTTCATTCTGGATGGACCGGAGCCCGATTACTAGGCCCTTCTACAATGCAAGATGACAAGGTGTCATGAAAAGAGCCACACAGTGGGAGTCCAAAGACTTCCATTGGCAACTTTTCCAGATATTTCCTAGGTTTCTTTTTTTAAAATTTTTTTTTTCATTTTTATTTATTTATTTGAGTGTGACAGAAAGAGAAAGAGACACACACACAGAGAGAGAGAGAGAGAGAGAGAGAGAGGGAGAGAATGGGCACACCAGGGCTTCCAGCCACTGCTAACGAACTCCAGATGCGTGCGCCCCCTTGTGCATCTGGCTAACGTGGATCCTGCGGAATCGAGCCTCGAACTGGGGTCCTTAGGTTTCACAGGCAAGCGCTTAACCGCTAAGCCATCTCTCCAGCCCACTTCCTAGGTTTCTAATGCTGGGCAATTCACTCTGACTCCTTAAATTTTCTCATCTACAAAATAGAAGAAATAATAATAATAATAATAATACCTTGTCAGCTATTGCACACAATAAAGGAAAATAATTTGAAAAAAACCCTCTCTCTCTCACACACACACACACTCAACTGTGTCCCTCTCCATGTATTGTAGCTATTGTTCACAACTTCATAATGGAAGAAGAGACAAAGAATCAATAATTGATACAGAACTCAGAAGAGATGGATAAGAAAGAAAACAAAATACAACATTGGACACCAAAGATAACATGTGAGGGACAGTTAATCTCTATTGCCAAGTTGACTGGATCAGGAATCAAGGAAGAGACATGCCTCTTAGGAGGGAATTTCTGGGAAGGATTAACTGATGAGGGAATACCCTCGCCTAGAGCGGGCAGTCCTTCTGGTGGCAGCCCAGGTATATGAGGCGCTCATGGGAGAAAGTAGAGCTTCCTTTGCCCACCTTCATGGTTTGCTCGTGTGCGCTACTCTGTGGCTGCTGTCCTTTGTCATTGTCAGCATTCCAGTGCGGACTGAAGCCAGAGACTCTCCATGCATCCTCTAGACCCTCAGCTTCAGACTAGGACGGCTGAGGCATCCAGCCTCACAGACTGAGAAGCTATCATGTTCTCAACATGTCCAACCTGTAGACAGCCATCATTGGACTACCCAGCCCTGATCCTGTAAGCCTATCTAATAAATCCCTCTTGTAAGATATGTTCCTTCTATCAGTGCTCTTCCTTTAGAGAACCCTGACTAATGCAATGTGCATCAAACACAGGAAGGGCTCCTGGTGTTTCCTATCTTTACTAAGAACTGAACAAGAAGAAATGGGGTTTAAACCGTGGGGAAATGGGCTGGAGGGATGGCTTAGCAGTTAAGGTGTTTGCCTGCAAAGCCAAAGGACCCAGGTTTGATTCCCCAGAACCCATGTAAGCTAGATGCACAAGGTGGCACATGCGTCTGGTGTTCGTTTGCAGTGGCTGGATGCCCTGGTGTGCCCATTCTCTCTCTCTCTCTTTCTGTACTTCATTTCTTCTCTCTCTATTAACTAAATAAAAATTTTAAAAAAATCACTGGGGCAAGGAACTAAGATTAAGAATGAAGATTTTTTTTTTCTTTTCTAGAAAACTGTTAACACATTAACATGACCAGTAGAGGAAGGCTCTGGCTCTCTTCCTCTGGGAGCCGTTGAAAGCAGGGAGGACAGAGCTATGTGATTCAGGACCACTTTCAGGAATGTGCAGATGACATTTGGCACAACTTGAAATCATTCTTTTAGGGGAGAATCAGAATCCCAAGGGTGACATCAGAGCTCCACTCACCACCGTGGGGGTAGCAGATGGAAAAGACGCCTGCTAGTCTTCAGACTTGCAGCATTCCATGTTCCTTTGTAACTTTGGGTAGCTTAGGGCATATTGATATAGGTTAAGGACCAAGGAAGTCATTTGCTCAGGATCTCCAAACATGCAACAGTTTTCTCTTAAGTACTCGAGCTGAGGGCCATGCTTGGTGTGATTCCACAGTTCCATCCCAGTGTCATGGAGAGTCGTAGAGGCGCAGGGGACACAGAACTCACACTTACAAGTTAAAGTCTTCTTCAGTGAGGTGTGGTGTAGGGATTGCTGGTCTGGCCGAAGGAAACCAGAAACATGGGGACCTAAAGAAAATAGTTAAGTTGCTATTTTCCAGACTTGACTAAGTGAACCAGACACTTCAGAAGGACCAGAGAGAAGGCAAGGAACGGTCTGCACAAGTGACCCGACCTTATGGTGTTGTTCCGGAATGGTCTTGAACAGACACCACGGTTGAACGTGGTTTCTGTCGCTGAAACCGATGAGAGCCTGCCAGTGAGCGGAGGCTCACAATCCGGCCGTGACTTAGTTCGGCCACTGCTGCCGCCTCTGCCCTGCCCTTATTCGACCGTGAGAAGAAGCACTGGGCACCTTCTGCTTTCCAGAGCGAAATCTGGGTGAGACCCGTTCCTGAACGGACACTTCTCTTGCCTACACTTACCTCCCATCGGATGACGCTACAGCTTGGAGTGTGTGCTGTGTTTCCATCCTCCACCTCGGCAGAGGCTGCCTCTGCCTGTCTGTCGCCAGCAGGGAGCATGGCAGGCAGAGGAGGGCGTCTCTGTTGTAACTCTATTTTTAGTGGCTCATAAACTCAGTAGTATTCCTTGGCCCGAAGCTGCACATGCTTAATATCAGCCCAAGGGGAAGTCACTTTGGAAAGTTTGAGCAAAATCCTCTCCATGGCTGCTTGGGCTGGATAAGGGAGACAGAAAAAAAAAAAAAAAAAAGTGGACTTTTGGGAAAACAGGTCTGTAACATTGGGCCAGTGTGGAATTGGCTGTTGGAATCCTACCTGGTGCTTTTTCCTTCCAGTATCCTATTAGAGGAAGACGTGCTGGATGAAATATTTAGGATGGCTTTTATTACAAGGGCAGCACATCTTCCCCAAGGTGAGGGCTAGTAGCAGAACTGTCCGCAGGCTGCACTATGGGAAGAAAGGAGAAAGAATGGGAAGACCATGAGCTAGTCAGAACTTCACCTCTTTCTGATTGGGTGGCCTCAGACACACCTAATTCCTTCCCTGGGGTTCGACTGCCTTCTCCATCAAATGACGTTCAAGTTCTGACGCAGGGTAAGGAAATAGAAATGCATTTAAAAAATAAAATTAAAGTATTGAGGGCTGGAGAGATAGCTCAGTGGTTATGACACTTGCCTGCAAGTTCAATTCCCCAGTACCCACGTAAAGCCAGATGCACAAGGTGGTGCATGCATCTGAAGTTCATTTGCAGTGGATAGAGGCGCTGGGATGTCCATTCTCTCTCAGTCTCTCTCTCTTTCTCTCTCTCTGCTTGCAAATAAATAATTAAATGTTTTTTAAAAATCATATAGGAATTACATGAAAAAATGAAAGTATTGAATACTCAGGACTGCTCATGCTTTATAGACATTGCTGGCAAGAAATCATTGAGACCAAAGCAGTCTTTTCCGACAGCCGGTATGTGGGAGAAGAAATAAGCAGGCTCTGGAGTTCAAATACAAGTAGAAGTTATTTGTGGAGGGTGAAGGTGTAGGAGAGCGCTAAACAAAAATGATGACTTTTATTCATAAATGCCTTGTTGTTTCTCAGAAGCTATTTGCTTATCAAAGACGAGGAAAACCAAACTCAACTCTTTCTTCCATAAATGTAAAAAAAAAGAAAGAAAGAAAGAAAGAAAGAATTTGCTTATGCATCCATTTATTTCTTCAACTAATATTTATCAAGTGCCCACAGATTGAAACTTTTCCACTCATGTTGCAAAGGGAGAGGACTGGGGAAAAGAAGAGGCTAGGGAAAAACACTGGTGAACTGGCATTTCATAGAAGGTGGGTCTGGGGCTAGGGGAACATACTGAACTTGGATATAGCATCTTCCAGGAAGGACGTAGGGCGCCGCTGAGCCACCAGAGGCACTTGATGCCTGGATTATACATCAGCCCTTTCTGTGTGCTCCCAGGTTTCAGGAGCCAATCCCCTCACCCCACTCACCAGGATGCCGAGGCTCTGTCCTGAGACAGTTGGCAGAGGGCCATCCTACCTACACCAACTTTCTTGCCTCCTCGCTCTGTCCTCCATTCCCATGGGAAGCTCTGAGTTCCCACATGTCCTCAGCCAGGAAGGTCAGCCTGGACACATCTGTGTGTGGACGGGGTGTGGCTGATAAGAAGCAGCTGTAGGATCCCACAGGGCCCAGAGCCCCACATCCCCTTCCATATCAGCTCCTGCAGGAAACCCACAGAGCCTTCGCACCAGCCTGCTCAGAGCCAGCTTTGAAGGAGGAGAAGAGGGAAGGGAGAAGGACGGGGGTTCCTTGTCAGCCAGGCTCCACAGACCTGGTGTTGGTAGCACTGCTGTTAAAAGCAGTAGAGGAGTGGGCTGGAGAGGTGACTTAGCTGTTGAGAGCTTGCCTGTGAAGCCTAAGGACCCCGGTTCGAGGCTCGATTCCCCAGGACCCACGTTAGCCAGATGTACAAGGGGGCTCATGAGTCTGGAGTTCGCTTGCAGTGGCTGGAGGCCCTGGCGTGCCCATTCTCTCTTTCTCTATCTGCCTCTTCCTCTCTCCATCTGTCACTGTCAAATAAATAAAAAAAAATAAAGAAATAAAGGAATCTCTGCTCCCTACACTCTGCCATAAGATAGTAATCTCTGAATTGCCTGTAGTGAGTGCTCTGTCTTCTTCTGGGTTTCAGTGGTTGCCAGGGGTTAGTTCTTTGCTCCGTGCCGTCTGTTCCTCAAGGGCAGGGCTGGTATCAGATGCCTCTTTCATTTCTTCCAAAGCACTGGCCACTGTGCATATGATCTGCTGGCATTCCTACATACAAGTGACTGATGGGTTCCAAGCATGTGCCATAGTGGGTTGGCCTTGTCTTTTTAGGCCTATGTCTTTCTTCCTTCCTCCCTGAGTGTCAGGAATCTCTAAGGCAGCTCACTAATTTCTAAGCATGTGTTTTGAAGGAGGTGTGGGCGGGGGGGGGAGGCAGCGGGGGGGGGGGGGTAGAATCCACCCAATGCTTATTCTGTAGTTCAGACCCACTTCTTAGTGGAGTGGTCAAAACATGCCAGGAGTGGAGGATCAAGGAGTGAACTCTCTCACCACTTCAAGTTTAACAGCTTATTCTCTTGAAATAGAAATAGCTGCTAGCATTTTTTTTTTCCCCTCTCTCAAGTTCAGGCCCTTTTCTCAGAAATCCAGTTGCCTGTGGAAAACTGACACTCCCTCACAAGTCCTTCACAGCTGTCAGCCCCAGAGCAATAGTAATTATCCTCAGCCTTCTTGTTGAATTCCAGTGATAGTCCTGCCAGAGGCTGGGAACAGATGCGCTAGGAGTTGGCGGAGTCTCAGGAGCTCGCTGGGTGGTATCTTCCCCCTGTCCTGCAGGAGGACGCGCCTGGGGCTGCTTCCAGGCGGACCTTCTGCAACATGTGTGCGAGGCATCCTCGCAAGTGGCTGTAGAGGTCCTGGGCTCAAAGAACCTTCAGCATAAAAAGGGGCTGAGCTGAAGGTCATATAGACATGTTCCTTGCCAAGGGGGTGGGGGGAATGTACCTGAGGGCTGGAGAGATGGCTTAGTGGTTAAGGTGTTTGCCTGCAAAGCCAAAGGATCCCAGTTCGATTCTCCAGGACCCAAGTAAGCCAGATGCACAAGGGGGTGCATACATCTGGAGTTCATTTGCAGTGGCTAGAGGCCCTGGCGTTCCCATTCTCTCTCTCTCTCACTCACTCTCTCTCTGTCTCTCTCTCTCTCTCCCTCTTTCTCTTTCAAATAAACAAATAAATAAAATATACTTTTAAAATGTACCTGAGAGGTCATTAACATACAAGAAATCCTTCACAAACGTAAATGCATTCATTCTTCTTTGTGCATTTTGTATGTATGGGGGAGAGCAACAGCAGTTGGAAGAGACCAACCCTCTGTCAGGAATCCAGAGCTTGGCTGTGGTCATCAAGATTTTATTTTGCCATGATGTGTGACCTGAGACAACTCAGTCAATTTGTCTGGACCTCATGGCTGGATGGCTACAGTCCATTCTAGCAACGTTTTAACAGTTTACCAAATTATTCATTAATGAAGGTCAGTAAGCTTCAAATAACTTCATGTGGGAAACATTACAATTATTGGAAAGTATGGTAAGGGCAGGGGGAGATTTCCAAGGGACTTGAATCTACAAGGATGCCAATTCGTTTGTTTGATGGAGATTTGGCAGATAGAAAAGGCTGACTGTACATAAAACGGCTTTCTGTAGCATAGTGAGATGGAGAATTCGCTTTCAAGCTCATGGGAGAATTTCTGTTGTGCTCTGTTTCTCTCTGCCTCTAGCTTCCCCTGGGGCTCACTGTGATCCAGAGGTAGTTTCCCCCAGCACACCTGCAAAAGACAAGGGTGCAGAGGCAGGTGCTGGCCAGTCAAGCCATCAGCTGCTTACTGCTCTCACTGAAAGGGCAGCGGGTAAGTAAGGAGCAGGGCATGTCTGCCCAGAGTGCCCCTCCCCGGCCACTCTATAGAGGTGGAATCTAGCCAGCTCTTCCCAGCTGCCTCTGAAATCAGATGCCCCAATGATTGATTTTGCCATCTGACTCCAAAGGACTCACATGCCAAGGGTAATAGGGACATCTCTCAAGAGTGTGATAATCCACACTTCCTCATAAGGTTTCCAAACACCACTCTCCCCACTTTTCCTTCCTTGGCTACGGATCTTACTGCTGATTGTCTGGAAATACCTCTGAATGTTATGTTGGTCTGGGTTTCTTTCCTTCTTTCTTTCTTCTTCTTCTTCTTTTTTTTTTTTTTCTAGAACGTGAAGGCTTTACACACCATGGCTTATACACTCCTTGCTTCCATTCCTTTCTGTTGCTATGTGTCATAGAATATTTTAATTATAGATGATGCCTGACTTTTAGTGGTCCAACTTCAGATGATTTTCAACTTTAAGGTGAAATGAAAACATACTCATATAGCCTTTATATTTTTCACTCTTTTTTTGTTGTTGTTTTTGTTTTTGGAGGTAGGGTCTCACTCTAGCTCAGGCTGGCCTGGAATTCACTATGGAGTCTCAGGATAGCCTCGAACTCATGGCGATCCTCCTACCTCTGCCTCCCGAGTGCTGGGATTAAAGGCGTGCGCCACCATGCCCGGCTATTTTTCACTCTTAATATAGTGTTTAACACATTACAAGAGATACTCAAAACTTTATGATGAAACAGGCTCTCTGAGATGATTTTGCCAAACTATAGACTGCTCTGAGTGTGCTGCGCACATTAAGCTAAGCTACGTGGAGCCATGAGTTCAGTAGGCTAAGTGTATCGAATGCATTTTTGACTTAAAGATGACTCTGGGATGGGTTATTAGGATGTGGCCCCTTGGTAAGCAGAGGATCATCTGTGTTGTTTATGTCTCGATAAAAAGCAGAATGGTAAGAGCTGTGCCTTTTGAAGTCTATAGACTTGGCACTAACAGTCCAGTGTTCTGAGCACATCTCAGGTGTTAACTGTTATTTGACTGAGTGTATTACACACAATATAAGACATTGGGTCATTTTTTTCCAGGAAAGGTGAGACCACCAAAAGTCAAATTATAAAGAACTACGTTGAGGCGTTAAGACATTAATAGGGGAAACATTTGATTCCATGTTTAGAGCCCAAGTTAACATTCGTTGCTAATAAAATTATTAGTTAAGTCAGTTTGCTATCTTACAAATAAGATTTGAAAGTCTTCTATCATGTGCTAGAATTCTGTGATGCCTTAAACATATAGGATGAAAAAGCCTGTATATTTATTACCTCCCCTTAAGTGTTTTTTAAATGAATGAGAAAGAAGTCTTAATAAGTAGATATAAATATGTTAAATAAAAATAGATACAAATCTCTTTAACATTTTGAATTTCATTACTTAAAACAAAACTGTGAGCCAGGCATTGTGGTGCACACCTTTAACCTCAGCACTTGGGAGGCTGAGGTAGGAAGATTGCCATGAGCTTGAGACCAGCCTAGGTTACATAGTGAGTTCCAGGTTAGCCTGGGCTACAGTGAGACCCTGCCTCAAAAAAAAAAACAAAAAACACAAAACAAAAAACAGAACTGTACCCTTACACCCTTACATTAATTAATATATAAATGTGACATGTTATGCAACACATGAATGTTAGCAGTTTTTAATTTTATTCACTTATTTATTTGAGAGAGACAAAGAGGCAGATAGAGAGAGAGAGAGAGAGAGAGAGAGAGAGGGAGGGAGAGAGAGGGGTAGGGAGAGAATGGGCATGTCAAGGTTCCTAGCCACTGCAAATAAACTCCAGATACGTGCGCCACCTTGTGCATCTGGCTTATGTGGGTCCTGGGGAATTGAACCTGGGTCCTTTGGCTTTGCAGGTAACTGCTAAGCCATGTCTCCAGCACCAACCTCCACTTTCTATTAAAGGAAAAACAAATAAAAATTAACATTAGGGCTGGAGAGATGGCTTAGTGGTTAAGCGCTTGCCTGTGAAGCCTAAGGACCCTGGTTTGAGGCTCGTTTCCCCAGAACCCACGTTAGCCAGATGCATAAGGGGGCGCACGCGTCTGGCGTTCATTTGCAATGGCTGGAGGCCCTGGTGTGCCCATTCTCTTTCTCTCTCTCTCTCTCCCTTTCTGTCTGTGGCTGTCAAATAAATAAATAAAAATAAAAACAAAATTTTTTTAAAAATTAACATTAAAAATTCTCTAGTTAAATATACAGAATAATTTCTTGTATCTGAAATACTTTTTTAAAAATGTTATTTAGGGCTGAGAAGGCAGTTCAGTGGTTCAATGTGCTTGCTTGTAAAGCCTGCCAGCCTGGGTTCAATTCCTCAGTACCCACATAAAGCCAGATGCACAAAGTGGCACATGTATCTGAAGTTCATTTGCAACAGCAAGAGGCCCTGGCTTGTCAACAGTGTCTCTCTCTGAAATAAATAAAGTACTTTTAAGAATTTATTTATTGACATGGATGTGTATACGCACACACACGTGCAGGTCAGGGCCCAAGCATCAGATGCTTGCTTGTACTACTTTTTGTGTCTGGCTTATGTGGGTGGCTGGGGAATTGAACCCAGGCAGGCAGGCTTTGCAAGCAAGCACCCTTAACCAGTAAGCCATCTTCTCAGCCCCCTGAAACACTTTTTGTTTTGTAGTTTCTACTACTAAACAATTTTTTGAAATAGTATGTTTCATTTATGAATGAAATATCAATGGTTGGGAGAGGGATATGACAAGTTCCCAGATTGTTTTGGCTCCAGAGTCCTGGCTCCGAGGTTAGCTGCCTACTAATTGGCTCCCCACTTTTTATCCTTTTCAAAAAAAAATTATTATTTACTTGTAAGGAGAGAGAGAGAGAAGAGAGAGAGAGAGAGAGGCTACATCAGGGCTCCCAGCTGTTACAAATGAACTCCAGTTACATGTGCCACTTTGTGCATCTGGCTTTATGTGGGTACTGGGGAATTAAACCCTGGTTGTTAGGCTCTGCAAGCAAATGCCTTAATCACTCAGCCATCTCTACAGCCCAAATTCTCTTTTTCACCCTGCCTTAGTTCGTCTGCTTTGCACAAAGCTTAGTGAAGGTGATCAAACGTGACGCTGGGCCCCCCGTGCTCCTTGAAAGTGGGGTTTCTTACACTTCTACTCAAGACTCCTATTTCTCCCAAGAAGCTTGCATGCAGCCCTGGGTACGTAGGAATATAAATCAAGCATCTCTTGATAATAGAATCAAACTTATTTTCAACAATTTGGGGGGCTGAGGAGATGGCTTCATGGGTATAGAGCGCT
This sequence comes from Dipus sagitta, assembly GCA_036346955.1. Classification (NCBI taxonomy): domain Eukaryota; kingdom Metazoa; phylum Chordata; class Mammalia; order Rodentia; family Dipodidae; genus Dipus; species Dipus sagitta. Next base: position 66,342,143 of record CM070774.1, on the reverse strand, counting down.
TGCTGCACAAGTGTAAGTTGCACACACCTGGATGCTGCAGTGCTTGTGTCTGTAATGCTAGCGCAGGCCTGGGGCCGAGACAAGAGAATCATCTGGAAGGTCACTGCTAGCCTGGTGATTGTAGCGCATGATGAACAAGAGAGACCACTCCTCAAAGAAGGTGAAAGGCGAGGACCAACATCTGAAGTTGTCCTCTGACCGCCACATGTGCCATGGTGTGTCAGCACTCACACACGTGAATGTGCACACATGTACACACAGCCAAAAAGGCCAAATAGTTCTTTGGTTTACATATAATTATGCCATTTGTTAAAGATACAATCAGAAGTTGGGCGTGGTGGCGCATGCCTTTAATCCCAACACTCGGGAAGCAAAGGTAGGAGGATCACCATGAGTTCGAGGCCACACTGAAACTACATAGTGAATTCCAGGTCACCTGGACAAGAGCGAGACTCTACCTAGAAAAAAAAAAAAAACAGGTAAAATCAAATTTGCACACTAATGAGATGGACATGCTAGTTTATCTTTATATAAAGAAATCTTGGCTGAATATTTTTTAATATTTTATTTATTTATTTATTTATTTGTGTGTGTATGAGAGAGAGGAAGAGGCAGATAGAAAGAGAGAATGGACATGCCAGGGTCTCTAGTCACTGAAAACAAACTGCAGATGCATGCACCCCTTTGTGCATCTGGCTTACGTGAGTCCTGGGGAATTGAACCAGGGTCCTTAGGCTTTGCAGGCAAACACCTTAACTGCTAAGCCATCTCTCCAGCACTTGGTTGAATATTTTTACTGCAGGACATACAGCATCTACATTCTCCATTGCTCTGGAAAGGATTGAATATTTAGTCTTGTGTGTGCGTGTGCAAGTGTACATGTGCACACACACACGAGTGTGCATATGGTGTGTGTGTGTGTAGGGCAGAGGACAACTTCAGGTGCCATCTTCATAAATTCCAATTACCTTCAAAAATAAACAAGGTCTCTCATTGGCCTGGAATCCACTATTTAGGCCACACTGACTGGTCATCAATCCCAGGGATCTGACTGTTTCTGCCACCCAGTGATGTGATTACAAGCATATGTTCCCATGATCAATTTTTTTACACAGGTTCTGGGGATCAAATTCAGGTCCTCATATTTTCAAGACAAACACTTTCCTCCCTATTTTGATTTATTTTATTCTTTTTGTTTTTGTTTGTTTTTCGAGGTAGGGTCTCACTCTAGCCCAGGCTGACCTGGAATTCACTATGGAGTCTCAGGGTGGCCTCGAACTCATGGCGATCCTCCTACCTCTGCCTCCCGAGTGTTGGGATTAAAGGTGTGCCCCCCCACGCCCTGCTATTTTATTCTTTATATGTGTGTGCATGTGTGGAGGTCAGAGGACAACCTTGGGTTGTCAGTCCTTGCCTACCACTTTGTTTGAGACGAAGTCTCTTATTGCTTTGCCACTGTGTGTGAATACCAAGCTAGCTGGTTCAGGAGCTTCAGATTCTCCTGACTCTGCCTCCCACTGCCATAGGCATACTGGGGTTACAGGCATGTAAACGTGACACTTGCATCTCCCTTTGCATGGGTTCTGGGGATCTGAACTCCCATCATCAGGTTTGGGCAGCAAGCATTTTTAAGCCACTGAATATCCTCAGCCCCATGATTTTTTAAAAAATAAAATATTTTATTTATTTATTTATTTGAGAGAAAGGGAGAGGTAGAGAGAGAGAAGAGAGAGAGAGAGAGAGAGAGAGAGAATGGGCGTGCCAGGGCCTCCAGCCACTGCAAACGAACTCCAGACACGTGTGCCCCCTTGTGCATCTGGCTAATATGGGTCCTGGGGAATTGAACCTGGGTCCTTTGGATTTGCAGGCAAACGCCTTAACTGCTAAGCCATTTCCCCAGCCCAGCCCCATGATTTTTTAATCATCAATAATGAGAATGCTACACTGCATAAACACAAGACACAAAATAGTAGAAGTATGTGGGAAATTGTTGGTAATTTGGTCCTAATACAAAATTCATTTAATAATTTACTTGTTTTTTTCTTTTTCTTTTTTTTGTTTGTTTATTTTCTTAATTTTTATTAACATTTTCCATGATTATAAAAAATATCCCATGATAATACCCTCCCTCCCCCCACTTCCCCTTTGAAATTCCATTCTCCATCATATCCCCTCCCCATCTCAATCAGTGTCTCTTTCATTTTGATGTCATGATCTTTTCCTCCTCTTATGATGGTCTTGTGTAGGTAGTATCAGGCACTGTGAGGTCATGGATATCCAGGCCATTTTATGTCTGGATGGAGCACGTAAGGAGTCCTACCCTTCCTTTGGCTCTTACATTCTTTCCGCCACCTCTTCCGCATTAGACCCTGAGCCTTGGAAGGTGTGATCGAGATGTTACTCAGTACTCCAGTCACTTCTTTCCAGCACTATGATACCTTCTGAGTCATCCCAAGGTCCGTGCCATCTGAAAAGAGAAGATTCTCTCCCCAAAGTGAGAGTAGTATTAATATAAGGGTATAAATATTAAGAAAAGTGCTTAGTGGGCAGTTTGATAAGCATAGTATATACATTTTTTGTTCGTTTTTTAAAACCACAGTTTATTAAGTCGGGCATGGTGGCACACACCTTTAATCCCAGCACTCGAGAGGTAGAGGTAGGAGGATTGCCATGAATTCAATGCCGCCCTGAGATTACATAGTGAATTCTAGTTCGGCCTGGGCTAGAGTGAGACCCTACCTGGAAAAAAACAAAAAACAAACAAAGAAAGAAACACTACAGCTCATAACATACGTTAGTCTCAAATCCGAGCGGAGTTTTTTCAGGCAGTGTTCACTGATGTGACATGGTAACTGCACCATGTGAAGGGCACGTTTGCTTTGTAGCAAGGCTCCAGTGAAGTCGTGTAACGCGGCAGGGCTGAATACCTTGGGTTCATTATGCACTTGATTTGGAATTAATTTTTGGTTGTTGTACGTTTAGAAACCTCTTAGTATTGCCAAATTTTTTGAGACTCCTCTACGTTTACAGTTTAAGAAAACATGCTCTAAAGCAGGGCTAGATTAAAGGAGCTAGAGACAGTGTCAGTCTGTCTGTGCTGCAGAATGCCATGAATAGGGTAAGGTATAATGAACAGAGATGTCTCAGTTCAGTTACGGAAGCCGAGAAGTCCAAGACCAAGGAGCTGGATCCAGCCAGAGTCCTCTGGATGCATCATAACATGGCCAAAGACATCTCATAGTGGAAAGACTAAAGGAGAGTGAGAAGGACTGCCAGGAGATGGGCCACTCCCAGGAAACAACGTTTCCTAAAGAACCCACCAGAAGCATGGAGAGATGGCTTGGCGGTTAAGGTGCTTGCCTGCGAAACCTAAGGACCCATGTTCAATTCTCCAGGTCCCATGTAAGCCAGACACACAAGGTGACACAAGCATGTAAGGTTTCATGTGCACACAAGGTGGCATACGTGTCTGGAGTCCAATCGCAGTGGTTGGAGGCCTGGCATGCCAATTCTGTCTTTCACTCTCGCTCACTCACTTTCTGTCTCTTATTGAAGAAGATGAAGAACAGCCCCCTGGAGGGAATGGTAATAGAATAGTGAAGGCAGAGCCCTCCGGTCCTGATCTCTATAAAGTACACAGAATCACTGTGCATAGCTCAGAGTCAGGGCCCAAAGGTGGGCCACCCAAGTGAGGAGGAGTCCTGCAGGCACACGGTCACATCTAGTCCCACCTTCATCTGAAATTTCGATATCTTGTGTGTTCTGAATTTCCTGCATGAAAACGTGATTCATTTTCTTCCTGGCCGTTCTGGTTGACAGAATTGCAATCACCGGCCGCGTGAGATTAGGTTTACTTGCCTAATGGGCTTCCTGATGACCTCAGAGTAGACGGAGGCCCTGGCGTCTGCTGGCATGACCATGCATCATGTCTTCTGAGTTAACGAAAACCAAGTGGCAGTGCCTGGCACAGAGTCGGAACCCAACGAGATGCGGATTCCTTTCTGTCACTCTCGAGTGTTGGAGATGCCTTGAAGCTCGAGGGCGTCCTTTCCACCATAATTCATACGTGTAAGGAATGTGGATGGTGACCGTGTCTGCAGACCGACATGGAAGGCTTGCTCCCACCTCTTGTGGAAGGCAGCCTTTCGCCTGCCTTCGGGCTCCCCCAGTGCCTTGCACCTCCTGGCTCACGGCTCTCCTCGGCTGGTGGGTCTGTTCACCTGCCCTACTCCCCCAGGACTGGGAGCTTCTCCCCACAGAGATGTTTTCCTGTTGCTTCTCCCTAGCGCCAAGCGCAGAGTTTGGCCCGGACTTGCTCAATAAATGTTTATGGAGTGAAAGAAGAAATTGGGCAATATTATTGGCCCAGGCAAGATATTTCTGGAAGACACCTTTTTTACAGTGTTTTGTTGTTGTTGTTAAGAACTTGTATGCCCAAAATTCTTTCTTTTAAATGAACTTTAAAAATATTTATTTATTCACTCATTTTTGGCAAATGTGGGGGTGTGGTGTGCATGTGTGTATGTCTGGGCGCACGTGTGTGTGTGTGCATGTGGAGACCAGAGAATACCTTCAGGTGTCACCTTCTGGTTTGTTGTGTGGCTCTCATTGGTCTGGAACTCATCAATGGAGACTGGCTGACTATAGAGCTCCAAGGAACCTCCTGTCTCTGACTTCCTAAGGCTGAGATTATACATGGCGAGCGCACACCACCATTCTCAGCATCTCTATGTAAGTACTAGGGATCAAATTCAGGTCCTCATTGTTACAAGGCAAGAACTTTATTGACTTTAATAAGCCAAAACCAAGTGCTTTCTACAAATGCTAGCTATCTCTGCCTTTTAGTATTTTTATTTGTAAGAGTCAGTATATATAGAGTCTGACCTGATAAGGAAATCCTTAGTAACTGGGGAAAATGGATGTTCTGAATGGAAATTTTATTGAATTAACCAGGATCTTTTGGATATAATTCAACTCAAATTAGCTTAAGAACCATACAAGGTTTCTACTTAGTTAAAAAAAAGAGAGAGAGAAAGAAAAATAAACAAAGGTTCTACAGTAAAAAAAAAAAAAAATAGTATAAGAAAAACAATAGCTCAAATAATAGGAAGTCCAATTCCAGGGGATCCTGGGATTGAAATGACATAAGACCTCATCTTTCACTGCTGAAGAAAATAGTTTTGAGTGTCCTGGAGATCACATGCAACTTGCTTCACAATCCAGGTAAGGAAGGATGCCTTCATGTTAACTCTACTAAGGAAGTCCTGGGGACCACTGATAGGGGGAGCCTGATTCACGTTCTCCCCTATACATGCATCACTGGGGTCAGAGGGAATAAGGGACCTCTGACAGATCTAGGTCACCATCTCACACCTGTGGCAAAGTTGGAGTAAGGGAGGATAAGTTCCACCTGCCCTGAATGTTCTGCCCTGCCGCAGGGAAGAGAGACTCCCTCTCAACAGAATGGGGTGAGCCCTGGGCAGGCAGAATCACCAGTTCTCACTAATTGTTTCTGTACTGGTCACATTTGCTTATTTTTCATTTAATTTTAATTTTTGCATTCAGTCTTACTAATCATCATTCATTAGATTATTGCTGGAGGAGTTTTGTGGTTCAGCCTTTAGGAAATCTTTTCAGGCCTTCTCTGAGGCAGTCCTTTTTTTTTGTGTGTTTGTGTGAGAGAGAATTGGCATGCCAGGGCCTGCAGCCACTAAAATCGAACTGCGACCTTGTGCGCTTGCATCACCTTGTGTGTCTGGCTTACATGGGATCTGAAGAGTCAAACGTGGGATCTAGAGAGTAAAAGGGACTTAGGTTTCACAGGCAAGCGCCTTAACCGCTAAGCCATCTCTCTGGCCCGTGTCTGAGGCAGTCTGTTATCTTATCTCCCACCCTCTGCCCTTGGCCTGCTTTTCTTTATTTACCTTTTCATCCTCGACTCTGTGGTTGGTCTTCATTACTCAGGGTGTGTTTGGGCTCTGGTTATTATTAACAGTATAGTGGGGTGTGTGTGTGTGTGTTAATTTGAGCCTTCGCCATCTTCACATGTCACTTCTGTGGGGCCTGCTTCTGATAAGCCTCCTGATGCATGTGGCCTGGGTGCCCCCTATCAGTGTCTGATGAAGGAATGCCACTTCTCTGACATGCCACCAAACATCTTCCTGTGCTGCTATTTCTGTCTGAAATGCCCCTGCCTAGGCGGTTGCTACTTGTGTTCTAAGTGTCTAATCGGGCCTCGCTTCCTCCAGGAAGCTCCCTAGTCATCCACAGTGGATTAGGGACAGGGTTCTTTTAAAATAGGCCGCTACTGCCATTTATGGAGCCACGTGTGCTGCTGGAGTCCGTCTTGTTGGCAGGCTAACTAGTGGGTGTCACCTGTGCTTAGAGCCCGTTCTCTGAGCCCCACCGCACCCAAACGGATTCCTATTAGTCTGTGTCACATTGTTGGTCATGAACTTGTCAGCTTCTTTGGCTGGCCTAGCAATGGAGACTATTGCATCAGCTCTGCGTCTCATGTCTGGAGCACTAGAGGCCTCTGGGAAATGTTCAGGGATGAGCCAGCCCACCAGTCAGTACCTCTTAGGCTCACCCTCAGATCCTTGTCTGCATCACACACATCCATTAGTGTCCTGTAGTGTTTACTTTTCTTGTTGCTGTGATAAAATATATCTGACCAAAGCAACTTATGGAAGGGAGGGTTTGTTTGGGGCTCATAGCTTGTGGGCACAGTACATGACGGTGGGAAAGTCATGGTGACAGGTACCTGCAGCAGCTGGTCTCGTTGCATTAGCAGTCAGGAAGCAGAGAGAGATGGGTGCTGGTACTCAGCTATCATTCTCCTTTTTAAACAAAAATTGTTTATTTTTATTTATTTATTTCAGAGCAACAGACAGAGAGAGAAAGAGGCAGAGAGAGAGAGAGAGAATGGGCACACCAGGGCTTCCAGCCACAGCAAACGAACTCCAGATGCGTGCGCCCCCTTGTGCATCTGGCTAACGTGGGTCCTGGGGAATCCAGCCTTGAACCAGGGTCCTTAGGCTTCACAGGCAAGTGCTTAACTGCTAAGCCATCTCTCCAGCCCCGTGTTCTCCTTTTAATGAGGTCCTGATCTCTAATTCATGAGATGCTGCCACCCACATTAAGGGTGAGTCTTTCACTCCTCAGTTAAACTTTTCTGGAAACAGCCTCATAGAGACATACCCAGAGGTGTATTTCCGTAGTGATTCTAAATCCAGTCAAGTTGACAATGAAGATTATCACACACACAGTTGCCAGTTGTATACATGCCTCACATGTCCCGTTATACTCTAAAAGTTTCTTCTGGTGACTTGTGCCTTTATTCATTTCTGTTACCCAGCCCTTAGTCCAATGCCTGACATATAAGTAGGTGTGAAACAACTAAACGTAGAAAATCTTTGTAAACTTACATCTCTTTAAAAAGTTTTTATGTGGCACATGATTATGCACCCTTTTGTTCGCATCTCTGGAAGAACTTAGTTTAATATGAATTAGATCCATGTGGCTTGGTTTGGTTGTTCCTTAAATATCCTGTTTCCAGAAAATTAAATAGCACACAACTAGACTTCTTTTTTTTTTTTTTTGGTTTTTCGAGGTAGGGTCTCACTGTAGCTCAGGCTGACCTGGAATTCACTGTGTAGTCTCAGGGTGGCCTCGAACTCACGGTCATCCTCCTACCTCTGCCTCCCGAGTGCTGGGATTAAAGGCATGTGCCACCATGCCCGGCTACAACTAGACTTCTTAATGTTGACAGTAGAAGAAAAACCTCAGCGATGATGAGCACAATACGGGTGTCCGTGCATCCCACAGTCCTATCGCACCCTGGTCTCTGTCTGGGGGAGGGTGTGGCAAGACTGAGCCAGTATTCTGAGACCTGAGACTGGAGTTTGGGTTCAAGAATGAGGCTAAGGTTACATCAAGTCCATACTGGTAGGGAAGAGTCAGAACTGGATTCCAAGAAGAGGACCTTGGAAAAGGAAACTGAAGAACTGCAGAGCACCTTGGAAGGGAGTATTAGAAAGATTTCCAGAGGCAATGGGTACAGTAAACCTCGTTATTGCAAACCTGCAATTGAGTGTTTGAGTGGAGAGGTATCCTTTGGGGCAAAAAGTAGCTGGCCTCAACTACATGTAGGGGCAAGCAAAGGGCTAGCTAGCTCAGTCACACCTCCTACGTCAGAGGACATGACAGTTGCCCTAGGCTGGTCTCAGCCAGGCTGGTTGTCCTTGTGGTTCGCCTGGGGATGTCACACATACAAGGACAGGCCTGCAAGATGTATGTGTGTGTTGTGGGAGGGGCAGTTTGGGCTCTGCTCCGTGCTCTGAACATTGCAGACTCTGAGAGCAGTTCCAGTTCTCACCTGCATCCTGGTATGAGGCAGAATTGGCTTCAGTAAGTCTGCTCGAACATGCCCCATGCAGTACCGATAAAGGGACCCAGAGTAAGTTCTGGTTGCCTAATACTTGACTCTTACTCATGAGTGGCTGGCATTTGTAACCTGACTGGGGGCAAATGGGAAGACTGGGGTGAACTCCAGCGAGCCCTGGTGAGAGGGAAAATGGGTGCATGCCTCTCCTTCGTCCAACAGCGGGAGCTGAAGGTCGGAGGAGCCAGTGAGGCCACCTTCCTCTCGGAAGGGGATGCTTTCGTGCCCGGCCAGCTTACGTCACTATAGATGATGAGCCTTTGATAAAACAATGTCTCTATTTCCTATGTATATTTGTCTGTTCCAAAAAGAGCACTAAGGTGTTTTCATGTTGGGTTCAAAGAAGAGATTAGCCTGGAAAAACCGCAGCCCCTTTGGAAGGGCAACCAGGATGAGAAATCCTCTCTCTAAAGCTAAGAGCCAGTTTCCTGAGCCAGAGCCAGCTCTCTCTGCCCCAGGTGGTTTTTAATTAAAGCAATTTCTATTCAAAGAATGTGCACACAACACATGCTTACCACAATCAATGAAGTCAAGAGAGGAAAAGGAATAAAAAATGTAACCAAGGAGCCCTTATCTGAAAGAACCAACGAATTCTTTTTTTTTAAAAAAAAGTCTAATTTTTGTTTCAAATATTTGTGCACATGGACTCGTTTCAGCCAAGATGCGAAATGTGTTGCCCACAGTCTACTATTGTCTGCCTCCTCGCTGCTCACAGCAAGGCTGAGTTTCATCCTAATTTCTCTTACATTTAAACAAGTGCACACTGTGAGTGTCGACCAGAACGCAGCTCCCCTTCCCTCCAAGCAACCCAATGGGAATGAGATTTTAATGACTGTCCCCTTGCACAAGCTCCACTGTTTTGGCATTTCCGTGAAGTTTGCTGGCATATAAATATAACCCCACATTCTTTTATGAAATACATAACTGCAATAAAATACTTGCTTTGGTTCTTTTCTGGAGGCAGAAGGAGAAAAAAATGTCAAACTCTCATTGTTTAGTGTTCTAACAGGCCCCTTTTGTATGACTGGTATGAGTATGCAGCACAAAGTTCTTAGCTGCAGATAATAGCTTGAAAGGCTATCTGAACTCATTCTGTTATGCAGATGAAAGAAAGTCTTTAAAATTAATCTATGGCATCTCTAAAGGAAAAAAAAAAAGAAGGGCACACATCCAACTCATTTCCTTGGGCCAAGGCAGCGAGCAAGCAGAGCAAAAATGCCAAAATTCTGCTGCTCAGAAAACCAGCATTTGACGCACCACAAGCACAGCAGATCGGCCACCAGATTGTCCCTCCTGACCCACCACTGTTTGAAAATTGGCAACAGCATGCTATTATTCAATGTTATTGCTAAGTTGAAAATTAATAAAGGCATCTGATTAAATGTAGCGTAACGCTCAAGCATCAGTTACATTCCTGTTTTTTTGTTACCCAATATTATTTTATGAGGTACAAATATTTAGAGGAGATAAAATTACCCTTTAAGCATTTGAAGACTACTAGAAGACTGTCTAAACTGAGGGAAGCAACTGAGACACTGTGTGTCAAGTTGGGATGAACACCCTGGCAATTATGCATGACATAGCACCCAAAGAGATCGGCTGTGTTAACAAAATTGTTTCCGTAAAAATGTTTATATTATAGGAGGTACTACATTGAAGGATTGAATGCAATTACCAAAATGATCAAGCTTAAAAAGGTCTTTAAGGGCAGGAGAAATTGCTTAGTGGTTAAGGCGCTTAGCTACAAAGCCAAAGGACCCAGGTTCAATTCCCCAGGACCCACGTAAGCCAGCTGCACAAGGGAGCGCACGCAACTGGAGTTCGTTTACAGCAGCTGGAGGCCCTGGCATGCCCATTCTCTCTCTCTCTTCCTACCTGTTTCTCTCTCTCTCAAATAAATAAAGAAAATTTAAATATTAAAAAATAAAATAAAATGAGATAAAAAAGAAAAAGGTCTTTGAGCAAATAGCATCATTTCAAATGGCTTTGCTCGGGCTGGAGAGATGGCTTAGCGGTTAAGCACTTGCCTGTGAAGCCTAAGGACCCCGGTTCGAGGCTCAATTCGCCAGGACCCACGTTAGCCAGATGCACAAGGGGGCGCACGCATCTGGAGTTCGTTTGCAGTGGCTGGAAGCCCTAGCGTGCCCATTATCTCTCTCTCTCTCCCTCCCTCCTTCTCTCTGCCTGTAGCTCTCAAATAAATAAATAAAACAATAAACAAAAAAAATTTTTAAAAATGGCTTTGCTCATTAGTGGTATTAGCACAAAAAGGACTGGAAGTGCTAACAGAACTCGTAAGCATTAGGAGGGATCAGTTATGAAATGATGATACAAAACAATATTGTTCCTATATGAAACAGTAAAGTATAATAAAAATACAGAAGCCATCCATAGGAAGACACACACACACACACACACACACACACACACACACACACCCCATAAACACATAGTGCTCTGGTTGGAATGTGTATCTCCCCTCCCAATTCATACGTTAAAACCTAATGTCCAATTTTATAGTGTTATAAAGACAGAGCTGTGGACCATAAGGGTTCCAATCTCATGCACAGGATTAATGGCCTCATGAAAGAGACCCCCAAGAACCGACTAACCCCTTCTACCATGTAGAGGCACGGTCTGTGAGTGCCAGGTTCTCAACAGATACTGAATCTGCTAGTGCCTTGACTTCAGTCTCCTATCTTCTAGAAGATAGGAAATCTTCTAGAAGTGTGAAAAAATGCATTTCTTCTGCGCATAATATTTATTGTTACAGCACCCAGAGAGATTAAAACACTAAGGAATGCAAGTGTGCTACATATACATGTAGGGGAAAAAGAAATACTTTGTTCATTTATTTTGCTACTTATTTTATGTATATTTATTTGCTTGTTTGTTTGTTTGAGGCAAGGTCTCACTGTTGCCCAGGAATTCTTTCTGTAGTTTGGGCTGGTCTAGCTCACCATGATCCTCTTAGTTCAGCCTCTTGAATACTGGGATTACAGGCACAAGGCACCATACTCAGCTTATTTTTGAGAAACGTAAAAGAAAATTTGAATGCATGAAAAAAAATATGCTATATGTTCACCAATAACGATACAATCTCAACAACGATGATACGGGGCTTTCCTAGGCTTCCCAACGCATCATAACGTTATTGGGTTAGGACAGCATGGTGTTATTACAGGAGCAGGTAAATGGATGCTGTCCCTCCCTTGCACCTGCGCAGTGCCGCACAGTATCTGGGACAGAACAGCAGGTCCTCCATGTTTGATGAATAAGTAAAGGAATATGCAAAAAATGTGCACTGGGAAAGAAAAACTTGGGTCTGGGAGATGGCTCAGAGGCTAAAGCTACTTGCTTACAAGTCTGCGGGCCTGAGTTCAGCTCCCTGGCGCCCACATAAAATCAGATACAAAGTGAAGCTTGAGTTTGTAATTCCAGAGTGCCCATGACAAAGGGCCAGCTAGACTGGCTCACGTGCAGCAGGAGATCAACGAGAGACCCTGTCCCCCAGGTTGTCCTCTGACTACTGTGGACGCCCATACATGTGCACACATGCAAAAACATCCCCCCCTGCCACACACATAGAATTAGGAAGTTCAAAAGGAAATTCGAATGACATTAGGAAAATCTATTAGCTTTAAACCTGTGCTTTAAATTTACCAGAGCCGAGTCACTTGTATGCCTCTAGTCCTAGATACTTGGGAGGCTGAGGCAGGAGGATCCCTTGAGCTCAGGAGTTTGGAGGCAGCAGGAGCAAAATAGTAAGATGGGCTGGGGGGAGAGGGGACGGAGAGGGAGGGAGGTTTCTTTAAACTAACATAAGAGTGAAAATCTCTATTTAATAAGGCCAAGTCCCAGGTAAAGCTATCAGTATTTCTCAAATTTGATCAATATGTAGACTGCTTTTAATGGAATACATTTTGATTAGCCCAAATAATGATTCAAATTATTTCTATGGGTAGCAATACTTAATTATAAATACCTCTTAGGCTTTTTAAAAACTTTATTTATTTGAGAGAGAGAGAAAAAGAGACAAAGAGAGGGAGAGAGAAAAAGGGGTATGCCAGGGCCTCCAGCCACTGCAAGTGAACTCCAGACGCATGTGTCCCCTTGTGTATCTAGCTTATGTAGGTCCTGGGAATCAAACAGAGGTCCTTTGACTTTGCAGGCAAATGCCTTAACCACTAAGCCATCTCTCCAGCCCCCCTCTTAGGTTTTGACTCTTAGCTATAATACCAAAATCTATTTCTCAATTAAATATCCATAATTTTAGGATCCGTAAAATTCAAATTGAGCACCGCTTAGAAAATGTGATAGAAGGCATGCTATGGAGACTAAACTGCTGTTGAGTTTACTAACAGGAAGTTGTGTTTGGTTGTTTTACATTGCGCTCTGTGGCTTGATTCCTTTGATTGTGAATATGAAGGGGCATTACTGCAGTCTTCCTTGTTGTCACTGACGTTATTTTTAGTTCCTTAAATTTCCGTTCATATCTGTGATCCCCCGTGTTGGTTGTCCAGCCAATTTAGCACGTCTTGTATACAATGCTGAGTACAATGTGACATGGAAGGTTTAACACAAGTTCTCTTTGAAACACAAACGCTGATAATGAACTCCAGGCAGCATATGGCTGCAAGCTGGCCCACTTGATGCTCCAGGATGCTCTTAGGTTACTTTTCTTAGATCATAATCCAAAAGCAATCCCCTCGTTTAATAAAAAAAAATTCATTCCGCCAGGCGTGGTGGCGCATGCCTTTAATCCCAGCAGTCGGGAGGCAGAGGTAGGAGGATCCCCGTGAGTTCAAGGCCACCCTGAGACTACATAGTGATTTCCTGGTCAGCGTGAGCGAGGGTGAGACCCTACCTCGAGAAAACCAAAAAAAAAAAAAAAAAAAAGAAAAGAAAAAAATTGACTTAGAATTTTTGCACTACAGTTTAAGAAACATTGCCTCGCTTATTTCAATTATTATCCTATTTTCTTTCTTTTTTATTTTTTTAATCTAGGATAGTAGCAGAAATTGGGAAATCTCTTGTGGTTATTACAAATGACACGTTGTGATCTGAACTGTGTTTCAGCACCAGTCCTGGGTATGGACCAACTGATCTTCCCCTGGGGACAGGCACTGCTGATCCTATTTAAGGGTGTTCACTGAGGCAGACTACAGCCCTTCAGGGCATCATGATAGTGGTGGTGCAATTCATATTAGAGGTCAAAGGTAGCCCAAGATGGTGATTTAGGGGTAGTCACTGAAACTGCCCAACCTTTGGCTTTCATACCATCATTTAGATTCTTTCTTTCCTTGCCTTCCTCCCTCCCTTTTTCCCTCTTGCCCTCTTTTCCTCCTTCCCTCCCTTCCTTCCTTCTTTCCTTCCTTTCTTCCTTTTTCCCTCCCTTTCCTTTCTGGGTGGACAGAACTCCTTGTTATATGAGGCCACAGTACAGAAATCTTCATCTGGGGCTTGTTTTAAACACACACTTCTTTTTTTTAACCGTTTTTTTAAAATTTTTTGTTACTTTTTATTTATTTATTTGAGAGTGACAGAGAGAGAAAGAGGCAGATAGAGAGAGAGAGAGGATGGGCACGCCAGGGCCTCCAGCCACTGCAAAGGAACTCCAGACACGTGCGCCCCCTTGTGCATCTGGCTAACGTGGGTCCTGGGGAATCGAGCCTCGAACCGGGGTCCTTAGGCTTCACAGGCAAGCACTTAACCGCTAAGCCATCTCTCCAGCCCGAACACACACTTCTTGTACCCCACCTCTGCTTGTCCTAGTCAGCTACAGGGGACCAAATGGAAACCAACAGTCTGAGCTGCTAAGAGCCAGCCCTCAGCTTTCTAAGGTGTTATCCCTTCTAATTACAGGCCCGCAGGGGGGGGGGAATACTTACCATGGGAAGTTCCTACTCTTTCCCAAGTACAGCTGTCCCTCAGCAGGCTGGGCGCCCTTCAGATAAATAGTACCTGGGGTTACTTTGCCTCAGCTACAGCATGTGGAGGCACAACCCTCAGGTATCTGGGCGTGAACTTGACTTAGTCATAGAGAGACTGGAGAGAATGTTCCTTCAGAGCATACCAAGTTGCAGTCACCTCCCCAAACACCAAGAAAACATCATCTTAGGCATAGCTACAGTTCTAACCAGGAGAACTCACCTTAGTGCAGAGAACCAGAGAAATTGTGCCAATTAGGTTTGCGAGCGTTAAATTAACAGGTAATCTTAAATCCACGCAGCTTTCCTATGCTCTTTCTGCAACTTAGCTGAATAGACTTGAAAAATAGTTTCCATGTTATGTCTCTTATTAGTAACAATGGTAAGAGCTGGAATCCTGTATTCCAATGACTAGGGTTGGGTTGTTTCCGTGTTTGGTGTAGCCTGCAGAGGCAAACCAGGATACCCTCACCCTGCACTTGTTTTTATTTTTAGGATCCCCAAAGTTGGGCTTAACACATTATCAAGAGGGAGTATGACTTGTGATCTCTTACAAGGAGCTGTGCCACATCAAAGTCTGAAAGCCAAATATTTATAAACACGTTCTTACACGTACAAAAGGGAGGATGTAAACCAAACCATTGACAATGATTATCTCGAGGGAGTGGTAATGGAACATGGTGGAAAATGTCCCTTTCTGGCTTGTACACTGCCATTGTCCAAGTTTCTTTGCTTAATAATGAGTATGTGACTCATGCTTTTGTAAAAAACACGGTTCTCATTTAGAAGAACTTCATTCACTGATGAAATATTAGCTGGATTCGCCCCTGTCCCATAGGTAAATATGACTCAAGGGACATTGGGATCCATTGATTTGAGTCGATGGATGCTAGGAAGGACCGGTGGAAACAGATCGATACAATCCAGGTAGAGCCTCTCTGTACAAACAGGAGGACTGCTTTTTCTGTTTCCTCCCATCTGAACCACTGGATTGAGAAGTATATGAGGTGGCTCTTGCCAGCCCCTGGTTTGGAACCTGAGTGTGCTGGGATAGTGGTCAATTATGCCCTGTGAAAGCAGAGGAGCTAGCCTTCGTGGAAGGATGGAACGTGAACACAGCCATGGGACTGTCTTCTCTCTATCAAGGGTTTGCTCTGCCAGTTTATGGTTTCTGGGTAAATACATCCATGGTCATAGAGCACTATAGAACCCAGCGAATTCAAGGGTGTTGGGTTGTTGAGAAACAGACCTACCACTTCTGTTCCATTCTGATTTTCTGAGGAGATACTTGCTGAGATGGAGACATATGATTTGCTGCTCATTCTTGATGGGTCTGAGTTTCCTCAATGTACCACACACGACACTGAATTTTATCTCTATAATCTTTGGTAGCTTGAAACTTTTATGACCTCTGGAGTCCCTAAGCCCAGAATTCTGGGCAGAGAGTACCAGACAAATCCTTTTTCATCCTTTAAGAAGAAAAAAACTTGATGAAACATGGAAATACAGGTAGATATGGTGTCTATGGGGCATATGTATATATATATATGTACATATGTATAGCACTATACATGAATCAAAACATACCCGAGTCAGGGGTGGGAATATGGGAACAGAGACATGGTATGCTCAAGTTGCTCCTGAAATGAACATGAATTTCAGTGACCATTTGAGTTCCATGCTCTGCAGACAGGCTGCCTCCAAGACTTGTCTTCTTCACCTGTCCCTGGGAAATAAGGACCATGATACTCAGCTTGCCTTCAAAGCACATCCTAGCTCAGAGGAAGACCTGTGTGTGGCTGCAACATTTCTGAACTGTGGGAACTGGGGGCTCACACATCACTGATGTTCTTTGCTTCTCTATTGTGTAAGTTGGAACCACTGAGAGTATTGGTTAGTATGGGATTTGTAAAAATTAAAAGAATTCACTAGTGAAAATGTTGTGAACAGGATGTAGAGAATACGACACAAATATTAGTTTTTATTGTCATAGCTGATTTTAAAGTTTTTGTTTTTTCTATGTGCTTGACCCCATAACCTTTTGCTGAATACCAATTATATTGCTTAATCTAGTTTCAGGAGGGATTATATGAATTTCATGGTACAGTGATCTGAAGTAAGAAAATACAGGTGCCTTACTTGTCCCACTTAAAAAAAAAAACACAGGATCTTCCCAGGTAGCCCAGGCTAGCCTCAAACTCTCAATCCTCCTGACTCAGGCTCCCTGTTGGTGGGATTAAAGGCACATACCACCATGCCTGACTTCCTATGTCGTTTTCTATAATCTTTGTGGTCAGAATGTTATTATAGAAAGACATGATGCCTAGGTCTCTACAGAATCACAGTGGTAATTTTCTGTCACATTCATACGTTATTTCATAAATTTCCTGTTAGAGATATTTTCAACTGTCCGGGATCAAACTGAGAGCTATCGCATGACTTATGTTGTCTTCCAGAATAGTAGAGATTTAATTTAATTTATTCTAGTTACAATTTCCTTAATTCGATATGAAATATCATACATAGCTAATTCTTTGAATAGTGTAGTGACTTCATTCTTTGCACACACCTCCCCCCCCCCCCACTACTTCTGAACATAGTGACTTGAAGCTGTCAGTTTATTGGTGGGAGACTGTGCCAAAACAGACACTGCACGAACTCTTGGGTTCAAGTTCATGAACTGCCAAAAGGCCCACTGAACAATGACATGTGGTGTTGTCAGCAGTCATCTTGAACTCGTTGGCTACAAGTGTTCTGTCACCCTGGATATATTCGCCTCATGAAGTACACATATCAAGTTCCCTGCTTCTATTCAGGCAGCCTCTCTGAACTAGGGGTAAACATTTTGATTTGCGAGAGGTGTTTTCACATCTGCTCATTTTGAACAGAAGTACTTCCCCCCCGCCCCGCCACAGGAAAATTGGGACAAGGCAGACCCCTTCATTTCCACATGCCGTTTCAGCCAGTGCACAAGTACAAGATGCGCAGGGCCAGAAAATGCCTTAAATTAACACAGCACTGGAACTGCATTGCCCAGTGCCAGGGAGTGATGGGAAATTGGCATTGCTGATGGAACTGTGGTGAATATTCATTTTTCCATCTGGAAACTAAGCATGTGCAAGATCAGGAGAGTGAAAACTGTTGGAACTTCAGGGCTCACAGTGTCCTAAACTTGACAATCCTGAGAGTGAAATTCATTCACAACTGAATGTTTCTGTAAATGCATGGAAGGGAGAAATAGGACAGAAAGTAATTAAACCCATTTTTCTGAGGTGACCTGGGACATGGCTACATAAAAAAATAAAAATAAAAATTAGGGGCAGGCAGTCCAATACCATACTTTGATCATTATTATAGAGGCTGTAGAAATTTGGATAAGTTCTCTGGTCATTTCTGCACAGGATTTCAATTCCAACAAGAGTTGCCAGGCTCTCCTTAGAAATACAAAATGTTGGGGAAATAGAAGGAAATTGAGTAACCCGATGATAGACCTTATATGGCATAAATAAAATCCTGAAGTTATAGCTTGGATTGCAAAATCTCCCGGGGATTGACAGCTCATTCCTCTGTTAGAACTGCTCTTTGGAAATTAATGGGCCTGGCTTTGGATCTCCAACTGTTCTGCACAAATGAACCAAACTGGGAATCGGTTGGAGTCACTGAAGCTGAACACAACTCCATCTATTGTCTCCGTGGCTCCCATGAAACCCCTGTGCCAAACTGATTAGATTTACAGTTCATTCGATAAGCTTGTCTGCTCACGGCATAGGAGGCAGCGAACCTTTTCACATAATGAAACGAGAGCTGGAGAGGAGGAAACGTGCCGTCTCTTTAATGAAGAGGGAAGCCGGGAGACTTGGGTGGGGATCCTTGAAGTTTTTCCAAAAGCCTCCCTGCACTGGGATTCTTGGGTTTAGTGCTGAAATGACACTTTGGAATTTGCCCTTCCTGGTCACCAGAAACTCTGCCGTGTCATTTTACAGGTTTCTGTGACCACGGCCATGTCTTACACAGATGTAGTTAAGGACCAGTGGGAGCTTATTAAAGGTGGAAGTGCATCAGGCAGCGCTATGTGGATCTAAGGAGGCCATCACCAACTGCACAATGACAGAGTTGCTTTTGTCCCTGGCTCTTCCCAACCCCCCACCCCAAGCTAGAGGCTGGGGGAACGTGTATAAAACCTGTCCATTGGCATAGGCTTGGATCTGTTATTAGTTATGAAGCCATGAATCCTATGCCAGTATAACGGGTCTCATGTCTCAAAGATCATGATTCAATAGCGTGGCCAACCATAGCCTAGTACTGTGGACTTTCTCTCTCTCTGTGGAAATTGCAGAGGAGGTGGCCAGTGGAATACCAGCTGATGGCCACCCACCGAGGAGCCCCTCATGGGAACACTACACCACACCTGTTTTGATTCCCACAACTGTAATCATTCCATCTATCTTTGAATTTTAAAAGAATTATATTGTTAATACCCATGGTTCTATCAGCCTTGAATAAATCCCAGAGAAAATGGATGTTTTTGCAAAACTGTTGATTGGAAATTAAACTCTTGACTCACCCATGGGTTACCTTTTGTCATTCTTTGCCTCTGTGGTTGCCGTTTTATTCCCATTAACTATTCTCGCTCACTCGTCCCACAGGTCTCCAGAATTCTATATGAACTTCAGTAGTGGCTTTGACCCAGATCAGATCAACTTTGCAAGTGTGAACAGAGGCCTGCTTCTTTTTGTCTTTTCATTTCAATATAAAGTCACATCTTGGGGCTGGAGAGATGGCTCAGCGGTTAAAGGTGCTTGCTTGCAAAGCCTGACAGCCTGAGTTCGATTCTCCAGTACCCATGTAAAATCAGATACACAAAGTAATACATGCATCTGAAGTTTGTTTGCAATGGCAAGGAACCCTGGGGCACCCATACTCACACTCTCCTTGCAAATAAAGAAATAAAAGCATTTTTTTTTAAAGTCACATCTTGGACTGGAAAGATACCTTAGTGGTTAAGAGAGCTTCCTACACAAGCATGAAGTCCAGAGGAGGGGGGCCTGAGACCCCTGAGTTTAATTCCCCAAACCCAGGTAAATAGCTGGGTGTGGCCATGCACATCTGTGGAGAACAGAGACTGGGGGATTGCTGGGACTCACAAAAGTTAGTGGAGAGAGTCCATCTCAAGGAAACAAGTGGGTGAGCAACGGATGGAGACAGTTGATGTTCTCCTCTGTCCTTAATGTGTGTGCAAGGCATCACATCTACACACACGTACATACACCACACATGCATACCCCACCACATACACACCATATCATATCTACTAACACATGCACACACAAAAAAGGTCACATGTTTAGTGCTCTTTCTGTCTTTGAACCTCAGCCACGTTACTCTGATACTACATACGTGCTTTCTCCTGAGGTCCACCTGTGCAGTCACTAAGGGAATGGGCAAGGTGCAGAAATTGGCCCAGTGATTTACTGTGGGAAGAACTGTGAGGACATGACCAGAGGAACCTATCATATGAACTATTTCCCTCCTCTTCCTTCTTCTTTTTTTTTTCTTTTGAGGTCGGGTCTCAGTCTAGCTCAGGCTAACCTGGAATTCATTATGTCGTCTCAGGGTGGCCTTGAACTCTTGGCAATCCTCCTACCTCTGCCTCCTGAGTGCTCGGATTAAAGGAGTGAGCCACCATGCCCGGCTTCCCTCCTCCTTCTTGTCTCCAGGTATTCTGTTTGGTTGGTGAGAAAAGAATGAGACACCCTGTAGGTGGCAGTTTTGAGATTGTTTGAATCAGATGTCCCCTATAAACTCACGTGTTTCAAATGCAGGTGACAGTTTGGGAGGTGGAGCCTTGCTGGAGGAAATGAACCTTGCTGCTATTTTCCACCTGCTGTGGCAAGATTGTAATGTCCAGCCTCTGCTTTACCATCCCTTCCTGCCGTCATGGAGCTTTCTCTCGAGACTGTAAGCCAGATAAACCCTTTCGTCCCATCAGCTGCTTTTGGTTGGATGTTTTGTCCCACTAATGTGAAGGTAACTACAACAGTCACCAAAGATTAAAATCAAATGTATTTTCCAATTTAGGCAACCCGGTTCCCTCCCCCCCCCCCCATGCAGGATCCCACCCCTTGGTTCAAAGGATTTCTGGATTTGCAGCCATGTCGCCTCCTCTCTAATCCATCCTTACCCTCTCTAGTATCCTTTCCAGCCTCCTCAAATTCTGTGCTAAGAATTTCCATTCCAGATTGTGTAGCCCACTTTCACTTTTTCCTAGGCAGCTTTGAATTATTGGCAGGATCACAGCGTTACAGAACCGAGACCTAAGTGGTGCCTTGCTAACGGCTAACTTGCTGAAGGGGTTTCCACTTCGAACAGAATTGCTGACCGGGAAGCAAGGCTGTTCCCTCTGCACAGAGTGCCCTGATGGGCCAGCTTCATTCTAAGCTCTGAATACAAGGCAGGCGGTGTGGGGGGGAGCGGTGTATTTTCTTTTTTTCCTTTGTTTTGAAGTTTTTAAAAAAGAATTATTTTATTTACTTGAGAGAAAGAGAGAGAAAATGGAAGTACCAGTGCTATCAGCAGCTGCAAATGAATTCCAAACGCATGTACCACCTTGGGCATCTGGCCTGCATGGGTCCCGGGGAATCAAACCTGGGTCCTTTGGCTTTGCAGGCAAGCATCTTAACTGCTGAGCCATCCCTCCGGCCCCAAGGGGATGCATTTTCTAAATCAAACAAACAGAGCCGGGGCACGGTGGGGCACACCTTTAATCTCAGCACTCGGGAGGCAGAGGTAGGAGGATCGCGGTGAGTTCGAGGCCATTCTGAGATGACAGAGTGGATTCTAGGTCAGCCTGGGCTAGAGTGAGACCCTACCTCGAAAAACCAAAGTAAATAAATAAATAAATAAAGCAAACAAACAACCAACACCTACTCCAACTTTAGAGAAGTCCTGGCATAAAAATGATTAGTGAAAATCTGATACTATAGTCACTTTATTTCAAAAGTAGCTTCCATATTTTAGGCCCAGTGTTTGGCACTGAGGACACTACTCTCAAGGAGCTAACATCTTCATATCAGATAGGCACACAAGCAGATTAATCATAGCACCGTTCAATATGACCTGAAAGAGAGATGTACATGGTGTTGATCTAGACTAAGAAGAGAGAGCCTGGGAAGATGGAATATCTACTTAATGCTTCCTTTTCTCTTTGAATATTTATCCTGTGGTGAAGATCTGGAACATAGTCATTCTCTCTCCCTCTCTCCCTCTCCCTCTCTCTCTCTTTCTCTCTCTCGCACACACACGCACACACAGAGAAAAAAACACATGTATGTTGAAAACACTTGAGCTTTGGAATACATTTATAAAAAACATATAACATTAGGCTCCCTGAACTTGAATTATTTTTTAAAATATAGATTAAAGCAGGAAATGGTGGCAATCTTCCTTAATCCTACCTAGCACTGGGAAGGTAAAGACAGGAGGACCAGAGGGTCAAGGCCAACCTGGATTACACAGTGAGATTCTATTATAAAAAAAACAAACTGGGCTAGAGAGATGGCTTAGCGGTTAAGGTGTTTGCCTGCCGAGCCAAAGGACCCCCGGTTCGACTCTCCAGGTCCCATGTAAGCCAGATGCACAAGGGGGCGCACACATCTGGGGTTTGTTTGCAAAGGCTGGAGGCCCTGCCGTGCCCATTCTCTCCCTCTCTCTCTCTCTGTGAATAAATAAATAAATAAATAATATCTTTAAAACAAGCAAACAGCCAAAAGCAAAAAACTCAGATTGAAGCTGCTTAAAGATATCGTTAGCTGACTGTAGCTAGCACCTAAAAAAAAAAAAAAGAAAAAAAAAAAAGAAAAAGAAAAAGAAAAGCTCAGAGAAACCAATGCATTTTGGTTATTTACAGAGTACAAATTCTAAAAACGCTTCAGAATCAGAGAGGTGACTGTCTCTCTGCCTCACAGACTTTCTTACCTCCCTTTCAGCAGATATAGTATTTAACCCAACTGTTCCTGTAACCAACTGCAACCAGGGGGGGGTTGGTTACTTGGGTTAAGTAAACTTCTGGAGCCAGGGGGTATAGGCTCTATTGCCTAGGATGG
This sequence comes from Dipus sagitta, assembly GCA_036346955.1. Lineage (NCBI taxonomy): Eukaryota > Metazoa > Chordata > Mammalia > Rodentia > Dipodidae > Dipus > Dipus sagitta. The sequence goes on along the minus strand of CM070774.1, from coordinate 66,319,668 downwards.
TCCAAAGCTACAAGTGTTCCCTCTTGTTCATGGGTAGCACCCTGTCCCCTGGCTGGGCCTTCTTCCTCTAAGCAGGAAGAGCAAGGTTTCTGGAGGAACAGCCCAACCTAACCATATCATATGTTGCTTGTGGCTTTTTCCTGCCAGAAAAACACATCGGCTCAAGATGGCTCTTTGGAAATGGGTAAAATTCCTTGTTTGGAAGCAGGAAATTTGGTCTCAGTGGACCATCTGCCTGCCAAGGCTGAAGAGGGGTCTGAAGGAGTGGTCCAGGTTATGAAATCAGAGGTCAGGAAATCCTGAATCTTTATTTGGTCAGACACTGGCAATGTCTCTTATGAAAAGCCCCAGTTTCAATGTCGCCAGACAACTGATGACAGGGAATTTTGCCTTGTGGAGGCGTACCAACTCCAGGGTTTCTATGGATTTCTCCTTCTCCTCCTCCTCCTCCTCCTCCTCCTTCTTCATCTTCTTCTCCTCCTCCTCCTCCTCCTTCTTCTTCTCCTTCTCCTTCATCATCTTCTTCTTCTTCTTTTTGTTGTTTTGTTTTGCTTTTTGAGATAGTCTAGCCTCCAGTTTAGCAAGTGATGATTATAACTCCTGATGCCCCTGCCTCCACCTCTCAAATGCTAAGATTACGTTCATGAACCAACGTGCCCAGCTTCTGCAGATTTTTGAAAGTAAAATTAATATAATGCAAACATTCTCCTTTTTCATCAGGGAATCTCCAGAAATATATAATGCAGAAACAGAAATGTTCGGCTGTTCATTTTCGGTCATGTGATCTAGGACAGCCAGGCCATTGTTACAGGGACATTCTCAGCTATTCAGTGGTTCAGATTTCTGCATTCTTTCCTCTTTTCTTTGTTATTTGTTCTATATAGTTTGTACTGCATTGCCTCTAAATGTCTTGTTAATGTGCCAATGGAACAGATTGGCTAAATACCTATAGTGAGTGCTCAATTACTCATGTGTAAATGACTTGCTTTCTAGATTCAAACTTTTGGCTTTTGAGACAGGGTCTCATGTAGCCCAGCTGGCCTTGAATTTAATAAGTAGCCTAGGCTGGTCATGAACTCCTGATCCTCCTGTCTCCATCATATAAGTGCTCGGATTAGAGTTAGGCAATACCACACCCAGCTTCAGATTCAAAGTTCAGGATTTGATTTCCCTATCCAATAACATGTCCGCTTAACTATCCTGTCAATTTAAGCATATAAGCATCATGAGTATTAACAGCAAGATGTATTCAGTAAGGAAAAGCTCCAATGAAAATAACAGTGAGCTGGGAGAAGTGGCGCACGCCTTTAATCCCAGTACTCCAGAGGCAGAGGTATGAGGATCGCCATGAGTTCAAGGCCACCCGAGACTACATAGTGACTTCCATGTCAGCCTGGGCTAGAGCAAGACCCTAAGTCGAAAAACAAAACAAAAAGGAAAGCCAGGCGTGGTGGCGCTCACCTTTAATCCCAGCACTCGGGGGGCAGAAGTAGGAGGATCACTGTGAGTTCGAGGCCACCCTGAGACTCCATAGTGAATTCCAGGTCAGCCTGGACTAGAGTGAGACCCTACCTCGAAAACCAAAACAAAACAAAACAAAACAAAACAGAAAACAAAAAGGAACAGTAATTATTGGTAAACTGGTTATGATCTTGGACAACTCATAGTATGAACTTCTCTCCTGGCTGAACAGTTGAACAGCTTGTGAGGAAGATAAGGAGGTGTTTGGAAAAGTCCTTGTACTTTTGCCTCGTTTACCCACCAGGTCTTAATTCCTAGTTGGCTGGTCCTCTGAGCTGCTTGCCTCTTCTGAAGCCAGAATGCCAAGTTCAGGGCACCTCATTCTACCCCATACGCTGGCAGGATGGAAGCTGTCCAGGGCCAGAGGGAAGCACCAACTTGCTGCTACTTGACCTCAAGCACTGAGAATCTAAGGCTTCTTGCAAGCTATAACCACAAGGAACGGTTTGTGCCTGCCATTTAGACAAAGTCAATATAGACACAAGTGACCTCATTTACATTTTCTCTGTCCCTGGGTGAAGCCTCACCTTAGGTCTTCTAGCACACTTTCTGCTCCTTCATTTTCATAGCTACTATTCAATTCAGCACGTATTTAAGAATGGATGTTGTGCTACATACTTTACATGGGGAATCTCATTTAGTCCTGCTAACAATCTGGTGTGGTCAAAATTTTGGCCACTTTACAGATTAGAAAGCAGTCTCACGGAAGAACATTTGTTCCAGGTTCTCAAGTGGGCAATGGGTGATACTCAACTGCCTGCCACGAGTACTTGCTTTGACTTGAGCTGATACACATCCAAGGGTTTGCTGGCTTGAGACTTAACATGAACTTGCGTCTTTTACCTTTTTTTTTTTCACAGAACATATGTGTTTAAAGGCTTGGTCCTTAGCTGGGAGAGCTGGTCACTGAGAGGTGAGCGGGTCATGAGATTCTGACCTAATCAAGGATCAAGCCACTGATGGGTTCACAATCGGATGGCATGATTGGGAGAAGATGGAATCCTACAGAGGTGGGGCTTAGTTGGAGGAAGTAGATCTTTGAAGACAGGTCCTTAGGGGCCTGGGCCCGCTTGGTTAGTCCCGCTTCCTGGTAGCTACGAAGTGAAGAGAAGCTCTGCTTCTGACACCCTTCCGCCATGACGCTTTGCCCAGAAATAATGGGGACAGCAGGCCATGGACCTGAAACCTCTCCAACCATGAACCAGAAGAAATTCTTCTTCTCTTCCCACGTATCTTGTCACAGAGACAAAATGTTGACTAACATAGCAAGTCAGTTTTTCCCTTAAATTAACAATATCGACTCCATGTTTGGCCTCTCAAGACTGCTTTGCATGTGGCAAGAGGTACCCATGGCTTTATAGTTCTTCCTAATCGTGGACTGCAGAACCAAAGATGCTAAATGGGGATCTCCCCCCAGCATCGGGAGCCCACTTTTACATTGAACATGACTTATTTAAGGTTTGAATATGCTTCTGGCTGGCAAAATATGGTTTCCTGGCTTGGACAAATTCCCTGGAAAAAAGAATCTTCCCCTAAAATGGCACCGTGAAATACTGCACAATGCTTTAATGACCTCACTGTAAGTGAATTAGAAACATTCAAATGCAATTTACTTTAAAATAGATCTGGGTGTTAAAATAAGGGACAGCTGGCAGGCAAGATTTCTCTGGTTTCAACCAAGGGAAAGTTTGCCCCAATAAAGATGCACTGTGTGATTTAGAACAAATAAGACATCACTTAAAAAAAAAATCAAATAGTTCAGCACAAAAGAGAAAAACCCCTGAACAGTTATATAAAGTGAAAAAAGAGCATTACAAGAAAACTCCTTTTCTGAAACAAAACAACCCTCAAAACCAGCTGTTGAAAACTAGTGTCCCTATTAGAAACAGTTTCAGGTTGATATCTAGTTCCCAAAGCTGATTGTATGACATGAATCAAAAGGCCCAGCCTGTAAAAACCATCCTATGAAAACCAGAGTCTGGGTGGAAGTTCTGGCTTTGGTGTATCATAAGGACACAGTATGTTGCGTTAACTCCATTCATCCTTCCTGCAGGCAGATCATCCCCACTTCACAGCTGGGAAAACTGAGGTACAGAGATGAAATGGCCAACTGGCTAACGTAAACAGGATGTGAGGAAAGGACCTTGGGGTCCACAGACCATGTAACTTCCTGCTCTGACACAGGGCCACTCCAGAAGGGCTCCCAAGAAATGTAAAACTGTGATGTAACTGCAGAAGGACAGTAAGAGATGCTTCATAGAAACTTAGTGTTTCTGTGTTACATAAAAGCAGCCAAAAGGATATTCTCTGTTATTGATGATGATGAAATCTGATAGCAAAATGATTAAAGTAGGTCGCTGGAAGCGGAAACTGTATTGGATATGACATGGATTCTTCGTACATATGTACAGGTGATTAATACTTTAAAATTGTTTGAAAGCTCCCCTATCAAAATTAGATATTGACAAGTGGTATGGGTAAAACATAAGAGTTTCCAAAGATTTCACTTGAGTGCTTAAAAACAAAACCAAACAAAAAATGAAAGAAAAGAAAAAGAACACATAGCGTTCACTGCTTTTTCATTGGAAAATTCCAGTTTTTTGTTTTCTGACCTTTGTTTGCTTGTTTGTTTTTGATTTTGTTTCTCGAGGTTGGCTCTCACTCTAGCCCAGGCTGACCTGGAATTCACTATGTAGTCTCAGGGTGGCCTTGAACTCTTGGTGATCCTCCTACCTCTGTCTCCCGAGTGCTGGGAATAAAGGCGTGCGCCACCACACCTGGCTATGTTTTCTGACCTTTTAATTAATTTACTTATTTTGTTGTTTTTAATTCACTATGTAGTCCAGGCTGGCTAAGAACCTTCCTGCCTCAGCCTCATCCCTGGGTTTTGTGTTTTTAGATGTGTGCCACCACATCCTGCTTTTTCTAAGCCTTTTATTGGACAAGACAGTTTTGCCAGTTGCCTGGATTTGTGGAATCCCTACCTGAAACAGGCACGTCTTGTTTTCTATAGTCATGTATGTACGGGCGAGCACGAGCGCGTACACACACACACACACACACACACACGCTCCTTGCCCACCCTGTATGGTTAACATATATTTATCACCAAGCTATCTTTCTCCCTTTGGTGGTAGACAAGTCTATTCCTGTCTTGTTTCTATTTTTTTTCCCCATTAAAGCTATATACTTACCTCCCCAAGTTTTTAACCTCAGAATGTTTAGAGAATGTCAATTACTTTCATTCCTGCTGTCTCGGAGACGGAAACGTCCTCAGTGGGTCACGAACAACCTCCCTTTCACAACACTTTTGTGAAATACCCATACCTTATCATGGGAACGTTAAACTGCACCTCAAAATGTAATTGGGACCGTGGAGATGCAATGTCGGACGGCGACCTTCAGAGGTTCTGTTAGGAATCTGAGCCCTGATTCAACTTCAAGTATGTTTGGCATCCGAGGCAGAAGACAGATGGCAGGCAGGCCTGTATCTGGTAAGTTTGTCGTCTGCGCTAGGTTGTAGGCATACTCCCAAACAAGTATCTATCCTTATTTCTTCCTTATCTGATCTTTCACCTTCACAAGCATCATTCAATTCAGTAGCCACCTGTTTGTGATATTGAAATCTAATGTGATCTAGACTTCAACTTGAGGAGGATTAGTGTTTGAGAGGAAATAGGCCACGAGCATTCACACCTCACATACCAAATATGTCCAGGGAAGGAAGCACTGAGCGTCCCCACATACTTCCTCTGAGAAGCGAGGGTGTTCACACTACTCAAGGCTGGTATGACTTGGACATACTCAACCAGGAGCCCTTTCAGCACCAGGGCGTAAGCTTGAGGGCAAATGGTCAAATCCTAGCTAAGTGTGCTCTGGGGAGGTCAGGGCAACAGTTTATCCAACCAGTTCAGAAGCTTGTCAGCAACCATGGCAGCCACACCCCTGGTGGCTGGCTCAGAACTACCCTGCAGTGGGCGAGGTTCATTACTGTCTCTCCAGAACAGTCCGTGCTCTAGAGGAAAGTGTGAACCACTTGATGAAAAGTCACACTCCAGGTATTTCCTAATTTACCATGCCATCCTTTCCAAGTTTTTCAACCTTACGTGGTCTCCAAGGTAGCACTACCACATGAAAATCCACTGTGCCCCACTTTGGACTGGATGTGACTGGAGCACACTCCCCTGATAGGCTGAGGGACTCATACTGACAGCTGCTACCACCTGTGGAGACCCTGGATGGTGTTCACTCAGCTTTTCCTGAGTGGCTCAGGCTCTTCTCTTGGTACAATGTCTCCTTGAGTTGCAAAAGTCCCCCCAAGACCCCCCCCCCCCACTCCTATGAGCACAACCTGCTCTAGGTCTTTCCTGGGACAGCATCCTGCTTCCATTTCCAAAGCAGGGATGTTAGATGCCAAGGAAAGAAGCCCCCTCCCCAGCATATCCCAGGAGCCTACCGACCAGAACTTCTTAACCCTTTCATGCCATGACGTCCCTTCAGTGGGCAGCTTATAAACCATGGACTCCGTGTATAAAATAAAATGCACTGGTTTAAGAAGGAAGCCAATTTTATTGAAATCTGGTTAGCAAAATGTTAAAAACTTGAGCTGCAGTAATATATATTGTTTCTTTATTGACATTATGCTACAAAATCTAGCTGAGAGTTTACCTAATAGCTACTGTAATTTGAGACATTTGCAACAATCGAATGTCCTATAAAAACAAAACAAAACAAAACAAAAACCCATTATGGTTTCTACTGGCGATTAAGTAAACTGATACTTATTCTGCCACTGTGGTTTTTTGCCTACATTTATAGTAGCAGGAGATACTAAAAGTGAGGGGTTAGTAACATTAAAATGTAAATTATGGGCGTGGTGGCGCACTTAATCCCAGCACAGGGGAGGCAGAGGTAGGAGGATCGCCATGAGGCCACCCTGAGACTACATAGAGAATTCCAGGTCAGCCTGAGCTAGAGAAGAACCCTAACCTTGAAACACCAAAAAAAAAAAAAAAAAAAAAAAAAAAAAAGTGAATTATTTTTCAACCAAGTTCCCAGCACCTCTGAATTAATTCTTTCAGGCCTAGAAATGAACTCTTGTAGAACAAGACTACCTCAAAGGCCAACACCTCACTAGAGGCCCCACCCATGCCCAGGAGGCTGGAAGCTTCATGACGCCCACACAGACCTCAGAGCCGCCTCTAAGCCCCGAAGTTCTCCCCGTTAACTAGACTAGAAGACTTGGGGCAAGAAAGAGCTCCTGAGCGCCACTTTGAAGGCCCCACCCTTCACTAGAGAGGAGTTTCTTTCTAACACCACAACCCCTGGTGTGGCTCCAGCGTCAAGGTGACTTCTCCCTTAAGTTCTCAGTGACCTGAGCGAGCATGGATTCTCTGGGTGATCTGGGGCAAGGCCGAGTTTCCATTTTCTCTTCTGCAAAAGGAAAGCATTCCATCCTAGGCTCGAAGGAGGTACTGGCTGTGTTTTCTAAGTTGCGCAGCTCTATCCAAGTGTGTTCCAATGATCACTTTGAGTCTGCATCAATCGCCAAGAGTTGGGCTCTCATTAAACACCTAAGTTCCTGGAGAATGAACTAGGCGTGGGCACGTGGGCGCACGGCTGCCAGGACAGGAGGCTCCAGGCCACGCAGCCGCCACGTTACCTGCACTTTAGTGACAGGTACAAGGACGCCTCTCTCCCTCTCTCTCTCTCAATCTCTCTCTCCCCCTCTAAGTGGCCGATGCCCCGTGCTCGGGTACCCGGTGTCCGCGGGGCCTGCGCGCACCTCGGGTTGTGGGGGGAGGGAGGTTGCTTCCGGGCAGGTGACCCCCAAGCCCTCTAGGATGGGGGCGGGCGGCGGGCCGAGCCGGGGCGCGCGAGGAGGGGCCGAGGGGCGGGCCGGGGCGGGGCCGGGCCCTCGTCACTTGATAAAACGCCGGCGAGTCTCCCGAGAACAACGGGCTCATTGAGCGCTCGGGGAGCTTGCGGGCGAGGGGGAGCCGTCCCGGGGGTGGGGCCGGGCGCAGTGGCCGGAGCCGGCGGAGGTGGCCGCGGCAGGCAGCGGGCCGGGGACGGACCCCCGAGCGCAGCGCAGCGCCGCAGGCAGCAGCAGCCCGGGAGCCGGCCGGGGACGGACCCCACCGAGCGCAGCGCAGCGCGGCCGCCGCCCGTCCCCGTTCCGCGCGCGCCCATGGCGGCGCCGCGGCTGCTGTGCCTGCTCTACCTGTCCGCGGGGCTCCTGGCCCGGCCCTGCGCAGCCTTCAACTTGGACACCCGCGAGGACAATGTGATCCGGAAATCTGGGGACCCCGGGAGCCTCTTCGGCTTCTCGCTGGCCATGCACCGGCAGCTGATTCCCGAGGACAGGCGGCTGTGAGTTTCCCCCGACTCTTCCCACCCTCCCCTCCACCGGGGCGACCCCGGGGCGCGCCCTGTTCCCGCCGCCCGGCGCTGACCCTGCCCGGCTCGGCGCCCCGGCCAGCTTCGCCCACCGCGCACCCCACGTCTCTCGGGTGCCGCCGGGGGAGGGGGGAGGAGCAGAGTCCCGGGGCTATGCTCGGGTCCGGACCCGGGAGAGGTCACTTTTTTTTTTTTTTTTTTTTTTTAAAGCGAACACTTCCCGCCAGCGCTTCGCTCCGGGCTGTGTCTGCTGGGCCCCGGGCAGGTGGCACGCTGTGCCGCGCCTTGCGGGTGTCCCCGGGGGGCCGGGACGGGGAGGGAGGCCGGGTCGCCGCCTCGCCGCGGAGGGGTTTGCAAGGGACGCGGTTCCGGGGAGAATCCAGGCCTTTCTCAGACTCACCGAAGGTCGCGGACTCGCGCGCCCCGTGGAAGTTGGAAAGCCACTTTTTTGCCAAGTGTCTAGCGTGATGCCCGTTCACTGTGGGCTCTTCGGGAGGAGATACTCTTAGACCGCTCTCAGTATTTCTTTTAAAAAGCTGGGACTAACCAGGCACCTGTTGAGCGGAACTAGATCAGCTGAAAAAACAAGCTTCTTGGAGTGGTGTGCCTGCTTCCCTTGAGGTCTCATAATCGCCAGGAGGCATCCGTGACCCCGTGGAGCCTCTGCATTAAGTGCTCCCCTGGGGTGGGGGTGGGGTTACAGCTAAAAGATCTGAGCTGAGACCAGCAAACCAGGTACGGAAGTGACAGCCCCCCCCAACACCCCACCGGGGTGATGCTCTTCCCGGGAGAAAGTGGCCAAGCTCTTTGCCTCTGTTTCTTTTTAAAGTGCTGGCCTCCCACATGACCGGCTCTTTAGACTAGGGAGGGCTTTCTATGCCTTAATCGCTGTGGTGCTGCACTCTTGATCCTGGCTACCAAAAACATTCTGACAACAAAAGGTCTTCCTCCCCACCCAGGCCTTAGTTGAACCCAGGTTCCTTGCAGGACCACCAGACCAGAGAAAGCAAAGTGCAGCCCGGCGAGGTGGGGGGGGGGGAGAGGGGGAGAGGGGTGGTGATGGGAGGAGATTGTTGTAGAAGAGGCCAGTGTGCTTTCAGATCGGGGAGAAAACCTTGATTTCAGCAACTTTGGGAATTTGTGAATATTTTTTTTTGGGGGGGGATCCTCAGAACCTTAAGGTCAGGTTTTTCTGCTAATACGTGCTAGGTGAAGCAAAGACATTAACTGTTAGGGGGGCCGGTGAGGTGGCCCCAGGCAAGTGGTCTGAGCCTGCAGGTCTGGCCAGGCGCTTGCACTCTTTGCTTTCTCTCAGAAATAATTGTTGGTGAGCTGTCAATTTGAAGTGCAGGGTGGTTTCTGTCAACGTGGTTCCTGGATGGCATTTCATGTCTGAGAACACCCTGCGGTGTTGCATGTCCGTCCCCACGTGCAGAGCTTGGACTTGTTGGTGCCCAAGTGATTGTGGACCAGCAGAGGGGATACATTCCCTTGGGCCTTCTCTAGGCACCAGAAGCCACGGAGACTGACTTCCTGGACAGACTTGTCCAAGCAGACACTGTGCCTGGGAAGTACTGGGGCAAAAAAAAAATGTCCTTGGGATGGAGATTTGCAAAATGCGCCTTTAGCCAGGAATCTCAGTTGTGATTAAGGTGAGCGTTGGGCCTGCTAAAACTTGTCGCTGCTGCCGGGCTCCTCTGGTATTAGAGCTGTTATTCACAGGTACTCCTCACAGTAAGACGAGGCCTGTGTTTGGGGCCTGGTGCCTTCTAGAAGTGCTCCCTTAGAGGTGGATCTAGGGGAGTAGCTGGTCAGGCCCTCCGATGGGAAGAGGCCCTCACCATGAGGAGATTGTCTATTTCCCTAGAGCCCAGAGACAGAAACCGTACCTGAGGGGCTGTGGTTTGTGCTCAGTCTGCTCTCCCTTTCATTAAGTATTCCAGGTTCAGGAGCAGTGTTGGGTCTTCTCAGGAGAACCAACACGCACACAGCCCACATCACATCCATCGTCACCTTTGACAGAAAAGAGTATGAGTGCAAATGACAGAGCCAGTGAGACCTGATACGCTTCCTGGTCCAGTTTCCAAACTCAGTGGGAATATCTCAGGGAGAACAGCAGGAGAGAGAAGTGAACTCGTACTTCCTCTTGGCCATGTAAGCTGGCGTTCATCAACTTGGAGTTTCAGTTTCTTGACCTGTAAAATGCAGGTGCTGCTGCTTACTGGCTAGGGTTTTTGGAAGAACTAAAAGAACAGCCAAAATGCTTAATGCTTGCCTGGTATTAGGTCCCTGCTTACCAAATGGTAAATGCTGATAAATTCGAAAGCAGCAACTGTATTCCTACTGTGTATCAGGCACTACAGAGGAGCGTCGTAAGCATTCTGTGATCCTAAGATCACAGCTAAATGCATAACTAATGTCTTGAACTCACAGTCACATTTATGAAGCCCAAAGCAACTTAATTTATTCAGTCTTAGATTTGCTAACAAAAGCAAACTCTACCGAACAAGTGACTGTATGGCAGAAGATAACTGGGAATATCAGATATGTGCACAGTCAAGGAAAATACATCGTAGGTTTTTATGATTGAAACTTTCTTCAGTGCCTGTCTATGTATTTGACATCTTTAGTTAAGATTTAATAGCCAAATAATTCTGTGTTTGAGAGTCGCAGAACACACTGGACATTCTTAATGCTTTGAGGACTATCACATGGGATTAGATACTTTAAAACTTTGTCCAGGGGCCTGGAGAGAAGACTTAGTAGTTAAGGCACTTGCCTGCGATGCCTAAGGACCCAGGATCGATTTCACAATACCTACGTAAGCCAGATGGACATGGTGGTGCATGCAACTGGAATTCGTTTGCTAGAGGCCCTGGTGATCCCATCCCCTCCCTCAAATAAATAAAATAAAATAATTAAAAAAAAAACTTCATCCAGGTTTCCAGACTCTGTATCAAAAAAGTTTTAGACCCTTAGAGATGACTAGGTGGGTGGCTCTGTGGCTGAGGTTGGGTCTGAATTTCTTGAGATCTTTAGCTTCTCCTAGGTAGGATGGGTTGAGTCACCCTCAGAGGAGGAAGGTACGTAATGATGACTGTGGGTTGTCCATCCCATGACTCACTGCGCTCTGCTCTTCTGGGAAGAGGTGGATCTGTGCATGCCCGCAGCGCAGAACCTGGAAGGAGGTGCTTCCATGGAGAGATTCTGGGGTGCTCCCAACCTCCATTCTCTTCTTTTGGGGTTTCCTCACTCTTTCAGCACTGTCTTCCAGAAGCACTCTAGGACTACTTACTGTCCCTTCCATTCTGACTCTTAGGGCGTCTGTTCTTGGTTTTACTACTCAATCTTGTAATACTAGCCTTTAAAAATCACAGTTTCAGAACTAGAGATCATCTATTGCAACTGTCTCCATTTTCAGATGAAGAAACTGATGCTGAAAGTTGTGAAATGTCTTGTCCCAAGTCTTAAAGAAAATGTCTTGTCCCAAGTCTTAAAGATTTAGACAGAATCTAAACTGAATCTGGATTTGAAGATGGTATTTCTGACTCATGTTCATGCCATCCCTAAGGAAAGTCAGAAATGTCCTTCAGACCTGGAGAAGTTGGCAAAGACACTGAGTTTTGGAAGTGTACCATATTATGTTGATTTATTTAAACTGCTTCCCATATAGGTCAGGGCTATCTATTTAAGTATCAGTGCCTGGACTGTCTTCCTATTGACCCTTATTCCAACTGGCCATGGATCAAGTTCTGGGCCCTTCCTTCTGAGCAGCCCAGTGAAGTGTGACTGTCCCTACCCACGGATCAGAGCTGTGAACAGGATGTGTACCTAAGCACTTGCTTCCTTGCATTCATTCACGCAACAGAGGGCCATGTGGCACAGGGCCATCTTCTAAGAATTGCTGGGTCACCTTGAGTCCCAAGAGTGAAGGGAAAAGATCAAAATGGGCAGAGACTTAGAGGAAATCTTAAGATCCCACAAGAAAACAGAAATAGACGAGGTTAATTTTAACACAGGCTAGTGTGAAACCATCCAACTAATGACTGGGTTGGAAAAAAAAGGGGTCAAGGTATTTATATAATATAAATATTCAGGGAAATCGGGCCAAATATTCCTAGAATAGATTCTTCATTACACAGAAGTAGCCTGTGTTCTCAGTAACATGTAATATTTTAATATATTAACATGTGTTTTTTTAAAAAATACTTATTTTTATTTTCATTTATTTACTTGGGAGCAAGAGAGAGAAAGAGCCAGCTATAGAGAGAGAGGAGGGAGAGAGAGAGAGAATGAGCATGCCAGGGCCTCTAGCTGCTGCAGACAAACTCCAGATGCATGTACCACCTTGTACATCTGGCTCATGTGGGTCCTGGGGAATTGAATCTGGGTCCTTTGGCTTTGCAGGCAAGTGCCTTAACCACTAAACCATCCCTCCAGCCCAAGATGTGTTTTCTCAATGGAAAATAACTAGAACTAAGGCACATGAACATGAAGACTTGGACTCAGCGTGTCACTGTGACCAGTGTGCAGCCAGTGGATTCCTGGGCATTTTCGAGAGGGACAGGGACGCACACGGGAAAACATTGTCGTGTTTACATGGTGGTGCCCGGTGTGCTCGAAACGCTGCATCAGCCCATCTCAAGACCCCGTCCTGCCCTCCTAGCAATTTCTGCTTCCCTCGGATGTGAGTAGCGCATGTCTGATTCTTGTGAGGTTTACCTTTTATCCCTGTTCAGGGGATGATCTAATCTCTAACTGGATTACAGGTTCTGTGAGGCAGGGACCTGCTGTTCATCTTTGCCTGATAACACCTAGCATACACTTTGCAAATACCACTGAGTCATACCATACGCTCCATTGAACTCTTCCTGTTGAGGGTAGAAGGAGAGAGCAATCTCCTTATTTAACCTATTGCCCTTCCCTGGTCAGGACGTGGTGTCTGCCGTCCCTAGGAAAAGGAGAGCTGTAGCCGTGAAGCAGTGAGACACACGAGTTAATTCTTAGCCTTTGAGTTTAAGGGATCAGGTCCTAGCTAAGGGATTTCCATGAGTGATTTTTTTTTTTTTTTAAATTACACTTGGCTTTTGCCCTAAAGGCAGACCTTAGAACTTAACTCAAGATACAAAGGCTGGCCTGGGCTACAGTGGGTACTCAGGATTTGCTGAGCTGGCCTGGTTGTATAACGAATCTAGCTAGAGAAGTGGGGCTGTGGAATGGATCTCCTGAAAGCATCTGAACAAGGGTGTGGGGTCAGGTGGCATTTGATGGTAGCAAAGCGATCTTGGGGACCTAATTCCAGAGACGCGATATTGAGAGGTTGTTTAATCCTAGTTGAGGTCCCCAGAGCCACAGAACAAGTGACCCGGGGGTCAGCATGGCACTCCCATCAGCCTCTGGTGAGTGTGGTAAAGTTCGAGTCCTGTGAGAGTGAGGCCAGCTCCTGTCCCCGTCACCTGTCTTCCATTTTCCACTTTACATCTGGAAGAACTTAGGGGGGCTCTTCAATGTCTGGTCATCAGGTATGAAAAGTAGGCTCTCAGCTTGGCCCAGGTACATGGTGTCAATTTCCACAAGTGTGAATCCTGACTCTGCTGTCTTGGCAGGTAGTGGGGCAAGAACTGAGCTTTGACCCACCTGGGGCCGCATCCCATTACCAGCCACGGCCTTGTGCAGTGTTTCTAGCCTCTGCCTCCCTTTCCTCTGTTAGCGAGCAAGGATCGCACACCCCGACTTGTTCCGGCCTAGAGGAAGCGCTCTGTGCTTGTTAAATAAACAAGGAGACCAAGGTTGTGAGAGGTGATCAGGGAGTGTCGTGTAATGGGAGTGTGGGATTCTCAGCCAGAGAATGAATGGCTTTGATTTTGATAATGTGTGAGTTTACATTTTCCCTCTCTTTCATGCATCAGTTAACCAAATGCTTCAGAGTCCATTTCTGAAGCCCTGGAGCCTTTTGTAGCCATTAAGGAACAAATGAATCCCTGTGAGGTGTCAGTTTTCCAAGCAGGTGGATGGGCACGTGGGTAGGAAGGCATGATGAGGTGACTTCACAGGACGACCTCAGGAGAGTGGGTTGGGCATTTCAGGTACAGGGTGGGTTCATTGGTAAGGAATACCTGAGACTTCAGGCCTCTCACTGTGAAAGCTTCCACCTATATCCCTAGCCTTGGGACGCTGGGTCATTGGCACTCTCCTTAGGTCAGACTTGCTTTAGCTTTGGAAGCTCTTTGTTAAGGACATTTAAATATTTTATTTATGTATTTATTGGTTTTTCGAGGTAGGATCTCACTCTAGCTCAGGCTGCCCTGGAATTCACTATGTCGTCTCAGGGTGGCCTGGAACTCATGGTGATCCTCTTACCTCTGCCTCCTGAGTGCTGGGATTAAAGGCGTGCACCACCATGCCCGGCTTTATTTATTTATTTGAGTTAGAGAGATTGAGAGAGAGAGAGAGAGAGAGAGAGAGAGAATGGGCATGCCAGGGCCTCTAGCTACTGCAAGCAAACTCTAGAAGTATGTTCCACTTTGTGCATCTGGCTTACGTGGGTATTGGGGAATCGAACCTGGGTCCTTAGGCGTTGCAGGCAAGTGCTCTAACCACTAAGCCATCTCTCCAGCCCAGAAGTCCTTCTGACTGCAGAGGGTGAAGCTGACTAAGGGTGGAGGATGCATGGTGTTTCTCTGTGAACCTAGAGTTGTAAACAGTGCTGTCTGTAACTGTGAGTGTGTGTGTGTGGCCGAGGTGGGCCCGTGGACGGAGCCTGCGCCAGACTCGCGTCGCTGGCAGCGTGCATGGCCACCGCTTCATCTACTGCCGTTGGGTTCTTCTGTTTAAATAAACAGAGCAAGACAATCCCAAGTTGGCATGTGATCCTGTGTTGACATGTCAGTAGACTAGCACCTTCCACGGAGCCTGCTGCCTCCCCCTCATGGTGTGTTCGCTGTTGGGATCCACGGTCACCTCACCAGGTCCCCTGTCAGCAGCAGACTTTAGCAAACCTTCAAGCCTCTGAAGCTAGTTAGGTGATAGAGAACTCTGTTCTAAGTTCAGGGCCCTGGGGAGAAGTGTTCCCCCCCCCCCCCCCCAGGCAAGAGCACAGAGGGCGGGACACAAGTGACACGGAGCCAGGGTGTCTGTTTGCATCTTACTTGCCTCCCAGCTAGGTATATATTCATGTCATGTAAAATCTGAGTCTTAAAAAAAGAAAGGTTAGAAGTAGTGTAAGAGAAACCTTTTAGAGAAACAGCTTTCTGCGCTCAAGGAAGCAAGGGTTGGCTTATCTGCGTAAGATCTTTCTGTTGCACTAGGTGGTGTCAAGGTCACCATGGTTCCTTCATTTTGAGAAGCACCGTCCTTTGTTCTGTGGCGTGCACCTTAAGTCTTCAACTCTGACTTCCCGCTTTGTCTTTCTCTTTAAGACATGCTGTCATTGATCAAGAGATCAGCCTTTTGTGGTCTTGATATATCGGCATTATGTAAAATTAACCAGAGAACCTTGAAATGAATCACACGCAGAGGTGTGGATATTCCCAGGATGGGGAGTTGGGGGGAGTGTGAGGCTTTGCTGGTCATCTTTTTAAAAAAAATTTTTTAAAGTACATTAATTTTGTTGGTAAGCCATCCATTCTGTCATTTTACTGTAACAGCCAAAAGGGACATAATCAAGACACAAATGAAATCCTCACATCTGCTGAAAAGCAGTGCACATGCTGAATGCAGGCCTGGCTCTGGGCAGCCCCTCCGCTCTGTCTGAGGGAGTGCATCCGCTGTCTTCCCTAGTTACCTTCCGTCCCTCATCTTTGCTGAGGAGTCACAAGCCCTTCTTCCTCTGCCTGCTCCTGCAAGGTATCTGTCGAATGTTGGCCTGACCTCCTGCCTACAGGGAGTAGAGTTGCTTGTGTCTTTAGAACAAAGGTATTGAGGCAACCAAGGTAGTGGAGTAGAAATGTTTAGACCTTTTTCAAGACTCCAGAGAAACTGGAGAAAGGTAGGAGAAAGGCATGTGGGCCTTCAGGGAATATTTAAGATACAAACCATACCAATTAGGGTGATGAGGAAGTCTTGAGTGAACTTGGATCCCACTGGGCTCGTCTTGAGGCCCTGGGGCAGGGACTTGGGAAAGACTGAAGAAGAATCTTCTAGAAGTAGGTAGTCTGAAGGTCAGGACAGGACTTTGATTTTTAAATGAAATTTTTTTTAAGATTTAATTTTTTATTTATGAGAGAGAGAGAGACAGAGAAAGAGAGAGAGAGAGAGAGAGAGAGAATGGGCACTCCAGGGCCTCCAGCCACTGCAAATGAACTCCAGACACATGCGCCACCATGTGCATCTGGCTTATGTGGGACCTGGAGAATCGAACCTGGGTCCTTAGGCTTCGCAGGCAAATGCCTTAACTGCTAAGCCATCTCTCCAGCCCCAGGACTTTGATTTAAAAAATTTTTTTTTGTTTATTTTTATTTATTTATTTGAAAGCGACGGACAGAGAGAGAGAGAGAGAGAGAAAGAGAGGCAGATATAGACAGAGAGAGAATGGGTGCGCCAGGGCCTCCAGCCACTGCAAATGAACTCCAGATGCGTGCGCCCCCTTGTGCATCTGGCATTCCTGGAGTCAACTGAACGGGTCTGAGCTTCCAGGCAAGCACTTAACGCTAACCATCTCTCCAGCGAGGCTTTATTTTGTTTTTTTATTTTTGAAGAGTGAGAGGGAAGGAGAAGTGGCAGGCGAGCATGCCAGCATTCAGCCTTCAGACACTCAATGCTGCCACTTGATTGGGTTAGTCCTGGGGAATGGAACGTGGTTCTTTGGCTTTGCAAGCAAGTACCTTAACTGCTAAGTCATCTCTCCAGCCTTTATTTTTGTTTACTTATTCATTCATTCATTCATTTTTGTGTGTGTGTGTAGTGCTGTGCATATGAGTGTTCACATGTGTCTGGCCAGAGGTGTGTGGGGTGTGCATACTTATTTTTTGAGTCTCTTGTACTCCAAGCTGGCCTCAAACTTTTATGTAACTGAGAATCACCTTGAACTTCGGATCCTCCTGCCTCTACCTCCCAAGTGCTGGTGTTACAGGCATCTGCCACCACACCCAGTTTTATGGAGTGCTGGGGATTCTTGTAAGGTAGGCAAGCACTCTACAAACCAAGTCATACCTTCTCAAGGACTTGTTTTTTTGAGGTAGGGTCTCACTGTAGTCTCAGGCTAGCCTTGAGCTCCTCCTACCTCTACCTGCCAAGTGCTGGGATTAAAGGTGTGTGTAACCATGCCCGGCTAAAAAATATTTTTTTAACATTTATTTATTTGTGTGTGTGTGTGTGTGTGTGTGAGAGAGAGAGAGAGAGAGAGAGAGAGAGAGAGAGAGAAGGGAGGGAATAAGAATGGGCTCACCAGGGCCTTCCTGCTGCTGCAAACTAACTCCAGATGTGTGTGCCACTTTGTGCATGGTTTCTCCAGCCCCTTCTCAAAAACTTTTGAGATGTCAAAGAAGTACCCTAATGCCAGCCCTGGTAAGATCATTTCAGATGATCACATAAGTCAGTTTGTTTCTACTTCTTTTCTTCCTCCTCCCTCTTTCCTTTCCTTTCTTCTTCCCTTTTTTCCTTCCTCTCTTCTCCTCCTTTGGCACGTGCATGCATGCACATGTGTGCACACGTGCGTGTGTGTGTGTTCATGCATGTGTGTTTGCATGTGTTTTTGGGGATGTGCATCTGCAAGCCAGAGGATAACCTCAGGTATCATTTCTCAGGTAGGTACGTTGTGCACCTTTTTTTGAGGGAGGGTCTTTCAGTGGTCTGACACTCACCGATTAGATTAGACTAGCTGCCCAGTAAGCCCTAAGGGTCCGACTGTCTCCACCTACCCAGTGCCAGGGGTACAGGTACGCCACCACACCTGACACGTAGGTACTGGCGCTAGGACTCGTCTCCATGGTTGTGAGGCAGGTACTTTCAGACTGAGCTGTCTCCTCAGGCAGAGCAACATCCTCATGCTTGTACTGTGTTTAAAAATACTCAGGGCTAAGTGCCACATGTTCTCCCTCATATGTGGATCCTAGCTACAGATGATTGGGCTTCTGTGCGAGAAGGAAAAATCTCAGTAGCAGAGGCCAGTAAGTTAAAAAGGAGATATAAAGGGAAGAGAAAGGAAGGGAGGAGGGTATTTATTAGGTTGGTATTGTATATATGTAAGTAGAAAGATTGAGATGGGGAGAGGATATGATGGAGAATGGAATTTCAAAGGGAAAAGTGGGGGGGTGGGAGGGTACTACCATGGGATATTTTTTATAATCATGGAAAATGTTAATAAAAATTGAGAAAAAAAAATACTCAGGGCTAGCAGATGTGGAGACATCCTTGGCTTCTCTCAGAGGATGAGCCCAGGAGGTGAGCTGTGAGAGACATTGTTCCCCTAACCCAAAGCTTCACAGTGACAGCCAGGGACTGACTGTCTGAAAATTGTCAGTATCTCAGGATAAGGAAAGGGGCTCTGTAAGCTCATTTGTTTCTTTGTATATGTATGTATAGTGATTCATACTTATTTCTAATTCATTTTAAGGGACATAGGGAATTTTCTCCTTATTTGCACACGAGAAAGAAGTCAAGACTTTGAAAGGAAGGTGTTCTGGACTTGTCAGAGAAACCATAGCCAACATTTTTAGTTTCCCTATACAAGTAGTGCATTCAATAGATAATTCACTGGAAATTTTTCATGTATTAGGCACCGGTGTAGTGGTGGAGATGTCACGGCCAACATCCACGTATATTCTGATAGGAAACATGCAGGCATATTGTGCTAGGTGATAGCGAATGTTAGAGGGAAATAAAGTGAGGAAAGAATAAGGAGTTGGAGATGCAGTAGGAGTTGACAGTCGGCCAGCTAGGGATGACTTCACTGAGAAGGTGAAACTTCAAGGGAAGAACCTTCCTGGAAGCCAGAAAAGCCAAGTCCAAGGCCCCGAGGAAAAGCAGATGCGCCTGTCGTGCTCAGGAAAAGAAAGGCGCCGCTAGTCTCCGTGGAGGCATGTTCATTAGGGTGTTAAGAGTCAGTTTACTCTGAATGAGAAGGGTTGTGAGAAGAACGTGCCATGTTCCGACATAATTTCTAAATGTATTTCTGTGGCTGCTGCATTGAGGAGAGAGACTGGGTGAGAGAAAAGATGAACGTCGAGATACCAGCTCTCAGGAGGCTGAGGCAGGAGGATATAGAGTTCAAGCCAGCCTGGGCTACACAGAGAGGCCCTTACCCAAAACAAAACGACTCACAAAACAATGACGCTGACTAGGAGGCTTCTATAACAGCAAAGAGTAGTTTGGACCAGGGTGGTAGCAGTGACAATAGTAAAAAGTTGTTAGAGCTGGGCGG
This sequence comes from Dipus sagitta, assembly GCA_036346955.1. Taxonomy (NCBI): domain Eukaryota; kingdom Metazoa; phylum Chordata; class Mammalia; order Rodentia; family Dipodidae; genus Dipus; species Dipus sagitta. The sequence continues at coordinate 66,300,389 of CM070774.1, read as the reverse complement.
ATGTGATATATAATCCCAGCACTCAGCAGAGGCCAGGACCCCATCTCTAAATAAATAAATAAAGTGATGGAATTCTGGATATACTGAAAATAGAGGGCTGGGGAGATAGTGTAGCAGTTAAGGCATTTAGTTGCCTGCAAAGCCAGAGGACCCAGATTCGACTCCCCAGAACCCAAGCAAGCCAGATGTATGGACCCAGATTCGACTCCCCAGAACCCAAGCAAGCCAGATGTATGGACCCAGATTCGACTTCCTGGAACCCAAGTAAGCCAGATGTACAAGGTGGTGCCCGTGTCTGCAGTTTATTTGCAATGGCTGGAGGCCCTGGCACACCCATTCTCTCTCTCATTAAAAAAAAAAAAAGTTAAATCTCAACTAGGTATGATGCTATAGAGGCAGAGTAGGAAAGAATGTTTCTGGGCTTTTGAGCAGCTGGGAAGACGAGGCTGTGTTTTGGTGTGGAGAGGATACTGAGGAGAGGCATATCTGGGGGGAAGAGCAGGAGTTGGTTTTAGACGCATAAGATGGAGATGCGTTGGTTTTAGACGCATTGGAGATGTCCTACATGCACACGCAGTTACTGGTAAGCAATGGCACGGATCTGAGGTTCAGGGGGAAAGGTTTGGATTCAGGACATGCATAGAGGCTTCTTGGTCGCCAAGGGTGGAAGCCAAGGAGGCCTGTGCTCTTGGGCATTCCTACATACAGGAGTTAGGACAACAGGACAGCCAGCCCCCAAGGCTGAGGGGAATGGCCAGTAAGGCAGGAGAGACCATGAGAGCGCTCTTCTGGAAGCCACCGGATGAAGGTGTTCCAAAGAACTAGTGGTGTGCCATTGGTATCAAATGATACTTACTGAGACTCAGTCACTGGATAGGGAGGTGGTGGAGAGTTGGGGCAGTGGCTGGCTGGAGCGGGTCTGAGGGAAGAGGAGAGGAGAGGTGATTGGAGATGAAAAAGGACTCTTGAGTTTTCCCCTGCAGGGGAACAGAGCCCAGGGGTCACAGGGGGAATGGCATCAAGAGGGTTTTACATTTTGCTTTTTGTTTGTAATGTGGGAGGAAATTATAGTGAGCAGGTTTGTTGAGGAGAGTTCACAAGAAAGTTGGTACAGGGTGGACAGAATTGCAGGCATGATGGCTGTGGGCAGGGCAGAGGATTCACTCATTGGGGGACACGAAGGGGGCTCACTTGTGATAAAGGAAGGCAGAGCAAGGGATCAGGGGTAGGTAGGGAATTAGCCTGGTTACTCAGTGGAAGTTTGTCTGGTAAGAATCAGAACCTCAATTGGATTTCCCAGAACCCCTGTAAAAAGCCAGGCCCCGTGTGAAGGCTGGGGAGATGGCTCAGCAGTTAAAGATACTTGCTTGCAAAGCTTGCTGGGATCAATGGCCCAGCACCGACACAAAGCCAGATACAAAAGCGGCTACATGCATCTGTGACCCCAGCGCACCCATGACAATAGGAAGCAGAGCCAAGGGGATCTGAAGCTCACAGGCCAGCGAGTCTGACATTCCTCTGCAGTCCCGCAGTTCGTTTGCAGCAGCAAGAAGAAACACCTTTTCAAAGAAGGTGGATCGCAGACACCCCAAAGTTGTCCTCTGACCTCCGCACAGTGATTCGCATCCATAAACAAAAACAAAAACAAAAAAAAAAGCCATGCGCAGCCACATGGGCCTGTAACCCCAATGCTAAGGGATAGGAGTGGAGCTTGGGTTCCTAGACTTCACAGGCAAGTGATTCAACTGCTGAGCCATCTCTCCTTCCCCACATGTAAGTTTTAAATGTGAAGCATTAAGCTTTAATATTTCCAGCTTCTTGTGGTCACTCTGTGCTGTCACTCATGCGCATCCACCTGTCTCTGTCACTGAGTGTTTTCAAGACAAGAACTGAGAGGTATGCTGAGCAGTCCAACCTTTTTGTATAAAAAGAAATACTGAGACCCCAAAATGTCAAGGAGCTGTGAATTAGTAATTATGTGAGCCCCGAGACCCAGGTGCTAGAGGCCGCACCTACCTGACCGGCCGCTTGCCACCATGCCCGTCCTCCTTCCTTCGTCCCTTCCTATTGAAGGCACACGCCATGCTTTGGAATTAAGCCTGTGCCCTGTCGCTGACCCTTAGAACAGTATCGTGGTTCTTTAGTGTCTTCCACATTCTGGCCTAGAACTGAGAGAAGAAATGCACAAGGGTCTCCCTCTCCCCTGCTAATCGCAGGCATTCCGAGCGACCGCAGATCACATCCCTCAGCTGAGCTGCAGAGTCCCTCAGGGCCACATTGGTCGGTCTCTGCTGGGGTGGGGATGTGGGCACATGAGAGAGCACCTGTCTGCTCTCGTGGCCTAGCCAAATCCCTTACATGTGAAAAAGCACTCCGTACATGTCTGCCGATGCTTAATGAACACTGTTGGTTTGTGACCCTCTAAAGAACAAGGCTGACAGTATTCATTTTTGGTTCAAATCTAGTAACGCAGAAACAGATACTCAACAGGTGTTTGTAGAGCTCTTTGAAGACTTCTAGAGACTAGGAAGCAAGCTGACTGATTTTTTTAAATGATCCTTTGCACTTTGGTACTTTGAAAGAATTGTGGACAAAAGTGCCTGACATGTAATATACTGTGCTAATCACTTGTAAGTGCACAATTTAGTAGTGCTAAGGAAATTCACATCATTGTGTACACTGTAGTAACTTCTTGAACTTGTTCCATCCTGAGAAATGATGACGACTGTAAGATATCAGCAAGCTAAACTTTAACTTAGTATGGGACTAAGTCACCTGTCATCTGATACTGTAAGGTCATGTCGGTAGAATTAAGTTTTAACAAGTATCTGGTAGAAGTAGAAATCTAGTCTCATGGCTTGCAAGGTGTTTTGCAGGTTGGTGAAGGTGCTGGGTGAGTTCAGCTGTTGTGTACCTGACTCCACCTCTGTGGGACTCCAGGGTTCTTCACCACATCCTTTGAGAAATTAATCAGCCTGGCCTGGAGAGATGGCTTAGCGGTTAAGTGCTTGCCTGTGAAGCCTAAGGACCGCGGTTCGAGGCTCGATTTCCCAGGACCCACATTAGCCAGATGCACAAGGGGGCACACACGTCTGGAGTTCGTTTGCAGTGGCTGGAGGCCCTGGCATGCCCATTCTCTCTCTCTCTGTCTCTCTCTGCCTCTTTCTCTCTCTGTCACTTTCAAATAGATAAATAAGAAAAAAAATTAATAAGCTTTTTAAAACCTTTTTATCTTTGTTTGGCTTTTCGAGGTAGGGTCTTGCTCTAGCCCAGGCTGAGCTATGTAGTCTCAGGCTGGCCTCGAACTCAGCAATTCCCCTACCTCTGCCTCAGAGTGCTGGGATTAAAGGTGTGTACCACCAAGCCCGGCTAAAAAACTTTTTTTTTTTTTTCAAATATATGAGCAGAGAGAGAGGGGCTGGGGGAGGGAATGGGCATGCCAGGGCTTCTTGCCACTGCACATGAACTCCAGATGCATGTGCCCCTTTGTGCATCCGGCTTTATGTGGGTCCTTGGAAATTAGACCTGGGTGGGCAGGCTTTGCAAGGGAGTACCTTTGACTGCTGAGCCATCTCCCCAGCCCAATCGTGACCAGTTTTTAATTGTGTTAAACAGAAGATTGCCCTGGCTATAAAGCCTTAGCTATCTGAGCTGATTTCTTATGTCTTGCTACTAACTCCTTTCCGACAACGGTGGCTTTAAAATGAAACTGAGAGTAACTTTAGTTGCACACTGACTGTTTGATCTGGAGTCCAATATGACAATGGCACATTAAGGGGTTGAAGTTTGAGAGGAAGTGCCTGTTTGTTCAGGGATCAGCAATTGCACTAACAGCTGTCCCTGTTGTAAGGCCATCTTTAGCTTGTCTCAAAAATACTTCGCTTGCTCCTAACCCAAACCCCACCCTGCTTCCTTTGGAGCCATGTTAGTCTGTTACCTGGGAATAGCCTTAGGGTTTTTTTTTAAATCTTTTTGTGTCCCCCACACCGTTGGTTCTCCACAGACTGACTTCTCTAGTCCCTAGATCCTGGTGAGGTGTTAATAAGCTCTCTGTTCTCACCGTGGAACTTTGGAGAAGCTATTTGGGAGACACTGACTGAGCTTCTAAATATGAGGTCTCTGAAGACAGGCACATGGGGCTGGCTCTTGTGTGTTTGCCTAGAACCTCAACATGGAACTTGTCACTCCTCAACAATAAAAAAATATGTAGCTTAAGAGCCCATTTAAACCCAAGGTAAAAGACCCAGGTGTTCTGGTATGCACTGAGTAGGCAAACTCTAGCATTGTTACCAATAGTGAATGCTTTTGTGAGCCTCTTCACTGTTAAAGTGTTTTACTGCATGCAGAAGTTGGGAGAGAAGCCGTGGCATGCTCTAGAAAGGCGGATCACCACCTTCATTTGATAAATCAATAAACGGAGGGCTAGGATTTCTCAGTCACTCAGCCAGCTTCCGACAGAAGTGTTCCTGCAGTCCCCTCTTACTCCAGAGTTGTTCTTACTTCACTTCCCACTCAGGTCCCTGCCCCACGCTCACCCCTAGCCTGGAGTGCCTCTGTGCCCTGTCCTTTGTATAAAAAGTTATCAGGCACTAAAATAGATCTGCCCGAGTCCCACCAACATGGCCTTTTTCCCCCTCCTAGAGAGGTGTAGAGGTGACAGGCCTCCCTCGGCTAGGGATTTGCTTCATGACCGCCAGTGCAGACCGCAGTGTCCCTTGTTGCTCGCCACCCACTCCGTTAGCTTTCTGAGCAGGTGGCTTGCCCCTACCCCCCACCTCAGTGGCCTTCATTGCTGTAGATTAGATGAAAGGCGAGGCCTCTGACTCCAGAGTGACTCAGCCTGTGCTGGGTGAGTCAGGGCTCCTCCTGCAGGAAGTGGTTGCCGCAGGCCGATTGGGCAGTGTCCATGGCGTCTGGGATGAGGCATTGGGCCACCACAGCCTTTTATGATGAGCCCTTAGCATGCTAAGGCTCCAAACAAGAGAGTTCGTTCTCCCTCCCTGAACTGGACTAGTTATTCTAAAAGGGAGCTAGCTAGGAGAGGCGAGTTGTGTTCAGTGTTGTTCCACAGCTGAGCTGTTTCCCGAATGCTGTCCAGGCTTTGCCAAGCTCCTCTCCCAGTGTCACCGGGCTTCGGGCTGTGCCTCACTTCGCTGTGTGCTCTGTTAGAAAGCTTTCCTACTCTGAGTGAGCTACTGGCATTTCCTTTCTCGGCAACTTTCAACCCCTGCCTCACATCGTGCACTCTGTTGTTGTGGTCAGGTTGTCAGCACAGGGTTTGGAGCACAGTCAATGTGTTTTTATGCGCTTTTGATGGGTTATCATGCCTTAAAATTAATCTTAACTTTTGCCTGCAGCTGACTCCATACAGATAACACGTGTGAGCTTGTTGTATGCAATTAGAAGCCCCACTTCATGTCTTCTGACCACTGATGTTTACCTGTGTGACCATATGTCATTTTCTTTTTTAAAAAATATTTTCTAATTAATTACTTATTTTATTTTATTTATTTTTGGTTTTTCAGAGGTAGGGTCTCACTCTGGCTCAGGCTGACCTGGAATTAACTATGTAGTCTCAGGGTGGCTTCAAACTCACGGTGATCCTCCTACCTCTGCTTCCTGAGTGCTAGGATTATAGGCATGTGCCACCATGCCTGGCAAAAGTTATTTTTTTTAAATAATTAATTAATTAATTAATTATTGAGAGAGAGAGATTGGAGACTGTGGTGGTTTGATTCAGGTGTCCCCCATAAACTTAGGTGTTCTGAATGCTAGTTTCCCAGCTGATGAGATTTGGGATTAACGCCTCCAGGAGGCATTGTATTATTGGGGGTGGGTTTATGGGTATTATAGCTGGTGTCCCCTTGCCAGTGTTGGGCACGCTCTCCTGTTGCTGTTGTCTACCTTATGTTGGTCAGGGGGTGATGTCCCACCCTTTGCTCATGCCATCGTTTTCCCTGCCATCATGGAGCTTCCACTCGAGCCTGTAAGCCAAAATAAACCTCTTTTTCCCACAAGCTGCTCTTGGTTGGGCGATTTCTAGCAGCTCTGCAGACCTGACTGCAATAGGGGCAAATAGAGAATGGCACACTAGGGCCTCTAGCCACTGCAAACGAACTCCAGATTCATGTGCCACCTTGTGCATCTTGCTTTATGTGGGTACTGGGGAATCAAACCTGAGTCCTTTGACTTTGCTGGCAAGTACCTTAATTTGTGGTTAAGCTATCTCTCTAGCCCTCATATGTCATTGTCTTTGCAAGGCTTTCAACTACTCCCCTACCCATTGACTAGCACTATTTTATTTTATTTTTAATTTTTACTTATTTTTGATTTATTTATTTAAGAGAGAGGCAGATACATATAGACAGAGTGGGCACACCAGGGCCTTCAGCCACTGCAAATGAACTCCAGATGCATGTGCCACCTTGTGCATATGGCTTATGTGGGTCCTAGGGAATTGAACCTGTGTCCTTTGGCTTTGTAGGCAAATGCCTTAACCACTAAGCCATCTCTCCAATTTGTTTTTAAGTAGATAGTACAGTTACATGGTAGAAATATAAAACTTACAAGAGCAGTCATACTTGCTCATTAGTCCCCCAGTTATTCCTGGAGGCAGCCACTGTTTTGTTAGTTTGTTGTGAATTTTGGTTTGACCCTCAGAGGTTCCTGTATCGAAGACATGGTCCTCAGTGTGGTAATGTTGGAAGGTAGGACCCATATGAAGTGAGACCTAGAAGAGAGGCCATTAGGTAATTGGGTATATTAGAAAGTATTGATGTTGTTCTACAGGGATCACAGTTGGTTCCTTTAACAGTGGGTTGTTACACAAAGACAACCTGGTCCCTGAACCTGTCCATCTTCCACCTTGTCATAGAAGGTGTCCTCTGTGGACTCCCACCCTGGTGGTGCCGTTAGTCATGAATCTCATCAGAAACTTAACTGATGGGGTCATCTAATCCAGAACTTCCAGCTTCTAAAATTGATCTAAAGAATCTTCCCAGGTGCAACATCAAAGGGGTTAGTATAATACATACTTACGAGTCAATATATACGTACAGGTTTTTATACATATTGTGGTAGCGTGGTAGGTATATCCTCCCCCCCTCCCCGCATGCTTTAGCACGTGTTCTCATAGTTTCCTTAGTCTTCCTAGTATTCAGTTTTAAGGATGAATCATGATTCATTTAACCAGCCTGGAGGTTGAGGTCATTTCTCACTTTTAGCTCTGAAAAGTAGAGCTGCCAGGAAGACCTTTGTACCTGCCGCATTTCACCTTCCATAGAGGATCACTTCCTATGATCACTTCTTAATGATCAAGGCTGATTTAAGCCACTCTCATCTCTCTCTATCACAAACTAAGCCTTAGCCATCTAATACTACCACAGGCTACTCTAACGGTGGGGACTGGTAGGATCTTTTCAACAGCCGGAGTTGACAGCCTTAGGCTTAGCTTTCCTTGTTAGAATGAACCTGTTGAATTTAGACTAGCTCATGGGTATGTGTGAGATCCTGTGGTGCTTCATTGCTGTGTTTAAGATTCCAGAATAATTGGCATTGTTTCATTCGATCCTTGGGATACTGCCAGAAAATGTACGTAGACCATTTGAGACCATCCGTTGTGACAGTCACCGGAGCACAGCTGCAGCGTGAACACATCGGGGCCTCTTGTAGCACTTTTGGGATCTCTGATTATGGTCTTGGGCTACCTGGCTGTTACGGGCCAGATGACAAGGTGTAAGACTTTGGAGGTAGTGTGTGTACCGTGTTATCTCAGTAATAACAGGCCAAGGAGGACTGATGGAGTATGTATCTGTGAAGGAGTACTAGTGTGAACATAATTCCATTCTGGTGGTTCGCTCCATCCAAACTGCCCGAGTGTCCCTTCCCACTGCCCTGCCCATTCTCTCCATAGGAGCCCCCGCTGTCCCCACCACATCAACCCCCCAACAACCCAGCAACTAAAGAGGAAATGCCCTACTACAATAAGGAGGGAGCCTCAGGGACCCAGTGCCAGTGCTCCAGGCACCATCTGTGCTGATTAACTGGTTCCCAAGCCAACCCTGATCCCTAAGTATTTTTTTTTAAATATAAGTACAATAAATAATGTAATTACTTAGCCATATAACTTGGTTTCTGTAAATATTTATATAAACTTAAAATTGCATTCATGTTTTTCTTCATAGTATCCTATTTCTAAATCTAGATTAAAAACAAAAATCTTGGCTAGGCATGTAACTCAGCAGTAAAGCACTTGTCTGGCATATACAAGGTCCTGGGTTCAATGCCCAACGCTGCCAAAAAAAAAAAAATCCTGAAAGGAGCCGGAGAGACGACTCAGTGGGTAAAGTGCTTGCCGCACCAGCACTTAATTCAGATCCTCAGAACCCACATAAAAAACGCCACGACTGGGCTGGAGAGATGGCTTAGCGGTTAAGGTGTTTGCCTGCAAAGCCAAAGGATCCCGGTTCTATTCTCCAGGACCCACATAAAACCAGATGCACAAGGGGGCACATGCATCTGGAGTTCATTTGCAGTGGCTGGAGGCCCTGGCGCACCCATTCTCAATCTCTCTCTCTTGCCCTCCCTCTCCCTTTGTCTCTTTCTCTCTCTCAAATAAATAAATAATAAAATATTTTAAAAAATGCCACGACTGGTGGCCTGAGCCTGTAATCTCAGTGCTGGAGACGTGGATCCCTAGGGTTGACTGACTAGCTAGTCTAGCTGTATTGGTGAGCTGTAGATTCAGTGAGAGATCCTGTCTCATAAAATAATAAGGTACAAAGTGACTGAGGAGGACACCCAACGTCCACCTTTGCCCCTCCATATGCACATGCATGAAGACCTACGTGGAAAAATACATGATTACACACCATCAAACCACACATACATGCGTATGACCCCAATTAATCCTGAAAGATCTCTGTGCTTTTCGCCTTTTGCCTTGTGCCTCTGTGGTCTAGAAAGGCCTGGGTGGCTGGTCTGTGGTGTTGGGACTCACTGTCTTCTCTCTCCACCATTGGAGCACATGCCTTCTGCAGAAGTGATGACAAAAACAAGGACTAGAGCCACAGGCTCTTAGACACCATACTTCCTTTCACGGAAAGTTCTCCAAAAAGGCAACGAGATGTGACACAGGCATCCCCTTCAGCAGGACCCAGTTGGGTGGCCTGTCCAGCAGGACAGGGAGGCTGGGGTGAGGAGCCCTCATTCGGGGTGGCCTAATCCCCAGCTTGTCTTTTACTGTGGAAACGAGAGAGCCAGTACTTGGCAACAGGCAGCAATCCCTGGCACGGCTACTAAGCTTGTTATTTCAGTTATCTCATTTAGAAAATAAACCGTGCGATCATATTAATTTCCTTGTTAAAACACTGAAAAATTTGGATATCCTGAGTTTTCGGAATCATGGTAAAATGAATATGGCAACCAGCCCTGGGTGGGAGCTCATTAAATACACCTTTACTCTTCCTGGTTCTTATTAAAAACCATTTTAGGCTATACACATAGTCTAGTTACTACCCAGCCCACTGCTCCCTTGCAGAGTTCTCAATACGTTATGCCTCATAAATAAGAATAACCAAAATTCTCAAAAAACATTTTACTGAAAACTGACGAAGCAGTTATTATTTTTTTTTCTTTGCAAGCAAACTGTTTGATGACATCCCTTGAGAAATTTTTGAGCTTACACTAGTTGTATTGCTCCTTGCATACCTAGCATATAAAAAGTCTGCCTAGGGAGCTGGGGAGACGGCTCCCTGGATGAGAGTGCTTGCTGCATAAGCACGAGGGCCTGAGCTTGGGTGTTCAGCACCCATGTGTAAAGCTGGGTGTGACTGCGCTCATCTGTAACCCCAGCGTTGACAGAGGTGGGGCTTGCTGGTCAGCCCCTCTAGTCAAAAAGTGGCTGGCTCCAGGTTTAGCTAGAGACCTTGTCTCAAGAGAATGAGGCAGAAGAGCTGATGTCCTCCCGTGGCCTGAGCCTGTGCGTGCATGGAGCGCCTGTACCTGACCACACATGTACTACACATACATGAACACTCCCCACGTATGCTTCCACCCTCCCCCCACCAAAAAAAAAATCCTTCTTGGTGCCTCTGTCCTTGACTATATAAAATGCTAAGGAATTGTAAACTTTCTCTCAAGAACCACCATGAATCCAGTACTGTGTGAAGGTCAAGGATGGAGGTGAATTCAGTCCAGTATTTACAACTTCTTTGGCTTGGTTCCTTGAAAGGAAAAGTTGTGCAGGACAGATGTGATTTTGGGGACTGCAAAGTCAGGTGTCCTATCATTCGGAGGTGTAGGAAGTGACTCTATGCTTGGTTTGACAAGACCTGGCAGCTGCTTGTGCAACTGAAGACACAGTTGTTTGGCGACAGTTATCCCAACCTGGGACATTCCCTTCCCTTGTTTTATTGCACAAGACAGCAGAGGTTTTATTGTAGCTCTTTGAGTAACGTCTTGCTGATAGGAGTTGCCCAGTCAGCTGGAAAACCCATTTCAGTTAATAAGTTTATTTTTTTAAATGAACTGGTTTTTCATTTATAACTATGTAAGTTTTTGTTGAGTTGAAGTGGAATTCCTGGGCATTTTAAATATCAGCCCGTAAATGCTGTGATGTTTACATTACCAGTTCTGTTGGTGTCCTTTTTCCTTGAGATTACTTAAATCTTTATTGTTGGGAGAGGAGAAGCAAGTGTTACAGCAAGGTCATGCCAAAATAAGCAATTCAGGTTCTTGCCATCTCCTCTTCCATTTTGATCTGACCACCTGTGCTGGCATTCCTTTTAAGTAGCTGAGATCAATCTTTTCTCTAGTGCACGGGTGAAGACTTCTGTACCTGCAGGGCTTGAATACTGGGAGGGCAATAAAAGCAGGCTTCGCCTGGGATGGTCCTCTTATGCCTGAGCTCCATTGCTCTTAGTCAGAGACACACCTATGGGGAAGTGCACCCGTCAGGTAAGAACCAGAACCCGCAGGCTCAGACGTCACATGTATTTCATGGTCAGTGAGTGGCACCTGGGTGTAAGTTCCAACATGCTCTGTCAAGGGGGTGAGAAAAAAAAGGGCTCTTGTGAAATTTTGAAAAGGTCACAGCAAAATTACTGATCTAGTTGAAGGCAACAGGTAAGTCTTTGGCCTCCCATAGCATAGGTCATAAAGCACTTAATGGGCCTTAATTATAACCAACCTCTTGAAAGTAACTATCTTTTAAAATGGTTGAGGTGCTTGAATGATGTTATCAAACCAAGCAGAAAGCAGGCAGGGACATCAGTGGCTCTTAAATGCCCAGCACAACTCTGGTGGTTTCATTTCTCAGCTGTGTGACGCTCGGACAGGTACTTGTTTTCCTGAACCTGGCCATGGGGTCTACGCAAGGAGCTCACAGCCAGGTGTCTAGTATTTGAAGGGCATGTGTAATATCGCCTGTCAGTGCATTAATAGCTTGTTTGTCCTGGTTTGGAAGAAGCGGAAGTGGCTCTTGGTAGGTCATTTCTTGGAAAGTTAGTAAAGATCTAGTATTTTGAAGGGGAGGTTGTGGCTCGTAGACAAGAGAGCCTCAGTTTTTTAAAATCAGCTTTCTGTGTGAACATGGAAATGGCACGCGAGGAGGTGAACGCAGTTTTACCTCATACTTGTCCGACTGGATCAGCCAGTTGCTGTAGGTAAATAGGGCTTTGGTTTTTCTTGGCCAAATACCCTTGAGGTTATGAAAATCTAGGTCCAGATTCCTGCCCTCAAGGAGTCGACTGTGGGTTAAGTGGAGGTGGGGAGGTCCTTGCCCTGGGAAGGTCACTTTGACAAGGGTGGACCTTAAGTGGGGTCTAGAAAGCAGACTCATGGGGAAAGCCTGGAGCTGAAGCTCGGCATGGTTGGAGAGAGAAGTTCTGTGGGTGAGGTGGGGTGGCACGAACCGCATGAGCAGAGGCCCCATGGCTGGGGTGTACCTAGGGGCTGAGGAAAGCGAGGCAGCTGGGTGGACGGCAAAGCGCATGCCTCATAGGTGGAGGGATGGCTTGAAGGAAGAGTGGCATGGTGGGAAGAGCCTTGGGCTTGAAGGTGTATTACCTCTACGTGGAGATGACTGCCCTGCAGCTACTCAGACCTACTTGAATAGGAGTGTGCAAGGAGGAGCCTATGGCAGGCTTCTCATTGAAGCATGTGCTGCCCATGTGTGTGGTTTGTGCACAGCTTTGGGTTTGCTGTCCCGTCTTACTTATTACCCAGGAGCATCTTGGGATGCATGAATAGTGTCTACCTCAGACACAGCTAAGTGCTGGGTGCCGCCTTCTGGGCTGTATTTGGGGGGACAAGAGTCCCTGCCCCCAGGGAGCTAATAGCATTCTCGTAGAGGAAGGGTAGGTGAGTGGTGTCATCTCAAGCACTGGTGAGGACTGAGGAGATCATTCAGTAGGAGAATGCAGGGGGAGGGCCTTAGGGACAGATTGTAGTCAAGACCTCTCCTACTGAAGAGTCCTCAGGTAGATGAGGTAGATGAGGGACCCAAAAAAGACAAGATTACTCTAAGCTGAAGGGAAGAATTGTAAAGACTGCAGTACAAATGGGGGGGGGGACTCAAAAACCTTAGTATTTCCCTATATTTAAAAAAATTCAAATATATTTTATTTATTTATTATTTATTTGAGACAGAAAGAGGTAGAGAGAGAGTGTGTGTGTGTGAGAGAGAGAGACAATGGGTGTGCCAGGGCCTCCAGCCACTGCAAACGAACTCCAGATGCGTGCGCCTCCTTATGCATCTGGCTTACGTGGGTCCCCGGGAATAGAACTGAGGTCCTTTGGCTTTGCAGGTGAGCACCTTAACTGCTAAGCCATCTTCTCCAGCCCAGTATTTCCCTATCTTGGTGAAAAGTCAAAGGTGAGGTGATGAAGCTGGAGGGGCAGATGAAAGGACCCACACCAAGGGCCTCATTGCTGCCGCTGTGGGGAGCCGTCGAGGGCTGTGAGCAGAGCAAGGGTCGCGTGACTGAGCGTATGAAGAAGAGCGGCTGCTCTGTGGAGGCTGAGCTGGAGTAGGACGAGTGGGGACTGAGACTGGTTGACAACAATTCTACAACTGTCCAAGTGTAACCTGATGGAGTCTCAGGCTTACCACAGCAAAACAACCACTGAGAAGGGGTCAGATTGAGAGTCAAGTGTGCATGGAAGTCCACGGAATATACTGATACGAGGGAAACCAGAGAGCCAGCGTTGATTATTGGTTTGGGGCCTGCGGACTGGGTAGATGCTATTCATTCATCCCCACAGGTAGAGGGTGTGAGGGGCCCGGCTGGGGGAGAAACCAAGTTCTGTTTGGAAAATATTAGGGGGTACTGAGCAGAGGTGTCTGTGGGCAGCTGTGTGTCTGAGCATGGGGGTGAGAGGGTGGGCCTGAGCTGAGGAGAGATGTAGACTCTTCAGTGAATGGCAATTCCAGCCACAGGAAGAGACTTAGGAAAGAGAAGGCCATGGAAGAGTAGCCGCCAGTGAGGGTGGGCAGTTCTTGCAAGCGCCTGGAGATAGGCTGTCCCGCTTCCTTTTGGTGTAGTTCCTCGTTGAGTTGGACTACAGGGTCAAGACTGAACTAGATTAAGGAAGTCACAGGCAGACCCTTGGATCTCTTTCCTCAATAAGGAACTGCAGCCTATTCACGTGGGGCACAGTGAGAATGATTGTAGTGTGCACAGTGTCCAACCTTGAAGGACATTCACGAAGTGGAACGCTCACCATTACAGAAGGGAGAGGGGTTGGAAGGGTGCTGTCTGCATGACAACTAGTATTAGCACCCGAAACCCCAACAGAGAAGAGGTGTCCTGGCACTTGTTCTCACTGCCACCTTCAACCGGGGTTATGACTGACCATTGCTTTTTATGCTTTGTCTAAGGGAAGCTCTCCCACCCCTCTGAGGCACAGCAAGTGCCTAATAGGCTAAAATTTTATTTTCTTTTTCCTTTACTTTTTTTTTTTTTGAAAAGTGTTAGTTATTCTTTATTTGATAGTATACATAAACCTCATTGAAGTGTGTTTCAAAAACTTAAAAGTCAGCCGTTTTAGATGTAGGAAATTGTAATTAAATTGCCATAGTCAAAACCAAAACTATAAATTGCTTCCTTAACCTTAGCCATTGCCTATATAACAGGCTAATGAAAACAGAAACACAGGCAAGTTTTGCTTCTTTCTGATAATAGTGAAGGAACTTTTCCCTTAGCATTTAAACATATTCACATAACCAATTACATAAATCTAAAGATAAAAACTGATATTGAGGCTGGAGAGATGGCTTAGCGGTTAAGGCACTTGCCTGCAAAAGCCAAAGGACCCAGGTTTGACTCCCCAGGACCCTTGTAAGCAAGATGCACAAGGTGGCGCATGCCCCTGGAGTTCATTTGCACCAGCTGCAAGTCTTAGTACACCCATTTTCTGCCTCTTTCTCTCTCTCTTAAAATAAATAAATAAAACTGATCTTTGTTATGGTTTTAAAAAACATTTTATTTTCATTTATTTATTTGAGGGGTAGAGGGAGAGAGAGAGAAAGTGATGAAGAAAGAAAGAATATGGGCATGCTAGGTCTTCCAACAACTGCTAACGAACTCCAAATGCATGCGCCACCTTGTGCATCTGGTTTATGTGGGTCTTGGGGAATCAAACCTGGGTCCTTTGGCTTTGTGGGCAAGCACCACTTAGCCATCTCTCCAGCCCTGTTAGTCTTTTTTTTTTTCAGGCAGTAGTTTTTGAAACAAATTTTTTATTTTTTAAGTTAGCATACAAAGTAATAGGTGTATGACATTTTCATACATTTGCATCATTATGCTTTTTATATATTATACTGGGTTACAAAAAGCTATTTTCATGCAGTTATATGTAATATACTTTGAACATATTCCCCTCCATCTTCTGCTACCCTCCCCTTTCTCACTTTAACAGGTTTTCAGATGGTATTCCCTGTCTTTGTGAAACATGGAACATTACTAAATTAATCGTATTTTTAGAAAGGAAAACTAGTGGTATTTACTGAACTGAGATTTTTTTTAAAATCATTCATTTCACTTCAAGCCAATTTTATTTAAATCAGAACTGTCCAACAGAAATATTCTGTTACCATTTATGGCCTGAATTCTCATATAGGAGATAATTTAAATTATGATATACATAAAAAGCCACAAGCCAGTTTTATAATAAAAATGGTAGTGGGATATCAAATTATTAGTAGACTTTTTTTTTTTTGGCTTTTCACTCTAGCCCAGGCTGACCTGGAACTTACTATGTAGTCTCAGGGTGGCCTTGAACTCATGGCAGTGCTCTTACCTCTGCTTCCTGAGTGCTGGGATTAAAGGCATGTGCCACCACAGCCAACTTTTTTTTCTTTTACAGACACATCATTGAAGTCTTCAAAGGACTCTGCATCTCACTGGACAGGGAGAAGGGCTGGGCCAGCTCCATCTGCTTTTATAGACCTCCTTGTAGGATGGTGGAATGATGTTTAAGGTCCTTCCGTTTTAGATCTGCTGTGCTGAGTTTATTAAGAGTAAACTTTTAATGGTGTAACTTACTTGGTTGGTTACTCATTGAGTGACCTTCAAGCTCCAGACGCTGAGCTGGGTTCTAGGGACACAGGAGAGAGCAGACAGGCGCAGAATGTGGCCCTGGCCTCATGGAGCTGACCTTCTGGTGAGGGAGGACAGTGACCATCAGTCATACAGTCAGTTGTGGCCATTGCCATGAAGAAAAAGTAAATGAGAAATAAGAGCCAGGGCCTTGCAGGTGAGGGACAGTTGTAAGCAGAGAACTAGAGAGTGATGGGAGGTCCTCAGGGAGAGAGCGAGCAGAACAAAAGTCCTGGGCCAGTAGAGGGCTGGGGGCTATAGGAGTGTGAAGTGAGCTCAGTGTGGTTGAGGGCAGAGGGTGAGGGAAAGGGCCAAGACAGTGCTTGTTTTACTTACCTAAAACATTTTCAGCAAGGCCATCATAAGAATCCAAGTTCTTGGTATCTGAGCAGAACTTAACGTGAGTCTGAGAAACAACGGACCATTTAGAGTCCTGCTGGGGTAGGCAGAACCATTCCACAGTGACATCTGAGTCCTAACCCATCAGACCTATGAATGTGTTAGATTAGCTAGTTGTTCATTAGCTGACTGAATCAGGGAAATGGCCCAGGTGGGATTAGAACATACTGGGCTTCTGGCAGAAAAACAGGACCGTGAAGCAAGGAAAATGGTCAGTTTAGAACTGGGAAGGCCAAGCAAACAGCCTTTTCTGGGGGTTCTTCATAAGGGAGCACAGCTCTGCTGAACCCTTGATTGTAGCTCAGGAGACGTAGGTTGAACTTCTGACCTAAGGAACTGTGGGATAATAATCATTGTGGTAATCTGTTGTTACAGCAGCGATTGAAAAACCAACACGCCTGGCCAATTTACTGCCTCACTACATATACATGGTGGCCACACCGAGTGACTTGGTCTCAAAGGCTTCTGGTGTTTTCCTTGCAGCTCAAAGAGCAGTGGGGAGCACCTCCGCAAATCACACCCTCAAGGTACTTGGCCTGTGACCATTTCTCCTGCGTGTCAGTCATTTTCCCGTTGTTGGCGACAAACAACCTGACCAGAAGCAGCTTATGGAAGGAAGAGAGTTGAGTTTGGCTTACGGTTTCGGGGGTAGAGTCCATCGTGGTCAGGCAGAGCGGGAGCATCAGGAAGCCTTAGAGGAAGGTCAGCAAGTGGGGCTGGCCTGCCCCCCCCCCCCAGTCACACACTTCCTCCAGCAAGGCTCTGTGTCCTTAAGGTTACACAGCTTTTCAAAATAGCACCACCACTTTGGGATTAAATATCCCAGCCCGTGAGCCTATGGGAGCATTCTCCATTCAAACACACCTTGGCTGGCTAATGTTTCAGGCCTGCCACGTGCCAGACCCTGCCTGGGAGAGCCTTGGATAAGTCTGGGTAAAAATGGCAAGCAATGTGCCTTCCTTGGTTTTTCATGCTAGAGGCCTCATAGTCCTGACCTATGCAGAGGACAACGAGGGGCCTGGATTTGGGTCTCGATGCCGTATCTGGCAGTGAAACCAAGTGGGTTCTTCTCTGTAGTTGGGAATAACATTCACTTTTCCCCACCCAAGTTTCCTGTCTTAACTGCTTGTAGGAAGACTAGAGTCTTGTCAATATGTTTAACTTTCAGTTGTTTTGAAGTGATTTTTTTTTTTTTTTTTTTTTGAGGTAGAGTCTTGATGCTGTAGCCCAGGCTGCCTGGAATTCACTCTGTAGTCTCAGGCTGGCCTCAAACTCCTACCTCATAATCCTACCTCTGCCTCCCGAGTGCTGGGGTTAAAAGCATGCACCACCACGTCCGGCCTGAAGTGATTTTCTTTTAATGACCAATAAAATAAGACAAAGTGTATGTTTGCCAAAGTATAGCCCATTGCTGCTGGGTATAGCTTTTGATGAGTGTGGAGTCCTTGGATGTATTTAGACCTCCAGATAACCAGTCACCTAAATGAGAAATACAGTCATTCCATAACCTTCTTCTGGAGGGAGCTAGGTAGGGAGAGAGAATGAGTATTCCAGGGCCTCCTGCTACTGCAAACGAACTCCAGATACACGCACCATTTTGTGCATCTATCTGGCTTTACATGGGTACTGGGAATTTGAATCCGGGCCATCAGGCTTTCCAAGCAAGTGTCTTTAACCACTGAGCCATCTCTCTATCCCTCATAGTCTTTAAAAAAGATAAATATGGAGTCTAAAGTGTGTATGTGTTTGTATATATGCACACACACACACACACAAAACATGAAATCAGAAAAAGGACTCTTTGGGGGAAGAAAGGGACCAGGCAGAAGGTTAGCAGCCAAATATGACTATGACCCAGTGATATGTATGTATAAGACTATCACTCTGTGGGCTGGAGAGGTTGCTTAGCAATTAAGGCGCTTGCCCACAAAGCTGAAGGACCCAGATTCCGTTCCCTAGTACCCATGTGAAGCCAAATGCACTAAGTGCATGCATCTGGAGTTTGTTTGCAGCAGAGCTGGAGGCCCTGGTGTGCCCATATTCCTCCCCCCTCCACAAATAAATAATTTAAAAAATTAAACATTTTTTAAAAGATTTATATTTAGTTATTAGAGACGTGGGGGGGGGGGCTGGAGAGATGGCTTAGCAGTTAAGGTGCATGTCTACAAAGCCGAAGGACCCAGGTTTGATTCTCCATGTCCCATGTAAGCCAGATATACATGGTGGTGCATACGTCTGGAGTTCATTTGCAGTGGCTAGAGGCCCTGGCACACCCATTCTCCTCCTCTCCCTCTCTCTCTGTCTCTAATAAACAAATAAAAATAAATTAAATAAAAGAAAATAGAGTGAGATGTATACGCCAGGGCCTCTAGCCACTGCAAACGAATGAACCCCAGGTGCATGTCCCACCATATGCATCTGGCTTATGTGGGACCTGGAGAATCAAACCTGGGTCCTTAGGCTTCACAGGCAAGTGCTTAACTGCTAAGCTATCTCTCCAGCCCTAAATTTTCTTTTAAAAAATTAAAAATAAACACATTGTAACCCATTATTTTGTACACTAAAGATTTAAAAATATATCTTAAAGTTTGATTAAAAGTATGTGCAGGGCTAGCAATGGAGTGTTAGTCTGCATAGTGGTAGAGGTGAGGGCTAAGATGTAAGTATGGGCAAGCTCAAATGACTCCTTTATTTCTCCCCCAGCGAGGAAGATGGGGTGGAAGGGCCTTAACTTTAATTTTTTTTTTGTTTATTTTTATTTATTTGTTTGAGAGGGACAGACAGAGAGAGAGAGAGAGAGAGAGAGAGAGAGAGAATGGGTATGCCAGGGCCTCCAGCCACTGCAAACGAACTCCAGACGCGTGCGCCCCCTTGTGCATCTGGCTGACGTGGCTCCTGGGGAATTGAGCCTAGAACCATGGTCCTCAGGCTTCACAGGCAAGCGCTTAACCACTAAGCCAGCTCTCCAGCCCCGGGCCTTAACTTTAGAGAGGGGAATAAAGGGAGACTTCCCCAGCACAATGTGCCAGGCCAGTGTGTGTGCTGACAGGGGCTCTGGGGTGGTAAAGGAAGGAGTGGGGGCATTTTTAACCTCTAGTTCTTGGAGAACAAGCTCTCCCAACCCCAGGCGAGGGAGAGGACTTCTCTCTCAGGGGGATACCTGAAGAGTCCACCTGGGAACGGGGATTGTAAGGCCCGTAGAACTTTGGTGACCGGACAGGCTGCCGTCAGGTAGTCGGATGACAAGGAGTATGGTCGCAGGACTCCCAGCTAGAGGAAAACGCCCCAGTGCCTACGAAGCCACAGCCAGATGCCACCACAGAGTTGCGGTTTCAGGTGTGGCCCCTGCACGGAGGTAAACTGCGTGGGCGTGTTCTTCAGCCAGCTTTGTATCTGAGGCTGGGCTGACTGCGTCATCCTTCAACGAGGACCTTTTGGGGTGAAAAAGGCTGAGTACTGAGCTTTCAAACAACAGGTGTGATCAAGGGCTGTCCTAGGGAAACCTAGGTGTACGGTCAACTGAACTAAGGCCTGGAAGCCATAACTATTTCATGGGACAGACTGGTGACTGAAAAATGGGTCTGGGTCAGTATGCTATGGCCTTGTGTGAAAGGGTGTAGCGCTCCTCTCACAGCTTCTGAAAGAGAAGGATTGGCACAGTTCCTTCCGAATATGCCTGTCCATGGCATCTAGAGCTCTTTTATGTAGAGATCTGAGAAAGGTGTTTTCTTTATGCCCCAAGTAGCAAGCAAGCTTTGTATTACTCCCAAATTATTCTTTTATGTTGAATCCCTCATAAAAGCAACTCCTTTTTTCCTCCCTTCCCTTCACTCTCTCTTCTCCCTTTATCATCTCCTCCCCCTTTCCAGGATCTCTTATGTAGCCCAGGCTAGTCTCAAACTCATTCAAAATCCTCCTGCCTCAGCCTCCCAAATGCTTGGATTACCTGTGTGATATCACTATGCACTTGATTTCTTTATTTGGAATCATAATGAACACATTATTCTCTTGATACCCCAATCAGTTTTAATTGTAGATGCCCATAGAGGTCAAATTTGATTTTAAAACATTTTAGATCCAAATAAATAACATTAAAATTGACTTCAAGGATGAGGTTCACTTTCAGACTAAGTTTACATTTAGTACCAATTCCTGGGGCTTTGACACCATGATCTCAAGTCTTGTATATATATAAAATGTTTGAGGAATTGAGCTAGACATTGCTATCTGTAGTAATTAAAGAAGCATATTGATAAGATACAAATAAAACTTTTTATTTTATTTTATTAGAGAGAGAATTGGTGCACCAGGACTTCAGCCACTGAAATCAAACTCCAGACACTTGCACCACCTAGTGGGCATGTGTGACCGAGTGCTTGCCTCACCTTTGTGTATCTGGTTCACATAGGATCTGGAGAGTAGAACATGGGTCCTTAGGCTTCATAGGCAAGTGCCTTAACCGCTGAGCAATCTCTCCAGCCCAAATAAAACTTTTTTAAGTGAATACTATAATATGATTTTAAATTTTGGTATAAACTGATCAAGTGACCATTTCATCTACTTTAGAAATTTAGTATCTAAGTTGGTACAAAACAAAACAAAACAAAAAGCCCCTGTTTTGGTGTTTTCCCCCATTTCATCCATTTAAGCATACACATATTAGCTGAGTGCATGGTGTATTAGGATGAGTCACAAGAGACAATGATGTGACAAAGAGGAGAAAAGCATTGACCTTCAAACAGAAGGAAAGAGGCTAAGTGGACCTGACTCCTTAAGAAAGCATCACGTCTTCACCTGTGTTTCTCAGTGGCAGGCTGGTTATCCCAGAAGAACCCCCAACAAGGCTGGATGTAGAGCTTGGGAAGGAAGGGGAGGGGCCTGCCTGCTCGGTAACAACTCTACTCCAAACCAGGAGTCAGACCTCCATCCAAAGTATACTGAGCATAAAAATCAACAACCAAAGCCCACAGTCCTTTTCTGGAGTTGGGGACAGAAGAGTGTAGCATGAGTGATTCTAGAATGCGTAAGCAGGTTAAAATGCAAAGAAAGCAAGCACAGATTTTGCAGAGAGGGTAGTGGTTGTACTTTTAAGCACAAGTATGTGAGCCATTTCTTCCTTTTAAAATTTTATTTATTTATTTATTTTCAACTGTATTTTATTTATTTGAGGGAGAGAAAGAGGCAGTGAGAAAGAAGAGAGAATGGGAACGCCAGGGCCTCCAGCCACTGCAAACGAACTCCAGATGCATGTGAACCCCTGTGCATCTGGTTTACGTGGGTCCTGGAGAATTGAGCCAGGATCCTTTGGCTTTGCAGGCAAACACCTTAACTGCTAAGCCATTTCTCCAGACCTTTTTTATTATTTTTTTTAGAGAGAGAGAAAGACAGAGTGAGAGACAGAGAGAGAGAAAGAGAATTGGCACACTAGGGTCTCAGCCACTGCAATCAAACTCCAGTCGCTTGTGCCACCTGGTGGGCATGTGCGACCTTGCACTTGCCTCACCTTTTTGGGGCTGGCTAACGTGGGATCTGGCTAACATGGGTCCTTAGGCTTTGCAGGCAAGCGCCTTAACTGCTAAGCCAGTACTCCAGCCCCTTCCTTTTTTGTTGTTATTGTTGCTGCTGCTTCGTAACTTGGTATTGGGGTTCAGAACTGATGGCCAGCCAGGCTATTCTTTCCATGATCACTTGGCTAGTCTTGGAGCAGAGGTCTGTTGCCCATGAGGAGCACTTCTAGCTCCTTGCATCGTGGAGCGGGACCTTCCAGAAGCTACTGTGCTGAGCTTTGTTTTCTTGCTGCTCTCACAACCAGGGCTGAGCATCATCAGGATCTGGTGCCTGAATCTTCTCCATACACATGTTGTCTGCCACTTATACTTAAATTTCATGCCGTGTGTGTGGGGGGAGGGTATATGCACATGTGTGTTCAGCTGCATCACTTGTGCCTGTGGAGGAGAAAGATCAAGTGTCCCCGTCCATCACTCGTGCGTGCTTCCTTGCATGGAAGCTGCTGTTTCTTCATGAGCCCCAGCCATCCTCTGGTTTTCGCTCCCCCGCAGGGCTGAGGTTATAGTCACACATGGCCACAACCAGCTATCCACATGGGTGCTGAGTCTCAGGCCTTCGCGCTCCAGCAGCATAGAGCTCTTACCTGCTGAGACATTGCCCCAGCTCCTTAATTTGACAAACCGGTGTGACTAGGGCCAAATGAACTTCTTGGCCCTCTTTTTGAAGATCTTGGGCCTCAGGAGAGTCTGGAGGCAGCCATGATGCCCGTGGTGATGGGGTCAGATGGAGGAGTGTGGGTGGGCAGACACCCACTGAAACTCGGTAAGGAGGAGATGGCCAAGGATGGATTTTTAGAGGGGTAGAACATGCCAAGGCATTTTAATAAATACCCCCTTATGCTCCCAAATACTAGGACTTCCAGTGTGAGATCTGGCCTTTCGCCTGATGTTTGAGGGGCGGTGTACAGTTTGACCACTAGCTGCCTGTGGTGGAATCTGTGGCATCTTCAGGCCCCGCTCATAGTGTCCTTTCAAAACTCCTGCTCAGGATGCAATGATGCCAGAAGTGGACCTTTTTATATAACAGCCAAACAACAAAACACGGGTTCCCGTGATGCATGTGGGAGAGCTAGCAGCATAGAAGGGAGTTCAGCGACCGAAAAGCTAAAAGAAATAGCCTAGGAACACAAAGAAAATCTCAGAACTTGCAGCGAAAATGCTCAGAATGTTGACAGCACATTAAATGCACAAGAGCTGGATGTGTTCTGTAGAAGACAGATCACAGGGAGCCTCTGATGATGGCCAACATGGCTACTAAATTTATGACTTCAGTAGAAACCATGGAGAATCAAGTTGCAAAACTATCTAAACCACAGAGAAGGGAGGAAAAGATGGATTACCCCACAAGTCTAACACCTAAGTAACAGAGGTTTCAGAAAGACAATGAAAAAATGTAATGCTTGAAAGGATTCATGCATGAGAGGGGAATTTCCTGGAAGTGAATACAGCATCTGGTCCGTAGTGTGAATGTCCTATCTATAGTGTGAATGAAGCTATGCAGAGTTTACGCATGAATGGAGGCTCACACAGACACTGCCGTAGAGCCCAGGATGTGGGATCAAGTGGGATGCTTTAAAAGTCATCCCCCAAGCCGGGCGTGGTGGCGCACGCCTTTAATCCCAGCACTTGGGAGGCAGAGGTAGGAGGATTGCCATGAGTTCGAGGCCACCCTGAGACTCCATAGTGAATTCCAGGTCAGCCTGGGCTAGAGTGAGACCCTACCTCGAAAAACCAAAAAAAAAAAAAAAAAAAAAAAGTCATCCCCATGCTGGAGAGATGGCTTAGTGCTTAAGGCATTAACCTGCAAAGCCAAAGGACCCAGGTTCGACTCCCCAGGACCCTCGCAAGCCAAATGCGCCATCTGGAGTTCATTTGCAGCGAGTAGAGTCCCTGGCATGCCCATTCTATATCTATCTGCTTCCCCCCTCTCTCAAATAAATGAAAATAATTTTTTTTTTAATGTCATCCTCAAAGAAATGCAAATCTCAGAAATTTCCCAGGTTGCATTGCCATCAAGTTTTTGAAGAAATGAGTTCTATACCCAGTTTGGATCTGGGGAGAGAGCAAAATAGACAGTTTTGTATATATATATATATATATATATATATATATATATATATATATATATATATAGGCTTCACCTATCCTGTGCTGTTAAGGGCAGTAAGAAAATTCAAGAGGAGAACATGGGATCGCGGGTCAGCACAGGACACCTCAGGTAACAGTGAAGGGGAATCTCGCTTGATCCTGTGGAGCAGGCCAAAGCACTAGCAAGTAGGTTAAGCTGGAAAAGTACCAAGGGTCTGAGAAGGGAGTCTAAGCCAGGACAAGGTCCTGCTTTTTTCATGCCAAGCATCACTGGGGCTCAAGAGAAGAACAGGACTCCAGAAAAGACAAGTGATAAAAGAAAAGAGAAAGGCAACGAGAAACACCAAGAAACACAACAGGCTGTAAATAGGAAGCTCACTGCAAGTCTGTTTGACCTCACAGAGGAGGTGGTTTTCTTATAATATTTACCTCGTGTATTAGTTACTGCTCTTATTGATGTGACAGTACCTGTCAGCAACAGCTTAAGGGAAAATAGGCTTATTTTGGCTTTTAGTTTCCAGGGATAGAGTCCCTCATGGTGAGGATGGCATGGCAACAGGTCACCTTTAGTCCAGTAATTAAGTAAGATGAATGTTGATGCCTAGCTAATGTTGTCCATGTTTTTAAAAATATTTTATTTTCACTTATTTATTTGTGAGAAAAAGGCAGAGAGAGAGAGAGAATGGGCATGCCAGGGCCTCCAGCCACTGCAGATGAACTCCAGACACATGTGCTTCTTGTGCATCTGGCTTATGTGGATCTTGGGGAATTGAACCTGGGTCCTTTGGCTTTGCAGGCAAACACCTTAACCGTTAAGTCGTCTCTCCAGCCCATGTTCTCCGTCATATTCAGTCTGAGACTCCAGCCCATGGAGTGGGGCTGCCCACAGTTAGGGTGAGTCTGCCCACCTCAGTTAACCTAATTTAGAAAGTCTCTCATAGATAAGCCCAGAGATTTGTCTCCTAGGTGATTTTAGATCCGATCAAGTTGACAGTTGAGATTAACCATCCCATCCAGCTATGTACTGGTAAGTGACCTGAATTGAGGATGCAAGACAAAATGTGTTCTGTAATAACTCTGATAGTGTGTCAAAGGAGAGGTAACGGATGATAGAACTTGGGAAAATAAAGAGGAAAGTTTGGTAGAGGGTCGAAATGCTGATCGCTTTGTTTCACCAGCTGGGGAGTTGAGGTTGTGATCAGATGTTGACTGGAAAAGAGATGTCTCAGTATTTAAAATTTAGCGTAGCAAAGAGAACTGAATATAGCTATTAAACAAAGGCTAGAAGATGGCAAGTAGTATCATTCTTCCCTTTTATTTATAGGGCCCTCATTGTCTAAAACTGACTCATCAGAAAATGAACATCATAATGTAGTTTAAGGAGAAATAACTCTGGAATAAAAACCAAGATATTTGCCTAGATTGTGGCGTTTGGAATGAACGTGGAAGTCTGTTACTATCTACCCTAAATTATATACAAATCATTGGTATTTATTACTTTACTGAACATTCAGTCCTGAGTTTGAAGCTGGCTTAAATTTAGGAGCGGCAGTCGCCTCAGTGATGCCACTTCTAATTTTTCAGGTCTCCATTTAGATGAACCAAGAAGGCTGTGTTTTAAATTAAGTCATAATAGTGTCCTTGTTCTAATGAAGCAATATTTCGCATTTCCTGAGACCACGTTGCATAGCCATAGGCAGATTCTTTAATCCCTGAGGAAATGAAGTATTGCTAAAGACAATGAAGCAAAGCTGCCATTGTCCTCAAAGCTCCAGCATTCCCCCAGCATCTGGAACGTTCTATTGGAAGAGTTATGCAAAAGTGTACCAGCTGTCCTTGGGGGATGAGGTGAATAGATAAACAGGAGTGTGGCTTGCTTTATGAGTTTTGGAATTGCCTGTGGTTAATAACATGGTAGCGGGTCCAAAGCGTTGATGCCAATGGTCATGGTGTGGCCTCTGAAGACCAGGATTTCTGTCATACTCTAAGTTACTGCCGTACTTTGACATGGCCTTTTAATATGTCACAGTTTATTTCTTAAAAGTAAAGTTCACGCTGTGGTTTCACAAGTTTGGAGTTTCGTCTTTAAATGTTGCTTTCCAGTATGTTGAAGTCTCCAAGCAGGTTTTATTGAGCGCAGCTTTAAAGCTTAGTGCAGCCAGGCATGGTAGTGCGTGCCTCTAATCCCAGCACTGGGTGGCTGAGGCAGGAGGATGGCAAATTGGGAGGGAAATACTGTTCAAAAAAAATTTTGTTCTGGGCCTGGACAGATGGCGCAGCAGTGAAGGCGCTTTCCTACAAAGCCTAACTACCTGAGTTTTATTCTCCAGTACCCACGTAAAGCCAGATGCACAAATTGGCACATGCATCTGGAGTTCGTTTGCAGCAGCTGGAGGCCCTGGCATGCCCATTCTCTCTGTCTTTCCCTCTTCTCCCTATCTCCCTCTCTGCTTGCAAATAAATAAATAAATATTTTAAAAATTGTTTTGGGCTGGGGAGATGGTTTAGTGGTTAAAGGTGCATGCTTGCAAAGCCTGCTGGCCCACGTTCACTACCCCATGTAAAAAGCCTGATGCAGAAAGTGATGCATGTATCTGGTAATACATCACAGTGGCATGCACATGCAGATGAAACATTTAAAATAAAAAATTGGTGTCAAAAACAGAAAAATGAGCAAAATCATAAACTCAGTAGAAGTGGCTATCCACTGACTGAGGCAGTTAGCCTAGAGAGTCCTTTTCCTAGAGTCAATTCCAGACTCTTGCCCTTCGCTTATAGAATTTTTTCTTCTTCTTTTGACCTGATATGGGAACAGACTTGGATGCTGTTCTGTTGATTTCCACCACTTCCCCTACAAAGGCGTGACTCACATCCCCTGGGCCTGTCACTCTGGACGCAGACCTGTTACTGTAGCTCGGGCTTCCTCCAGACAGGCTGGGCAGGGTGGGCATAAGCCAGGCTGCTGAGAAGGGTACCGGAGCAGTGTGGCAACTGCTGTCCCCCTCCATGGAAAGGCCATACATTGGCATAATGTCACAGAGCCTTGGTTCTCTGCTGAACCATGTGGACAGCTGGGGCCCAACCCTTACCACTGAATCACACTGGGAGGAAAGGGAAGGAAAAAAAAAACTAGCATGTGCACAGAAGCCAAGTTTTGGCATGGGCTGAGGGACCCTTGGTATGGGCTACCTGCACCTGCCAGCGCCCTGTTATCTCAGAGACCAGTGTATGGTGAGCACCAAAACCCACACCCAGGACGTAAAGCACTTGGGTTAGGAAGCAGATGTGTTGTTCCGCCCATGTCGTTGTTCAGATACTGCTCTGTTTTGGCTCATTTACTTGTTCTTGCCCGGCACCACCTCAGCTAATGGACTGTGACCTCCTCTGCCTGTAAGGCTGGTCCAAGTGCAATGAAGACTTGTTTTCAAACCAGACAGGATGGCTTTCAACGTAAAGCTCTTGCCAGTGGCTGAGTGTGTTGGGGCTGCCGTGTCCTTTTCCCATTGTACGCCCATTGTACCTGCTTTATACACGGTGTGTCCGTGGGAACTGGGAGTGGCCAGGCAGGGCGCCCTCTGCTGTCCAGAGCTCCTTCCCACAGCCTCCCTGGGAGACAGCGACAGCTGCCTTTATCTTCTGTAGGCACTTTCCCCTTCTCTTGTAGGGTTCTATTTTCAGATTTGTTGCCCCCCCCCAGCAGTCCTCTGCTTGCTTCCTTCTGGGTGGTCCGCTTTCGTCAACGGCAGCCACCCTGTGTAAACGGGACGACCCGAGTTGTTGATACACGAGGAATCCCGCACACCCACGTCTGTAGTCAACTAGCACATTGGCGTTCAACACCTGGACAAAGAAAGCCCGCTAGGTTGACTGCCTATCCCTGTACCCAGAGCAACTTCCATAGCTTTTTTTAAAATTGCAGGAAGCCTTGGGGCCCCTGTCCCAGGCAGGGCACCGGAAGGGGACAAGAGGCTAACTGAAGCCAGGGGCTCTTGGTGCCTCCTCTGCCACTTCTGCCCCTGGGCCAGAGTTTGCCCACCAAGCTGTTCATTCCCATCCTGATTTGTTATATCTCTCGGCTCCTCTCTTACGGCTACTTCCCTGGAAGCAAAGCAATCTTTGCTTATGCTGTGCACGCCTCCATCCCACCCCGAACCCCATGTCCAATTCAACCGCCTCCTCCTGGCTATACTTCCTCCCAGGCCACAAAGCTGTTGTCCTTCCTTTCATCGCCTCTACCGCTTGTGGTTTTATGATCTATTTATGGGCCACCTCTGCACCACCACCAGCACCACCAGAGTTTGAAGAATGAAAACAATCCTATTCAGAAGCCTGGCAGGTAGATATACCTTATGCGTGCTGGGGGCTTTGGTGGGGTGTTTGCTGAAGGAGCGAATGAATGAATGAATGAATGAAGGAGCAGAGTGAGTAGGAAACAAAAGTCTCCTGTCTGCTTTAGGAAGCTGAGGAGCCTCCTTGGGTGTGAGTGACAGGGGGAAGTGGTTAAAGAGGGAAAAGCGGACGGCCCCGCCGAGCTGGCTGCCCTTTAGAGCCTCCCCTTGACGTTCCTTCACCCCGCCCTGGTTCTTCCTCCTCTCAGCCTGTCAGGACTTAGTCTTCAAAGTGTCAATGCACAGAGCAGCTGTAATTTTAATGTTTCATTAGTAAAAGTTCTGCTCTTTGAACACTGGCTTGGAAGCTCTTAAAATCCTGGGTTTTGTTTCCCGGGGAGCATCCTAAAGGAATGGCAGACATCACTGCTAGATCATCTTCATCCTAGCTACTGCATAGCTGTGGCACTTACAGGGCACTGTAGTTAACCTCCCCCATGGCCTCTATTTCCTCTAAAACCAGAGGGTACAGACACCCTGAGGACTTTGCTTATTATCCCTCCTGCCTGGTACCCAGCACAGGGGTTCACAAGGACATGTGCCAAGCAAATCAACTTCTTCCACTCAGTGTAAGTCAGCTCGCCTCCAGTACATAGTAGAGCTCCTGGGTTCAGGGACAGCGTTACTGGGGCAGGTATGGGCTGGGTTTCTATAGACCCCTGTGGCCAGCCTCAACTGCCCTCTACTGGGAAGATTTTGGTGTCAGGGACGTTGGATTGTCCCCTAAGTTTCTGCTTCAGTTCTGCACTGTGGCGTGTGTTGTTTCATTCTTTCCGATATAAGGTGCACTTAGAGGGGAGGCCAGCTGTGACAACCTGCCAGGGATCGGGGAGGAAGGGTAGCATGGGGGCCATATGTCACTACTATGCCACCGTCTTTCTCCTCCTGCTTCTCGCCCAGGGCAGATGTGGTTGTCCTCCCTCTGGAGGTATCGGTTAACACATCAAGTCCTGGGCTGGAGAGGTGGCTTAGCTGTTAAGGCGTTCGCCTGCAAAGCCAAAGGACCTCAGTTTGATTCCCCAAGGACCCACATAAGCCAGATGCACAAGGTGGCACATGTGTCTGGAGTTCATTTGCAATGGCTAGAGGCCCTGGCGTGCCCCTTCTCTCTCCCCCACCCCACTCAAAGAAATCAATTTAATTTAAAAATTAGCCAGGCATGATGGTGCACGCCTTTAATCCCAGCACTCTGGAGGCAGAGGTAGGAGGATCGCTGTGAGTTCATTCGAGGCCACCCTGAGACTCCATAGTGAATTCTAGGTCAGCCTGAGCCACAGTGAGACCCTGCCTCGGGAAAAAAAAAAAAAAATCAAGTCCTTTACTGGGATCCCAGTCAGTAAAGGGAGGAGGTGGTAGGGCCATCAGATGGTTTTGTTTCTTTTGCACCTGACTCTGGGTGCTTGTTGAGGCCGGAAGTGACTTGCTATCAGTTCTGAGGGATTGCTGCCCGCACACTCCTCTGTTCTCAGCTCCAGCCTTGTTCCAAGCCTTCAGCCCTGGGCTTGTCTGTGTGGTCGGGGGTGTGCTCTTGGTGCCTCTTCGAACCCCAACCTGATCAATGATGAGTCATAGCAGCCACTTCTCTGGGGGAGACTGAGTGGGAGGGGGAAGGGATGTGTCCTCCACCATCCCTGATCCTTGGTAGGAGACTGGCTGATAGCAGAGGAACCTGTCTTGGCTGACAACAGTTGTAAGAAGACAAAACAAGTCCTGCACTTTAAATAAATGCAGTTTCTATATTTGTCAGTTACATCCGCACTAAAGCTGGAAAGAGACCGGGGCTGCCAGAGTCATTCAGTTGCGTTGTATCGTAGGCGAAGGTGAGGTCGAATCAGTAGTTCAACTGAAAAGCTTGAATGTAATCAAAGTAACCCTTGACAATTACCCCAGTCAGGCCCAGTGTTGGAGATGACCTATTATGCTTAATTAAATATGTGACTTTTGGGGGCTGGAGAGATGGCTGAGAGGTTAAAGGCACTTGCTTATAAAGCCTGATGGCCTGGCTTCAATTCCCCAGCACCCTTGTAAAGCCAAGTGTAGAAGCAATGCATGCTTCTGGAGTTTATTAGCAATGGCGGAGGCCCTGGTGTGCCCATTCTCTTACTCTCTCTCTCTTTCTGCCTGCCTGCTTCTGTCTCTCTATATATCAAATAAATAAATAAAATATTCTAAATATGCGACTTTTTCCATTCAGTGTTGGAAGTATTGGCTGTCCTCCTGAGTCTCATATGTTGTCTCTGTTTATGAAGAATTATACCGGCTAATGGTTTTGCTGGTTCTATGAGAGACAGGCTTGTTTTCCCAGAATGCCCTTTTCCTGCCTCATCTATGAGGTTGTGTTGGCATGTGTTGCATGCACCCATCATGGGACTCTACCTTTGTCCTCACTTGCTGCCCAAACTGCTCAGGAGCTTAGTAGACTCCCCCGATAACGAATAATAGCGATGGCTGTGTGTTCTGGCTGAGTTAAATGTTAAATGTATGTTACATTAAAACCCCCCAATTCTTTCTGTTTCATTAACCAGATTACTTGTAGGGGCACCTCGAGCAGAAGCCCTTCCACTGCAGAGGGCGAACAGAACAGGGGGTCTGTATAGCTGTGACATCACGTCCCGGGGACCTTGCACACGGATTGAATTTGATAATGATGGTGAGTCTGCGCTTCGCACATTTGGTCAGCCCGCCTGTACCCTACTTAACTTAACATGAGGAAGGAGAGTAGTGGTGACAAGCATTTATTCTTACAGAGAGAAGCCCCGTAGGTTCTCACTCTTCTATCCCAGGCTGACCTGGAACTCACTCTACAGCTACCGGCTGGCCTTGAACTCGCAGTGATCTGCCTACCTCAGCCCCTGGAGTGCTGGGCCAAGAGGACCTCTTTTAATTGTATCAGTCGTGGCTTTTTAAAAATATTATTATTATTTGTCCTGAAAATACTTTCTAAATCACACCGAGATGAGGCATTTTGCTGCCTCTACTAACCCTGGGTTCTAAATAAATATGGTGTATCCATGTTGCCACCTAGTGGCCCATTGAGTCTGTTGCAAAACTGAATTCAGCCTAGTGAAGAAAATTAAAACATCTGTATTTTAAACTCAAGCAGCCATGATTTATCACTTGTAAGAATGTTTTGGAGAGGGGTGGAGAGGTGTCTCAGCAGTGAAAGGTGCTTGCTTGCAAATCCTTACGTCCTGGGTTCGATTCCTCAGTACTCATATAAAGCCAAATGCACAAAGTGACACGCGTCTGAAGTTTATTTGTATTTGCAGTGGCAAGAAGCTCTGCTGTACCCATTCTCTCTCCCTCCCCCTTTGTGTGTGTCTGTCTTTCTCTTTCTCTCCTCCCCACCCCCACTCTATCCTTGCAAATAAATGAAAAGACTTTAAAAAAAAACAGGAATATTTGGGAGAGGGACTAGGAAGAGGGCTCAGAGGTCAAAGGCATTTGATTGCAAAGCCTGCCTGAGTTCAGTACCTGTGTAAGTTGTGCGCAGAAAGTGGTGTAAGTGTCTGGTGTTCATTTGCAGCAGAAAGTGACTCTGGTGCACCCATACAAACGGGGGGGGGGGTAAGATAAAAAGGTTAAAAGGTACAAATAAAAATTTGAAAAAAAATTGGGGGCAAGACTGTCTTATCTCTTAGCTGTTATTATTGTTGCTGTCGTCGTTCATTGGTGGCGCTGGGGATTTAACCTAGCGTCTTGCACCATCTCTCCAGCCCCAAAGCTTTTTATTATTATTTTTTTAATCTGGATCAGGTAACTGAATTTACTGAGCAGCTAGGCTTGAGATCAAGGCAGTTTAGAAACAGTTTCTTGTATTTTTGGTTCATAGCCTGGCAGTCACCTGGAAGGCCACTAACTGTCTATAACATGGGTTCCTTTCTGCAGCTGACCCTACATCAGAAAGCAAGGAGATCAGTGGATGGGGGTCACCGTCCAGAGTCAAGGTCCAGGAGGCAAAGTGGTGGTAAGTGCTATCCCGCTCTGTGCCGTGACTGGTCCTGCAGCAGCTGACCACGCACAGAGCCTCTGTCCGCGTGGGATTTGCGTCCCAGCCCTCTCAGACTCCCTGCTCAATTGGAAGCAGGGCCACATGTTAAGAAGAAGCAAAACCATCACTTCTCCTGTGACTGCTGCTATCTTATGACTGAGGTCTTACAACCTGCTTCTCTATAGAACTTTCAGATTCAAAGAACTTACAAGCACTAATTGAATCTTCCTGAAACTCGAGGTGGTTTTCAAGTAAGAAAGACAAGCCAAAGTACACGTAATTTCTGTTTAGGAACTTTGTGGGTTCTATAGATAAATCATTGCAAAATACGAGGATAGTCTTGGAAAATAACATCAGGTAACCTTGCTCTTATTTATTCTGAGCATCTTCATACAGAAGAGTGTTTGGTGGCTTGTGTGGCCTGGGAGTGCTTCCAGGTTGGAATACAGGTCTTTTTTTTTTTTTTTGGTCTGTTTGAGACTCTAGTTGTAGTAACAAAATTTGTATAGAAATGAGAATATTAGAGAACATGGAATTTTTCTCCTCAAGAGGGTGCATTATGGGAGATGGACTTGCATATTATATTTTCAGACACCCAGATTGTATTACATGGAAGGTAGCCATGAACACCCTGTGGAAATTATAGAGATTATTTCATCTCTTCTGGCAGGGTAATTCTCTCCACCTTTTAAAAATAGGAAATAATCTGAGATCTTGGAACATAGGCTAGGGAGTATTATAAGAAAGTAGTGTGGGTAGAAGGAAATGTCTTTGTTTTAGCTGTTTGCCTGATCCCTGTGAAAACGTGTCCATGATTTCTGTCCTCTGGAACATAATTACTTTCACATTGATGTGGCAGGTTTGTAGCCACTAAAAGCCAATTAAGTTAAGAAAATGTAGTAAGAAGGCGTTTCCTTTGTTTATGTGACAGGTAAATTTACGGATAAATTGCCTGTGGATACAGACTGACATTTCAATATTTAGATTGGAACTTTACTCTTTGAGTGAGAACAATTCAGAAGTTCTGTTTCCTGTGTGTTTATTAGTGGTCTCATTCGTCCCATTTTGTGGAAGGTTTGCTGGTTTGGAATCCTACCCCAGGATGAGGACATGTTTAATCATTCTATCTAGAATGAACCTCTTTATTATTGATAATTTTACCAATGCAATGAATTCTATGATATTTATTTATTTATTTATTTATTTATTTATGTATGTATTTATTATTTGCAAGCAGAGAGAGAGAGAATGGGCACACCAGGGCCTCCAGCCACTGCAAATGAACTCCAGACTCGTGTGCCCCTTGTGCGTCTGGCTTATGTGGGTCCTGGGGAATTGAACCTGGGTCCTTTGGCTTCTCAGGCAAAGGCCTTAACCGCTAGGCCATCTCTCCAGCCCCTATGGATTTTTAAATAACAAGATTTATAGACATGAGTGGACTGTTTATTTTCACCTACCTGCAGACATGTGCTCATCGATACGAAAAAAGACAACATGTTAATACAAAACAGGAATCACGAGACATCTTTGGGAGGTGTTATGTCCTGAGTCAGAACCTCAAGATTGAAGACGAAATGGATGGAGGAGACTGGAGTTTTTGCGATGGCCGGTTGAGGGGCCATGAAAAATTTGGTTCTTGTCAGCAAGGCGTAGCGGCTACTTTTACCAAAGACTTTCATTACATTGTGTTTGGAGCCCCGGGTACTTACAACTGGAAAGGTAGGACATCTGTATTCATAGAAGCATTAGAATATCAACAAAATTCCCATAATAGGCACTGTTTCCTAAGTTAACATGTGCCACAGGTATTTGTGTGTTGTAAAGTGGGATATTAAATCTCTACTGTGACTTTTAAGAATAATGGAAATGCTTTATTGTGAGAGATTTTTTTTTCTCTACTAGTATTTTACATCAGTTAACATTCTGCCTACAGGAATATGATTGTAGGAGTTGTTTTTGCTGTTTTATATTTGTTCCTTAAAGCTAAAGGTCTTCATTTTAAGTTAATGCTCTAAACTTAGAAGAATTAAGTGATGTGTACAAATAAGTGTGTTAACATGGGCACATCTTTCATTACACATAACATCAGAAGGTCATTTCTTACTAATGCAGTAAATTAGAACAGGTGAATAGCAGGTTGGGAGATTTGGAGTCAATTTGAGGTAAAGTTGGTTAATAGGCTTATTTAATTAATTTTGTTATGAGAAAAGGAGGTGCAGGGAGGAAGAGAGGGGAAAATGACCTTCACAGTTTTTGATCTAAATCTGGCCTGTTCTTGTAATAAAGTTCAGCTTCTCAGAAAAAAAATTAAGTAGGTATAGTGATAACTACATCATCAGACAACCTTGCTCTAATCCATGATGGAGAGAAATGCATCTGGTCTGTAAAATACAATTTTTTGAGAAATTTATTAGAATAAATCATAAGATTTTCATGAGTAAACAAAGGCTTAGGAGAAAAAGTTTCTATTTCCATTTGGAATTTTCCAAGTTTTTTTAAATAAAAATTTATTTATTTATTCATATTATTTATGAGGGAGAGACTTAGCACGCCAGGGCCTTAGCCACTGCAAATGAATTCCAGATGTGTGTGCCATTGTGTGCACATGCGCAAACTGAGTCACTTTGTGCATCTGGTTTACATGGATTATGGGGAGTCAGATTTGGGTCCTTATGCTTCACAGGCAGGTGCCTTAACTGCCAAGCCATCTCTCTGGCCCCAGAATTTTCCAAGTTTTAATGTAGCCTGGGGGTAATGTAGCCTAAGTAGCCAACTACTTAGAAGGTTGAATCAGGACAATGAGAAGTTTAAAGTACAGCCTGTATTGTAAGACCCTAATCAAAAGGAAAAGAAGGTTGGGGACATAGCCTAGTATAGAATACTTCCTTAGCATGTGTGTGGCCCTGTGTTTAATTAAACTCCAGTCTCTCTACTTTTCACTCTCTCTCTCACTCATACGCGTGCACGTGCACACCCACCCACCCTCCACACACACAAACACACCCACCCACCCACACACCCTTTCAAGTTTTGTGTTTGTGAAACCCTACCTCACAAACCCCCCCAAAAAAAAAAAAAGAAAGAAAGAAAAGGAAGAAATGTTTGTAACCTTGGGAAGTAATTCCCTTTCCTACCACTCACATCTCTGACAGAGTTTTTCATATAACCAAATCCCTCAGGTTATTTTGACCTAATTGAAAAAACATTTTGAATTCAAGAATAGCTTTATTTTTTTGGCAAGAAAATGTATCATTATGTAGCAAAACAATACAATAAAAATACCCACCAATTACATGTTTTTAAATTCATGGGATAATATGTCATCTATTAATCCAAACTTAAACTGTTGTGATTTATGTTTACTATATTATGAAATCTTTTTAATAATTGTAAGAATTTTCAAAAGATGAAGTTTTGGTTAAAGCACTTTGAAGAGAAGATCAATATATGAGTTTCTCCTTTAACTATAGAAAAGGAAATGACAGAATTATAGAGGACATGAAATATCATTCATATCAAGTTCATGTCATTAAAATTTATTTATTTTTAGATTTTGTTAACTAAACCACCATTCCATTTTTCATCT
Organism: Dipus sagitta; assembly: GCA_036346955.1. NCBI lineage: Eukaryota > Metazoa > Chordata > Mammalia > Rodentia > Dipodidae > Dipus > Dipus sagitta. The sequence goes on along the minus strand of CM070774.1, from coordinate 66,264,771 downwards.
AGTTTCATGACATCACAAAGATAGCTCATGAAAATGCACGAAGCAATTTTTAGATACCTATGGCAAATTTCTTTTACCTAAAAATTACATGACCATGTTTAACAATCTTAAAGGTCACCTCTCCCCTCTGCCTTTTTCCTTCTGAACCTCTCGTCCTATTCTTCCTGGTAACATGGGGCATGTTTATTAGGAACCATTTATTTTATTTGTTTCATCTTTATTTTTGTTGTTGTTGTTGTTTTCCATCTCATTCCTTCAGGGATTGTGCGCGTAGAACAAAAGAATAACACTTTTTTTGACATGAACATCTTTGAAGATGGCCCTTATGAAGTTGGTGGAGAGACTGACCATGATGAAAGTCTCGTTCCCGTTCCTGCTAACAGTTACTTAGGTAGGAACGAGCGGAGGGGGCGCTGCCCATTCGCTGTGTGGGTCTTCCTCTCAGGGCCTACAAGCTCCTGGACTCTTAGGCTGAGAAGAGGCCAGGTAGGGAGCCGGGCAGGGCCTTGCTGCATTTGTCTCAACGTGACACACCTCAGTGGTGGGCAACCAACTTGCCTGCTGACCGGGCTCCTTGTGTGGCCTGAGCGCCCTCACTGAGGGAAGAACATGCTAGTGATCCACCATCACGTGCGCTCCCACGTGAGCGGAGATCTGTTTCCTGAGAAAATGGCAGCCTGTGTATCTTGCAGCAGATCCTCTGAGAGGAAGAGCCTGAGTGTCCAGGGTAGGCTAAGCCTCCCTCCTCACCCTTCAGGGCCTCTTCTGGGGATACTCTTAAGAGTGTCACTTAGGAAGTTTCTCTTAAGTAGCAGGTCAAGGCCTACAGGTCCTTCCTTGGTGACTGTCCTTCTCCAAGGCATGGCCCTGTGTCTGAATGGGGGCTCCCCTGTCAGAGGGCCTGGCGAGTGGCAGCGGGGCTCTCCAGACAAGGCCAGGCAGGACTGCTAGAGCGCCTTGGAGGACACCCAGATTGTGTCTTAAGTGCCAATCCCTTAACTCCCGAGGCTTGTTTGCATTACTAATGGTGTCCTAAATTATTCCCACACATTATGATAATTACACAAAGGCTTTTAAAAGCTTTAGTTCTTGGTGTGAGTTGACATAAAGAATAATCATTGCACATTTCTTGGGAAAAAAATGTAAAATATCTTCTAAACCTAAATATATTTGTAACCTATTTTTTAAAAATGATGAGGGGGGGGGGAAGTTCCCATATGTTACAGATCTTACTGGAACAACTGAAGGTAAAAAAAAAAAAAAAAGGGAAATAGAGAGGGTACATCTAGATATATAAATCATCCCAAATTAATATACCAGCAAGATACTGTAAGATTCGAATTGTATAAATACGCATGAAAAATACTGTTAATTAAAAACAAAATACCTTTCATTTACTCTATCGCCCCCCCAACCACAAATTGATAAGAAGGGCATAGAAAAGAGATGCTTATTAAGTATTTGTATACCTTGAGTCAGGAGCCATACTCAACTGCTTTATACTGTAGTACTATAAAAGATTATTGTCCCCCCCCCTTTTTTTTTACTTGTGAGTAATACTGTGGCTCAGAGAGCTTAATTTTCTAGCCCAAGATCACACCATTAATAATCCTCAACCAAGGGGAGAAATACTCATGAAAATGATGGATCTGGGAAGCAGCCGGGTGTGTGAATGGTCTGTTAGTGGCCCTGCAGGACAAGAAGGGCGCTCAGGGGCAAGGATTTTCAAGGTAAAACCTTTTCAAGGGAAATATCAAGAAACCAATATTTTATTTGAACATATATTATCCACCTCTGTTGTTTTTTTTTTTCTTTCCCCAAGTGTGTTATTTAGGGATTATGTGTAATGGGAGGCATTTAATATTAATTGTTCTGGCCAAGAAACCAACACTTTGGTCTTTTAGATGTCCCTGGGTTTTATAAACACAGCTGCTGGCAAGAGTATGAGGACATGGGGAGCCTTCTTTCTAAAGCACATTTGCCTCTTTTAGAATGGATTTCCTTGAAAAGTGGATGTCCGAAAAAGAAATCAAGTCTGTATTGTTACATCTTGCTTTGTTTGTGCAGGGTGTGTGTGTGTGTGTCGGGGGGGGGGGGGGTCATCATTTCAGAAGATCAGTGGGTTTGGGGAATAAAATGGCCCGTCTGAGTTTTGAGGAGCTGGCAAAGAGGACAGCTTGCTGAATACAGTCGTAGCTACATCCTCCAGCCGGGATGTCTACCTTGCTCCTGCCTCTTACCAAGCATAATTGTTTTTTTTTTTTTTTCTCCAATCTCTTCCATCCCGTGCATGTGTACAGGCCTGCTGTTTCTGACCAGCATTTCCTATACAGATCCTGATCAGTTTGTTTATAAAACACGGCCTCCCAGAGAGCGGCCTGACACATCCCCTGGTGTGATGATGAATAGCTACCTAGGTTTGTGACCTCTGAGATGACAAATAAATTGCCTTGGTCATGGTCATTTAAAATTTTTTTTTGATCCATACAGAGCATAAATCTTTTTATTTTCGATTTCATTTTAAGTGAAGCACACACAGAAAGCATGCCGTGGTCGAGACTCTGTTGCCACATGGGTTTCAGAGCTGGATTCAATTATATCGCCCTATTCTAGATGTGTAGCTCATTGTATTTTTTCAGCTCACTTCACAATTTGAGAACTGCGACAGCAGTGGTGACACTCTTTATAAATAAAATCCAATAGAAAGCGTGAACTGGCGTTATCCTGAATCTGCCGCACCTTTCTATAGAAAGATCTGATTCATTTGAAGAGCACTGGCGAGGGGTGTTTGTTTATATTTGATATCTTGGCACATCTCTGTCTGGACTCTGACACGCTCCTTCATGCTTCATAACCAGGGCTTCCAGTGTTCTCTGCCCTCTGATCAAGCATGTAACTGAACCCAGGGACAACCAAGTCACCTCTGTTGTTTACACGAGGTTCTCAAATACTGTGTCTCACCCTGCATGGTTTCATTTGCATGTTTGTGTCTGTGACCCGAGTTGGTTGTTCAGAACAGTGAAATGCTGTCTGAGGTGTATCGGTGATGTTAGCATGTGTTCTTGTCTAATGACCAGCTGGACAGATGAATATGGATGCTGTTCATTGTAAAAAAAATACTGGCCACAGCATTACAGCAGAACCCTGTGACGTGAGCTCAGCAGTGAGCAATATGATGAAATATTCCAGTGGCCTTTAGTATCCAGCTTATTACTCTTTTACTATAGTAAAAGATGGGGCTTATAAGATGGGGTTCTTACAGTAGAAGGTAGCAAGATGGGGTTTGAATTGGTTCTTAAGATGCATGAATACGTCATACTTCAAATTCACACAGATGCTAAGTGGCATTGACCCTTTACGTTAAAAGTCCTAGTATCCATAGAAAGCAGTAAAATTGTCCCAGCCCCCTGTCCTCTTGTCACATCTCACAGTGCTATAACTCCTATTATGAAGAGGAAAGCAGGCGGGAAGGCCAGAGGAGAGCTGGGTGGAAATCCAGAGGAGAAGGTAACGGTGGACCTCCTGAGTGAGATGCAGGATTGTCGCACCAAGCTGTATTTTGTTTTTCTAGGCTTCTCCTTGGACTCGGGCAAAGGTATTGTTTCTAAAGATGAAATCACTTTTGTATCTGGTGCTCCCAGAGCCAATCACAGTGGAGCTGTGGTTTTGCTCAAAAGAGACATGAAGTCTGCACATCTTCTCCCCGAGCACATCTTTGATGGGGAAGGTCTGGCTTCTTCGTTTGGCTATGACGTGGCAGTCGTGGACCTCAACAAAGATGGGTAAGAACGTCCTCGGATATTTTATACTGCTAATCATAGCTGTTTTGGCTGGCTTCCGCAGGGACTCGAACCTGTCCGTTCAGGTTCAGGAATATATTTGCTGCCAAATTTTAACCATCCCCATTACATCTTTATTTCCATGATGGTTACTGATGTTGATTATCCTACCCAAAGTATAGGATTACCTTTTCCATATTCAGTTTTCATTCATGTCTTGGGATCATGGGTTTATGAGAATTTAAATATAAAAATAGGGCTGGAGAGACAGCTTAGTGGTTAAGGTACTTGCCTGCAAAGCCAAAGGACCAAGGTTCGATTTCCCAGGACGTTAAGCCAGATGCACAAGGTGGCGCATGCATCTGGAGTTAGTTTGCAGAGGCTAGAGGCCCTGACATGCCCATTCTCCCCTCCCCCCCCCGTGTCTTTTTCTCTCTCAAATAAATAAGAATAAAATATTTTTTTAAAGTTTTTAATTACCCAGAAAATGACATCTATGTAATTCTGTTCTGAGGTTGGTCAGTCTCTCTCTCACTGTTTACTTGTTTACTCTGTAGTCCAGACTGGTCTCAAACTCATTGTGATCCTCCTTGCCTCAACCTTCCATGTGTTAGGATTACAGCCCTGTTTTCTGCGGTTTCTTGAAAGGCTGCTGGATCATCTAGACTATCTTACCGAAAGTGGGGACTGGTGACAAATTCAGTACATAGATGACTGGCAGCTGTTGGTACCAATTGGGGGTGGTGTTGGGGGTAGTGGGGATCTTTGCCAAGAGTCCTCTGTACTGTGGCTTTAACTTTCTCGGGGGATATATTATAGGCTACATTGACTTTTCGGTTAAACATATTAATTGCTGAGGTATAAGTTCTAGATGTGAGGACCTTTCTATCGTATCTGTGTGTCCTTAGTACCTAGATTAGTAGTGTTTTCACTTAGCTTGTTGGTCCTTCAGCCAGTGGTTCAAGTTCTGCCCCTCCTTTATGTTTTCAGGTGGCAAGATATAGTTATCGGAGCCCCACAATATTTTGACAGAGGAGGAGAAGTTGGAGGTGCAGTGTACGTCTACATTAACCAGCAAGGCAGATGGAAAAATGTGAAGCCAATTCGTCTGAATGGGACCAAAGATTCTATGTTTGGAATTGCAGTCAAAAATATCGGAGATATTAATCAAGATGGCTTTCCAGGTGGATAATAGATTGTGAAGTAGTTAATGGTTCTTATAAATTGGTCTGTTGTCGGTAATGGGTGTTTAATGGCATCTTACATTACTATAGTGGAGTAATTTTTGTAATGTGATGTCAACAGATATTGCAGTTGGAGCTCCCTACGATGACCTGGGGAAAGTTTTTATCTATCACGGAGCTGCACATGGAATAAACACCAAACCAACACAGGTAACCTGTGGATAATCTGGATTTCCACAAGTAGACAGACTCTTAGCTTTTTGCCTAGTAATATGTTATTTAGGCTTAAATAAATGCCCTTATTTTATTTCCAAGTATGCACTAGGATGAATTTTGTTCTAAAGCTAGATCATGGCTTTGAAATACACACACAAATACAATGACCTGCTTATTTCAATTGGAAAGTTTCCTGGATATGTTAGGAAATCAAAGTAACCCAGAGTAAAAGACTGTTCTGTCCTGATAGCAGGAAGAGGTGGGACTATGGTCTATTTCCTTTCATGTTTAACGGAGATGAAACTTAAAAGATTATAATGACATGGGGAACCCAGACTCCAAACATTTTTTAAATTGCTTTTGAAAATAGGATTTCTGTAGGATAGATAGGGAAATTTGGTGTGAAATGCTCTGATGTTATTAAGTGTTATTATACAGATTCAAAAATTGGCTTTTATCCCATGGAATACTGTGTCAGATATCAGATGGCTTTTATCAAATGCATGGAGTATTAGTTAATATACATTTATAACATAATATAGTATGGCCTATTTACAAAGAAAATGAACCTTCAGTTCGAAAGAAACTTTCTTTTGGGTGCTTGGTTCAGGGCCTGTAACTCAGGGTCAGTGTGTGGGATGCAAGCTCTCTACCTCTCTGAGCTATTATCTCCACTTTTTATGCCTTTTTAAAAGCAGAAATCAGCAGCTTATTTGGTGGTCTAGTGTCCATTCTGATGCCCTGCATCTTTCAGGTTCTTGAGGGTACATCACCTTATTTTGGATATTCAATTGCTGGAAACATGGACCTGGATAGGAATTCCTACCCTGACGTTGCTGTTGGTTCCTTGTCAGACTCAGTGACTATTTTCAGGTATGTTATCTTTGATTAAGCAAGTCTCATAACTGGGTTATGCTGATATTTTTGACCTTTTGGATTACAACAGGTAACACCTATACTTCAAAGACTTGTATGAGTTTGAAATATATTTCTCATACTTTAAAAATACATACTTAGAGCCAAGCGTGGTGGCACACGCCTTTAATCCCAGCACTTGGGAGGCAGAGGTAGGAGGATCACTGTGAGTTTGAGGCCACCCTGAGACTACATAGTTAATTCCAGGTCAGCCTGGGCTACAGTGAGACCCTACCTTGAAAAAGAAAAAAAAAAAACATATTTATTTGAGAAGTGAGAGAGAGAAAGAGGAGGTAGAAAGAAAAAGAATAGGCACACCAGGGCCTCCAGACACTGCAAATGAACTCTAGATGTACCGCCTTGTGTATCTGGCTTGCTTGGGTCCTGAGGATTTGAACCGGAGTCCTTTGGCTTTGCAGGCATGCGCCTAAACCGTTAAGCCATCTCTCCAGCTCTGTTTCTTTTACTTTTGAGAGTGGTATAATGGAAATGTCTTGTGAACAGGGCAGATGGCACAGTAGATAAGTGCTTGCTAGGCAAGGATAAATACGTGAGTTGGGATCTCTAGAGCCCATTAAGAGTCAGGTGCTGTAGCACAAGAGTCTGTAACCTCAGCCTCCCAGCCCACCTCTGGTAAGAAGGGAGGTGGACACAGACGGGAGCTCCAAAAACACACTGGCCAGCTAGCCTGGGAAACAAGAGACCCCCCTCAGTAAAGTAGAAGATGAGGACTTATACCAGAAGTTGTCCTCTGGCCCCCACAGTGCACACTGGGCACATGCTGTACCCACATCCAACACCCCCCCATACACATACATAGCAAAATAAAACATTCTAGAAGTTTTTTCTGCTAGTAAGCTAATTGGGATAAAGGTAGATCAGAATTTTTGAAATATTTTAAAAATAGTTTTATTGATTGATTGAAGAAAGGAAGAGACATAGAAAAAGAGGCAGACAGAGAGAGAGAGGGGAGTGGGTAGGGGTATCCCAGGGCCTCCTGCCACTTCAAATGAACTTTAGACACATGTGCCACATTGCACATCTGGCTTTATGAGGGTACTGAGGAATCGAACCTGGGCCCTTGGGCTTTGTAAGCAAGTAATTTTAATTGCTGAACTATCTCTCAAACTCGAGGTTTTTTTTTTTGGCATCATAGATATATCTAAAACGTTTCTTTTGATTAAAAAGCAAAACACATAAAACTTGACAATATAGAGAAGTAAATCTTTTATAATTCATCATTTTTGTTTGCTTTATGTAATTTTGATTTTTCTTTTGTTTGAATTTCACTGCTCATTCTTCAACTCCAAAAATTTGATTGATATTCTTTTATAAAGTCTGTGGTTATGCATGTATGTTTACAAAATTGAGATCATAACGTGCATATTTTTCTGATCTGCTTTTGTTCACGGATGATCACAGTAGACTTGCCCTATGCCACCGAGTCCTCTCCTAAAGTGAAGACGTCACCATGGGATGGGTTCACGGTTCATCCACCCAGCTGCCGTACTGTCACTGGAAGTCTACATTACTTCCCGGACACGCCCCACCCCACCATGGCACAAAACTCTTGTGTCAAACATCCCTGCATTTGTTAGGCCCTGCCTTATTTCCTTACAGTAGTTTTCTGAAGGTGAAGTTGCGGTGTGCAGTGGAAGACTTGCTTCAGGTTGCTCAGAAGACCTCCAGAAAGGCTGTGACGGTGTGAGCGTATGCCTGTCGACTGACTGCCTTTGAGTCTCTTTTTCCCGGTCAAGCATTATTTCTGGAAATACCATTAAAAATGTTTTATTTTTTTTTCCTTTTAGAAGTAAAAAAAAAATTTTTTTTAATGTTAGTACAGATTCATAAGCAAACACCTTTAACCACTGAGCTGTCACTCCAGCTCTAATATGTAATAGCCCAGGCTGGCCTCAACCCCTGATCCTCATGCCTTGCCTCTCCAGCAATTTCCTACCAGCGTGTACCACTAGAGCTGGTCCAATATAGCTTGTAAAAGGTGCAAGCTCTTACGTGTGCATGTCTTCCTCAAAATAATTTTAACAATTTTGAGTGTCTCTATACTTTTAGGATAATCAAAAGACCATAGACACTGCTGCTCTCTGATAGGGCTTATAAAAATGTAATGTCTTAGCTAGGCATGATGGCTGTGCCTGTAATCCCAGCACTCAGAATACTGAGGCAGGAGGATCACAAGGTTGACGCCAGTCTGGTCTATCCACATAGTGAGTCACAGGCCAGTCAAGGCTACAAGGCTTGAAAGTATTAAAAGCTCAAGTTTTTTTTTTTAAGTAACATTTTTTTGATACTTGTCTCTTTTTTTCTCTTAAATATTTTATTTATTTACTTATTTATGAGAGAGAATGGGATTGGCAGGGCCTCCAGCCACTGTAAACATACTCCAGACACATTTGCCACCTTGTGCATCTGGCTTATGTAGGTACTGGGGAATCAAACCTGGATCCTTAGGCTTCACAGGCAAGCACCTTAACCACTAAGTCACCTCCCCAGCCCAGTACTTGTCTTTTTTTTTTCAAGGTAGGGTCTCACTCTAGCCCTGGCTGACCTGGAAGTCACTACGCAGTCTCAGAGTGGCCTCGAACTCACGGCGATCCTCCTACTTCTGCCTCCCATGCGCTGGGATTAAAGGTGTACGCCACCATGCCTGACTAATACTTGTCTCTTTTTAAAATATTTATTTATTTATTTTCAAGCAGAGAGAGATAGACAGAGAATGGGCACACTAGGGTCTTTAGCTGCTGCAAATTAACTCCAGATGCATGCACCACTTTATGCATCCAGCTTTACATGGGTCCTGGAGAATTAAACCTGAGGCTTTTTGGCTTTGCAGGCAAGTGTCTTAACCACAGAGCAATCTCTCCAGCCCCAATACTTGTCTTTTTTTTTTTTAATAGACATATTCTAGGGCCTAGTATTAGTCCACCATCTTTACTGAATTAATCCCTAGTTGGCAGAAATCATAGTCTCTGATCTTTATTCTAAGCAATATGTCTATATGATGTTTTTAAAAGAAAAATCCCTGAGATACAGGCTAGTATACCTTAATACTAGTACATATGTGCTCAGGAGAGTATAATACTTTATGTTGGTGACAACAGCCTTTAAGGGAACCTATTTTTTCACAGCCCTACCAGTAATAAATATGAGGAATCGAATCTGTGCCAGATAATTCATTGCACCTATGATTTAATTTGCATGTATTTTTTTTGATGGTTTTGCTGTGTGCCCCAACTTGGCATGCCCCTCTAAGCTTCCTGCCCCTGCTCCAGAGTGCTGCCCTTACAGGAGTCTACCATTATGCCCATCTGCTTGGGTTCATTGTTCTTTTCTTTTTAACTCTTTGGTCTTCCAGTCATTTTTATTTCTTAAAGTTATCTTTGGAGAAATGGACAATGAAATCCTAAGTTGAAAGATGGCTTAGCGGTTGAGGCACTTGCCTGGGAAGCCTTAAGTACTCATGTTCAACCCTCCAGATTCCACGTAAGCCAAACACACAAGGTGATGTGAGTGCGCCAGGTCGCACATGCGCACATGCGCACAAGATGGCACATGTATCTGCAGTTGAATTGCACCAGCTGGAGACCCTGGCATGCCAGTTCTTCCCCGCTCCTCATAAAAAATAGAAAAAATATATTAAAATATTAAAATAGCTATATGCAGGACTGAGGAGATGGCTTAGCAGTTAAGGCACTTGCCTATGAAGCCTAAGGACCCATGTTCAACTCCCCAGATCTCTTGTAGGCCAGATGCACAGGTGATGCATGCGCAAGGTTATACATGCACACAAGATGGCACATGTGTCTGGAGTTTGATTACAGTGGCTAAAGGCCTTGGCACGCCAATTCATTCCACTCCCCTCTTTAAAAAAGTGGGGGGCTGGAGAGATGGCTTAGTGGTTAAGCACTTTACCATGAAGCCAAACGACCCAGGTTCGATTCCCCAGGACCCACGTTAGCCAGATGCACAAGGGGGCGCACAAGTCCGGAGTTCGTTTGCAGTGGCTGGAGGCCCTAGAGCACCCATTCTCTCTCTGTCTCTTTCTCTTTCTGCCTCTTTCTCTGTTGCTCTCAAATAAATAAATAAAAATAAACAAAAAATTAAAAATAAAAGGCCAGTCTGTCAGACTTCCCTCAGAAAAGAAAAAGTAGCTGTATGCATAGACGGGAGATGACTCAGTGGGTAATAGCACTTGCTGAGTGAGACACCTACCCTCTCATTGCTGGGGAAAACACCTGACCAGAAGCAGGTTGGAGAAGGAAAAGGTTTATTTCCACTTACAGTTCTAAGGGGAAGTTTTGTCGAGGCAGGGAAGGCATGGTACGAACAGACGGCCAGCTGGGCATCATGTTTCCGCAGCCGCAGGAAGGAAGCAGGACTAGACTTGGAGCTGGGCTCTATTACCCCAAAGTCTGCTCCCAGCAAAACACTGTCCTCAATAAGACTCCACCTCTCAAAGGTCCTACAGTGTTCCCAAATAGCTACCAGCTGGGGACCAAGTATTCCATATATGGGATGCTATGTGGGGGGTGGCGGTGGCATTTTATATTCAAACCACCACACTGCAAGCATAAGGACCTGGATTTGACCCCGCACCTATGTAAAAAGCTGAGCGTGGTCATGTGCACCTGTAATCTCCATGCTGAGGCGGGTGGAGGCAGGGTCGGTAGGGCTTGCTGGTTAGCCAGTTTAGACGGAAAACACTGAGTTCTAGCTCCTGTCTTCAGGAAATAAGGCAGAGGGATAAAGGGCACTCAGTGTTTTCCCGTGGCCTCTGAATGCATGTAACTGTGCATCTGCACACATAAACACTGCGTGACACAAAGAAAGGTAGGCTGTATGCCATAAAGGCTTGCTGTCGTTACTGTCCCGTAGTTTCAGAAGAGTGCTAGGTATAAAGGCAGCCAGGTGTAAAGGCAGCCTCATGCTTGATATGTAATAGTCTCAAAAGACCCCTGGCAACGAGAAACCAAGCCCAGGACATTTGTTGCTTCTTGAAATGGAGTCTCACTATACTGCCCGGGCTGGTCTTGAACTCCTGAGCGCAGAGAATCCTTCTGCCTCAACCTTTCAAGTAACTGACCTACGGGTACTGACTCACCACTGTGCCTGGCTCACAGGATGCTGGGAGAATTTGTTGGTATGGCGAAAGAAAAGTCATCTTCTGGTTAATAATATCTGTGAAAGCCATCTCATAAAGCAGAAGTTACTTACAGATGGCAGAAGATGTCAAAATTAATGGAGAAGAATGTATCTGAGATACTGAGGCTGAAGGAAGAAACTAACCAAACACAGAAAGTTAAATGTTCCGAGTACACGTGCCTGTGATTCGGAAAGGCGAGCCCTCAGGGATGTTGTTGCATTAGTAGTGGTCTGTGTTCCCCGTCTGCAGACATCACTCTTGGGATTGTATTGAGCTTCTGAACCGGGGCTGGTGCAGGGCATGGTGGCTCTCCCGGATTAATGTGCTCAGAAGGTGTTCTACTTGGTGGTTCTCACACACTACCTTGAATGAGCATTTCTCTGCTATATTATATTTGTGTAAACGTTAAAGCAATTCAACATTTTTTTTTCGAGGTAGGGTCTCACTCTAGCCCAGGCTGACCTGGAATTCACTGTGGAGTCTCAGGGTGACCTCGAACTCACGGCAATCCTCCTACCTCTACCTCCCGAGTGCTGGGATTAAAGGTGTGCGCCACCATGCCCGGCAATGCAACATTGTTTAAGAGTACAAAAGAATACAACATTCAGCTGTTTTAGCAAGCTTTTCATCAAAAGGAAACTTGAAGTTCTAATTCTTAGTAACAGCATTCATTTTCAAGAAAACTTGACTGCATGTACCAAAATCGAGGTGCCAAGTTTTTCCAGTATATAACTGAACTTTGAGTAGTTAACCGTGTGCCTCTGTGTTGAGTGTGTTTCGTTCCCTGCCCTGCTAAGCAGGTCACAGTGAACCCTATGAACGGCAGCTTCTTTCTCCGTCAGTGGAGTGAAAGCAGGTATCAGAACTGTTCAGTAACAACAGCACAGACTTCATTAGGATGCAGATGAGGAAACGAGGCTAGCTTGGGCTTGGATGCTGGGTCCTAGAAAGCAGGGTGGCAAGCTAGTGTTACCTTGTGTGTTAAAAGACACATTTTTTTCATCATTCATATGAACTGTAGCCTCAAAAAATGTATTCTTTGTGCATTTGAAAAGCAGAACAATTAAAAGCAGATCTAAGCCTGGGAATAGTGGCTCATGCATGTAATCCCAGCGCTTGAGAAATTGAGGCAGATTCATTGTTCCATGGGTTCAAGACCAGCCTGGACCATAGAGTGAGAGCCTCTCTCTAAAATAAAATAAAATAACAAAAATAAATAAAATAAAATAATAAAAAAACCTAAGGCAGAAATGTAGTTAAAGTGTTTTGATATTTCATGCATTAATGAATTAATGTCCATGATAGTTAAGACACTATTAGCAACTGATTTTAAAGTCCTTGTTGAATAAGGACAATAAGTAAAACTACACCTTTGTGCTGAAGTATGCTATCATAACTTAAATTGAGACTGTCTCGTCAGTACCTTAGAAACTCACAGCTGTCTAAATATGCAGTAAAAATAGAAGACTGAACAGTCGCGATAAAGGCAATAAGAAATGGGGAACGCGGGCAGCATTTAAATGGCCCCTGCCTTCACCATGAGGGCATTCATGCCCTCTCCAGCTACCAGTAGATTGATTCCAGAAGGTCGAGGTAGCTGTTCTGGGTTTGGAACACATTTTCCTATTAAAAACACTGTTCCCCAAGATGTCTGTGTTTACCACAAACCACCCGTCAGCCTAACTGGATCCGTGTGGTAGTGAAACTATAGACCCATTCTGAGTTTGGCTGGCCTGGTGAGAGGTAAGCCACAATCCCCGTCATACCCCCCCAGCCACCCACCACCACGTACTGGTGTTTCTTGTGGCCGTGACAGAGCTTAGGCCATGGGCCCTTGGTGACTTCTTTTGTCTGCCCAGAGAAGATGTCTCACATGGTGAGCAGGGCAAAGGTGAGGGAGTCTCTTCTAGAATGTTGAGTGTAGGTTGGAGCAGAACAGAGATGGGACAAGGTCAGGGGTTCAAGCTTCTGCTGACAGATATTGTGGGGCTGAAAAGTCAGTCTTTTGTTGTTTTATTTTTGAGAAAGAGTAGCACTATGCAACCCAGGATGGCCTCAGACTCATGACCCGAACTAGGATGCCATGTCCAGTTTGTAGTCTAGTCTTAAGGTTGGGAATGAGAGATTTTGAGGGAGGATAAAGAAGGAAAAATGTTTGTAAGATAGAGACTTAAAAGTTCAAGATTGGGGTGGGGAGATACTTAGTGTATTGGTGAAGTGGTTGCCTCACAGCCATAAGAACTTGATTTGGATCCCCAGAACCCATGTACAAAATGCCAGGCATGGTGGCACACAGTTGGAATTCCAACACTGGTGGTAATGGAGACAGGTGGCTCTCTGGGCCTCAAAGGCCAGCAAGTTTAGCCTGCTTGGCAAGTTACAGGCCAGGGCGACACCTGTCTGATAAAACAACACCCGAGGTTGTCCTCTGGCCACCACACATAGGCGCACACATGTACACACTTAATTGTGCATGCATGCACACACATATACATACAAAGTCCAGAGTCAACTGTCCTACTAAAATTAACGTACATGAAGATACCTGACCACAGACCAATGTTAGGTGTATATTGATAGAAATATTTGTAGAGTATTAGAATTACTTATTATTAATGTTATTGATAATTAACAGTGCACATATAATCTCCCTCCCGTAAGAATAGCTTTTACCAAAAATATAAAGGTAATAAGCAGTGGCAAGGATGTAGGGAAAAGAGAATATTTGTCTTGGTTGGAATGCACATTAATACAACTATCATGGAAAAACAACATGGAGATTCCTTTTAAAAAGTAGAAATAAAAAAGCCGGGCGTGGTGGCACACGCCTTTAATCCCAGCACTCGGGAGGCAGAGGTAGGAGGATCACCGTGAGTTCGAGGCCACCCTGAGACTCCATAGTGAATTCCAGGTCAGCTTGAGCTAGAGTGAGACCCTACCTCGGAAAACCGAAAAAAAAAAAAAAAAAAAAAAAAGTAGAAATAAGCTGGGTGTGGTGGTGCTTGACTTTAATCTCAGAACTCAGGACTGCCCTGAGTTCAAGGGCACCCTGAGACAGTGAATCCAGGTCATCCAGGACTAGAGTGAGACCCTATCTCAAAAAACAACAACAACAAAAAAAGTAGAAATAGAACTACCATAGTATCCAGCATTCCTGCATTCGTATTATTGGGTACATATCCAAAGGAAATAAGATAAATATTTCAAAATGACATCAGAATTCCCATGTTCCTGGGACCTGTCAGCTAAAAATGTACAAAGAAAATTGGGTTGGGTATATAGACACAGTGGAATACAGTGCAGCTGTTGAATTCTTGTCGTCTGTGATAAGCATGGATGTGATTGGGGATCACTGTGTTAAGTGGAATAAGGCAGACCCAAAAATACAAGCACCAGGTGATCTCATCCATATGTGGAATCTCAAAACATTGACCTCACAGCAGCTGAGAATAGAAGGCTGGTTCCCAGTGTCTGGGGAGAAGGTGGGAGGGAGGCAGGAGGAAAGGTTGATCTGTGAGTATGAAGTTAAAGTTAGATGGGAACAAGGAATGCTGGTGTGCTGTTTTACAGTAGCATGACTGCAGATAACAATAACGTACTATATTATTTCTTTTTCTTTTTCTTTTTTTCTTTTTGGTTTTTCGAGGTTGGTTCTCACTCTGGCCCAGGCTGACCTGGAATTCACTATGTAGTCTCAGGATGGCCTCAAACTCATGGCGATCCTCGTACCTCTGCCTCCTGTGTGCTGGGATTAAAGGCGTGCACCACCACACCTGGCGTGTATTTTTAAAAGCTTCAAGACTTTTTGCATGTTGAAATAGATATCTTTACCCTGATTCAAACATTAAGTAATATATACATGTGTAGAAACATCACAAGGTACTCATAAGTACATACAGTTTTTCTTTCTTATAGTACTGGGGATTGAATTTATGAGAGAAAGAGAAACAAAGAGAGAGAATTGGTATGCCAGGGCCTCTAGCCACTGCAATCAAACGCCAGAAGCGTGTGCCACCATGTGCACATGTGTGACCTTGTACATCTGGCTTACATGGGTTCTGGGGATTTAAACCTGAGTCCTTAGACTTCACAGGCAAACACTTTAACTGCTAAACCATCTCTCCAGCCCTCCACAGACCTTTTTTTTTTTTTTTTTTTTTCCTAATGGTTGTTTCATTTTGAGACAGGAGTTCCCTAAGTTGGTCAGGCTGACCTTAAATTTGCTATGACACCTAGGTAGAGCTAGAGTTTGCAATCCTCTTAGCTCAGCCTTTCACGTAGCTAGGATTACAGACTTGTGTTACCAGGATAGTGTGTACAATTAATTTTATTTATAGATTTTTTTCCAAGACAAGGTGTCAATATACAGCACAGGTTGGCCTCAAACTTACTTGAGTATTGGAATTATAAGTATGTGCCATCATGCTTGGCTACTCCATACAATGTTTATGGATCAATTTAAAATTTTAAATAAAATAAAGCTTGTTTCTTTAGACAAAGTCTCACTGTGTAGCACTAACTGGCCTAGAATTGGATATGGAGGCCAGCCTTGGACAGCAGCAACTCTCCTGCCTTTGTCCCCAGATTCTTTTTGAATCTTGTTTGTGTGTATGAGTGTAGGCAAGGACATGCATGTGTCATGGCACACATGTGGAGGTCAGAGGACAACCTCAGGTGTCATTCTTCACCTTCCACCTTTTTTGAGGCAGGGTCCCTTGATCGCCACTGCATACGCCAGGCTAGGCAGGGTCTCTTGATCACCACTGCATATGCCAGGCTAGGCAGGGTCTCTTGATCGCCACTGATTATGCCAGGCTAGGCAGGGTCTCTTGATCGCCACTACATATGCCAGGCCAGTTGGTCTGCAGTTTTCACAGATTCTACTGTCTCCACCTTTCACCTTGCCCAGGTGCACACTGGGATTACAAATGTGCACTACCTTGTCCAGGCTTATAAGAGTTCTGGGGACCCGACCTCAAGCCTGTCATGCTTGCCTGCCAAGCGCTACTGAGCTGTGTCCCCAGCCACAGTGAAAATTTCAAATGCACACATACTTGCGCTCATTTACGGAATTTATCCGTGAATAAGCTCAGGTGTATATAGATTTTTGTACATTGTTGTTTGTCAGAGCATAGACTCCAACAACAACACGGATGACCACTGATGATTACATAAGGGATGTGCAGTTGAAACCAGTAGGTTTGAAGACTAAAGAATTAGATCTAGGGCTGGAGAGATGGCTTAGCTGTTAAGCGCTTGCCTGTGAAGCCTAAGGACCCCGGTTCGAGGCTCGATTCCCCAGGACCCACGTCAGCCAGATGCACAAGGGGGAGCTTTGCAGTTCGTTTGCAGTGGCTGGAGGCCCTGGCGCGCCCATTCTCTCTCTCTGTCACTCTCAAATAAATAAATAAAAATGAACAAAAAAATTTTTAAAAAAAGAATTAGATCTAATATGTAGATCTAAGACCACCTCCAAAATGTCTATGAGACAGAACTCTAAAATATTAATGAGACAAAGCAATATACAAAACAATAAGCATGAAAAGCTCCTAGTTTGTTGAAACTGTATGCATTTTTTTTGAGGTACGGTCTCACTCTAGCTCAGGCTGACCTGGAATTTACTATGGAGTCTCAGGGTGGCCTCGAACTCACAGTGGTCCTCCTACCTCTGCCTCCCAAGTGCTGGGATTAAAGGCGTGCACCACCACACCCAGCTGAAATTGTATGTATTTTTAAAAAATATTTAGCTGTAGATGATATTTGTAACAGAAACACAAGCTGATACCTGTCCGGTAGAACCTACAACTTTACCTGGGCAATTAGACATAACATAATGGAGAAAGTATTTTCTTGACACGTTTCATACTCTCAAGTTTATAAGTTTTTAAACTATAGTAAAAGCAGAAATACTGTAAATTTCAGGTTCTACAAATATGTGTGTATTAGTTGTTACTTGGTATGCTCCAGTGGTGGGAGAATTAATTCACAAGTGCACACGTTTACTTTCCTATGGTTTCTGAGCTGTAGCCGGCCACTGAAGATGCCATCTACTGTGTGAATAACTGTAACATTCAGTGTAACAAGAGTAAACTTTTTCTTCATGCCTTTGTCTTCAGATCCCGGCCTGTAATTAACATTCAGAAAACCATCACCGTAACTCCTAGCAGAATTGACCTCCGCCAGAAATCACTGTGCGGACCGTACAATGGGATATGGTGAGTTCCTTTGTGATCCTGGGAACCTGTCTCCGTTTCCTCTGCTTGGTGATGACTTGCTGCCCTGAGGGGTCATGGGGAAGGTTAAGGGTGTCCTGGACAAAGAGACTCTGTCAAGGAAATATATGGAGTTTTCCTCACCAGTAGGCGGTGGGAGGATTGGAGAGCTCTTGGGGAGTTTTTTTTTTTTTTTTTTTCAACACAGCAATGAATCTTTTAAGAAATACATGTTTGATTTTCTGCAGCCTCAAGGTTAAAGCCTGTTTTGAATATACTGCCAAACCTGATGGTTATAATCCTCTGATATGTAAGTACCTAGTCCATTAAAAACTATTCTCTCTGTGAGGCCGAAAATTCTGTATAAATCACAGAGAAACAAAACTACAGTGGCCAGAGTGGGTCCGCAAGTTCTTGTTTAAAGAATGAAGTGTATCTGTGATCTCCCCTTTAATCAAGAAGGCCCGGTGCAGTGAGGGAGGGAAACCTCCCCATTTGGTCCCCATCTGAATTTTCCAGAGCATATGGTTTGGGATGGAATGCCTTGGAAAAGTACTTATTTGCTGTCACAACAGTTCCCTCCATTTCTGCCTTTGAAAAGCACTGTGGAAAATTGGTTTTGTGGTTGTGAGGCGGGGAGTAGGGGTTGTAGAAGGGCAACTCCAGGAGCCAGAGAACAGCTACCTTCAAAATGCTTGTTACACTCAGTCCTTCCTGTCGCCTCCTGTAAAGGCCTCCAGGTAGCTGAATATCTGAAGGCTCTTCCTGAGGGCTCAGAGTCCTGCTCCGCTCCTGGCTTCATCAGAGGTGCTGGCTCACCCCATAGAGCTCAGGACAAGTCCTTAGCCTTTGTTGTTAGTCTTTCTACCTTGAGGAATAGATTCTCTAAATAGTTCTTTTTGCTAGGTAAAGTATTATTCCTGGGCTGGTGATATAACTCAGAGTGTTTGGCTAGTGTCCCCTGCCCTCTACACTGTGTAAAACCAGGAGTTGTGTTGCACACCTGTAATCCCAGCACCCGGTAGGTAAGGGCAGAAAAATCCAGGTCATCCTTGGCTACATAGTGAGTTCAAAGCTAGTCTGGGCTACATGAAACCCTGTCTCAAAAAATAATGTTGGGGGCTGGAGAGATGGCTTAGTGGTTAAGGTGATTGCCTATGAAGTCTAAGGACCCATGTTCGACTTTTCAGGTCCCATGTAAGCCAGATGCACAAGCGTAAGGTTGCACATGTATACGAGGTACTACATGCATCTGGAGTTCAAGTACAGTGGCTGGAGACCCTGGCACACCAATTTTTTATCTCTCTTGCTCTTGCTTTCATTAAAAAAAAAGGCCAGTCTGTCAGGTTTGTCTGAAATAAATAAAATAATATTGGGCTGGAGAAATGGCTTAGCAGTTAAAGAGCTTGCTTGCAAAGCCTAAGGACCTAGGTTCAATTAAGCCAGATACACATGGTGGCTTGTGCATCTGGAGTTTGTTTACAGTGGCTGGAGGCCCTGGCGCATCCATTCTCTCTATCTGCCCCCCTCCCCATCAAATAAATAAATAAAAATACTATAAAAATGATGTTGGGCTGGAGAAATGGATAGCTCAGCAGTTAAGGCACTTGCTTACAGAGCCTAATTTCCTGAGTTTGATTCCCCAGTACCCACATAAAGCCAAATGCACAAAGTGGCACAAGCATCTGGAGTCCATTTGTAGTGACTGGAGGCCCTGGTACACCCATTCTCTCTGTCTCTGTTTGCAAATAAATACATAAATACAAATAAAGAATTAATGCTAAAATTGTTTAAAAAATAATAACAATAGGGGTTGGAGAGGTAGTTCAGTGGTTAAAGGTACTTGCTTGTAAAGCCTGAAAGCCTGGCAGCCCAGGTTTGATTCCTCAGTACTCACATAAAGCCCGATGCACAAAGTAGTGCATGTGTCTGGAATTTGTTGGCAGTGGCAGGAGGCCCTGGTGTGCCCATACTCATTCTCTTTGTGTTTGCCTCTTTCTTTTCCTGCCAAATAAAAATATTAAAAATAAAATTAAAAAAATAATGTTAAAAAAGTATTACTCTTTGTTTAAAAAGGTATTTATGGGCTGGAGAGATTGCTTAGTGGTTAAAGTGCTTGCCTGTGAAACCTAAGAACCCAGGTTTGACTCCCCAGAACCCATATAAGACAGACACAGAAGGTGATTCACGTGCACGAGGTCATATGAAGGTGGTGCGTGCGTCTGGAGTTCGACTGTAGTGACTAGAGGCCTTAGCATGCAAGTTCTTTCTCACTCAAAAGAATTTTTTTTTTAAAGATACTCATTTTACTATCCTAGAATTTTAACCTCATTCACATAAACTTAGGTTGTTATTTGAAACAAACAAACAAAAAAACACATTAGGAACTAGAGTTCACGATGGTGAATCTTTTCACATAGGTAATAATTCTGTTCTTAACTGTACTTCTTTACTGCTGTTGTTGAGCCTGGAACTTGCTACGTAGACCAGGCTAGACCAGGCTAGCCTCCAACCTGTGTCGATCCTCCTGCCTCCCGAGTGCATGGGATTGCAGACTTGCTTCATCACACGCAGAACTTGGCTGTGCTTTTCATTCTTGTTTAAGTTTTATGAAGTTCCATGTAGCAGTGAGGGCGAAGAATGAAGATGCTGACCTAGGATGACATTCAGTGGATTATGAAAAGCAGCCATTTAAATGCCATTCTGTGTTTGCGGCAATTGTCTTCAGAAGTCTGTCTCCCCCCAGTTCTGTTGTCTGGCTCCTGCAGAGGAGGCTGCAGACCCGCACGAAGCTTCCCTGGGATGGGGACGAGGCATGCAGTGGCCTTCCACCTTGCTTTTCGGTGCAGTGGACACCCTGTGCTGTTTCTAATGACAGCACACACCCCATGGCCTCTTCTCCTTTCAGGGCCACTGATGTGATTTCTCCCCAGTGAGCACCTTACACACCCCTTCCAACTGAATACCAGGTCTTTTACTTGTGTTTGTAGTGGATTTGGAAAATAAGAAGAAACCTATTCTTGGGCAGCGAGAGGAAATATGACAAAACTTTAGTTAATAATCCTGATTGTCACTTTCAAAAATGCTTTATTTAATTTTTGTGAGCACCTGTGTGAGTGCGTGGATGTACACGCGCCCTTGGGTGTTGTTTTTGTTTTTGTTTTTTTTTTTCTTTTTGTTGTTGTTTTGGTTTTGCTTTTTTTTAGGAACTCCATCCTTGGCTGGCTGCCATGTCTGGCATTGTCTTATGTGGGTACTCGGAACTGAATTCAGGCCCTTGGGTTTATGAAGCAGGCACTTTACCCACTGAGACTACTTCTCCCCAGCACCTGATTGTCAATTTTCTTTTCCCCAGACTACTTTGTTTGACAATAGATATCAAATCCCACTGGAGTGCTTCTTCCCCCAAAATTGCCATGTCTAAGAGAAATTACAAGCTTTCTCCTAGCTTCAAGCATGCCCCGTGTGATGCCATGTGTGTCATTTTTATATTACAAAACGACATGAACCAGGTGGTGAGTGACAGCTGATTGTGGGTGGAACTCTTCTCTTCAGCACGGCTTGTGCTTCCGTGCGCCGAGGACCTCTAAATGACATAACACAGAGCCTCTACAAAACCGCTCAAGGTAGCAATCTAGAATCTTCTCCCAGTGTCTCGTAAGTGAGTGTACTGTCTGACCAAGCAGTCCTCAGATGCAGCGTTTCACACGTGCAGATATTTATAATTGAGCTTTAATGAGTATTGTATTTGGCTTGCCCCACCCCCACCCCCGCCGGAAGGTCAGCAAAGGCGGCCTGCGAGGATTTTAAGATGATGTGAGTTGTCTGGAGGGTGATGAAGGGTTAGTGTGGGTTTGGTAGATAAATGGTTTTAATGCACCCATAGCCTCCCGTACTTGTGCCGCGAGGGGCACTCAGCACGGGAGCCTTCCGCTGGTTCACCGTGAAGTTAGCAGGTCATTGGTAAATGGATGGTGTCAAGGCTTCCGAAAGCCGAAAAATGGGGAGTTGGGGAGTGTTCCATTTGGTGGCTGTGACATTTCAGAATTCCTCAGATGGACACAGAAATTACTGTTGAAACTGTCAGGGTTTCTAAAGTTTGGTCTTACATATCTAAATGGCTATCATTTCAGCATCAGAATAATGTCACACTGTGTGGGCACTTGCCCGTGCGTGTTGGTGTGCACATCCGAGTGGAGCCACAGTAGGGTGGCCGGGCCTCGGTTCATCTGTTGCGTTAGGTGCTGAGGATGTGGCGGGGAACAAAGCTGACACATTCTTGTCCCCTGTGCCACCTGACTACGGCACACAAACAGTCACAGCATAGTGGCTTTGGAGGGATTGGAGGCTTCCTACTCTCAAGTGGTCCAGGAGGGACCAGAACAGGCTTTCTGGATAAAGAGATGTTTAGGCAAAGATCTGAGGGAGGAGCAGGGGTTAGTCAAGCAAACCAGGGGAGAAGGAAAAGCAAGAAAGGAGGGTCTAGTAAAAATGTGAAGAAGCCGGACGTGGTGGCGCATGCCTTTAATCCAAGCACTGGGGAGGACAAGGTAGGAGGATCGCTGTCTGTGAGTTCGAGGTCACTCTGAGACTGCATAGTGAATTCCCTGTCAGCCTGGGCTAGAGTAAGACCCTACCTTGAAAAACAAACGAACGAACAAACACTGTGAAGGAGTACATGAGAGCTGGCATCTGAAACACTTGGAGGCCAAGTGGCTGCATTTGGGATGAAAACCTAGTGATTGATACCTCTGGGCTTCTTTCTCTTCTGCAAAAAGAGGGCATTAAAACAGAAGTTTGCAGGCCTGGCAGTGTAGCTCAGTTGGTAGAGTATTTGCCTAGCACGCACTAGGCCTTGGGTTTGATCCCTGGTACTGCATAAGCTAAGCATGGTGGCACACATCTGTACTCCTAGGACTTGGAGCGTGGATGTAAGAGGAAGCTCAGGAGTCCAAGACTAGCCTCAGCTACACAGTGAATTTGAGGCTAGTCTGGGCTATTTAAGACCCTGGTGTGTGTGTGTGTGTGTGTATGTGTGTGTATTTTCAAAGGACCTCCTGACATAAATAGTAGAACATGGGTTGTTCATTTTCTATGTTTTTTGGAGATTTTTTTCCTTCAATTTTGTCTTCTCTGGCCCTCTGTACATGTTGGTGCACTTTTCTTTCTGATGGTTTTAGTGCTTAATAAAAGTGTGTAAGTATTGGCCCATGAAAAACATAGTTAGAAGTTCTATCCAGTGACCTGAGAAGGAATGCATTCCAAAGTCTGGAAAAGAGATCCTGATAATCCTCCAACACAGGCTGGAAACTTTAGTTTCAGGACCTGGGTTCCACTGAAAAACAGGCCCCTTGCTGCTCAAAGGAGTATCAGTTTATTTACTTACTCACTTACCCACCTGCTTATTTACTTAGTGTTTGTTTTTTTTTTATGTATTTGACACAGACAGAGAGAGAGAAAGAGAGAATGAGCACCCCAGGGCCTTCAGCCACTGTAAACAAACTCCAGATGCATGTGCCACCTTGTGCATCTGCTTATGTGGGTCCTAGGGAATCGAACCTGGGACCTTTGACTTCACAGGCAAGCACCTTTACCACTAAGCCATCTCCCCAGCCCAACTTAGTGTATTTTTTAATATTTTATTAGTTTATGAGAGAGACACACACACAGAAAGAGAATGGGGGTGTGCCAGGGCCTCTATCTATTGCAGACGAACTTCATACGTATGCACCACCTTGTGCATCTGTCTTATGTGGGTCCTGGGGACTTGAACCTGGGTCCTTAGGCTCCACAGGCAAGTGCCTTAACTGCTAAGCCATCTCTCAAACCCTTACTTAGTGTTTTGACTTAGGGTTTCATGCTACAGCTCAGGTCTGCAACTCACGAAATAAATAGTTCAGGCTAGCCTTGAAATCCTGGCAATCCTCTTCTCTCGTCCTCCCAAGTGCTGTGATACAGACGTGAACCATCAGGTATCTTGTCTAAAGTGAGAGGTTTTATCCTACTCACAAAATACTTCTTCATTTTTTTAATTTTTATTTATTTATTTGAGAGCGACAGACAGAGAGAGAAAGAGGGAGGGAAAGAGAGAGAGAGAGAGAGAATGGGCGCGCCAGGTCTTCCAGCCTTTGCAAACGAACTCCAGACGCGTGCGCCCCCTTGTGCATCTGGCTAACGTGGGTCCTGGGGAGTCGAGCCTCGAACCAGGGTCCTTAGGCTTCACAGGCAAGCGCTTAACCACTAAGCCATCTCTCCAGCCCTCTTCATTTTTTGATATATATCATTCCTCTGTTTCTTAGCTCTTCTTACACTTTACTATGTGCAAGAGGCAATCAGGGATACTGCGCAAATCAGCTGCTAGCTCACCTGCAGGAGGCAGCTTTCCCAGGCACCTTTTCCAATGGCTAAAACCCAAGGGCACTGAAGCACACACTGGGCGGACAGTCCTAAGGGAATGTTGGATGTTTCTAGTTATCTCAAGTGGCCTGGGGGGGGGGGGTCCTGAAATTCGGCCAGAAATGGATTGATTCTAAGCCACCACAGAAGGATTCTGACTTGTTCTCGAGCTCCCCCAGGTGGCCCAGTGAAAATTTAACTTTAAGATAATGACAAAGGGAAGGACAATTTTATTGAAAACATCACAAATCACCAGTTTATCTTACTAGGAAATATGGAGAAACAAAAGCAGTGGGGGAAGGTATTGTTCTATAAGGAACTAAGTATTTTATTTTTTAAATTATTTATTTATTTTCAAGCAGAGAGAGAAAGAAAGGGCATGAATGGCTACACATGGGCCTCCTGCCACTGCAAATTCCAGATGCACACATCACTTTGCACATCTGGCTCTACATGGGTACTGGGAAATTGAACCCAGGCCATCAGGCTTTGCAAGCAAACACTTGTAACTAACGGCTAGGCCATCTCTCCCCAGCCCAGGAATTAAATATTTTTAAAAGGAGTCCTACGTACTTGTAGCTGAGCGGCATATGAATACACTTTAAGTTAATATGACTTTGTTAATCTTGTCTAGCAATTTTGGGCACACTTGAAGCTGAAAAAGACAGAAGAAAATCTGGGCTGTCATCCCGAGTTCAGTTTCGAAACCAAGGTTCCGAGCCCAAGTATACCCGAGAGCTAACGCTGAGCAGGCAGAGGCAGCCAGCGTGCATGGAGGAGACCCTCTGGCTGCAGGTGAGCTGGCGTGTGGCAGGGTCACCTCGGCTGCCCATCAGTCAGTGCATTGTCATTGCTTTGGAGGGTTCCCAGTTGCATTCTGACCACACTTAGCTGTGTCACTGCTCACTTGGCAGGAAAGCATCAGAGACAAGCTGCGCCCCATCCCCATAACCGCTTCGGTAGAGATCCAGGAGCCCAGCTCTCGTCGGCGAGTGAACTCTCTTCCAGAAATGCTTCCCATCCTGAATTCGAATGAACCCACCACAGTGCAGACAGACGTAAGCCATGTGGACCTTTGTTTCGCCCTTGTTTGTCACATTGTGACATTGGATCGGATACTTCTGAGGGCAGTGGAAGTAGAGACTTACTTCGTCAGTCACTCCTTTGTCTGAACACTTCTCTCTTTATACATAATTGGTCTGAGAAGGATTGCTTATCAAACTAGCCACGAGAATATAAACACAGGACATATATTGAGTGCCCAGAGAGTATGTGTCTTCATTGTTTTTGGTCGTTGCAGCTTATTAAAACTACAATTGACAGTGTTTATATATCTAGCATTGTTTCTCTTGTCACTGATGCATTGCATTTCATCGCTGCAAATGGTAAAATATAGGAAAAAAAAGGTTACTAGAACATAAAAATCAAATGATATCAAAGCTCAGCAAGGCAAAAATATTAGCACTGAAATAATCATTTAGTGCTTAATGTAGCCTAGGTCATCTTAGCAAAAAAAAATTGTATTACGTGGCTTGGTGGATACCTCATGTGAGGTTGGATCAGTTTTCTAAGGCTCAGAAAGCGTGGTTGAAATGCAAGACTGTGACATCTTGATCTCACATTATTATTAATTATTGTTATTATTATTAATTATTATCCTGGGGATTGGCCCCAGGGCCTCATGAATGCTAAGCACGTGTGCTACCACAGAGCTGCAGCCACAGCCCCTTGATCTGGCTTTATGCATGTGCTGTCAGGATCCAGTTGCGGATGGAGTGAGCACTCTGAGCTGCTGGCACTGATATTTGACCCATGGAGCTTTGCATAAGGCAGTACTCCCTTCTTTCCATAGGGGAACTGATGCTTTGCATACGGAAGTACTCCGTACTTTCCATTGGGAACTAATGCCTAAATCCACAGTCTGTCCATTGCTGTGGTCACCACGTAGAATTTTTATACTTTTGTCTGCTTTGTGTTCTGTGATGTTATTCATTGTTATCATGTTAAAATTTCTTGTGCACAGCTCCAGAGCCAAGTTCAACGTAATAGAAAAGGAGACTGTATTCTTGACTATTTAGCAGTGTCATGGCCAAGTGCATCGTTGGAGGTCATGTTAGACACTCTGTGCTATTTGTTTTTCTCATCTTAAATTCCCTACTTCCTCACCTATACAATGGGGTTCATAATAACGGTGTGTCCACAGAGGTCTGTTGTGAGGATTAAATGAGTTACAGCAAACATGTAAATCAGGTGTCAGCTTGCAACAGGGCATTACTGATTATTGTCACAGTAGCGCTATAAAGTTAAGGTGGTGATAAGCATAGATGACTCATGATGAGACACACCTAGTCTCTGAAAGGTTAAGTGACTTGCCTGAAGCCACACAGCCAAGCAAGTGGCAGAGGCAGGTTTGGAACACACTCTGTGTGGCTTCAGGGCAAACCCACTGTTGCATCCAGTGTCTTGAGGGCCTGGTCAAAACGTCTGGATAAAGGACAGAGCAAGAGCCAGACGATGGCAAAATAGGAAAGTTTTCACAGGGCAAAGGACTATCGAAGCCTCTAGACCTCTCTGCTTCTGTTTCCTTACAGGTGCATTTCTTAAAAGAAGGATGTGGAGATGACAATATATGTAATAGCAACCTTAAACTAGAATATAAATTCTGTACCCGAGAAGGAAATCAAGACAAATTTTCCTATCTTCCAATGTAAGAATAACTCTGTAGCAATAGCAGAAATGATTCTGGTTCTAGGTGGCTTTTTGTTAAGAAAGGATTACTGACCATGCATTGAGAACGTTCTCTTTCTCTTTGTTGTTTTTAATAGTCAAAAAGGCATACCAGAACTGGTTCTGAAAGACCAGAAGGATATTGCTCTGGAAATAACAGTGACAAACAACCCTTCTGATCCGAGAAATCCCACAAAAGATGGTGATGATGCACATGAGGCTAAACTCATCGCGGCTTTTCCCGACACGCTGACCTACTCCGCCTATCGAGAACTGAGGGCTTTCCCTGTGAGTGTTTTCAGATCCACTGGGAGGGAAAAACCAAGACCACGTGTCACATGAGCAGATTGTGATCTGATGCGTTTTTCTGCTCCAGGAGAAGCAGCTGAGCTGTGTTGCCAACCAGAATGGCTCCCAAGCGGACTGTGAGCTTGGAAATCCTTTCAAAAGAAATTCCAGTGTAGGTGATGCTTTTACATATGGGATTTCACTGTTCTCCATAGCAGTGCTGCGCCCCTTAGCTGGGCCCTGTGTTAACAGCTATTTTATTTTACTTTTTTTTGTCAGGTTACTTTTTATCTGGTTTTAAGTACAACTGAGGTCACCTTTGATACCACAGATCTGGACATTAACCTGAAGTTGGAAACGTAAGAATCACTCTAGCCCTCCCAGTCAGTTATTTCCTGAAAACCCTGTCAGCCAATGAAAGAGGCGTAATTGTAATGAGAAAACTGAATGTTCAAATAAAACCCCATTGTTTCCTTTTCATTTGCAGAACAAGCAATCAAGATAATTTGGCTCCAATTACAGCTAAAGCAAAAGTGGTTATTGAACTGCTTTTATCGGTCTCTGGGTAAGTGTTTGTGTTGAGCATAACAAATCAATGTTTGAAAGAACCATTTATAATTCTCACTAAAACGGGTGTTTTTTTAATTTAACAGAGTTGCTAAACCTTCCCAGGTGTACTTTGGAGGTTCAGTTGTTGGTGAGCAAGCTATGAAATCTGAAGATGAAGTGGGTAGTTTAATAGAGTATGAATTCAGGGTAAGTTGGAGCAATAGGTCTTGAATATGCAATATCGGTACAGTCTTGAGTATGAAGTTTTAACAAACAAGCAATCATGAGCATTATAAATAAATAGTATTCAGTGGAAAATGTGTTTGCCAGGTTTTAAACAATGTACTTGCCTACAGTAAAAACTTAATCCTCCTGAGTGGAGAAAAGCTGTCACTCAACTGAGACCTTTTTTTCGGCGTCTGCTTGGGCTTTCTCTTTTTCTTATTAGAGAGTAGTAATGTGTATATGGTGTAGAGACAGAGTCATTCTGGACTTTTCCCACAAGTCTATAAAATGAAGAAAAAGCTCAGAGTATTTTCTGGTTGACCTTAGGACATGTGACTCTTTCTTCTTCCATTATAAAGTCATCTTTTCCTACTGCTCGTGGTTTAAAAAAAAAAAAAAAAAGACTAAGATTTGTTTCCCTTTCACAAGCCCAGTTTTGTGATAGTGAGTGTAGACTTGGCATATGCCAACAAAGAAGGCAGATGAAGCCAGGCGTGGTGGCACACGCCTTTAATCCCAGCACTCGGGAGGCAGAGGTAGGAGGATCGCCGTGAGGTCGAGGCCACCCTGAGACTACAGAGTGAATTCCAGGTCAGCCTGGGCTAGAGTGAGACCCTACCTCAAAACACACACACACATACACACACACAAAAAAAAAAGAGGGCAGATGACGGGCTCACAGTAGGCAGTCAAAGAGACTGTCCATTTACTTGAATAAATGTAAACACAGGGTGTGATGTCCGCCTGCGGGTTTGGGCCTGTGTGTTGTAAATTGCACCCCTGAAAACCTGGTAAGCATCGGGTGAATATCTGGGGCCCTGCCCCGACTCCGCAGACTGAAGAGGCTGGGATTCCCTCTCCGTGTCTCTTAGCATCACAGATGTGGCCCGGCTGAGCCCGGAAGTGGTGGCAGGTAGGTGTAGGTCTGGCGGATGAGTAGTCTGTAGGCTCCGGAGCAGTCCACCACACATCAGCCTCTTGTTCTTGGCTGTAGGAAGTACTCCATTCCCAGAGCTGTCATACGGTTTTCCGGGCTCCTCTGGGGGGACAGAGGCAGAGGCAGCTTCTTTTTCACAGATGATAGCTCTCCCAGAAGCAAGTTACTGATGCCACTGCCTTGACACAGGCTTTGCCGTCTGCCAAGCAGGGTGGCCACACAGCCTTTGGCAAATGACGCAGTCTTTTCGCTGCCACTGTTGAGAACATGGTACATTGGCATGACCAATTCTGTTCTATATGATAGTCAGTCCTGGATTGAATTAGCAATCCTTTCTCTTTGAATTTTTTTTTCAAGTGTGTGTGTGTGTGTGTGTGTGTGTGTGTGTGTGTCAGAGCTGGCAGTGTGCACAGGTGGAGGTCAGAGGGCAACCTCACGTGTCGGGCCTAGTCTTTTACCTTGTTTGAGGCAGGATGTCTCTTGTTATTCTCTGCTTTATGTAGCAGGCTTGCTGGCCTGTGAGTTTCTAGATTCTCCTGTCTTGTGGTAGATGCGCTGGGATTACGGACACGTATGTTATGCCTTTGGCTTCATGTGGGTTCTGGGGATGCAATCGTGGGTTGTCACGCGTATGTAGCAAGCACTTCACTATTGAGCCATCTCTATGGGGAGATGGCTAGAAAATTTGAACCCCCGTGACCATGGTTCGTGGAGCAGGACTATGCTGGATTATTTTAGCTTCATTCTTAGGTAATAATAGCAGCTGTTACTTAATTTTACATTAAAAGGATTGTGTCGCCATCATACGTATTTATTTTCTAACAGGTGTTTAACTTAGGTAAACCTCTTAAAAACCTTGGCACGGCAACCTTGAATATAGAGTGGCCAAAGGAAATCAGCAATGGCAAATGGTTGCTTTACTTGGTGAAAGTAGAATCCAAAGGTTTGGAACAGATTGCTTGTGAGCCACACAAAGAAATAAACTTCCTGCGCCTGAAGGTATGTTACCGAGTTCTCCTGGTGTCTCCAAGGTGGAATAGGAGAGGCTCGTCTTTGAGAGGAAATCGTTACCACTGCAGAAGCGGCCTTTGTCGCATGTTGACTTTTCCTTTGGCTGTCACAGTTCCCTTTGATAGCTGAGTAACCAAGCCCGGCTGAAGCATTTTACTGATAAATGACCATTATGTTGCATAAGCAGAGTCACTGTGTTTGCTGGGACAAATGGCATTTTTAAAAGGTTTTTTGATCCAGTAGGACATGTAAGGAGAACTGGCATGTGCTCATGGGATATACCAGCAAATGTTAATTCCAAATAGAATCATTACAAACACATTGCAGAGGTAGGAGGATCACTGTGAGTTCAAGGCCCCTCGGAGACTACATCTGTGAGTTCTAGGTCAGCCTGGGTTAGAGGGAGACTCTACCTCAAATTAAAAAAAAAAAGATTTGGGCAATAGAAATTGATCTTGAAATCTTTCATGCTTTTTTAAAAATAATTTTTACTTATTTATTTGACAGACAGAGAGAGAGAGAGAATGGGCACGCCAGTGCTTCCAGCCACTGCAAATGAACTCCAGACACTTGTACCCCCTTGTGCATCTGGCTAATGTGGGTCCTGTGGAATCGAACCTGGGTCCTTTGGCTTTGCAGGCAAATGCCTTAACCACTAAGCCATCCCTCCAGCCCTCTTTTATGCTGTTTTTTTTTTTAGAGGAGGCATGTGAATATGTGTGTAGTATGCACATACATGTATGCTTATTCTGATGTGTGGGGTATGCCTGCATGTGGAGGCTGGAGGTCAAGGTCAAGTGTTTTCCTCAACTGTTCTCCACCACCTTCTTTGAGACAGGGTCTATCACTGAACCTGGAGCTCACTAACCTGACAAGACTAGCTAGCCAGCAAGCCCCAGGGATCTTCCTGTCTCCTTCTTCCCAGCACTGGGACCACAGACAGGCACATGTTGCCACTCTTGGCTTTTATGTGGGTACAAGGATCTGAACTCCAGTCCTTAGGCTTGATGACAAGCCATCTCCCCAGGCTTGTGTTCATATTTTTTAATAGTAAATTTTTATTGAGTATTTACTGTCTGGGCACCATAGTAAGCACACTGTTTGCATTTTCTAATTTAATTAGTTATTTTGCTATTATCCCCACAGATGAGGTCACTTTAGGAATATATATGTATTTACTTGAGAGAAAGAATGAGAGAGAATGGGCGCACCAGTTGCAGCAAACTCCAGATGCATGTACCACCTTGTGCATCTGGTTTACATGGGTCCTGGGGAATTGAACCTTTAGCTTTGCAGGCAAGTGTCTTAACCATAAGCCATTTCTCTAACCCAGGAATTTTCTTAGAGTTGCTCAGCTGTTAAGAAGCAAGTAGAACCTGGAAAGCCCCCAGTGATTTCAAAGATTGTCCCCCTCTACTGCAACGTGCTTATACAACTGGCTGACTTACATTCCATTGCTGTAATGTCTTGTGTTGTCCATGCAGAGCTTATTATTATTATTATTAGAGAGAGAGAGGCAGATAGAAAATGGACACTCCAAGACCTCTAGCCACTGCAAATGAACACCAGATGTATGTGCCACTATGTGCATCCAGCTTACGTAGGTACTGGAGAATCGAACCTAGGTCTTTAGACTTTGCAGGCAAGTGCCTTAACCACTAAGCCATCTCTCCTGCTCTGTTTATTGTAAATAATAAGGTAACTAATATGGCTGGTGTTCATAATTGGAGACTTAACGCATGCCCCTTTACTTGGGCATCTTTATTTCTTCCCCTAATTAAAGGTTGATTATCTCACACCAACCATCCAAAACGTTAGAAAGTATAAAGCAGTCCTTGTTCCATGTATTTTTAGACAATCCCAGCTTGTACAAGGAAGACACCCTTTAAAAGTTAGTAAATGGCTGCATTAGTTGCTTTCTTTGTTGCTGTGACAAAATACCTGACCAGAAGCAACTTAAGGGAGGAAGGAATACAGGCCATTACGGCGGGGAGGGCACGGCAGCCTGTCACATGGAATCCACAGGCAAGAAGCAGACAGGGTTGCATGCTGGGGTTCAGTTCTGTTTCTCCTTTTTATTAAGTCTGGGACCCGAGCCTATGAAATGGTGCTTCCTGCAGTTAGCGTGGTTCTTCCCACCTCGGTTTACCTAATCTAGAAATTCTCTCATAGACATGCCGGGAGGTTTGTCTCCCACATGATTCTACATCCTGTCACATTGACAACATTAACCATCACAGTGGCTTGGTTTTCAGTGTTCTTCTATGGTTTCTTCGTGTCAAAGATCCTTTTATCTCTCTGTCTCTGCTCTTCAGTGTCACTTACTTAGCCATTCCACGTTGCTGATTGTTTACCTTAAGTCAGGTACAGAGTTGGGTGCCAGGGACACAGGACTAGAACCGATTCCTGATCTCAGTCAGCTCGCAGCTTGATGCTTATTAGCTCGTGGTTCAGAGGGGATGTGGAACAAAGGAGATACCGTTCTCTTTCCTTGCGTTTCAGGGTCGCACTAGGAGTAAACTACTTAATAAACAGCTCTATGAGTCAGGCAGTGAACTTGGAAGTTGTGGTGACCACCACGCTGACTGGTTTCACGTTGATTGCTCTGTCCTTGGTGGTGGGAGGGAAGGGAAATGCTGATACTTATACAAGGTCTGTATGGACCTATTTGGGATATAATTCTTTTCAGGAATCTCACAACTCAAGGAAGAAACGAGAAATTGCTGAAAAACAAATAGATAGCAAGAAATTTTCTTTATTTGCTGAAAGAAAATACCAGACCCTTGTGAGTATGTTTCCCAAGCTGGCCATGTGCACCCGGTGGAGGGAGGGTTTCCTGGAATGATGGTTTCTGACTGCCAGTCTCTCTCTCCCTCTCTCTGTCTCTAGAACTGCAGCGTGAATGTGAGGTGTGTGAACATCAGGTGCCCGCTGCACGGCCTGGACAGTAGGGCTTCTCTCGTTTTGCGTTCGAGGTTATGGAATGGCACATTTCTGGAGGTGCGTCTCTTCCACGTGCCTGTCCCCTGGGAGCATTCACTGCCGAAGAAGGACGTTCGTCACTTTCCTAATACATCCACTGTCTCCCACAGGAGTACTCCAAAATGAACTACTTAGACATTCTCGTGCGGGCTTCCATCGACGTGACCGCCGCCGCTGAAAACATCAAGCTGCCACACGCAGGCACTCAGGTGCGACCCGGCTTCCCTCGGGCACGGAGCTGAACCCTGGGCCATGCCTGGAGCCTGTAGTCCCGCTCTCGGCATTCATGTCTCTCATGGTCCCATTACCCCCATTAAAGGGAAAGCAGATAGTGTCTTAAGGTACTGCCGTGAAAGCTGTGTTTTAACAGAGTTATTGAAAAACAGAGGTAATCTTAAACCAGGCATGGTGGCATCTGCCTCTTAATCTCAGCGACTCAGAAGGCTGAAGTCAGAGGATCACAAGAACTGCCTGGGTTGCGGAGTTGAAGGCCAGCCTTGACAGTTGAGGTCTAGAACGTAGCTTGTGTTTGCCTAGCATGTACAAGGCTCTGCTGTCAGTCCCCAGGGAATCTCAGGTCCTCCGTTCAGCAGTGCTACACTCGATGTGAGAGCTGTCAGCTCAGTGGGAAAGGGGCTGACAGCCCATAGAAAACTAAGTCTTGGGGCTATCCCTGACATGCAGCCAACTGTAATACCTGTGCTGTGTATGGTCAGGGCAGTTGCTGTGAGTTCAAGACCAGCCTGATCTAGGTAATAAGTTCCAGGTTAGACTGGGCTATAGAATAAGAACCTATCTTAAAAAAAAAAAAAGAAAGAAAGAAAGAACAAATGAACAAACCTAGAACTGAATTTTTAAAATTTTTTCTGCTTATTTTTATTTATTTATTTGAGAGTGACAGACAAAGAGAGAAAGACAGAGAGAGAGAGAGAATGGGTCGCCCAGAGCCTCCAGCCCCTGCAAACGAACTCCAGACACGTGCGCCCCCTTGTGCATCTGGCTAACATGGGTCCTGGGGAATCGAGCCTCGAACCGGGGTCCTTAGGCTTCACAGGCAAGCGCTTAACCACTACAGCCATCTCTCCAGCCCCTAAAACTGAATTCTGTAATGTGGTAGCCTTGCCAGTAATTGAAGAAAAGTGTCCTGCCTCCTTGGACACACCTTCCGTTCTGCTTAGAGAGAGATGACTGGGTCAGTTGGCCTCATGCAGGGTTCCAGCAGCTGGCTTCCTGACCTCCCTCTTTGTGGCTTGCCCTTGGGCCGTGTGACTCCGCATGCTCGCGGCAGCTGAGGAGGACTTTGCCCCGCACAGCTTACTGGGTATCTGAATCTCCCAGCATCTCAGCACCATGCTTCTGCTAGACCAGCCTAAGATGTGGTTTTTCACATGCTTGCTGAGCAGGGCATTTGACTTTCCAGAAGCTCTTACTGCTGTTCTGGGATCTGAGGACCCTCAAGTGGTTTCCTCAGAATTCATTGTGCAGCATGTTCCCCAGGGTCTTGTGCTTGAGCAGCCTGAGGCAGTCTGAATGCGTGGTGGCATGCCTCATAGGTGACTTGCTTCTGGCTGGTGGTGGCGCTATGTAATTTCCATTCTTTTATTTTTTTCTTTTAAACAAGCTTCTGGCAAGTTTTATTAAAGAAAAATTGTACATAGTTGACTTTTCACCAGTCTGCTCTGGCTTGCTTCTAATAATGTCAGAATCGCCTGGATCAATGACAGACGGTGTGCATACTCTGTTGTATTTACTGCATGCTGTGCCCAACTCAATATGATTGCCACTATAGTGACGGACACCAGTTTTGGCCAACATAGCATAGCGTTCTATCTCAGATTTCCTCAACGCTGGGCAGTTATTGGCGAGGATGACCAGTTTCGCTTTGCCCTGTCTCATCATCTTCAGCGTCTGCTTGTACCCAGCACGTACTTTCCACTCTTCGCAGGGTGCTGGGGCCTAGAGTTGATGGACCCCAGGGACTTTTTCATCTTGTTTGCAGCCACCATCTTCCTGCCTTAGGTGCGGGACGGGCCCCAGCCCTGAGCAGCCGCCAAGATGGCTGGGGAGTGAGAAAGGCTGTCATTTCCATTCTTGAGCATTTGTTCTCTCAGCTTTTTTTATATTCTTGAGATCTTTGCCCTTTTCAAAACCCAGAAGCAAGCCAGGCGTGATGGTGCACGCCTTTAATCCCAGCACCCGGGAGGCAGAAGTAGGAGGATCGCCATGAGTTCGAGACCACCCTGAGACTACATAGTGAATTTCATGTCAGCCTGGGCTAAAGCGAGACCCCCACCTCGAGAAACCAAAACAACCACCGAGAAGCATGTCCTCTATGCACTCACCTGGATGGCTAACACAAAACTGTTGGGACAAGGAGCAGAACTTGGTGAACCATGAGTGAGGGTTTCTTTGTAGGGTTCTAGAGCCTACCGCAGGGACTTGCGTCAGGATCCCACATGTCATGGTGGGAACTGGGAATGGGAATGTTTAGCTGCCACCTGCTGCTCTTCTCATCCCGCTGGCTCAGCCCGTCTACTTACGGAGCTGTTCTGGCTTCGGCTGTGTAGCCAGAAGAAAAGTCGGTGAGCCTCGCTGATCGTTCGGCCTCTGAAGCATAGCGGTCCTTCTGGGTTTCTTTATAATTTATCATGCAAACCAAACACAAATACGTTTGTTCAAGATAGACACCAAACTGGATGAGATGCTAGGACAAGTGGTATGAACTAGGACTGTCTCTGGCTTACCAGGACATGTGGTCACCTTGCCTTTTTTAAAATTAAATTAAATTTTTTTTGACAGCTTCCATAATTATAGACAATAAACCATGGGAACTTCCCCCTCCCCTACATTCTCTGAACGTTGTTCCAGCCCACTTTTCTCCATCTCATTGATAAATACCTGAAGGGGCTTTCAAGATTTGAGAGCTGGAGAGAGTTCAGTATGTTGTAGGGAAGAAACTAACGTAAATAAAATATTCCCAGTTTATGAGATACTTCATTATTTGTTTAAACTGCAGAAAACCACCAAGGCAGACACCATGTCTATTTTACGAACAGGGAAGCCAGCTAAGACTGGGTGTAACCTGGAGTTCTGGATAGAAACCCATAACTGTCTGACCAAGCCTCGGATTGCACCTACGATACTTAGTCCCTTCTAAGGCCTCAGGTCTTAAATTCAGATGAGAAAACATTCTAAGGAAGGTGGTATCTCCCTCGCTGGAGGGTTCTGAGATTAGCCAGTGGAGCTAAAAGTATGTCTTAGGTCTCAAGTCCTCTTTTCTTCTGGAAGGTGATGGACTGAGGGCCTAGAATCCAGCCTAGTTACTGAGTCACAAGGGAGAATGAAGCTGTCTTAGGCATTTGGTCTTCTATGGACTTAGACAGCTCATCTCTGCTAATGGAGGGTGGGGTCTTTGCACGATCCTCTGTGTGATAATTGGTAGATTCATGAATGGATGACTAGCCTTTTATATCTAGAACCTATATCTTTTGAAAATTGAGGCATTTTCTTCAGTCTTCTGATACTGCCTCTATTTTCTGTGATTTATGAGGTACAATAGCCAGAGACTATGACTACACTTTCCCTGAGTATTTTTGAAGGTGCAGTTTTTCTGGGCTTGAAGATTTGAGTTTAATTTAAGTGTCAGGATGCCTTCCTTTTTTTTATTCCTCACTTGTTATAGGTTACAGTTTTGTTTCATCTTAGTTTCCCCTATCTTTTCTAGTCTGGAGTTCATTTTTTCTTTTTTCTTTTCTTTTCTTTTTTTTTTTTTTTTTGCACATTAGAAGCAAAAGAGGTTGTGTAATTTATCCTTTTGGGGTTTTTTGGTCTTTACAGAACTATTTCTCATTGCTTTTATACTAATCTTTTTCACACTACACTGCTTTTTAAAAAGACAAAGAAAAAACTTTGTTTCTTTGTTACCCAATTTCAAGTTTTGCATTCACATCTCAATAAAACACTTTCAAATTGAGGCAATGTCATAACAAAGTGAAAGCAGAAATCACACAATTGAACCATCAGTTAAATTAAATCCATTTAGTAAATAAACATGTGTTAGAGACATATGGCTGCCCTTCCCTGTGCTAGATGCTGGAAAGACAGTTGAGGAAAATTAAGTGTTAAGAATTTCATGCTCCTGGTTAAATTAAGGCAAAGAAGGAGGTGTGTGTGTGTGTGTGTGTGTGTGTGTGAGTTTCATTACTAAGGAAGCAAGTAGGGAATATACAAACTTCCTAGCTATTGAAGATTAAAGAAATTATAATAGGTAGAAATAAGTATCCCATTTTGGGGGGGCAGTGAAATTTTCTTTTATAGAGGCTCAAAAATTCAGATAGGAATGTGAGATACATGCATATTTATTTATTTGCAAGCAGAAAGAGAGAGAATATGGGAATAAGAATGGGCATGCCAGGGCCTCTTGCCACTGCAAACAAATTCCAGATGCATGTGCCACTTTGTGCTTCTGGCTTTAGGTGGGTACTGGGAAATTGAACCCAGGCCATCCAGCTTTGCAAGCAAGTGCCTTTAACTGCTAAGCCATCTCTTCAGCCCAACATGTGCAATTTTTTTTGAGGAACACTCACTAGTAGTCAATGGTATCTTGATAGTTTTGTAAAAAATTTGAAAATCTCTTCACCAGGTAGTTTCTGTTAACTGATGTTTAGTTTAAAAAAATTAACTAAGTTGACAAAGAAATAACGACTTTGTTAGAACATAGCCCAGCCTTTCTAGGTTCTGGGTAAAAATCTGGAGGGAATGACTCTGATGGCATTCATTATTCCCTTATTAGGAGAAAGGATCTCTGTTGGAAACTCACCTTGTTATTCAGAATGTGTGCAGAAGCGGGATTGTTTTAGATGCCTAGTGTCACCTTGCACCCCAGCTTATGGTGATCTGCTGCTTTCTTTCATGCCCTGTAGGTTCGGGTCACTGTGTTTCCCTCAAAGACTGCAGCTCAATATTCAGGAATATCTTGGTGGATCATTCTACTGGCTATTCTTGCTGGAATTTTGATGCTTGCTCTATTAGTGTTTTTATTATGGAAGGTAAGTCACGACATCTACCATTTGTTTCATAATATAAACTTTATTTCATGTTTTTTTAATGTTTTCAAAAGATATGAATGAACACTGATAGCATGTTTGCATTTTCATTTTCATTGTTTCCTTTTCTCCAACATTTTTTCATGACATTTTTTCCAATATGCAGCAAATTTGAGAGAATTTTATAATGAACACCTATATATATATATACCTAATAATTCTTAAGGGTATTTTTACCTATATGTATGAAGTTTTCTAGAAGAATAAATTTTGGTGTATCTTGCTTATAATTCAGCATATTTGACAAATAACAAATTTAAATTTTACCACTTTAGCCAGATTGGTGTGTAGTCACGCTAATTTCAGCTTCTGTAGTCATGACAGCCATTGGAGATTACTGCACTCACAGCTAGATTAGGAGCAAGGAAAAAAATGTGATGTGAATGAACAATTCCATCTCTATGGTGTCATTATGGCCTCTAATAATCAGCGGAGGCCTACACTTAATATCATGCTCCTCACTGGACTTTGTTCTTTTGATTACACATGAAGTGTAACTAACATCTTCCCCCTGCTTCCTACCCATAAACAGTCTACATTACCAAGAGAATGTGTAGGAGATGGTTATAAACTTTTCTTGGCAAAGATTATAACCTGTAGGTTGTATATTACTTGCCAGTGAGTAATGAAGGTTCATAGTCCCTTATCTGTCATTCCAGATCAAAAAAAAAATCTTTGCAAACAGGAAGTTTGTAATGTCTTATTGGCAGCAAAACCTGATATAATGTGAAGATATTTATAGTCTTTGTTTTTTATTCATGCATTTCACTGCAGAGATATCAGCATTTTATTACATTATCATTCTGAATGCAGCACAGTACTTACTACCTAGAGTGTTTCCATAAGATCCCTAAACATTTCTGTCTGAAGTGATCTAAGAACCCACTAAGATCAAACCATTGTTTTCCTTTCCTTGGATCTAAGAGTGCATCAGACAAGGATTGAAGACTATTCTTCCAAACTTTGAGCATCTTTATTCCCCATTATTTTTTCCAAACAACTTCCTTTTGCCACGCTGGGATACTGTGATTGAAGCTTTGTATGTGTTCATTGTGGTACTCTTCCTATTGCGGGGCTTCAGCCAATTGTACTCTTTTTTTTTTTTTTGGTTTTTGGTTTTTGGTTTTTGGTTTTTGGTTTTTGGTTTTTTCTTTTTTCTTTTTGGTTTTTCAAGGTAGGGTCTCACTCTAGCCCAGGCTGACCTGGAATTCACTATGGAGTCTCAGGGTGGCCTCGAACTCACGGCAATCCTCTACCTCTGCCTCCCGAGTGCTGGGATTAAAGGCGTGCGCCACCACGCCTGGCTTTGGTTTTTGGTTTTTTGAGGGAGGGTCTCAATCTAGCCCAGGCTGACCTGGAATTCACTATGGAGTCTCAGAGTGGCCTCGAACTCATGGTGATCCTCCTACCTCTGCCTCCCGAGTGCTGGGACTAAAGGCGTGCGCCACCACGCCCGGCTCAGTTGTACTCTTGATGATGCCCCAGGTAGGAGGTTTGTCTAGCAAGTACAGCCAGCCAGTTGTGGAGTTGCCCTGGCAATTGTTTTGATACTGAAAGATGAATTTGGGAGTTTGATATGTAAGGGAAAGCTTGTGCTCTCTGGAAGAAGTCACTAGGCCAGTCTTTTCCAGAACAGATCTTCTCAGCAGTCTTTAGCTCTCACTGAGTTGTGGCAGTAGCCTGACAGTTATGAAACCTAAGCTGTATAATGTTGGGCAAATCATCTCACCTCCCTAGGGCTCAGCTGGTTAATAAGTAGATCACACTAAATCATTTTATTGGGTTCTTTCGAAGTTCTAAAATAACCAGATTCTCAAGGTGGTTCTAAAATTATTCAGTAACATCTACAACCTCAGTTGAAGTTTTACCACTTCAAACTGTTCTTTCATTTTTTATTTAAAAATTTTTAATTTTTATTGTATTTATTTATTTGCAAGCAAAGAGAAATAGAGACAACAGAGACAGACAGAGAGAATGGGCACGCAAGGGCCTTCAGCTGTTGCAAACAAACTCCAGATGCAGGCACCACTTTGTGCATCTGGCTTTATGTGGGTATTGGGGAATCGAACCTGGGTCCTTTGGTTTTGTAGGCAAGTGCCTTAACTGCTAAGCTGTCTCTCCAGCCCTATACTCTTCTTTCTTAAACTGAATTATTTGAATTTAAAGCCCTGTAATTATTGGGACCAGAAAGAATGCTAAGGGTCTGGGGATGTAGCTTAGTAGTAAAACAGTTGCCTCATATGTACGGGACTTGGGTTCAGTCTCTAGCACTGTGGAAGGAATGAAGAAACGGACGGAGGAAGGAAGGATGGATGGATTATAGTTCAGTGGTATTTAAATTGAGTTTTATATGTCTATATCATTGGAACATAAACTAAGATGGGGGTCTGAACTCTCACCAAAGGAGTTCTGTTTTTTTCTGCTTTAACTAATTGTTCTTCACAGGAGTTACTTCGTGGGTAAAGAAGAGAAGTCTTCCAAGCTGACCAGATCACTTTCATTTTTTACATGAAGACATTCTAGCCAGGGATACTAAGATTGTTGCAAGTGGGAGGCAGGACCAGGACTCTGGTTGCTGGTTCCTTCTTTCTATCCTATTTCCTTAGCACTTATTACTGAAACTTGCCTGTGTGTATTATACTATCAAGATAAGTAGTGTAGTTCAGGGCTGCCCAATGAAACTTTGGTAATAATGAAATGTTTTGGAGTGATACTGTCCAGTGTGGTAACCAGAAGTCACTTGTGGCCATTGAGCACTTAGAATATTTCTAAGGCATTGGAGGTATTTGATTTTAAATTTATTTATTTTTTATTTCAGAGTAGGCAAGTGTGCGTGAGAGAGAGAGAGAGAAAGAGGAGAGGAGAGAGAGAGGGAATTGGCACACCAGAGCCTCAGCCACTGCATTTGAAGTCTAGACACTTGTGGCCACCTAGTGGGCACGTGTGACATTGCATGTGCCTCACCTTTGTGCATCTGGCTAATGTGGGATCTGGAGAGTAGAACATGGGTCCTTAGGTTTTGTAGGCAAGCACCTTAACTGCTAAGCCATCTCTCCAGGCCTTGATTTTAAATTTAAATTTACCAATTTTTTTTTTTTTTAATGACAGAGAGAGAGTGTGTGAGGGCGGGGGGGGGGGGGCAGAATTGGCACACCAGGGCCTCCAACCACTGTGTTTGAACTCCAGATGTGTGTGCCACCTAGTGCACATGTGTGACCTTGCACCTGAGTCACCTTGTGCATATGGCTTACATGGGATCTGGAGAGTCAAACAAAGGTTCTTAGGTTTCACAGGCAAATGCCTTAACTGCTAAGTCATTTCTCCAGCCCTTAAATTTATCTAAATTTGAAGAGCTATATATAACTCGTCACTACCATATTGTACAAAGTAGATCTATGTATTTTTTTTTAACCTTCACGAGTTAGCAAGACCAGGAAGTAGAATTTTTCCAGGAGATATTTATTGACCAAGTTATATTTCAAAAGATAGTTCTGTGCCCTGTGACCTAGATACAAGTAAATTGAAAAGGTTCTCCATTGTTGAAGAAATGAAATAATAATAGAAAGTAGGATTATACTTTTATACTCATTTAGAGTGACCTAACCTGAGGAACATGGGTTCCTTCCATTTAAGGGTTACGTGACGGTTCAGAATTTCGGGGAAAATGACGGCAATCATTCTTTTATGACTGTATCTTCGAATTTGTATTGTGATTCACCCACAGATCTAAAGGCCTCCAGTAGATGGATTTGTTCCATAAAATTTACTGTAAAAGGTAGAAAAATACAGTATATCTATATTTTATTTCGACTTGTGCTAAATCTTTTCTAGAGAATTTATTTTCTAGCCTTTGTCTCAGTAGACTAGAAATGAGTGCTTTACTTTTTAGTCTGTAATACACAAAGCAGCCACCCAGAGTTCCAGCCAGATGCACTTAAGCTTTTGGATGACCTCAAGATTTCTGCTACAAATAGAAAAGTCAATTAGCCGATGAGTATCATCCCTGTAAATATTTGTCTGGGGACCCACAGTGATAGATGGCGTTACATACTGTCAGTGTAACAGCAAGCTGGCTGCTCACTTATGGCTAATCAACAGTGATCTCCTTGTAAACAAACCAGCTCTAA
The DNA here is from genome assembly GCA_036346955.1 of Dipus sagitta. NCBI lineage: Eukaryota > Metazoa > Chordata > Mammalia > Rodentia > Dipodidae > Dipus > Dipus sagitta. The sequence goes on along the minus strand of CM070774.1, from coordinate 66,222,957 downwards.
CTAGAAACAGGTCAAAGCCCGAGGTGTTCTTTTGTGTTTAGTTTTTATCTGCAAAACGAAAATTGACTAAATACCTTGCTTCCTTGTAGTGTGGCTTCTTCAAGAGAACTAAGAAAGATCATTATGATGCCACCTACCACAAGGCTGAGATCCATACTCAGCCGTCTGATAAAGAGAGGCTTACTTCTGATGCCTAGCATTGATCTACTTCTGTAATTGGTAATTGATCAGTGTTTTTAATCGCTAGCTGTGGGACCTGCTGTGGTTGTGGTGGCTAACTTCAGAGCAACAGCTTCCTGTGTGTGTCCCATTAACAGATGTTCCCAGATGTCCACACTGGCTTGCCTTGCTTGGATGTTTGTATTTTTTTTTTTTTTAAATTTCACTTGAAAGCATGTGATGGTTTTTGTAACGAATGCTTGAAGACTCATGCAGGTGAGTTAATTCTCCGTCCTTGTTGAGGACCCACAGCAATAAAGATACTTGCTCTGTTTGTATGATTAGGCGTCAGACCTCTGAAGGTGCCCAGTAGTGTGTCTGTCGTGTGTTGTCGTGCAGTGCGTGACATCCCACTTGGAATTTCAAAGGTGCATCAGAAATCATCCCAGATTTCTTATCCATTTTGGAATCTCCCAGGGATGGACGCTTTGTTGACTGCCCGTTGATTAACCAGTTGCATGCTGAGGATAGTGTGCTTCTGTTCATGAAGAAGCTTCCTTCGCTTTTTGTCTTTGTTTTTTTTTTTTTTTTTTTTTTTTTTTTTTGTTTGTCTTTTTGTTGCCCTTGCTGTGGAATGATGGGGCAGGCATGGAGTGCTTTTGACTTTGGCTGGGAAATCGTGAATTTATGCTAGCTCAGCATGCAACTTCCTTTTCCTGTGTGTCTCCATCGGGCAAAGACCATTGCAACAGAGTGATTGGCAGTGTAATGGGCGCATCATGGCCACTTCGGGAGATGGTCCTCTGCCAAAGTAGCCTTCAGTCTAAAAAACATCTAGCACGAAAGTGTTCAAGGACAGCTTTTCTTTCAATATGTTGTAATGGAGTTTGACCACGTTTCATATTTGTAGATTTTATCCCACCTTGCCTCTCGTTTGATTTTGAATTCATGTTTTGCTTCTCTGATTTTGTACATCCATGAAATCTGCAATTGTTGGCAATTCTTTTTTCCATGGACATGAGGGGATACAGGTCCAATAATCCCTTTCCACAGCACTGTCCTGATGAATCCCAGCATTGCCATTTTGATTTCACATTTGACCCTTAATTTTCTCCTGTTTTTAAATGGGGCAGACCACAGTCATACCTTATAACAGATACATCAGCTTTTCTGCATATCATAATAAATGAGTCCATATAGAAATGATTTAAAACATAACTAATTGGTCCAGTTGGCCTATTGATTTCATGATAATTAGGCACATGATTTTTGTCTTGCCCCATACAACATCCTTCAACATAAATGTTCTATCCCTGCTGCTGTCACAAATCAATACATTAATTGACCATTCTAAGTTTCTTCCTGCATTTTTAGCCCGAAAACATCTTAAAAAAAATTTTTTTTAATGAGAGAGAGAGAGAGAGATTTGGCATGCCAGGGCCTCCAGCCACTGCAATTGACCCCAGATGCATATGCTACCTTGTACACCTGTGCACTTGCATCACCTTGTACGTCTGGCTTATGTGCAACCTGGAGAGTCGAACATGGGTCTTTAGGCTTCACAGGCAAGTACTTTAACCGCTAAGCTATCTCTCCAGCCCCAAACATCTTTTTTTATAGGAAAAAAAACAAACTCATATTTCCTAATCATTGTTATTATCTAATTCAAAAAATTTCAAGTGAATTTTCAAAATATACTCTGGAACAGATTGAACTTTTAAAAAAATTAACTTGATTTGCAAGCAGAGAGAGATAGCGAGGAGAGAGAGACAGAGGGAACGGGTGTGCCAGGTCCTCCAGCTGCTGCAAACGCACTCCAGATGCACGCACCACTTTGTGCATCTGGCTTTATGTAGGTACTGGGGAATAGAACCAGGGTTGTTAGGCCTTTGCAGGCAAGCACCTGAACCACTGAGCCATCTCTCCAGCCCCAGATTGAACTTTTAAAAAAGTGAACAAGATACATATTCATTGGCTATTTAAGTGTAAATATTGTCTCCTTTTCTTGCAAAAGGAAAAGAAAACTTAGGGAGTGAACTAAATTTCAGTGTACCAATATTCTCCTTGAGACCTGTGAGGTACGTGATTGATTTGATTGTAGAACACAGTTATTTTGGATTTATTATCAAAACAACAGAACTGGAAGTACACTTGCAAATGTGACGTATTGTAAGAGAGGAGATTCTTAAATTGATCCAGTGGAAATGGCATATTCAGATAGTGATTTATAAAGTATATGTGACCTGATTTATATTCTGTTCATGGGAGAGGGTCAGAAAGTAATTTTTGGTTTCTACCTTAATAACAAGAACAGTAAAAGTTTGTTCTTGGGCTGGGGAAATTGTCAAGTAAAGTGTTTTCCATGTAGGCATCAGGACCTGAATTTGAATCCCAAGCACCCACATAAAAGCTGGTGTGGCAGTGTGTGCCTCTAATCCCAGCAGTGGGGAGGCACCGACAAGAAGCATTCCTGGGGATCCCTGGCTAGCTAGCGAGTCTAGTTGCATCAGTGAGTTCTAGGTTCAGTGAGAGACCTTGTCTCAAAATCAGATAGAGGATTGTGGATGTGGCTCAGTAGGTAGACTGCTTGCCCACCATACATGAAGCTCTGAGTTCGATCCTCCTCACTACATAAACCAGATGTGATGGATACCTGTAGTCCAGCACTTAGGAGAAGTTAAAGGTCATCCCTCAGCTGCACAGTGAGTTCAAGGCCAGCTTGGGCTACATGAAACCCTGTCTCAAAAATAAAGTAGAAAATGTTTGAGGAAGACACCCAATTTTGACCTCTGGTCTTCACACACATGTGCATGCTTACGATCCTTAACACACACACACACACACACACACACACACACAAAGATGAAATTGACTGGGTGTGGTGGCGCACACCTTTAATCCCAGCACTCGAGAGGCAGAGGTAGGAGGATGGCCGTGAGTTTGAGGTCAGCCTGGGACTACAGAGTGAGTTCCAGATCAGCCTAGGCCAGAGTGAGACCCTACCTCAAAAAAAAAAAAAAAAAAGATGAAGTTGTTCTTGAGTATGGTAAAATGTGCTTAAATCCCACCACTAGGGAAGCTGAGGCAGGAGGATTGTGAGTTTGAGAGTACTCTTGGCTACAGAGCAAGCTTTCTCTCTCTTTGTCTCCTATCTCTCACACACAAATTGTTCTTACAGTGATCTAGTAATATGAAAATTAGATTTTTACATACAATATGGTGATTTTAAAAGTATTTTATGTATTTATTGATTGATTTGCTTGAGACGGAACAAAGCAGAGAGAGAGAGAGAGAGAGAGAGAGAGAGAGAGAGAGAGAATGAGAATAAAAATGAATGGGCATGCCAGGGCCTACTGCCACTGCAAAGGAACTCCAAATGCATGGTCACTTTGTGCATCTGGCTTTATATAGGTAACTGGAGAATCAAGCCCAGACCATCAGGCATTACAAGCAAGTGCCTTTAACCAGTGAGCCATCTCTCCAGTCCCGGTGATAATGTTTTAGTGAAAACACTGTCACCAGGGCTTAAATTGTTAGTCTTACATTCTTACAAATGTAAAGACAAGGTGAAAATGGTCTTTTCTTGTAGTTCTTCAGCTTTGCTTCCTTGTTTATTCCCCACTTTCAACCTCTTGGTGCTTTGTTAAAAGAAAATGGTGTCTGTTCCCTCGTAGTACAAAATGCTTGGATGTGCTGGTTCGGAGCTGTTGGTTTTCAGATGAATTAACTTGCGCCTGTTTCTCTCTCTGCCTTCTCCAGTGTGGATTCTTTCAGCGCTCCAGGTACGACGACAGTGTTCCGCGGTACCACGCTGTCCGGATCCGGAAGGAAGAACGAGAGATCAAAGATGAAAAATATGATAACCTGGAAAAAAAACAGTGGATTACAAAGTGGAATGAAAACGAAAGTTACTCATAGGAGGGCCAGAGAGGCTGTACACTACCCCAAATGCCTTTTTATTTTATTTTATTTTTTTCCAACTCACAAATTCAGATGGATTCAAAAGCCTGCTCTGTGCCTGAGGTTTGATTTCAGACTGACTGCGCGCAGTACGGACCTACAGTTTTAACTGTGGATATTGTTACGCAGAGCTCCTGTTTTGCACAGCCAAGTTTAAGACTGTTGGAGTGGATCTTTCTTTAACTGCCTTAATTTAACTTTTCTGGTTGCCTTTGTTTTTGGTGTGGCTGACTTTTACGTGCTGGAGAAGGGCCTGCCCAATTGCACTCCTTTGAAGTCTTCCTAATAGCATAGCTGGAAGAGATTTCGCACTGTCCCCCGTGCTAACACCGTGGTCAGCCTAGCTTGCTACCACAAGCATCCTTCTCATAGGATTGGAGAAGCCGCAAGTTACCTGTCCCGTGGTACAAGACTCTGCCACGCGGATGTCTGTGACTTGGTTGAAAGTGCTGTCTTAACTTAAATGTGCAATCGAAGGTGATGGTGCCAACTTGCCTTCTCCCTTCGCTTCCCAGAAGTGTGAATCCGTGCTCACACCAGGTGCACACAGGTTCCCTTCTTCCTCTTCACTAGAACACACAGGTGCGACAGACTTGAATGCTAGTTATACTTGTTTTTATATGATATTTATTTGTTCTTCAAGCCATCTTGCTATTGGCTAATGGGCCAAAGATACTTCCAGCTGGTTTAAACAATCCGAGTTAGAACATAGGAGGGCATTTGGTTTGCCCTTCATTATGTACTACAAAAGAAAGCTGTTTATAAGTGTACCAGACAGTTGTTCTAATAACTTAAACGTGTGTAAGTTATAACCTCTCCTTTATGGCAGACCTTCCCCCAACCCAAAAGGTTTAAGAAAGGGGGTTAACTGTAAGATGGTTAGTTCTTAACAGAATTTGGATATTTCATAGTGTAGAGCCCTGTGTGGTATTCTGAAACTCATGCTATAACTTTCAGGACCTCTCTTGGAGAAAATGAGTCGGCTCATTGAGCTCTAGGGCCTGTGTACTCACTGCCGCAAATACTGTATATTCAGGACTTAAATGGTGAGTACCCTATGTTGGATCAAACCGATCCACTGTGAGACTACTGAAGAGCATCTGCTGCCAACACGGCCATTCCAGACAGATGGACGACGTGGCTCTTAGCTTTGGAAATGTCATTATAACCATTTAATCACTGAGTCAGTGTTTTTATTTGTTGATTTTGTTTCCTCCCATGTCTCAGTTCACCCAACTGACTTCATGACTGCTTTAAGAAGACACTTAGGGCTCGAGCTGGGGATGTAGCTCAGTGGTTAAGCACTCGCCTAGCATGCACAAGGCCTTGGGGTTGAGTCCCCGCATCATGAAAAAAAAAATTGTCTTTTTAATTGTAAAAATGGTGAGAGTGGGAGGGAAAAGACATTGGAACAGAATGGAGGTTTCAACAGTTACAAAAGCCGAATTTTTTGAAAAAAATTATTGTGCTTCAGAATGTTAAGTTATATGGGGAGCAACAGCAAACAGGTGCTAATTTGTTTGCTTATAGTATAAGCAGCTGTCAGTCTTTTAAAAGAACAAAATATAGCTGTATGTGCCATTGTTGCTTTGGAGTTTTGTTTTTTTCCCCTTTTCACAAAATTTATGCCTTTATGATACTAAGGTCTTTTATTCTGGCTATACTTTGGCATTTTCGTTCACAAAAAATAATTTTGCAGATTTTGTTTACAAAAGTTCTTTGAAACAGGTCATAACGGTGTTTAAAGTCTCTTGTTTCTTGCTTGGATAACTTGGAGCCTAACACGCTGGCTTTCTAGGATACAAAGAGGCTGATGTCTTGATGGTGTTCGTAGATCTTTGCCATAAAAATGAATGTCCTGAGATGGGTGGGAGGGTAGTTCAGCAACAAGGAATCAAGAATGTTATGGTGTTTAAATTTATAATTCTTAAAAATGTCATCTCAAGTCAAGTCACTGGTCTGTTTGCATTTGATACATTTTTATACTAACTAGCATTGTAAACTTATTTCATGGTTAGAAAATACCTGTGGATATTTGTATAAAAGTGTGAAATAAATTTTTTTATGAAAGTGCTCATCGCTTAGTAACACAGCATTGCATATATGAAACAAGCTCCAAAATTATAAATGACAACCTGGACTGCTTTTCTTTGTATTTCATCAAGCCAAACCAAAGGTTACAGTATTTTCTTTTTTCTTTCTCTCTTTCTTTTTTTAATTATTTTTATTTATTTATTTGAGAGCGACAGACAGAGAGAGAAAGAGGCAGATAGAGAGAGAGAGAGGCAGATAGGAGAGAGAGAGAGAGAGAGAGAGAGAGAATGGGCGCACCAGGGCCTCCAGCCACTGCAAACGAACTCCAGATGTGTGCGCCCCCTTGCGCATCTGGCTAACGTGGGTCCTATCTAGGGAGTTGAGCCGCGAACCAGGGGTCCTTAGGCTTCACAGGCAAGTGCTTAACCTCTAAGCCATCTCTCCAGCCCCTCTTTCTTTTTCTTTTTTTTTTTTTTTTGTATCCCATATAATCTTTTGTCTTTGTTGTTTGTTTCAAGATAGGTCTCACTGTAGCCCAGGCTGACCTGGAATTCACTATGTAGTCTCAGGCTGTCCTCGAACTCACGACGATCCTCCCACCTCTGCCTCCCAAACGGTAGGATTAAAAGCGTGCACCACCCCACGCTCCTGCCCGGCTGTATCCCATATAATCTTAGATCAGCCAAAATATTAGTACCTAAAGGAATACAGTATAAATATGATGGAGATAGTGCACAGTCCTCTTCTGAATCTAGTATTTAGTTGATGTACACAGTCTTTAAAAGTTTCCCTTTTTTATAAGTCACAGCAAATAGTCTTAGAGGTAGTTTATTTGAGCTACCTGCAACTCGGGAGCTGTCTGTGTACACTGGCATGTCTGCTTCAAGGACTTGTACCTGGTAAGGCGTTGTTTGGCAGTGATGGCCTAGCATCAGAAGCGGAAATGCTTGTGGCTGGATGGCTTCCTTCTTAGGTTGCATGGTGGTCCAGCTGTGGCTGTCGTGATACTACTCTTCAGGGTTGGCTTAACAGATTCTACCAGTCAGAGAATATTTTCTTCACCAAAGCTTCTCATTTAAGCTTCATGAATCTTTGATAGTTGGATTACCATAACTCACTACAAAAAAATAAATAAATAAAGCACAGATGTAGTTCCAGACAATATCGCATATCCTGGCCTGAATAAATGTCCAATCTGAAATATATATCTGTGCAATGTATTGGTTTTCTGTCTTTCCATGAGTCTTGTTGTTATGTAGTTAGTATTGGTCCTCCTGGTTTCTTGTAATCAGACAGGTGATACCAACCAAAGAAATATGTAGTTGGCACCTGCAATGATTTGGGCCTGTGGCTATGACCCTTTTTAGTCTCAGTTCGCATATTCATTCCTGTGGATATTCTGCATTAAATCACTACACTCATGTGCAGTCGCCATGGCTGTTGAGTCTGTCGTAGCTGGTGGCTTCACTAGCTTGTAACACAGATCAGAACGGGTCAAGACCGGCACTAGAGGCCCTAACCGTACTTTGTAAGACTGATTCTACCCTGTTCCCTCCCTGTCAGGAATGACTACGGGTGGTAGTGTTACAGGGCTCGTGGAGGAATCTCCACGACTAGAGTCTGAGGCCATCTTTGCAGACGTGCTGTCTGTCAGCAGGCCTCATTCAGGAGGAAATGCAAGCATGGCCAAGTCCCCTAAAGAGAAACAGACTGCAAGACAAAGAGGAAAAAGAAAATCGGTGCATGGCGGGCCAAGCACCACAAGGGGCAAAACTAACCAGGTAATGGATGGAGTGAAATTTACAAGCATTGATACTTTATTAATGTTGAAAATTACCCCAAACATGACGTCATGGTTTATGCCAGGCCCTGATGGCTAAGAATTAACATTGTAAAATGCAGAAAAAATAGAGGTAGGAGGATGCCTCACATTGTCGAAACTAGGGAAGCAAGCGTGAAGAGTAAGCTTTCTAGAAGGAAGCACTGACCCACAAATGGATCGTGGGAGAGGCCAGCCTGGAGCGGGAAGTGTTCAGTCAGGGAGGAGGAAGCACGGAGTGGCTGATTCCACTTCAGTCCATCCACAGGGCTGAGCAGACCGATGTGATCAGCCTGAGTTGCGTAAAGCAGATGACGACGGCTCTTGGAGACCAAAGGATGGGGCCAAGCACCGCACTGACCAAACGAAAAGGTTCACACAAGGGAAGACAATGAACTTCAGAATGAGTTTTAAAATGTCTTCTGCAGCGATAGTAGGAATTTGGTATTTCCTCGGGTCCTGATGATGATTAGTGAGCTAGTCGGCTTTCTTTCTTGTACCTTACAAACCAGTTTTTGGCCACACCCAGGTAGGTGTTCATCCCACTGTTTGAATGTGGGGGTGCTGTGTTCTTGACTAGAATCTGAGGCCATCTCTGTAGACGTGCTGTCAGCAGAGGCTCATATAGGAGGAAATGCATGCATGGTGAAGGTCTCTAAAGAGAAATAAACTGTAAAACACAAACCGGACAAGAAAATTGGTCCAGTTTAGTGCATGGTGGGCTAGGCATCACAAAGGGCAAAAGTAACCAGGAAAGGGTGGCGATTATACCAGAGTGAGGGAGTCAAGTGCACTCTCAGTAACATTGAGCAGCGCTTAAGCGCCTCACTCTTGCTGCCCTTGGCCTGGTCCGTCCCAGTCATACCATCTGAGGAAGGGCCCAGAAACAGACTCATGCTAGGAGAGGTCAGATAAAATTTCTCTCTTGAGATGGCTTAGTGGTTAAGCGCTTGCCTGTGAAGCCTAAGGACCTGCCGGTTCGAGGCTCGACTCCCTAGGACCCACGTAAGCCAGATGCACAAGGGGGCGCACAGCGTCTGGAGTTTGTTTGCAGTGGCTGGAGGCCCTGGCGCACCCATTCTCTCTATCTGCCTCTTTCTCTGTCACTCTCAAATAAATAAATAAAACAAAAAAAATTCTCTCTTGATTCTCTAGAACGTCTGCCAGAAATCGGCCTATAGTGTCAGAATGTACAGCTTTTGTTGTCTCAAAGCCCAGCAGGGGAGTGTGCAATTCACCAGTAACCAGTAGACAGATTTAGGTGAATGTTCTTTTAAGATCCTGTCATTGTGAAGTAGGTGCAGGCTTAGTCATTTTCCAAATAGAAGTAAAAAAAAAAAAAAATAAATCTTGGGCTGGAGAGATAGCTTAGCAGGTAAGGCACTTGCCTGCAAAGCCAAAAGACCCAGGTTCAATTCCCCAGGACCCAAATAAGCCAGATGCACAAGGGGGCACATGTATCTGGAGTTTGTTTGCAGTGGCTGGAGGCTCTGTTGTACCTAATTCTCTCTCTCTCAATCTCTCTCCCTCTCCCTCAAATAAATAAATTCTAGGGATATTAAGTTAGGTTCTGAGAATACATATACAAGTAAGAGTCTGGCTCTGTCTTTTCAAACATCCCCTTTTTTCTTCCTTCCCCCATTCCTTTCCTTTCTAGATGGGGATCTTACTGCATGGCCTAGTCTGGCCTCCAACTCCTCCACTTAAGCTTTGGCTCTGACATTTTATGAGAAATAATCTAAAACATGGTATTGGTGTGGCAGTCACAGAATAAAGTTATGAAAAAATAAAACCATGGTATTGACAAGTGTAAGTGAATTCAGGTCTTTTTTTTTTTTTTTTTTTTTTTTTGAGACAGGGTTTCATGTGTCCCAAGCTGACCTTGTATTCACTGTGTAACTGAGAACTTCTAACTCTCCTGCCTCTACAGGTGTGCACCACTCTGCCTGGTTTATGCAGTGTTGGGGATTGAACCCAGCACGTCATGCATGATGCATGCACTTTTCCAATGGAGCTACATCCCCAGCCCTGAATTAACTTTTTGTAGGTAGCAGAATCAAAACTTCAAATGAAGATACTGGCAGTTGACACGCATGAAGTCATATAATGATACTCATTTTTTCTTCTGGTTGCACATTTCCCTGAACAATCTCATGCCCATAAAACTTCCTGTAGGGAACTGCCACAAGGTTCATCAGATGAGCAGAGCCACCTTTCTGTTCGTGGTACTTCCACTGCGCCTAGCACGGGGACTGAGCAGCCAGAGGTGTGCTCATTACCTGTGCGAGGCGCTTGAGCAGTGTGTGGGGCTGTGGATGTGCAGTCAGTCAGCTGGAGTATGAGTCAACCACATTTGCTAGGCTATCACCTGGGAGGATTAGTCCTGTCTGTGCCCAGTTTCTTTATCTGGAAAATGTGGCTGATAATAAATAGCGTCCGGGGCCTGGAGAGATGGCTTAGGGGTTAAGCCCTTGCCTGTGAAGCCTAAGGACCCTGGTTCGAGGATCGATTCCCCAGGACCCACGTTAGCCAGATGCACAAGGTGGCGCACGCGTCTGGAGTTCGTTTGCAGTGGCTGGAAGCCCTGGCACACCCATTCTCTCTGTCTCTATCTGCCTCTTCCTCTCTCTGTCTGTCACTCTCAAATAAATTAAAAAAAATAAAATAAAAAAAAAATAGCGTCCCTCTCACAGGTTCTTACAGGGAGCAAACAAGTGCTCACTCCTCCAGTGCTAACCTATTTTTACTCATTTATTATGCTACTTACCACTTTCAACTTTCATGTAACGTTTGTCTGCTGTGTCTCCGGTAAATATCACGTCACAAACAGAAAATTCACATAGATGTCAATGACCAGATCATAATGGCTGATGGGTTAATATGATCCATGAAATTATTTCCTTAACGGCCCTGATGAGCACCATTCGGAAGAGCTGCCTTCTTGCCTGCTCAGCATCACCTCATGCACTGGAGGAGGGAGCTTCCTAGCTACGTGGACAGCAGCCTGCTATGTGCACCAAGTGCAACGCGGTAGTTAGCAAAAAAAGAAATAAAAGTTGAAGTTCCTAAAAGTCACGCCGGTGTGACTAGAGATTCGACTGTAGCAATTGTGGAGAATTAAATATTGCCTGTCCAGAGCAAAATCATCTTGGGCTGGAGAGATAGCTTAGCAGGTAAGGCACTTGCCTGCAAAGCCAAAAGACCCAGGTTCAATTCCCCAGGACCCAAATAAGCCAGATGCACAGGGGGCACATGTGTCTGGAGTTTGTTTGCAGTGGCTGGAGGCTCTGTTGTACCTAATTCTCTCTCTCTCAATCTCTCTCCCTCTCCCTCAAATAAATAAATTCTAGGGATATTAAGTTAGGTTCTGAGAATACATATACAAGTAAGATTCTGGCTCTGTCTTTTCTAACATCCCCTTTTTTCTTCCTTCCCCATTCCTTCCTTTCCTTTCTAGATGGGGATCTTACTGCATGGCCTAGTCTGGCCTCCAACTCCTCCACTTAAGCTTTGGCTCTGACACTTTATGAGAAATAATCTAAAACATGGTATTGGTGTGGCAGTCACAGAATAAAGTTATGAAAAAATAAAACCATGGTATTGACAAGTGTAAGTGAATTCAGGTCTTTTTTTTTTTTTTTTTTTTTTGAGACAGGGTTTCATGTGTCCCAAGCTGACCTTGCATTCACTGTGTAACTGAGAACTTCTAACTCTCCTGCCTCTACAGGTGTGCACCACTCTGCCTGGTTTATGCAGTGTTGGGGATTGAACCCAGCACGTCATGCATGATGATAGGCAAGCTCTTTTCCAATGGAGCTACATCCCCAGCCCTGAATTAACTTTTTGTAGGTAGCAGAATCAAAACTTCAAATGAAGATACTGGCAGTTGACATGCATGAAGTCATATAATGATACTCATTTTCTCTTCTGGTTGCACATTTCCCTGAACAATCTCATGCCCATAAAACTTCCAAGTGCAGCCACTGTAGGGAACTGCCACAAGGTTCGTCAGATGAGCAGAGCCACCTTTCTGTTCGTGGTACTTCCACTGCGCCTAGCACGGGGACTGAGCAGCCAGAGGTGTGCTCATTACCTGTGCGAGGCGCTTGAGCAGTGTGTGGGGCTGTGGATGTGCAGTCAGTCAGCTGGAGTATGAGTCAACCACATTTGCTAGGCTATCACCTGGGAGGATTAGTCCTGTCTGTGCCCAGTTTCTTTATCTGGAAAATATGGCTGATAATAAATAGCGTCCGGGGCCTGGAGAGATGGCTTAGCGGTTAAGCCCTTGCCTGTGAAGCCTAAGGACCCTGGTTCGAGGATCGATTCCCCAGGACCCACGTTAGCCAGATGCACAAGGTGGCGCACGCGTCTGGAGTTCGTTTGCAGTGGCTGGAAGCCCTGGCGCACCCATTCTCTCTGTCTCTATCTGCCTCTTCCTCTCTCTGTCTGTCACTCTCAAATAAATAAATAATTATAAAAAAATAGCGTCCCTCTCACAGGTTCTTACAGGGAGCAAACGAGTGCTCGCTCCTCCAGTGCTAACCTATTTTTACTCGTTTATTATGCTACTTACCACTTTCAACTTTCATGTAACGTTTGTCTGCTGTGTCTCCGGTAAATATCACGTCACAAACAGAAAATTCATATAGATGTCAATGACCAGATCATAATGGCTGATGGGCTTAATATGATCCACGAAATTATTTCCTTAACGGCCCTGATAAGCACCATTCTGAAGAGCTGCCTTCTTGCTTGCTCAGCATCACCTCATGCACTGGAGGAGGGAGCTTCCTAGCTATGTGGACAGCAGCCTGCTATGTGCAGCCAAGTGCAACGCGGTAGCTTAGCAAAAAAGGAAATAAAAGCTGAAGTTCCTAAAAGTCACACCGGTGTGACTAGAGATTCGACTGTAGCAATTGTGGAGAATTAAATATTGCCTGTCCAGAGCAAAATTATCTTGGGCTGTATTAGCCTCATAGAATAGCCTGTTCACTGTCTCTGTATATGTGACTTGACAACTCGGACTGGCTGAGACGTCTTTTGCTCTGCATAGCTCTGCTCCCTTCGAGCTAAACCTATGCATGCCTCTGAGGTTTCGTTTCTATATGCCAGCATTCCCTCACACCTACAGTTCAACCTCTTACTTGCCCCATTTCAACAGAGCTTACTGTTTTCTCAGTGACCACTTTTTAAACTTTTTATGAGGGAGAGCAAGAGAATTGGTGCACCAGGGCTTTAGCCACTGCAAACGAAATCCAAATGTGTGTGCCACTTTGTGCATCTGGCTTACAAGGGCTCTAGGGAAATCGAACCTGGGTCCCTGGGCTTCGCAGGCAAGCACCTTAACCACTAAGCCATCTCTCCAGCCCTCAGTAACCACTTTTAATATTCATAGGCCTATCTAGCTTTGTGTGCTTCCAGATGCAGACTTTATCCTGATGCAAGAACACAGCTACGGGCCCTGCAAGAAACACATTCAACACAACTCCACCCCATATTCAGCTGAAGTTGCTCCCAAGGAAACAGGAGAAAGATAGCTTTTTAAAATACACACTTTAGTTAGGACCCAGAGCCCAAAGAGAAAAACAGAAGATGCCACTCTGCCTACCTTAGCAGAACTGGAACTTGTCTGCTCCAGCTTCATCCACAATGGCTGCAGCGCCCCCTGCTGCTTCCATAGTGTAGCACACTACCTAGGTGGACTAGGCTTTGGGTCAGGCCCCTGAATCCACAAACCAATCAGGTCTTCCCCTTGCATACCCCAGTCTGTCGACAAAATCCATTTTAACTAAGCTATTAAAAACAAAAAACTTATTGTCTGCTAACTTCCCTCTCTTCCCTGTGATCTTGTCTATCTGGGTACACATGTAAGTCAGCCTCTACCTGAAGGCTCCTCTCCTGGCCTGCATATTTTTTCCCTGCTTCTCTTCTATGTGACATGCTTTGGGATGACTTCGCATTTTGATTATATGCATGATTTCTCTTTGATCTCTGAGCCTACTGTGTGTGTATTTCCACTAAGCTCTGGACCTGCCACGTGAGTATTTCCTTGAAACTGTGGCCTCCTACATGTGTAATTCCCCTAACCTCTGGGTCGATCATGTGTGTAATAACTCTCTTGACTTTCTTTACTACTCATTTCTAAGGCATCTGAATCTTCTGGTCTCTCCTCTGGCTCTTTCCCTCTGTTATTCTTCCTTAAACCATCACCATTTAATCTCCAATGTTTTTATGCTTTGTTCCCACAAGAGTGTGTGAATGTTTCCTCCACATCTTCTTGCGTGGGTTTCTAGGTCCTGCCTTCTATGTGCTGCGTAACTGCTCCAGCCTGTTGCTAGATGCTAATTTCCCCTAAATAAGCCTCACAATTATGATTTTTCCCTAAATAAACCTAATAATTCATGCTTTGTCCTTGAGTCTGCTTTTATCAATTCTTTATTAAAATAGGATAAGAACCCCGCCCCCGTACAAAAATGAGGTTCCCAAGTCCAGGAGCCCCTTCCCGAACTGCAGTATTCTGTCTCAGCCCCCAATACCATGTTCCAATGTTGTAACAGCTTCATGGCGTTCTTGTAGTAACAGAATGAAGGAAAGCATAAATGAAAACACTGAATTTATTGGTGGAAACATCAAGCAGGTAGGTTACAGCAAATCTTTGCTGTAGACCTCAGATGCTGTCTGATAACATTCTTAGCTTTTGGGTTAGTTCAACTTAGAGCTCTGTTCATACATCCCAAAGGCTTTACTTAATGGTCACAGGATGTTAACCTTCATATATAGGTGGACAGTAAATGAGTATTAAAGGGGCCCAAGATAAGATAATTTGGCTCTGGGCCTGCAACATTCCAACAACCAGCCTTGTAGGATGTTCAATGTAGGTACAACTTTCCCCCAGGAATTTTAGTTAACGCCCATCAACCCAAAAGTTCATGTAACCTCTTCCACAGTGGAACATGTCATTCGGGGCAACCTGAATCCCTGAGAATGTGGTCACTCATATTGGGCTCAGTAAACTCTTATACCCTTTAGAGCAAGAACTGTGTTTTACATGGACACCCTTATGTCAGGACTGAGGTTCATGATAGAGGGCCAAAACAGACAGTTTCTTGGGCCCAAGGTTGTATTTAATGCCAGTAGAGACCAGCAAGATCTGAAGCAAAAGTAGAGAAAGCTTCAGAACGCCAGGAGAGACTGGCCAGATCCAGAGCGAAAGAGGGAAGTCTAGGAATGCCAGGAGAGACTTGGAGGATCTGAAACAAGAGAAGGAGCCTGGGAGCCTGGGAACCCCTGAGTAAGGGGAGGAAGGAGAGTTTAAGGGCTTTCAGGAGGGGGAGGAGGGAGAACTGCACTGTGCGGGAAGGGGGGGTTGGATACTGGTGTCATTCTTTTTCTGGGTCTGGATTTTATGAGCACATGTTAGGGGTCCCAGGAGTGCCTGCAGAAACCTTCAAGGAAGTGAAGTTCAGCTTGCCACATCCTCACCCAGAAGGCCACAGATGGTGGCTGGAAAGATGTCTCATTCCTCATAGGACTAAGGACTATATAGTGTTGGCCTCACCTGCTGGGAAGGGGTGGACAGAGAGGCATCTTTCTTGAAACTAACACCTTAAACCCTTGGAGCTGCAGAACCCTTGGGGTCGCTACATCGCAATAGTGACCTTAGGTGGGACTGTCAAAAGTTAACCTGTTCCGCTGGCACCAGAGCTCAACTCGCTGAACGAGTGGCCCTAACTGGAGCACTAGAGTGAAGTAAAGGACAAAGAGTCAATATTTACACAGACTGTGCATACTCCTTCCTGGTTTTACATGCACACGCTACCAATTGGAGAGAGAGAGATGGTTTCTCACTGCAACTGGTTCTCCCATCAAGTATCATCAAGAAATAAATAGACTATTATCCTCAAGTTGTCTTGCCCCAGGAGGTAGCAGTCATTCACATTAGGGGTGACCAGAAGGGAGATCACAAGACTGCAGAAGGCAGCCAGACATAGCAGCAAAGACAGCTGCCCAAGCCATAGAGGTTCCCCTGCTATGGGAAAATCCCCTTAAGGAAACACCTCAGCATGGCTACAATCTAAAGAGGGCAAATTACACCTGCCCTCTTCAAGTCAACGGAAAGTTCTCAAAACCCTTCATACGACTTTACATCTAAGAACAGAAAATACTTACCAGTTAGCTCTTAGGCTGGTTACTGGGGAAACTTTCTTACAAACTGTTAAGCAAATATTAAGTACATGTGACATCTGTCTTAAAAACAATCCCTTCAACTTTAAGATTTCCCTGCTGGTCGTGGTGGCGCATGCCTTTAATCCCAGCACTCGGGAGGCAGAGGTAGGTAGATCGCTGGGAGTTCGAGGCCACCCTGAGACTACATAGTGACTTCCAGGTCAGCCTGGACTAGAGCAAGACCCTACCTCAAAAAGCCAAAAAATAAAAATAAAAAAAAAATTAAAAAAAAAAAGATTTCACCATCAGGAATACAGAGACAAGGACATTACCCAGCAGAAGACTTGCCCTCTTAACTTCCTACACAGAAAAGCACATGGCAGATGTCATGCAGGTCCCTCCTGAGTCTCTGCACAAGCTCTTAGCTTGTGCTCTCCACACATTTGTGGCTTCACTTTAATCAGTCTTTAAAGGCCTCAGTTTCTCTTAAGTCCCAATGTCTCTTAATTAAACCCCTGATTTGTGATTTCCCCTTAAATAAACTTAATAACTCATAATTTTATCCTTCTTGAGTCTACCTTTTTTAAAACTAAAGGTAGGATAGAACCCAAAACTTGAGGTTCATAAGTATGAGGAACCCCTCCTGAACCCAAAAATCCTGAATCAACATTAGTAAACCAAAACTCAACCCAGTGAGACAAAATTTAAGCTTAGCCACTGAGAAACTTCCAAATAACCTCTAACTATGGCCTTTCTACTCGAATGATACCACAAAAGGGCTATTGCTTCATTTTTAACCAATTAAGTGTCTTCTTACTTCTAGGAAGCCTGGAACCACACGTAGACTGAAACTGCCCATTCGGTGAA
Organism: Dipus sagitta; assembly: GCA_036346955.1. Taxonomy (NCBI): domain Eukaryota; kingdom Metazoa; phylum Chordata; class Mammalia; order Rodentia; family Dipodidae; genus Dipus; species Dipus sagitta. The sequence continues at coordinate 66,205,952 of CM070774.1, read as the reverse complement.
TTATCATCTCAAATAAAGTTCTTCGGAAGCTTAATGTGCCCTTGTTTATCTTTTAATAGCTTCAGTCCCAATTTGTCTAAGTCTTGAGCTTGAGTGTTCCCTATACACGTCCGTCTGTAAATTTGAAACCAAAATTCAAAATGATTCCCTGCCTCACTTGCATTTAAGCTCATGTGCAAATGTTGTCCCGACTGACTCCAATTCTCATCAGACATTCACCTTTTTCTTCAACTTGCACAAAGGTACAAAAGAGCCGGTCTGCAACAACTTTCTTAAATTTATGTTTATTTTTGGAATCAACGGGCTGAGGGTGTTGAAAGGAGTGTTCACACGGTGAAGTGGCCTTTGAGTTGCTTTGCTTCCTCCCTGTCCCCTTTGTCCCACAAAGTGGACTCCTCTTCTGGCTTCCTGCAGAGCTCTTCTTGAGCCTTCCCAGGGGATGGCTCCCTGGGTTCCAAAGCGCTTTCTCCAAGTAAAAGCTGTTGCCCTTAAAAACAAACCCTGGCAAGTGGATGGCCTCCACACCAGCGCACAAGGAATGATTTGAATTTCCCCTCAAGAAACAAGGCAACTGTCTGTAGGAGAAAACCGTGCTGCCACGGAATGGGAGACGTTGTTAAAGGACAACTTTCTAGGGAACCTAGTAGCCTTCTAGCTGTTGCACAACTTTGTAAACTGCAGCTAGCTGATAACAATGTGAATCAGCCTGTCAGGTAGAGATAGATGGGCCACCCTCCCTGATTGCCAGGAAAACCCCAGTTTTGCTGCCTTTGCAAATACTTTTCTGTATTCCTGATGGTTTGTTTTGGCCTTCTCCTTTAAACTGGTTGTACCACCTTCCCTGGTTCTCTCATTTAATTAATGTCTTAGATTTAAAAAAAAAACCTGAGCCTGGTGTGGGGGCAAATGCCTTTAATCTCCGCACTGGGTGGCTGAGGAGGGGGATTGCCATGAGTTCCAGTACAATCTGGGCTAGAGTAAGCCCCTGCTTCATAAGAGAGAGAGAGGGAGAGAGGGAGGAAAGGAAGGAAGGAAAGAAGGAAAGAAGGAGGGAAGGAAAGAATTGACACCTGTTTATTTACCACTAAATGGGCTTGATTTTAACATTTGTCTGTTTTTCTTTCTTTCTTTCTTTCTTTCTTTCTTCCTTTCTTTCATTCATTCATTCATTCTTTCTTTCTTTGTGTGGTTTTTCAAGGTAGGGTCTGCTTTAGCCCAGGCTGACCTGGAATTCACTATGTAGCTTCAGGCTGGCCTCAAACTCCCTGCGATCCTCCTACCTCTGCCTCCTGAGTGCCACCATGCCTGGTTTATTTATGTATTTTTGTGTTGTTGTTGTTGGGAAATTGTTTCTTATGTATTAAAAAGAAGTTGGGGGTGGGTGTGCTGGAGAGATGGTCCAGCAGTTGAAAGCACTTGCTTGCAAAGGCTGGATGGCCAGGTTCAATTCACCAGGTGTCAAATAATAAATATAAATAAATAAATAAATAAAATATTTTTTAAAAAAGAAGTCAGAAGCATGCCTTTAATCCCAGCATTTAGTAGGCTGAGGTAGGAGGATTACCATGAGCTTGAGGACAGCCCGGGCACATAGTTCCAGGTCAGCCTGGGTGACTAGAGTGAGGCCCTGCCTAAAAACTTAAAAATAATTTTAAAAAATACCAGGATCCAGAAGCAAAAACTGACAGTGCACTCTAAAGTAAAATAGAAGAGTGTTTGCTGGAGGGATTATTTTTGTTTTTAGGCATGTGAGCTGAGCTAGGACTCCAGGGAGCTGTGACCACACTGGAGGGAAAACCATGCCAGCAGGAAGGGTTAGGAGAATAAATGATTTTTCTCCTTTCATTCTCTGGAACTAAGGAAGTCAGTGGGTAATGGCACAGGGTAATACAGTCAAGCTTGCTTTTCATTATTTCTCCTACTCTTTGCAGTCAAACCAGACTGTCATGGATCATAACTTCTCGGCGAATTAAGGATCTGGCCCAAGTCTGCTATAAAAAAGTTACAGGAGAGAATAACTATATTTTACATCCACATAAGCAAGTAACACAGCTCTTTGGTAAAAATCCCTTAAGGTCCTCGCCAGTTGCTAAACCAGCTTCTTGACTAAGAAACAAAAAATTAAACCGGACACAGTGGCGCACACCTTTAATCCCAGCACTCGGGAGGCAGAGGTAGAGGATCACCATGAATTTGAGGGCAGCCTGAGACTGCATAGTGAATTCCGGGTCAGCCTGAGCTTGAGTGAGACCTTACTGTGAAAAACAAAAACAAGCAAACAAACAAAAGTTAATGAAAGGGAAAAAAGAAGGAAAGAAAGAGAAGGAAGACTGGCACACCACTTATATATAATCTTATATGCTCACTCTATACGTCAGGTGGAAGCTCGGAGGCTAGGCTTTGAAAAGAGGGGAAAAAAGGCACTTTGGAAAACTGGTGAATACTTTCAGGGAGAATCTTACTAAAATGAATCTCGAGGTTTCTGCTGGCTCCTTTTTTTTTTTTTTAAAGAAAATATTTTATTTATTTCTAGGAGAGGGGAGGAAGAGAGAAGGAGAGGAAGGGAGGGAGAATGGGTGTTGAGCCGCTGCAAAGAAACCCCAGATGCATGCACCTCTCTGTGCATCTGGCTTTATGCGGCTACTATGGAGTTGAACCTGGGTCATTAAGCTTTGCAGGCAAGCGTCTTAGCTGCGGAGCCATCTCTCCGGCCCCTCTGCTGGCTCTTTGTGCTTCTTCACAAGCTACTGTTCAGCTGGGCACCCTGCCCTGCTCAGGTGACAGCAGCAGAGGCACAAGCAGGCTTGAGGCAGGACAGAAAGACAGGGAAAATTAAGGCGATATGGGAAAGGAAAGTATCTTCTTGCCCTGCAATCTGGTTGAAGCCAGCTGATTTATCAGAACAGAGAGGGAAAGGGGAAAAATATTTCTTAATAATCATTTGAAATGTAATTTGAGAGACACCAGCAATGCAGACAGGAGAGAGAAATTAATTAGGCAGCTGAGGGCAACAGGGGCTGGAAAGTGATTTTTTTTCCCCCTTAGGTAAGAGCAGGAAATATCCTTGAGCCTATAAGGAGGGCATCCCATTTTTCCTTACCTTTTTTTCCCTAAAGGAGTCCTTGATGTCCCCATCTTGCTGGAGGTCAGAAGTGCCAGAAAGAGTCTGGAGTTTTCTTCTCTCCTTTTCCCTAAAGGAGTCCCTCTTCCCTAGAAACCTGGGTAAGGTTGTGACTAAGACTGCCAGGCTCCGGAACAGCTGGCATGGGAACTGGACTAACCTGCTTATCCACCCATCCAATAAAGCCTCATTCCTATAAGATATCCCCATCTGAGTCACCATGGGGATTGTCTGCTCAGGACACTGTTTAACTTGGGAGCTTCTGCCTTACTTTCTTTAATGGTATTCCATGTATGAGAACCCTTCCTGCTATAATGGAGCGCAGCCTTCTTTCCTTCTCCTAGGCTTTATAGCAAAATCTTCCTAAACCTCACCCTCTGTGGTCTGTGGACTTCATTCTTCAAAAGAAAGAGATAACAACCTAAGCTGGGCGTGATGGCACACGCCTTTAATCCCAGCACTCGGGAGGCAGAGGTAAGAGGAGGATCGCCCGTGAGTTCAAGGCCACCCTGAGACGACATAGTGAATTCCAGGTCAGCCTGAGCTAGAGTGAGACCCTACCTTGAAAAAAAAAAAAAAAAAAAAAGAACCTAGAGGCCACTCATTCAGTGGAAGTTTTGGGGGACCATGAGCATCCAGCACCGTGACTCCTGAGTTAAAAGTTAAGAGCAGGGAAAGGCTCTGTTGCTCTCAAAGACACTCCAAGTTCCCATGTCACCATAGGTGGCAATGTGGATATGGCAATGTTCCCCTTTGTCCTAAACACAATTTGTTGGCCTAATAGAGCTTCCAGAAGGATTCTCATCTTATTCCTCCTTTTTGTTAGTTTGCTTGTGAGACAGTGTCTCATGTAGCCCTGATTAGCTTCCAACTCATGAGGATGACCTTGAACTCTGATTCTCCTGTCTCCACTTCTCAAGGGAATATGGGCATTTGTCTATACCAAGTTTATGTGGTGCTGGGGACTGAACCCAGGACCTCAAGCATGCTAGGCAGGCATTCTACCAACCAAGCTACATCCCTAGCCTTCACTTCTCCGGAAAGGGAAACTACCTTGCCTATTTGCCCTGCTGTCTGCAGGGGCCGCTGCAGAGCTGGAATTACTCAGGTGTGTGTGTGTTCAAGATCAGCCCCTTCCGGATGCTGCACCCAGGTGTGCTGACTTCTTCCAGATTCAGCCCTGGACCCAAAATAAAAAGCCTGGATGCTCACGAGAGCTTTGGGGCTTTTCCCCTCTTTTCTGGCTCCTGGGTTGTTCACCTCTTAGCATCTGAGGTTTTCACCAACTGATAAAGTTTTTGTCCTTCCCCACCCTAGCAGCTTAGCTGATGCCAGGGTGGGAAAGGATGTACCTGGGCCCTTAGATGTTCCCACTCCTCGCCCTTTGGTTCTCAGACTGACCTCCCCTGCCATTCCCCCTTCTTTGGTCTGTGGGCTCTCCTACACCCCTCCTGACTTCTGAATAAATATAATAATTTTTAAAAAACTTTTGTTTATTTTCATTTATTTGAAAGCGACAAACAGAGAGAGAAATGCAGATAGAGAGAGAATGGGCAGGCCAAGGCCTCCAGCCACTGCAAATGAACTCCAGACGTGTGCGCCCCTTGTGCATCTGGCTAACGTGGGTCCTGGGAGTCAAGCCTCGAACCGGGGTGCTTAGGCTTCACAGGCAAGCGCTTCACCGCTAAGCCATCTCTCCAGCCCAAATATAATAATTTAATAACCATCCTTCTCAGTCTGGTTTATCCACTTTGGTTAAAAGCAGACATGAGCTTGAGTTTGGGATTTGCATTTGAACACCACAAATAAAATAACACCCCATTTCACTCCCATATTACATAATCCAAGAATTGGCTGGCCACCATGGAGATGATATGAAATGCTACTCCATAATCAACAACTGTTCTCTTGCTATGTATTCTACTTAATTGATAAACTTTGTACCTGTGGTAGAGTAATTTTCTTGTATCTAAGACAGTAAGCAAGCATTGGGGTGGCTTTATGGCTAAGTAGCAGTGGAGAGGAGGAAAAAAATGATTGTTGATAGCAATGATAAGGGAATTAAGGATGGTGGAACCTTTCTTGGCTCTTGGTTGATTTTCAACCCAGGAGTTAGGGTGCCAGGCCATCACAGTCAAACAAAACTTCCACTGAGCAACTTCCAGTTCCTGTCTTATAAAGCCAAGGAAGGAAATCCACAGACCATACAGAGTGAGGTTTAGGAAGATTTTATTATGAAGATTATAGAGGCTGGAGAGATGGCTCAGTAGTTAAGGTGCGTGCCTGCAGAGACTAATAAGCCAAGTTCAATTGCCCAGTACCCATGTAAAATCAGATGTACAAAGGAGTGCATGCATCTGGAGTCTGTTTACAGTGGCTGGAGGTCCTGGCAAGTCTATTTTGTCTGTCTCTCTTCTCTCTCTCTCTCTCTCTCTCTCTGCTTGCAAATAAATAAAAAAAATATATATTTTTTAAAAAGATTATAAAGTTTAACAGAAGGAAAGAATACAGAGCTCCTGCCAAACGAGGCAGGAGTGGGGTTCCTGGAAATGGGAAATCCCACCTACAGACTCAGATTGGGGTCTTTTATGGGACTGGATGGGGGCAGTCTTCCCAGGAATCAATCCTTAGGCAAGGGAACAATTCTAGGAAAGAGTAACTCTGTTAGGGAAGAAGGAGGGACTCAGGTTTAAGGAAAGGTGGACAAGAAAGAGAACTCCTTCAGGTAGAAAGAGAGAAGGGGAACAATAGATTCTCCCTTAAGGGCTCAAGGACACTTCTCACCATTAGCCATTCTTAGTTTACTTTTGGGGGTCCTATATACCCTAAATCGCTTTGGTAACTATTTGGGTTCGAAGTTTGCAATAGAGGATGCGTACAGACAGCCTCGTGAGACCAAAGTTTTATTCAACACCAGGCTAGAGTGGCAGCATTCAAAGTGGGAGGGAAGGAAACTGTATCACTTCGTAGAGGAAGAGAGGGAATTATAAGCCTTTTAAGGGAAGTGGAAGAGAGCATTTGAGCACCCGTGACTCATCTTCCTGATAGGGATGCATGCTCTTTTTGGGTCTGGACTTCATGTCCACCTATTAGAACTCTCTGGAGTGTGCAGAAAGTTCGCTCAGGAAAGTGAAGTTTGGATAGCCACAGTCTCACCCAGGGCCACAGGTGGTAGCTGGGAGGAGGCTCCATTCCTCATTGCAGCCCTGTCTGGTAAAACTTAAGTCAATTTCCTTACCAGCGTATAAGGATTCTCTGTTCCTGGGTGTTGCAGTCAGGTTCACATTGCTGGCAGAAATCACCCGAGCAAGAGAAGCTTTTGGGAAAAAAAGGTTTATTTTGGCTTACAGACTAGAGGGGAAGCTCCATGATGGCAGGGGAAAACAACGGCATGAGCAGAGGGTGGACATCACCCCCTGGCCAACATAAGGTGGACAATAGCTACAGGAGAGTGTGCCAAACACTGGCATGGGGAAACTGGCTATAACACCCATAAGCCAGCCCCAACAATACACTGCCTCCAGGAAGCGTTAATTCCCAAATCTCCATCAGCTGGGAACCCAGCATTCAGAACACCTAAGGTTATGGGGGACACCTGAATCAAACCACTACACTGGGTATACCTACTGGACAGGAGAGGCAGCTTTCTTGAAATCTAAAGGCAACTGCAGCCCTTGCAGTTCTATGGAATTAAATATTAGAATGGTCTAGTTCTGTGTCATTTAGAAACATGGAAAGGGTGGGGTAGCCACACTTTCTAAATGAGCTAAAAGAAAGGCAGAGAGAGTAGGGCGAGCTTTATTTACACACATTCTCTACTATGCCAAGAATGCCTGTAGGGAGCGCCTCAAGCTGGGCTGTCAAAGATTTTCTGGGGACTGCTGTGGTATTCTCTAGAGCCACATCCCCAACCTTGCACACTTGTATTTATACACCCCTGTTTGGCAAGGGCGGGCTCGTGAACCTCTCTGGGCCTCAGTTGTTTTACCTGCAAAATGCGCGGCATGTATCACACAGGGATGTTTCTGGAATATTCTCCCATCTAGCCACCACAGTACGTGCAGGCGGACACGACCTTGTCCTGATGCTTTTTGAGCCCAACTGGGAGGAAAGAGGAAATAGAAAGGTGGAACTTGCTACAAGAGGGCACGGGAAGGAAGGGAGCACGATGGGACAACCTGGTTGTTCATTGAAGGTCTAGAAACCCTTCCCACGCCTCATCTCTCGGGGGACCAGACACGCCAGCGTCCCTGGCAACCCCACGGGCAGGGCGGAGAGGGGCGGAGCTGCAAAGGGCCTTCTGCGGGGGCCCCGCGTCCTCTGGTTCCTCTCCTGGCTCCTCCCATAAGGGGCGGGCCTTCACAGGGAGCTGCCCTGTGCCTCCCATCCATCTCCTGGCTTCCCCACAAGGGGCGGCCCTTCACCGATGGAGCTACCCTCTGTCTCCCATCCCTCTACTGGACACGCCCACAAGAGGGCGGGCCTGTACCAATGAAGCTGCCCTGTGTCTCCCGTCCCTCTTCAGGCCACGCCCACTAGGGGGCGGACCTTCACCACAGGAGCTGCCCTGTGTCTCCGGTCCTCTCCAGGCCACGCCCACTAGGGGGGCGGGCCTTCACCACAGGAGCTGCGTTGCGCCTCTAGTTCTTTTCCTGGCTCCGCCCACAAGGGGGCGGACCTTCACCACCGGAGCTGCGTTGCGCCTCTAGTTCTTTCCTGGCTCCTCCCACAAGGGGGCGGACCTTCACCTGGGGGCGGGGTCAGCGCTGACAGCGGCTCCCGCCCCGCGGCCCTCCACGTCCCGCACGTAGCGCCTGGCTGCGGCTGGGCTCGGAGCGGGGCGAGCTGGCGCCGGGGAGCCTCCGGTTCCTAGCGTGGGCCGGGCCGGGCCGGGCTGGCCATGAAGCTGGCACGGCTGCTGCGCGGAGCCGCGTCGGCCGGGCCGGGCCCGGGGTCGTGCTCCTCGGGCCTGAGCCCCGGCCGCGGCCTCGCGTCGGACTCGGGCTCCGGGCCGGCTCCGGAAGGCAGCCTGCCGCGCCAAGTGGACTTCTACGCGCGCTTCTCGCCGTCGCCGCTCTCCATGAAGCAGTTCCTGGACTTCGGTGAGGGCGGCCCGGGCCTCGGGCCTTTGTGCCCCGAGTCGTCTCGGGCGCAGCCTCTTCCCCGAGTGTCCTCCTGGGCGCTTCCTTCCTCCGGGGAGCGGGGTGGGAGGGGGAATGGGGGTGCCGGCGCTGGCCAGCCGGGGAGATGCCGGGGTGCCGGGGGCGGGCCCGCCTGTCCGCGCACGTGCGCAGGTGCGCGCGGGGCCGCGTCCCTTCCCGAGTGGGTGGCCGGATATCTGCACCGGCATGAATTGTGCAGCCGTGCGCGCGGAGGATTGCTCGGCGCGGCGTGCTGATAACACGGCAAGTTGTAACTGGCCTAAGCGCTTCCCCTACCAAGTGTTTTCTTGCCAGGGGCTTCAAGGGTGTTTCTGCCAACCGAAAGTTCATTTCATCAGCACTAAATTTAAGTCTTGGAAAGTGCACGAGGGCCAGAGGTGGTGGAGTTAACCACTTTCCACCATGATAAGGAACTGCAGAATTAGGTGTTTTGGCTTCTCTGAAGCGACGATGGGGGCGGGGAGGGGGAAGAGAGAAGAAAAAGAAAACCTGTTAATATACACTCAAGCCCTGAAGCTTTTGAGTAGAAAAAGTTAAAACTCTCTGCGTTGTGAACATGTCAGGTCGCTAACAGTAGGCTTGAGAAATAACTGTGGCTGGCAGCTGAAAACTATGACAGGTTTATTTTTTTTTCTAATTTTATTGTTTTTTGTATTTTTACTTTAGCAGTCCATTACCTTAACCAGTAGGCCATCTCATGGCACCTGTATTTTTTTCTTTTAAAATGACTAGTGTGATGCGGGGCGGGGGGTGGTGTTGGTGAATTTGACCTAGCTCATAATTAGGCTTTAAACTTTGACAAGGTGTTTTTTCTTTAATACCATTCCTGCTACTGACAAAGTAATCTTTGCTAAGGTTTCCTCTGCTCAAGTAACAAGATTGAATCAGTTTTAAATGGATTGCTGAAATAATGTAACCCTTTAAGTAAAACTGTTTGCCAAGGGATATTCTGCTAAGCCTGCTGAGATAGGAGTGGAGAAAGGGGCAGTTGAAATTGGTGTTTGCTGAACTGAGGTGGGTGGTGCTTGCCTTTTGTTGTCTGAAAACCCTTCTTTGCATTCACTGTGTGTTGGAGTTACCTTGTCTTTGCTGATGGGAGGAAAGTTTTTATTTTGGAGTACAGTCTTGAGCAGAGGCTGAATATCACTTCTTCCACAGCAGGTGGAGAACAGCAAGAAAAGAGAGTTACCCAAGTTCTGGGAAGGGGGGGCTGGCTATAACACCTCTAGGCCTGCCCCCAACAACACACCTCCTCCAGCTAGACTCCACCTCCCAAATTTCCATCTGCTAGTTTATGGGTGGCATCTGATTCAAACCACCACACTCACTCAATGTAATTATTATTTGTGGTTCTCTATGGAAACAGTAAATCTTCCCATGTCTTAGACATTCACTATGAACCTAGAGTTAGAAAATAGATTTTTTTTTTCTGTAGGATAGCAAGAACAGGGTGTATAGACTAGGTGTTTCCCAGTTCTGTTAGTCTCTGAGCCTTACTCAGACATGCTCAAGTTATCTTAGTTCTAAGATAGAGTGTAAGAGTCAAAGTGAGGAATACAGAAAAGTAATTGGTGCACAGAGCCAGAGGAATATCAGAAATTGGAAGATCATTGTGGATTCAGAGTAATTTTGGAGAACTGGCTATCTAGTCTCTGCGTGCCTCAGGCCTGGACATACCTTTGTCCCCCAGAAAAGCACCTCCTTCTTCTGATGATTCATTACTCTGGCCTTGCCAGGTAGCTCCCTCCATTTTTTTTTCCTTTTCTTCCAGTCTTCTGATGCCTTACTGCTTTTGCTTATGTATTTTCGTATTGTGTTTGTTTTCAGGATCAGTAAATGCTTGTGAAAAGACCTCCTTTATGTTTCTACGACAAGAGTTGCCTGTTAGATTGGCAAATATAATGAAAGAAATAAGTCTCCTTCCAGATAATCTTCTCAGGACCCCATCGGTACAGCTGGTACAAAGCTGGTAAGATTCCCATGTTGTGTTTGCAATTTCTGTGGACTATATTCAAATAAAGAAAATGCTATTTTAGTGGAATCTTCTACTGAGCCATATCCCTAGCCACTTACAAAAATATTTTTTAAAAAGTAGCATGTCCTTGCTGGAGAGATGGCTTAGGAGTTAAGGCACTTGTCTGTGAAGCCTAAGGACCTAGGTTCAACTCCCCAGAACCCATGTAAGCCAGATGCACATGGTGACACATGCATCTGGAGTTTGTTTGCAGTGGCTAAAGGCCCTGGTGCACCCTTTCCCAAATAAATAAATAAATAAATAAATTAATTAATTAAATTAAATTAAAAAGTAGCATATCCTGCTTTCTGAAATCTGGTCTTTCCTAGCACAGGATATATATGCCTCTTGATGTCTTGTGAATAAAGAACATAACTTTTCCTTGACAATAAAGAGAACTTTTTAAGAGTTTTAGCAGCTCTCAGAATCACTGAGCTGTGGAATGCAAGGAGGCCTACTGCTTGTCAGGAACAGCCTGCTCAGCCAAGATAGGGATTTGCAAATGCTGGATTGCCCCTATGTGCCCAAGGTGAGACAGTCGTAGATAAAGTGCTTATAGGCAAGCCAAGTAGGCCTTAACATTGTTGAAGAAGGTAACTTAATGGCCATAGAGTTGTTTTTAGTCCTGGCCTTGTGGTGACTGTATTTTTGGCTGCATGACTTTGAGAAGGTCATTTGGGCTTTGTCATTTTGCTCTTTCCTAAATAAGTGCTCAGCTATTTGGAATTGTTAGGTAAACTGGAAACCTACATTTTAATTGCTTTTGTGTTTTGTTCAGCTTTGTTTAAAAGAACCATATGGTACATTGTAGGTTTTCAGTAAAGTGTTGGCTAGACCTAAACAACTGTAATTAAGGTTTTAAAGCGCAAATACTTAAGTTAGATACTTAGAGCAAATTATGGTTCTCATTTTACTGAGACTTAAGACAAGTCATGAGCCCAAGCTCATATCGTGGTGATTGAGGTCTTATGGTAATTATTAGTTATACTTTAATACACAAGAGGGATGTAAAAGATCTAAAATCTATTTTGGGTATAAAACTTAAAGGACATAGGAAATCTCTTAATTCAAATTTGATTTATCCTTTTTGTGGGGGGGGGCAAGAGGAGGAGCCTGTGGCTTCATGTGTACTAGGCAAATACTTTCCCACTAACATATGTCACCACCTCTAATCTATGCTTTTAGAGGTGAGAAATGTGGACTTTCTACTATGTGCCCAGCACTTTGTTCAAATACCAGTGAGTATAAATATCCTACTTCGGAGGTGGAGAGATGGCTCAGTGGTTAAAGGCACTAGCTTGCAAAGCCTGATGGCCTGGGTTTGATTCCCTAGTACCTACACAAAACAAAGAATGCAAGGTGATGCATGCAAAGTGGTACATGTATCTGGAGTTTGTTTGCAATGGCAAAAGGCTCTGACATACCCATTCATATTCTGTCTCTGTCTCCCCTTGCGAATAAATGAAAATATTTTGTAAAAATCCTACTCTTGGGGTATTCTAAATTTAAAATCATAAAATGTTTAGAATAGCCTTGCCAATTTTTATAATATCTAACTTTTGGGATATAAAAGAATAAACTCAACCTTGTTGATGTACATTTTAGGTATATTCAGAGCCTTCAGGAGCTTCTTGATTTTAAGGACAAAAGTGCAGAAGATGCTAAAATTATTTATGAGTAAGTATACTAGTATGACCCTATTCTCAACACATTATTTTTGTATTTTTTAATCATAAAAATGTATATGTATTAAGCTTAAAATTGCTATTTGACCACTCTAGAGAAATGAATTTTTAGTTTCCCACCACTGTAGAACATGTGGTAATATATGTAGTTATAGCAGCCCATACAGGTGTGGCAGGTAAAATAATTCAGTGAATTGTTCTAGACATAAGAAATGTGCTCCACCTTTCTCTTTACTGTAAGGAATGATTAAGTGTGATGATTAGTGACAAGCTAAGAGGGGGTCTTGATGCCTCTTGGGATTGCTTTGTGCAAAATGCTGTCCAAATATTCTTTTTTTTTCCTGTTCTTAAAGAAAAGCTGCAGGTCTAGATTTTTATTGTAAATCTCCCAATTTTGAAAGATGGTAATTAGTTGTGATTCTTTTATTACACAGAAGGGCTATACAAACAGGTCTCTGTGAACCCGTGATTTGTCGTATGTTCAATTTCACAACCAAGATGCCAGAATTGCTCATCCCAACTTGTCACCTCTGGCAGTCATGTGCTTTAGTCAAGGATATTGGCTCAAAATGTAAAGATCATCTCTTATCCTTAGACACTGTTTTACATTTTTATACTGTCTTTATAAAGGGAACAAAAGCATTTCATTTTTCAAACCCAGTTTTGGTATAAAAATATTACCCAAAAGTTCACTTTGTATGTAGGTGTAGATTGGACTTCATGTAAGTGATACCCCTTAGTGTTTGAAACAGCCCTATTGAGACCATGTGTTGGTACACAGTGAGGGTAAGTGACTTGAGGTCATGTAGACAGCAAATCACAGGGCCAAGACCCAAGCAGTGTTACTTAAAAGTAAATTTGAGGACATTCGAAAGCCTAGAGAAATGACTCAGCAGGTAAATGTGCTTGCTTGCAAAGCTTACTGGCAAGGGTTCAACTCACCAGCCACACATATAAAACTGAATGGGTATTCACTTGCAGTGACAAGAGACCCTGATTGTGTGTGTGCACATGCATACACATGCATGCAATTTTTAAAAAAATTATCCATTTATTTATTTTCAAGCAGAGAGAGAGAGAGAGAGAGAGATTGAGAAATGGGTACACCAGGGCCTCCAGCACTGCAAATGAGCTCCAGATGCATGCGCCACTGTGCATCTAGTTGCACATGAGTACTGGGGAATAGAACTTCTGAAATCAGTAGCTCAGAGCTGAACCTAGAAAATAAAGAGTGTAGTCATGCAGAATAATACCACTTTTTGAGAGAGATGGAATAAATGAATAAAAAATACTGGAATTAAGAACTGTTTGTTGATTTTTGAGGAATTATGTTACTGTCTTGAGCAGTGACAGCGTCATTGAACTGAATTGTGCTGAACATGATGACACTGGGTGGGAACTCACTCCATTGGAAGTGTGAATGTTGTTAGGAGATTGGTTTTGTGGCTTCACAATTATCACTGGTTTCTTCTTTTTTAATTTGTTGTTTCCGTGTGTGTGGGGGGGGACACTCATGGCACCCATATGCTCACCCGTGCCAGAGGTCACTCAGCTGTCACTTGCTTGTGGTGGTCCAAGTGGAATGTCTAGTTTCTCTGCTCTTGATTTGAGCCAGAATCTATTTTCATTGACGCTAGAGCTTGAGAATCCGTGGATTTTCAGGTCTCTGCCCCTGCAGGACTGAGGTTACAGGTGCAAGTGGTCATGCCCAGATATTTTTTGTGGGATCTGGAGATTTGAGCTTGGGCCCTTCACAGGCCCTCATGCTTGCCCAGGTAGTGCACCTAAGCACTGAACCATCTCTCCAGCCTCTTGTTTCCTCTTTTATTTGGTTTCTTAAATGGATAGAGATAGGAAGGCAGTATGATTTGAAAAGTCTGTTTTTTAATAGAATGATTACTTTTCCTCTCCCACTTTGCAAACTCGTAAGATGAAGAAAATTTAGAATTTTTTCTTCACTTTTCTGTTTTAAGTGATTTCTTATTTTTTTGAGTGAATAGTTCCAAAACAGACTTGTTCATCTTGATTCCTTATGGAGCATATTTCCCAGAAGCAGGCACTCTGCCTTCTCTTATGCAAAGTGTTCCTGGAATGCCATCCTCATCGTGAGTGCCCAGATGACTTGAAGTGATAATGGCCAGAAGAAACCCTTGGCATGTTGCAGTTGTGATGTAGGGCAGCCTTGCTCTTAGGAGTCCAAGAACTACATTTTGAAAGTTTTATTTTGGAGGTCCTTACACCTACATGGATTCAGTATATATTTTATGACTTGAACAAAACTTAAATAAGGCACTGATGTTCCTTTTCCTGAACTGGTGGTTTGTTGTCTACAGTAGCTGGCTAAGCTTATAGCTGACTATTAAATTCACTTGTCATAATATTTGGCTGCTTTGACAGACAGATTTGTTTAGCTTCACAGATACCGTGATACGAATCAGAAACCGACACAATGATGTCATTCCTACAATGGCCCAAGGTGTGGTTGAATATAAAGAGAACTTTGGGGTGGACCCTGTCACCAGCCAAAATGTTCAGTACTTTTTGGATCGATTCTACATGAGTCGCATTTCAATTAGAATGTTACTCAATCAGCACTGTAAGTGTCCTGAGGTCAAGAGGAGCAAGTAGGTAATGCATGTGGGCGGGTTTAAAATATATTTAGAAAAGTTCCCTTTAGAGTGAACACTAAATCATTAAGTTTTTTTTTTTTTTTTTTGTTTAAGAAAGTAACACTGCCATACACTGGAAATATTTTATTGAATGTAAAATACCATGTTTATGCTTAGGAAAATAATCATTCCACTGTGTGGTACCATTTAGAGAAACAGTATTCAGATTTGAAAAAAAACATCATATTTTGTTTGTTTTTGTTTTAATTTTTTGATAGCTTTATTGTTTGGTGGAAAAGGAAGTCCATCCCATCGAAAACACATTGGGAGTATAAATCCAAATTGCAACGTAGTTGAAGTTATTAAAGGTGAGCACATTTCTCCTTGCTGAAAGAATGTCAAAATCAAAGAGTTCCGGGTTGCTTCTTGCTGTTAAAAACCGCTATTTGTGTCATATGATAAAATGTTAGTAACAAATATGATGAGGGCTTGAAAATCACTGTGTCACACTGATTATGCATTATCTATAAAATGAGTGTCGTATTGATGGAGTTCTATTAGCAAAGTTTGGTAGTGCTATCAAGTATATCAAGTCTCTACTCTCCCCTTTCTAATTGATTCCTTACACTTGGAGCAATAACTAACTAATAGCAGTTTGGTTTGAATCTTTTCAAGCTTTTTTTTTTGTTGTTGATAGAACATGCACCTCCCTGTATAAAATTGTTAGTTTTGTATTTTTGTCAATTTTAGAAAGTATAATACTCTTATGTATTTTTCTTCACACTCAGTCAGCTTACTATGTTATTTTCACATGGGCTTACCCCAGATTTCTGAGTGGCTGTGTAGAATGTAATTGTATTTATGAATATATCTTCCTGTTAATGTACACTTAGGATGCTTTCATTTTTCCCCTGTTACTAGCAATACTGCAGTTGACATCCTTAATCTATGATGATTTTTGGCTAATATTTTATAAGGCAAGAGTCCAAGAGTCCTAGAATTAAAAACATCCTTATGCATTTAAAAATGTATTAGTGAGTAAATTACCTACTTCCTAAGTCTTCACTAAGTGATTATGATAGGTATATTATAAATATTTTCTTTAGCCTGCTTTCTTTTACTTTGTTTATGTTGTGTCTTTCCATGCTGGTGTTTTAAATTATTTTTGTAGTCCTAGCTGTCATTTTTTTTGGCTGCTGCCTTTGTCATGTAAGACTTCCTCATGCTAAGATTATCAAAGTATGTTTTCTATAGAGTTTTAAATTTTCATTTGTCAATGCTGTTCCTGTCTTACTGCATGAAACAGAAGTAAATTTATTTAATGCTTTTTGTTTTGTTTTGATTCCCATTAGATGGCTATGAAAATGCTAGACGGCTTTGTGATTTATATTATGTCAACTCTCCTGAACTAGAACTCGAAGAGCTAAATGGTAAGCCTGTCTGGTGTCATTTCCTCAGTAACTAATGTTATGACTACCCAAGAAGGAATCATATGAAAATTTAGGTTTGTTTGAATACAAAAGGACTTTTTCATGAACTAGGCTGAAGAACAAAATATATGAACAAAATATATGTGTGTATAAACACACACACATATATATATACACACACATATATATATATATGTACATATATATATATAATTTGGTTCCTTATAAAAACCTTTTGTTTTTTGTTTTTTTTCTGCTTTATTGATAACTTTGTTTTTTGGCCAATTTTTTTTTTAAATTTTCAAGGACATTTAGAAAAAAATGATGACAAAAAAATTACATTTTGGGCGTGGTGGCACACGCCTTTAATCCCAGCACTCGGGAGGCAGAGGTAGGAAGATTGCCCTGAGTTCGAGGCCACCCTGAGACTCCATAGTGAATTCCAGGTCAGCCTGAGCTAGAGTGAGAAACTACCTTGGGAAACCAAAAAAAAAAAAAAAAAAAAAAAAAAAAAATTTGCCTTTAATTTACACTGTAGCAACACAAGGCTTATCTTTTTTCCTACTTCCTGAGTTGTAAGTCAGTTTTTATCAAAGAAGTCAAAAGACTTGAGGTGTAAAAGAGGAAAGATAGATATTCCTTTCTCATTTTTAAAATTTTATTTTTATTTATTTGAGAGAAAGAGAGGGAGAGAGAGAGCACAAGCGCGCACACACCAGGACATCGAGCCACTGCAAACAAACTCCAGATACATGTGTCACCTTCTGCATCTGGCTTACGTGGGTCCTGGGGAATCAAACCTGGGTCCTTTGGCTTTGCAGGCAAGTGCCTTAACTACTAAGCCATCTCTCCAGCCCAGATGTTCCTTTCCCTGAAAATTTTTCATTGGTGATCCTTTCACCCGGACGAGTACTTTTCCTATAGAAGGGTTTAGATGTGTGGGAGGAAATTTCTGAGCCGTGCTGTCTTCCTGGAGGTATAGGTAGTTTGATGGAGGAAAAAGCCCTTCCCAGGTTAAGATCTTTCAAGTAGGCAATGAGAAGGAAAAAAAAAAAAAAATTAAAGGAGGTTTTACTGTGCCATATCCTGGAGCTCAGAGTGAGTGAAGTTACTCGATTAAAGTGAAATTGAATGAGGTTACTTGATTAAAATGAAATGGCATGGTGGCTTTCTAAAGCCATGTGGCCTGTTCTGATGGCACCATTCAGTAAATTAAGGCTCACAGTGCACAAGCGATAGTTTAGGTACCTGAATTGGTATGAGCTGTTCCAGATGTCCCATTCATGTTCCCAAGAAAGAATTTATTCAGAAAAGAGTCTTATCTTTTGGTCCTTTTTTTTTTTTTTCTTGGTTTTTCAAGGTAGGGTCTTCCTCTAGCCCAGGCTGACCTGGAATTCACTATGTAGTCTCAGGGTGGCCTCCAATTTACAGTGATCCTCCTACCTCTGCCTCCTGAGTACTGGGATTAAAGGCGTGCACCACCACACCCGGCTGGTCAAATTTTTCTAAAGCAAGATGAATCTTACTCCTTTGGTCTACTAACAGTCTGTTTTATATCTGCAGCTCCCATTCTCTGCCTGCCTCTAGTTGGACTCTTATTAAATGTATGAATGTAGAACTCATACCCATTGAGAAATTAATGCTAGCTTATAGTTTTATTCAGCTCTATATCCATAAAAAATGCCTAAAACAAAATAGACAACGTTCCATGCACGTGAAACTTTTTATTTTTAAAGTCTGCTTTTGGAAAGTACACTTCTTATGTGGAGATTGAGTCCTTTAGGAAGACTTGGCATCATAGAAAAGTATTGGGAGGATGAGTTGGTGAACTTCTTAGTCCAGAATGTGAGGAATCACCACAGGACTCTCGTCATTGTCAGCTGTGTTTGTGCTGAGTGAGCTTCAGACACTAATACATAATGATGGTGTGACAGTGCCCCCTTAATAATGCTGTTCCCCCATAGTTAATGTTTTCTTTTCATCACTGCAATTTACTCTTAAAATTGCTTTAAGCACATCTCCCTGTACTTTCATATTTTTCTCTTCTGCTCTGTAGCAAAATCACCAGGACAGCCAATACAAGTGGTTTATGTACCATCCCATCTCTATCACATGGTGTTTGAACTTTTCAAGGTTTGTAAAACAGTATTGCATAACCTTTATCAGTCCTTTCCTGAGGATAGAAATCTGTCCTGAAAATCATACATTTCCTTTGGATTGTCCCATCGTTTCATTTCAGTGTCATGACACACATGTCTATGAAAATGGGCACCTCCATAGAGTGGTGAATGCCGAGTGGAGTCAGAAAGACTTGGGGTTGAATCCTAGTTCTGTCATTTATTAAAATATGTGACCTTGGACAAGTGATTCAGCTTCTCTGAATGTTGGTTTGCTCTTTCATAAAACAAGGATAATACTGTCCATGAAAATTCGTGAAGATTAGGAATGACATGACTTAATGGCCAGTCCAATGCCAGCACATTATATGTGTTTTATAAAGTTATATTCATATTTTCACAAACCAGGATATTTAGAAGAATGATCCTCAACTTTTCTACCTTTGAGCCAGCCCCATAGGTGTACCTGTATTTTTGTTTTATCTGAAGAAGTTATTTATATTGGGTTTACAGAACTTCTGATGTTTTATTTGTTCTTTACAACAGAATTGGAAAACTAAAATAAAATTATACTGGTCATGCTGAGAGTATTTTTCCCCTCAGTTGGACTTTCTAGTTGAAGGAAAGTGAGGGACGAGTTTAATGGTCTTCTGTGTCTGCAAATGACTTCCCTGAAATCAGAAACCTGTAACCTCTCACATTAGCAACCCAGCCTCCAGCCAGATGCTGGCTGAAAGAGAAAAGAGGTGGCTTTCTGTTTGCTAATGCAAAAGAACAATGCACTGGCCAGGTATAGTAGTGCACACCTGTAATCCCAGCACTCCAGAAGTGGAGGCAGGAAGGGTGCAAGCTCAACATCAGACTGGCTGCATAGTAAGACTGTCTTAAAAATAAATGGACAAATAAAAAAAAATACACTGAAACACAGAACACTGTCTGAGAAAGCACGGGTGGAGGTACACACCTTTGTCTTAAGACAGTAAGAATTCATCTAGTACCTTACAAAAGTCTGCATCTATGGCCAAGTAAGTAACAATATTTCAGTCACACTAAGATTTGTTCCCTATGATGCTTAACAAGAAAGTCCGTGTTCTATACCATATTGACATGATGACAGTAACAGTGGCTTTTATCCAGAACCTCATTCTACACTGTGTTTGGCAGAAATGACGTGGTTTTCTCAGGGAAGCTGTCTTGGGTGGTGGCCAGGACTACCCTAACCCTATTTACAAATTCAGTCCCAAATTTTACTTTTTTTAGGCACATCTAATCTTTTATCAGTTTCTACTCCAGTGCCATGTATCCTGTTAACTATTTCATGCTTATGTGGTGTACCATTACATTGTATTCCTCATATCCTTTAGAATTTTGTCAAAACAGTTTTACATTGTAAATATCCTTTTCAAGACAATGGTAAAGCAAACTATCCTACTAATGACATTGCTTTTACTACTATATGAAAATTAATTTTTAAGGAAATTTGGCAGATTGGTTCTTAACATTAGATAGAACTTATACATAGTTGCAAATAGGTCTTGCTCATTTAATAATTAAATGTTTGAATGGCATTTTTTGCTTCATTGTAAAGTAGATAAAAGTGCTTAAAGGACTACTTTGGAAAATGTAGAGACTCTGGAATCTTTAAATTGAATTATCCCTCAACTCTAAAATTAATTTTTGAATAAAATCATTTAAAAACAACCTTTTAAATAAGGCTTAAAATAAATATGATATAAGGACCTGTCTCAGTGTAATTTCTGTCTTTAAAATTCAAATACTACATATATACTTGAAAATTGTAGTATCCTGTATTTTTAAAGTTGTGCTTTCATGTAACCCTCTGATATTTCAGAACGCAATGAGAGCAACCATGGAACACCAAGCTAACAAAGGCGTTTATCCCCCTATTCATGTTCACGTCACACTGGGCAGTGAGGACTTGACTGTGAAGGTAATTTTTTTTCCAGTTTTTCGAGGTGGGGTCTCGCTGTAAGCCCAGGTTGACCTGGAATTCACTATGTGGTCTCAAACTCATGACAATCTTCCTAACTCTGTCCCTTGAGTGCTGGGATTAAAGGCATGTGCCACCATGCCTGGCTATAATTGTGTTTTAATGATGCACAGGCATGTAAGAATAATAATGCATATAATTTAAAAAATTTTTAAATCTTTTTATTAAAATTTATTTAGGAACAGAGAAAAAGGGAGAGAGAAAGTCCAGAGAGAGAGTGAGAGTGAAAGAGAGATGGGCACACGAGGGCCTTCTGCCACTGCAAATGAACTCCAGACACATGCACCACTTTGTGTATCTGGCTTTATGTGGGTCCTGGGGAATTGAACCCAGGCCACTGGGCTTTTCAAGCAAGCACCTTAACTATTGAGTCATCTCCCATCCCCCACACATATAATTTGAAGAAGACAATTTATTCTCGAAGAAAAGACATTTAATCTTATGAAAGTAAACACACTGCTTCATGTATTTGATGGATTATGGAATTATCTCCTGAGTTGTTTCTATTCTGGTTCCTAACCCAGATGATTCAAGTTGAAGTAAATGCTGGAGACAGACAATGTAGAAGTCATCACGGGTCTCTACTTTGATGCGTAAAACTTGGTAGTACTTGGGTACTTTCAGTGTAACAGAGAAAGTAAATAATATTTCATTTTTAAACAGTGCTTTTCTGCTTGCTTTGTTTCATATAATTTTCATAATAGCTTCTTAACATAGGTCATTTAACTTAAATTTTACAGATGAGGAAACTGAGACAGAGGATCACATAGGAAGTAATGCCATGGGTTGTGGAATCTAGTCTTCTGACACCAGTATAGGCCTTTCCACTTTGTTCTGATAGCCTAGCTTCCTTGGAGTATGATTGGGCTTCTCTTTTTAAAATAATCAGATGCAATGTAGAGAATATAAAAATCAAACATGTGAGTTCTTGGTCATCTGTGCCCTTACTTAGAGCTAATCTTATAGTTGGTTGTTCTGGTATTTACTGTTGTATTTCATATATATAATATAATATTTTATTTTTTTATTTGCAAGAAGAGAAGGGGTGAATGGGCACACCAAGGCCTCTAGCCACTGCAAATAAACTCCAGATGCATGGGCCACTTTGTGCATCTGGCTTAACATAGGTGCTGGGGAATTGAACCTGGGTAGTTAGGCTTTACAGGCAAATGCCTTACCTGTGAAGCCATCTCGCCAGCCCCTATTCCTGTATTTCTAAGGAGTATTCTGCTACTGCTGTTTTGGAAGGTTTATATTTTAAACAGCAAATACTGGCTTCTGTAGTGGTAGTAAGGAGTTAACTCTCTTAAATAAGCAATGGTAGTCCATTTTTGCAAAACTGCCAGCTAAAATTTTGATGGAGTTTGGGCAAGCATAATCCCAGAATTTTAGAGGTGGTGGGTAGCTGGTACTATCCTGCCCGTCCTTGGGCCACCCTACCCCATCATACCCCTCTCTCCCAGGACAGAAATCATCCCTTCTCTAGCTTATTCATACAGTGTGCACTACTCGGTGGGAGTTGCTGGATAGCTGTCTCGTCCATCAGATCAGCTGTTGGCAGGATGGCCATGCTTGTACTCTTCTACTCAGTGATGGCACGAGGACATGGAGCGTGGTGGACAGGTTAATAACCAGCTGCTGTGCAGGGCATAGAGCGTGGCAGGCCAAGTGAACTCAGGTACTATGCAGGATCCAGTGCTCTCTGTGCGTTCAGGCATTTAGTGGGGATTTGGACTATTTTGTTGTTTTACCTTCTTATTTTCTATTAGCTAGACTTCATTCTCATATTTCCTTTAATTATTGAGTCTGTTTGAAATAGCAACTCAATGCTTTCATTTACTGAGCTCGAGTTTCCTCACATATTTCTATTAATTGATCTTCCCAACCCCGTTAGTGGGCCAGACTTTCTTATTTCCTTCCATGCCTTGTAATTCAGATGAATTCTGTTAAGCCGGTACTCATTTTTGTGTGTGGTGTGCAGTCTCTTAGCTTAGTGATCAGATAGTGACTGGACTGAGATTTGTTTAAATTTCTGCAACCTGTCAGTCCCTGGTCTCTGCACATAGGAGCAGAGCTTCAACACTGAGCTGAAGTGACAGTTGTGCCTTCACATTTAGATCCTGTGTGTGCAGAGCCTCAGGGTCAGTTGGGGCCGAGAACCTGAGTTCTGAATGAGCATGACCTCTCCAGAGAGTGACCTCTAGCGTCCCAGGGTGTTGCTGAGCATTGCAGAGCCCTGCGGCCAGCTCATATCCTGCTTTTCCTGTTAAGCTCTTTGATTAACCTTATTGTTTTCCCTCACTTGTCCATGGTCTCAGGCAGCCCTCAAATTAGTCCATAACTTTTAATTTTTTTGAAAAATGTTTCCAAGTTGGGGTGGGGGCCCCGGGGGCGGTGTGAGGCTTTTGTACCAGGAGCTCAGTCTGACCAGAAAAAGAGGCAGCCTTCCAAGTGGCTGTCAGTTGCTGCTTTCACACCCATGGCCTGTTGAATGGGAGAGTGGGGTGCAGGCATAATAAGGGAATAAGTCAAAACCACACAAAGCTAACTGTCCATATTCTCAGTTGTTTTTCTTGAATAAATGCTCCCCAGATGGCTATTAGCCTTTGGTTCATTTCCAGGATTCTGACAAATTTAATTCAGATGACTTTTGCCTTTTTCTTGAGCTTTTTTGGAAGGAGGGATTTTTGGTAGAGGCCTTTTCTGCTATTTCTGTGGATGACATTCAGGGCTGTTTCTGATAGAAGACAGTGTATTGCAATTTCTTTTTCTTCACATGTAACCAGCTTCAGGTGTCTGTGTGTTCTAAGTGAGCTTCTCCCATCTCTTCAGTTGTCTGAGCTGACACAGTGCGGGCCTTCCTTTCCCCATTTTGCGGGGTCATTTCTGTCGTTTACTTGAACCTCTCTTTGTTTCATTTCGCCTTTCTCTTTCTGGTCATCACAGCATGGGGATGTTAGGCCTCATGGGCTCGTCCTCTGATTTTTCTTTCTTCTGTTTATTATTCTGTCTTACTCTTAATTCTAATGAGATTTCTATGACTTAATGAATTTTTATTGCTGTTGCCTTATAAATTCTTAAGACTGATTTTATTTTACAATATTCTGTTTGAATTCCCTCTTTTGTAGCTTTCTGGGTTGTTTTTAAGCAGTTTGCCTATTTTCCTATCATATTTGCTATAGGTTTATTTTTATCTGTTTCCTTTTGGGCTTATTTAAAAAGCCAAGGTCAAGGGCTGGAGGGATGGCTTAGCAGTTAAGGTGTTTGCCTACAAAGCCAAAGGACCCAGGTTCGATTCCCCAGGACCCATGTTAGCCAGATGCACAAGCGGGCTCAGGCATCTGGAGTTTGTTTGCAACGGCTAGAAGCCCTGGTGTGCCCATTCTCTTTGTCTCCTTTCTTTGTCAAATAAATAGATAAATAAAAATTAAATATTTAAAAAATATTTTAAAAGGCCAAGGTAGAAATAAATACATAGCAATACCATGTATTTATTATAAAAATCATTTGAAATATGTCATTTTTTGTGTGTTTTTTGTTGAGGTAACATTTCACTAGCCCAGGCTGACCTGGAATTCATTATGTAGTCCCAGGCTGGCCTTGAACTCAGTTTAATACTCCTACCTCTGCTGAGATTAAAGGCGTGTGCCACTATGCCTGACTGGTGTCACTTTTATTGTTTTTTTTTTTTTTTAAGACAGTGATGCGTATGTTTTGGTTAGCTTCGTTAGCTGACTCGCTCACTAAGGTTTCCTTGGTTCAGAATGCATCTCATATATGTCTGCTTTGGTGCATATGTTGTGTTACAGCATGTCCTTTCCTGCACACATCCTGTTTCTGTGGGATATGCTTCGGCGCACTGTTCTGAATTGCCTCCCATTTCTTACGGTCTTTCATCATAGATACATCTGGGTTCTCTGGGCTTAGCAGGGAGTTCTGTGCTGGTGACAGACTTTGTTTAGGGAGTCTGCTCGCTGATAAAAGGAAAGGTTAATAAAGACCCAGCAATTCCACTCCTGCATATTAATCCCAAACAAGTGTTCAAAAAAAAAAAAAAAAAAAAAGCTTGTGCATGATAGTAACACTGAAGTAGCCAAGATGTGGCAACTGCTCATGTGTCCATCAACTAATAAATCAATGAGATGTGGTATATCCATGCAATAGCCTATCATTTGACTGTGTAAGGAATGAAGTATCGATACCGCAAGATGGATGTGAGAACATTGAAACCATTTTGCTAAGTGAAAGAAGCCAGCTACTAAAGGGTGTATAGTCCAGGATCCAGTTATATATCAGGCCAGTATGTAGGACAGAAGGCAGAGTGGTGGCTGTGTCAGATGTGATAGCAAAAGGAGCTAGGATTTTTTTTTTTTTTTAGGTGTGGAAGAAATCTAACGATAATGATAATCCATTGACTTGTGAAGGTTGCACATACCTGCCAATATGTTCCAGGCTGTAGAATTGAACTCTTTACACATGTAAATTATATGACAGATACATTGTATCTCAATAAAGCTGTTTAAAATTAAATAGAAAGTTTGTAGGGGCTTGAAAAGACTGTAATAGAATCCTATAGAAACCCTCTCCATGTTAGGTTCTGTTTTCACCCATTGTTCTTCCTCCTTACAGCCAAGGACATCTACTCTTGGCATCTCTCTTTACACATTAAATGCTTGATTTAAAATCCTTCAGTCAGCCAGGCATGGTGGCGCACACCTTTACTCCCAGCACTTGGGAGGCAGAGGTAGGAGGATTGCTGTGAGTTCAAGGCCATCCTGAGACTACATAGTCAGCCTGGGCTAGAGCATGACCCTACCTCAAAAAAAAAAAAAAAAAATTCCTTCAGATGAGCTTTCATCCCTGTCACTTAGTCTGGACTTTCAGAATCAAGGCCTTTGTTTTGTTTCTCACTTGTTTGGCCTATTCAAATCATTGCCATTTTTCACTCTTTACACTCTGCTAAAAATCTTATAGAAAGCCCAGCATGGTGGCGCACGCCTTTAATGCCAGCACTCGGGAGGCAGAGGTAGGAGGATCGCCGAGAGTTCAAGGCTACCCTGAGACTACGTAGAGAATTCTAGGTCAGCCTGGACCAGAGTGAAATCCTGCCTGAAAAAGCCAAAAAAAAAAAAAAAATTATGGATATGTTGTTTTTACTGTCTTATAACCCTAGCTGCCCCTTCAGAGTTTGTGTGTGGTATATATCAACTAAATAATCTGAGTTTTAGACACATGTCTTTTCAATTAAAGTGTAAATGTCTTTATTCGCTTATGGTTAGCAATTTTACAAGCTTGACTGTGAAGGCTGAGTGAGACTTAAAGGAAGGAGTCCCAGTGAGCCTAGGGCTAGTTAGACGCTCTGGCCTCAAGCTGCCACCAAAGGAGCGGCCCTTTTCCTCTGGGCCTGAATTCACATGAGTTAGCCCAGGGAGAGCTCAGTGTCAGGGGGAACAGGAAGTTAGGGATGGCAGCTCTTGGCTAGATGACATTGAATAGTGGTACTTTGTGCTCTGTGGGAAAACTTAAAATAATTGAGTGAACTTTGCTTCCTTGGTCTTCCTGTTTACATTGCTTAGCTTTCATATTCTCTTCCTGGACTGGCTTAGGTTCACAGCATAGCTTTTTTTCCTCTCTCTCCAAATCATCTTAATGAGAGATTTCTTATATATATATAATTTTTTTCTTATATATATAATTTTTATTTCTTTATTTGAGAGAGAAAGAGGCAGAGAGAGAGAGAGAGAAAAGGGGAGCACTAGGGCCTCCAACCGTTGCAAATGAACTCCAGATGCATGTACCACCTTGTGCATCTGGCATATGTGGGTCCTGGGAATTGAACCAAGGTCCTTTGGCTTTGAAGGCAAGTGCCTTAACCACTAAGCCATCTCTCCAGCCCCAGAGATTTCTTATTTGGTTGGTTTCCACCCCCTCACCCCATCTCTTTCTGTCTCTCAATGTAGTTGTCATCAGAATGCCATCCTTGTCTGAGGTATATATGTCAAGCGTCTATGTCCTCTATCATCCCTCTTCCCTTTCCTGAAGGACTCAGATCTTCTGGCCATCTGTTAGAATTCTCCTGGACATTCCTGGACAGTCTATGACCTGCCAGTTGTGGCTGTTGTATTCTTGCCCACAAAGCAAGGGGCGATGAAGCAAGCGCCCTGCGCCCAGTCTAGCTGTGTTCCCCGTCGTGGTCTGCCCTCACCTCCTGAAAGGTGCGCTTCTCAGTCCCCAGGTCCTTTCTGCTCAGCCCCTGCACATTCCTTACTCAGCTGGGGACCCCATCATTCACTCAGCATTACAAGCATTACAGAACTCACGGCACCATGAAGTGCAGCAGAGCACTGGATTAACTTCCAAAAGTAGTCAGAGCTCTTCAGTCATCTTACTAAAATAAGTCATTTTACAGGGCTTTGAATATTCATAGCCAAGAACAGTTGTAAGCTTAATGCTGCGTATAAGTTCTTAATACAGACTGTATATACTGTTGTACTATAATTACTTTGTTTTAGTTATATTATATGCAGATCTTTAAATCTCAAGGCAGATATTTTAATTTTTAAAGCTAAAATAGGGCAGTGGATATAGGTTAGTGACAGAATGTTGGTGTAGCCTATGGGAGGTCTTGAATCGATCTCCAGCACCACACAAAGAAAGAATTAAAATAGCTGTGTAGGGCTGGAGAGGTGGCTTAGTGGTTAAGGCACTTGCCCGCAAAGCCTAATGACTCATGTTTGACTCGCCAGATCCCATATAAGCCAGATGCACAAAGGTGAGGCTAGTGCAAGATTGCACATGTGCACAAAGTGGCACAAGCATCTGGAGTTCGATTATGGTGGCTGGAGGCCCTAGCATGCCATCTCTCTCTCATTCTCGCATTCTTGCTCTCATAGGAAAAAAAAAAAGGTCAGTCTGTTGGGCTTGCCTCAAAAAAATAGCTATGTAATTTCAACTAAATAAATAGCATGTACATGCTATAAAACTCAACTAAAGCCATTCATTTTGATTTTTTGTTTGTTTGTTTTTTGAGGTGGGGTCTTGCTTTAGCTGAGGCTGACCTGGAATTCACTATTGAACCCACAGAGATCCTTCTACCTTTACCTTCCAAGTGCTAGGATTAAAGGCGTGAGCCATGACACCCAGCATTTTATTGATTTTTAAAATACATATTCAATATGTACATGTTTAAAATATTTGTTAATATGTTACAACTATGTTGATATTCTAGGTAAATATCATCAATTTAGAGTTTGTGACAAAAGCAAATGGCTATATTAAATTAGAATATAGGCTAAAAAAATTCATATTAATTGTAAAGGAAATCAGTAAAATGATATGTAAATCAGTGACTAAGTTCAAGCTACCATATGATTATTTAATTGAAAAAATGAGATAGAAACAATATATTGATGTGTGTGTTCAAGATGTCTTAAAGATCACTAGAAAATTATCTGGGGTTCTATATTACAAAATGTTATTCATTCATTCATGGTTTTTTTTTTTTTTTTTTTTGAGACTGGATCTTACACTGATCCCAGGCTGGCCTGGAACTCACTGTGTAGCTCCAGCTGGCCTCAGACTTGCGACGATCCTCCTGCCTCAGCCTCCTGAGTGCTGGGATTGCATATGTGCACTACTATCATATCTGCTTTCCTTTTTTCAAATAATAAAAGTAACTGAAAATTACTAGAGACTGAAAATCCAAAAGAAGAAAAGCACTTCAAAGACAAAAGTCTATATACTTCCAGGCCTTCTTACTGTTAGTTTTACAAAGAATTAGAAATGCTTTCTAGCTTGTTCTTTGCTGCCTGACAATCTTCTGTGGATATCTCTCTTGCCAATACCTATAGTCCTACATACTACTTAAATGACTAAACAGTATTCTATGTTAGTCTGTATTTTATTTCACTGTAATCACCTATGGGGATGCTCTCCAGTTTTCTTTTGAGCTATGATGGATTTTCATGTGTACTTTGCATACTTCTCTGTTTGTTTTCTTAGGATAAATTTCATGAAGTGGCATTGCTGTGTCAGAGTGAACTTGCAGTTCTGATTTGATGATAGGTATCATACTATCAATTAATTCTAATATTCCAGATTGGCATTGCTTGTACCCAGTTCTGTGTTATATATAATGCACAGAAATATTCAAAGCCACATCAATGAAGGATATAGTAGAAATTCACATTTTCGAGGACTTGTGTCCACTCTACCAGTGAGGGCAGTGTTTATGTTTGCACACGACAGTCTCCCCGCAGCAGTCAGACTGTGACAGTATGTGTGAGAGGTCATGGTCACAGAGCATGATCGTTTCTCCCACTAGATGAGTGACCGAGGAGGTGGCGTTCCGCTGAGGAAGACTGACCGACTCTTCAATTACATGTACTCAACTGCACCCCGGCCCCGTGTTGAGACGTCCCGCGCAGCGCCCCTGGTACGTGACCCAGAACTGACACTGTGTGACTGTGGGCTGCCTTCTGCATGCTCTGGCTGCCAAATCAGCCAGTTAGGCCAATTGCGCAGGAAGTTCCTAGCAACAGTAGAAACAAACACTTTGCCCTAAAAAATTTAAACAGTCTTGGCAATACTTTTTTTTTTTTTTTTGTAATTGAAATGATCCCAAAGCAGATTATTGTTTCAGAATTTTTTTCTGCCAAGCAGCAGGTTTTCTGTGGTAACTATCTGTGATACATTAGTGCAGATGCAAATAAGCTACAGGTTTCACTAGTATTTGGTCAACACCATTGTAATCTTTAATAGTGACTTTTTCCCTCAAGTATTTGTGACTAGAAAATTTCATATTGAAGACTCTTCTAGAAGTCAGACTCACATCCTGACCTCTTTAATCACCAGCCTGACCTCAAGTTATCATTGTTTTGATGCTTTTGGAAATTAGTGTTAATGTCAGCTGTTTTCAGGTTTAATAAGATCAGTTTTCCAGTTGACTCCATCTTTATCCTTAAACCCCCAAGTCCCAAGAAGGATGTTGTCAAATATCTGTCCTATAATTCTAGAGGAGCTCTGTTCTTCCAGGTTCTGGAAACACTTGTGTTCGTCTGAAACATGATGCAACACATTACAAGGGGGATCTAGACGCTTTCCTAGGAAGTTACCAGAAGGACTTTATCCTAACAGCTTTACCTGTTACACGACACACATCCTGTTGCATTTATAATATGCTTATGTCTTTCCAAACTTGAAATGATTGTTAGGGATGTGCTTCTCCAGTTGAGACATGTGGTCCTAGGAATGGCCTTACATATGCCAAGGGGCAGGTGATGCCAATGACAAACATAAGCATGTGCTCGGAATTCTGTTTCCTAAGGAGGGAGAGGGAAGGAGGTGCTGTTGTGGTAGCCAACAGGTAGTGTGGACTTACTGTAGACAAGGGTATAGTGAGCGAGCACAGACCAGATATGAACTGTCTGGCTTCAGTCCCAATTTCACTTCCTGGAAGTGTAGCCTTGAGAGCCAGTTATTCAGTTTCCCCAGCCTGAAAACTGGAGTTATGAGGATTAAGTTATAGGTGTAAAAAAATTTTTGTAGTGTCTGCCACATAATAAATGCTGTATGAGTGTTTTGGGGTTTTGGATGCAAGATTATGTGAAATTAAAAAAAAAAAAAAAAGGAGCCAGTATGGGACAGGCTCCTTTATATGTTTGTGCAGTTTTCACCAGAGTAAGAGCCTCTGTCCTGCTGATATGGTCGCTTGGTAAGTGGAGCCAGTTGGCCAGTACATGGGGACGGTGGGGAGGGTCTGTGTTGTCTACCTGGTAACCGAGAGCGTCCTGTGTGTGCACACTTTCTAGTGGGCAAGTGTTTAGACAGAGCATCTGCATACTCACCTAGAGAGGATCTTGTTCATCAGACATCGGCTTTCTTCTTTCTGAACACTTACCACCATTTAGCCTGTCGGCCACTGCCCCCGGTGGCAGGGTTCACTTTCACCCCTGAGAGGGTTTCAGGAAAGGACCACTTGGGGCTAGTGCAAGCACATGTGTAGGTCTGGTGGCCGAGTTCATGCTGCTTTTCTGTGTTTCTGGAAGCCAGTGAGTCCACAAGTGTGGTCACAGACAAAGTAGTAGTAAGGTAGGACTCATACCATGGAGGTTAGGATTCCTGCTCATGCATTTTCTTGGGGCCCTGGTGGATACAATTAATGTACTCAAGGTGTGGTAAGTCAAGATAATTACAGAGAGACTGGGTTGCTGTACCGCACTAACCCATGTCTATGACTGGTCTCTTTCTAAACAGACCTTTTTCATCACAAAGATGGCACCAGTGTAGATCAGGAGAATGGAGAAAAGTTAGGAGAACCCAGAAGGAGAAGTTGCAAAGTAGCTGGTTACTTTCAAGGTTCCCCCTCCCACCCAAAGCACCATCACAGGGAAGGATCCAGGGGAATGAGTACCCTGCCTTGACTCCCTCTGACCTGCTGACTCCCCAATAGAAGGACTCTTTGGAAGCTGACAGCACAGAAACCCGTTGACATAATCCAGTTCAGCCTCCCAGCATAGTGAGAAATGGAGAAATTGGATGCTCGACTTGGAGGCACACATGGAGACCGGTTAGAAAAATAAAATAATTGGTGGAAGGTAAAGCCCGAGCCCACATTCGTTAATAGCACCGTGGCTCCTGCATTTGCATGCATGCTTACCTGGCCTGCTGTGTGGAATGCCACTGAAGGTATGATTTGGTAATGGAAGTCTTATTTTGCTTTTATACAAGCATTTTGTAACAGGATGTGTCTGGTAAAGAAGTACCAGTACAGGAAACAGAGTGAACAAAGACCCAAAAGTGTCTGTTTAAGAAATGTAAGGGGAAGAGGGTGCTTCTCCTGCATGGGGAAGAGGGAGGCAGAAATCTGGTCTTCTCAAGTTTTGAAAGCTTTCTAGAAACCTAGCGTGTGAAGGCAGGGAGTGTGCGTGATAAGAGTGCTGGTATGCTTTGAAGATTTTGAGCGAGGAAGTGACTTGTCAGTAAGGATTAAGAAAATGTAGCTATTGTAGATTATCTCCAGGTCCAGAACAAAGGCAAGAGATTCATGGCGTAAAGTCACAAGATCCATCTACTAAAGCTGCCACAAGGCCTTTTCTAGTCTCACTTCTAAAAAAGAGAACATGTTTTTATGATATGGCCAAAAAGGGTTTGGGGTATCCTAGAGTAGCCAACAAAGAAATGACCCGCCTTTCCCAGACTACCACATGCCATTTATAGACAGAATAAAGGCTTTGGAATGTCCAGAGCAGACAAGTGTGGATGCGCTCAACTAAGCTTCAGCTTAATTGTTACAAAAACTTCGCACAGCTCTCAGGTATGCAGGCTCACGTAGACCTGCAGGACTTGGTGATGTTTATC
This sequence comes from Dipus sagitta, assembly GCA_036346955.1. Classification (NCBI taxonomy): domain Eukaryota; kingdom Metazoa; phylum Chordata; class Mammalia; order Rodentia; family Dipodidae; genus Dipus; species Dipus sagitta. Next base: position 66,174,445 of record CM070774.1, on the reverse strand, counting down.
TTAATTAGAGAAGTATTTCAGTGTGTGGCTCTGAATGGAATGTATTTCTTTCCGGTCAAATAGGCTGGTTTTGGGTACGGATTGCCTATATCACGTCTTTATGCACAGTACTTCCAAGGAGACCTAAAGCTCTATTCCTTAGAGGGCTACGGCACAGATGCAGTGATCTACATTAAGGTAAACGACTGTAGTATTCTTGATCTAACTCTGTTTCTTTTAAGGACATGAAAAAGTACCATTGACAAGGAATAATGAAAGTTTTCTCTACCTCAGGTTATTTAGTGCCTACAGAAACATTTACATAGGATCTGACCCATTTTGACAGTCAATCTCCCAGACTGTGGGGATAGAAACATTTTTGTCTGTCATGATCAGGACTGTGGTTAACAGGAAACAATTGGGTTACAATAGGGAATCTCAAAAATCATATATCACAAATTTAACGTTTTTGTTTTATTTGAGGTAGGGCCTCGCACTAGCTCAGGCTAGCCTGGAATTCATTATGTAGTCTCAGGCTGGCCTTGAACTCACAGTGATCCTCTTGCCTCAGCCTCCCAGGTGCTGGGATTAGAGGTGTGCGCCACCATGCCCAACTCATAAATTTAATTTTCACGTGAAATCTAGTGGCTGTCAATGTGCTCATCTTCTGAGGCACTGCTGAGGCTTTCCCTGTGTGCGCCTGCAGACTGGGGTGTCATCGGCTCTGCGCACAACCTCTACTTACAGTGCATCGTCTCGGCTTCTTGAATCCAGGAAACAACCAGACACATAACCCTTTGGAGTGTTTACTCAGTGTTCCGAAATCTGCTGACTGTTTTGACAGCAGCCTTTTCATTATCAGTTTTATCCATGTTTATGATGTATTTTGATCATAATCCCCTCCCATCACTCTCTCCTGTCCCTCTTCAAGTCCTCCTTCTATTGAACCCCTTCTTCCCAACTAGTCCTTCTACTTTGGGGTGTGTGTGTCACCCACTGAGTTCACTGAGTTTAATTAGAGTTGCCTATACAATCATGAGTGAGGGATTATTTTTTTTTATGCAGACACAACTTACCAATGGTTATACCCGTGCAGAAAATGTCTACCACTCCCCTGGCAGTTATCAACTGCCCTAACTGCTTAGGGAGGGATGGAGGCCTCATCCCCACCTCCATCCACCATGACGGAATGGTGACAGTGTTATGCTGGCCTTGTGCAAGAACCACAGTCACCTGTGAGATCATGAAGCCTGTGGAAACGGACGGCAGTTTTTCTGTGACCTTCCCTCATGAGTCTTTCTCAAGCATTCATCTTATATTTCAAAGACAGCTTCCTTTTTTGTACTTTGTTTATGTAACATTCAACCAGATGGAACTATAGTGACAGATGTAATTACGTAAACAGATTGAGGACAAGTTCAGGTGACTCAAAGTAAGTATATAGCCTTTCTGGTTGGAGCGGAAGCACTCAGCCTCCTGTCCTAGGCATTCAGTGAATTTATGGTGCAGTCTGTATATTGTACTGAAAAAGAAATGCCCTGGGCCTGGTCACTGGTACAAGAGCAGTAGATAAGCAGTGGTACCTAATTACTCAGTGAGTCTATAGTTTCTTGTATGGCCACTAGATGGCACCTGTTTTATAGGAAATGCTTAGGAATTTATGTGAGAAAAAAATTTAATTCTTTATAGATCTTAGTTCGTGTGTGTGTGTGTGTGTGTGTGTGTGTGTGTAGGTGCATGCTTACAGAGGCCAGAGGAGAGCATCATGCCTCCTTCCTCCATCGCTAAATCCGAGTGTTTCTTTGAGACAGTCTCCTTTTGCACCCGGAGCTGCTGTTTATTTTGCAAGCCCCATTGGTTTTCCAGTGGTCTTCATTTCCCATAGGACTAGGGTTACAAGCATGTGTGGCCACACCCAGATATATATATGAGTGCTAGGGAATTGAATTTAAGTGGTCCAAGGCCCTCTCAGGCTTACATGCTTGAGTGGCAAGCATTCTGACCCAATGAGCCATCTCCCCAACCCCTAACCCCTAACCCCTCCTTTTATTTATTTTTTAACATGTCACTTGTAAGGAATTTAAAATAGGGTAGCATTAGTGCAGTATTTTCATCCATTAACTACCTTACCTAGCATTATCGAAGGGAATTTTTACTTCCATACTGTATGTACATCTTGGCAGATACCAATAGGCTGAGGTTGAAGTTCTGAAGATTCCCACTTTGGAAGACATTAACAGAAAAAATAGTTTATCTTCTGATTCCAGTTATTTACAGGAAGCTAAAATAGAGGAGTAAATTGATAGTAATTAATGTATTGGAAAAATGAAACGATATAGAAACTATACAGAAATTACGTGTTTTGACAAATAAAATTGGTGTCTTTAATGGCAGGAGAAGAAAACACAGTAACTGGGATTGGTTGTGTAGATCAGCAGTCAATGGTATAGTGCTTGCTTGAAAGTGAGAGGGAGAGCGAACACAAAATAAGGGCCAATAGTCATTTATACAAAAGCTAAACTACTTTAGCCATAGTTTTATATTTATCAACGATCATATTGTTACAAATATTTCAAAATGCAGTGAACAAAACAGTATTCTTATATTTAAAACAGTTCTAATTAAGTCTAGGTATGTTAAGGTAGATATGTAAATGTTTCACTCTTACATACCTAACTAGGTTTTTGTTTGTTTGCTTGCTTTTCAAGGTAGGATCTGGCTCTAGCTCAGGCTGACCTGGAATTCACTATGTAGTCTCAGGGTGATCCCAAACTCAGTAATCCTCTACCTCGGCCTCCTGAGTGCTGGGATTAAAGGTGTGTGCTCCCACAACCAGTTAAACCAGGTTTAAAAAAAATACTTTATTTACTTATTTGCAAGGAGAGACAGACAGGCCCTCTAGCCATTGCAGTCCAACTCCAGATGCATGCACCACTTTGTGCATCAGGCTTTACGTAGGTAATGGGGAATAGAACCCAGGTCATTTGGCATTGCAGGTGAGCTCCTTCACTGCTGAGCCATCACTCCAGCCCTTAACCAAGTTTTTAAAGTAGCCAACTTCTGGCCAGGCTAGTACTTTGCAAAGGATGTATTTTGCCTGTGTAAAATTTCAGTCTAGCTGTTTCCATGCTGGCTAGGAAATGACTGTAGGCAGCAAATTCAGTCCCTGTGCACGTAAGTCAGTGTCAAAGATTTAGAGAACAACATGTTTCAAATATGTACATTTTGAAGAGTTGTCTGTAGAGAAATTAATAAGATATAAGTAGGTTATTACTCAATTTGTAGTCCTCATTTTTTCACTGTATATTTTCTCAAGTAATGAATTCTTCCAAATGCCTGACATGTAGTCCTGCTTTCTTGTTCAGGCCCTCTCAACAGAATCCATTGAAAGGCTCCCCGTGTACAACAAAGCTGCCTGGAAGCATTACAACGCCAACCATGAGGCCGATGACTGGTGTATCCCCAGCAGGGAGCCTAAAGACATGACCACGTACCGCAGTGCCTAGATACGCCTGGGACACCTGAAAAAGCCCAAAGTGGAGTTCAGACCCACCTCGTATCAGACAGTCACCTGTCATTTGTACTTAGTTCTTTGGGTAGAATAAATGGAAACTGGATTCCATTTCTGCCTACTAAACCTCTTAAAGGATGAAATTATACCAATTTTACACTGATATTTTCACAGTTAAGTGAACATATTTTTAAACGATAGTAATTTTGGTCAACGTCCCTCTTTATGGTAGACTTCTGAACTGTGGAGTCTTTGGGTTTCTACAGGAAGCTGTATAATTTCCTTTTTTAAGTTGTTTTCATTTGTGTACTAGAAACATTTTCTAAATAATATGGATTAGCTGGTTAGCTGCCATCTGTTTAGTAGTGACACCTCATAGGGTGAGCTTCCTGTGCTCAGGAAAGCAGAACACAGTTGGGAAGTATAGAACGAGCCACTGTGCAGCTTCTGCGTGCATTGTCGTCCTCTGAAGGTGATTAATCATGGTATAGTTTTATTACAGGTGAATTGTAATGGTGCTAATTTAGGATCATGGACAGTCTGCTTAGGATTAATGCCAGGAGTTTTTTTGAGAGTGAGAGTCTCGCCAAGTAGCCCTGGTTGCTGTGAACTCATGATGCTTCTTCCTCAGCCTCCTGGGTGCTGTGATTAGAGGTGTGTGGCAGCACGCCTGCCTTAGAAATGTTTGTACCTACAGACAACTAACCAGTGGTATGGAATAAACTGAGAGCTAAGTGGAGAGGCCCCAAACCGCACTGATTGCTTGTTGAGGTTACCTGAAGGAGCTTTTGAAAAGAAGTGTTTCTGGACCCTCCTTCAGGCATACCAAGGCAGAGTGGCAAGGGCTGGAGCAAGCGATCGGTTTGACAGCGCTTTGTAGATAAGGCTTAGGCCTGGCCTGGCTGAAACCACTCCATAAAGTGAACAGTGATGCCACTGCTGCCGGAGTAACAGACGGTTGAGTTTCAGCCCCCATCTGTTTCCAGGTGAGACTTCTAGACACGTGGAGGGATGAGCTGCAGCTCGGGGCCGCTGCAGTTAGATGCGCAGTTAATAGCGGGATGCCAGGTTCACTCAGGAGACCAGTAAGGTAACAAAGGGTCACCCTGTTTTTATTTAAGTGGTGACAAGAACATGGATTTTCTAAAAATACCCAGATTATGTTATCAGTGAAAAGTAAACTTGGACGATTACAACAGTTGTTTGCATTTGTGTGGTAATTGTAGTTCACAGATGTTTTGAAGTGTTAGAACTTCATTGATCGAAACAGAGGTCCAGAACAGGCTGCCATCATCCTGGTGAAGTCTCAGAGTTAGCCAGAGGTCAGGTGAGGCTTGCGTATAGCATGATCTCTTGGCATGCTCTGGAGCCTGGGAAGTTGCTACCTTATCTTCTTTCAAAGAAATAGGGAAATACTTTGAAAAATACCTTCTAAAGTAAACAATTTAGATATTCCAAGTATAGCTTTGCCACTTGGTCTTTTTTTTTTTTTTAATATATGAGTTGAAACACCTCACTCTTGAAAGGATTTATCAAGTTGTCACACTGTGCCCCATAAGTAAATGCATTTTGAAAGAAAAAGTGAAATTACATGACCTGGCACAAGATAGAATTCTTATACCAAATTCTGTAAACATGTAGATTAAAAGGGATGTTATAGGACAGTTAGTCCACAACCCTCACATGAGGGGTAAGGGATAAGGGTCCTGAAACTCAGGGCTTGCTGTTGCCCAGGGCTTTTTAGCTAATATGACCAAATGTTGGAAAAATGTTGGAAAAGAGACCTTACCTACTGATTCTGATCATGGATTTTGTAAGAAATAATAGAATCCATGACACTAACTCAGTGTATTTTCAGCTTTAAATTACATTTTCTTGAATGAAATATTTTAGAATTTTTTGAGTTAAAATATTCACTTTCACAAATGTGACATTTGTACAATTAACATTAAACTTAATGTTTTACTTTTGAAATACTCTTCCCTGTCCAAAAAATTAAGTCTTTTCTATATTTAAATGAGGAGCACATAAATAGTGTTTTCAAAGTAAAAGTAAAATTATTTTAGCTTTTTTTAAAGGTGTAATACCTTTTCTATTATGGTAATGGACAATTGTATAAAAATATTCTGGGGGAGATTTTTCCTAGTTGGTTTTAAAGTTATTTACAAGGACTTTAGATTCTTACTGAGCTATTTTGTCTACAAGCATTGATTTTATGCAGTGTAGATATAAAACTATAATGAAAGCCAAGAAGTGGATACTAAGTGATTTTTATAACTTGGACAGTTAATGAATGTGGGAACATTTTGTAGGAAGGAATGGCAAAAGTGTTCTGTACTATAATTAAAATCCTAGCTGGTTTCAATGCCTTCATGTTTAATGGTGGTCAGTTTCTTGTGGTATGAAGCTTTTGCTTGAGGTTATTGAGGTGGAAATCTGCCATATTATTTTATAAAATGTTCTCTACATGACAGTGAACTGAAAACATGGATCAACTCTTAAACTTAAGTCAATTTAAATTTTTAAAAATATAATCATGTATTTGAAAGAAATCTCATCAAGACTCAACATTCTACAGATATTCAGAAGTTTACCTAGGTTTCTTGCACAAAAATCATACTGTCTGCACAATGATTGAGGCTTAAATTTCTAATATATGTGTGCTAAAGGAGAGAATAAGAGGTAGCTTTCGTCTGGTTGAGTTATCCAGGATTTTCATTATCCAGACATACTCATGATGGACTTTTATGCCACAGATGGAGATCTCTTGTATGATTTTGAACAGCTATGAATAAATTTTAATAACTCCAGAGTAAAAGTAATTGTAGTAATTTAACCAGTGTTACCCTGTACTTACATGTGTTGATGGTCAAGACTAAGCTTCTGTCATCAAAGACGGATTCCATTCTAGTCCTCAGTGATTGGCTGTAGGTACCACAGCCTCTCTTCACTGTGGACACCAGAACTTCAGGTCAGAAGAACACAAGTCAATCAACCACTTTCAGTTTATGCTGTCAGTTTTATGTGATGTGAAGCTTTAAAGGATGGGTGATCAGAGCCAGGCATGGTGGTGCATGCCTTTAATCCCAGCAGTCGGGGGATTCGATGTGAGTTTGAGGCCAGTCTGGGACTATAGAGTGAGTTCCAGGTCAGTCTGGGCTAGAGAGACCCTGCCTCAAAAAACTCACCCCCCCCAAAAAAAAGGTGATGAGGATTAATTTAGGTGGTTTGCAAACATGGTTTAAAAATTTTTTTTTAATTTATTTGAGAGAGAGAGAGAGCACAGGAGGGCCTCCAGCCACTGCAAACAATTTCCAGGTACATGTACCACCTTGTGCATTTGGCTTTTATGTGGGTACTGGGGAATTGAACCTGGATCCTTAGGTTTCACAGGCAAATGCCTTAATTGTTAAGCCATCTGCCTAGCCCCACAAACATGCCATTTGCTGGAAGAACTTTTCTTCATAAATGATTAACTTCTGCCCTCAGTGACTAATTTTATTACAGTTAAATCCAGTATACTGAAAAATAATGTAATTAATGCTGAAGGAGTTTTTACATGATTAAAAAAGTAAATGCAGTACTAGTTTGCTTAATCCTAGCATTCTTAAATTACCATGCTGTTTGTTTTTTTATGTATTTGGAAAGAATTAAACATCATACTGCTCATTTTTTTCTAGTCTTCACATTTCGTTAGCAATTGTTTTTTGTTTTTCGAGGTAGGGTGTCACTCTAGCTCAGGCTGACCTGGAATTCACTATGGAGTCTCAGGGTGGCCTCGAACTCATGGCGATCCTCCTACCTCTGCCTCCCGAGTGCTGGGATTAAAGGCGTGCACCACCATGCCTGGCCCAGCAATTGTTTTTTTAAAAACATTTTTAAATGCTTCATTTATTCATGAGAGAGAGAGAGAAAGGCAGATAGAGAGAATCAGCATGCCAAGGCCTCCAGCTACTGCAGACGAACTCTCAATGCATGTGCTACTTTGTGCATCTGGCTTAAGTGGGTACTGGGCTATTGAACCTGGTTCCTTAGGCTTCCCAGGCAAGCACCTTAACCACTAAGCCCTCTCTCCAGCCATCTTAGGAATTGTTAGTTGTAGGTTGTTAATAACAAAACAAGGCTCAGTTTTGTTGCTCCTTACATCAGCTAACGCCTTTTCCTTTGTCAAGTTAGAGATTCTCAGGACATGGGCAGAATGCAGCCACTGTCCATAACAGCATGTAATGTGAACTGTCTGTCACACAGCTCCTGGTAGAATCCTTGTTTGCCTCTGAAACCTCATGAGTTGGACCTCTACCACCTCTCTGTGTTTCTGTCAGCATTCTTGCCTTCCCAGCTCCCACTAGAATGGCACATTGAGTTCTGGCTATACCTATCCATGGTTTTCTAGCCCAAAGTTCCAAGCTCTCATATTCCTCCTGAGAACCAGTTCCAAAGACCTACCAACCACGTGGGTTTATCACCGTCATACCCCACTTCTCAGTACTAGTTTTCTGTGTTAGTTACTGTCTCCTTTCTGACAAAGTACCTGACAAGAAGGAACTTAAGGAAGGAAAGGTTTTTTTCAACTTAAAGTTCAAGGTTACAATCCATCAAAGGGGATTGGAGTTGGGGGATAGCAGCAAGAGCCGGGGGCAGTTGGTCACATTTAATCACAGTGAGGAAGCAGATAGCTTATTCTGTTCCTTTTATTCAGCCTGGGACCCCAGCCCATGGAATGGTGCCTCCCATAGTAGAGTGGGTCCCCTTACCTTAACCCATCTTAAAACTCTTCACTGGTATTCCCAGAGATTGTTTCCATGGTGATTTAGAACCCTATCAAGTTGACAACCAGATACTATCATAGACTGACTCTTAAAACAGACATGCATGCATGTCCATGCTAGGGCCATACACAGATGGCTTCTCTAGGTTATGAAATGAAATTTCTCTCCTGTCATTTAACAGCCAATCAGTTGGGCTTTTTAGTAAGAGAGTTCAGATGATTTTATATATATATGTGTGTGTGTGTGTGTGTGTGTGTGTGTGTGTGTGTATGTATGTGTATATATACATATACATATATATGTGTGTGTGTATATATATATGTATATATATACATATATATAATCTTGAGTTTATGTAGAAAAAAATATAAGTTCCAAATCAATAGAGATTATTGTGACATTAGGCAAAACACATTATTTTGCCTCAGAACCTGTGTTTCCTAAAGTCCTGATAGTAATAGGTTCTTTTGAAGTAGCGCATTGTATGGTCAGCAGATGGCAGCACTTGATTCCAATGCCCAGAAAATGTTAGCAGGCAGGCAGGGTTCCATGAGTGCTAGGAAGAGGACCCAACTTCCAGAAAAATGACTCCAAAGGGAAAACAACACATTCAAATGGGAAATTCTCTGGTTTGTCTTAGAAGGCTAACCTTTGGGGTGCATTGTTTGACCAAGTCCTTGTAAATTATCAAGTTAAAAGCCTCTCTATATAAACTGTCTTGTTCCCTTTTAAGTACATTCATGCATCATGTGACAGTGTTTCAGTCAATGTAGTCCCATAAGTGACCATAGCCATCTATGTGACTGTGTGTAAGTACAATCTATATGTGTACATAGTGATAAAATATGTATTGATAGCTCTCTGACCTACCCCTGCTGTTACAGTAAAAGTGAGGAAATTGAATAGACAGATCAGAAATATCCTTATCATCCCCAATCTGAAGTAGTGCCTGAAGAGCAACTAGGCCAAACCCTGCAGATCACAACTGTTCTAGGAACTGCTCTGCCCAGGTCCATCCAGAGAAACAGCCTGATGCTTTAAGACTATGGTTTTTTTTTAGCGTCTGTTCATGGAACTGCTATGACCTGAAGACCAGCCTTCATCATAACTGCTGCAGCTCAGCAGTCAGAGCTTGTCACCTTTCCAGAACACCCAGAATGTCATGACTTGTGTAGGTTTCTCTATCCTGATTAAACTTCCAGGCTTTCTTGGGATCTGTGGGCACATTGAAGGCCCTTCTAGCCTGGGCTTGCTTGTCCCATGTTGCAGTTAGCCTCTTCCCTGCCAAATAAGGTTCATTTATTAGAGATTCTTCTCCATAGTTTTTTGTTTGTTTGTTTGTTTGTTTGTTTTGTTTTTGTTTTTGTTTTTTTTTTTTTTTTTTGGTTTTTCGAGGTAGGGTCTCATTCTAGCCCAGGCTGACCTGGAATTCACTATGGAGTCTCAGGGTGGCTTTGAACTCACGGCGATCCTCCTACCTCTGCCTCTTGAGTGCTGGGATTAAAGGCGTACACCACCACGCCTGGCTCCTTCTCTGTAGTTTTGACAGAAGCAAAGATTTGATGCTCTTTTACCATCAACTTCTTCCAGAAGCTTTTTTATTTTGTGAGAAAATTTTTAAGTGTTTATTTATTTATTTTTATTTGAGAGAGAGAGAATGGGTGCGCCAGGGCCTCTAGCCAATGCAAATGAGCTCCAGATCCATGCGCCACCTGTGCATCTGGCCTTACATTGGCCCTGGGGAATTGAACCTTGTGCCTTTGGCTTTGCAGACAAGCGCCTTAGCCACTTGGGCATCTCTCCACGAGCATTTTACATGAAGTAGCTTTGACTATAATCTACATATTCCTACTTCAGGCATAGGCCATGTACTCCACTCCATTAAATAAACACAACTTTTGAGTGTGGTGGCACACGCCTTTAATCCCAGCACCTGGGAGGCAGAGGTAGGAGGATCACTGTGAGTTCAAAACCAACCAGCTTGGGATGAAAGTGAGTTTCCCTACCTCAAAAAAAACAAAATAAATAAACACAACTTCAAAGAGGTTCCTAAACTGCAAATTACCCAAAGAAGCAAAAGGTGACATGCTCGGATTTCCAGTTTATAAAATGGGTAACATGTTTTCTTAAATGTGCGTTAGCGTGGGAAGGCATGGATGTTCTGCCTGTATTTGCAGTGTTGTCCCCAAGCTAAACCATCCATTGCACTGTACTAAATCTACTGTTCCCTGAGGTTGAGTGCCAGTCGCCGTGAGCATTCGCTTGTGTAACTTTCCAGCTGACTTGTCTTTCTCATCTACACTGCTTGCTGTGGATCACTTCAGGCTTATTAAGCAGTGACTTCTGGATTTGTCTTCTCTGAAATGGGCGGCTGCTGTGTCACTCGTGAGTTACTCTTACTCTGTAGTGTCACTTGACAAACACACATCTAGTGTGCCTAGGAAGTTCCAGTCTAGAGCTCCAAGCACCAGACAGGGAACACTTAACGTTGGAGGTGTCACAGCATTGGCCACATGTGGTTCTTCCTTATATCGGTTTTTGTAGCATAATCTCTTTCCTTTTGTATGATTGTCCTGTGGGTGTTAATCCGAGTTAACCTCAGTTATCGTTTTGCTTCTTCAGTTCTGTGCTCTCTAGTCAGCTCCCTGTATCAAAGCCCTCTTACTGAAATTCTTCATTTCTGTTCTGTCCGTTGAGTAAAGTAGCTAACATGGGCTGAGGGTGTAGCTCCGTGATAAAGCATGTGTTAGCACACGGGAGGCCCTCAGATTAATCTCCATCACTAAGACAAACGAACCCCAAGCCCAAAACAGCAAACATATATCTCAAACATTGTTTCCGTAGCACAGGAAGTTTAATTTTTCCACACGATGATTTTTGTGTGAAGACGCGTGCACCCCGTGTGCATGTGTGCAGAGGCCGGAGGAGAACGTCACATGTCCACTATTGCTCATCCTTGTATTTCTTTGAGATGAGTCTCACTGAACCACAGCAGCCATTTTCAGTGAGACTAGCTGACCAGTGAGCCCTAGTGACAGGACTGTGGTTACTGGCGTACATAGTCACACTCAGCTATTTTCATGGAGCCTGAGACTTGAACTCAGGGTGAGTCATGCCCTTCCATGGCAAGCACTCTTACCTACAGAGCCATCTCCCTAGCCCATACACCATGGTTTCATTTGAAACATTGGCTTGGATCTTGAGGTAGCACATAGAGCCAACAAAATCAGAACTGTGGGGCTGGAGAGATGGTTTGTGGTTAAAGGTGCTTGCTTGTAAAGCCCGACAGCGTGGTTTGATTCCCTAGTACCACTTAAAGCCAGACACACATGGTGTCACGTGTCTGGAATTTGTTTGCAGTGACAGAAGGCTCTGGGACACCCATACATTTGTGTTTTCTCTCTCTTTCTAATAAATACATAGTTTTTTTTTAAAAAAAAAATCAAATTTTAGGGCTGGAGAGATGGCTTAGCAGTTAAGACATTTGCCTGCAAAGCCTAAAGACCCATGTTCAATCTTTCTTCAGATCCTACATAAGCCAGACACATAAAGGTGATGCAAGTGCAAGGTCGCACATGCACACTAGGTGGCACAAGTGTCTGGAATTCAGTTGCAATGACTGAGGCCCTAGCATGCCAATTCTCTATTGTGCTCTCTTAAAAAAAATCAAATTTTAGCATTGCAGAAAGAAACCTTCAAAATTGCATTTAGAAATGCAGTTAACAATTTGATAGTAAGATTCTGAACATAAAATACTTCCCATTCTATGAATTTTGTCTCAAATTATTAGTAAGGTCTCCATATTCTATGTGATACTCTCATTGAAAATACAAGCTTGCCAGGGTGTGGTGGCACACACCTTTAATCCTAGCACTTGGGAGACAAAGGTAGGAGGATTGCCATGAGTTCTACATAGTAAATTCCCGGTCAGCCTGGGTTAGAGTGAGACCCTATCTCAAAAAAATAAAAAAGAAAAATAAGAAAGAAAATACAAGCCCAACCAAGATGAAATAGATAATGTGCTTAGTCTTTTGACCATTAAAGAAATTTGTAACTTCTCTCCTCCCCTCCAGCACGATTTCCAGACCCAGGCAATACTTAAAAAGAAAATTACAGACCAATACTCATCTTGTACATAGAGGCAAAACAAGTATACCAAAGTATAACAAGAAATAAGGACCATGGCTAAATGTGACTCATTCCAGACAAGAGAGGTTGGTGGTTCAGCACTCAAAAGAGACAATGTGCCATATAAGCAAGCTAAAGAAAAATGCTTTGATAGTGTCAATTAACAGAAACAGCATGTGACAAAATCCAGCCCTATTCAAAATTGTCAGAGGTCCCTCTGGGAACTGGTAATGCTGACTCTATTTTTCTCATCCCTGCTACTTCCTGAGATGAAATAATGCTTTCCATGTCTTATTTGAGGATCAGAATTTAAAATGAATACATGGATGGAGAAGGTGTAAATCAAAAACAGATTTGCCATATCGTAATTAGTAAAGCTGCAACTTTCAAATCTTTTCTCATGAAGAAAGAAGTACTTTAAAAAAATAGATACATGGTTGGAAAGTTCATATGATACTTTAGTGGCCCAAGCTGTTAAGAAGCGTCATACCTTCCCTATCTGCTTCAAAGATCCATCTTTATGCATTAACATTTGAGCAGATACATTCATTATGTGGTCAGGATAGCAATTTCCAGATCCTGTGCTAATGTACTTCCTGGCTATTGCTGAAACTCTTAAGATCAATTCACTAATTCCTGAACTAATATTGTTTAAATATCAGCCTGCAGAGCTGAGGTAATGTATGTGAAATGCTTCACACATTTCCTGGCATATTGTAAAGGTTCAACAAATAGCAGCCATTCATGTCAGTATTATAAGTCAGGTTTCATGAGATTTCCCACAGTGATCCTACACTGAGTAAGTTTTTTAAAGGGAATGCATCTTCAAGGAAATGCATGGTGCTCAGGTGATGGGAACACCAGAATTTCCTATGTCAGTTGCCAGTCGACAACCAGAAGTTCAATTAAAAAAAAAAAAGTTCTAGGGCCAGGCGTGGTGGTGAGCGTCTTTAATCCCAGCACTCGGGAGGCAGAGGTAGGAGGATCACCATGAGTTTGAGGCCACCCTGAGACTACATAGTGAATTCCAGGTCAGCCTGAGCTAGAGTGAGACCCTACCTCAAAAAAAAAAAAAAAAAAGCAAACAAAAAATGTTCTAGGGCCAGAGAGATGGCTTAGCAGTTAAGGTGCTTGCCTGCGAAGCCTAACGACCCATGTTCTACTCTCCAGACCCCACATTAGCCAGACGCACAAGGAGAGGCAAGTGCCAGGTCACACATGCCCGCGAGGTGGCACAAGTGTCGGGAGTTTGATTGCAGTGGCTGACGCCTTGGCGCGCCAGTTCTCTCTCTCTCTCCCCCCTCTTTTTCTGTCTCACTCTCTCTAAAATAAAAATAAAACTAAAAAAAAATGTTCCTATAATTTTTCTCCGCAGTGGCCATTAGCCATGTGCATGCTATAGATGCCTGTCAGCCAGTGTGTGATGGAAGGCTTTGCTGCGGCACAGTTGCGTCCATTGAGTACTCCTGGAAGCAGCGGCTGATAAATGGAACGAAATGTGGAGGTGAATTGAGGAGGAAGATTCGGGCAGGGACAGCCTCCAGCCATGGTGTAGATCTGTCAGCTTTGGCTAACCTGCCTCCGAGGAGGCAGGGGCAAAGATTGGCCACAGTGGCCAATAGGAATGGCTTGAATCCTTGTCACACTGTCATTGGCTGGGAACACCCTGCGCGGTCTTTGTTGAGTAACCTGCAGTGTGCCAGCTCATCTGTGCTCCTTACAGCGACACTAAAATTTTTCTTGAAGGGAGATCTGTTAGGTCAGGAATCTGAAATGTCCCCCACAGGCCTGTGTTTTGAATGCTTGGCCCCTAGCTGGTGGCACTATTTTTGGAGGCTGAGGATCCTTAGGAGGTGGGGCAGTGGGGGAGGGGAGCTTTGAAGATTATCTGAACCAAGATGAATTATTCCTCTCTTGTTTCTGTCAAGTCCTTTGGTCATAGTGACACAAAAGGAACTGATGGCAGATCTGAGCAGCATACCTCCCTGACTTCTGAAGAAGTACTGAAGAAGAGAAGTAGAAATCATCCTTGTTTGGCCTTTCTTTTTTCTGCTAATGACTTTTTAAAAATTTATTTATTTATTTGAGAGTGACAGAGAGAGAAAGAGGCAGAAAGAGAGAGAAAGAGGCAGATATATAGAGAGAATTGGTGCACCAGGGCCTCCAGCCACTGCAAACTAACTCCAGATGCATGCGCCCCTTGTGCATCTGGCTAACGTGGGTCCTGGGGAATCGAGCCTTGAACAGGGTCCTTAGGCTTCACAAGCAAGTGCTTAACCGCTAAGCCATCTCTCCAGCCCTGCTAATGACTACTTACTCCTATGAGAGGAGTGATTTTTTAAAAGGGTTTTATTTATTTGTTTGCAAGCAGAGAAAGAGAGAGAAAGAATGGACGCAGCAGGGCCTCTAGCCACTGCAAACATACTCCTGATGCATGTGCCATTTTGTACATCTGGCCTTATGTGGGTACTGGGGAATCGAACCTGGGTCATTACGTGTTGTAGACAAGCGCCTTAGCCACTGAGTTATCTCTCCAGTCCAGAGGAGTGATTTTAAAATCATGCTACTGTAGACCACTTACTGGCCAAAAATGTGTAATGATTCTTTTTTTTTTTTTGGTTTTTCGAGGTAGGGTCTCACTCTAGCCCAGGCTGACCTGGAATTCACTATGTAGTCTCAGGGTGGCCTCGAACTCACAGTGATTCTCCTATCTCTGCCTCCCGAGTGCTGGGATGAAAGGCGTGTGCCACCATGCCCGGCTAATGATTCATTTCTAATTCAGAAAAACATTTAGAAATTTTTCATTAAAAGTAAAGACATTGACAGATGAAATCCTCTGAAGCTTAAGCTCTCTTTCATCCATTTTCCATAAATTCAGTGCCTCGCAATGTACAAATATTCCTACACAGCAGTGACAGGAACCCTCAGGAATACCTGTTAACACTTTTATGTAAAAATATTTTTATGGATTTTACGTAATACATTTATAGTATACTGTACTACCTTATTTTTCTGTTAAAATATTGCTCATTTGCTGGAATTAGATTCAACATTTCATGTTTTCCTGATGCTATGTTCTGAAAACAGCACCACTATTGGAACTGTTTAGCCACTAGAACAACATTTAGGGATGTAGCTCAGTAGGGAGGCGCTCAAAGCCCTGGGTTTGACCTCCAGCACCCGTAACCAGGCCTGCAGGCACAAACCTGTAATCCCAGCACTTGGGACTGACTATTATTTATAAAGTCAAATAATACTTGAGTATCAAGTAGAAGTACTTCCCATCTGAACCTCCTTATTTCTACAAATCCTCTTCCCAAATACAAGGCTGTTACTACATTCCTGCGTTAGTCCTGTCATTTTTGAAACATACATCATCACGCACACACCTCAAACATATCTTTGTGAAAATAAAACATAAAGCTTATTTTCTGGGACTAGGGAGATGGCTCAGTGGATAGAATGCTTCCTGTGTAAGTGTGAGAACCAGAGTTCAGATCCCTAGTGCCCACATAAATGCTGGGTGGGAGTGGTGGCCTGCCTGTGATTTTAGCACCAGGGAGGTGGAGACTAACCAAATTGGTAAGATCTGGATTCATGTGAGACATCCCGCCTCAATAAAAGAAACTGCAAAGTGATCAGGAAAGACACTTGACATCGACTTCTGGCTTCCACATGTCTGCAACACACATACACATGCCAAAAAACCCCAAACAATTGATATTTAACAACTTATTCTCTCTCTTGCTCACTCACGCTCTCTCTCCTTTTTTTTTTTTTTTTAAGGTAGGTTCTCACTCTGTAGTCCCAGGCTGGCCTTGAACTCACAGTGATTCTCCTACCTCTGCCTCCCAAGGGCTGGGATTAAAGGTCTGTGCCACCATGCCTGGCTATTGTTTCCCTTTGTATAATATTTTCCATGTCAGAACCCAGCCATCTCCCCATAACTCAGGGGACATATGATTTTCCATGGCATTAACTTCTATGACTTAATCCAAATAACTTACTTGATAGCAGTTATTTAGTTGTTGCCAGTGTAACAGGACAGTACATGAGATTCTCTATATCCATTTTAGTATAGGCTTGTAAATCTACAAATATAGCAGAAGGTGTCAATTACCCCTATTTTGGGGGGTGGGGCCCTGGGATAGAACCCAGGATCCTATGAATGCTAAGTACACACTAGCCCCCTGAGCTACCTTCGGCCCCGAAACCTTTCCTTCTCGGGTGAAATACCAGCTCACGTCAAAGGACTTGCAAACTGATTAGGACCCTGGAGTCATTGGTCATCATGAAGTACAAACTCTTTGAAATGTATGAGCTTAAGAAAGAAGTTATAATCTTGGAATTAAAAAAAAAAATGAACCAGGTGTGGGAGCACAGGCCTTTCATCCAGACAGAAAGAAGTAGGAGGATCACTATGAGTTTGAGGTCAGCCTAGGACTACAGAGTGAGTTCCTAGTCAGCCTTGGCTAGAGTGAGACCCTATTTCAGAAAAACAAAACAAAACAAACAAACAAAACAAAAACCCCTACAAACAAGCAGGATTACTGGGAAGAAGACCAGTCCAGGGTTTATACAATGCTGGCAAGGAACAATAAGGAAAGGCCAAAACTCCACTTTGCCCTTTGTCTTAATCATTATCACAGAGGGAGGGTGAGGGTAAGAAGTGGTATGATGTGTCTGGTTGACTTAGAAGCAGAAGCAGGAGTTCTCAGGTTGGAAACTCTGGTGTACAGATGTCTTAGGTTCAATTCCCCGGAAACAGAATGAAGTAGAGCCATGAGGCAGATAGTTAGCTATGCCTGCAGGTGCCTCTGGCGGGCAGGCAAGAGGGCAGCCTGGGACAGGGCGGGCACGCAGACTGTACACCAGGGCTCAGCCACTCCCTTGGGAGTTCCTGAGCTGAGGGGACTCTCCGGAGTGGCCCTGAGTACAGGGGAGAGGCCAGGTGAGCCTCTGAACATGTCACCCTATCTGGAAGGGTCATAAGTTTGGGTGAAGTAATGATGAATTTCAAATGATATCCCAATCAGGAAAGGGTTAGCTGCATTGACCTTGGTGAAGGTCCCCGGATGTAGTACTGCAGTATTCACTACAAAAGGAAATGCAAGGGGCTGGAGAGATTGCCCAGTGGTTATCGGCACTTGCTTGCAGGGTCTGACGGCCTGAGTGCAATTATCCAGCACCCATAGAAAGCCTGATGCACAGAGTAGCACATGCTTCTGGATTCTCTGCCAGTAGCAAGAGGCCCTGGGGTGACCATACACACACACATTCCCCACTCCCCTCTCTGTACTTGCAAATAAAAAAAAAAAATTACAAAAGAAATGCAGGGGTGTATGCAGCCTTCCACCTCTTCTGAGTCCCCCACTTATGCCCCACTCTTGCTTGTGGGAAGTCATTCTGCCAGCCCTGAAGAAGCCCATGGAAGGCAGAATGGGAAAGGTTGTTCCAAACTGGTAGATACCTCTTTCAAACACTCATCATGCTCCTTCCTGACCTGGACAAATGTCCCGAGCTCAGGCTCTTTCTCCAGGTCTTTCTTTCCTGCTTTCATTTCCAATCACACCCCCAGCTCACACCTCTAGTCATCTGGGTAAATTTCCACGCTCAGTAGACCATGTTGGAGATGAAGGAAGGGAAGCAAGGGTATGGCAGGGTCAGAGGAAACAGACAATGCTGTGCAGAGCCATTTATCCTCCTTATGTTATTTTTGTAACATGATTTTACTACAAACCTGTTTTTTTTTAAATTGGTTATTCATTTATAAGGAGAGAATGAATTAATGAGTGAATTAATGAATGAATGAACGGGTGTGCCAGGGCCTCTTGTCACTGAAAACAAACTCCAGACACATGCACCACTTTGAGTATATGGCTGTATGTGGGTACTGGGGAATCGAAGCTGGGGTGTCAGGTCTTGCAAGCAAGTGCCTTTAACTGCCAATCTATCTCTCTCTGCCCCCCTAAGTTATTTTATTACTATTATTATTGTTATTATTATTTTTTTGTTGTTGTTTTTCGAGGTAGGGTCTCACTCTAGCCCAGGGTGACCTGGAATTCACTATATAGTCTCAGGGTGGCCTTGAACTCACTGCGATCCTCCTACCTCTGTCTCCCAAGTGCTGGCATTAAAGGCGTGTGCCACCACGCCTGGCTTCCCTAACTTATTTTTTTAATATCCAAAGTCACATGCTTCAGAAACGTCAAGATTATCTTCTTTCGTTTTCAACTGCACCATCCTTCCCCTAAGGTAGTGGATGCCTTGATGAAATGAATAGAGGGTAAAGTGAAAGAAATCCAGAGATGGAATCTTAAGGTAACATCTTAAAATAGTATCCCGTCATAGTTACACAGAAGACATGGGAGAAAGCTAGATTCTTTTAGGCAGTCAGTTAGGGACAGAAGCCCAAAGAAGGAATGAGAAGATGACATTCTGTCTTATCTTGCAAAACTGAAACTTGGGGCCTGAGCCTGTCTCTCCAAGATGGCTGCTGGTGACGTGGCCAGCAGGAGCTTCCTGCTGCATCTTCAGCTCGGCCTCTCTGGGTCAGCCCTCTGAGTCCACAAGCCAATCAGATCCATGAGTCTGAGCCAATCAGGCCCCTGGGTAACACCTGCGCCTGGTGACAGGCTCACCCTGATTGGATGACCGATCCATTTGAAAGCTCTTACTCACATGGCCCCGCCCTCCTCCCTGGCTCTCTTGCCAGCTCCTCTCTTTCTTTTGCCGGTGTTACCTGGCTTGAATGCTCACGGGAGTCTGTCCCTCCTTCCCAGCCTGGCTGAGAAGGGGATACTTGCCTTGGCTTGGTTATTTTTCTTCTTCTCTTGGATCTGTGTCATGCTTTGGGAGTACCCTCTCGTTTTGATTTTATGTAAGATTAATCTTTGATCTCTGAGTCCCTCACTATTTTTCAATTTTCTCTGGTCTGTTAGTTGAAGGGGCTTCTGTGTCCGATCTTCCACAAGTGCGTGGAGCTGCCGAAGCCTTTTCCTAGACATCAATTTCCTCCAAATAGATGTCATGAATTATGACTTCTCCCTAAATAAACTCAATAATTCATAATTTCTCTTTCCTAGGAACATTTTATCAATTCTTTGTGAAAAAAGGGTAAGGGGGTGCTGGAGAGATTGCTTAGCCGTTAAAGCACTTGCTTGCAAAGCCTAAGGACCCAGGTTTGATTCCCCAGTATCCATGTAAGCCAGATGCACAAGGTGGCACATGTATGTGGAGATTGTTTGCAGAGGCTAGAGGTCCTGGTGTGCCTATTCTCTCTCTCTCTCTAATAAAGAAATGAATAAATAAGCAATTTTTTTAAATAGGTGATTCTAAAAAAATAAAAATTAAAAAAATTAAGTAGGCGTGTCATTGGGGGCGGATCTTGGAGTCCAGGCCCTCTGGTGTGTTTGGGGCAGATCTTCAGATTTTCAGTCCAGTCCTACTGGCAGTGTAGAGAGCAGTTTGAACTCTGGTTGTTTGTGATTGCTGAAGCCACTGGCTGTTGGTGGTGTCTCTGCTTGGATCTATGAAAGGGAACCGGCTTTTTCTGCCATTCATGGTGGTCCCCTGAACTCTGTAAGCCTGACATAAACAACTTCCCCCCATAAGCTGTGTCTGGTTGGATCTTTGTCCCATCAAGGTGGAACTAATTACAACAAGTTTTTTTGTCCCAACAGCAGGAAGGTGACTTCTACAGCTGTCAACAAAACAAAAACTCATTTGCAAGCGCCAGTGCTGTGTATGGCCCCTTTGCCTTGTCATTCTTTGCGCTGTTGAAGTCACATCAGGGGACGTTCATTGTTGGTGACACTGCATTGTTCTAGCCCTGCTCATCCTCTATGAGGCCGCAAGAGACATTTGCTTTCCTCATGGGCCACACAGGGCTTTTGGGCAGAAGGGTTATGTAAAAAAGCTTCTGGGCTGCTGAGATAGCTCAGCAGTTAAGGTGCTTGCCTGTGAAGCCTAATGACCCTGGTATGATTCCCTAGTACCCCCGGAAAGCCAGATGCACAAGGTGGCGCATGCATCTGGAGTTCATTTGCAGTGGCTGAAGCCCCTGGTGTGCCTATTCTCTCTCTGTCTCTCTCTTACCTACCCCCCCTCTCAAATGAATAAAATGAATTATATATTTTTTAAAACTTGTGGATGCACTCAGAATCAATTATGTGGCTCATTCATGACTGGAAACACTAACATTTTATTTAAGTGCTGTTATCTTTTTATCCACTAGGATTTACCCAATACTATTTCAAAATGACAAAGAATGTGGGCTCCAGGAATTCTGTAGGTTCCCCACTTAATGTACATTGTTAGTAATGGCCAAAAGGCAAACTTACATGCCTTCAGCTTTATGATGCCAGGTATGGGAAGTGTTCCTCAGCCAGACATAATATCAACCTCAATCATAACCTCAGGTAGAGGAGCCTCAAACACTTCATATAAAGTGTGGTCACACATCATTCCATGTGGAGAAGACTTGTTTATCTATTTAGAGCATTTGCGTTGGCTAGCCAAATGCTATTGGGAAGTAAAAGGTACCTGGACTTCAGCCGTCAGTTTTAGGATATAGCATTATGAAGAAGACGCCAAAGTGGCAACCAAAACAGGGAACAGGCTAGGAGAGTTATAGCACGGTAAACAGCTAGGCCCAAAAGTAACCGGCCTGTTGTGAGGGTTAGTTTCTAGAGTCATCTTGAACAAGTAACAGACTTGACTCTAGGGCGGGTCTCCGCAGGTGTTTCCAGGGGGACAGGAGGAAATCCTTTCCCCAGAGGGGGTGGCCCTTCTGGTGGAAGTCTGTGTATAAAGAAGTTCCAGGAAAAAGCAATGCTTCTTGCCTGGCTGCTCTTGCTCCTTGCTGGTGAGTGATCTACCCCATTGCCACCCTCCTCTGTGGACATTGGGACCCAGTTTCTTGAGACCACCAGCGTGGACTGAGGACCAGCAGCTCTCCAAATCCTCCAGGTCTTCAGCTTCAGCTTGGGACTGCTCGGGCGTCAGACCTCGTGGACTGAGCACTGCCTGAGAACTACCTGGTTCTTAGACTCTAGCCTGCAGACAGCCGCTGTTGGACTGCTCGGTCAGTGTAATGAATACCTTTCACTACCTATGCTGTGATGTGCGAGTGCGCAGTAGATGTTCATTCTGTGTTCTGTTCCTTTGGAGAGCCTGACTAGCGCAAACATGGCCAAAGCAAATGTCAAGGAGAGCACGTCACACAAGGAAAACTGGACAGAACCCATGGAAACCAGAAAGAGAAAAATTTGAATTTATCTGATTTATGCTAATTTTGTGGCGCTCAATGTTAAAAGAGGAAAGTTACTGACAATTAGAATTTGTCGCAAAAGCAACCCCCGCCCCTGTCCTGTAGTAGAGTAGTACATTTATCAGCAGTGCGCTATCATAGAGTAGACTTTTTCACTCCACTGAATGTAGAGAGTTACACTTAGGGAAACAGAGATGAGGTGACTTATAAGAGCACCCCCAGTTCTGATCAACCATGATTTTACTTCTAGAAGAGGTGTATTAGCTTTCTTGTTGCTGTGACACAATACCTGACCAAACGTAGCTTAAGGAAGGAAGGGTTTATTTTGGCTCACAGCTTGGGGTGGCTGGTTACGTTGCGTCTACAGTCAAAAAGCAGAAAGAGAGAGAGAGAGAGACATCAGTGCTTCATTCACTTTCTTCCCTCTTTTTTTTTTTTTTTTTTTGGTTTTTCGAGGTAGGGTCTCACTCTGGCCCAGGCTGACCTAGAATTCACTATGTAGTCTCAGGGTGGCCTCGAACTCATGGCGATCCTCCTACCTCTGCCTCCTGAGTGCTGGGATTAAAGGCGTGCCTCCACCACGCCCTTGTACTTTCTCCCCTTTATTCAGCCTGGAACCCCAGCTCATGGCTGGTGCCACTCACATTCAGGATTGGTCACCCTTCCTCATTTAAACCTTTCTGGAAATACCCTCCCAGACACACCTACAGATTTGTCTCTGGGCTGACTTCACATCCTAGTGACAGTCAAGGTTAACCGCCGCAAAAGGAGAGTGCAAAACCTAAAGCAAGTGAGGTGTCGCTTCTTGTGCAAAAGATGTTCTATATGATTTACAGGAAAACTAGCAGTTTAGAGGCGTTTTATAAAAGTCTGTGGGTATTCTCAGAGTCAATGTTGTAGCTCACATCTGGCAATATTAATGGAAACTATGAATAAAGTAATATGCTATATAGCAATAAAAATCCCAAACAAAGACTCAAATATTCTGATGGGATTTCTTTTTCTTTTCCCTTTTCTCTCTCTCTCAATTTTTCCTAAAGTAGGGTCTCACTCTAACCCAGGCTGACCTGGAATTCACTATGTAGTCTCAGGGTGGCCTCAAACTCACGGGGATCCTCCTACCTCCGCCTCCCAAGTGCTGGGATTAAAGGCATGTGCCACCACACCCGGCTCCTTTTTTCTCTTAATTTTTTTCCTTTTTTTTTTTTCCGATGGGATTTCTGGACATTGAGTTTTTTCTTTGTGATTTAAGACAGAGTAGACAGTACACTAAGCCTAACTGAGCCCCAGGAGACTGTAAATCTCAGTTTATGCCAAAGACTGAAGTGAAACTCCACCTTTCAAAAGTAACACACCAGTGAGCCATCGACATTTTTAAAATGTGACATTCTGGGGGCTGGGAAGATGGCTTGGCAGTTAAAAGGGCTTGCTTGCAAAGCCTGTCTGCCGGGGTTCAATTCCCCATGACCCATGTAAACCCAGCTGCTCAAAGTGATGCACGTGCCTGGAGCTCCTCTGTAGGGGCAAAAGGCCCTGGTGTGCCTAAACACCCAAACACCCAAACACTCTCTTCCTCTTTCTCTCTCCAATAAATAAGCAAATGGCCCAAATTTTGATAGGGCAGTACGATTTCCACTGTCTTGGTGATGGTGGCAGTTATTGTAGCTACATCTTCCTGCCTCCTGGTACCACAGTCTTTCTCTGTTCCCCTCAGAAACTACTCCTCCCACAGCCCACAGAGTTGCAAACGTAAAACCACACCTTTCCTGTGGATTGGTTGGTCACAGTTTTCCAGGGGACAGTGACTGACTAGGGCATGTAGGGGTCATCCCCCACCACAGTGAAGGTCAGAATTACTTTCCAGAAATTACAAGGATTCCCATAGGGAGTGTTGGGAGAATTTCGATGTCATCCTTCCCCTGTCCTATTATGCAGGGTAAGACACGTTTTGAGTGGAAAGCCTGGGATGCACCCTTGCCAACAAGGAGAGAGCACCCACGGCAGTCCACCTTGCGGGGGAAGAAAGCCTGACCCAGAAATGGAAGGGAGCGGCAGATGCCCGATGACACGTTTGAATGCTTAGATCCAACTGTAATTAAGCCCATCAGACTCTGGGACAATGAACTCTTGTCTGCTTACACCAGCGTGAGTTCCATGCTGTTACCTGCAGCCCCAACAGTCCTAATTAGCCATCCCCGAGTTCCTTTCATGTGGTAGAAAAATAGCTTACCCCTAGAACATTTCCCCGTATCTACTTCCAAAGAGCAAGCACTGTGAGTCAAAAGTCTTTATTTCCATCCCAACACAGCACTACTTAGGTCACTCGTTGCATTGATCATTGATTTATTTATTATTATTATTTTTTTGGTTTTTTCGAGGTGGGGTCTCAGCCCTAGCTCAGGCTAACCTGGAATTCACTATGTAGTCTCAGGGTGGCCTCGAACTCATAGTGATCCTCCTACCTCTGCCTCCCACGTGCTGGGATTAAAGGCATGTACCCCCCCACCCCCCGGCTCTATTATTATTATTTAAAACCTACCCATTCAGGCCCACTGCTTAGGAAGGATAGGCTGACACCAAAGCTGTCCTGAACTTGAAGCTTCCTTTCTGAGTAAAGCAAGCTCCTGTGACAGAACGCATTTTCCGTGGTGGCTCTTCTGACTCTTGTTCCCATCCCACAGGTTCTTTGTACGATGTTCCTCTCAAGAGGCATCTAGAATTACTTTGTTTGGATCAGACAGGGGCTTGTGTCAACCTAAATTTCCGGAGTGTGGTGTGAATGATGTAACGTGGCTTCAGAGGCTGGGCTGTAAAAAGGACGGAGTTCCTGCCCGGCTCTGGGGGAACCACACTTCCCTGCTGGGTGGCACCTCCAACCAGCTCCTGTTTGGAGAGGCTCATGTGAAGTGGAACCAAGTGCCCAGTGGACAGCAGCGTCAAAGCCCAGACGTGGGTGAACAGGCTTCCCACGGCCCCACTCACAGCTATCCTCATTTGCGCTCTGTTTAAATTCTGGACTACCAAAGGCCACAGGATACTGTTTGGTTTGGTCAGTCCATTTTTGAGAAATTTGTTTAAATGGCAGATAATAATGTTAATCTTATCTGGGGAAAGTAGGCCATCTTTTGGTCCCAGCACTCGGGAGGCTGAGGTAAGAGGATTGTAGTGAGTTCAAATCTGGCTCTTCCAGGTCAGCCTAGGCTAGAGTGAGACCCTGCCTAAAAAACAAGAGCAATAATAATAATAATAATAATATTTAATAATATAATAATAATATAAGCAGTAGTCATCTTAGTGGAGATGACATACTTTGCTGAAAGAAAATGTGTGGTTCAAAACCTATTTCTCGGAAATTTTAAGTGGTAACAGAATTATCCAGGCACCTTAAGGTTGGTGATGACATGGCCTTTATAGTGGGATGAGACCACAGACAGACGTGAAAATGCACAGCTGTGAGACATAAACTCTTCACATGACTTCAGCATTTCGCTCATTCCAAACTGCAATATGCTGAAAACACATGCCTCGGTGAGAAAACCACATCGAACTCTTTGAAGCTCTGTTTCTGAGTCAGTTGCGTCTGTGGTTAAACCAGGAACAATGCCATGTGCTCCACAATCCCGTGTCATTTGGCTCTTGGGCATGCAGTTCATTCTTATCCCCAGCCACTGGGCCTACACTTAGAGGGAATGACTCAGCTCTGGCCAACAGATAGCAGAGACCAAGTTTTTAAAATTTTTATATTTTTAATTTTTACTGACAATTTCCATACATATAAGCAGCATACCGTGATTGTATCAGACAGCTTCAGGTTCGCTGAGATGAACTTCCAGACCAGGCACAGTTATGGAGGAAGGGATATTTATTGAAGCTTACAGATCCAGGGGAAGTTCCATAATGGCAGAAGAAGCTGGCCTGCCTTCACAGGACCAAGCAGAGAGAGAGCAGTACAAGCCTAAAGGTCAAAAGCCACAGCACACTTCAGGAACTCCAGCTAGGCACACTTTGCATACCTTTTGATTGAAATCTGAAACCCACCACCACACCTTAAGATCCACACAATGGTATTGCCTCCAGCCAGATGGCTGCAGATACAAACTACAAACAAATAAACAACTGAATATATTGGGGGCCATCTATTCTATTCAAACCACCACAGTGATCATAGTCCCCTTGTACCACCCACTCTTTTCCCCTTCCTGAATTCATGCTCCATGGTATCTATTCTTCTTTCCAACTAGTCTCTCTTCTATTGTGATGTCATCATCTTCCCCCCTCCTATCATGCAGGAAGACCAAGTTTTTACTCTAGTATGTGGCAGTTGAAAGTAAATGAGCTTTTGTGAGCCTGGATCTGTGAATGAATGTGTGGAACAGAACTTACCTCCTCCTGGCTCAGGTTTGGAGTGTGAGGTAAAAGAGAAATAAGCATTTACTGTTAAACCACTGACAGTTTGAGTTGCACCAGCAGCTAGTATCAACCAGTATGATTAATACAGTAGACCATCACCACTCTAAGATTCATATAAAAGCCATTTGACTTGGTCATTGTAGCAGTAAGCTCTCATGTTGCTTGGATGAGCCTCCAAACAGACCCAGTTTTGTAGGAGGAAGGGGTTTGTTTCAGCTTACAGACCCAGGGGAAATTCCCTAAATGGCAGAAGGAACTGGCTCCCTTACATGCAAACAGAGAGAAACAACCAAACAGCCAACAAACACCAAAAGCAGCCTGCGTGATCAGGTAGCAAGCAGCAGGGCCCCCACCAGAGCTCAGATTTCTCTGCATACCTTTCTGCTGGAGATCAGATCTGCACCAAACTCTCCTTAGGGTTGGACCTCAGGATGCGCTCCCAGCAACACCTCTTCCAGCCAGGCAGCTGGAAACCCAAGTTACAAGCTTTAATGAACACCTGAGTCTATGGGGAATATACATTCAAATTACCAGTCATTAATTTATTTCAGAAATAAAGAAAAAAGGAAGTAGTTATAAAGATAAAGTCAGGGAAGGTACAATAAAATACAAGTGTCTCATACTTTCTCAGCTGTGACAACTTTTGATTTATAAAAGATTTCCAAGGGCTGGAGAGATGGCTTTGTGGCTAAGGCACTTGCCTGCAAAGCCAAAGGACCCAGGTTCGATTCCCCAGGACCCAGGTAAGCCAGATGCACAAGGTGGCGCATCTGGAGTTCATTTGCAGGGGCTGAGTGCTCTGGCATACCCATTCTCTCTCTCTCTATCTATCTATTTCTCTCTGCCTCTGCCTCTCTCTTTCTCAAATAAATAAACAATAAAATATATTTTTAAAAGACTTCTAAGAGCCGGGCATGGTGGAGCACGCCTTTAATCCCAGCACTTGGGAGGCAGAGGTAGGAGGATCACTGTGAGTTTGAGGCCACACCCTGAGACTACATAATGGATTCCAGGTCAGCCTGAGCTGAAGTGAGATCCTACCTCGAAAAACAAACAGGAAAGACTTTTAAGACCAATCTCTACAGAAAGAAAACAAACCAATTACTGCAAAGGTCTAAAAGCAGAAGGAAAGAGTGAGGAGAATCAAAGGAACCTTCAGATCACCATAAGTTCCAGCCCCAGGTCCCACCAGTGCCACACAGTGCCCCAGGATCTGCCAGTGCCACACGTCATCTCAGGTGCAGAGGGTGGAAAGGTGCAGAGAACCTTGGCTGAGAGAATAGTGGTTGAACTTGCACCCAGACCCACATGTTTTCACAACCTCTGTACTCTTTGTTCTTTAGTTCCGACAAGTTCAATTCAACATTCAGACATTTGCTACAACATAAGTTTGCCAAATGCATTACGTTCTTTTGGGGAATAGCTTCGGTGCTGTGCAAAAGCAATGGGAGGTGGTGGGGTTTATAGAACCTGACGGAGCTCAGGTTGACGAATGATGAACACAGTAGTGTTGCAGCTGACATACAAGAGGCGGCAACACAGAACACGTTTCTGTTTAGCTCAAGACATGCACAGAATCCAGGAGAGTGCCCGGAGTGATGAGAAGTCGGAGAGATTGAGGGGCAAGGTCACACTTTGGTCTTCCCCCCTTCAGCTATCAGGCTTAGAGAGCCAAGAGCATCCTCTCCTTTCATTTCTGACATGCTATCACTCATTCTTCTTGGTCATAGATAAGTACCTTTATTCTTTTCTTTTTGAGAGAGATAGAGATAGAGATAGATAGAGAGAGAGAGAGAGAGAGAGAGAGAGAGAGAATGGGCATGTCAGGGTCTCTAGCTGCTGCAAATGACCTTCAGACACTCACGCCACCTTGTGCGTCTGGCTTTATGTGAGTACTGGGGAATCAAACCTGGGTCCTTTGGTGTTTTGGGCAAACACCTTAACCACTAAGCCATCTCTCCAGCTCCTTTTGTTCTTTCAAGAGAATCTGTAATTAATAAAAAGCTCCAAGCATTTATTTTCCCTCTTGTATAAAATAACTTCAGTGTATAAAAACATTTATCTCTGTGTGTGTGTTTCCTCTCCAGAAAAAGAAAAATCAACACAACTTAATCACTTGCCACGTGTTTCCTTTGGCAATGCAGATGCACATCACTGCATTATGAGGACTACTGAAATTTTGTCAGTCTCTAATAACACTGCATTGATAAATATACAGCGTGTAACTCTAGTATTTATCTGAGCACTGATACTACACCTGTTTCTATAGCAGCACTGGTATTTAGAAACTGCATATTTGTTTCACAATAATATTAAATTGTATCAAAATACAGCTACCCATTCATTATCTTATTCAAACTGTACTGTATTTTTTTCAGATCTTGTATTTATCATAGGATCTATGATTTGAACTATATGTTCTTATCTTTTCTATATATTTTGAATATCTTATTATACTTATTTATTGAGACAGAGAAAGAGAATGGGCATGCCAGGGCCTCTCGTCATTGCAAATGAACTCCAGACACATGCACCACCTTGTGCATCTGGCTTACGTGGGTACTGGGGACTCAAACCTGGGTCCTTAGGCTTCACAGGCAAGTGCCTTAACCACTAAGTCATCTTTCCACCACTCTTTTATATTTTTCAACGTGCTTTGCTTAATTTACTTTATTTTTCTGTGTAAATCGCTATGTGGTAACCACAGCTAGGACCTGGGTCCTCTGCATGGAGACTGTAGTATGGGTTTGTACAAATGGTTGGCGTATTTCTCATAGGGAGACTTGGTGAGCATGGTCTCTTTCCAGAGGGTAGGGATCGGGTAGCTACAGGTCTTGGAGATGGCCTTGGTGAGGTTGCTTAGGGTGGCAGTACAGCCCCTAACTGAAGTGTAGCAGTCATCAATACTGGCTATAAGTAGCTGCTTCTTTTTAAAAATGTTTATTATCATTGTTAACAAGATGTTTTATATGGCATACAACATGTGTTGGTACCCTCTTGTCCCTCGTCACTACTCCCATTCCGTTGGGGACGCTCCTCAGTGGGGTTGCAGGTATTCCCCATGGGGTTGTAGTTTATGTGTTGTGGGAGCAGCAGTCAGTTATTTTGGGGGGAGGGAATGCATCTGGGCATGATGTCTCAATCTGTGGCTCTTACAATCTCTCTGCCTCCTCTTCCACAAAATTCCCTGAGCCGTGGTGGATGAGTTTCAAGTCTACTTCAGTGATGAGCTCTTCGGAGCCTCTGGATCTCTGCTTTGGTAGGTGTTGAGTATCCTCAGGGTCTGTCTCCTTCACTCTGGTGCTGATTATAAGGAACAGCATGGAAGCAGCACTCTTGCTCGTTTCCCCAATTCCTCTGTTGTTTCAGCTGTGGCTTGGCTGAAGTGCGAGGGGTAGTTGATCTCCTCAGGTCTCGCTACCTTCTGAAAAAGAACAGATTCTCCCACAGAGAGTGAAGTCAGAAGAGTTTAAATGAGATAAGCAGTATTAATTTAGGGAGAATTTGATGTATGTAAACCCTCTTTTAGCCAAAGACTAGTGAGAGCTTGACACTGGAGAACATAATTGTTGTCTCCATAGGATTCTGATCTTGTTCCCAAGTCCAGATATGGGCTCCTTTACACTGAGCAGATCTCTTAGCCAATCAGAAAGCTATTGGTTACCCACTGAGGCTGTGTGCCACTATTGCACTGGCAGGTACATCATGCCAGGGTGTTTGCTTCTGAGTAGCTTAGACCTCTGGTTACTCAGGCCATTGCTGGCCATTTTCCTCCAGTAGCTCATGAAGTGCTTTCCAGCACTAGGCAGGCTAACTGTCTGGGTTCTGTTTCTCTTCTGAATTCCAGCCAGGTCTCTCTGTGCAGCAGCATATGGTGTCTTCAGCAATGGGGTCTTAGCTTTTGCCCCAGGCAGGTAATCAAACAGCAGCCGCTTCTTGGGCACAGGGACAGACCGGATGCGAGAGCCCCCAGGAGCAGGAATGAGGTACACTAGCACAGAGCCATGGCGACCTGTCACCTTACATGGTACTGTGGGGCTTGGTGATCATGTTCCCCCCTAGCCTCTCTGCACAGGGACATTGGAGAACTTGGCCAAGACAATGGCTCCTCAGGTTGCAGTGGCTACCTCCTTGGAGCATTTAATACATAGACCACCATGACCACTGTAGTCCCCCGTACTGTGTAGTGATATGGTCCAAGCTCAACCCTTCACATGGGTCACCTATTCTGCCCATTTCCTTCCCTGGGTCTTTGTGGTGATGATCTATAAGCACAAACCGTGGGACCCAGCTATGGAAATGAAGTATGGCAAAGAACTGGGAATATTTCTTATGAACCTTACAAAAACCTTTTGTGATAGTATTGCTGTGAGATGTTCCTTACTTGTAATTTGCTCAAAAGTTAATCTTACAACTATGTAACCCACCTGCTTAAAGCAATGTAACGAGCTTTCCTCTGCCTTGGTGTACCTTTGGCCCAAAGAGCACAGATGACCAGTATTGACAAGCAATGTTTGGAGATGCTGGCTGATCTTAAGACATGCCCTGTGCTCCTTTCCTCAGAGGCCCGGTTGGACTCTCGACTCAGAGCAAACATACACGCATAAGAAATGCTGATCACGTCGTCGAAGACAATGAGGTCAGTAACTATTTGCTCACATATCTGTTGAAGGCAACAGGTGGCTTAACGTGATTGCTCTCGTGATGAGAGTGTA
The DNA here is from genome assembly GCA_036346955.1 of Dipus sagitta. Lineage (NCBI taxonomy): Eukaryota > Metazoa > Chordata > Mammalia > Rodentia > Dipodidae > Dipus > Dipus sagitta. The sequence continues at coordinate 66,143,662 of CM070774.1, read as the reverse complement.
TGTGTGTTCTGGGTCGGCAGAGTCCATCAGGTTATATGCCTAAATCCCCTCCTTTAGAAAATATTAAAGGATTATTCAAACTTGAAAGTTCCTTACCCTTTTTTCTCATAAAATGTACTGCTTGTTCACATATTACTGGGTTTCCACTCTTCTGTAAAAGTGCTGATGAGTGCCTGTATGCAGGAGGAAGGACATCAGTGACATCAGAGAAGCAGTGACAGCAGATGCAGCCAGTTTACTAATGGCTTCAACTAAACTTCTCTTCAGTACTCCTCCCAAGCAGCTGCTAAAAATAGCTAGCCCACTCCTCAGCTGGGTTTACCAGAAGTTAGCTCTCCCACCTCTCAGGCTCTGCTCCTAGTTTGCCCACTGCTGAATAGGAAAGTTCCTGAAATTCAGGCCGTGCCCCTAGAATATGGCATACAAGAGGGTTTTTTTTTGTTGTTGTTTAATTTTTGATTATTTGGAAGGAGAGAGAGAGAGAGAGACAGACTGTACATGATAGGGTCTCTAGCCACTGCAAACGAACTCCAGATGCATGTACCACTATGCATCCAGCTTTATGTGAGTACTGGGGAATCAAACCCAGGTTGTCAAGGCTTTGCAAGCAAGCACCTTAACCACTGAGAAATCTCTCCCACCCAGGAGCAGGTGTTCTTTTAATGTCAACCAAACACCCTCAGGTGATCCTGTATCTGAGATGCTGTTTAAAATTGTTCTCTTACCAAGAATAAGTTAATGTTGAGACTGGTTAGTCTAGGGAATTCTTTATTGTTCTTGTTTTGTTTGGTTTTTTGAGACAGGGTCTCACTCTGTAGCCCAGGCTGCCCATGAACTTTCTATGCAGTTCAGACTGGCACCAAACTCACAGCAATCCACCTGCCTCAGCCTGGGTGCTGAGATTACAGGTATGGGCACCACACCTGGCTGAAATTTTCACTTGTTTTCTCTTGATTGTTCTTAGAAACTGTCTCAATCAATTTTTGATGCTTTCACACTTGAATTCACTTTTCCATAGGTTTATTAACTTTAAACCTAACTTGTTCATAGCAAGTAGATCTACAAAGTTAGTTCTTTCAGTATGATCTTCTCCTTTCTATGTCTACATCAAGAGTCTGCATTTCCCTTTCAGATGAAGCAGAAGAGAAAGATGATAGAAGTCAACATTAAGTAATAGAAAAGAATTCCTTGTGCTTGACTGATTTTCATAATCGCTAATTAGATAGGAGCAGTCATGTCAGGAAACTGTGGTCACATAACATTCCCAAGCATGGCCCCAAGAAAGAAATGCCATGGATGCCAGACATGGTCAGAGGTTGCACTTTCAATAAAAAAAAAATGAAATAGAAAAGAAAGAAATGTATCTGTGAAATAACTCCTCATCCCACACAAAATGAAACACTTCTATTTCAGAAAAAGGTGCAATAATTAATAAAATTTTATAACCATGCATGAATTGTATTCAGCTATGCCACTCATTTCTACAAACCCAAAGCAAAAACAAAGAAATGAACAATAGCATAAATTAAAAGTAACCCTCGACTGTTATTTTGCATACTGGCTTACATATATTTCCAAAAACATAAAATTCCCTTTTATGAAATGAGTGGAGGAAAAATGTTTCAAAAAATAATTTATTGAATTCTGGCAGAAATATTAACATGTCAAAATATTTCTTTGATGAAATAAATCATGTAGACAAAGTCTGCATAATGATTTTTCCTCCACAAATGGCTCATATTTTATATATAAAACTAGACAATACTCAAGTCTTATTAATAAAACTTCTTGATATTTAGCTGTGATGTGCCTAGAAAACTACTTCTGCTAACCTTTTTGCCCATTTCAGGTATTTTCAATAGGAATTAATTTATAAATTGGAAAATCTTCTGAGCCAAAAACTCTCAAGGGATGCTCAACACTGTATTACCTTTAAAAAAATATTAATTTGTGTGTGTGTGTGTGAGAGAGAGAGAGGGGGGGGCAGAGAGAGAGAGGGAGGGAGGGAGGGAGAGAATGGACACACCAGGGCCTCTAGCCACTGCAAACGAACTCTGGGTATATGCATCATCATGTGCATCTGGCTTACATGGGTACTGGGGAATCAAACCTGGGTCCTTAGGTTTTGCCGGCAAGTGCCTTCACTTACTGAGGAATTGAACCTGGGTTCTTAGGCTTTGTAAGCAAATGCCTTATCCACTAATCCATCTCTCCAGCCCCTGTGTTGCCTTTTAATAAATGCTCTCAGTAAGTGTAATACACTAGAGCATTCTAGAACTTTCATGCCAGAGCCCACTTCATGGAATCCTTCTAGCCCAACTCTGCACCACTGGGCTCTGTTTATTTTTATGTCATTTTTGCTGGGATTCAGGAAATTCAAGTGTGAAAATTTTAATTTTAAGAAATCATCTGTTTTCACACTTACTAAACTAAATTATTCAGATAATTGGCATAGCCAAGATTTTAACTATGGAGAGAAGAAACACTAGCTAACTCAGATGGCATGTAAGAGAGTGTTGGGGGGTCTTCCCATTGTTTAAGATGCAGTTCTTTTTCAAATGTGTTCATGTTTATTACAAACGCTTAGCCAAATGATTGCTGTAATTTTCATATTGGTCTTGTCAACGGGGCCTGAACAGGTGACGTGTAGCTATTGGCAGAAAGGTGTCGCATTACAATGATGCAATTATAGTATAAATGTGAGATTGCCACCTCACCTCACTTCATCCATTGTCAAGTGCTTGAATCATTTAAAAGGAATGCCCACAGGTTCCGAGCTGTGCTCTGGGAAGAGATGTCCATTACTGCCATCACAGGAGTGCTGAGCAAGGGGGGGCTTGGCCTTGAGCTCCGTGCTTTGGAAACCTAGGCCAGGGAGCTCTTCCCGCCTCAGAGCCTCCCTTCCAGCCCCTGCTTCCTGGGCTTTCAAAGTTGGCCTCCTAAGGCATTAGGAAGAACAAAATGTAGCGGAATGTTTACTAGCTTGATTGGTAATTCTAAATATTTAGACTAATGGTTTGTGGTCCTCCATTAGCACTCTTGCCCCAGGCTCTATAAACGGTAAGGGTAGGCTGGCCTCCCACAGTGACCCGTGGGTGGACACGTTTCGTAGTTCCCATTAAACAGAACTTACTTAGCTCCATTCCTGCGTTCTCGGTGCGCCATCCGTGAAGAGTGTCATTCACGTTGCAGGATCTAGAGTTGGCTCCAGCGAGAATAACTGTTGTTTATTCTCTTCAGCTCCGAGGGTGACAGTGACACAGTTAGGCCTCAGGATGGCCTCGGAAAGAGAGAACTGAGGAGGAGCTGAGGTTGAGGGGTTAGCGTAGGCATCATGCCTGTGTGGCCCTACTAAGTGAGGGAACGACAAAGTCAGCAGCTAAAACTGACACTTCATGAAGAAGTTCCACCAGCAGCTGGTCACGGGCCTTATGGTCTCCAGTGTGCCACAGCTGTACTACTGGTAGGCCCCACCGTCTTCCAGTTGACCTCAGGCAGAGGGGAGCTGGAGCCTGAGAGCCCGCTCAGGAAGTTTCAATGTGATTCCTATACAGAGCCAGTATTTGAACTTTGGGTATGAATAATTGTTGCATAAGTTACATAACATTATTGCATACAAATTTTATTGTCACATATAAATACATTAAGTTACCTACAAAAATTATTAAACCTGAGGGCAGTATGTACTTAAGAGTCACCATTTCTTAATTACTTCCCTACATTCTGCTGCTGCTCTTGCAGTCTGCCCCACTCTGTGGAGAAGACCATGCAAGTGCCATTGGCCATGCTCACAATGCCACACTCAGTTATGCCCAAGTGGATGGATGTCTTCGGAGATGAAAGCAATAGATGTCTAAGGAAAGGTGAGGATAAGGAGCTGGTAAAAGTGAGGACTAAGCCAGGAAGAGAATTTTATCTTTCACCTGAGTGGAGAATTAATTCTTTAATCAGTCAGCATTTTAATTAAGAATAAAATTTTACAAAAAACTATCATCAATGATAAAACACAGTCTTGGGCTTGTAAGGTCAAGATTTTTTACTTTTGTTTCTCAAATTTCTAATGACAAATTGCTTTACTTTTACACAGATTTTCTTTACTGCTAAAAAAATAGAGACTGGAGGGCTAGAGAGATGGCTTAGCAGTTAAGCGCTTGCTTGTGAAGCCTAAGGATCCCAGTTCGAGGCTCGATTCTCCAGGTCCCACGTAAGTCAGATGCACAAGGGAGAGCATGCATCTGGAGTTGGTTTGCAGTGGCTTGGAGGCCCTGGCGCACTCATTCTCTATCTGTGTCTTTCTCTCTCTGTCTGTCTGTCACTCTCAAATAAGTTTAAAAAAATAGTGATTGGAGGCTAGAAAGATGGCTGAGCAGTTGAAGGTGCTTGCTTGCAAAGCCTGACATCCTGGGTTCAAATCCCAAGTACCCACATAAAGCCAGATGCACAAAGTGGAACATGCGTCTAGAGTTTGTTTTCAGTGGCTAAAGTCCCTGGCACACCCATTCTCTCTCTCTCTCAAATAAATAAGTAAAATAGTTAAAAAATAGAGATTATAATGCTTCCCTCATTTCCCTTGTGGTTTTTTAAAATTATTTATTTATTTGTGAGTGAGAGAGAAAGAGTGAGAATAAGAAAGAGAGAATGGGTGTGTCAGGGCCTTCAGATTCTGCAAATGAACTCCAGATGCATGTGCCACCTTGTGCATCTGGGGAATCGAAACTGGGTCCTTCGGCTTTGTAGGCAAGTGCCTTAACTGCTAAGCCATCTCTCCAGTCCCCCTTGTGGTGTGTTTATAAACAAAATGAAATAATGAATATGAAAGTACTTTATAAAATGCCATTAAGGGCTAGAAAGATGGCTCAGAGATTAAGGTACTTGCCTGCAAAGCCTAAGGACCCAGGGTCAATTCCTTAGTACCCATGTAAGCCAGATGCACAAGGTGGCATGTAAGTCTGGAGTTTGTTTGCAGTGGCTAGAGGCCCTGGCATGCCCATTCTCCCTCCCTCCCTCCCTCTCTCTCTTTGTCTTTCAAATAAATGAAAAAAAAATTTTTTTGAGTAGGGTTTCACTCTAGCCCAGGCTGACCTAGAATTCACTATGTAGTCTCAGGGTGGCCTTGAACTCATGGTGATCCTCCTACCTCTGCCTTCCAAGTGCTGGGATTAAAGGCATGTGCTGTCATATCCAGCTCAAAAATGTTATTATCAAGGACTGGAGAGATGGCATAGTGGGTAAGGGGCTTGCCTGCAAAGCCTAAGGATCCAGGTTTGTTCACCGGTACCCCACAAAGCCAGATGTACAAGGTGGTGCATGTGTCTGGAGTTCATTTAGTGGCTAGAGCCCCTGGCATGCCCATTCTCTCTCTATATATAACTGCTTCTTTCTCTCTCTTTCTCTCAGAAGAAAAAAATGCCATCAAACTTACGGCTTTTATAGACTTCAATAAATTCTGCATTTATTTCTAACCTGAGTCTTTTCTCATTGATAGCAAAAAACAAAAACAAAAACAAAAAAACCAATGCAAATAAAAATATCACATGTGCAAAGTAGAATTACTCCTGCTAAGGGAAACTTACTTATTTTTTCAAAAGGATGAGCCATATACCACCTGTGGTGGTTTGATTCAGGTGTCCCTCATAAACTTATGTGTTCTGAATGCTAGATCTCCATCTGATGGCAATTAGAATTAAAGCCTCCTGGAGGGAGTATATTGTTGGGGGCGGGCTTATGGGTGTTATAGCCAGCTTCCTCTTGCCAGTGCTTAGCACACTCTCTTGTTGCTATTGTCCATCTGATGTTGGCCAGGATGTAATGTCCACTTTCTGCTCATGCTGCTGTTTTCCCCTGCCATCATGGAGCTTCCCCTCGAGTCAGTAAGCCAAAATAAAATTTTTCCACAAGCTACTCTCAGTCAGCAGTGTGACCCTGACTGAAACAGTAAAGTTGATACCAGAGGAGTGGGCTCATTACTGCTAGACACCTGACTGTGTGGCTTTGGCCTTTTGGAGTGATTTTCAAGAGGAATGTGGAAGAATTTGAAACCTTGGCCTAAGAGTTGTCTTTGGTGCTATAAGTACAACTTGATGGACTATTCTGGTCAGAACTGAAAGGCCTAAATGCAGTAAGAACTACTGTAAGGTTTGGCTTATGAGTGTGAGAAAGAGCTTTGCCTGGACTGGGCTAGAAGCAGTTTGTGTGAGAGGCTTGCTGTTGTGCCTGTGTCCTCAGAACTTGTGCAGGGTTGCATTGCTTAGAAATGGACTGGTGTGAGCAGAGGGATATGGCACAGAACAAAAATGAAATTTCTGGGCCCAAACTACTGCCTGTTCAGCTGCAATTGTATGAGAGATTACAATCATTGAGATTGGGCCAGCTGACCTACAATGGGACAACATAAAGAAATGCAGAGTATTTTGAAGGGGCATGAATGCTGAAGGAGTGTCCTGTTCTTCAAAGTCTACTTTATTCCCCCCTGGATTAACAAATTGGCACTCCACCTGGTATTATGGAGTCTAAGAAATGCAGGAAAGAGAGGGTCATTGAGTTTGCAACACGGTCTTGTGTTTTGGAAACATACATGGTCAGTGTGCAGTAGGTTTGTTGAGTTGCCTGCATGGAGACCCGATGGAGCCATGATGATAGACTGTGGGTTGCAGTGGAGATCGAGTGGAGATGCAGGACCATGAGATGGCTGCTAAGGAGACCTGCAGTTCCCAGCTGAAGTTTTCCATGACTGTGAGTTGCCTAGCTAGAGGGGCAGAATTGGAACTCTAGACTTGTTGCTGATTAGAATTATTAGACTTGGAGATTTGTCAGTGACTAGACATGTTGGACTTGGAGCTATAAACTTTGATGTTTGCCCTGTTTAAATCTTGTGTTGGTTGGATATTTCTTTGCTATGCCCAATACCATCTTTGCAGTGTGAGTGTTTATTCTATGATATGTTGGTTTTTTTTTTTTTTTTTTTTTTTTTTTTTGGTGTTGTAGTTCAGTTAAAAGATCTTGGGCTATGGGGATATTTGAATATCATTGGGATTGATGAAAACTATGGGGACTTTTAAAGATGGACTGAATGCATTGCATTTCACATCATGGATGGTTATCATTTTATGGGGACTGGGGTGTAATGTGGTGGATTTATTCAGGTGTTCCCCATAAACAGATGTTCTGAATGCTAGATCTCCAGCTGATAGAAATTTGGAATTAAAGCCTCCTGGAGGCAGTGTATTATTGGGGGCAGGCTTATGGATGTTATAGCCAGCTTCTTCTTGCCAGTGCTTGGCACACTGTCTTGTTGCTGTTGTCCATCTTATGTTGGCCAGGAAGGTAATGTCCACTCTCAGCTCATGCCGTTGTGTTTCCCCTGCCATTATGGAGCTTCCCCTCGAGTCTGTAAGCCAAAATAAGCCCTTTTTTTCCACAAGCTGCTCTTGGTTGGGTGTTTTCTGCCAGCAAAGTGAACGTGAGTGCAACATCATCAAACAACAGTTTTATGCACATTTTGTTTTATATTTATACAAGTAAATTTAATATGTGGTCATACTAGGTATATGTATACAAGTAGCTTATAGCTGAAGTATTGTTTTGTCATTTACATTTAAGAAATGGACAAGAAACTGTCTGAATTCAAAAGGGCATACATCAAGAGTTTTTTCAGAGACCTGAAATCATGTGGAAGAAGGTGATAGCAGAGGAAGACTGGAAACCTTCCCAAGTGATGGCAACATGTAATGATAGAGTGAACATGTGTAAGAAAAGCCCATGATACCAGGGGTGGGAGAGGCAGGTGTTATATCGATGACCTTTAAAGGGCCAGGGGTCTTGTGGCCTAGCTCCTCCCCCAGCTCACTAGCTCACTTCCATTCTTAGTAAACCGTGTCCATTTCTTGGCTATTTGTCCTTTACAATTCTTTATCCTGAGACACAAGAAGCTGGAAACTTCAATGGGTGGTCCCTAGGACTCAGAACACAAACAGTAGTTAATTCAAAATAGATTTCCCTCCTTGTATACAGAATACAGATGACATTAGCCTGACTGATATTCAATCAATGAAGCAATTTTCGCCCAGGTTGGCTGACATCTGATTGCAGCATGCAGAGCAGCTATCCTGTGAGGCCATAATTTCCCAGGAGGTGAGAGTAAGAGGAGAGACTAAAATAATTATTAAGGCAGCACTTCAGACATATTAATACCCAAGTTTCTATTTGTAGCTAAGTGGCAAGATTTTAAAATTCAATCATGAAGGGTGTATACAATTTATCTAGCTGGAGAAAAATAATAATCACAGACGTGAATCACAAGGTTTGTGAGTCACAGATAATTACTGTTTTCTTGTTGTAGCAAGTGGAGATCCAAGTGGCACGTGTGGGAACTAATAAGGATGTGACTCTGAAGGTGTCTCTGGGTCTTTTAAACTTCACTGCACTGCCCCAAATAGGGACAGCATCAGTTGAGGGTGTTGCAATTTTTCTAGTTGCTCCAGCAGCAGCTGGTGTGTGGTTAGGTTATCACTGATGTCTGTTAGGTTTTAGTTAAGCTGACTCCCTTCTTCCCTCTCCACATCTGTGACAGGCATCTCCGAATGTACCCAGGCCTGTGACATTGTAACCCTCACTATTAAGCCCTACTTCCCACGGTGAAGGTATCAAGGAATGCTACCTCCTTCCAGCCACCACTTGTGGCCCTGAGTGGAGATGTGACATTCCAGGACTAACTTCACCAAAGAGGTTCCGAATGTGCTCCAGATAACAGGATCACAAGGCTTAGGTTGTGGGTGCTCCGCTTCCCATCGTGCCCCACATGGTCCATGCAAGGCCCCCCTCTCTCAGTTCAAGATCTTCCCTCCCCCAGAAGCCTTATAGCCACCAGCCTCCCCTTGCTGGGCACTCTGAGCTTTCTTTTCTCTCACTTCAGAGCTCATCCTTCTCTTGTCTGGTGTGAAATAAATCTTGTGCCCCCAAGGAACGGTACATCTCGGAGTCCTCTATTCTCAGACCCGAACCTTACAATGCCCATAAGACTACTAGGTTTCAAGCAGACTTGCTAGGGTTCATCTTTGGGAAGGAATCCCTATGACATCGCAAGTCCAGAAAGCAATAGAGAAAATTCCTCCTGGACATTCTCTCAAATTCCTCAGATTTAATCCTTTTGACCAGGCACCAGTTTTAGACCAGAAGCTAGACCGTGATTACCAGAAGCGCATTATACAACTGGAGAGCAGCGGAGCAGACTTTTGCTCGTGTCCAAGCATCACCTTACTCAGCAGCATGCATAGGAGGCAGGAAGCCGAGGGTCCGTTCTCACCTTTGCCACGACACAGCTGTGCTGTCCTTGGCTGCACTTTGTATCTTTTTAAACTTTTTTTTTGTTTTTATTTTTATTTATCTATTTGAGAGCGACAGACAGACAGAGAAAGAGGGAGAGAGAGAGAGAGAGAGAGAGAGAGAGAGAGAGAATGGGCACGCCAGGGCCTCCAGCCACTGCAGACGAACTCCAGATGCGTGTGCCCCCTTGTGCATCTGGCTTACGTGGGTCCTGGGGAATCGAGCCTCGAACCGGGGTCCTTAGGCTTCACAGGCAAGCACTTAACCACTAAGCCATCTCTCCAGTCCTTCATATCTTTTTAAAGTGTCTAAAGCATCCATCAACCCTTATTTATTGAGGAGACACAAGGCAGAAAGCCCAGAACCAGAAGCTGCACTTGCTGGTGCTAATACCTATTTTAGTATCTGTGTCTCACAGAGACACAGCAGAATATAGAATTACCTTATATGTACCAAGAACATGTTATCTGATGCTCTTTAGAGGAAAGCAAGATAATCGCAGTAATGTGTTGAAAACCATGTTTTTTCTCTCTCTCTCTCTCTCTTTTATTTATTTATTTATTTTCTGTATTAGAGGCTTTGACATGGGACCCTTGCTACCCTGGAGGGATTGCCCTTCTCGGGGGTTAGAAAAGTCCTAGAGATGACGATTAACTTGCCTTTCACATGTAAACCAGCTAATTCAGAGTTTACACTTCCAACCAAGCCTTTATTGGACTCTTGCACACCAAGGCCACTACATCTGTTTTCTAATCAACCAAGGGTCAGGTACCAGACAGCTAGAGCCAGCTCTTGTCTGCCCAGAAACCGTACTAAAATTATTCAAGCCAGCTAGTCCTAAACCTACTTCCTTTCCTGTGACTCTCCCAGAAACCACAACTAAGGCTCTTGCCTCCTCTCGTCCTTGTTCCCGCTGCCTCCTGACTCTCACAGGTGCTTCCTTCGTGGTCTGCTTATACAGTTTGCCTGAAGAAGATGTCTTCCCAGCTGGGCAGATAGCTCAGTCAGTGCTTGTCTTGTAAACACGAGAAGTTGAGTTGGATCCCCTGTGTCCGTATAATCTGCTGTGCGTGGCAGCATGTGCCTGTAATCCCAGGAACATCCCTGGCGCTCACTGGCCAGCTAGTCAAGTCCTCAGTTGATGAGTTCCAGGCCAATGAGAGACCTTGTCTCAGGGAGGTTGCCAGAGTTCCTGGCCCGGAGAGGCGGCTCAGCAATTAAAAGCCTTTCCTGTGCAAGCATGGCGATCTGAGGGGCTTGAGACTGCCCAGATTCAAGTCTCTAGAACCCACGTTCAACAGGTGAGTGTGGCCACTGACATCCGTAACCCTAATCCCATGGGGGAGCAGAGACCCAGGGAGAGCCTGGAGCTCTTGAAAAGAAGGAAAAGGAAGAAGGAGGAGGAAGAAGATGATGCAGGAAAAGAAACTCAGTGAGCTCCACAGGCAAGTACATGGGGTGACACACGAACACATACATGTGCATACGTCATATGCCACACACACACACACACACACACACACACACACACACAAAACCGAAGTGGTAAAACTCCTATGCATGTCTTATCATACCTGATTCAATGTCTTTTTATGACAATACATTTTTCAAAACTGGATAAATGCCGCATAAAGCCTTTAGTTAGTTCAAGATCATGTCATTAAAAAAACACTTATCTCAATATTTATTAGTTCTGCAGACACAAAATACAGCTCTTGTGTTTATTCTAAGCTAAATATGAGTGACGATGGCCCAGGAACATGGATTTCGGTAGCTCCTAATGACAGGTTCCACCCCTAAAGTTGTTACATGAACTGTTGTGGTCAGAACACAAGAAAATCATACTACATTTACCAAATACACTGGCAGGGACACACCATGTTACAAGAGTTTCAGCAAAGCAGGGAAATCTCTGCAGTAGGTTTCAGACACTATCTGATGACATTCATAGCTTTTTGGTTGGTGGGAACCTGTATTCTAAGTCAGTACATTCCCAAACTTATACCTCATAGTCACAAAGATGTTCGGTCAGATTGGGTTGGTAATACATAGCTATTGAGGGGACTCATGATAGCCCAACATACTTCTAGCTTTCAATCTGCAATATCCCATCTCTGTGCAATCACAAAACTGTGGTCAGTATGCAGAATCTTGAACACAAATGTGGCTCCTTTCAAGGAACTTCAGCTCACAGTTCAATTTTTCATTCGATACAGAGGACGCCAGTGTACAAAGAACTCTGCTAGAGAGTGGAAATCCACCACCTTGAGGTAACAGAAACAAACAAGACAGCCTTATCTCCTGTTAACATGCACCTGTTTTACTTTCTTTCTTTTCTTCTTCTTCTTCTTCGAAGTAGGGTCTTGCTCTAACCAAGGCTGACCTGGAATTCACTGTGTAGTCTCAGGGTGGCCTTGAACTCATGGCAATCCTACCTCTGCCTCCCGAGTGCTGGGATGAAAGGCGTGCGCCACCACGCCCAGCTTACTTTAAATTTAGACTTGACATTTCCCCCGAGTTTTCTCTTTTACAGCCCTTTGTCTTTGCCTGCTGTAAGCTTCTTTCTGGTCCCCAGACTCTTCTCTTCCCAAATGAGCGCTTCCTCACTTACTTCCCTCCTCCCCTAGCAGGTGTGCAGCGTGGTCGGGCACAGCTCCCTCCCACAGCTGGTCTGATCGTGCCACACTCACACCCCGCACTGGTAGCATCCCATCTTGCCTGAGTCCTTGAAAACAAGCCCAGTATTCCTGTCCCATATTGTGAACTATGAATACATAAGCGAATATGAAGCTTGGCTAGAAACTTGTTTTAATGGGCAATTAAACATTGCTTATTCATAGTCAGATGTGGTAGCTGGTGTTTATAATCTTATCACTTAGGAGACTGAGGCAGGAGAGATTTCCAGGAGTTTGAACCTGGTGTGGGCTACTGAGTGAGACCCTGTCTTAAAACAATTGCTTACTCATAACTGATAGGTTAGATCATTATTCAACAGAAGGATGAAATTAAGACAACTCCACAGACTACTGGAGAAAGGGGATTAGGGGGGTGTTTATTAACTTGGTTTATCACCTCCATTGCTGCCAAACTTGAGCCTTTTGAAATGTAACTGATACACAAAGAGTAGCATGGGTTAAGAGGGGGGTGGAAGAATGGAAGAGCCAGAGGATGGGGAGCAGTGCTGTGGAATGCTAGCTGCTGGATGTGACATGGCCATTACACTTACAAACTCACAGCAGTTGTGGTTTCCTGCATAAGATTGGGCCTGTCCACATTTCATCATGGAATGGGGGGCGCTCATGAGCCCCTGTTTCTCCTAGAGGAGCAGTAAAAGGGTGGCTGGGGGAGGAGAAGTCATGTTTGTCATGTTTTTCAGTGGTGAAGCCACTTAAGGAAGCTGCTCATTGTCTAGTAAATTGTCCCCGGCCTGTGCTTGTGCAAGCTATCCTAATTTAACTCAGTGAGTAGTACACACACACACACACACACACTCATGAAAAAGATATGAAAGTAGAAGGGGATTAACTGGGAAGAAGTAGGAGTATAGTGGGATAAAAGAAGGTAATGGAGTAAATATGATTAGAATACATGTATGAAATTGTCAAAAATAAAACTTGGGACTGGAGAGATTACTTGGTGGTTAAGGCACTTGCCTGTGAAGCCTAAGGACCCAGGTTCAATTCCCCAGTACCCACGTAAGCCAAATGCACAAGGCGGCACATGTATCTGGAGTTTGTTTGCAGTGGCTGGAGGCTCTGGCGTGCTTACTCTCTATCTGCCTCTCTCTCCTCTCTTCAAAATCAAAAAAATAAAATGAAATGAAAAATAAATAAAACCTAAGTTTAAAAAGTCATATGTGCAATGTTTTGGTGTGACTCTAGGCATGCTAAACTGTGAAAATTACTAGCTCTGTCACTCAAAAGAGGAGTAGCTCAGTAAATCAAAGTTTTGGTCATATACACAGCTCTGAACAAAGATTTGCAAGCATAATATGTTAGTAAAAGAAAGGGGCTTTAGGCTGGAGGATGGCTTAGTGGTTAAGGTGCTTGCCTGGAAAGCCTAAGGACTCAGGTTCAATTCCCTAGTATCCATGTAAGGCAGATGCACATGGTGGTGCATGCATGTTTGTTTGACATGGCTGGAGGTCCTGGCATTCCCATTCTCTCTGTCTCTGTCTCTGTCTCTCTCTCTCTCTCACTGTCTTTCTCTCTCTCTCTCTCTCTCTCTCTCTTAAATAAAGAAATAAATAAAAATTTAATTTTTTTTAAAAGGAGACAACTTTGGGTGTCCATCCTCACCTTCCTCCTTTGAGGCCAGCTTTCTCACAGCTCACTGCTGCATTCTCCAGGCTAGCTGCCCTCTGAGCTTCCTGGAGGTTCTCCTGTCTCCACCTCTCTTCTTTACCACAGGCGTGCTGGGATGACAGATGCTTGCAGTACAGTCTGGCTTGATGTCATTTCTGAGGGTCCATTTTCAGATGCTCATGCTTATGCTGCAGTCTCCTTATCCACTGGACCATCTCCCCAGCCCTGGGTCTGAACATTCTGTTTTTATAAATTTTCTAAAAAATATTTATTTACTTATAAAGAGGGAGAGAATGGGTGCACCAGGGCCTCTAGCCACCGAAAACAAACTCCAGATGCCTGTGCCACTATGTGTATCTGGCTAATGTGGGTTATGGGGCATCAAACCTGGGTCCTTAGGCTTCATAGGCAAGTACTTTAACCACTAAGCTGTCTCTCCAGCCCTGAACATTCCTATTGAGATGCAGACTTCCTGCACACTCACCTATAGGTTTCTCCTCATATCTCCGACCAAACTATTCACCTGGTCAGTGGTGCCTTGAAATTGAATTAAAACAAAACCAAAATTAATAAACAACAGAGTCCACCAAAATTGTGTGTTTGCTTCCTCCACTGCAAATCAGGGTTTGTTATCAAGGGAGAAAGAAAAAAATATATGGAAATTGGCAGGCAAATTAGTGTCTGCTATGTCTTTTAATTAAAGAGAAGCTAGGGCTGGGGAGATGGCTCAGTGGGAAAAGTGTTTGCCATGTAACTGCGAGGAACTGAGTTCCGATCCCCAGAACCCACATCAAGCCAGATGTTGTAATGCACATGTGAATTCTGTTCTGAGATGAGATGGGTGAGTCCCCAGGAGCATGAGGGCCAGCTAGCTTGGAGCATACTGCAGAGAACAATGAGACCCCGCCTCAAATCAGGAGAAAGACAAGGACCGATACCCAAGGTTGTCCTCTGACCTCCACGTGTGTGTGCTCATGAGTCACACTTACGTCATACCTATACACAATTTTCAAAAAACCACCCAGGGTTTTCCTTGTCTCGCTCCTGAGCCACAGGCCTAGTGGAGAAATAAGAAAAGATGTCTGAATATATTCGGGTAACAGAAGACGAGAATGAAATACCATCAGAAGATGATGGGACAGTGCTGCTGTCCACTGTTACAGCCCTGTTCCCAGGGACATGTGGGCTACACTGCAGGAATCCAGTGTCTCAGTGCATGAGAGGCGTCTGTCTGGTAGAAGCAATTCTGCATGTCCCTGACCCTGACTGGGGAAACCTGGTATATGTTGTCAACTATCCCAAAGATAATAAAAGGAAAATGGAGGAGACAGATGCTTCATCAGCAGTGGAAGTGAAAAGGAGCAGTCCAGAAAACATCTGACCTCATGGCGTTGGTTCTCCCATGGAAAACAACTGAACAGGATCTTAAAGACTATTTATGTGCCTTTGGAGAAGTTCCTATGGTTCAGGTCAAGAAGGATATTCAAACTGGTCATTCAAAAGGGTTTGGTTTTGTTCGCTTTAGGGAATATGACACCCAGGCGCAGGTAATGTCACAGAGACACATGATAGATGGGTGATGGTGTGACTGTAAACTTCCTAATTCTAAGCAAAGCCAAGATGAGCCTTTGAGAAGTAGAGAAGTGTGGTTCTTTTCCACCCTGGGGCTGCTGCACATCGGTTTCCCAGGGGCATCCAGGCAACTGTGGAGCAGGGTCTTGAGCAGCTGTGAGTAAGATGGGAAGAAACGCCCAGGAGACAGCTTCAAAGAACAGCTCGTTTATTTGTCAGAGGAATAGGTTTATAAGCACTTGTTAAAGAGTGAGAAGAGGCACGTGTCATAAGGGGATTGGTTAGTTCAAAGTAGAGGTGGGAAGAGGTACAGGGTACGGGTCGTAGGGGGATTGGCTGTGTGCAGGCTGCTGGCTGATACCTCATTAACATATGTACTGGGCAAGTGGCAAGAGGTCACAAGGCTCTGGGGAAAGCAAAACCTACGTCTCATCAGGCGCCCTGGCAGGGGGAGGGAGAGGCCTCACTCCTGCCAGTCTTTCGAGGTGAGATTATCAGGGTCTAGGCCTGCTGCAACCTCCAGGGTTCAGGGCCTCCAGCCATGCCTGACAGCTCAGGCATGCTTAAACCTCCAGTGGCCAGGGGCCCTCAACTGTGCCCCACGGAGAAGTGTTTGTTGTGTAGAGGACATGACTGCTGATGAGCTGTGGCAGTTCTTCTCTCAGTATGGAGAGGTGGTAGATGTATTCATTCCCAAGACATTCAGGGCTTTCATCTTTGTCATATTTGCAAACGATCAGGTTGCCCAGTATCTCTGTGGCGAGGACTTGATCATTAAAGGAATCAGTGTGCACATATCCAATGCTGAACCTAAGCACAATAGCAATAGACAGTTAGGAAGAAGTGGAAGATTTGGTGGTAATCCAGGTGGCTTTGGGAGTCTGGGTGGGTTTGGTAACAGTAGAGGGGGTGGAGCTGGTTTGGGAAATAATCAGGATGGTAATATGGGTGGAGGGATGAACTTTGGTGCTTTTAGCATTAATCCAACAATGATGGCTGCAGTCTGGGCAGCTCTGCAGAGCAGTTGGGGTATGGTGGGCATGTTAGCCAGTCAGCAGAATCAGTCAGGCCCATCTGAACCAGGGTAACATGCAGAAGGAACCAAACCAGGCTTTTGGTTCTGGAAATAGCACTTACAGTGGTTCTAATTCTGGTGGTGCTATTGGTTAGGGGATTGGCATAGAATTTAGGGTCAGGAAGTGGTTTTAATGGAGTCTTTGGCTCAAGCGTGGTTTCTAAATCCTCTGCCCAGGGAATGTAGACATTAGGTTATAGCTGGTTGCAATAGAATGGTGGGAATTCACATTTTTCTAAAGTCATGGTAAGTATATTATAAAATACATAAGTCCTAAGAACTTTAAAAATTGGTTTGTTCAGTGTGGAGTATATTCAAGTAGCTTTTTTTTTTTTTTGACATTTTTCTTTAAATGGAATTTCAAAGGGGAAAGGGGGGAGGGTAATACCATGGGATTTTTTTTGTTATCATGGAAAATATTAATAAAAATGGAGAAAAAAAAGAGGAAGAGTAAAGAAATTTCTTATGTAGAGGGTTGAAATATTGAGTGACTGAAAGTGAACGGCTGTTTGCCAGATTGGTAAACCAACACATGACAGTTGATGTCAAAAGGTTTCTTGTGGTGGTTTGAATAGAATAGATGGCCCCCAATATATTCAGTTGTTTGTTTGTAGTTTGCATCTGCAGACACCTGGCTGGAGTCAGTGCCATTCTGTGGATCTTAAGGTGTGGTGGTGGGTTTCAGATTTCAATCTAAAGATATGCAAAGTGTGCTGTACTGTGGCTTTTGGTTTTTGGCTTGTGCTTCTCTCTCTCTGCTTGGTCCTGTGAAAGCAGGCCAGCTTCTTCTGCCATTATGGAACTTCCCCTGGATCTGTAAGCTTCAATAAATCCCTTCCTCCATAACTGTGTCTGGTCTGGAAGTTCATCTCAGTGAACCTGAAGCTGTCTGCTACATTTCTCCTGTAATACTCCATCCTAGGACTCACTTGTGAAGAGAATTCTTTGCATGTTCAAAGTGAAAACTGTCGGTTAGAATTAGAACTACATTCTTTTCTCCTTATTTTAATTTGGATCCCATCGTATGGAATTTTCCCTTAGGAAAATCTTCTTTTGGGAGATCATGCTATCATAGTGTTTGGTTGCTTTTTTTTTTTTTTTTTTAACACTTCTCTCCTTCATATAACAAAAGAACAATACGAAGCCTTCATTTAATCTCTGCCGTTCATCTCATTTCAAATGGTTATGGAAGCACTTCATTGAAAGTAGTGCTGAACAAGGAAGGAGAAGAAGGGAAACTTTAAGGTTCTTACAAGATAAGGAGAAACTTAAATGCAAAAGGACACACTCTCCTGCTTCCCCCACCCCAAATCCCTAAATCCCAAATCTGGGCTTGGCTATACCAGTGTGGGATGATGTCACTAAACCAAGAAAACATCCCAACCCCATGGAAATGAACAAAGTGATCCAGAGCTGTGATGAAATAGGAAAGGTACATTCACATCTGTCTCCTCTGCTAAAACAACCATCGAGCAAAAGAACACAAATATTCCTGCACCAAGTGGAGTTCATGATATGCCAATAATCATTTGAAGCATATGAAAAAATGATCTTCATTCAGAAATCCAAAGACCAACTGTGAAGTAGGCCAAACCCCAGGAAGTTATGAAAATGGTTGATTGAACTCAGGAAATAAATGGAAGAAGAGGTCAATGATGTGTGAAGTAAAGAAAGAACATTTGGCGTATCCAAATGAGAATACTCAAGTAAAAAGTCAATAAGGAGCATGAGAGAAAGGTGGGAAAACAGTGAGAAGGAAAATGGTGTAAATAAGAAGTGAAGGCCGGAGGGAACATGGAAGACATAGGAGAAAGGAAAAACAACACAAAGCAACAAATAATCTTTGTGCTGTTCGAGTCCCCAAGGAAGAAAACCAAAACGCGGAGGCACAGCTAATATTTGAAGCTGTAATCCAGGAGAGCTTTGTCAAGTGGCACACAACCTGTGGCTATACATGTAGAGAGGTCACTGGGTATCAAGAAAACTTAAACTGAAATGCTCAAACTCCAGGACATATTCCAGTAAAGCTATTAGATTTCAAAGATAAATATGAAATGTTTGAGGCCTCCGGCAAAAAAAATTAAATGACACAAAAAGGCAAAAGAATTTGCCTGGCATTAGACATTTCAAAACTGGCATTAAGCCGGGCGTGGTGGCGCACACCTTTAATCCCAGCCCTTGGGAGGCAGAGGTAGGAGGATCGCTGTGAGTTCGAGGCCACCCTGAGACTATGTAGTGAGTTCCAGGTCAGCCTGGGCTAGAGTGAGACCCTACCTCAGGAAAAAACAACGAACTGGCATTAAAGCAAGGTAGCAGTGGATCTTGCTGATGGAAAGTGTGAAGCAAGTACTTTATATCCTGCCAAGCTGTTGCTCAAATATAAGCTGCCATGAATTAAACCCACATTGGTGTTTTGGTTCTTTTTTTTTTTTTTTTCTTTCTTTGACAAAGTTACTAAAGGAAATCAAATGGTTACTGGAAACAGGAGTTTGCAGGTGAACATTGAAAAATATTTAAGAGCACACCTAAGACTCCCAAGGGGGAGGCAAGAGTGAGAAGCGATATGTGAATGTTGTAGGCTGCTAAAAAAAAATGGACACATTTCAAAATCAATGTGTCTAAAATAAAATTCATATTGGCTGCATGTCTGTCGTTAGTGAAAACAAAAGGAGCTTCATGAGAGGGAAGCGGTAGTAGTTATATTTCAGAATCTAGGGCTGGGCAACGCTAGAAGCAAGAAGCCCAGGATGGAGCCAGAAGAGAGACTCTAATGATGGCTTTATCCAAGTCACAGGACAGATCAGAGGACCCGGGAGGTGGCTGTGAACACAGATTCCTGGTGACATGGTGTGGTAGTTTGAATAGAATAGATGGCCCCCAATATATTCAGTTGTTTATTTGTTTGTAGTTTGCCTCTCTAGCCATCTGGCTGGAGGCAATGCCATTGTGTGGATCTTAAGGTGTGGTGGTGGGTTTCAGATTTCAATATGAAGATATGCAAAGTATGCCTAGCTGGAGTTCCTGAAGTGTGCTATGGCTTTTGACCTTTAGGCTTGTGCTTCTCTCTCTCTCTGCTTGGTCCTGTGAAGGCAGGCCAGTTTCTTCTGCTTTTATGGAACTTCCCCTGGATCTGTAAGCTCCAATAAATCCCTTCCTCCATAACTATGCCTGGTCTGAAAGTTCATCTCAGCGAACCGAAAGCTGTCTGCTACACATGGGCTACCTGCTGAGTGAGCTGTGTTCACTGGCCACATGTTAGGTCATCGGGGCTTCATGGGAGCTGGTCTCATCACAGCGTTGGCGATCCTAAGCACATTGTGATCTCATCATCGGTTCCAGCCTGTGGACTTGCTCATCCAGCCCTCACCAGAAGGTGTTTTCCCAGGATGAAATATATTCAAGAGAGAGAATGCCGGAGACCGCTACTCCCATTGGCCTTCCTCCCTGACGGAGCCGTAGACTGTGTGCAGCCACCACGACCCCTCCAACAAGAGCTTCAAGCTCTCACAATAAAACATGCAGGTGTTAGTAGAAAAAACAAAACTCCACTCCTTAAAAAATATTTCATTTATTTATTTAATTGAGAGACAGTGAAAGAGGGGGGAGAGGGAGCATGCTCTCCTGTTGCTATGGTCCATCTTATGTTGACCAGGGGGTGATGTCCACCCTCTGCTCATGTCGTCATTTTCCTGCCGTCAGGGAGCTTCCCTCTTGAGCCTGTAAGCCAAAATAAACCTCTTCTTCCCACAAGCTGCTCTTTGTTGGGTGATTTCTACTAGCAATGCGAACCTGATTGCAATAGTAAAGTGGTACGGAGGGGTGGGATTGCTGCTAGACTATGTGGCTTTGACCTTTTGGAGCTGATTTTCAAGAGGAATGTGGAAGGATTAGAAACCTTGTCCTAAGAGATGCTTTGCAGTGCTGTAAGTACAGCTTGCTAGACTATTCTGGTCAGAGTTGGAAGACCTGAATGCAGTAAGAACTATGGACTGTGAGGTTGGCTTATGCGGGTAAGAGGTTTACTTGGACTGGGCTCGCAGTTTGTGTGAAAAACTTGCTGTTATGCCCATGTCCTGAGAAGTTGTGCAGGGTTGCTTTGTGTAGAAATGAACTGGTGTGAGCAGAGGGATATGGCACAGGAAGCTTTGGGTGAACTGTTGCCTGTTCAGCTGCAATTGAGAGACTACAACCTTTGAGATAGATTGGGCCAGCTGACCTGCACTGGGGCAATAGGAAGAATGCAGACTCTTTTGAAGGGGCCTAAGTGCTCAAGGAGTGTCCTGTTCTTTAAAGTCTGCTTTATTACCCCCCAGGATTAACAAATTGGCACCCTACCTGGTATTGTGGAGTATATGCAGGAAAGAGACGGTCAATGAGTTTACAACATGGTCTTGTGTTTTGGAAATGGCCATGGGCAGTGTGAAGCAGGTTTTCCAGATGCTGTATGGAGACCTCATGGGGCCATGAGGATGAACCATGGATTGCAGTGGAGACCCAGTGGAGATGCCAGGACCATGAGATGTCTGATAAGGGAAGCTACCAGCCCGATGAAGTTTTCCAGGACTGTGAGTAGCCTAGCTGGAGGGGTGGAATCGGAATGCCAGAGACTTGTTGCTGGTTAGAATTATTGGCCTTGGAGATTTGTCACTGGCTAGACTTGTTGGAATTGGAGCTATAGAGTTTGGTGTTTGCCCTGTTTAAATCATGTATTGCTTGAGAATTTCTTTGCTATGCCCAATACCGTCTTTTGCAGTGTGAATGTTTATTCTGTGCCATTACAGTTCTTTTTGGGGATTTTTTGTTATTATGGCTCAGTTAAAAGACCTTGGACTATGGGGATCTATGAACATAATTGGAATTAATAAAAACTATGGGGAACTTTCAAAGTTGGACTAAATGCATTGTATTTTATATCATGTACAGATATCAGTTTATGGGGGCCAGGGGCGGAATGTGGTGGTTTGATTCAGGTGTCCCCCATAAACTTAGGTGTTCTGAATCTAGGTTCCCAGCTGATGGAGATTTGGGAATTAATACCTCCTGGAGGCAGTGTATTGTTGGAGGTGGGCTTATGGGTATTATAGGCAATTTCCCCTTGCCAGTGTTTGACACACTCTCCTGTTGCTATGGTCCACCTTATGCTGACCAGGGGGTGATGTCTACCTTCTGCTCATGTTGTTGTTTTCCCTGCCATCATGGAGCTTCCCCCTCGAGCCTGTAAGCCCAAATAAACCTTTTTTTCCCACAAAAAAATAAAGCAAGAAAGAGGGAGAAAGGGAGAGAGAGAGAGAGGAGAATGGGCATAGTATTGTAAGTGCTCCTTCTCTTCCTTTGGCTTTTACATTCTTTCTGCCACCTCTTCTAGTATCTAAGCCTTGAGGATGTGGTAGAGATGTCTTAGTGCTGAACACATCACTATCATTTTTCCTCTGCACTTTGGTGAGTTTTGACTCTCCTCAGTGGTCACCACCATCTGAAAAGAGAAGCTTCTCTAGCCAAAAGAGAGAGTAACATTAATATATGGGCATAAATATATTCATTTGGCCAGACAACAGTAGCAGTGTCCCTTATAGGGCTTATGACCTCCGCAGCCATAGGCTTTTGATTAGGTTTTCAGTACTGACAGGAATTCATTTCCATGGAGCAGGCCTCAAATCCAGAGAGCAGTTGGCTTCACCATAATAGACCTATCACCATCTTACCAGTTGGTATATTTGGCCTAACTGTTCCAGAATCAGGTGTGTGTGTGCGTGTGTGTGTGTGTGTGTGTGTGTGTGTGTGTAAGAGAGAGAGAGAGACCTGGTTCTTCCCTCGAAAAGACTCATCTGCATAGGATGGAACTTCATAAAAATCTAATCTAATTTCTCATCATTCGTAGTGTCCTTTTTAAAAGCGCAGCTTACTGTATGTTTTTTGTAACCGCTGTTTGGAATCTTTTCTTTAGCTTGCAATGCAGAAGAGGTCTATTTTGCAATTGTCTCCTTGTAGTCATTTGGTCTTCAGTAGAATATAAAAACTTTGGGAAAATTAGGTTTTCTTTCTCACCAACCATTGGGTCTCTTAATTGTTTTCACCTTTACATATTAATAATATGAAAAATTGCATAAAATTATAATTATACATATAACTAATATTAATAAATAGTGTTGCTATATTTTTAGGTTAAAATTGCCTAAGTAGATCAGAATATACCTGCAAGATAGACTTTTTCTTTCAAGATCTTAATATTTTTAGGCTTCAGTTACTTCCTCCAAGTGTTGTAATACTTTTTCTATCTGTTTGGGGGTGTTGTTATTAAAAATGACTTGAACTAGTAATTGTGAAAATCACTTATAAACTGCTTCCTACACAACATCACTTGATTAAAATACTAGCTCTGGTACGGAACATGTTGATTACTTAATAGATCTGGGCATAAATGAGCAGTACTGGCGCCTCTGAATCTTTCTTCCAAGTGTCCATAGTGAAACATGGTACAGAGGAGCCCGTGTTCTGTCTCAGAAGGCAATCTTGTCATGACAGTTATAAGGAGACTGAAGCCAAGTGAGACAGCAAAAACCTACGCACACTAGAAAGAAGGAAACCTGGAGAAAGATGCGCTTCAGTTACACCTGGCCCGTGAATGAACAAATGCATCGGACAGGAGAGCAGAAAGGCAGCATCTTGGCCTCTTTCCTTTGTAATTAATTAATTAGCAAGAGAGAGAAAGATGTAGACAGAGAGAGGAAGAGAGAGAGAACAGGCGCACCAGGGCCTCCAGCCACTGCAAACGAACTTCAGACGCATGCGCCACCCTGTTCATCTGGCTTACGTGGGTCCAGGGGAATCGAACTTGGGTCCTTAGGCTTGGCAGGCAAGTGCCTTAATTGTTAAGCCATCTCTCCAGTCCCCTCTTTCCCTCTTTCTGTGGGAAGAGAGAAACACAATGAATTGGGTAGAAGTGGAAGTCTTGTTTGTTCTTGACCAAGGGAGAAGCATTTTTTGGAATGCTCGTCAGTGGGCCGGCGGAAGACAAACATGGGGCCTTCTGGGGACTGCTGATCTCATGTTCATTTCTGAATCATCCAAGGCTCTCATTGCATTCCCCCTGCCCTTTCAAGCTGCAGAAGCTTAAAATTAGCGTCATACATCAGAACAAAATCTCCGGCTAAGTCATAGCTGTCCCCTATGGGCGCAGTGGCTGTATTTTTAGCCATGAGTCACCCGAGTTAGCTGGATGACAGACCATTCTTCCTCCGCTCCTTGCTAAGTAATGTGTTTCTGGTTTCAACATTTATTCTCTTCATAGTCTGAATGTCAAGCACATTTCCACAACTATGAAAGATTTGTGATTTCCGATCATGAACCGAAAGGGCTGCTGAGATGGCCCTATACTTTACTCTGACTTTTAAGATGATACGTTGTGTTATTTTGGGAGATTATAGTGAGAACCACTTTCTACTTCTTTAGATGGGAACAAAGAATTCCATTCCGTAGGGTGCAAATATGTTATGCTTTGCTTTCCCCCACCGTCCTAGCCTGTTTCATGCTGCTGTAACAGAAAGCCACAGCCCGGGCAGTTTTTAAACAATTGAAACTTAATGTTCATTTGGCTCATGGTTCTAGAAGCCAATTAGCCTAAAAACGAAGGGCTTCGGCTAGTATGGCCCTTTCTTCTGTGTCTTCCCACAAAGGAAGATAGAAGGGCGAGAACGTGGCTATATGTGTGCATGCGCTCCCACTCAAGTAAAAGACTATGTGCCAGCCAGAGGCTGAACTTACTTTTATTACAAACCCACTCTAAAAAATTATGAACTAGTTCATGCCACATGAGTAGAATACCTGCATTCATGAATCCATTCCTGAGGGTAGAGCCCTCGCGACCTAACCTCTCAACACTGTTGCATTCCAGTTACGTTTCAAACATGGATTTGGTGGTGGTGGTGGTGGGGGAAACCTAGTCAAATCATAGCTCTCACACTTTTTTTTTTTATTTGCTGAAGCTCATCTCTGGATAGTTTTCTAAGGCATCTGTGAGCTGCATTTGGAGTTATTGCATGCATTTTTTTCTGCCCTTACATTTGATTAGTTATTTTGCTGGGTTTAGAGTCCTAGGAAAAAAATTGCTTTCTTTTTAGAATTTTAAAAATATCCATTTTGGTTTAATTAATTAATTAATTAATTTGTGAGAGAGAAGCAGAGAGAGAGAGAAAGAGCATGCCAGGGCCTCAACCACTTTAAACAAACTCCAGACTCATGCGCCACCTTGTGCATCTGGCTTTACGTGGGTCTGGGGGAATCAAATCTGGGTCCTTCCGTTTTGCAGGTGAGCATCTAAATTGCTAAGCCATCTCACCAGCCCCTCCTTTTAGAATTTGCAAAGAGGTGAGCAGCAGGTCCAGAGAGCAAATAGGCTGGTATTGTAAGAGCAGGATGGAGAATTCAAGGAACAATGTAGCCAAGGGGGGGAAAAATCACCTGACCTGCTTGGCATTGGGGAATATCACAACTCAGGCAGTGTATAATTCTATCAAAGCGCTTTGGGGAAAGAGTAACGGTGCTCAAATAATCACAAACACATTTTAAAGAGGGAATTATGAACTCAGAGAAAACAAAAAGTTAAACAAGGAAAAACAAATCATGGTAAAATCCTTGGTTTAGCAGTGGATATATGTGGTAGTTAAAATAGGGTAAATACTGATTATGAATTTAACTCAATTGTATGGCTAAATTTGGAGGATGAACAAAGGAACAGTGGGGAGAGGTTAGGGGAGAGGGCTAAACAACTGAACAGGATCCATAGACCCTGAGTGAGAACAACATATCAGGGTGGTTCATTGAAGGAATGGCGCTTAGGCATATCACATAGAGACCCCTTTGGAGAGTGAAGGAGGATGCTGGTAATAATCCTGCCAGGAACAGCAGACGTGAACTGGAATTAATGGGGAAGGAAGTATGTATGTGCCCAGCCCCATCATAGGTGTGTTATTTTAAATGGAGCAGTAGGTGAGACAGCTAATCCTGTTGAGAGCGGCTGTCTGTCTTTTGAGAGCAAGATTGGCAGTAGGAGAGACCATGACAGAATGCTGCTGATTTTGGAGTTTGTTGCTTTATTGACTGAGGTAGCTGGGCGCCTGAGATGGCCTCTTAGTACTGTTCGATTTCAATCAATGATTATATTAGACTTAAAATCAATTTTAGGACAGACTAGTTTTGCCAATGTTTTTTGACGTCGACTATTAAATGTTCCTCGTATAGCACAGGTCGTGTCCGAAGTACTCCTCTAGCCCTATTCTATTCATTTGATGCTTCCCCTCCAAAAAAAGGGTGTAGTTGAAAGTTCTAGGTTCAGCTATTGCTGAAACAGTGTCCCTTAGCACAAAGAGAGGATTATTAAATATTTGTTCATCACCCAGTAACATTTCAAAGGCAGAAGAAACTTCTAGAAACCAGGTTTGTCAGATGAGATTTCTAAGTAAAGTTGTAATGGCTAGCCAGGTTTACCCTGAGTGGGATTCACCAGAAGGGGATCCCACAGGTAACATGGGGCATGGGTAAATCTCTTTACAAAATTTAACTATATAATTTAAAATATAAAAATGCTGGGCCGGGCGTGGTGGTGCATGCCTTTAATCCCAGCGCTGGGGAGGCAGAGGTAGGAGGATTGCCGTGAGTTCAAGGCTACTCTGAGACTACATAGAGCAAGACGTACCTCAAAAAACAAACAAACAAACAAACAAACAAAATGCTGACACTCTGTGTGTGGTGGTATACACCTTTAATCCCAGCACTTAGGAGGCAGAGGTAGAAGGATCACCATGAGTTTGAGGCCTGCCTGGGACTACAGAGTGAATTCAAGTTCAGCCTGGGTTAGAGTGTGACTCTATCGCAAAATAATAAAAATAAAAATAAAAATAAAAACGTTGACATTCTTCCAGAAATACTTCTTAGATGATGGTACCTGAAAATGATAATAATTAAATTATAAGAAATCCTAGCCTGTAATGTGTGGCTTTGGCCATGATAATAGTTGGTTTCTTGGCTAGTTATTTCTGCTGAGTTGGGTGCCCTTTAATTCGTAACTTCCCCAAATTTTTCTTATTCCCTGTCACTTGAATGACACGATAACATGTTGGGGTAGCAGAGGACTGGAAGAATTTTCTTTTAGAAAGTGTTTTTATAGCCAAATGTATTCTATTTATTGGGAGGGCAGTACTGGCCATGGGAGAGCAAAAACCCACTTAGAGTATTTGTAGTAGAAATAGGACCAATGGGTCATAAAATTGTAGCGTCTTCTTTTTGGACGTATTTGTTCTCAAAGTTGCGATTACTATGGAAAAACTGTACAGGAGGAAGAAAGGTGAGCGGAGAGCACAGCAGGAACTGAAAAAAGAGCTCAATGCCACGCATCTGTGCACCGGAAACCGGGTTGAAGTCAGAGCGCCTACCCTGACCTCATTATCCACTTTTTACTTTCATTTATTTATTCTTTGAGGTAGGGTCTCACTCTAGCCCAATGCTGGAGTTAAAGGCATGTACCACCACACCTAGGAGAGAAGAGAGAGAGAGCACATACCAGGGCCTCTAACCACCACAAATGCACTCCAGATGCATGCACCACTTTGCACATCTAGCTTTATGTGGGTAGTGGGGAATTGATCACTGGTCTTGGGTCATTAGGTTTTGTAGGTGAACACCTTAACCACTGAGCACTCTATCCAGGCCCCTTCTTCTTTTTTAAAAAAAGTTTTGTTCATTTTTATTTATTTATTTGAGAGAGAGAGAGAGAGTGTGTGTATGTGTGTGTGTGTGTGTCTGTGAGAGAGAGAGAGAGAGAGAGAGGCAGATAGAGAGAGAGAACGGGCGTGCCAGGGCCTCCAGCCACTGCAAACGAACTCCAGATGTGTGTGCCCCCTTCTGCATCTGGCTAACGTGGGTCCTGGGGAATGGAGCCTCAAACCAGGGTCCTTAGGCTTCACAGGCAAGCGCTTAACCGCTAAGCCATCTCTCCAGCCCCTCTAGGCCCCTTCTTTATCTTCATTAAGAGCTTTTTGTTTTACACACACACATACAACACATACACACACACAAATGCCTCCCAAAAGTTCTCTTTAATGTGAAGCTGTTTTCCTTTCAATGCTTGAACATAACATTTACAGAAAGTTAATTCTTCTTTGAGGCACATTGTAGAACTTTCCTTGACCTTCAGCCTTAAAATCCTGATAAATTCCAGCTAGGTACTTCTCATAGGTGCCCTCTGCCACCACGGTACCCATATGTAATTGTCTGTTTACTGGCCAGTATCTTGCACTGAACTGCGAGCTCAGGGAAGAGGTGAGCTCTATTTTGCTTCCTCGCTGGCTACATTTTGCTCAGTGTTTGAACACAGTGCTCGCTCAATTCATATTAGCCAAATACATGAATTGGACTCTTTCTACTTTATAGGAGTCAATGTCTCTGGAAAGAAGTTGCACTCATTGAAAACTCATTGAAACTGACCAGTCAAAGCTTTCTAGCCAAAAGGAACAAGACGATGGCTATTATGACAGTGCAGGGACAGTTCTTGGAGTTTAGGAGAACTGATGGCAGATCTGTGGGACAATTCCTAAGGGCTGACCCCAGGTGGGCATAGGGAGAACCTGGGCTTACCTCCAGGCACTGTCACTTCTCTTTCTTTTTAGTGACTGTTACCACTTAGCCTAATCTGTGAATATAAATCATGGCAAGAAGCCACACCATATTCTTCATCTTTCGATAAACTGAATAATCCTGGCTTATTTTTTTTTTTTTTTGAGTGTGTTTGTACCAAATGGATAGTGTGATCTCTATAGTTTTGGATTGTGATAACAGGGACTTTGATTCTCTTTGGGAACAATTTTGGTAGCATGCAGTTCAACTAGTCACTGTATTTAATTTACTGGGAAATGAGGAAAGGGACCAAAACAAGATAAAATGTGCTCTGAGCCAGGGGCAATTAATAATGCCCCATTCACAATGCAGAGGAAATTTTGGGATACTCATTAGGGGGATTTATTCTATTATTTAAGTTTCAATTTTGGTTTTATAGTGGGGAGAGGCTGGTACCAGTTTATTGGTGTTCTCTTTCCCAATTTCCTTGGGAGATTTTTGGCACAGCACTGGGAGTCAGTAGCTCCTAACAGGGAGATGGAGTATGAGCTATCAATATCTACAAGAGATGAGTCCACTTTTGGCATCTGCCACTCAGCAAATATTTACTGAGAACCTGTTTTTCTAAGGCATTATTCTAGGAGTCAGTGCGATGGGTTCCAGTCCCAGCCTTGGCAACAGTCTAGGTTCCTATGCTCTAGAAAAGGAGAAGAATTCACACCAGGGCACAGGTGGACAAGCACGCAGTCAAGGTTTATTTGAACAAGCAAAATGATACTGAATAAGGGAGCAAACGATACTGGAAAGCAAGTGCCCTCTAGAGAGTGAGGGAGGACTGAGCCAAGGAACAGTGACCAAAAGCTGCCTCTGGTATCTGGATGTATGTCTTCGTCTATCATTTCTCCTCCCCTTGCTCACCCCTGGGGTGGTCTGGGTGGTCCCTTTCCTGGAATAGGCACAGGCTTTCTTGGAAGCTCTTTTTTGCCCACAGCTCATTCTGTTACACTGAGATGCAGGTACACCTACCCATAAAGTTGACCAGTTTACCGTGGGCAAAGGTAATGAGTTCTTGGGCATGTCCCTCAAGAATAGGCTTCATGGGGGTCAGTGAAGCCCTGCTGAAACTGGCTTTGTTATTTTCTCCAGAGCTCTGTCCTTCCTCTTATCTAACCAGTTTAGCTACCTCAGATTCCACCTGAAAGTCCTCTTGTTTCTATCTTTCTTTTCTTCTTCCTTCCTTCCTTCCTCTTTTTTTTTTTTTTAAGATGGGGTCTCATATAACCCATGCTGGCCTTGGACCCACTATGGAATCAAGGGTGGCCTTGAACTTCTGATCTTCTTGTCTCCATGTGGTGTTTTGAATGTGAGATGTCCCCCATAGTCTCATGTGTTTGTGATTAAGCCTTGTACTTAATCCCCAGCCAGTGGAGCCTTTGGGAGGTGAAGACTTAACAGAGGAGGTGTGTCACTAGGGGTGGGTCTTGGGGTCTTATGGTCTAGCCCTGTTAGTCACACTCAGCTCACTCTCTCCTTCTTCCCTGCTGATAGAGATATGATGCCTAGCTGATTGCTCCTGCCAGGTTCTCTAGTATGATGAAACTTCCTGCCGGAAATAAACCCTTTCTTTCTGTAAGCTGCTTCTGGGTAGGTGTTTGTCCACTTCCCAAGTGCTGGGGTTGTAGACATGAGCCATCACACCTGTTTTTTGTTTGTTTACTTTTTAATATTTTGATTTATTTATTTGCAAGGAGAGAGAAAAATATGAATATGGGTGTACCGGGGCCTCTAACTACAGTAGCAGATGAACTCCAGATGCTTGTGCCACTTTGTATGTCTGGCCTTATGTGGGTACTGGGGAATGGAACTCTGGTCATTAAGCTTTGCAGCCAAGACAGACAAGCATCTTAACCACTGAGCCATCTCTCCAGCCCCAAACCCATTTTTTAAATGCAATACTGGGGAATCAAACCCAGGGTTTTGTGCATGCTAATCAAGCTCTCTACCAACTGAGCTACATCTTCAGCCCTTATTTCTTGCCCCTAGTTAACGCTAACATTTGTTTTAACCATAACATTAGAAAAATAATAGCAGTCGAGGCTATGTTCTAGGAGAAGATAGACAACACACATAACAAATAGATGGTATATGTTCAAAGGTTCAGAGAAATGAATAATCAGGGTAATGAGCATGGGGAGCATAAATGGACAGGGTGAGGGATTGGGATTTTAAATGGAAGACGTTACTGTAGACCTTACACAGAAAGGTGACATTTGAGCAAAGACTAGACATTGGTGTGGGATTTGGTTCTGCCAATATATATGGAAGAAGAGATTGCATTCGGATAGAGCCCCTGAGGTGAGGTCATGGCTAGCACATTTGAGAGGCTGCAAGAGGGTCATTGTGGCTCAAGTGGGGAGAACAACAAAAGGACAGTAGAGGGAGATGAGATCAGCAGATAGTGAAGGCGCCGAGGGCTTGAGACCCTTGGGAACCGCTGTCCCGCCTTTCACTGCAGCGGAACAGAGCCCATGCAGGAGAGTGGCTGGACAGTTCATTGTTTCACAGTCTGGTCACCATGTGGAGAGTGATCTCGGGAAGTGAGGCAGACATGACCCCCAGTGCCCTGAGACTCCCATAGTGTGCAGTTATCACTGGATGCAGCTGGCTAGTGACAGTATTTCCTGTTCCCCCTTTGCATGCAGGCATGACTATATGACTCTGATGACAGAGCAGCCATCACCTTAAGTGACATTTGGAGGTACTTCTGTCAAGGGAATATAGCTTACCCTAAATTGGACCAAGGTCAAGTGCAGAATCAAGAAGACCAAGGAGGAGGCTGTTACAATAGACTGGGCATGAGATTGTGGAGGCTTGAACCAGAGAACAGCCATAAAAGTTGCACAAAATGAAAAGTGGTTAGATCCTGAATTTACCTTGGAGGTAGAACCCACACTATTTCATGACAGATTACATGTGGGATATTAAGAGGAACCAGAGAATCACTGGACTTCATGTTGACCCTTTTCAAAGTTGAATTCGGGTGAGCAGGTTTGAAGGGAGAGACTTGCCTTCAGGTTTAAGATGTGTTAGATTTAAGATGTTGCTGTTCTCCAAGTGAAGATGCTGAATAGATATGTGGATGTATGAACCCAAAGTTTGTAGAGATAACCTTCCCCAGTCAAGGTTGTTTAGTTGGAGTCAGGAATACACATATCTTATGTAAAATTGTGGAAATGGGTGAATATAGTTACAAAAAAGTTTCAACTGTCTGAACCTTGGGGGTTGGGGAAACATGGAGACATCAGCAACGGTGGCTGAGTAGGAGCAGCCAGTGAGAAAGGAAGGCGGCTAGGAGAGAATGGCATGGCAGAGAGCACTGGCCTACTGTGCTTCCAAGTGCGCAGCCTCGTGCTGCTCAGCCGCATTCATGGAGGGGCGGGAGCTGGGGCAGCTACTCACCTATGGGAAGCACAGGCGATGAGGTGAGAGTGACCTCATTGGCCTGCTGGAGGGCCATGGGAGAGTTTCATCTGCATAGAAAACTACAGCAACCGCGGTGACATGCTGCAAATATTTGGATATCTTTTTTTAAAAATATTTTATTTATTTATTTATTTTTATTTTTATTTTTGGTTTTTATAGGTAGGGTTTCACTCTAGCTCAAGCTGTCCTGGAATTAACTATGTAGTCTCAGGGTGGACTCGAACTCATGGCAATCCTCCTACCTCTGCCTCCCGAGTGCTGGGATTAAAGGCGTGCGTCACCATGCCCGGCCTTGTTTTTTTATTTTTTTATTTTTTATTTACTGACAGAGAAAGAGGGAGAGAGAGAGAGAGAGAGAGAGAATGGGCACGCCAGGGCCTCCAGCCACTGCAAACTAACTCCAGACATGTGAGTCCCCTTGTGCATCTGGCTAACGTGGGTCCTGGGGAATGGAACCCGGGTCCTTTGGCTTTGCAGGCAAATGCCTTAAACCGCTAAGCCATCTCTCCAGCCCTGGATATCTTTTTTGAAAGGGAGGGGGGAGATAGATTTTTTTGAGGCACAGTGATAATGTCAGTTCTATTTCAGAGAAAGAACTGGTAGCAGGGAGGAGGGTGGATTTGGGGAATCAGATGAAAACTTTGTGGGTATTTATGACACGGGTAAACTAAGCTCAAGATATGTCAGTCATCTCAAGTGGCCTTGGGATCAATACCCCAGAGACTTTAATCAAGCTAGGATTAAGGGGTTGACTGTGAGTGTCATCTTCCTTCCAGACCTGGTCGTCACCTGCGTCCTTGATCTCAGCAAGTGGCAGTTATTACCTACTCAGTTGCTCCTGCCAGACCCCAGTTAGTTATTTGAAACACCTCTCTCTCTCCTCCACCCTCCGTCCAATCAATCAGCAATCACTGAAGACTTGGGCCTCCCGAATATCTCTCAGATTTGTTTACTGCCATCCACTGTGTACTCCTACCCCTCACCGGAACCCTTGGAGGCTCCCTCTGCTCACAGGCCACACGTGAGGCTGGGAGAGCTTTAAAAATGGAAATGCCCTTTCTCTGCTTTCCCTTCCTCCTAATTAGGATCTGGAAGCTGATCTTCGAGACTCTACATGGTCTTATTTCTATAAGCAAGCCCTCACCAGCTGGGTACAAACATTCAACTGAATGGATGGAGAATGATTGAAGACAAAGCTTCACTTTGGGAAAGTTTCTTGCATATTTCTGAGACTCGGTTTTCTCATTTGTTAAATGAGAATGCCGTTGGCTTCACTAAGTTCAACAAGAAGCTGTCACATTCATAAGATGTGTACAGCATTGCGTGATATACTTGACCAGTGTGAATGAGACAAATGAACACTTTGCCCAGAACAGTACACAGACCTGTTCATGGTCCATGAGCACTTGGGCATCTCGTTATCTTTATGGCTTTTTATTTCCACCACATCACCTATAAAATGGCAAAGCACTTCAGTGGAAGCTGCACAGTTGTGCACCATTATTCTCAGCATCACATGATCACTCAAAACCCCTTCTCTCTGCAGGTCCTGTGAAATCAAGTTCAAGTTCCTGAGGACTCTTTCCTGAGCTCCATCTTTTGAGACAGGCATCGCAGGCTGGCCTCAAGCTCACTCTATAGCTGAGGATGACCTTGAACTTGTGATCCTTCTGCCTCCACCTCCTGAGTGCTGGGATAGCTTATGTGGTGCTGGGGATCCAGCCAAGGTGCTTCATGCATGTGAGGCAGGCATTCTCTTGCCTCAGTCTTGATGATACTGTGACTAAGAGCCTGGCCCCGTCCTGCCTATGATGTATTTGATTTTGGTTTTTGTTGTTTGAGACAGGAGTTTTGCTATGGAGTCCAAGCTGCCCTCAAACTCACAGAATGCCTCTTGCCTCAGACTCTGGCATGCTGAGATGACAAGCATAGTCCTCCATTCCCAACAGCTTTGAAGCCTCACTCTTTCCCCCCCTTTGCCCCACAGTAATGGGTTAGAAAGTCTAGTGCTGCCTCTTTCAAGGTGCAGGATGTTGAGTCCACACAGTCTCTCCCAACTCAGGATCCCTCAGCCCAGCCCCATCTTCCAACTATAATAAAAGCCGAAGCCAGCGCCAGGCCTTCTTGGCAGCCTGCCCTACTCTCCCTGGGAATCTGAATACATGAGAAATGAACTTCCACATCCCCTTGCTGTGTATGCAGCATCCCCACCCTGGACCGATGTTGGGTGTGTGGGGCGCATCCCACCTCCCCAGGTGACCACGGCGCACAAGTAGGAGACCAGGAGATGGGAGGGCAGAGAGCTACCTTTTCACTTCTGTTGCCCTCAAATGTAGGAAATGAGTCCTCGGTGTCTAGAGTAAAGTCTTTCTGACCCCTAAGGCTGAGCTAAGAGAAGTACATTCTACACTAATTTTAAGTACAGATCCTGCACTATCTTAAAATAGTAAGACCAGAGGAGAAAAGCCTTTAAAAATTCAATAATTTAGTATTCAAATCTCCACTCAGAAGTCATCAGAATTTTATTTCTTCAAGGGTTCATAAAAGAATGAAAAGAAGCCTGGCATGGTGGCACACACGCCTTTAATCCCAGCACTCGGGAGGCAGAGGTAGGAGGACCGCCGTGAGTTCGAGACCACCCTGAGACTCCATAGTGAATTCCTGGGCTAGAGTGAGACCCTACCTTGAAAAACCAGAAAAAAAAATGAATGAAAAGATAAGAAATAAAAGAAATGCAGTCACAGGAAAAGGGAGGGAAGAGTCAGGCTAAGAACTATCTATATGCCAGGCCCCACTTTCTACATTCATTTAATATACATTATACCCCATGGGCTCCAGATTCATTCTGGCTTAACAGATGGGGTAAATGAAACCCCAGCAGGTTAAATAAGTCACCTGCAGGGAGTGAGAGTCTAAGCCCTGCACATCTTTCATTCTGCTTCCAAGGGCCAATCCTCTGTGCAATCCCCTCTCCTTGGATAGGGCCTGGGACTTGCCTCCAACCAGCAGAATAGGGTGGAAGTGATGGACGCTGTCCCTGAGGTGACACTGTGGTACCTATGGCTCCGTCTTGTTGGCTGACGTCTTGTTGGGAGACCCTCCATGCTGGCTCAATGAAGTAGCAGGCTGCGTTGGAAGTCCAAATGGCAGGAACATTGGGTGGCACCTAAGAGTTCTAAGAAAGCCCCACCCTGCCAGCAAAAAAAACTGGGACCCTCAATCTATAGCTACAAGCAAATTTGCCAGCACTCTGAGGAAGCTCAGAAGATGGTTCTTCTCTAGTTGAGCCGCCAGCTGAGAGCCTACCTGGCACCTTGGTTAAACAGAGGACCAGCTGAACCGTGCTTGAACTGACCCAGAGAAACCTGGAGGCAAAACAACCGTGTTCTTTTATGCCAGGAACTCTGTGGCACCTTTCTATCCAGGAAGAGATAATTAACCCATTACTGAGCTCCCCAAATGGTTGTTTGCATCTTTTAATTTTAAATTTTCAGTGATGTACATATCTACAAAATAGCTTACAAAATGTTGGTAAAATGCATTGTGACAAGACATATTTGTAGTGTGTGGAGTTACTTGCTCTCACAATCTGCTGGGAAGGTTGATCATTGAACAAAGTAGCATAATGATCATGATAATGCTTTACTACGATGACATAAGATTGTTGGCATTATCAAGACAACAATATCCTAATTGGCTTGCAATTTTCTTTGCTAGCATGCTCCACATATCTTTAATACATCTTTGATTTCTTTTTTAAGAGTCTATTTCATTGATTTATTTTTCTGTATTGTTGTAATTCTTCCAATTAACATCTTTTATAAAGAATTGATTGAGTTATTTAATATTGATGTGGTAGTTTGGATACATGTCCCCCCATAGACTCAGGTGTGTTTTATTAAAGCTTGTAACTTGGGTCTCTAGCTGCCTGGCTGGAGGAGGTGTCACTGGGGGTGGGTTCTGGGGTCCAGCCCTAAGGTGTGTTTGAGGCAGATCTGAATTCCAGCCCAAAGGTAAGCAGAGAGCTCTGAGCTCTGGTGGGGTCCCTGCTGCTTGCTGCTCTTTGGTATTTACTGCCTGGTAGTGGTTTCTCTCTCTGCTTGGATTTATGAATGAGAACCAGCTTCTTCCACCATTGATGGAATTTCCCCTGGATCTGTAAACTTGAAATAATCCCTTTCCTCTCATAAGCTGTGTCTGGCTTGGTTGTTCATCCCAGCATTGTGGAGCTGTCTATGATAATCCTCTGTAAGACTGTTTATTCATGACATTGTTATAGCTTCAAGTCTCACTGGGTAGCCCAGGCTGGCCTTGAACTTGTGGTTTCTCCAGCCTCAGCCTGCCAAGTGCTGGGACTACAGGAGTATATATATCATGTCCAACTGTGAGATTTTTCTGTATAATTCCACATCTTTGTGATTGGATGCCACAGTTGATCCAGGAAGACTCTTGCTATTATTTTCTCTTGTAAATATCATGCTCTCAGAAAATCATGGAAAGACCATTTTGTTTTATTTTTTTGAGGTAGGGTCTCACTCTAGCTCAGGCTGACCTGGAATTCACTCTGTAGTCTCAGGGTGGCCTTGAACTCTTGATGATCCTCCTACCTCTGCCGCCTGAGTACTGGGATTAAAGGCGTGCGCCACCACACCTGGCGGAAAGACCATTTTTATGTGAATGTTGATTACACCACATATAGCGTTTGTCATGTTCATCATGATGGATCAAGCCACTGTTCTCCTCATCCTTAGAATAAACTGGGCAGTCGTGCTCTGCAACCCAAGCTGAGCACAATCTGTTTGTGCCAATTAAGATGCAGTCCTCTGAGATGTTTAAAGATGTTAATTGACCTTAGCAGTTATATTGGGCTTGCTCCAAGATTGAGGATCTACTTAAACAACTAGTGTGACTTTAATCTTTCAATTAATGTGTAGAATCCTTGGGATCCTATGACAGAAGAAATGTCCCTATTCCTAAGATAGTGCCTCCATGTGGCAAAAGCTAAATCGCCCGTTTTTCACTCATATTGCAAGTTTCCATGGTTGTTATTTTAGCAAAAGAGAAAAAAAAACAACACAGTGTAACCTCGCCATATGCTACTTACTAATGATGAGGATTGAAAATACTGCCCAGAGGACTTACCATGGCAACCACCTCACTGGAAAGTTGAAAACTATAAAAGCATTTGTTCTTTCTGAAGTACCATCAGGGCACAGAATGCATGACCCCATCTCTGCCTCTAGTGACTTTCAGGCTATTGTTCTATTTTTAAATTTTTTGTATATTTTTATGTATTTATTTGAGAGAGAGTGAGACGGGGGGGAGGGAGGGAGGGAGGGAGAGAATGGGCATGCCAGGGCCTCCAGCCACTGCAAACGAACGCCGGATGCATGCTGCACCTTGTGTATCTGGCTTACATGGGTCCTGGGGTATCAAGCCTCGAACCAGGGTCCTTGGCCTCATAGGCAAGTGCTTAACCACTAAGCCATCTCTCCAGCCTCTGTGCTATGTTTTTTATTTTTATTTTTTCTGTTTTCTCAAGGTAGGGTCTCACACTAGTCCAGGCTGACCTGGAATTCACTATGTAGTCTCAGGCTGTCCTCAAACTCACGGTGATCCTCTACCTCCTGAGTGCTGGGATTAAAGGCATGTGCCACCATGCCCGGCTTCCCTGTGCTATTTTTATAAGAGGAAAAAAGTCACCAGGTCCTTCTTAGAGAGCTACATAAAATACTTTTTAAAACCAACTGTGGAGCCAGGCGTGGTGGTGCACACCTTTAATCCCAACGCTTGAGAGGCAGAGGTAGCAGGATCACTGTGAGTTCGAGGCTACCCTGAGACTACATAGTGAATTCCAGGTCAGCCTGGGCTAGAGTGAGACTCTACCTTGAAAAACCAAAAAAAAAAAAAAAAAAAAAAAAAAAAAAAAAAACCAGCTGTGGTAGTTTGAGTGGATGTCCCCCCAAAGATTCATGAGTTCTATTAAGGCTTGTAACTTGGTGTCACTGGGTGCAGATCCTAGGGTCCAGCCCCAGGGTGTGGGAGCAGCCCCGGAATTCCAGTCTAAAGGCGTGCAAGGTGCCCAGGGTTCCTGCAGTGCGCTTGCTTGTGTGGGTGGAGGTTGCTTCTCTCTCAGCTGTGGATCTGGGAAAGTAGGCCAGCGTCTTCTGTCATGATGGAACTTTCCCTGGGTCTCTAAGCTTCAAATAAACGCCATTCCTCTCATAAACCGTCTTCTTTGGAGGTTCAACCCAGCAACTGAAGCTAAGACACCAACCAATTTACTTTTGTACTGTTTCTACTTACCCATCTGCAGCAATGTTTGGATAGCTGCCCACTTTGTTCTGCCAAACACTCAGAGCTTCCGATTTTCTTGCTCACCGGCTCCTTCCTTTTCTCTGTCTACCAAGAACGGCCATCACGTCATGAAAATGTAAGCTCATGATAGTCTGCAAGTGTCACCAACTTCACCAGCTGTGATCCTTTCTAGGTAAACTTAGAAAAACACCAGCACGGGCATGGTGTGTGTGCACGCCTAGAATCTCAGCTCTTAGGAGGGACAGAGGCAGGAGGACAAAGCTGGGAACTTTGTCAGGCAAAGGGCCACTGTCCAAATAAATTCAATCAAGTGAGTTCCCCGAGTAAGCTGAGTGAGTTTTCTGAGGGTTGTTGGGATGGAATTAGTTATTCACGGATGGTTGTTAGGGACTGTGGTAGTTTGAATGGATGTCCCCCAATAGATTCAGGAGTTTTATTCAATCTTGTAATTTGGTGTCACTCTGGGTGGATCCTGGGGTCCAGCCCTAAGGTGGATCTGGAATTGCAGATTAAAGGTATATATAGTTGTTTGAGCTCTGTCTGGGGATCCTGGAGTGTGCTTGCTTACGGTGCTGCGCATTTCTCTCTGTGCGGACCTGTGAAAGGGGGCCACCTGCTTCTGTCATTGTGGAACTTCCCCTGGATCTGGAAGCTTCAAGTAATTCCCATTCCTTCCATAACTGTGTCTGGTCTGGAGGTTCATCCCAGCAACGTGAAGCTGACTGCGACAGGTGTTAAGGAAGAATCTGAGTGAGTGATGGAGATTTGAAAGCCAAGGAATATTTGGGATCATTAGTTTGTGTCTTGGAGTGAGGTTAGTTGTTGAGGTAGGCTGTGTTCCATCACTCTTACTTTTTTTCCATTGCGGTGAGCAAATTCCTGACAGAAAGCAACTTACTGGAGGGAAGGTTTATGTTGGCCTACGGTTCAAAGGATCAATCTGTCTTGGTGGTCACGTTCATAGTCATAGCATGGCAGTAGGAGGCTTCTTGCTCACAGTTTGCTGGATCAGGAAGCAGAGAGAGATCCCTGGTGTTCAGCTACCTTCTTTTTTTATTCACTTTTTTATTCAGTCCAGGAACTCAGCCCCTGGGATGGTATTATTCCCATTCTGGGCATCTCTCTCTCTCTCTGTCTCTCTCTCTCTGTCAATCCTCTCTAGAAACACACTCAAATGTGTGCTTCCCTAATGACCTAGGCATTTATTTTGTTTCAAAACAATTTTTAATGTGCATGTGCGTATGTGGGTGTACAGGAGTGTGTGTGGCGGTCAGAGGACAACCTTGAGCATCTTCCTCAGGAAAGCTAATCACTTTGAGACAGGTTCTCTCATTGGCTAGAAGCTCACTTAATTAGACTAGACTAGTTGACTAATAATCTCCAGAGATCCTCCTGTCTCTGCTTCCCCAGCATGGGGATTGTAGGATCATGCTGGTATGTCCAGTGATCCTTGGGTCTCTATTACCCCACAGGACTTGGGTTATGGACACATGTGGCCATGCCCAACTTTCATGTGGGTCCTGGAGCTCAAAAGCAGTTTTCTTAGGCCTCTTACCCAACTTAGATAGGCCTACACATTTACCATGTCTGTGTTAGCTGAGGTAACAACTTCATTAAAGAGTCCCTGTTGCTTTCTTACTTAGAGTACATCTGTTGGTAACAAATATTTTTAGTATGTGTTAATAATGTTACTATTTCTTTTTCGCTTTAAAAAATATTTTTATTATTTATTTACAAGCAGAGAGAGAGGAAGAGAGAGAGATTGAGAGGGCACATCAGGACCTCTAGCTGCTGCAAACACATTCCTGGTGTATGTGCCACTTTGTGCATCTGGCTTTACATGGGTAGTGGGGAATCAACATTAGGCATTGCAGGCAAGTGCCTTAACTACTGAGCCATCTCTCCAACCCTCTTCTTCATTTGGAAACTATTTCCACTGAGTATACATCCTCCTCCAAGAAATGAGTTATATTTGCTTTGGGCCAGTGATGAGGCCATGAGTGCTAATAATACCTGTTACAAAAGATTGTGATGACTCAAAGCTGGGCTGGTTTGCTTTGCTTCACCTAACACCCAGGGTGTATTGCTTCTGGGTTCCTAAGTAGATCAATCATTTTCTCATTGCTGCTACAAAAAACTGGGCTAGAAGCAGCTTATGGAAGGAAAAGGGTCTAATTTGCTTTACCTTTCAAGAGGACACGTCATGGTGGGGAAGGCAAGGCGGGCCAGAGCAGGGAGCTGGCATCACATTAGCTGGACAGTCAGGAAGTAGAGGAAGAACAGAGCGTGGGGCTGGGCTATAACCTCAAGGCTTCGCCCCTGTGACGCACTTCCTCCACCAAGGCTCCACCTCTTAAAGGTTCCTGAACACGCACGCCTTTAATCCCAGCACTCGGGAGGCAGAGGTAGGAGGATCGCTGTGAGTTCCGGGCCACCCTGAGACTCCATAGTGAATTCCAGGTCAGCCTGGGCTAGAGCGAGACCCTACCTCAACGCCCCCACCCAAAAAAAGGTTCCTGGACAACCCTCCTGAACAGCACTGCCAGCTAGGGATTAAGAATTCAAACACATGACTCTGCAGGGGACAATTACATTCAAAGCACTAACTAGAAATGTACCAGGCAGGACCCTCTCTTTGCAGGCCTCTGAATCACAACTGTTCCGTCTCTTTAACTCATTAGTCTAACTGCATCCCTGCTCAGCTTTTCTTCCTTTGTAGTTGCCTTTTTGAAACTGGCAAACGCCTTCAAGGGGAAAGAATCCAAAAATACTGGGCTTATCTTTCTGAGCTGCCTGTTTTTTCTGGGTTTTGGCTCTGTAATCCTTCACTGCTCTGAGTCAAAGAGATTCAAACACACACACACACAAACACACACACAACTTTTTCTAGGTGCAGTCAATGTGATGGTTGGTCTGAATTACCTAGGCCACCATGTTGAAGGCAAAACAGTGTGCATATCTTGGCAATGTATTTCCACAAACGCTGACCTGAAGAGAAGTAAGATGAGCAGTCCTTTCAGCAGATCGGCACTTGAGGTGTGTGGCTCAGTGGCAGGATAAATCAGTAGCTTTGGGTTGATCCACATGGCCAAACACAAAACATCAAATCCTATTACATAAGAAGGAAAAAGAGGGCTGGAGAGACGGCTTAGCGGTTAAGCGCTTGCCCGTGAAGCCTAAGGACCCCGGTTCGAGGCTCGATTCCCCAGGACCCCACGTTAGCCAGATGCACAAGGGGGCGCACGCGTCTGGAGTTCGTTTGCAGTGGCTGGAGGCCCTGGTGTGCCCATTCTCTCTCTCTCTATCTGCCTCTTTCTCTCTCTGTCTGCCACTCTCAAATAAATAAAAAAGAAGGAAAAAGAATCTCTTCAGATGTGTTCAGATAATGGGTCCTAAAGATGCAGGGCTTGTCTGGTAGCTGGCTTGCTCTAAGTGGCGTCACAATTGCCTTTATGAGACAGGCAGCAGGAAAGGCGATGAGCAGGCAGACACCAAGGCCGGCGTGCTGTGAGGCAAAGGATGCCGTCAGCCGCCAGAAATGGGCAAAGTGGGGGAATGCCTTTTCCCTTCAGTGCTCTGGAAGGAAAGCAGCCCAGCTGACATCTTAATTTCAGCCCACTGCTGTTGACTTTGGACTCCTGCCCTCCAGAACGGTGAGAAAATACATTAAGCCACCAAGATTGTGGTATTTTGCTTGTTCCAGCAGCCCACTGGAAACACCCATGCATGGATTATATCAATCAAAGCCATTTTCTTAATATGCTTTTCCCATCAGATATAATGAGACATCAGAGACTTGGAAACGAACTATAAATCCTTGAGTCCTTGCCCTTCAGAAACTTGAAATCTACCAACTGAAGTGATTCAGCTCTAAGAAGGTCACGTGCAATAAGTGATATGACTAAGATAACGGGAGGTAAACATGGCAGAGGAGACCAAGAAGTCCTCTTAGATAAGGTCACGCGTAAAGAACTGTGGTGCGGGCTGGAGGGACGGCTTAGCAGTTAAGGCTCATGCCTGTGAAACCTAAGGACCCAGGTTCGATTCTCCAGGTCCCACGTAAGACAGATGCACATGCTGGCCACATTGCTGTGGCTAGATGCCCTGGCATGCCCATTCTCTCTCTATCTCTCTCTGTGTGTCTGAAATAAATAAATAAATAAATAAATCTTAAAAAAAAAAAAAAAAAGAACTGTGGTGCTTCTAACTCCTCCCACTTTGTGATGCAACATAAGGTGTTTTTTTTTTTTTTTCAGTTTTCTCTCTTCCAGTTGCTTTCATTTCACCGGACAAATGGATGTTGTAAAATGGGGATTTCGAGCAGGTCATACTGTTCCACCTCTCCTACGTCTGCTCATTTTGCGTTTGACATGGCTTCAGGGAAACAAGTCACTTTACGGGTCCTGGAGTGGCAGTCCAGTGACACTTCTATGTTCCCTGGTCCAAATATTGTTCCCAAGAATTTGGTCTGACTTCCTGAGAAACGAGGATAACTGACAACAGTTGAAAAGGGCAGTTTTCTACCGAGCTTCTGGGGACATATGGGCCCATTATTGCTGCTTGTGTCTGTGTGTTAGAATAAACAAACTGGGGTGAAAGGATTACCGTATTTTCTTCGTAGGATACAGTAAGACTTAGGGGAGACATTGAACATCAGAGAGGATTCCAAAGTTATGTTTCATGAGGCTGCACCTCATTTTAAAGCTTTGCCTTTGGCAATGATCTGGTCCCTTTCCGGCAGGGCAAGGGAAAGGGAATCCACCTCGTTACTGCCCAGCAGGGCAAAATCCCCAGTTTCCCAGTCAGTTTCCATTGCTATAGGTGAGGAGGGTGGGAATGCCAGCACCCCTCCGGACCCCTCACCCTGACTGCTGCCCGTGTGGCCTCCCTTGATTGCATGGACGTGACCTTATGACCACTGGGTGGAAGCGACTCTCCAGCCTGTTTCCTCTGATGTACCCTGACGGGGAAGGGGAGAAGTGCTTTATTTTTCTGGGCATGAGTTCAAACTCAGACTCTTCACAGGGTCTTTCCTGCTTGTCCACAGGTGATGGGAACTTCCTTAAGGCTTGTCAGGGATCCTGACCCCTGCCAGATCTTCTCTGATTCCACCCTGGAGGAGGTCTAGACCTCCCAGTTGACCTTGACTGGTCCCAGGCAGGCGCGGGGTCTCTATATTTTCTATGACGTTTGGCTGGGGCAGAAGGTTTCTACCTAAACCCTCTCTGACTTGCCAGGTTGCCCTTTTCTAGCCGTTAGTTTTATTAGAAACTAACAAAGAGAAAGACAAGTCTCATCTCAAGAGCGTTTGCCATGAGCTTTGAAGTTAATCCTTGCTCAGTATCAGTGAACCGGTCACACATCCCTTGCAGGGCTGGCTTGGCACATGTCACATTTGGCAGAGTTCCAAATGCATACCCATTCCAGTTACCACAGCGCAGTGAAATGACAGCAGTCCTCTGACGGCACCGATCACATTCCAGTTACACGGGGCTTCCCAAAACATCTCCAGGGCAATAGTGCT
The DNA here is from genome assembly GCA_036346955.1 of Dipus sagitta. Lineage (NCBI taxonomy): Eukaryota > Metazoa > Chordata > Mammalia > Rodentia > Dipodidae > Dipus > Dipus sagitta. Next base: position 66,100,458 of record CM070774.1, on the reverse strand, counting down.
GAGAGAGGAAGGAGCTTGAAGAGCTCGGCCCCCATGAATGGATTAAGGCTGTCGTTATCGCAGGCCGGAGTTTGTCATTGTAAGAGGGGATTTATTACACAAGCAAATTCAGCTTGCTCCTGCTCTCTAGTTCTCCTGCTCTCGTGCCATGAGATGATGCAGCAGAAAGGTGGCCCCCAGATGTAAACCCCTTGGCCTTGAGCTCCTAGCCTCCCAAAGTATTAGAAATGTTTACTCATAAATTATCTAACCTCAGGTATTCTGTTATAGCAACACCAAATGCAAAAAGATATTGAATAGTAACTGCAAGAAACTCTAAAAGCCCTAGCAGCATGACTGGCTTCTTGGTCTACATCATTGTGTGTATATCATACACATCCTGAGCAGCAATCAATCACATCATTCTCTTCAAAGTCTGTCCCTGATTGTTCACTGTGTGTCAGTTCAGTCAGTCATGGATAGTTCAATACAAAAGTTGTGCTGTCTTTTTATCTTCCAGTGGTAAACCTAAGTGGCATTTTGCAAAAACAGATAACTAAAAAAAAAGGGGGGGGGGACTGGAGGGATTGCCTGGCAGTTAAGGCATTTGCCTGCAAAGCCAAAGGACCCAGGCTTAATTCCCCAGGACCCATGCTAGCCAGATGCTCAAGGCGGTATACACATCTAGAGTTCGTTTGCAGTGGCTGGAGGCCCTGGCATGCCCATTCTCTCTCTCTCTCTCCCTCTTTCTTTGTCAAATAAATAAATAAAAATATTTTTAAAAAGAAAAGGCAATTAGTGAACAAAGATGAAATTACAACAAATAAACAAAACATAACCATGTTGAAAGTGCAGTTAGCATTGTACATAAATAGAATGATAGAAAAAAAGAGCTGCCATTATAGAAAGACCAGGTAAATATAGTCAGGGGAATTAGCACAGGTACACTGTGTGACACGAACAACCAGAGTGATTGTGACAAAGAAGTCTCCAAGGAAGAAACACAGGCAAAGGGTCTCACAGCAAAGGAACCCTTGGAGATACTTCATAACATGAGACTTGCGAAGGATATCATGCTAGAAGCTGACCTAAGTTTCTGAAGGAGTCCTACAATTGGCAAAAGCATAAAGATGCTTGCAAGATGTTTGCTTCCTATGGTAAGTTCTGTCCCCAGCACAGGATGGTAGGCACTGTTTAAAGTACTCTTTTTTAAAAAAATATTTTAGTTTTATTTGTTTACTTATTTGACAGAGCAAGAGGCAGAGAGAGAGAGAGAGAGAATGAGCGCACCAGGGCCTCCAGCCACTTCAAATGAACTCCAGACATGTGTGCCCCCTTGTGCATCTGGCTAACGTGGGCGCTGGGGAATTGAACCTGAGTCCTTTGACTTTGCAGGCAAATGCCTTAACTGCTAAGCCATCCCTCCAGCTCCAAAATACTCTTGATAACATTTCTGTTTACAAAGAAATAAAGCGCTCTAATACTCAGTATTTCTAATCACTTAAATTATTATATGAAATAAGGGCTAGTTTTAATCTTTTTCATTTTCCTATTCACTTCTAGCTGGCAGGAATGTCTTAATGTTTTGACAAAAATTTTAAAGGTCACGGAACATTCATTTTCTCACCATTGGGCCTTCAGATGGCTCTGTATGGTTCCAACTGTCACAGTCATTTTTATGTTCCACACTACTAAGCAAAACAGAAGGCCTATAAATACCATCAAGAAATTCTGTTTCTTGTCTTTTTCCTATCTCTGCCTGCCCTCTGCTGGCTGTGCCAGACATTTGCATGGTTATCCAAAGACCCAAGCTTCATGTGGGTGGTTCTTGGTCTGCCTTTTCCCCCCTTTCTTGTTCTTAGAAGGATGCAAAGCACTTTAGTGGAGGCAAGGGTGCTCCAGTATCCCCCCGGAGAGTCATTATATCCACGTCCGGAGAGGACTCGGGTGCCATGAACAATCAGGACAGTTATGTCGTTAACTGAACTCTGAACTGAATTCTCTGCTTCCAAGTGTGACTTCATACAAGGCTGTTGTTGAAAGGAGCATTGGAACTTATTGAGTAAAACTGCTCACTTGTGCTTTCACTGTGAAATTTTTTTTTTTCTAAATTGTAAACGTGAACTCAGAGATCATCATCTTTACGCCTGGAGTGAATTTTTAAAAATTATTTATTTAAGACAGAGAGAGAAAGAAGCAGATAGAGACCATATGGGCACGCCAGGGCCTCCCGCCACTGTAAATGGACTCCAGATGCATACGTCACTTTGTGCATCTGGCTTAACGTGGGTACTGGGGAATTAAGCCTGGGCCATTAGGCTTTGCAGGCAAGTGCCTTTAACTGCTGAGTCATCTCTCCAGCCCTGGATTTTTGACTTATGCCCAATTTCAGTTGACTTTTTTCATTTGCTTTACTTCTGCAGTTGTCTGTCCTAGCTGGGAAATTCCTCCTAGAAACATTGTTTTAATAGGTGCATAAAGACGTCTCTTGTGAGTGATATAAATAGCTTTATAGTTTTAGAACTTCTAGAACTGTTTTCAGACCATTGAAATTCTAACACATTGTACTGTTTTTCTCACCCCACCCCTGCACCTCACCCTCACAGTTTGCATTACTAAATAATACAATGATTTAAGCTAGGTCCATAGAATATGTTTAATAAATAAGTGTTCAGTTAATGACAGACCACATATATGAGAGTAGTCCTATGAGATCATACATTGCTCAGGGATGCTGTGGCTATCTTATATAAGCACCTCTGTGAGGTTTGCACAATAGAGTGGAAGACAGTTTTTATGGTACCCCTGTTAATTTCTTTGATATTTCATTTCCTTAATGGCAACAACCAAGATTATCACATGCAAACAAGAAGAGGTTATTTTTAAAATTTTTATATATTTATTTATTTGCAAGCAGAGAGATAGAAGAGAGACAGACACAGAGAGAATGGGCACGCCAGGGCCTGTAGCCACTGCAAATGAATTCCAGATGCATGTGCCCCTTGTGCATCTGACTTACATGGGTACTGGGAATCGAGCCTGGGTCCTTTGGCTTCACAGGCAAACGCCTTAACTGCTAAGCCAACCCTCCAGACCAAGAATAGGTATTTTAATGCAAATAAATTGTCTATCTGTAAACTGAGGAGAATGTCAAGAAATGCCCTTTACTCAAAAGGTGGGGAGAGATTATAGAACACTTAGAAATATGGGCTTTTAACCAATTGTTCCGTGACTGGATTTGAGACCCACTCCATGGAAGAGAATTCTCGCCTAATGAAAAGCTGGGAAGGTCATACATAAGCCATGGGTGTGTGTGGTGGGGAACTAATACCGTTGTCTGTCTAAATGGATATATTATACCCACCAAACTGCCCTCTACGTACTTATATTTATGCCCATATATAATTATATATTCTCTTGCTTTCTTGTTAGAGAAGCTTTGTGGAGATCAAGCTAATCAGCAAAAGGCTAATCTTTGCACAGTCTAAGCCCGGGGACGTGGACAACTCTGTGCCTTGGGTGGAGCTTCGTGAAGACAGAAAACTCACAGCTTCTTCACAGATTTCCTGATGACATAAACCTAATTCAAGAACTTATGATCTGGTCTGATACAAACTCATGATCTGTCTTAGGCTCTGACTCCCCATAGCTTTGACTGCCTGAACCAAAATAAAAGCTACAAGTACAGTCAGTTCAGGAGCACTAGAGTGCACCCCCCGACCCTTCATTAAATCAGATCTTGCCTGAGTTGTGTTCCTTTCATGTTTATCCAAACGCCTCTGGGCTCTGTGTACAAAGCTTCTCTTTCCAGATGGCAGTGACCAATGGGGACTCTAAAAACTCACCAAAGTGCTTAGAAGAAGCGACAGTGGAGTGTTCAGCACTAAATGAGACACGTGTATCGTACCCTCCAAGGCTCAGGCACCATTGCAGACAAGATGGCAGGAAGAATGTGGGAGCCAGAGGAAGGGGAGGAGTGCTTTGCAATGCTGTTTTACAGACACAAAGTGGCATTCGTATTCGTTATCTCACAGTGGCTGGTGCTACCAACATAAGATTGGCACAGTAGGAGGGGGGAAATGACATAAAAATTCAAGAGAGACTAGTTAGAAAAAAAGGGGTTCAGTAGACTAAGGATTTGAGAAGGGGAAAAAGGAAGAGCGTGGGAGGGGATTATTGTCTACACATACAAAGATTGTCAATAAATGGCTCAAAGTAAAGAACTATAGGCTTTTAAAATTCTTTTCTAGCCGGGCGTGGTGGCGCACGCCTTTAATCCCAGCACTCGGGAGGCAGAGGTAGGAGGATCGCCGTGAGTTCGAGGCTACCCTGAGACTCCATAGTGAATTCCAAGTCAGCCTGGGCTAGAGTGAGACCCTACCTCGAAAAACCAAAAATAAATAAAATAAAATAAAATAAAATTCTTTTCTTTGCCTAACTTGTATCCTTGTTGATAAAAGAATATATACTGTACAATGTAAATGTTCATATTTATTTGAAATATAGTGTCATTTGTATATTTATATGAAATACATAGTAATAGTAATAGTAAGGGTGATAGGCTTAAAATATAAAATTGAAAGCTATTGTCTTAAATGAAGATTCTGAATAATCTGTTCTGTTCAAATCCAAAGGTTTAGGATTTCAAGAAATTCTTTAAAATGTGAAAAGAACAAGGTGAGTGTTCTTTTGCCATGGTAATCTAATATGCAATGTGCAATACTTTTACAGAGAGTTGTTTTTTGCAAAAATTCTACAGACACTGATGACGACATGAAAAGTATCTTTATTAAACATTTACATAATTTTTGAAATAGATTATTTATTTATTTGAAACAGAGACAGAGAAAGAGAGAGAGAATGGGCACACCAGGGCCTCTAGCCACTGCAAACGAACTCCAGATGCATGTACCTTGTGCATCTGGCTGTATGGGGTGCTGGGGAATTGAATCTGGGTCCTTAGGCATTGCAGGCAAGCACCTTAACTGCAAAAACATCTCTCCAGCCCCTACAATTTATTTTTGAGTTTCATTGGGAATACAAGCAAATGAAAAGCAAGTCAGTTCCAACACATAGCCTTGACACTTAAAAATGTTATGTAGACCCAGGTGTAGAGCACACATGTGTACTTTGGAGGGAAAGGCAGTAGGATTATGACTGAGACAAGCCTGGGCTTTATAGTGAGAACTTGTCTCACAAAAAGAGGAAGGAAAGAAAAGAAAAGTCATGTTGGTCAGTGGGGATGACTAGAAATTTCTACCTCTTTCTGGAGTTTACATGGCACAGTCACAAACCAGGGCTTTGACCATGGCAGCTTCTCCGTGGCCATTCTTACCCTGAGACTAGGTCCCATAGCATGTCTCTCCATGGGCCAGGACTGCTTGAATTTTATGAGGCTGGGCAGAGGTGACTGGGAGTGAAGAGCTGGGAGGAGGCACAATACCTTGAGTGAGAGCAAGAGAAAGAGAGAAAGAACTGGCACACCAGGGCCTCCAGCCACTGTAATCAAACTCCAAACACATGAGCCATGTTGTGCATATGTGTGACCTTGTGCGCTTGCGTTACCTGGGGCATCTGGCTTATGTGGTACCTGGAGAGTTGAACATGGGTCCTTGGGCTTTGCAGGCAAGCTCCTTAACTGCTAAGTCATCTCTCCAGCCCTATTTTTTTTTATTTTATATAAATTACAATAGGTTCTACTTTTTTATGCCCTAGCCCCCGCTCCCTGTTACCTTGGCAGCCTGCCTCAGTGGGATTATGGCATTCACTGTGGGTCATGAAGTCAGTTTCTGTGGGGTAATGGGGAACTGTGCCTCAGGGTACTTCTTCCCACTCAGTGGCTCTTATAATCTTTCCACCCCCTCTTTCCAATGTTCCCTGAGCCATGGAAGACCCGTCGGGAGTCTGGTTTCATGTTGAGTTCTCTATAGGCTTTGGATTTCTGCTTTGATAAGTTGTGACTGATCACTGTATCTGTCACCATCACCCTGGAGCTGGCTGTCAGGCTAGCAGTCAGAGCAAGATTCACGTTGCCACTTCCTCTGCAATTTCTCCTGGGTCCTGGCAGATGTGGAAGAGATGGCAGGTCTTGTGGTGGGCAGTAGGCTCTCTTCTTGTCTTATTGATGGATCTTGGTTCTCTGTTTTCTCTGCCATCTGTAAAATAGAGCAGATTCCCCAAACAAGAGTGAGTCACAGCAGCTTAGGTTAAAAGGGGCATGCAAATTTATTTGAGAAGGATTTTTGGGGTGCAAACCAACTCTTCTCCAGAGAGCAGAGGAGGCTTCTTCCTGAAGCCTGAGTTTCCAGACCATGGGATTCTGACTTGGTTTCCAGTACCTGATATGAGTTCTGTCCCATTGGGGAGACCTCATATCTAATCAGAGAATAGTTGGTTACCTGACAGAGGCTGTGTGCCACTATTGCACAATTGTGTACTTCTTGTCTGGCTGATTGATTTAGTAGTCCATAGGGTCTCCTGCTTATTCATGCTGGGTAGCCATTTTCCTCCAATGGCTCCCATAGTGTTTTCCAGCACTATGAGGGATAACTAGGAGGGCCTGGGATTTACTGACCAGAGTCCATGGTTTTAAGGTTAAGCTTTGTCTACCTTCTATCTGGACTGTCCTCTATCTCCCCTTTATTGGTGGTTGTATCTTGTAGAGTGTGGAGCTTTAATTTTTAAATTTCTGGGATTTTTTTTGACAATTTTTGTACATCTATATAATGCATTTTGTCACCTCCAACCTTTTCTTGTCCCCTTTCCACTGAACCTGCCTTTTCTTGTCCCCTTTCCACTGAACCTGTTCTTTCTAACTAGTCCTACTTCTACTTTGATGTCTTTTTATTTGAAGGGGGATCCACTGAGTTTAGTTAAGATATGAACATAGGTGAGGGGTTATTTACCTAGAGCATGGGCAATTTACCAGTGGCTACACTACTGAATAAATTGTCTCCTCTTCATTCATCAACTATTAGCTGCAAATGACTCCTTGTGGAGGAGTGGGGCCTCAGCTGCTCTTCTACCACCTGTGATAGGATGATTAGAGGCTCAATTTTCTACAAGTCTTGCACATGTAATGACAACTGCTGCAAGCTCATGAATGCAACGGCCATGTCCTGTCCAGAAGACAGTGCTCCACAGCACTCCTCCCCATCCTCTGGCTCTTCCATTCTTTCTGCTCCTCTTCCTCAGTGTTCCTTGAGCCTTGGTGGGGGTGATGTTGATTTCCCATCTAGGGCTGAGCATTCAGCAGTCACTTATGCTCAGTCCTTGAACAAGTTTTGAGTCTCCCCAGTAACTGTCGTTAGTGCAGAAAGAAGCTTCTCTGACTGAAGACGAGAGCAGCAATAATCCATGGGCAAGCAGACATATTTAGAAGGCAAGGCTTTAAGTTTTTAAAACATTCACTTGGTCTACACATTCACCTGCATGTTGACATTCCACAGCATCTCTATATGCTTAGCTAAAATAGATTGACCTATTTTTTTTTTCACTTAGTAAGCAATTTATTTTCTTACTAAAGTTAATGCCTATGTTCAAAGGTTGAGTTTTTCAAAGTTACTTATACCTATAATAATGTTCAATGGGCAGTATTCACATTGAGTCCTTGAATAAATATAGACATACAGTTTAAAAATAGGCATTGGGCAAATCGTATTTCTTACATTCAGATAAATGCTATTTTCATGTTGCTACAAGAATTTCTGTTAAGTAGGAACAAAACTTCATCCATGCTTTATGTTCCTTTCACTCCACAAAAGAGTCTGTTGCAATACAATAAAATGTCAACTTGAAATGGTTTGGCATACTTACACTTATTTATAAATGCAGAGATCTCTACCTGTGATCAGACCAGACATCCTTGCCTATGGTCACTAGCCTCCAAGATGGTGGCCAGTGATCCTACCTCTGGCTGGTCACAGGCTGTCAAGTCTGTCCTAGGTTGTACCAGGATTTGTAAATAGAATATGGCTGACATGATGGTGTGTCACACCCAGACTACATTACAAAACAGCCACTCTGGGTCTTTTTCACACAGTCTAGGGAAAGCCTGTTGTGAAGAGCCCAAGCATGGCAAAAAAATCCATGCTCAGTGAGTACGCTTGGAGGCAGATGCTCAGACAGCAGTTGGGCTGTGAAATGGGCTGCTTCTCTTCTCTTCGTAAAATTTGTTACAAAAATTCTATTTGAATTTACCCCCTCCCTTCTTCCTTCCTTCCTTCCTTCTCCCTCCCTCCTCCTCTTTCCTTCTTTCTTTCTTTTCTTTTGTGACAGTACCTCAACTCTACAGCCAATGCTGGTTTTGAATTTGGGATCCTCCTGCCTAATACAGGTATGTGCTGCCATACCTAATTATCACTTGGATTTTTAAAACTAATTTGTATTTATTTATTTGCAAGGAGAGAGAGAGAGACAATCAGAGAGAGAATGGGAGTGCCAGGGCCTTCTGCCACTGCAAATGAACTCCAGATGCATGCGCCACTTTATGCATCTGGTTTTACATATGTACTGGGGAATTGAACCCAGGCCGTCAGACTTTGCAAGTAAGCTCCTTACCCACTGAGCCATCTCTCCAGTCTTCATTTGGATTTTTTTTAAGAGAATTTTTTTTTTCAAGGTAGGGTCTCACTCTAGCCCAGGCTGACATGGAATTCACTATGTAATCTCAGGGTGGCCTTGAACTCACAGCGATCCTCCTACCTCTGCCACTTGAGTGCTGGGATTAAAGGTGTGCACCACCACGCCCAGCTGAGAATGCTTCATTTTTGGTAACAAGGTAGCTTTTGACAGAATTGCACACTAATGGAAGAGAATATGAGCTGAATGGAATAAAGAGATGTCAGTTATAATTTTACTGTGGCATCCTAAACTGGGAATATTCAAAATTATGAAAGGAGGGCCAAATGAAAGGTGACCTTTTGTTTTTGGTTTTTTGAGGTAGGGTCTCGCTCTAGTGCAGGCTGACTGGAATTCACTCTGTAGTCTCAGGCTGTCCTCAAACTCATAGCGATCCTCCTATCTCAGCCTCGTGAGTGCTGGGATTAAAGGCATGTAGCTGCAAATGAACTTCAGACTCATGCACCACTTTGTGCATTTGGGCTTATGTGGGTACTGGCACATCAAACTTGGTTGGTTAGGCTTTACAAGCAAGTGCCTTAACCACTGAGTCATCTCTCCAGCCCAAGACTACCATTTCTATTTTCATGTGGATATTAAAATATGCATGCTGTTGAATTACTCAAAGATTTATTTGCTGTGGCTCTGAAAATGAGAAACTGTGAGATCTGCATTAGAAAAATTTAGATCTTTGTATATAGCTTTCAGAGTAACTTTTCTTTGATGTTCAATGCATTTTTTAGCCCCATGTAATATAATGTATTTATAAGTTTATAGGATTATTCTAAGTAAACTATTAGAACATGTCCAAAGAATAGTTCTGCCTGGAGTGATCCCACTTGGGCTGGTAAAATAAAGTCCTATGGAGCGAGGAACTAGGAAAAGGCAGGAAATATTCTGGACCAAAGTATATTGGCCATCAATATCATCTTCTTATGAGGCAGTTAATAGAGGATTGAAGAAAGGAAGGGAGGGAAGGAGGAAAAGAGGGACAGAAAGAGAGAGAGAGAGAGAATGGGCATGCCAGGACTTCTTGCCACTGCGCACAAACTCCAGATGCATGTGCCATTTTGCGCATCTGGCTTTATGTGGGTACAGGGAAATCAAACCTAAGCCAGCTTGAGCTCTGGCTGTTTGTTTTCCCTCTGCTGGGGATGTGTGAGGAAGTGTGCAAGCTGCTTCCACCACGATGACCATAAGCCTGAAAGAAACCCTGTCCTCCTGGAAGCTGCTTTTGGTTGGATGTTTTTGTCTCTGAAACATGAACTTAACTGTAGCACACGCCATCACTCTTTGGACCCACTCTTGTTTGATCTGGAGTCTTACTGATCCCAACGTTTGCCGTGTTTTTCTTGAGCTCTGGTGGTCCTTGGGTGTCTGCTCCCCAGTGGGATGGGAATTACAGATGTTCCATACATGGCCACGAAGCTGGTGTGGCTCCTGGGGACCAAGCTTGAGTGGTCCTTCAGGTCTCTTGAGGCTGTCATGCTGCACAAGAGGCGCTCTTCACCCCGAGCCATCTCTCCAGCCCCATCAGTGGGTTTTGATGTGATATAATATGTTTGTTTGTTTGTGTTTTGAGGTAGGGTCCTCTCTGGCTCAGGCTGACCTGGAATTCACTATGGAGTCTCAGGGTGGCCTCGAACTCTCAGTGATCCTCCTATCTCTGCCTCCCGAGTGCTGGGATTAAAGGCGTGCACCACCACGCCCGGCTTGATGTGATATAATATGTAAGAAATATTTGTTTATCTCTATTTCCATCTTGCCTTATTTCCCTAATTTCCATTTCCCTATTGTTTCTATCTCCCCTGGAATTCCATACTCAGTCGTGCATATTCCCTACCATTTCCAATGGAGCCTTTAATACATTAACAACAGCTGTTTAAAAATGGCCTGCCTGATAGTTCTGCTGTATGAATCATCTTTGAGTCTGGTTCTCTTGATGGCTTTCTCTCCTAACAGTGAGGTCTTTTCTTTTTCCCCTTGTTTTATTTATCTCACTATCTTTCTTTGAGACAAGCTCTTGCCGCATGCTTACATGCTTCAGCCTCCCTAGTGCTGGTGCTATAGTTAGGTATCACCATGCTTACTTTGTCCCATGGTTTTTTGATCCAATGCCAGTCATTGTTGGTAGGACAATAGAGACTGAGATAAACAGTATTTGTGCTTGGACATGAGTGTATCTCCCCTTAAGAAGAGCCTGTGAGTATGTATGAGCTCCCCTGTACCAGTGACTCACAAGTACATCTACCCTGTTTAAGTAGGTCAGAGTCAGACTTGTGCAATTTGCCAGAAATTTTAGCTGAATTCTTACTTATTGGCTAATAGTAAGCTCCACCGCTTCATGTGCTCTGCCAAAGGAGAGACAGAACATTCATCCTGGATTCATGGAGGGGTTTTGGATCGGGGGCTCTGATGTCCACTATCTGATGGATTGAAGGAAAATTACGATTTTCTTTATATCTCTCATTTTTCTTAGTAGTGGGAGTGATAGAAATGTTCTTGTCAGCTTTTTACATCAAAGTTAGATGTAGAACTGCAGTGGTTTATTTATTTGTTGGTTTGGTTGATTTTTGTGTGTGTTTCCAGTATGTGTGGTGTGGTGTATGCACATGTGTGTATAGATGTGCATGCCCCATGTGTTCACGTGCAGAGGCCGGAGGAGATGTCAGACGTGCTCCTCCATCACCCTTCTGCTTGTTTCTTTAATGTGGAGTCTCTGACTGAACCTGAAGCTGCTGTTTTCAGTCAGACTAGATGACCAGCCAGCCTCATCAATTCCATCTCCACTGCCCACAGCAGTGGGGTTACAGGTGTGTGTGGCTGTGCCCTCTTGCCTGCTGAGCTATGTCCCCTGCCCCCTTCTCTCTTTTTTGAGACAGGGTCTCACAGACTGGCCTTGGATTCATAATGATCCTTCTAAGTGCTTGGATTATAGGCATGAGCCACCACAACTGGTTTCAATTGTATTTTTAAAATATTTATATATATATATAGAGAGAGACACACACACAGAGGGATTGAAATAGACAGACAGAGAGAGAGAGAGAGAGAGAGAGAGAGAGATTGTGTGTGTGTGCTGTGTGTGTGTGTGTGTGTGTGTGTGTGTGTTTGGCACACCAGGGCTTCTAGCAGCTGCTAACAAATTCCAGATGCATGTACCACTTTGTGCCTCTGGCATTATATGGGTACTGGGGAATTGAACTCAGGCTGTCAGGCTTTGCTAGCAAGCACCTTTAACCACTGAGCCATCTCTCTAGTCCTCAGTAGTATTTTTTATTTTTATTTTTATTTGAGAGAGAGAGAATTGGCACACCAGGGCCTCAGCCACTGCAATCGAACACAAGCACTTGCACCACCCATTGGGCATGTGAGACCTTGTGTTTGCCTCACCTTTGTGCATCTGGCTCACATGAGACCTGGGGAGTTGAACGTGGGTCCTTAGGCTTCACAGGCAAGCGCCTTAACCACTAAGCCATCTCTCCAGCCCCTCAGTTGTGTTTTGAAAAACATCCTAGAGACTAAAATCTCACAATGCTCTCAGCAACACACTGCGGTATGTTCACTTTCACCCTCACGCTTGGGGATATAAAATGGCTCAAGTGTCATGCCTGGCATAGGGCAAGGGTACTCAAGTGTTCACAACGCCACCCCCTCCCCCGTCCTATGGGAAGCAAAGGAGTTACTCAGGCCCTCTTCCTGGGCAGAGATGGCAGCTGACTACCAAGCAGCTGTGTTCCCCTCTCTGGTGGTGTGCTACTGGGGGGAGTTTGCTTAAACTGGAACTAACCTTGCGGCCTGCATGACGTTAGCTAGAGCTGTGCAGTTGTGATCTGACAAAGAGAAGATTGCACAGTTCTTGTCAGCCGCTATCAAGCCCGAGCCCCAGAAGCCTTTCGCAGGGAGTTCCATGCTCCTTTCCCTACACTAGGTGGCTTCACGGGCCTACGGTGCTGGGGATGGCTGAGGGCAGGCGTGTAAACTGGCACGGTCTCCATCAGCCTGGATCTTGAATGGAACTCACCTACTCTTTTCATTTTCATTTAAAAGTTTTTAGTATATTATATTATTATTATAAACAACATATTTCATATGGACACATCATGCGTTGGTACCCTCTCTTCCCTCGTCCCTGCCCCCATTCCACTGGGGTCATGGAACTCACCCACTCTTATCCCTCAAACCTCAGACCAACTTTGATTATTTCATAAGCGAGAAATAATATTCAATTATGTTTCAGCTGTGATGTACATGGAGGTCAGACTGTCACAGCAAACAGCCAACCCCAGTGCGTTCGCCTTTGTGGTGGTTGAGTTTGCATTGTTTTAGTCTCTCCTTGGTATGCCTTATACCAGTTGAAAATATTTACTCTGTGCCTTTATATGTTATAAATGTTTAACTTGTTTGATTTTACAGGTCTTAATATCTTAAATTGGTCAAGACCGTGGGAACCTTTGAAATTGAACTGAGTACAATTTACAATGTGTGATGGTTATAAGTCTTACTGGGGGACAGGGGCACAATGTGGTGGTTTGAATAGAATAGATGGCCCCAAATATATTCAGTTGTTTATTTGTTTGTAGTTTGCATCTTTAGCCACCTGGCTAGAGGCAGTGTCACTGGGTGGATCTTAAGGTGTGGTGGTGGGTTTCAGATTTCAATCTAAAGATATGCAAAGTGTGCCTAGCTGGAGTTCCTGAAGTGTGCTGTGGCTTTTGACCTTTAGGCTTATGCTTCTCTCTCTCTCTCTGCTTGGACCTGTGAAGGCAGGGCAGTTTCTTCTGCCATTATGGAACTTCCCCTGGATCTGTAAGCTTCAATAAATCCCTTCCTCCATAACTGTGTCTGGTCTGGAAGTTCATCTCAGTGAACCTGAAGCTGTCTGATACAGCCTTGCCATCCTTTGTCTAAACAACTGGTGGACAAACACCGACATGAGATTTTTACCAAGCTTCCCAGTTGTCTGTAGGTCATTCATGGGAAACGCTCCTCTAGACCCCATCCATGTGCAGGCGAAGGGGAGAAACTATAATTCCAGTGACATCTAGAGAAGTATTTCTACGTGCTGTTAAGACTTCATGTGACGGATTGACTCCACATCCCCATCAGTGCTGCCTGAGGTCTGGGCTGTTGTCCCAGGCAGTGGTCCAGGCTCCTAGGAAAGAACACCATGATTAGCAACGTCATGCTGTTCTGTCATGCTGAGGTAAGAACGATGGCATAGATCCAAAACCTTATCATCATCCCCCGGAGCTGCCGCCAAGCCCAGGCTGCATGCAGAAGTCCATTCCTAGAAACACAACCCAGGTTTGCACCTCTCTCTCTCTCTCTCTCTCTTTTCTTTTTCCTTTCTGGTTTTTTGATTTTTCGAAGTAGGGTCTCACTCTAGCCCAGGCTGACCTGGAATTCACTACATAGTCTCAGGGTGGCCTTGAAATCACAGTGATCCTCCTGCCTCTGCCTCCTGAGCGCTGGAATTAAAGGCGCGCACCACCACGCCCGGCTTAGGTCTGCACATCCCAAACACAAGGCCCTGACCATGGCGATGGCTCTTATTTATGGAATTGCTCTGGTGTGTTGAAAGCTTTCATAGGCCAAGTTAGAAATGAGATTGAGGCTTCCTTCTCCTTCCATGCTGCTTGTTTAGTTCACAAATCAGCTATTTTTTCACAACTCAAAAGTCCTAGTGAAGCAGTTCTTCTTTTCTTTGAAAGAGGATCTCACGATGGGACTGAGATGACGGCTCAACACTTAAACAGCTAGGGTTCAATTCCCAAGCCACCCATGTAAGCCTGGCTGAAAAAAGTGGTGTAAGCATCTGGTGTCTGTTTCCACATGTGTGAATGGTAGCCCAGGTTGGTCTCAAGTCTCCATTCTCTGGCCTCTGCTTCCCGAGAGGTGGGATTACAGGCGTGAGCCACCAGACCCAGCACACTGACTGCTACCACCTGAGCAGCGGGCATACAGACCAATTGACTGACTCCCTGTCTGGCTCGTCAACTAGCCTGGTAAATAAAGACTAGGACACACAGAATAGGCTGCCATGCCTTGATATAAGCTGGCCCTGTGTGGATAAAAGCCAGGCCTGTTCTTCCTGCAGTGGCAGTTATAGTTTAGTCACAGCAATTCTCAAGTGCTTGGATTTTTCAAGATACACTTACAGTTACATGGGTGACCAAAGGCAGATGTTTAGATACAGACCCCCAAGTCCCACTTACACTGAATCCACCCTATCCTCAGCCAAATCTCTCTAACAAACACACGACAGAAGTCCTGTTCCAGTTTCCCAGCGCAGACGAGAGAGTTGATGCCATTTAGGCACCAACTGAAATTGCTGTGGTAGTGAAGAAATTTAGGCACTTTGCAATCAAGGAGAAACAGACATGTCCGAATTAAAGGGTTTTCTGTGAAATAATTGATCTATATAGCGTCTTAAAATGGGTTGATATGACGTAATGACTGAAAGAATAGTTGAAGGATTCTCTTCGATCAGAAGAGGCTAAGCAGGAAGGACAGCTAAATAGAACACACAAAGGCAAAAGGATACTTTATAATCAGTTGAAGAAATGTGAATAAAAACTTCATAGTAGATGACAGAATTCTCTCGGGTTAAATGTTTAGGGTGTGACGACTGTAGACAGCAAAGGATGTCTTCTTAGAAAGGGTGCTGTGGGATTTCAGACTTCTCTCACGGGAGGTCCAGTTCACCGTGATAAGCCAACTGTGAGAGGAGCTGGTGAACCCAGCAGCCCTTACTTTTCGATACTTGCAATTTTTCTAACATAATTTTGTGAAAAATAAATGACAAAAAATGTCAGTAACATTTTTTTAAAAATTGTTTTTGTTTATTTATTTATTTGAGAGTGACAGAGAGAAGGAGGCAGAGAGAGAGAGAGAGAGAGGGAGAGTATGGGTGCGCCAGAGCTTCCAGCCTCTGTAAACGAACTCCAGACGCATGTGCCCCCTTGTGCATCTGGCTAACGTAGGTCCTGGGGAATTGAGCCTCGAACCGGGGTCCTTAGGCTTCACAGGCAAGCGCTTAACCGCTAAGCCATCTCTCCAGCCCTGTCAGTAACATTTTATGTATCAAATTCAGTGTCAAAGGTAGGAATGACAGCTTGTAATTTTAGATTTGGGTTTTTTTTAAATCTTTTTTTAAACTTAAAAAATTTTTTTGTTTATTTTTATTTATTTATTTGAGAGCAACAGACACAGAGAGAAATAGGCAGATAGAGAGAGAATGGGTGTGCCAGGGCCTCCAGCCACTGCAAACGAACTCCAGACGCGTGCTCCCCCTTGTGCATCTGGCTATCGTCGGCTCCTGGGGAATAGAGCCTCGAACCTGGGGTCCTTAGGCTTCATAGGCAAGTGCTTAACCACTAAGCCATCTCTCCAGCACTTTTTAAAAAAACTTTTTGAGATAGGGTCTTATGTACCCCAGGCTGGTCTTGAACTCACTTCTAGGGTTTCATGAATAATAAGCAAGCACCCTACCAGCTGAGCTACATTCCCAGCCCCTTGGATTTTCTTTAAGTATATAAAAAAAGTATTTTTAAATATGGGAAGCAGAGGGGGAAATTTATCCATGATTCTATCATTTCGCTCTGTTAAAATAGATTTTTATATTCACTTGACACATAGTTAGTATACATATTTGTGATATGTAGCTGTGACATTCCAACACATGAATGCAATGTGTAGTGATCAGACTAGAGAGCCCATTATCCTTATCCTTTCATATTTACATGAGAATTTTTTTTTTTCGAGGTAGGGTCTCACTCTAGCCCAGGCTAACCTGGAATTCACTATGGAGTCTCAGGGTGGCCTCGAACTCACAGCGATCCTCCTACTTCTGCCTCCCGAGTACTGCGATTAAAGGCATGTGCCACCACACCCGGCAAATTTGTAGTTGTCCTTTCTAATCTTTTCCTATGTGCATACATATATGATATCACCTTATAATTTTCATCTGCTTTCTCCCTCTCTCTCTCTCTCTATAATATATATATATGTGTGTGTGTGTGTGTGTTTGAGGTAGGGTCATACTCCAGTCCAGGCTGACCTGGAATTCACTCTGTAGCCCCAGGCTGGCGATCCTCCTACTTTAGGCTCCCAAGTGCTGGGAGGTTAACCATGAGCCTATATGCCTGGCTTGCTTTCCCTCTTTAATAGTGAACATTCTCTCCTTAACAATGAGCTTTCCTATAGTAGTGTATCTTAAGCACTCCCAAAGATTATTTTTAATGACTTTCATCCTGGACATTGGGGTCTTGTGTCATGGAAACAATAGAACTGTGACTGAGCCACATATTATGAACAAAACAGGCAAGTCTTTTTCAGCTCAGTGGAGCCAGCCAACTTGAGTCAAAAGGAGCTGACAGGGACCAGAGGTTGCTCATCTGAACGAAGGAAGAAACAGCTTTTATTGATTTTTCTGAGCTGGGCTAAAGTTTATAACTATCCATCGGTCATGGGCACAGTTCTAAAAGATGTTTTCTTTCTTGTGCACAAACACAGAGTTTGCAGTTATAGCAGTGACTTTCTCATTGCTGGGACAGCTTATGAAAGGAAAGGGTTTATTACTGGCTTATAGTTTTTTTAAATTAATTTTTATTTATTTATTTGAGAGAGAGAAAGAGGCAGATAGGGAGAGAGAGAGAGAGAATAGGTGCATCGGGGCCTCCAGCTACTGCAAACAAACTCCAGACACATGTGCCACTTTGTGCATCTGGCTTACATGGTTCCTTAGGAATCGAACGTGGGTCCCTAGGCTTCACATGCAAGCGCCTTACCACTAGGCCATCTCTCCAGCCCTGGCTTACAGTTTTGAGGGGAAGTTTCATCATGGTGGGGAAATCATGGCAGGAGCAGACAACAGGGCATTATATCTTCACATCAGTAGAACTAAAGTAGCAAGAGCGAGCTGACTGTGGCAAGTGGGGCTGAGTTATAGTACTCTAGGTCTCTCTCCAAGTATTAAATTTGTTCCAGCAAGGCTCTACATCCCAAAGACTCCTCCACATTCCCAAACACTGTCACCAACTGGGGATCAAGTATTCAAATGCATGAGGCTATGGGGGATATTTTACATTCAAACCCCATATATGCTGACCAGCAGTGACCTAGCCCAGGAACTGCTTGCTTGCATTATTCATTTCCTTACATAAAAATTCTGCTCTCGTGGTTTGGTCTGATAAAGCTGAGGGATTATGGGTGCTCAGACTGCTGACAAAGCAAAATGATGATGTAGAAGAAACGCATATTGCCTCCAAAGGGCAGTAGGCCAAATTAACATCATTAACTCTTGGACAAGCTGAGGAAAGTCTGACACTATTAAGGCAGACATGCCAAAGCTTCCATCCATTTCACTCATCCTTCAGACACCCATAGGCTTTAGTAGAGTTCGTGGGTAACTAGGCATGAGGGCACACACCTGTGATTCCAACAGCTAGGGAAGCTGAGGTAGGAGGAATGTTAAGTTGACGCCATTCTGGGTAACGTAGTTCTAGGCCATCCATCTTGGCTGACTTAGAGAGACCGTGTCTCAAAATAAACATCAAAAAAGGACTAGGGCTATAGCTAAGTAGTAGGGTGCTTACCTAGCACCTGCAAGGCCTTGGGTTCCATCCCCAGTCCTAGTGAAAAAAAAAAAAAAAGTCAGTGCTTTTAGTAAAAGCGGCCTTCAAGGTTTTGCAAAGTTATCAAGGTACCTGTTCATCCTGCCCTACATGTCAGAGGTCTCCGTCAAGCTAGTGGGAAGCTGATCACGCATTGCTCAGCTGTGTGACTTCTGAAGTTAGAGAAGTTGACGGTTACCGAGTGCAAGTGAAGCTAGCAGGTTTATGTAGGCTTCCTCTCTAACAGTTACCCTTGTCTCAGTCATTCATGTATCTTCCTAGAGCCCATGTGGTTTTAGGTGGGTTTAGGCATAAGAGGCTCCTTGCCCATAAACATTCTGCCTTTGTGGCTTAACCCTCTGCTTTAGGACAAAGCTGTTAAAAGCATGCTTTTCATGGAGAACAGGGTAAGGGCCCAGAGCTTGCTTGCCTTTTGTTCCCTTGTGGTGGTCCTTACCAGTTTCAGTTTCAATGGCAAAATTTGAGGGGCTTTGTATTTTCTTTAATTTTTTTTTTTTTTTTGAGAGAGAAAAAGAGGCAGAAAGAGAGAGGGGTGGGGGAGCCTCCAGCCGCTGCAAATGAACTCCAGATGCATGTACCACCTTGTGCATCTGGCTTACGTGGGACCTAGGGAACCGAACTAGGATCCTTTGGCTTTACTAAGCCACGTCTCCAGCCCAGATTTGTATTTTCTTTAATGATACCACACTTTAGATTTCTAATTAAAAAATGTGAAAATGACATCTTTAAGGCTGCTCCATGTTGTGGGTCTAATCTTGCTATCGATTTCCGCAGGCATGTTTTTGGGTTAAATGAACAGTTATGGAGGATTTGAAACTCTTCAATGATTGATTTTTTTTTTCACCTTCTAGATGAGCGACTGAGTAGGAGCTTAATGAAAGGCAGCCATTTCACACAGTTCTCTGAATGTGAATGCTTTTAGATTGCCACCCTTCTGACCCCAGCTAGTTGGGTCTCTGCCACCACCTATTCCTTTGGAAAAGGTTTTTCATAAATTTTAAAAAGTGTATTTTATTTTTATTTATTTATTTAAGAGTGACAGAGAGAGAGAGAGAGAGAGAGAGAGAGAGAGAGAGAGAATGGGCATGCCAGGGCCTCCAGCCAGTGCAAACGAACTCCAGATGCATGTGCCTCCTTGTGCATCTGGCTTACATGGCTCCTGAGGAGTCGAACCTGGGTCCTTTAGCTTTGCAGGCAAGCACCTTAACCACTAAGCAATCTCTCCAGCCCTAGACAAGGCTTTTTCAAATGGAGACCCTGTATACCAAGAGGTCTTGGAGAGCAGGAGGGAGGATTTAAGCTTCTCTATAGTTCACTGATCAAGTAACACTAGACACTTCTCCGGTGAAGCTCAGTAAGTGAGCTTAGAAGTAGTGTTTCCAGGGCTGGAGAAATGGCTCAGTGGTTAAGCACTTGCCTGTGTAGCCTAAGGATCCCCGTTCAAGGCTCGATTCCCCAGGACCCACGTCAGCCAGATGCACAAGGGGGCACATGCCTCTGGAGTTCGTTTGCAGTGGCTGGAGGCCCTGGCATGCCCATTCTCTCTCTCTCTATCTACCTCTTTCTCTCTATGTCTGTTGCTCTCAAATAAATAAATAAAAATAAACGAAAAAATTAAAAAAAAAGAAGTAGTGTTTCCAATCCCATGGGGCCTAGACATGACTCCCACTCCAGCCAACAGCCAGACTGCTCCTGCCTAGACTCTGAGCCAGATCCACCTGACTAAGCTTCCCCTGGGCTTCTGACCCACAGAAATTGGGTGCTCATCATGGGTGCATCTAACTGTACATTTTAGAGTGATTTGTAGTGTAACAATAGGTGAGTAATAGCCATTTGGGATGTGGGACGTGGCCGTAATAAAAATACAACCTGCGGACAAGAACTTCATAAAAGAAGATACCTAATCATGTGTATATCAAAAGAAGGTCATCATTAGTCACCAGGAAAACACGTATTAAAAACCACGGTGAATACCCACTCTACACCCACCAGAAAGGCTAAAATTAAAAAGACTGACAATTCCACATGTTTGATGAGGACGTGGAATGACTGTGATTCTCACGTATTGTAGGGAAACGGCACAGCCCCTTTGAAAAACGAATGAGGTTGCCATAAACCGGTGCCATTGACTTAGAAAGTAGATCTATACCAAGAGAAATGATGGCGCATGTTGAAGAAAGGAAGAGGGCGTCAGAGTCAGCCGCCGTTTCTCTCATTTATGGTTCGAAGCTGCAAGGAACGCAGCCCTCTGCAGAATGGGCGAACAAACGCTGATTTATTCAGGCAATACTGAGCCACTGCTCTGTGCAAATAAAGGAATCAGGCACCCAGCAACTTGGAAGGGTTTCAAAAGCTTTGTTTTACACCAGAGTTATATGGCTCCTGTATACACCATTCAAGACCAGGCAAAACAAACCTATCACAATAAAAATGAAGTTACCTCTGTTGGTCAGTTATATTAACCAAAAGGTAGGAGAAATTCTCTGGGCTGATTTTTTTAATCTGGATGGTAGCCTCGCTGAGCTATCCAAATGGAATTGGAAAAAAAAAAAATCACAAAAGCATACCCTTCAGATTGTATTCATTTTCAGGTTGGGAGATAGTTTCAGCAGGAAAAGTGTTTGCCTTAGCAGCATGAAGGCCTGAATTTGATCCCTAGAACTCCATGTAAAAAAGCCAGGTGTGGCCGGGCATGGGGGCGCACGCCTTTAATCCCAGCACTCAGGAGGCAGAGGTAGGAGGATCGCCGTGAGCTCGAGGCCAGCCTGAGACTACATAGTGAATTACAGGTCAGCCTGGGCCAGAGTGAAACCTTACCTCAAACAAACAAACAAACAAGCCACGTGTGGCCCTGCGTGCTTGTAATCCCAGTACTGGGGAGGCAGAGACACATGGATCTCTGGGGCTTGCTGGCCAACCTGTCTAGCCTAGTTGGTGAGATGCAGATCACTGAGAGACTATCTCGAAATAGATGGATGGCATTCCTGCAGATGACACTCGAGGTTGTTCTTTGGCCTCTGCATGCATGCACACATAGGATCATGAACACTCACACACCCTCCACATGAATACAGACATATACAAGCACACACAAAAGATGTGTTCATATTCTTATATGTAAGTTATGTCTTCACATATAGCAAAAAACAAAATCAGGGCTCGAGAGATGGCTGAGCGGTTAAGGCGCTTGCCTCTGAAGCCTAAGGACTCACATGTTCAACCTGTCTGTAGGTCCCACATAAGCCAGATGCACAAAGGTGAGGCAAGCGCAAGGTTGCACATGCCCACTAGGTGGCACAAGTGTCTGCCGTTCGATTGCAGTGGCTGAGGCCCTGGAGTGTCAGTTCTCTCTCCCTCCATCTCTCTCTCTCTTACAAACACACACACACACACACACACACACACACACACACACTCTCTAAAATACATAAATAGGGCTGGAGAGATGGCTCAGCGGTTAAGCGCTTGCCTGTGAAGCCTAAGGACCCCGGTTCGAGGCTCCATTCCCCAGGACCCACGTTAGCCAGATGCACAAGGGGTGTCTGGAGTTCATTTGCAGTGGCTGGAAGCCCTGGCGCACCCATTCTCTCTCTCTATCTCCCTCTTTCTCTGTCTGTCTGTCGCTCTCAAATAAATAAATAAAAATTTAAAATAAATAAATAAAATACATAAATAAATAAAATAATTTTAAAAAAACCCAAAGTCTTTTCTGTGACCTGAAAGGTCACATTGTTGGCTCCTCTGATTTCCTCTCCTTACACCCTGCCCTGAATCGGCTGCCACCTCAGGGCCTTTGCCCTGACTTCCCTCTCTCAGTACTCTCTGAACTCAAACATCCCCTCAACCAATCATCCTCCGGTTGATCCAGGGTCTCTGGTTGTCATGGCAATGGTTTTCTGCAAAACAGACTTCAGGCAAGGATTAAGTGTTAGTGCTTTATGTGGGAGGTACAATCCCACACAGCTGGTTGCTTTGTATTGTTTCCTAGGACTGCTGTAATAAAGTACCATCAACTGGGTCCTTAACAGAAATTTATTGTGTCATTGTTCTAGAGGCTGGTTCATAGTCAATGTGTAGCTAGGCCACACTCCCTCTCCCTTGCCTCTTCTGGTTTCTGGTGTTAGCAGCAATTCTTCCTCAGCCTGTAGGTGCCTGGCACTCCAATCACAGCCTCTCCATCACAAGGCCGCATTCTCCTAGTGTGATCAAAGGTTAGATTGGAGCCCACCTTAATGACTTCATCTTAACGGGATTATACTTGCAAAGACCTAGTTTCCAAGTAAAGTCACACTCAACATGTAATGGGGGTAAAGACAATAATGTACCATTTTTGGGCAACACAGACAGGCTGTGTGGAGAATCTGTGCCCTAGACCCATCCATTAAGAGGGAAAAAGTGACAGATTTGATCTGTCCTGTATCCTACAACCCCTGCTCGCATTGCGCATCAAAATTCATCGAGGGAAATTCAATCCTTAGCATTTCGGCCCCGTTGGCAGTTGCTCATGTACAAAGCCATATATGCCACTGGTCTTCTCATCTGTTTGCAAGTGACAAGAAGAGTCAGTTATCTTAGATGTGTGGCTAACGAGCCTCAGGAAGTGAACTCACTGGGTGCAAATAGGTCTGGCATAATCATGCCAGGGCCTTGGTCGGTAGGAGCGGCCAGGTGCATGTCCAAGGTTTGAACTACACAGCTCAGTGGCTGCTGAATCATCTCTGTGAGACTTCTGGGTCAATAGGCAGAAGAAATTGCGCACAGGGAGGTGGTGGGGGGTGGCTCTCATTTGCATTTGGAAGAGTTGATGAGGAGGAGGGCCTGGTCTGGTTACCCGGTAAAGAACCTGCCTTCCCATTTGGGCCTCCTGCTAAGCCACCTGAGTTATGGTTTCTCTCCAGATCTCACGGGCACTTCTCAATGAGAAGTGTCTAGCCCATACCTTCTTTTTTTAGTTGTGGTGGCACCTTACTGTGGAAGTGAAAGTTAATGTCACCTAGTCAAAGGTGCTTGGCTCCTTATTATTTTATTAATCAACCTTTTACATATTTTCCTATAAATGGCAATCCTCCATTTTCCTTCTTCCCAGTTCTGCATGCTCTTGATTTAATATGATCAATATGACCTTTAGTCACATTCTCTCTTTCCTGTGCTTATTTTCTCTGTGAAATCCTCTATATAAAGTCATCTATTTTTGAAGTCTGTAGGAACTCATATTGGATTATAGATGAAAAGGATATTGAAACAAATACTATGTGGCTATAATCCACTTGAAAGTCTTTTCATGGTGATTTTCCCCTATTAGCATGAAATATGTCTATAAGGCAGGCAGAGATTTTCCAAGTTGAAGAGCATTCTATGTGTCACTCCCATAATATCAAAAAGCAATGGCGCCTTGGTATTTCACCAAGACAGAGCGATCTCATGACAAAATAGAACTAAGAGTAAAGCTATGAGATGTGTTCCCAAGTTCATTACTGCAACTCTACCAACTCTACCTGAGGCAGTGGCAGCCAGCAAGAGCATGCAGGGTCACATGGTTTCGCGGAGGAAGGCTTGGCCATGGGTGGAGTGTTGAGCCCTGATTGGTCCTTGAACCTAGTTTGGGCCAGCATGATTTGCATATCAATAAATTCTCATCCGGGTTTCCAGAGACATCCCTTCCAGGATGGTCAGGTAGGGCACTCAGGCTCTTCTACTGCCACCTCCCAGGCAGGCAAGGAGCTATATGCACGTAAATGAATACAGTGTAACTGCCAATAAATAAATGAGGTCAGTATGCTCAGCACATAGTTGTACTTCCAAGGTAAAAGATTCTGCTTTTAGTACTTGCTTCTGTTACTAACCAAGTCACATATTTTAACCTGGAATTTTCTGCTTTTCAGTTGCAAGTGTATTTTAACGATGACTGGTGACTTAATACTTCATCTTTCTGTAAAATAACGGAGTATAACTTCACTTACTCTCTTCATAAGGAATAAAAAAACGGAGGCTTACATTAGTCCTGCATGAATCTGGTGGTTGAAGACAATCTCCCCACACAAGACATAATCAAACCTATTAGTTTTCTAGTTCTTACGGTATTCAGTTGTTGGTTTTAATTCCAGTGCACTAACCTTGGGTATATCTAAAGTAGAATTAAGACTAAACAGGTAAATCTTCCTTAATTTAATTGACATTTTAGTTGTTTGTTTTCTCCAAGGTAGGGTCTCACTCTAGCTCAGGCTGACCTGAATTCACTATGGAGTCTCAGGGTGGCCTGGAACTCATGGCAATCCTCCTACCTCTGCCTCCTGAGTGCAGGGATTAAAGGTATATGCCACTATGTCCAGCTTAATCGACTTTCTTTTTCACTTTTTTATTTATTTAAGAGAGAGAGAGGAGAATGGGTGCACCAGGGCCTCCAGCCACTGCGAACAAGTTCCAGATGCATGCACCACCTAGTGCATCTGGCTCACTTGGGTCATGGGGAAATCGAACCTGGATCCTTAGGTTTCGCAGACAACTGCCTTAACCGCTAAGCCATTTCTCCAGCCCCTTAGTTGACTTTTTAAATATATATATATTTTTATTTATTAGAGAGAGAGAGAGAAATTGAGAGAGAATAGCTACATCAGGGCCTCTTGCCACTGCAAAAAAAACCAGACACATGCATGTGCTACCTTGTGAATCTGGCCTTATGTGGTAGGGGGAATTGAACCCAGGCCATTAGGCTTTGCAAGATAGCACCTTTAACTGCTGAGCCATCTGTCCAGCCCCTTAATTGACCCTTATGCCATAATAATACAGATACAAAAAGCAAGCCAAAACAAAATGTCTACTTCTAAAACCTACAAAGAAATTTTAATAATGCCTAATTTAGTGTCATAAAGATTGAGGTTCTAAACATGGGCTATTTGTAATTTTGCCTTATCACTGAAATTAAAAAAAAAAACCACAGTTATTGTCAACCAAGTTTTAGCCATTTCCTATGTCCCTATTATTGTTTTAAAATTTTAATCCAACTATATTCCTCCCAAATGAACACATCTTCAAAGTTTTAAGTCAAAACCGCAGCATTTCTAATATAACCCACAAATTGGGGCTCTCCCAAGCAGATGGGTTTTAATTACACGTTTCTTCTTTGGAAAGCTCAAGGGCCCACGAGCAGTACTTTTCTAATGAGTGTGGGATTCCTTACAACTCCCAGGTGAATAGCCTTGCTTGGAAAGGCAATTGTCTAGGTTGAATAGGAACGCATGCGGAAGGCATGCGAGAGGCAGCCGACTTGATTCGGCCTTTAGTAGCCTCAATCACAGATTTGACACTGCAAGTTTCAGCTGAGGCACGAAGTAGAGCAGATACGAAAATCCACAGTGAGATGCCCAAACACAGCTGCTCAGTCCAAACACCTAAGACCACGCGCTTGAGCCCAACACTCTTCACTCAGAGGAAGAGCAAGAAGTGCTCAGGAGGTAGAAACTGAAGCAGGTGTGTGAGGAGTTGTCGTAGTTTCCTGTGTCAACCTGACTGCACCAGGAGGTGCCCAGATTAGAAATTGTTCCAGGCCATTTGTATGTGTTTTTTTTTTTTTGTGTGTGTGTTTTTTTGAATGAATTTGGCATTCAGATTGGAGACAGATTAGGGGGACCCACCTCTCCCTGGGGTGCTGGGCAGGTGTTAAGAAGCATTGTTAAAGTTCTGTGCAACATGTTAAGATCATTGCTAATGATGAGTTCACACTGCAAGCATGCCTCCTGATATTCATTTTCCTGTAAACTGGCATGGATGTTGGAGATGGAACGATTCAACTCTCTAACTGGCTGATCACATCCTGTGTACGCAGCCATGGGAATTGAAACCAGGGCTTTGTGGAGGCGAGGCAAGCACTCTACTAACTGAGCTACGCTCGCAGTCCCTCCTGCTCTGCGTCTCAGCTCCTTTTACATCATCGTGCCCAAGCGTACAACGGAGAAACAACTTTAAGGGCAGGAAAGCTTTCTTTTCGCTCAGTTTCGGAGGGCTGTGTGCGTCCTGGCAGGGAAGGTACGGCACACAAGCTCAGCTCACATCACGACAGGCCAGGAAGCAGAGAGCAAGACAGGAAATTGCCATCAACTGGAGACCCGATCATGAGTCCAAGGGGAGCAGTTTAGATTTAAATCCTAACAGCCCAGGAACTGTGACAATGTCCAGGACTGGGGCCTCCTGACTTCCTAGGTCTACACAAGAACAGTAATACTTGTCACCAGAGTAAAAGTCCCAGTACCTGAGGTCTGCATACGAGATACAAGTTGTCGTGCTAGAATAGAAGCTGTCACCTCTGCAAGTCCCTGCTGCCACCACTTGCTGCTGCCAAATGCCAAAGGACACAAAAGCTTCCAGAGACCACCACGGGAGAGCTTCTTACCTAGTCACGGTTTCTTTTTCGGTAGTGTGAAAAGATTTCAGCCAGCTGAACGGTCATGGGTGGGTGAGGGGTGGGCTAGAGAGGAGAGCGCAGGTCTCCGTTCACCTGCGCGGTGGTCAGAGGACAACTTTCGGGTCACTCTTGGTCTTTCCGTCTCATCCGAGGCAGGGTTTCTCTCTCATCTTGCTCTGCTGCTGAGCTTTCTCTTTGCTCTTGTTCTCTGCTGCACTCACTGCAAGATTCCAGAAAATCATCCCGTCTTCCCCTCGCCCTCCCCCCATCTCATCAGTAGTAAGAGCACAGAAGCCCACCATGGGCACCCAGCCTTGAGCAGCGAGCACTTTATCTGCTGAGACATCTCCCTATGCCAATGAAAAAAAATTTTTGAACATGCATTTTTTCATTCCAAGTAGAAAACAACCTATAATCTATTAATATTTTCAAGTTTTTAATGAATATATTTATATATGTGCATATGTGATATACATAATTGAATAAAGGCCTACTAGTTCTATTTTTGTGCTTATGAGATTATTTATTTATTTA
The DNA here is from genome assembly GCA_036346955.1 of Dipus sagitta. NCBI lineage: Eukaryota > Metazoa > Chordata > Mammalia > Rodentia > Dipodidae > Dipus > Dipus sagitta. Next base: position 66,073,290 of record CM070774.1, on the reverse strand, counting down.
CTAGAGAGAGAGAGACAGAGACAGACAGAGAATGGGCACAAATTTATTTATTTACTAGAGAGAGAGAGAGAGAGAGAGAGAGAGACAGACAGACAGACAGACAGACAGACAGAGAGACAGACAGAGAATGGGCACACACCAGGGCCTGTAGCCACTGTGCATCTTTTAAAAAATATTTATTTTTATTTATTTACTATAGACAGAGAGAGAAAGAGAGAGATAGGGAGAGAATGGGTGCATCAGGGCCTCTAGCTATTGCAAACGAACTCCAGATGCATGTGCCACCTTGTGCATCTGGCTTACATGGGACCTGGAGAATCGAATCTGGATCCTTAGGCTTTGTGGGCAAGCACCTTAACTGCTAAGCTATATCTTCAGCCCCAGTGTATCTTTTTAAAATAGAAAAGTTTAGAATGAAATGCACGAAAACATTAGCAGTGTATCTCTAGGTGACAGAATTACAGGTAATTTTCACTTTTTCCCTCATAGTGATCTTTTCAATCCCCACAAAGATCAATGCAAAATCTTTTCTCCCATTAGGTAAGTTTATTATTTTTATATATTTTTTTACTTTTAGTAGTTAAAAAAATTCTTTTTGTTTATTTATTTGAGAGTGACAGAGAGAAAGAGGCAGAGAGACGCACAGAGAGAGAGAGAGAGAGAGAGAGAGAGAGAGAGAATGGGCGCACCAGAGCCACCACCCACTGCAAACTAACTCCAGATGCGTGCGCCCCCTTGTGCATCTGGATAACGTGGGTCCTGGGGAATCGAGCCTTGAACCCGGGTCCTTAGGCTTCACAGGCAAGTGCTTAACTGCTAAGCCATCTCTCCAGCCCTATTTTTAGTAGTTTTATTGTGATATCATTTGCATGCTATACCATTTGCTCATTTTAAACATACCATTCAGGGATTGTTAAGACATTTTATAACATATGTCTTCTATCATTGTAGTTTAATTTTAGTCATTTCCTTGGGCTCATTGGCAACCTTGCCCTCTTCCTATGCCTCAGCTCCAAGAAACCCCCAATCTAATACATAAATTTTTCTTTTCTGGATAGTTCTCACAAATGGAATCATTCCATGTATGGTCTTTTTGGTATGGTCTTAATTTGTGTTCTTTTAAAGAATGAGAGAAGAATATTCTTTGATTCTTTGCTTTTCCCATTAGAACCCAAACAAAATCCCTGGTCTTCTCCTCTTCGTTAATAGTGTCGTTAGTCAGGAACAGCTTCTATATGTTTGTAGCTCTTGACCAACAACCATCCCTTCCAGCCATGAACAGTAAACTTGTACCTCAGGGGATCTTTACTTAAAAAAAAAAAGTCCCTGGGACTTTCCCTATTATATTAAAAAGTATATAACTTGGCACCTAGGTAATCATTTTAGACATGTCATACTCTCATTCCATTGTCAGAAACAGTGCCACCATCACTGAGGGTGAAGGGCTTTGGAATCAGACAGACACACCCACCTTCATTACAAGGGTGTCAGCTCCCCTTTCCTGTGCTTCAGTGTCCCGGTGACTGACTGGAATCTTCCTCCAGGGCTGGATGGAGTCATGTGCGTGCTCTAGAAAAGCTAACGATTATTCTAGATACTCCTTAAGTATTTCTTCTGCTTCTCTGTAAGGGAAAGCAGAGTTTCCATGCACAAAACAAAGTCCTTGCAATTCACCAAACCAGAGTCCCTTGAAATGAGTGGGATACTCCTTTGGGGGGGGGGGTGGGTCTCACATCACAGCAAGCAGGTTGTCCATGTCTTCCTCCAAGCCAGTCAAAGTGCTGATAATTAAAAATCTTCAGTATTTTGTTACATTTTCAAAGATAGTTTTTGTTCTTTGTGGAGCAGTGCCCCTCTGGCCCCACATCTTTGAATGTGCTGGGGGTTAGATGAGAAGAGCCAGGTAAAGAATATTACCCAGGGGTCCAACACTCTGGAGATTCAATAATCAGGGACTATTCTTAGCACTGTGGATACCATAGCCATTCTGAGCCTCTATATAATGACGGGTAACGTGCTGTCTTTTTCCCTCTTCTTCCTCCTGAATGTTTTCCGAGGCATTTTAAGCAAGCTTGTGGTGAGCTTGAAATGTTCCAGTGGCTCTCTGATGTCTTTATATATGAAAATATGTAGGCAACACATTCCTTCCTTCATACCTGTATCGCAAAAGAGCCACAACTAAACACTGTTGGCAATCTTTACATGGTTCAGTGTATTAAACGCTGTTCATGTTAAACATAAGACCAGAACAGGATGAAGGGCAGCTGAGAGACAGGCCCTGAGTGGGGAGGTGAGGCTGGCTGGTCTGAAACCAGATCCTAGCTATTGAATGAGGGAAAAGGAAAGTTAGTCCTGGAGCTCCTTAAGATCCAGGATGTTTTATTAGAATAAAAACATTCCAGAAAGCATATCTACTGTTTTCTTCACCACAGGCCCCTGGGGCCTTCCCTGGACAGGGGTGGGCAGGGGAGAAGAATATGAATAGCAAGGAAAGCAAAACCACATAGCTCTTTCCCGTCCTGTCCATCCCCACAGGCATGCCATCGATATCAAAGCAGGACTTGGAGTCAGTGCACTGAACTCCTCCCCCAAATTCCTGAACAACCATCTCCTGAATTGGTTTTTGGCAGAGTGTGGCTGAACATCTTCTAGGCATAATATTTGCTGCGAATGCCTACAGGTAACAGACACACTTAAGTCCATTCTCAGCCCTGGCTTGGTGACCAGGAAATGCCATGGTGGGAGCAACCATCCAAGATGATGGAGCGCCTTGGGTACTTACCCTCCACACCTGTAACTTCAATTCTTTTGGGGGCCCCAGCACTCCCCATTCTTTTTTTTTTTTGAAAATATATTTATTTATTTGAGAGAGAGAGAGAGGGAGAGAACGAGGAGATACACAGAGAGAGAATTGGCGCGCCAGGGCCTCCAGCCACTGCAAACGAACGCCAGACACATGCGCCACCTTGTGCATCTGGCTTGCATGGGTCCTGGGGAATAGAACCTGGGTCCTTTGGCTTTGCAGGCAAGCGCCATGACAGCTAAGCCATCCCTCCAGGCCCACTCCCCATTCTTCATAGTGTTTCTTTTTGTCATGCAGGCGACGGAGCAAGTCCAAGCAAGGGTCAAGGCCAAGACCTCAACTTGCCAGCCTCTGTCACGTCTGGCCCCCTCCCTCACCTCCTGCCTCTCACCACGACTGGCGCTGCCAGCTCCCTGCCATCGCAGCCCCTCCTCAACCTTCAGGCCAGAGGGTTCTCCGGGGGGGGGGGGTCTACACTCAAGGGTCCCGGATGTCCCTATAGTCGCAAGCAAGCTTCCCCAAGCTCTGCCCTCCATCTCCCCTGGAGCCGCCGGCCAAGGTGAGCCCAGAAGCTGCTAGCAAGTTTTGCCAAGTGCTGAGGAGGACTAATGGGTTTCTAAGGAAACCGAGAGGCAGCAGCCATTTTAGTGACATTTGCTGTATGAAAAATATATGGACACGGACATCCCCCCTCCCCACGCGCACCCGCGCGGCCTCCCTCTCCTCTTCCCAGGCTCCGAGGTGAGGGTGGGGGCGGGGCGCAGGTCTTCCGGGGAGGGGGGCGGAGGGCACGCAGAGGTCACCTGTCACAGGTGACCGCTCGCCCGGGGCCGCCCCTCCTCCGGCGCGCCCGGCTGGACCTCGGGGCTCCCCTCCCCGGGGCGCGCCGCACTGCAGCGGCGGGGACGGCGGCGGCGGCGGCGGCGGCGCGCGCGGCTGGGCCTCCGGGTGCCGGCGTCCCGCCCCTCGGGTCCCCTCCTCCCGCGGGGAAGAGGGCGGAGGAGGCGCGGGGCGGAGCGGGGTCCGCGGGGCGCCGGCGGGGCGGAGGCGCAGCGAGCGCGGGAGGTCGCCGCAGCCGGGGACAGCGCTGCCCAACATGGTCGCTGCGCACGCTGCCCATTCTTCTTCCTCGGCCGAATGGATCGCCTGCCTGGATAAAAGGTACCTGCGGCAGGGTCGCCACCATCCATCCGATCCGATCGGGGAACCCCCCCCCCCACGTACACACACTCCCCCCTCCCCACCCGAGACCCCGGCGGACACGGTCACCCCCGGACCGGCCGTGTCTCCGGACCTGGGCGCAGCGGGGTCAGGGTCCTCGAGCAAGGGGAGGGGGCCGAGGTCCTCGTCCCGACGCGGGAGGACAGGGCCCCCGCATCTCGTGGGGGTGCCATCGTCAGGAGGTTATTCCACATGGTGGGGAGAAGACAGCATCGTTGGGTGGGGGGGGGAGGTCAGGGTGCCAGCCGGTCCCCAGCCCCCTCCAGCCCCTGCAGACCCCACTCTTGGGTGGGTGGGTGTTATTTTCTCTTGGCATCACGGGACGGAAGAAGGGATCCGAACCCATCTTCGGGCGATTCAGACCGTCAGGGGTGAATGTCATTGAAGTTTCCAAGAGGGGCGGGGGCTCAGGCAGGTGCACTGTAATAGTCTTCTTTTTTTCTTTCTCCGCGTTCCTGAAAACAAAGTGCGAGGGACACAGTGGATCTCCCAAGTCCCTGGCTGGAATCCACAGCTCTCCCCGCCCCAGCCCCCCAGTCCCTTGCTCAAGGTCTATGTTAGGAAGGTCATGCTGCAGGGAGACGGCTTCCGTCTCAACACCTGCGCCTCCCCCCAAAGACCCCTACTCTTAAAGAAACCAGTTAAACCACAGCCTGTGTTAACACTCTCTGTGGATGGTGCCGCGTGTGACAACGATTGCGGTTGTCTCCAGGTTCTGACAGCATAGTTTTCTGTTTGTCCAGATGAACAGGAAACAGTGCACAGTGTGCTAGCAATTATATAGTTTATTACCCCGACGAAAAGGTGAGGCAAGTGAACTTTTATTAAAGAAAGGAGCAAGAAACCTTGAGGAGGCAACTGTCTCAGAATTTCAGAGTTTGGTGCAGAAAGAAAGGCTGGGATTCGCCTCTCTGCAGCTATCTGCATGACATCTCTATTTGCATTTGTGTGAAATATTTTGTGCTCTGCCATATTGAAAATGTTTCAATGAACAGATTCTTCAGCAGATCAAACTTGAGGATCTGAAGTGAGACGTGCTATGCATACTCTGCTATTATAGGCCTTTGATGGAAAATATTAAGTAATTTGAGAAAAGCTAAATATAGCTCATTTGAATAACTTAATATGAGAAACAATCTTGACTTTCAATTACCACACAGTAACAAGGTTTCCTTTCTTTCTTTCTTTTTTTTTTTCTTGGCAAGCATTGCCCTATTTATGTCTAAAATGATGTGCACTAATATTAGAAGAATTGCATGCAGTAAATAGTAAGACAATTGAAGTGATGGTTAATCATACAGAATTATGTTTAGGAAACTAAAAGCAGATTTAAGTGTAGAGCCTGCTAATGGGATAAGTAATCTAAATTTAGTACTTTGGGGAAAAGTGAATTATATAAAACAAGAGACAATCAGGAGCTCTCACTTAACCTGTGACTAGTGCATCCTCATGAGAATTTTAGATAATAAACACCATCCTTCTTCGGGCAAAAGTGTATAGCATATCACTTTTTGAACACTCAGTCATTCACTGGAAACCCCTTTAGTCGATAAGTACTTATGATAGTCACAGAGCAGTACTCATGTACGTAGAATATATCTCACATTTTTTTCATCATGTGTATCTGCCCGTTTGGAGTGGATTTTTTTCAGAACGTGGCACTACAGTGCCATGTCACCATTCATAACAGGGCACACAAGCTCCTGGGAAGAAGACGCGACCACTGCTGAGCCTGGCATGAGTGAGATGCTGGGGAGTGAGCAGATCGATAAGTTGAGGGGGTTAGGCCCAGAGCTGTCACCAGTTCTAATCTCGGATCCGACACTTCTACCGCCTGTTTGAAAAATGAGGCTAGGACTCTCAAGTTGAGCTCCTCAGGGTGAGTGGGCAACGGAAAGAGGAGGAGGACGGTGTGAGCGCTGCGCGAGCTGGGAGAGGCCATGCAGGCATTTCATTTTGTGATATGAAGACAGCCTGGCCTGCTCAGAGGCCTTGATGCCTGAACCCCAGCGCACGGCACCGTAGGCGGGGCAGTCTCAGTGCAAGGGGGCGGGCGGGGGCTTGTTTTGCAGTCGCATTTTCAGTTTGCCTGTTTATTTTTAAGGCGAGAGGGAAGGTCGAGCATGCGCGTGGAAACTGGCTGGGGACGCCCCCCAGTGACACCCTCCTTCGTGGTGACACTGCTCTTAATACGTCTGAGAAATGCAATGGTGATATATATTCCAGGCACTACACGGGCATTGGGGACGCGGCGGAAAAATGAGAGCCAGCTTATTGCCTTGGGGGGGCTGGGTGCTAAGAGGCCGGGATAGCTGCTTAAACAACTGACCACACAGCAGTGATCAGAGCTTTAATGGAGCTGTGTAAAGTGCTCTGGGAATCCAGTGGACACAGTGGTCAGGCCTGGATATCAGGGGTTGAGGGACATTTTCCAGAAAGACAACAGGGAGGGCATGCCAGGCGGAAGAGCAACGTGAGCAAGGGCACACGCAGATGTGGCAGAGGCGTGCACCTCGCCACCTAGCATCAACTCCTCTAGATGACAGGAACGTGAGCTCTGTTTACAAGGTTTATATCATGCTTATTTTCAAGTCTGCAAAGAAAAGAAGGAACGGTGTACAATACTGGGACCTTTTAACTGGAGCACAGGAAGGAAGTTCACCGAGACATTGTAGTTCACAGAGGCGAGGGTCAACTGATGAGGGTCATGGACAGCTTGGATAAAGAAGAGCTGCAGAACTGGAAATAGAAAAGGGAATGCCAACAAGAGAGTCTACTCGAGGGAGGAAGTATGCAATGAAAGTAGAAGTGAAGGGCTGGAGAGATGGCTCAGTGGTTAAGGCACTTGAATGCAAAGCCTCACAACCCCTAGTCTGACTCCCCAGTACCCATGTAAAGCCAGAGGCACAAAGTGGTGCGAGCATCTGGAGTTCGTTTGCAGTGACTGGAGGCCCTGGCACACCCATTCTCTCTGTCTGCCTCTCTTCTATTCCTCTCTGCTTGCTAATAAATAAGTAAAATACCTTGTTTTGTTTGTTATTTATTTATTTATTTGATAGAGAAAGAGGGAGAGAGAGAGACAGACAGACAGAATGGGTGCGCCAGGGCCTCCAGCCACTTCAAATGAACTCCAGACATGTGCGCCCCCTTGTGCATCTGGCTAACGTGGGTCCTGGGGAATGGAACCTGGGTCCTTTGGCTTTGCTGGCAAACGCCTTAACCGCAAAGCCATCCCTCCAGCCCTAAAATATCTTTTTTTAAAAGAAAGGAAGAAAGAAAGAAAGAAAGAAAGAAAGAAAGAAAGAAAGAAAGAAAGAAAGAAAGGAAGGAAGGAAGGAAGGAAGGAAGAATGGAAGAGGGCTGGAGAGATGGGTTAGAAGTTAAGCCTAAGGACCCAGGTTCAACTCCCTAGAACCCATATAAGCCAGATGCACATGCATCTGAAGTTCATTCGCAGTGGTGCACCCATTCTCCATGCCCCCCTCTCTGCCTCACCCCTCCTCTTTCCCTCTCTCTCAAATAAATAAATAAAAACAGATTTCTTAAAAAAAAAAAAAAAAAAAAAAAAAAAAAACAAAGAAAGGAAGAAAGTCAAGTGAAGCCAACCAAGAAGGAAAACCCAGCCTCAGAAGCGTCTGCTTGACATGCCTACAGCCTTCGCATAGAGGACAATGACGTGTAAATTTGCAGGTGGAGAAAGGAGCTGAGAAAGAAAATGTAAAACTTCCTTTCTGCATCAACCATTTCTGAGCGTGGACTGTGGTGGAACCGAGGAGATGAGTATCCAGAAACTCTAACCCTAAAATCAGGAAGATGTCAGGTGTTTGGATGGATAGACCAACATTGAGAAAGTCTTAGCACACACATTGGTACTGCCATGGCTAGCTTGCGTCCTCCCTCCTCGCCCTCAGCAGTGATGATTACTTAGGAGTGAATTATGTAATTCCATTTGGGATTTAATAAGAATAAAATGTAGGGCTAGGCCAGGCGTGGTGGTGCATGCCTTTAATTCCAGCGCTTGGAAGGCAGAGGTAGGTGGATCACCATGAGTTCGAGGACACCATGAGTGAACATAGTGAATTCCAGGTCAGCCTGAGCTAGAGTGAAATCCTACCTCTAAAAACAACAACAACAACAACAACAAAGTAGGGCTAGGGAGATGGCTCTGGCACGTAAGAGTGCTTGTCTGCCCCACAAGCATGGGGACCTGAGTTCCGTTGTCTGCACCTGTATTAAAAGCCAAGCTGTGACCACTGTCCTGAGATGGTGTGTGGGGCGTGTGTGTGTGGTGGTGGTGGGAACAATCAATGGGAGAATGAGTGGGGCTTGCTGATCAGTCAGACTGACTGCAGAACAGCAGCTCAGGTCAGTGAGAGACTGTCTCAAGAAACAACATGGAGGAGTGATAGTGGACTCCACTGTCTACCTCTGGCCTTCACACATGTATGCACAAGGCATGCATAAGTGCACACATGTATATTCACATTACATATATACATGGCACATACACCCATCACACCACACGTACACTCCCACACACATATGTGTATGTGTGTGTGTGTGTGTATATATATATATATATATATATATATGTATGTATGTATGTATTTGTTTGTTTTAGGCGGGGTCTCATTCTAGCCCAGGCTGACCTGGAACTCATTCTGTAGCTCAGTCTGGCATCAAACTCACAGAGATCCTCCTACCTCAGTCTACTGCGTGTGGGAATTAAATGCAGGGGCTGCCATACCCAGCTCCCCAAAAGATATGTAGAATGTTGCTTTTTAGTGTGATACTGTTGTTTAATTTTAGTGAAAGTTTTCCCCCAAAGCTTGTAAGTTGGCCACCTGTGGACGACAAGGCTATTTCTGGGGCATGGCTGTCATGATTGGAAAGGGAGCATTACAAAGAGACAAGCACCACAGTGTGTTCACATGCGTTTGGTGAGCCGTTGCCTATTTCAGTCACCAGAGAGCAGGAATCGGCAAACTATGGCCTGGGGCTGGTTGGACAGCTGTCTGCAAATCTCCTAAGCTAAGTAGGGTTTGAGAATTCTTGACTGATTGGAAAATAAAATAACAAGAGTAATATTCCATGACCCATGAAATTTGCACGAAATTCAAATTTCAATGTTCATCAACTGTTTTACTGGGGCACAGCTGCACTTACTCAGTGACTTGTCTGTGGCTCTGGCCATGCGGCGGTGGCACTGTTGAGTGGCTGTGAGGAGGCTTGTGGCCCACAGAGCTTCAAATATTTACCGTGTGAATCTTTACTGAAGAAGTTTGCCGTCTCTTGCCCTGCCTGAGAGAATCTCGCTAAGCAGTTGACAGCGAATCTCTGGAGATGAGAGGAAGGAGTTCACAACGTTTGGCTGCTTGTCCTTGAATGAAGTTCCACGGAGCTTGAGGGGAGTCCTCACAGGATTAAGTACTTGAGGACCACTGGATTTTCACAGGCCAGAGCAGGAATTAAGATGGCAAAATGTGAGGAAAAGATGGTGCTGTTGTGATCTTCTCTTATTAAAAAAAAAAAAGTTCCATGTGTGTGTGTGTATTTGTGCATGTGCACATGTGCGTGCACAAGTGTACACATGCATAGGAAGGCCAGAGGACAATCTGAGGTGAGGTGCCCTTTCTCAGGAAGGCCATCTGCCTGTTTTTTTTTTTTTTTTTTTTTTTGAGGTAGGGTCTCACTGTAGCTCAGGCTGTCCTGGAATTCACTCTGTAGTCTCAGGATGGCCTTGGACTCACAGTGATCCTCGTACCTCTGCCTTCCAAGTGCTAGGATTAAAGGCGTATGCCACCGTGCCCAGCTAATCTACCTTTTTTTGAGGCAGTGTTTTTCAGTAGCTTGGAACTCACTACTCAGGCTAGACTGGCTGGCCAGTGAGTCCCAGTTATCCTCCTGTCTCCACCTCCCCAGTGTTGGGGTTACAGGCTTACATCATTACTGAGCATCTCTTACACGGGCTCTGGAGATCCATCTGAGATCCTCATATCTGCAAGGCAAGCGTTTTGCCAACTGAGCGAGCTCACCAACTCAAGGTTGTGATCTTTTAAGAGCAGCTGAGGAATTTTCTTTTAAGCATCCTTATCTTACTTGAAGAATACTTCTTAGATGGCTCCTTTCCATGTGCCTTACTCCCATATAGACGGATGGCTATTTTGATGTGGCTGAATGAGAGCGAAAGGAACCAAGGACCACATTTGCTAAAACCAGTATGTTTTGTAGGACACCTGGTGTGAGAAGATGGCTCAGACATCAAAGAACAACAGGCATGGTTCCACCCTGCAGGGAGGGAGAAGATCAAAGAGGCACCCAGAACAGAACTGTGCCGGCACTGGGGGAGGGAGGGAGAGACTGCTGCCTACCAGGCAGGTCCCTGAGGATCGCTCCAATGCTTAGGGCTACTGTGCTGTCTGGGAACCCTGACTTATCTGCACATGATGAACTGATGCATCTTTCAGGGACAGATGCACAGGCACCAGTCTCTTGAGACCTTCAACCCTGCCAGGTCATTGATTTCACAATAAAATCTGCACGCCCAGAGGAGAGGACATGCTCATCCCTTGGCTAATGCATTCTTTCTGGAGGCCGGCTGAGTGGGAAGTCCAGTTGTTAGCAGAAGCACATCTCATGCCTTTCTAAAGAGAAGCAGAGGAACTGCCAGGAGGTCAGGGTGCTTCCTTCGGCTCCTGCCTGCAGAGCCCGTTCTGTTCCTAGAGCCCCAGAGCCTGGGATGTCAATTCAGGACAGCTTGGCTGGCACCTCTTCCAGTGAGGTGACCATCGCAAGTGCTGCCACAGCACACCGTGTCCAACACTGTGATAAGACAAGTCAGGCTCTGTGGCGACTGCTCTCTCGTTCTCTCTTCATACCCTTCACTTTTATTGTACCCATCCCTTTGTCTCCAGTGTCTGCGCAGTGCCCTATCGAAGGTGCTCCCAGGGCCAGGCTGAGATGGCCACATGCAGCTATCAGGCCAGCGTGATGTCTGCAGGCCTATGGCAGGGTCTTGCCTGGGAACGATGCAGGTGAACATTGTGAGCAGCCTGCTTTCTGGTTCCTGGCTGATGCAAATCCTGTTTTCTTTAAATATTTTATTTTAGGGCTGGAGAGATGGCTTAGCGGTTAAGCGCTTGCCTGTGAAACCTAAGGACCCCGGTTTGAGGCTCAACTCCCCAGGACCCACGTTAGCCAGATGCACAAAGGGGCGCATGTGTCTGGAGTTCGTTTGCAGTGGCTGGAGGCCCTGGCGCACCCATTCTCTCTGTGTCTCTCTCTCTGCCTCCTCTTTCTCTGTCTGTCACTCTCAAATAAATAAATAAATAAATAAATAAAATGAACAACAAAAAAGTTAAATATTTTATTTTTATTTATTTAGGAGAGCGAGATAAGAAGAGAGAGAATATGGGGACACCAGGGCCTCTAGTCACTGTGAACAAACTCCAGACGCATGTACCACCCTGTGCATCTGGCTTTACATGAGTCCTGGGGAACTGAACCTGGGCCCTTAGGCTTCACAGGCAAGTGCCTTAACTGCTTAGCCATCTCTCCAGCCTAAATCTGGTTTGTGGTAAAGAAAAAAGACATTTCATAACTGTTTTTGATATACTATTTGAAAATTCAACCCTTTTTATGGGAAATTTCATATCCAGAACAGTATGGTTCTCTTACACTGTCCCCTACCTGTGACAGTCATTAGCTCACAGCCAATCCTGCTTTGTCTCCATGCTCGCTCATCCCCACTGCTCCCAGGGTCATTTTGAGGCAGATTCCATAAACAGCCTTTGATCTATGAGTATTTCACTATCTTTAAAAGGTAAGGGTTCTTTATAAAGGAAATAATACTGCTATCATATATTTGAAAAATTGACATTTGGGTTGGAGAGATGGCTTAGTGGTTAAGGTACTTGTCTGCGAAGCCTAAGGACCGATGTTTGACTCTCTAGATCCTACGTTAGCCAAACGCTCAAAGGTAAGGCAAATGCAAGGTTGCATATGCCCACTAGGTGGCGCAAGAATATGGAGTTTGTTTGCAGTGGCTGAGGCCCTGGCTTGCCAATTCTCTCTCTCTCTCTCTCTCTCTCTCTCTCTCTCTCTCTATATATATATATATATATATATATATATACACACACACACACACATATATATAATTGACATTTGCTGGGCTGGCCATGATGGGACACACACTACTTCTTCTCCTTCTCCTTCTCCTTCTCCTTCTCCTCCTTCTCCTCCTTCTCCTCCTCCTCCTCCTCCTCCTTCTTTTCTCTCTCTCTCTCTCTCTCTCTTTTTTTTTTGGTGGCACACACCTTTAATTCCAGCACTCAGGAGGCTGAGATAGAAGAATCACTGTGTGTTTAAGGCTGATCTGGGCTATAGGATGAGTTTCAGGTCAGTGTGAGACTTTGTTTTACAAAATAAAAACAAAAAACACAAAAAAGAAAAAGAATTAAATTGATATTAGTTCCCTAATATAATCAAATTTCAGATTTCACCATTCACCTTATAACTTAAGTTTGCATCAGAATCCAAATAATTTGTGTTCAGTTGTTTTCCCTATTTCTTGAAGAAACTGGTAATATTTTTTTTAGTCTGAGTTTTAACTGTCCCCCATGGTGTTTTTTAAAACATGTCCCTTTGCATTGTGTATATCCTGAACTTAGTATTTGGGTTCAGAGCTTGATCAAATTCAGATTTGATTTTTTTTTTTTTTTTTTTGGCTAGATCTTCAACAGAAAATAGTTCTATTATACAGTTCTGTCACAAGGTATATGACGTCTAGTGATCTCTGTGATGTTAGCAATATATTATTTTCAAGTTTAATGCCTGACATCTCTCTATTTGCAGCTTCTCAAGGACATCTTGCTGTGGCCTCAAATCTTTGGGAGCATATAATGCATATGTGTGGCATAGTTAAGGGTTAAATTCTGTAGCTAATTTCTCTTGCTGTGGTATTAGGAATTAGAGAGGGTCACATGGACGATGGTGTGTCCAAGGACCACTGGGCCCGTAGGAGGGCCAGTACCCTCTGCACGCCTCTTCCCAAGGCCCAGGCACCCAGATTGGCTTCAGGCAGATTTAAAGCCACCTTCATGCATCCTAAAAACAAGAGCGAAGAGAGTTGCCCTCCCGTATGTCTGGCCTAAGGAGTGCTGAGAGGCCAGGACAGAGGAAGAGGGTGGAAGTAACTGGGTGGGGAGGATGGCTGACACGGAGAAGCAGCCACATACCTGGAGGGGACCAGAGACAGGCTGAGACAGCGTCAGCGTCAGCACAGCGTCCAGATGGCCATGTTGACTCAGCTGCAGCCCTGTGCCAGGGCTGTGTCCCTGCCGAAAAGAAAAACAATGCTGTAGCTCCTCTCTTTTCCCTTCATGCGTGCTCTTTCTCCGGGCTTGTAGCCATCGCTTTTGCTTCAACTGTGTACATCACCTAAGTGTCGTGTCCTTGGCATATGTTTTAGACCAGGTGCAATTTTTTTTTTCTCTCCATTAGATGTTCTTTTTTTTTTTTTTTTTGAGGTAGGGTTTCACTCTAGCTCTAGCTCAGGCTGACCTGGAATTCACTATTTAGTCTCAGGGTGGCCTCGAACTCATGGCTGTCCTCCTACTTCTGCCTCCCGAGTGCTTGGATTAAATGCGTGCACCACCAGGCCCGACTCTTTTTGTTTTTTTGAGGTAGGATCTCATTCTAGCCCAGACTGACCAGCGTAGTCTCAGGGTGGCCTTGAACTCACGACAATCCTCCTCCCTCTGCCTCCCTAGTGCTGGGATTAAAGGCGTGTGACACCACACCCAGCTCTGTTGGATATTTTTGTGTGAATATCATTGGATATTCTTTTCTTAAAAGATTTATTTATTTATTTGAGAGAGAGAGAAAGAGGCAGATAGAGAGAGAAAGAGAATAGTACACCAGGGCCTCTAACAAACTCCAGATGCATGTGTCACCTTGTGCATCTGGATTTATGGGGGCACTAGGGAACCGAACCAGGGTCCTTAGCCTTTACAGGCAAGCCACCTAACTACTGAGCCATCTCTCCAGCAGATCATTGGATATTCTTGTGTGAATATCCTGTTGACATATGGTGGCAGACATCATTTTCCTGCACCAGCCTCTGCTATAGAGCAGAGGCTGGAGAAACAAATGTTGATTTTCTTGGTCTTCTTGGAGTTCAGGTGTCCATGTGACACAGTTGTGGCCAAATGCGACATAGCAGACGTTTACTGACGCCTTCCAGGAGAGGTCTTGCTTGACTCATGAAAGAATGAAGATAGCTGATAGCTCTTCTTTTCTTTCTGCCTAGAATGACACCCTGGGCCTGAGGCAGCCATCTTGTTATCCATATGGAAAGATCCAGAGAAAGGAGAAGTCCAGCCCTGACCTTGCTTAGCTGGTGAATCTCGATTTGGTAGTTGGGGAGATGGTTCAGGGCCTTGCAGGGCCTGGCACCCTAGTTGGGTTCCCCAGTACCCACATAAAACCAGATGCATAAAGTGGGGCATGCATCTGGACTTCCTTTGCAGGAACAAGAGACCTTGATGTGTCCATTTCTCTCTCTCTCTCTCTCTCTCTCTCCCCACTTTGTGCACAAAAATAAATTTAAAGAATGATCTGATCTAACAAGCTGATATGTGTCTAAATTTTTCACTTCTTTTAACACCCCCTTCTCATTATTTTCCTTCTTGCTTTTCTTTTTTATTAATGACATCATGATTCTATCATCCTCAAATCTTTTTACAATATTGTGTGTGTGTGTGTGTATACCATGGCCTCTTGCCACTGCAAATGAAAGCGAGATGCTTGTGCCACCTTTTGTGTCATGCTTTTGTGGTTGGATTGGGAATTGAGTCCTGGCCAGCAGGTTTTACAATCAAGTGCTTTTTACCACCCAGCCATCTTCCAGCCCCTCATTATGAAATCTTTAAAGTTAACTATATTCTTCCTTTCCTATGTCCTTTTTGACATCTAACCAGGCATCAACTCTTCCATTAGTCTTTATATTCTACTGCTGTATTTCAGCCCTTATCATCTAGGGCCCTTATTGTTTCCTGTTTGCAGTCTGAAAATGTGAAATATTCAAATCAGCTTTTTTTTTTTTTTAGGATTAGCTAGATCTGGATTCAAAGTTTATCAACTCTATCCACTAGCTGTGTAAACCAAGTTATTAATTTTAAAAAAGTTTTCTTTAAAAAATTTTTTGTTTACTTTTATTTATTTATTTGAGAGTGAACAGACAGACAGAGAGAAAAAGAGGCAGAGAGAGTGAGAGAGAGAATGGGCGCACCAGGGCCTCCAGCCACTGCAAATGAACCCCAGATGCATGTGCCCTCCTTGTGCGTCTGGCATAGGTGGGACCTGTAGAATGGAGCCTTGAACTGGGGTCCTTAGGCTTCACAGGCAAGCACTTAACCGCTAAGCCATCTCTCCAGCCCTATTAATTTTTTAAAACCTCTGTTCTCAGATCTTCAAATGAGGCTACCAATAGCTATAGTGACAGCTGTGCATTGAGGTTTGTATGCAAGTATACATGAATGGTTATCCATAAGTACAGAAAAAGCGTGTGTGTGTGTGTGTGTGTGTGTGTGTAGTATAAATGTTAAGAGTTTGGGAGTGATAGTGAATAGATTGAAGTCCCAGTTTTGATTTTATTAGTGGCACAATTTATAGAGAGATAGTCAGTTCTAGTAGTTGCTATATGTGTAGTCTTCATGATTTTTTTTTAAAGTGGAAGCACTTTGTCTATGAATAAGGCAATTCTACTTATTCTTTCTAATTTTTGTATCTTTCTTTATTTTTCTTGCCTTATTGCATTGGCTAGGACTTCTAGGACAAGGTTGAAGAAAAGAGGTGAAAATGTACATCATTATTTGGTTCTTATCTTGCAGGAATGGGTTTACATTTTGCCATGAAATTGTAGTTGTAAACTTTCCTTCCCTCCATCTTCCTTTTCTCCCTCTCTCTTTTTCTTTCAGAAAATATCCTTTTCAGAAGTTATTAAGCTAATCATATAATTTTCTTTTTTTCTTATAAATGTTGAGTTTATATTGTTGATTTTCCAGTGTTAAATCAGTATTATCTACTTAGAATAAATACTGCTTGGTCATGAGATATTGTAATTTTGATATATTATTAATTTTCAACTTTTAAGTATTTTATTAATGCTATTTTCAAATGTATACCAATGAAAGATATGAGCTTGTGACTATGTTTGTAACTTTTTTTTCCAGATTTTTAATATCATGGTTATTCTAACTTCACAAAAAATTAAGGAGAATTTACTTTCCTCTTACTTTTTGCTTATAATTTTAAAAGAAGTTGTCAAAGATTGTTGCAAAAGATTGATTCTTTTAGAAACGTTCATCATTTGGAGTGGGTGTTTTATTTGTAGCAAGTTGTTTTGATGACAGATTCATCTTTTGAAAGAACATTTTTATTTATGTGCAAGGAAAGAGGGAGGAAAAAAATAGAGAATGGGCATGCCAGAGCCTCTGGCTGCTTCACATGAACTCCAGATGCATACACCACACTTTACATGGGTACTGGGGAATTGAACCCAGGTCATTAGGCTTTGAGGGCAAGTGGTTTAACAGCCAAACCATCACTACAGGCCCAGGTTCAATCTTGTTAGTAAAAGACTATCAGATTTTTATTTTCCTGTTATTGGTTTTGATACGTTCTTTTAAGGAGTTAGTTTATTCATCTCATGTAAAGTCAATAAGTGAGTTGGTGTGGTACTTCCATATTATCCTTTTAATATCCTTGGTAATTGTGCTAGTCACTCTGGCTAAATACCTTACGGGAAGTGACTTATGGGAGAGAGTTTTGTTTCTACAGTGTGTGAGGATGGGCATGGCAGGGAAAGATGGTGGCAGGAGCATGAGGCAGCTGGTCACATGGCGTCCTCAGTTGGGAAGCAGAAAGAGCTGAATAACGGCACAGCTAGCTTTCCCGTTCTCCTATTCGTATTCGGTCTGGGACTCCAGCCCAGGCCTATGGTATTACCTCACATGCACGGTGGGTCTTCCTTCCTCAGTTAATCATCTCCAGAAGTACCCCATGCCCTCAGGGGTATCTCCCCAGATCCAGTAAAGTTGACAGTGAAGATTAACCACCACGGGGCTAATGATCCTTCCTCTGTAGCTCATGTTAGTAACTTGTGGCTGTACTCTTTCTTAATCGTTCTTGCTGTGAGCTCCTCACTTTTGCTAATCTTTTAAAAGAACCAACTTTTAGTTGATTCTCTAAGAGAAATTTATTGATTTCAACTCCTTATCTTTTGGGTTTAATTTACTTCTCTTGAATTTTTCCCTTTCTGAATTCCTACAGTAAAAACTTAGATCAACTTTATGCAAATTATTCCTTACTAATAGAAGCATTTAGGTATGATTATTCATGGCCAACACAACAAAGAACCACAATTATTTCATCCTCCGGTGTTCTCAAACTAAAACCATTTCTGCTAGGGAAGAGTAATTAAGCTGACACTGGGACCTGTTCACCCCTCACCCGCATGGCGAAGGTGTTTTGCAATGCAGTGAGCAACATTTCAACAACCTCCCAACAGTGAATCAGCAATAGGTCTCATAAGACACTTTCAGCTTCATATGATAGAAGAGGAATATTAAGGAAAAACAATTTGGGCTGGAGAGATGGCTCAGCAGTTAAAGGTGCTTGCATGCAAAGTCTGACAGCTTAGGTTTGATTCCCCAGTACCCATGTAAAGCCAGTTGCACAAAGTAGTACATGTGTCTAGGAGTTAATTTTCAGTGATGGGAGGCCCTGGCACACCCATTCTCTACCTCCCTCCCTCTCTCTATTTCTTTGTCTGTTCCCCTCTCTTTCTCTTTCTCACAAATAAATAAATGAAATATTTTAAAAATTAAAAAAAGAACAATTTTTCCAGCGGACTATATAGCACATACCTTTGTGACAACCCAACTTAAACCAAGGACAGCTTTTAGAACACATTAGGAATTAATGGACTACTTCTCTTTCAGTAAATCCTTTGTACTGTTGTTGTTGTTGTTTTCTTCACACATGAGCCATTGATAGTTTGAATATTTTATTGAAAAACTTTATTATTTTTCAATAAATATCTAAAAATGTTATTGGCTACATGAAGAATATTGCCACTTTGAAGTCAGCCAAGTTATATCCTCACGGAGAGCCAAAGAAAAATGTTGGCCTTAAAGGTGGTCAGTCTCTTCTAGGGTGTGTTTTCAAGAGGAATAGCATTGCTGCCACTCTCACACACAGACAAATGGTGACCAAGAACTCACAGGTTGAGGTTGGGAAGATGAATCAGTGAGTAAGGTGTTTGTTGGGCAAGCATAAAGACCTGAGTTTGGATCCCCGGCACCCATGAAAAAAGCTAAGCACAGTGGTGTGTGTTTGTAATCCTCCAACTCTGGGGAAGTGGAGACAGACTCCCTGGGGTCACTGGCTAGCTAGTTCTAAGTTAAGCAAGATAACTCATCTCAAGAATAAGGTAGAGGGAGCCGGGCATGGTGGCGCACGCCTTTAATCCCAGCACTTGGGAGGCAGAGGAAGGAGGATCGCCGTGAGTTCGAGGCCACCCTGAGACTCCATAGTGAATTCCAGGTCAGCCTGGGCTAAAGTGAGACCCTACCTTGAAAAAAAAAAAAAAAGAATAAGGTAGAGGGCTGGAGAGATGGCTTAGTGGTTAAGGCACTTGCCCGCAAAGCCTAAGGACCCAGGCTCACTTCCCCAGTATTAACATAAGCCAGATGCACAAGGTGGAACATGTGTCTGGAGTTCGTTTGAAGTGTACCGAAGCTGCTATAGACAAACATATTAGCAATCTTTTTTTAAAAAAATATTTTATTTTTATCTACTCATTTATTTGAGACAGAAAGAGGCAGAAATAGAGAAAGATAGAAAGAGAATGGGCATGTGTCTACTTGTGCAAGAAGTGCCCTTCCTTCTCTGCTGAGCCACCTCTCTGGCCACTTAAACATCACTTAAAAATATAAAAAATACTGTTCAACTCAATATTTTTCTCCTCTCCTTTCCCCCTCCCCTCTCATCTGTTCTCTTCCTTTCCCACTTCTCTCTCTTCTTTCCATCCTTTCAACAAAATCTTGCAACATATCTCAGTCTGGACTTGAATTTACAATCCCCCATCTCTTCCTCTGGAGTGCTTAGATTACAATTTGTGTTTATAATAATTTTTTTTTAAGAAAAAAAAAGGTACCTTTATAAAATGGATGAGCACCGTTGAGTCAGAAAAAGCAGCAGCTTTGGGGGAGGGGGTAAGGTTGGGGCAGTGTTGAGGGTGCTCCGGACTGTACATGGTGATTGATGGCAACATCGCCCTTGTCTTTTGAATGGGCTTTGGATTCTCATGTTCAACTGCATGGTCTTATCAGGGTCAATCTGGAGCCTGTGAAGAGTCAGTGTTCTCTTAGGTCTCAGGCTGAAGAGCAGGAAAATGGTCCAGAATTTCTGGAAATCCTGTCAATTCCTTATTTGAAGGATACATTGGCAGTCTTAGGCAATATTATTATTATTGGCCTTTTCATAATGTTTTTGTATTGGGTTCTTATCACGTTTTCCTCTTCGTGATGAAGCAGTACGTTTTACTTCATTATGTCAGAAATTTCAGGCGTGAGGATAGTGACTCTGCTATGAAGTTGGGGCAAGTGTGTACGTCAGACTTGAAAATATTCCCCGGTAGTATTTGAAGACGTAAGTTGTAGAGTTAGACTTATTTAGTCATTAGCCAGGATTTATATTTGTTTACTTAAACAATTAAAACCTAGAGCAGGAGTCCCTGTTTAATTACCAGATCCCTGGATGCAGACATGGGGGTCTTCCTATTGATACAACAGAGCAGTTAGGGAAGATGCAGGCAATCCTGTAAGGCAGCTCTATCTATAAGGCAGATCTGAACTGAAGGCCCCGCTGGCTGAGTGCGAATAGGACGTAATCTGACTGCCTCTTTCCTCTCCTGGAGCCACAGCTGCCTGGTATCTGCCTGTGAATGCATCTTATCTTCCCCTCAATTGAATTTTGTGTTATCACTACTGCTTTGCGTCCTGCCTTTTCAGCACTTCAGTGGATATTTATCTTAACGTTAGAGGCTCCTTTTAGAAGTCAACAGGTTCTGGATGTCAAAGCAAATTTAATTTAAAAAAAAAAAAACCTTATGGGTTTAGATGATTTATACATTGTGTCTCTTATCAGAAGTTCTCACTGTAGCACAGGCTGACCTGGAACTTACTGTGTCGCCCAGGCTGGCTTCAAACTCACATGATCCTCTTACCTCAGCCTCCCAAGGGCTGGGATCACAGGCCTGTGGCACACCTAGACAGACCAGAAGTTCTAATCCTAGGAGGATTGAGCAAGAAAATCCCTCCTCAGAGGAGCTTACTCAAACCCAAAGTGGCCACTACATAATCCTGCTGTTGTTTTGGTTTATCTGAGAGATAATAATAAAGTCAAGTGGCAAAATTCAAATAATTTAAATATATACATATATTATTCATCACTTTTAGGGAACAAATACAGGTATGAGAAGAAAAAGTGAGCAGGGACAAAATAAATATAGGCTGGAATGATTTTTAAAATGCTAAAAAATTACCTGAAAGGGCACTTTCATTCTTTTTTTTCTTAAAAACATTTTATTTATTTATTTATTTATTTGAGAGAAAGATGGAGAGAGAGAGAGAGAGAGAGAGAGAGAGAGAGAGAATGGACATGCCAGGGCCTCTAGCCACTGCAAACAAACTCCAGATGCATGTGCCACCTTGTGCATCTGGCTTACATGGGTCCTGGAGAATTGAACCAGGATCCTTTGACTTTGCAGTCAAATGCATTAGCCACTAAGCCATCTCTCCAGCCCTCCCTTTTTAAAAAATATATTTTATTTGTTTATTTGAGAGAGAGAATGGGCATGCCAGGGCCTCCAGCCACTCCAGACAAACTCCAGATGCATGCGCCTCCTTGTACATCTGGTTTATGTGGGACCTGGGGAATAGAACAGAGGTCCTTTGGCTTTGCAGGCAAATGCCTTAACAGCTAAACCATCTTCTCCAGCCCTTCTTCTTTTTATTATAGCTGAACTAACCTTGCTTTTCTTTTAATTTATTCACCTGCTATTGATTACTTTTCTTCAACAGTCAAATTCTGCTACTAAGAATGCCTCTACAAACAGAATTGTAGCATTTAAAAATCTCTCTTAGGCCATATACACATGGATGGGCTGCATTCTGCTTATTTTGTATAAATATCTAGAAGAGACTTCATAGATGCAAGCTTATCTCATGGTATTTGCACTGAAGCAATTCAAGAGATCTAAATTTTTTTAAATGATAAGGGAAATTATAGAAGAGGAATATTTTTTTTTTATTACAGACATACTTAGTATGGATACGTCATGTGTTGGTACCATCCTTTCCCTCGGGGGACCTCCTCAGTGGGGTTGCTGCTATTCCTCATGGGGTTGTGGGTTGTGAGAGAAGCAGTCAGATATTGGACGGGGGCGGGGGGGGGGCGGCGTGGGGGCAGTGCCTCTGGCATGATGTCTCAACATGTGGCTCTTACAATCTTTCTGCCCTCTCTTCTGCAAAATTCCTTGAGCCGTGGGGGTGAGTTTTAAGTCTACTTCAGTAATGAGCTCTTTGGAGCCTCTGGATCTCTGCTTTGTTAAGTGTTGAGTATCCTCAGCATCTGTCTCCTTCACTCTGGTGCTGACTGTCAGGCTCACCATGGAAGCAGCCCTCTTGCTCATCTCCCCAATTCCTCTGTGGTTTCACCTGGTTCTTGGCTGAAGTGCAGCGGGAGGTTTATCTCCTTAGGTCTCTCTACCTTCTGAAAAAGAAAAACAGATTCTCTAACAGAGAGGGAAGTCAGTGTAGGTTAAATGGGAAGCATTATTAATTTAGGGAGAATTTGATGGATGTAATCCCTCTTTTAGCCAATACTGGAGGAAGTTTGTCATTGGAGAGCATAATCTTTGTCTCCATAGGATTCTGACCTGGTTCCCAGTTCCAGATATGGATTCCTTTCCACTGAGTGGATCTCTTAGCCAATCAGAAAGCCATTGACTACCCACCAAGCCTGTGTGCCACCATTGCACTGGTGTGTACTTCTTGTCAGGGTACTTGCTTCTGAGTAGCTTAGACCCCTGGTTCCTCACACCTTTGTTGGCCACTTTTCCCCAGTAGCACTAGACGGGCTGGCTGGGGACTGGCTCTCTTCCGGATTCCAGCCAGGTCTCTGTTCTGTGTTGGCAGCATATGGTGTCTTCAGCAACAGGGTCTTACCTTTTGCCTCAGGGTGGTAATCAAGTGCTTTGACAGAAGCCTGTCTTATTTTGGGGACTTCATAGGTCTCTGCGATCAACAGCTCATTGTGTGTAGCAACCAAGTTCTGATACTTGGAGTTACAGGCCAGACACACACACAAAAAAAAAAAAAAAAAAAAAAAAAAAAAAAAATTAAGGTTAGTGTAGCAGACAGCTTTAGGTTCACTGAGATGAACTTCCAGACCAGGCACAGTTATGGAGGAAGGGATATTTATTAAAGCCTACAGATCCAGGAGAAGTACCATAAAAGCAGAAGAAACTGGCCTGCTTTCACAGGCTCAAGCAGAGAGAAAGACAAGCACAAGCCTGAAAGCCAAAAGCCACAGCACACTTAAGGAACACCAGCTAGGCACACTTTGCATATCTTTAGATTGAAATCTGAAACCCACCACCACACCTTAAGATCCACACAATGGCACTGCCTCTAGCCAGGTGGCTAAAGATGCAAACTACAAACAAATAAACAACTGAAATATATTGGGGGGGCATCTATTCTATTCAAACCACCACAGTTAGGCTTCATTCCACCCTCTCCAGGTACTCCCCTCCTGTTGAGGGGTAAATTTTGGTTCATTTTGGATTTGGTTTTGTGTTTATTCCCTTTCCACAACCTTCTGTTACCCCCAAACCTTTCCATCCCTATTGTCTGGGCCTCAAGTTGCCTATCAGGTATGGCAGCAATTCAGGCTGATCCATGTTAGGAACTGCAGATGAGTGAGAACATGCAGCATTTGTCTTTCTGTGATTGTGTGTGCTCACTGAGTATGATCTGTTCCAAGTCTGTCCATTTTCCTACAAATTTCATTGTATCATTTCTTTTTCTTACTGCTAGGCCATAAAGCATGCCTCCATAAATTCAGGCAAATTGACATAACTTCCTGCATTATATCAGATCACCATGATTTAAAGCTAGAAATTAATAATAAGAGACACATCAGGAACTCCATCAGCTACAGGAGACCCAGAACAACCTACTTTTAAACAATGATTGGGTTGTGGAAGAAATCAAAAGAGAAATTGTAAAGTTTCTAGAATTTAATGACAATGAGAACACAAAACTTATGACACACATAAGGGCAATCCTAAGGGAAAAATTCATAGCACTAAATGCCTGTATAACAAAGACAGAGAGATATCAAATTAATAACCTAACCATTCACCTAAAGACATTGGGAAAACAAGAAGAATCCAACCCTAAAAGCTCTAGATGGAAAGAAATAATCAAGATCAGAGCAGAAATTAATGAATTGGAAACTAAGAAAACAATTAAGAAAATTGATGAAACAAAGAACTGGTTCTTTGAAAAAAAATAAACACTATTGATAAACCCCTGGCCAATTTGATCAAGTGAAAAAAAGAGAAGTGCCAAATTAATGGGATCAGAAGTGAAAAGGGAGAGGTCACAACAGACATCAATGAAATTGAAAGAATCATTAGTATTTACTTCCAAAACTACTACTCCACAAAATTGGATAATCTGGAGGAAATGGATGAATTCCTAGACAGATACTACCTATCAAAACTTAACTCAGAGCAGATTAATCTCCTAAACAAACCTATTACATCCATTGAGATTGAAAAGGTAATAAAAAAAAAAAAACTTCCCAAAAAGAAAAGTCCAGTACTAGATGGCTTCTCAGCCGAATTCTATTAAACCTTCATTGAAGAAGTGAAACCAATTTTTTTCAAACTGTTTCTCATAATCAGAGAACAGGGAATGCTCCTCAACTCCTTTTATGAAGCTAGCATCACTCTAACACCAAAACTAGACAGATATACAAGGAAATAAAATTATAGGCCCATAGTGCTAATGAACTTAGATGCAAAGATCCTAAACAAAATCCTCACAAATCAAATTCAACAACACATCAAAAGTATTATCCACCTTGGTCAAGTAGGCTTCATCCCAGGAATGCAGGGATGGTTTAACACATGGAAATCAGTCAATGTAATACACCACATAAATAGACTTATTTACAAGAACCATGTGATCATCTCAATAGATGCAGAGAAGGCCTTTGACAGAACACAACATCACTTCATGATCAAAATGCTGGAGAGAATAAGCACAGATATCTTACATATTAAACACAGATATTGTGTTGAGATATATCTCAACATAATAAAGGCTATATACAAAACACCCAAATTCCAAATAATACTTAATGGGGAAAGACTCAAGAAGTTCCTATTGAGATTGGGAACAAGACAGGGCTGCCCACTCTTACCACTACTCTTCAACATAGTACTAGAATTCATAACCCAAGCAATAAGACAGGAAAAAGAAACAAAAGGGATACAGATTGGAAAGGAAGAAGTCAAACTATCCCTATTTGCAAATGACATGATCTTATACATAAGTGACCTGAAGATCTCCATCTCAGGACTTCTGAAGGTTATTAATTCCTTCAGCAAAGTGGCAGGCTAAAAAAATAAATAACACACAAAAATCAGTAGCCTTTCTATATGCAAAGGACAAATATACAGAGAAAGAAATCAGTGAGGCTGTCCCATTTTTTGGAAGCAAAAAAATAAAATAAAATAAAGTACCTTGGAATAACACTAACCAAGGATGTGAAAGACCTATATAGTAAAAACATGAAAACACTCAGGAAAGAAATTGAGGACTTGAGCAGATGGATAGACTTGCCATGCTCCAGGATAGGTAGAATTAATATTGTGAAAATGGCAGTTCTACCAAAATCAATATATAGATTTAATGTAATACCAATAAAAATTCCAGCATCACTCTTCACAGATATAGAAAAAAAATGCTTTCAAAATTCATATGGAATGACAGCAGGCCTTGGATATCCATGTGTATCCTCCGCAAAAGAAATACCTCTTGAGGCATTACCATAACCCAATTTAAAGCTTTAATACAAAACCATAGTAACAAAAGGAACATGGTACTTGTATAAGAACAGAAACATAGACCAACAGAACAGCGTTGACGACCTTCAGTTAAGGTACTACAGCTACTTGATCTTTGACAGAGGTGCCAATAACGTAGACTGGAGAAAAGACAGTATCTTCAACAAATGGTACTGGACAAATTGGATGACCGTATGTAGAAAAATGAAACTAGACCCACTCATCTCACCATACACAAATATCAAGTCCAGATGGATTAAAGACCTCAATATAAGACCTGAAACTCTTCTACTACTGGAAGAAAAAAATAGGAGGAACTTTCCACAATATAGGACTGGGAACTATTTCCTGAACAAAACCCCAATTGCCCAGGAAATTAAACAATCACTCAACCAATGGGATCTCATGAAGCTAAAAAGCTTTTGCACAGACAAACATACCATTATCAGAGTCAATAGATTACCCATAGAATGAGAGAAAATTCTTGCCAGCTATTTCACTGACAGAGACCTAATATCTAGAATGTACAAAGTGCTAAAAAATCTAAACAATAAAAGGTCCAACAACCCACTTAAAAAATGGGGCAGAGATCTGAATTGGGAGTTCTCAGAGGAAGAAATACAAATGCATAACACACACTTAAGAAAACATTCAACATCCCTAATCATCAGGGATATGCAAATTAAAATAGCTGTGAGATTTCACCATTTTCCAACAAGGATGGCAATCATTGAACAATCAAACAACAACAAATGTTGGCAATGATGTGGGGAAAGAGGTCCCCTTATTCACTCACTATTGGTGGAAATCTAAACTTGTACAACCACTATGGAAATCAATATGGAGATTCCTGAAAAAGATGAATACAGAACTACCAACAAACCCAGTTTTTCCCTTACTAGGCATTTACCCTAAGGGCTGAATGCTTCATTATGGAAATATTTGCTTAATCTTTATAAAGCTGCTCAATTCATAATAGCTCAGAACTGGAATCAACCCAGGTGCCCATCATTGGATGAATGGATAATGAAGTTGTGGTACATTTACACAGTGGAATTCTACTCAGCATTAAGAAAAACTTTTTTAAGCCCAATGATTTTACATCCTAAGCCAGGTAGCTGAGACGGCAGTACCACGGAAATGCTTTGTGTCCGGTGGCCTTGACCTCATACCTCCTCCTCCCTGTGCTTGGGGGTGGGGGATGCTGGATTGCACAATGCCCCACCCCCACCCTGGCTTCTTTCTGAGATGATTACCAGCTCACATTTGTTGACACATCTTTCTCCCTCCCAAATGGAAAATGACAGTAGCTTATGAAAAGTTATAGATTATGATTTAAATGAGATTTTATTCAGGGACAAGTTAAAGAATTTCTGGGTTATAATTATTATTTCTGGAAACCTTATTGCCACTTCAGTTACTCTACTATATGTTTGTAGTATTTTTTTAAATCGATTTATTTATTTATTTATTTATTTTGGTTTTTTGAGGTAGGGTCTCACTCTAGCTCCAGCTGACCTGGAATTCACTATGTAGTCTCAGGGTGTCCTTGAACTCATGGTGATCCTCCTACCTCTGCCTCCCGAGTGCTGGGATTGAAGGCATGTGCCACTACGCCTGGCTTGTTTGTAGCATTTTTGATATGAGTATTTTTTAGCATATTTCAGTTTATACTTTATGATTTCATGCTTTTAAAAATGAACATTCTAGGATGATAATCTTTTAGGTTAATAACATTTAAAATATTTTTATTTATTTAATTGTGTGTGAGAGAGAGAGGCAGACAGAGAAACAGAGAGAGAGAGAGAGAGGAATATAGGTTCACCAGGGAGCCCTCCTGCCACTGCAAATGAACTCCAGATGCATTTCCACTTTGTGCATCTAGCTTATGTGGGTATTGGAGAATCTAACCCAGGTCATCAGCTTTGCATGCAAGTGCTGCTAACTGCTGAGCTATTTTTCTATCCCTAGGGTTACTAAAATTTTTTATAAATATACTTTTTATTGTCTGAAATTGGATCATATAGATTTCCCCTTATTTTTAGAAATGACAACTGAAAAAGATTGTTGCTATTATAAATAATTCAATAATCTTTTAAAAATAATAGATATAAACTATTTTTTATTTTTTAAATTTATTTATTTGTGTGATTATTTTTCTTTTTTGTTGACAACTTCCATAATTATAGACAATAAACCATGCTACTTCCTTCCCCCCACTTGCCCCTTCACAATTCCACTCTCCATCATATCCTCTCCCCCGCTCAATTAGTCTTTCTTTATTTTGATGTCATCATCTTCTTCTAGCATGAGTGCCTTTTTATTTTCAGTGTTTGTGTTCTAGATTCATGCTTCCTTCAGACAGAGAGTTGGCTATCGTCCTAAAATCAGTTACTGTGTTACTTATTGGTTATTCAATTAGCTTTCAGATTTTTGAGATATATCTTCAAATTATTTTTTAAGGTCTAAAATATAGTTTTCACTGAGAATTTTAATACATGAACATACTGTAATTTGATCATCAGCCTTTCATATTACCCTTTTTTGTCTCCTTTCCTCACCCCCATTCTACTGAACCCCCTTCTTTTTCCAAGTAATACTTACTTCTTCTATTTTGACATCTCATTCTGGTCTGTTTTTTTTTTTTTTTTTGCCCTCCTTCATGACATATGTCAAAATATTAATGGGCTCAGTGCTGTGCGAGTCTTAAGGAGTTAGTAACCTTTATCACAAGGTCATGAATGCACCAGCAAAGGTAGCTGCTATAACCCACATTTTACAAACAAGGAAGTCAATGAGTGTGAAATTATTTGTGCAGGGTTACAGAGCTGGTAAGTGCTAGGCACTAACATGGCGTTGAACCCCAGGCCCTTTCTAGTGTAATGTATGTGTAGCAATATATCATTTGGAATATGAGCAGATAGAACAAGGGCAGAATGCTCATGACTGAAAGAAGAAATTTGAGGACTGTCATGTTTAATCTTTTAACAAAGCCCCAGAGCCTTGGGCATCAACATTTTGCGGCGGAAGAACACTGGGGCACTGCTGGCCAGCACAGGTGCGTGGTGGGGAATGGAGCAGGCTCTTGACTGAGAGCTCTGTTTTCTATCCTACCGGCTCAGTACGGAAACGCTTAAGTAAGAATTCATGGAGGTCCAACATTAGTCTCTTCATTAGAATGAAGCAAAACAAGAAAGGAGGAATAGCGTAGTGATATTCAAATCTTGCCAAGTTCAGACTGTTGAGGTTTTATGATTTTTAAAAAAATAGCAAAGTAACAAATTGATCCAACAACAACCATTTTTAAATTAAAAAAAACATTTTATTTAAAAATAATCAAAACTTCCTAAAAAGCTGCAAAACATTCATGATGAAGGCCACCCATATCACCTTCAGCCCCAATAATAACATCTCACATAACTATACCACAGGATAATCAATGTCAAAATCAGGAAACTGACATTAGTCCAATGCAGATTTATTCAGGTTTGGCCAGTTTAAGTGCATTCATGCATGCATCTGTGTGTGTGTGTGTACCTATGTAGTTTTATGTAATTTTATCACTTCTGTCATCTGTGTACAGTCATAATCCAGACATAGATGTGCTCTATCTGCCAGACTTCTCCCTGATATGCTTTTGTAGCTATGACTACCCCTCTCTGTCACAACAACCATTTCTTAAAAAGCACAAAACAACAACCTGGTATATTTTAGACCTGATGCTAGTTCCTATCTCTCATCCATTTCTATGTTGTCATGTATTGCACTCAGTTCGCATTGCTGGCAGAAAACACCCGACCAAGAGCAGTTTGTGGGGAAAAGGGTTTATTTTGTCTTACAGACTTGAAGGGAAGCTCCATGATGGCAGGGGAAACGATGGCATGAGCAGAGGGTGGACATCACCTCCTGGCCAACATCAGGTGGCCAACAGCAACAGTAGAGTGTGCCCAACACTGTCAAGAGGAAGATGGCTATAACACCCATAGCCCCGCCCCCAACCATGCACTGCCTCTAGGAGGATTCAGTTCCCAAATTGCCAACAGCTGGGGACATGGCATTCAGAACATTTAAGTTTATGGAAGACACCTGAATCAAACCACCACAGATTTAACAAAGTTTTAAGTATTAGTTGGTAGATAGCATTTACCAGGACAGGAAATTTAGCAGTGCAGTTTAGAAATAATCTTAATATCCAAGAAGGCTGCCCCTAACTCCCTAGATTGGAGGTGACCCTTAAGTAAAATGGAAATGTGCTTCATATGTCCCAGAGGGCCCTCAGTACACCCATCGCCCTTTGCCTCATCTCTTAGCACCTCCTGGACTCCTCAAAAACTCGGGACTGGGAGAATGACCTAATTCAACTTTTCCTGTCACGCCACTTTTTCTACTATGGATGAATTCCAGAAGCCCTGTAAGGAGCCATTTCAACCCATTTGATTATCCAGGTATCCCTCGTTGAAGGATTTGAGACTCTTCCTATGTCTAGATGCTCTGTGTTGGCATTTTACCCTGTCTTGTATCTGTCTCATTGGCCAGCATCTTAATTAAGGAAGGTAGGATAGTCATGTTGGACCCCACCCCAGAAGCAGTCTCAGGATGGTAAGATATCACACCTATCTCATATCTGTTTTGAGCCCTATAGTTCCAACTTTCTTAATCATTAACAAAGTAATTTGAGCTAATATGTTAAGAAGTTGCAAAAATCATTGTATTTCAAGTAAGTAAATCCTAGAGATGTGGAGCCATTGATACAGGAATTTAAGGTTCCTGGCAATGATACAGGAATTCTAGAGTACCACGCCAATTCACCAGAAGTTATACAGGAATTTTGGGGTTCCTCTGCCAATGTACCAATATAGACTAATGCACTGAAAATGTGAGGGTGTTCCCAGATTCTTGTCTTACAAATTTGAAGAATGAATCAACAGACCAGAGGATACAGTTTAAAAAGATTTTTCTTATAGCTTAGGGCTTTAAAGAGGGAAGAGCTTAGGGAAAGGAAGGATGCTATAGCTTTTACCCATGGAGGTGTGGTGGTTTGACTCAGGTGTCCCCCATAAATTCATGTGATCTGAATGTCAGGTCCTCAGTTGGTGGCATTTTGGGAATTAGAGCCTCCTGGAGAATGTGTATGGTTGGGGGAAGGCTTATGGGTGTTATAGCCAGCTTCCCCTTGCCAGTGTTAGGCACACCCTCCTCCTGCTGTTGTCTACCTGATTTGGCCAGGAGGTGATGTCCATCCTCTGCTCATGCCATAGTTTTCCCTGCCATCATGGAGCTTCTAGCCTGTAAGCCAAAATAAACCCTTTTCTCCCACAAGCTGCTCTTGGGTTTTTTTTTTTTTTCCAACAATGAGAAGGTAACTACAACAGTAGAATTATTACCTAGAAGTGGGGTGTTGCTGTTAGAAACCTGGCCATATGGATTTTCGCTTTTGGAGTGATTTGTGGGAGTGTTGCCATCAGGTTCGCATTGCTGGTAGAAATCACCCAACCAAGAGCAGCTTGTGGGAAAAAAGGAGGTTTATTTTGGCTTACAGGCTCAAGGGGGAGGCTTCATGATGGCAGGGGAAAACAATGGCATGAGCAAAGGGTGGACATCACCCCCTGGCCAACATAAGGTGGACAACAGGAACAGGAGAGTGTGCCAAACACTGGCATGGGGAAACTGGCTATAATACCCATAAGCCCACCCCCACCAATACACTCCCTCCAGGAGGTGTTAATTCCCAAATTTCCTAGCTTTCAGAACACCTAAGTTTATGGGAAACACCTGAATCAAACCACCACAGGAAGGAATGTGGAAGGATTTGAAAACTTGTTCTAAGAGATGCCTTGTGCTACTGAAGACAGAGTCTTACGAGCCATCCTGATCAGAGCTGAAAGAACCTGAATGCAGTGATGACTATGGTCAGTGAGGTTTGTCTTAGGAGGGGAAGAAAGAACTTTGTCAGGACTGGTCTAAAGGCAGTTTGTGTGAGAGGCTTACTGAATTACTCCTATGTCCTGAGAACATGGATAGGGTTGTGTTGTGTAAAAGTGGACTGGTGAGCAGATGGATATGGCACAGAAAGCTATGAAAGCTTGGAGCTAAAGACAACAGCTCAGTTCAGTGGCAATTGTTTTAGAGATTACAACCATTGAGATTGGATCAGAGATTGGAAAGTAAGGGGCTTGAATACTGAAGGAGTTTTCCTGCTCTTGAAGGTTGGCTTTATTCCCCGCTGGATTAAAAACTTTGGTAGCCCACCTGCTACTATGGAGTATAACAACTGCAGGAAAGAGAGGGTCATTGTATTTGCAATGTGGTTATGTTTTCTGGAAGTGGCCATGGGCAATGTGAAGCAGGTGTTGGAAGTCCCTGTTTGGAGCTCAGTGAAGCCATGAGCATGGACTATGGGTTACAGTAGAGCCCGTAGGACTTTTTGAAATGCCAGGGCTGCAAGATGGTCACCAAGAAGAGCTGCTGGCTTGGGATGCACAGTTCTCCAAGCTGTGAGGAGCCCAGCTGGAAGGGGGGAATTTGAACTTCAGAGATTTGTTACTGGTTAGAGTTGTCATACTTGGAGCTACAGAATTTAATGTTTGCCCTGTTGTTTTTTTAAAAATTTTTAAATTATTTATTTATTTATTTGAAAGTCACAGAGAGTGAGAGAAAGAATGGGCATGCCAGGGCCTCCAGCCACTGCAAATGAACTCCAGACGCGTGTGCCCCCTTGTGCATCTGGCTAACGTGGGTCCTGGGGAATCGAGCCTCGAACCGGGGTCCTTAGGCTTCACAGGCAAGTGCTTAACCACTAAGCCATCTCTGCAGCCCTGCTCTGTTGCTTTAAATCTTGTATTGGTTCAGTCTTTCTTTGCTGTGTCCAATGCTATCTTTTGCCGTGTGAATTATTATTTTGTAGCATTTTGTGTTTTTTTTTGTTTGTTTGTTTTTAATAGGCTAACAGTTAAGAGACCTTGGACTATGGGGATGTTTGAACATCATTGGAATTGATAAAAACCATGAGGACTTTTAAAGTTGGAATAAATGCATTGCATTTTACAGCCATGGATGGTTGTGAATTTATTGGGGCCAGGGGCAGAAGGTGGTGGCTTGATTCAGGTGTTTCCCATAAACTCATGTGTTTTGAATGCTAAGTCCCCAGCTGGTGGCAATTTGGGAACTGGAGCCTCCTGGAGGTGATGTATTATTGGGGGCGGGCTTATGAGTGTTATAGCCAGCTTCCCCTTGCCAGGGTTTGGCACACTCTCCTGCTGTTGTGATCCACTTGATGTTGGCCAGGAGGTGATGTCCACCCTCTGCTCATGTCATGTTTTCCCCTGGCATCATAGGGCTTCTCCTTCAGTCTGTTAGCCAAAGTAAACCCTTTCCTCCCACAAGCTGCTTTTATTCATGAGCTTTCTGCTAGCAACAAAAAGGAGGCAAGATGGTGTTTGGGAAGCCCCAAACATAAGAGGAGGGTGCAAGGCAGAGCTCCCATCCAAGGAGGCAAGAAGGGGTTTGAGAAGCTCACCTCAAGACTCGGGTTAGAATTTTTATGAGCCCCATGGATGAACGGCTGATTTAGCCCATCTAGTCCTGACACCAGGTATCTGTACTCAAGATCTCTAGAAAAGGACAATCTTCTCAGAATCCTGATTCTCTAGGAAGGGCTTTCTCAAAAGTGAGTAGAAGGACTTCCTACGTGACAGAGATAAGGAAACTCCAGATCCTTCTGATGTTTCTGACCTGTGGTAAAGTGTAATAAACTAGATTTTCCCCTATAGGCCCCAGGACAATTCCTGCATTTATCCAAGAGAAAGCTATTCACTTTGGGGTCCTGTCACCTTGCTGCCTAGCTAGTGTCTAGCTTTTACACCGTGAATTAAAATAAGATCAGATTGAAAGTCACAGAAAGAGCCTGGTGGCTTCTTTGAGTCACACATTACTGATGTGTACCTTCTAACCTAACCCTAAGCCTAGCCCTAATGTACCTGCTCAGGGCAGGCCATTTCCCAAGCACTTAGCCAAGCAAGCGTTTTCTATATGTAGCTCTGGATTATAAGAACTCCATGTGATATAGAATTCTAAAAACCTGTTGAACCTCAGAGTTGATCAGCATGCACTCTGTTTTGGAACCATAGGGTTATTTTTTATATACAAAGCAATAAAGCAATGAAAGATCAACAGTGTGGTTATTTGCAGACAGTCTGCAGTCACCCAGCCCTGTAGAGAAGTTAATTTTATTCACGCTTACTCCAAAAAAACAAAAAAATCATTGAGGGGCTGAGGAGATTGCTCAGTGTTTATAAAGACAATTGCAGGGCTGGAGAGATGGCTTAGCAGTTAAGGCGCTTGCCTGTGAAGCCTAAGGACCCATGTTCAACTCTCCAGATCCCACATAAGCCAGACACACAAGGTGACACAAGTGCACAAGGTCACACATGTGCACAAGTTGGTGCACACATCTGGAGTTTGATTGTAGTTGCTGGAGGCCCTTTTGTGCCAATTCTCTCTCTCTGTCTCTCTCTCATAAAGGCATGTGCCACCATACCCAGCCAAAAAAAAATAAATAAAATAAATAAAAAGGATAATTGCAAAGCTTCCTATGCCAGTTCCATCCTCTGAAGCACCTCCATCTAGTCAGACCCAAAGTGGTGATTGCATCTATGTTCCCACTGTGTCTGTAACAACGGGACACGGGTAGGGAGAGTATGAAACCCATGGGTCAGTTAGACTGGCATTTCCTTTCAGTGGCAAGAGGCCCTGTCTCAAAGAAGGCAGAGTGGAAGAAGAGCCGACACACCTCAAGGTTATCCTTTGACCTCCACATATGCACTATACACATGCATGCCCGTACACACACACACACACACACACACACACACACACTCACACACATACAAATAAATAAATATAACTTTAAAAAAATCACAATGCTGGCCATGGTGGTACACACATCACAGCTTGGGAGGCTGAGGTAGTAGGATCACTGTAGTTTGAGGCCAACTTGAATTACAGAGTGAGTTCCAGGTCAGTCTGGGTTGGAGTGAGACCCTGCCTCGAAACAATAACAACCACGGAATCATTGAAATTTAGCATTACTCAACAAATCTGGTAGGAGCATTATTTTTCTTTTACTTAATGGTGAGGCTGTGTCTCTTGAATCTAAGTCATACCCTTTGCTATAATATTGTGGTTTTGAAGTATGTAGGTTCTCTTAGTATCAAATGCCCCAGTGCCCGATTCACTCACTTTCAGTTCTTCTGGTCTTTGCTGTGCTCCTCTATCTCTTCCCTGCCTCTCAGAAGCTATTACTGCTTGCTCGCTGCCCTTTTGGTTTCTAGCCTGTTTTCTCCCCTTAACCAAACGTAGTATCTTGCTTCTCATCTTTTGGACTTTGAATCCAGGTGATCACATTTGTTAGAGATGTATACTTTCTGGTGAAGTGTATGGAAGGAAAGTGTTTATTTTAGCTTACATTTCCAGAGTATAGAGCCTGTCCTGACCAGAAAACCATGGCAGGAAGAGAAAGCAGTGTTACATCATGACATTAGGTGGGAGGAACTAGAATGAGAGATAATAGCAAACAGAACCAGGCTGTAACACCTCAAGACCCCACCACCACCCAGTGACACACTTCCTCCAGCAAGGCTGTACCTCCTAGGGGTTCCACAGCCTTCCATAGTACCTACTAGAGGTTCCACAGCCTTCCCAAACAGCTGGGGACCAAGTGTTCAAACACGTGAGCCTGTGGGAGCATTTTATATCCAAACCACCACAAACTGTATACGTGTTTATGTATATGAGTTTATTAGTATATGGATAATATGAACTTTTGTATTTTGTACCCCAAGTATTTATTTCTCCTCTAAGTAAAGTGTATGCATTTAGAGTTTTAGTATTTGGAGCCTTGACATTAGTTTCACAAATCCTTTTAAATTTGTTTGCCACATGATCTCATTCCTGTAATGTTCTTTTTTAAATAACTGGATTTCTAAATGAATATTCTTTGGATAGTTGAGACATTACTGTAATGATATGAATTCCTGCATTTAAACAGTATTTCCTAAGTGCCTAGGGAATATCTTTTTTTTTTTAATTTAAAAAATTTATTTAGTTTTTGAGCCAGACATGGTGGCACATGACTTTAATCCCAGCACTTGGGAGGCAGAGGTAGGAGGATTGCCATGAGTTCAGGACCACCCTGAGACTACTGAGTGAATTCCAGGTCAGCCTGGGATAGAGTGAGACCCTACCTTGAAAAACCAAAAAAAAAAAAAAAAAAAAAAAAAAGGAAAAGAAAAAGAAAAGAAAAAATTATTTTATTTTAGAGAGAGAGAGACAGAAGGAGAGAGAGAGAGAGAATTGGTATGCCAGGGCCTTAGCCACTGAAATCAAACTCCAGACGCTTGCACCACCTAGTGGCCATGTACAACCTTGCATGTGCCTCACCTTTGTGCATCTGGCTTACGTGGGATCTGGAGAGTCAAACTTGGGTCCTTAGGCTTCGTAGGCAAGCACCTTAACCGCTAAGCCAACTCTCAGCCCAAGAAATCTCTTTTGAGGGCTTCAGACTCTTCAGTGTGGAAAGCAGAATGTCCTTGCTTTCATAGAGCTTATTTTCTAATAGAAGAAAGAGGTAATAAATAATAAACACAATGAACAAATTAATTACATAAGACTGCAGTATTAAGTAGTACGGTCAGAATAGGGTACACTGGGAAAATTATTTCAGCACAGAGTCAGATTTGAACTAAGCATACATTTAGGATAAGAACCCCAGAAGAGGAACAGCCAGTGTAAAGGCCCTGGTGTGAGTTCATGAATTGCTTGAGAGCCAGAAGAAGACTATTGTGGCTAGAAAAATGAGTGAGGGAAAGAGTAAGAGAGGAATCATACAGAGAACAGGGCAGGCCATGAGGGGGTCTTAACAGCTTTTATTTATTTATTTGCAAAGAGAGAGAGAGAATGAGTGAGCAAGCACACCAGGGCCTCTAGCCACTGCAGATTAACTCCAAATGCATGTGTCATTTTGTGCATCTGGCTTTACGTGGGTTCTGGGGAATTGAACCCAGATTAGTAGGCATTGCAGGCAAGTGCCTTAACTGCTGATCCATCTCTCCAGCTCTTAACAGCTTTTATAAGGGCCTTGGCTTTTACCCTGGGTGAAATGGAGGCCACTAAAAGATTTTGAGTAGATGGTTGGGGAAATGGCTCCATGGGTAAGAGCACTTGCACCTGTGGGAGAAGCTGGACATGGCCACACATGCCTGTGACTCCAGACTAGGTGAGGTTGGAGAAAAAACGAGTTCTGGGGCTCACTGGCCAGCCAGTCTAGCCAAAGAGCAGTAAGCTCCAGGTTCATTGACAGTCCCTGTGTCAAGGAAAGAAGGTGGGAAAATGAGACAAGGCACTGATATTCTCTTCCGGTCCCCACACGCATGTGCCTGGGCAAATGCATCTGCACACACATGCATAACACCACACGCATACATATACATGCCACGTACTACGCACACGCTACCAAAAGATTTTGGGTGGAGAATGACATAACTTCTGTTTCTAAAATATCGCTATGATTACGATGTTAAGAAGGAGTTTTGGAGAGGGTGACAGTGGAAGAGGAAGGGAGACCTGGTAGGAAGCTGCTGCAGTCGGCAGGTGAGGGACAGTGCACAGTGGTGGCTCAGGCCATGTGGTAGCGTGGGGGAGGGGTGGTGAGAAGAGCTGGGACACATGTTGGAGGTAGAACCAGCATTTCTCCCCACGTGTTGCAAGTGGGGCTGTGTAGGGAAGAAGACCAAGGATAATCCTAAGAAATTTGGACTGGGAATTTGGAAGGGTCATGGGACCACCTATTATGCCGGAGAAAGCTCTGGATAAGGCGTGTTTGGAAGAAAAGAGAGGTTCATGTGGATGCGGACCCACTGAGGTCGCCAAGTCTAATAGACACTTAGCTGGAGATGCTAAGATACTAGATACATGGCTCTGCAGTCTGGGAGACAGATCTGAGCCAAGGATATAAATTTTGAGTTCATTCATTCATAGTTGATCTTTAAAGCCACACAACTAGAGAAGACCAAGAAGCCTGTACTGAAAGAGAAAAGTTCGTGAGACAAGAAAGTAACTAACAAAAGAAGCTGTGTGGAGGGACCAGTAAGGCAGGAGGAAAAGAAAGAATGTGGAATCGGCCTTAAAAGGCAAGTAGAAAGTGTTTTCAAATATTCAGATAGTTTGTGTCATGTTGACCAAATATGACAGAAGATGATCAGGAATAGGAAAAGCCATTGACTGGGTTTGTATTTGAAAAAAATATATTTTAAATATTTCTTTTATTTATTTATTTGAGAGAGAGAGAGAGAGAGAAAGAAAGAGAGAGAGAAAGAAAGAGAGAGAGAATGGGTGCACCAGGGCTTCTAGCCAATGCAGATGAACTCCACACACATGTGTCAGTCACCATGTGTATCTGGCTTACATGGGTTCTGGAGAGTCAAACCTGGGTCCTTAAGCTTCACAGGCAAGCGCCTTCACTTCTAAGCCATCTCTCCAGCCCTTATCTTATATATTTAAAAAATATTTTATTTTATTTATTTGTGAGAAAGAGAAAGAGTGGGGAGACAGAATGAGAGAGAAAGAGAGAGAGAGAGAGAATGGGCACACCAGAGCCTCTAGCCACTGCATATGAACTCTAGATGCATGCGCCACCTTGTGCATCTGGCCTGTGTAGGTACTGAGGAATCAAACCTGGGTCCTTAGGCTTCTCAGCAAGTGCCTTAACCTAAGCAACCTCTCCAGTACTGTTTTATATTTTAAGGTAATGTGACTTAAAATCTCCTTTTTCCAGCCATGGGCTGATTGCAAACTCTGTCAGGTTTTGGACTGCTGTTGTGAGGACACTGGAAGTGCCAAAACCAAAACTCAAACATGTATACACCAAGTGCATAGCTTACTGCTTAGCCTACACTGAGGCCGTTCAACCAGAGAGCAGGTAAAAGGGACAGTCCAGGTAAGGAAGCTGAAAATCTGTGATATGGAGGTACAGAGGGCAAGAGGGAGGATAACATGGATGCAGTTTGTGAAATTGGGGTGTTATTTCTCCATAACAGATGGTGATAAGCACAAAGAATTGACATCCCCGAGATAAATAGTGAATAGCAAGGAAGCAAACCGTCACAGCTGAGACACACAGGCTGCTGTGAAACTCAGAAGTGATATTATCAATATAGCCAGAGTTGGCAAGTGATTAGCAAATAAACAACATATGGCTCATTGGTTGCCATGTCCCTGGAAACATATCCTTTTGGGAGATAGTGTGTCTCCGTAAATGAGTTTCTAGTTCGTGCATACTAGCCTTTGATACACACACTCGTTGTGAAATCGCACCTACTTGGTTTATGTAAGAAAATCTGCTGCCAAAAAAGGTGACTATAGATTTCTGGTTCTGGATAAGATTGAGTGGATACAACTGTACTTATTCCTCCTCCTAAGCTTCCCTGCAACTCTGACATATAAAACACGAACAAAAAGGTCTAAAAGGTAGAGCAAAAAGGGCGGGTGGGCTTGAGGTGTTTCTGCTTCCAGAAGGACAGAGGGGTGGAGTTCTTTATACTTCCTTTTTGCCTCATATATTC
This sequence comes from Dipus sagitta, assembly GCA_036346955.1. NCBI lineage: Eukaryota > Metazoa > Chordata > Mammalia > Rodentia > Dipodidae > Dipus > Dipus sagitta. The sequence continues at coordinate 66,034,439 of CM070774.1, read as the reverse complement.
CAGGTTGGATACAGTGAGTCTCAGAAACAGTAAAACAATGCCCACCTCTCCTGCTCAGATTCTACTTCTCTGTAGCCATAGAATAAGGCTAGGGAAAGCCAATGGAACAAAGAAAAATTCTAGACAATAACAGCTGTATGTTAAACACCGCAGATAAAACCACAGACTTATTTGACCCCTGTTATCAAAGGCCAAGTGACGTACTTGGTTTCTTTCTCCCTTGGCTGGCTGTGAAGAAGTGGTCCTTCCTTCCCTCCTAGGTTTTAAGAAAAGTACTTTTGTGAGCAATTGTGAACACACTTGGAATAATTAGAAAAAAAGAAGCGAATAGGGCTGGAGAGATGGCTTAGTGGTTAAGTGCTTGCCTGTGAAGTCCAAGGACCCCGGTTCGAGGCTCAATTCCCCAGGACCCATGTTAGCTAGATGCACAACAGGGTGCATGCATCTTGAGTTCATTTGCAGTGCCTGGAGGCCCTGGCGTGCCCATTCTCTCTCTTTCTCCCTCCCTCTTTCTCTCTCTGTCTGTTGCTCTCAAATAAATAAATAAAAGTAAACAAAAAGAAAAAGAAAAAAAGAAGCAAATAAATAGAAAGCTTTAGCAGAGAAATAGATGATAGCTATATAGATGACAGATAGATAAATAGATAGATGATAGATAGATAGACAGAAAGAAATGGAGAGGCCAAAAGAATCCTCTGAACTTGAAGACAGTGTAATAGAAGTTCTTCAATTTGAACAACATAAAGAAAGCCAACTGTAAGCAGAATGAGCAGAGTCTTAGGGGTCTGTAAACAAAAATCCAATATTCATGCTTTTGGAATCCTTCAAGGAATGGAAAAAGAGGAACATACTGAAAAAGTAGTTGAAATTATGGCAGCAATTTTACTAAATTTAACAAAAATAAATTTCAAAACATAGAATGAATCCCTATAGTAAGTAGCTTCCATGTTGCTGGGACAAACATCCAACCAAACACAGTTTAGGGGAGGAAGGGATTTATTTCAAGCTTATAGATCCAGGGGAAGTTCCGTCAATGGTGAAAGAAGCTGGTTTCCATTCGTAAATTCAAGCAGAGGTAGAAATCGTCACTAGCTAGCAAACACCAAAACACAGCAAGTAGGGAACCCACCAGAGCTCAGACTGCTCTCCACACATTTGGGCTGGAATTCAGATCAGCCTCCAAACACACCTTTGTTCTGGATCCCAGGATCTGCCCCCAGTGATACCGCCTCCAGCCAGGCAGCTGGACACCCAAGTTATGAGCTTGATAAAACACCTGAGTCTATGGGGCACACACATTAACATTCAAACCACCACATTCTGCCCCTGGCCCCATAAATGATAACCCTGTCACAATGTATATTGCATTTAGTCCAACTTTAAAGGTCCTATAAGCTTTACCTTGTTTAAGACTGTCCCTTAACTGTGAATCCTGTAATATCAAAACAAGCTACATACTTTTGAAGGAGGATAGAATAAAGCTAGCTTCTTTTAGGCAGTTTTAGTAAGAAATTGAGGCCCAGAGAGAACCAGGAGATGCCATACCACATGCCACCTCCTCCTGACACAAGAATGAAACTCCTAATCAGAAATGGAACTCATGTCTGATCAAGACTGATCTACAGTGCTCCCTGCTGTCCATAGTCTAGCATGCTACCTAGATAGATGGCCCAGGTGAGCTGACCTAGGTGGGTCCGCCGAGGGGTCCACCTTCCAAATCTACAAACCAACCAGGTCTTTGCCTCTGAGTATGAAGGCTCTCATCTTCTTCCTATCTTGCCTTTTTTCTCTCTGTGGGATTCTCCTGGACTTACCCTGTCCTGCTAGGATACACGTGACTCTGGCTTCCCTCTCACCCAGCCTGGCTCCATATGGCAGGAGCTCTCTGTACTTTCTTTTCTTTCCTCTCTAAATCTCTTTTCACATTTCTTCCAGGCCCATCAGATGTGCTCTCAGACCACATGACGTATCCATTTCCCTTCCCTTAGTTTTATACTTCCCTAAATAAATATAGTGATGTAATAATTATCCTTCTCAGTTTGGTTTGCCCAATTCTTTGTTTAAATGAGAACACAAACTCAGGGTTTGGAGTCCAAGGACTTCCCTGAACTTCCAGCACACACACACCCTTTGAAAGTTCCAAAGCCAACACAATTCTCTCTGCACTTAGTATTTTCAAACTTTCACCAGAATAGCCCAGAATGATTTCCTGGTTTCTGTGTGACTGAAGACAAGGGAAGTGGCTCTGTGATGAAATGAATATACAGAAGAGGATGCACCCTACTGAGGAAGGCACCAGTAGAATGTGAGGGTCTGAGATTGAGGACTAATATTCTGCCAGGATTACCTCATTTTTGAAAAGATTTAATTTTTAAGAAAATTTATTTGTGTGCATGTGTCCCCTAATCAGTGCATCCAGCCTTACACGGGTACCAGGAAATTTAACCTGGCTGGTAGGCTTTGTCTTTAACCACAGAGCGATCCCTCCAGCCCCTGTAAGAATCTTTATAGAATCTAGATACGCTGCCTGTCAGTCCATTGACCTTGCACTGAGCAGTGTGCTGTGTTCTGATGTTGGACTTGTTCCTGAGAGAGAAGCAAGCTCGTGTTATTAGAGAATGATTTGGATTTAATGTGATTTCGTGTGTTGTAAAGAGTCAGGCCAGGCTGTTAGAACATAAGCAAGGGATCCAAAATCAGATGTCCTCAGAGTAGGAGGCAGAAAAGCAGTAAGCCAGGGAGTTGGGGAGATGGTTCAACAGTTAAAGCGCTTGCCTGCAAAGCCTAATGACCTGGGTCAGATTCTCCAGTACCCATGTAAAGCCAGATGCAAACGTGGCATATGCATCTGGAGCTCTTTCCACATTCCATTCTCTCTGTCTGTCTCTCTTCTCTTTCTCTTTCTGCTTGCAAATAAAAAAATTGTTTAAGAATAAAGAAAAGCAGTCAATGGGAGGAGGGGGTGAGAACAACAGAGGGTCGTATGTATTCAGTACATGTGGTTTATCATTTCATCTTGAGAAGTCCTGATTTAGACGTGAATATGTGAACTGTGATTTTTTTTATTTTATAATATTTTATTTATTTATTTGACAGACAGAGAGAGAGAGAGAATGAGTGCACCAGGGCCTCAAGCCACTGCAGACGAACTCCAAATCCATGTGCCACCTTGTGCATCTGGATTATGAGGGTACTGGGGAATCAAACTTGGGTCCTTAGGCTTCACAGGCAAAACCTTAACTGCTAAGCCATCTCTCCAGCCTCCGTGTGAACTTTTTTGACAGTCATATATGGACTAGCAAAATCTGATGGCTAATTTCTATGTCCAAAAAGGAAAAAAAAGATGAAATAAATAAATAAAGTTTACCAATCCAGTTTTTCAAAGCAGAGTTGGAGTTTATTAGAAAAGGTTTTAACATGACCTAAGCATGAACAGTCATAGATGAGAGAGACATGGTACACCCCTGAGAGTGGGTGTAGGCTTCTCATGAAAAAGTCAAAAAGTCAGATTTAAGAGTCTTACTCATAGCTATGTGTACATATGATCTTTGTGGCTTGACTGTTCCAATTTTAGGTAATGAAAATACTGTCTAGTTTTTCTTTTTAAAAAATCTTTATTGTATGTTACGAAGTTTTACTCCTGAAGGTTTTGTTTTGTTTTTGTAGTACTGGCAATTGAGCTCAGGGTCTGTTGATGCTAGGCAAGCATTGTTACTATGCTACAAAAATATAAATGTATGCATTTTAACATATATTTGATCATGATAAGGAAACTCTAGTCATTTTGAAAAGAGATACCATTATTTCAGGATTTAAATCTTTTCCCAGTTCACTATTAAACATACTCATCTCCTTACGTGATTCTTCTGCAAGCTAGCTACCAAGTACAATTTTATTTGATGTTTGAACAGATATGTAAGTTCCAGAGTACCATCCACATGTTGGTCAATTCCCCGTCTGTGTTTCTTAAATCTTTTATTTATTTACTTGAGAGAAAGGGTGGGGGAGAATGAGAGAATGAGTGTATGGACATGGTACCGGGGCACCTTGCTGGAAATGCCGCTGCCAATGAAGTCCAGACACTCTGTGCATCTGGCTTTACGTAGGTGCTGGGGAATCAAACCTGAGGCAGTTGGCTTTGCAAGAAAGCGCCTTTAACCACTGTGCAATCTCCCCAGCCCTTGTTTGGCCTTTCAATGGAAATTAAGTCAGAGGAGATATATATCACAGGTGTGATGGATGTGTCAGGAAGACGTAGTCTCACCTGTCCCAACACAGGGGCAGCAGGGACTCTAAGCCTGTGAGGTATAGCCAGCAGGCTTGAGTTGGATGCCCAAGGACAGGACCTAAGTTTTGGGGCATGCGTGGCTGCCTGTGGAAAGCAGTGCCCTGCACCTTTGCTGGGACTGCTTTGAGGAGCCATGCTTGGTGATGTGTGGACGCAGGATCTGTCTAACATGCATCCCCTGTTGGTGATGACCTCAGAGACTCTCAGTATAACTTCTCGTTCGGAGGACTTGTTCAGTGGGAACATCTTCTCGGCTGGCCTGTCTCTTTTCTGGGGCCAGAAATAGATTTGGACAAAGCTGCTGGACAGTGATTTACCAGATGTCCTCCTATTCTGCATGTCTCACCCTTCACGGCAGTTCTAGATGCACCCTCGGGGAAAGCTATGAGTAATTTCTACATCTTGTTTGTTTCGTTTTGCCTTGAATGTCTGCTTCTAGCCACACCTGCTGTCTTCAGTTGAAAAAAAAAAATTGTTCTCTTTGCTTCACCCTGAGCTTAACTGGCTTTCGGATGTTGTTGTAGAGTCATAGTCTTGTAGGTGGGTAGCTCATCTAATATGGAACCAGCTTCGGGCTCATTTGCATCTTCCACAAAGATCAACCATGTGCCTTAAAGACACAAACACTCTGTGCTTTTTGTAACTGTGAGCTGACGCCAGCACCTCTCTTGAGCTACTTGTGGATAACCTAATAGGTGACATGGGGTTCCATGGTCTTTAGTGACTCACGTTGCTTTGATGCACTCGGATTTTATTGGCTGAGGCCAAACAGAGGCAGCGCCTGTGTGCAGACAGGCCTAGGTCTCCGCAGAGAAAAACTTGGGAGTTGTTACGTCAGAGAGCTCAAGGTCATTGGAAGGATGTGTGCACCAACAGGCAGTCGTGCAGATAGGAAATGTAAAGAGGAAACATACCTATGGATTAAAAAATTCATTGTTCGGGCTGGAGAGATGGCTTAGAGGTTAAGGTGCTTGCCTGCAAAGCCAAAGGACCCAGGTTCGATTCCCCAGGTACACAAGGCGGTGCATGTGCCTGGAGTTCATTTGCAGTGGCTGAAGGCCCTGGTGCGCCCATTCTGTCTCTATCTGCCTCTGTCTTTCTCTATTCAATAAAATAAAAAGATTTTAAAAACTTCATTATTCTGGTTGGCTTTATGCTATGTGGATATTCACTAGAACAGAGCATGGAGTTACGTATAATCTTGATTTTCTAAATGAAATATTTGATTTGTCACATTTTAAAGCAATTCCAGTCAGAAGCTGCTCTAGTTTATGGGAGCTGGTAGTTTTTTTTTTTTTTCTTTTTAATTTTGCAGCCAGAAGTGGGAGTTAAAAAGCGTTTGTGGATTCATCAAGAAGCAGCGCTCGCTGGCATGAGGAGGAGCGCCAGCTGTGCCGGGTGACGTTAGTGTCCTCAGTTCTCGCTGCAGGCGTGGCTCGCTCCTTCTGCCCGCGGGTGCTGATTCTGTGGGATCCTGCTTCCTTCCCAAGTGCCAGAGCTTGCGGTCCCTCACTGCGCATGGAAACGTTCTGGCCTGCTTGTTTTCATGAAAACAGCAGCCCATTGGCTAAGAGGAAAAAACCTAGAAGTCTATAGCCTATTCCTGTGACAAATTCTTGTAAAAATCCCAAAATGCAAAACTTTCCTTCCTAAAATCTTCTAGTGAAATTCATGCTCCAAGTAGGCACATCTTTTTTTAATTTTTTAATTTTTTTTTTTGTTTCGGTTTTTCGAGGTAGGGTCTCACTCTAGCCCAGGCTGACCTGGAATTCACTATGGAGTCTCTAACTATGTGGCCTTGAACTCACGGTGATCCTTCTACCTCTGCCTCCCAAGTGCTGGATTAAAGGCGTGCACCACCACGCCCGGCTCAAGGCACATCTTTTTATTGTCTGTGTAGCTCTCCTTGCCTTTTCACCCAGAAAATAAATGTACCATCCGAGAAGCACAAAGCTGGCAGTTAAGGATGCGGTGCAGACCTTGGGTCAGCCCTCTCTTCCCCTTCTCAAAACTCACACTGGGGAGAGGCCAAAGCAGACGGAGGAGAAGCCGTGAGGCTTCCAGGCAGTCTTCCTGGGGCATTGATGTCACAGAGGTTCCAAATGGCAACAGATGGGAGAGAACTGGGCTTGCCCAGCGTTCCTGGTTAAAATACAAATCACCCATTTAATTTTAATTTTGCATAATCAAGGAACAGTTCTAGAGTATAAAGATGGTCCCAGTCATCGCAGCAGGATACACTTAAAATGATTCGTCATTTATCTAAAATTCAAATTTAGGTGGGCGTTCTGTATTCGTATTTGCAAAATCTGGCAACCTTAAGGCTTAAGCACTATTTTCACATTAAAAAAAATACGCTTAGGGGCTGGAGAGATGGTTCAGTGAGCAAAGTGCTTGCCGTACCAACATGACCACCTGAGTTTGTATCCCCAGCATATAGGTAAAAGCTGGGTGTGGTACTACACACCTGTAATCCCAGAGTGAAGGAGGTGGAGTCAGGCGGCTCCCTGAGGCCTGTGGCTAGTCTAGACAAGTTGATGGCCTCCAGGTTCCGTGAGAGAACCTGTCTGAAAAAAATAAGTGAAGGGCTGGAGAGATGGCTTAGTGGTTAAGCACTTGCCTGTGAAGCCTAAGGACCCCGGTTCGAGGCTCAATTCCCCAGGACCCACGTAAGATGCACAAGGGGCGCACACATCTGGAGTTCCTTTGCAGTGGCTGGAGGCCCTGGTGTGCCCATTCTCTCTCTCTTTGCCTCTTTCTCTCTCTGTCTGTCGCTCTCAAATAAATGAATAAAAATAAACAAAAAAAATTAAAAAAAAATAAAGTGGAGGGCTGGAGAGATGGCTTAGTGGTTAAGCGCTTGCCTGTGAAACCTAAGGATCCCAGTTCGAGGCTCTATTCCCCAGGACCCACGTTAGCCAGACGCACCAGGGGGTGCATGCGCCTGGTGTTCATTTGCAGTGGCTGGAGGCCCTGGCGCGCCCATTTTCTCCCTCTCTCTCTGCCTCTTTCACTCTATGTCTGTCATTCTCAAATAAATAAATAATTAATTAAAAAAAATTAAAAAAAAAATAAAGTAGGGAGGGATTGAAGGAGTCACCTGATGTCTCTGGCCCCCATATGCCCATATACATATGTGCATATGCTCCTGCACATACATATATACTCCCACACATGCACACAGGCATATAAGCACAACATACACACACACACACACACACACACACAATTGCTTAGGGATGGATGATTGACCTTAATAAGATATTCAGAGGGAGGATGGAGAAGGACATAAGGACTAACCACAGGTAATTCCCTTCTACAGAAGGCGGGATTAAGAAAATGCTAGGTTAGTCTGCTGCTGTTGGTGACAGTGAATGTGTGCTTGTTTGCCAAGCAGGACAGCCATTTGGGTCACTGTTGAGCTGCCGGAGGACATGAAGCAATACCAGACGGCTGCCTCGGCCACTGTTCCTCTGTCCAGCGTGTACGCAGAATATATAGTGAACTGATAAATACTGAAGTGGGCTTCAATTATCCACCTCCCTGGAGTAGTCACCCATCTCTGAGAGCCCCTGATTAGGAATACGATGGTGAAGAGAGTAGACAAGGTCTGGGCCCTGGCGTGGGCTGTTTCCACTGACGGAGGTTTGGAAGACATTGGTCACCCCCTCTAAGCCCAGATTACCACCTGCAGGACAACCACACCTGCTAGACAGGCTAGTGTGGGGATTACTATTAACATATTCATTAACCCATGCAAAGCCCCTAACAAGAGCTCATTCCAATAGCAATGGGTTTGTTGTACTTTGCCAAACATAGTGCTCTCATACTTGTGATACAGCTGTTTGCCTATTGACTTGATAGGACAGGGGACAGGTCCTGTCAGGGGCCCCTGTCCACATGCAGGGACATGCAGGCAGGACCCGATAAAGGCTGTTACAACGAATGAATGTTTATTTAGAAATAAACTCCCGTGCTGGTTCTTGAGCAGTCACATTTCCAGAACTGGTTTTTCAGGCCAGAACCTCCCAACTGAAGTACAGCAGTCTTGCTTAACCTGAGCATCTGATTACTAAAGCCTCGGTCCAATAGGCGCTGGCTTGAGACAGGAATCCGGTTACCTCTGTGACCAACTAATTGCATGCAAATGTAATTCCCTATGAGTCATGACTTAAGAAAGATTGGGAAGCGATTTTAGGCTATAATGTGAAACATTCATGGTTTCAAAATATCTCATGGTACCTATCTTAGTCTTTTAGGTTGCTGAAAAAAAAAACCACTGTGATTTACAAGTAATAAAAACATACAGCCTGGGCTGGAGAGATGGCTTAGAGGTTAAGCGCTTACCTGTGAAGCCTAAGGACCCCTGTTCGAGGCTCGATTCCCCAGGACCCACGTTAGCCAGATGCACAAGGGGGCGCACACGTCTGGAGATCTTTTGCAGTGGCTGGATGCCCTGGTGCACCCATTCTCTCTCTCTCTCTCTCTCTCTGTCTGCCTCTTTCTCTCTCTGTCGCTCTCAAATAAATAATAAATAAAAATAAACAAAAATGAAAAAAAAACATACTGCCTATAGCTCTGGAGGTTGGTACATCCATGACAAAATGCCAACCCATTGATCGTTTAATGTGGATTTGTTGTGTCTGCACATAGTGGAAGAGGCATATAGCTCTGTTGGCCATATTTCATAAGAACACTAATCTCTTGCATGAAGTTGGAGCCTTTCCAAAGACCCACCTCTTTTTTTTTTTTTTTTTTTTTTTTTTTGGTGTTTTGAGGTAGGGACTCACTTTAGCTCAGGCTGACCTGGAATTCTCTATGTAGTCTCAGGGTGGCCTCGAACTCATGGTGATCCTCCTACCTCTGCCTCCTGAGTGCTGGGATTAAAGGCGTGCGCCACCACGTCTGGCCTAAGACCCACAGGTTAAGATTTCAGTATGTGAATTTTGGGGTAATACCAACATTCAGTCAATAGCAGTACCATTTTTTTTTTCTATTTATTTGCAAGCAGAGAGAGACAAAGGGAGAATGGGCACACCAGGGCCCCTTGCCACTGCAAACAAACTCCAGACACATGTGCCACTTTGCGCATCTGGCTTTACATGGGTATTGGGGAATCAAACCTGGGCTGTTAGGCTTTGCAAGCAAGTGCCTTAACCACTGAGCATCTTTGAAAAACGTTTTTGACTTTATTTACCTGGCATGCTAGATGCATATTGGAAATATACAAAGCATATGGAGGTTATTTGAGAGTCTACAATTGTTTGTTTTCACTAAGTACATTTCTGTAACTAGGAGGAATAAAATCCTTGTAAGCATTATCTTACAAACATTTTAATAAATCTATTTGTTATTATTTGCAATCAGGAGGGGAGGGAGGGAGAAAGGGAGGAAGAGAGAAACAGAGAGAATGGGCACAGTAGGGCCTCTTGCCACTGCAAATGAAGTCCAGATGCATGCACCACTTTATGCATCTAGCTTTACGTAGGTACTAGGGAATCAAACCTGGACTGTTAGGCTTGCAAGCAAGCACCTTAACCACTAAGCCATCTCTCTAGACCTCTCACAAACATTTTTAATGTTATGTGAAAAGTTTTTAACTTATGGGTATTTACAAGTAAATATACTCTAGATAATGATAAGGTAGATGCTTTTATTATATACAAGAGAGCAGCCATAAAATGAGGGCTAAAGCCCACATTTAACCAAATAAAAAACGTTTGTTTCTTAAGGAATAAAGAAAAACTGTTCACTCAGTAGAAAGTAATACTGATCAAAAGCAGGAATGGGAGCTGGAGAGATGGCTTAGAGGTTAAGGCACTTGTCTGAGCAGTCTAGGGACCCAGGTTCGACTCCCTAGATCCCATCTAAGCCAGAAGCATAAGGTCACACACACGTGTAATGTTGCACATGCGCACAAGGTGGCACATGCATCTGGAGAGTTATTGCAGTAGCTGGAGGCCCTGCTATGCCAATTCCCCCCCCCCTCCCCATGCATGCTCTCCCTTGCTCTCATTAAAAAAAAAAAAAAAGCAGGAATGGGAAGGAGAACAGGCTGGTTTGAGGACAGGCAGCTGCAACAAGGCCCCTTTGGAGTTAAAGCTTTTATTAGGAGAGTTGGAAGTGCTATGGCAAGGTGGCATAGTAGAGATCCAAAGCCAGAGGCAGTGGGGGAGGGGGTGAATAGAGAGAGGCTTTGGAGATCTGAGCAAAGCCAGGTGGTCCTGTGTAAGACTTTCTGGGGGAGGGGTGTCTGCTCACAGACTACAGGAGAGAAGTCATAACAGCAAACGGAGAGTGGGAGATAAAGCCAAGTAGGAGGGGCTGGTCTTACTGCCCTGCTCTTAGACAGTACCTGTGGCCATAACCCAGCTGGCTTCAGGGCTCCCTGGAGACAGGGTCTGGTTTGCTTTCCCAGGCGGCAGGGAGGCTCTTAGTGACCATAGCTATTCTATCAAATAAATACCTGTTGAATCTTAAAATTTTTTTTAATTTATTTGAGAGGGAGAGAGAGAGAATGGGCATGCCAGGGCCTCTAGTTGCTGCAAGCTAACTCCAGATGCATGTACCACCTTGTACATCTGGCTTACATGGATCCTGGGGAAATAAACCTGGGTCCTTTGGCTTTGCAGGCAAACGCCTTAACCACTAAGCCATCTCTCCAGCTCTAAATCTTAAGCACTAATAAAAAAGAGAATATTTTAATACAGAGAATAAAAGTAAACATTTAAAACCGTACAAGGCTATCTTAAGATAAAGTGGATTTAATAATTGACAATCCATTAAGTACTCAATGTGTTTACTGAATTAATAAATGAATAATCTAGCACCCAGGAAGTGCCAAGGGCTAAGCGGAGGCAACCAGGTTCAGATGTAGTTGCTGTCATACCCAGCACTTTCCTGTCTATGGGGGTAGCTCAGTGGTTGAGTGTTTGCTTAGCATGCACAAGACCCTGGGTTCAATCTCCAGCTCTACAAAAGCAAAAACTAAACGAAAGTCCAAAGTCCATTCAATGACGCAACCCTCGACGTGTTCTTCATTCCTTTGCACTAGTTGTTCGAAACCCAGTGCCTCTAGTGCACAACAAGCCCATGCTTGTGGCATCCCTCAAGTCTTCAGGGAAGCATCAGTAAGTAATTTCTCTTGGATGGACCCCTATTCTTTAATTAAAATGTTTTGGACTGACTTTTGTGTGTGTGTGTGTGTGTGTGTGTGTGTGTGACTTGCTGGATTGTTCTCCTTTTCATTAGCTGTCCTGGGCCCAGCCAGAAGTGTAGTGTGACGTTTTTGTACCTTTACATTGGCGAAGATCACTTCTATTGGCTTGGCATTTCCTAGAGAAGTCCGTGGATGTCTGACAACTCCAGATCTTTGAGGGCGCAAGAGGCCTCGCTAGCAACGGAAGGCCTCAGTGTTCGTGTCGGCCTCCGAGGATCAGGCATAGCAAGCCGTAATTATGAACGCACAGAGCGCTTGCAGTGATAATCAAATAGAGCTACAATAAGAACCATTTGGCACCTTCCATGATTTACATGTTTGTTTTTGGACAGCATGGTAATTAGAAACAAATGGCCCACATGATGTTCAAATCGATGACTATAATTAGTAGTACTTTCATGTAGTCAAAGCCATATTTTTTTTTTGTTTTCCCCAAACCATATAGCTTTCATCATGTTCACACACCCACTGACACTTGCAGAGGAGAAAGACGAGCCCTTGTCCTCCATCTTCCCTGCCCCAGGCTTACGAGTCTTCCTCTGGAGTGCCGCAAGCCCCAGCCCCTGCTCCCCAGTAGACAAGACCTCTTCTTTCTCCAGAGCTGGGGGCCCGTTATGCCCCACAGGCGAAGGAGGCAATAGAAGCTGCAAAGCCAGAAGAATGTGGACCACCTGCACGTGTGGGGGAGAGGGAAACAGAGCGCCTCATTCTCCCAAGAGCTGAGGGTGGCAACTGGCAGGAAATGTCACTGAAGGGCAACCCGGTGCCCCTAGTAACATTTGAAAGGGAGACGACTCAATAGCCCCTCCATAGGAAAGGGCCACTTCCTCCTGACCAGAGGCACAAAGTCCTCTGCTCCTGACTGGAGCCTGCCCATTACGCCTGGTCAAGAGACAACCTCTTACCTACAGGCATGCTAAGGGAGTGGAGGGATAGTTGTCAGCTGGTGCCCAGGAGGCATCTACAAGGAGGAGAAAGGAGAAGGGTTATTCCTAGCACATGCAAAATGTATTGTCTAAACCAGGGTACTTAAAAAAATATACTTTATTTATTTATTTAATAGAGATAGAAGGAGGGAGAGCAAGGAAGAGGCAGATACATATAGAGAGAGAATGGGCACACCAAGGCCTCTAGCCACTGCAAACAAACTCCAGATGCATCTGCCCCATTGTGCTTCTGGGTTATATGGATACTAGGGAATCGAACCTGGATCCTTAGGCTTCGCAGGTAAGTGTCTTAATGGCTAAGCCATCTCTCCAACCCCTAAACTAGGTTACTTTTGAGACTGAATGAGGGCGCTAGTAATAATTTCAGGGGATGATAAGTATAAGCCGGACCTGTCTCTACAAGGCCCAGGCAGCTTTGAAGTGAGCGTTGGAGCAAGGAGAATTCCCGCTGTCACCGTATCTGTCACGGAGCAGGGTGAGGATGCCTGTCACAGTGACCCTAGGAGCTCAGCGCTAGGCTAGTTACATACCTTTGTCCCTTTCTCCCTTAGTTCGCTCCCTGCTAGAAGACATCTTTTCTGAAAAGTGGCTCTATTTTTGATTGAAGTAGGAAAAAAAAAAAAAAACAAAGAAAACACTAAACTAAACTAAAACATAACAGCAAACCTCTGCTGACTCAGTGGCCTGCCCCTGCCTGCTGTCCTGAGTCCTGCCCCATCAGATCCCCCGCTCGTTTCTCAGTCTCCCTCTCTGAGGAACCCTTGAAGCTTCCAACCACCAGGACTGCTGGCCAGTCCCGTCCTGACTTCCTACCCCAACGTCTGCCTACGTCTGGCTACCCAGGAACCTTTTACCGTCTGTTGGAATTTGCACCATTCTGCCTACTCTCCCTGGCCCAGTTAAAATAGCAGAGCTGCTAAACCAGGCGTGGTGGCGCACGCCTTTAATCGCAGCACTTGGGAGGCCAAGGTAGGAGGATCGCTGTGAGTTTGAGGCCACCTTGAGAATACAGAGTGAATTCCAGGTCAGCCTGAGCTAGAGGGAGACCCACCTCAAAAAAAAAAAAAAAAAAAAAAAAAAAAAAAAAAAAAAAAAAAAAAAAAAGAAGCAGTAATGCTGAGAAAGGTGGGAATTGGAAGAAAGGGTTCTCTGTGGAGCCTGTTCTACTTTCTAGTACTTAACCCAGCTCAGAATCCCCCCAAGAGTTTCTGAGTTTTTGCAGACCTCTGATCATTTTTTAACATTTATTTTATTTATTTGAGAGAGAGAGAATAGGTGCAGCAGGGCCTCCAGCCACTGAAAATGAACTCCAAAAGCATGTGCCACCTTGTGCATTTGGCTTACATGGGTCCTGGGGAATCAGTCCAGGGCTCTTTTGGATTTGCAGGCAAGTGCTGTAACCACTAAGCCATCCCCTTAGCCCAGTTTTTGCAGATCTCAGTGTACCTTTGTACGGAAACATGTGTTTTTATCCTTGTATCGTAGTCATTTAGATAAATGTCTCTGATCCTTTAAGATGCTGGCATAAGGGTAGACCAGGGGCTACATCTTCTTGTAATGCTCAAAGAACTTCCTCTGTGTTCAGCCTTGGATGGAAGGGAAACAGTCTTGTTGAATGATAAGAGATGGTAATGCAAAATTTTGAGGCTGTTTATCTCTGTTTGGTTGAAGGGAAGTTGTGGGACAATAGTACTTCCTTGCTCAGAGTCTAGGGACTGGGGTTGGTGTGGGCATCTCTTTCTTGCTGGCCCTCAGGGTGGCTTTTAGGAAGTGTTGTGATCTCTCAAATCAGAGCTATTATTTTGGCATAGTGGGTAGTCATAATGTCCTCTTGCTAAATGGACCATACGTGATGGTAGCAAGGCCCCTTTCTGACACCAATTTTTGTCTTCTTTTACAACCTCTGTCTCCGGGCATCTTCTTGCCTGGGTAGACAGAATTGCCAATGGTTATAGTTAAATGTACCGACTTGAACTTTATCTGAAACTGTATGCAAGGCCAGCTTTCTTTTTATTAAATCAGCCTTCTATACCCTAGCTCTCCTGCTCCGGACTGTTAATCCTGGTCACTTTGAGAGCCCAAATGACTTCGCGGTGAAAGACTGTGGAGTGGAATCTTCTCCCCTCGCGGACCGTCACCCTGCCATATGTCCTTGGCAAGCTTCATGCTGCCTGGGGCTGTTCGGGCTAGCCAGTGAGGCGTGCTGGAAATCTGTGTCTCTGAGAACCGCTCTTGTCATTTCACACGCTGGTGGGGGGCACCAGAAGCACTTTCCAAAAAGATGAAATCCAGGGCATCCACTTTCTCTGACATTTGTGATTTTGAAACTATAGAAATCATGTGTATTAGACCTAGCAGAAATGGCAAAGCATTTTCATCTGTGAAAGTTTATAAAGATCATAGTAGATATTTTCTCCCCCAGCTATCTAAGATTTGTTTTTCGGTCTATCCACTCCTATGCCTGGGCACTGGGAAGGACAGCATCATTTGACTATGTAGTGTTGTGCCTTGGATAACCTTTAGTTTACTAAGACACTACAGCTGAGAGGATACTATATCGAATAAGCTTAGTTTTGAGGCCAGAGCCAGTTATTTCGTAGAGAGAACATTATTGAAACCAAATTTCTAGCGTATTTTAACTTAGCATTGTGTATGGCAAGGACATTTTGGTTACAATATTTAAATTCTGAAGTACCAAGTAAATATAAGGTGATGCTTTGACATATGCTTCTGATGCGTTTTTTAAAAATATTTTATTCATTTATTTATTGAGGGAGGTAGAGAGAGAGAGAGAGAGAGAGAGAGAGACTGGGTATGCCAGAGCCTCTAGCCACTGCAAACAAACTCCAGATGTATGTGCCACCTTGTGCCTCTGGCTTACATGGGTACTGGGGAATTGAACCTGGGTCGCAGACAAATGTCTTTAACTGCTAAGCCATCTCTCCAGCCCTTGATGTATTTTGTACTTATTGGCCCAATATACACTCCTAGAACATAGACTTTTAGAAAGCTGGACAGACCTGGCTGGGGATATGGCACAGTGGTTAAAGGCACAGGTCCAGGCTAAATTCTCTGCTACTCATGTAAAGCCAGAGGCACAAAGTGGCACACATATCTGCAGTGGCCAAGTGGTTCACTTTCAGTGGCAAGAGGCCCTAATGTGCCCATTCTATCTTTCAACTAAGTAAATAAGAATATTTTTAAAATAAGATAAAATCTGGACAGAATCCTAGGCTAAGTTTAGCTCCATGTCTAAACTTATATAAAATTCAAGACACAGGTAGAGTAAGCAATTGACTGGGAGTAGCAGAGCTTGGCAGAAATAGTGTCAAATGTAAGTGGCATAGTATCACTTCTGTCTCACTCTGTTGGTCGCAAGGCCAGCATAAATTCAGAAAGAAGAAAAAGAAGTCCCTCTGCTTGACGGAGATAATGACACTGTGTTTGTGGTCATCTCTAATTCTCCACTCTTATAAGGCAACAATGTTGCAGCAGGGCTGGAGAGATGGCTTCATGGTTCAGGCACTTGCCTGCAAAGCCTAAAGATGCAGGTTTGATTCCCCAGTGCCCACGCAAGCCAGATGGACAAGGTGGAGCATTTGTTTGTAGTGTCTAGAGGCCCTGGAGTGCCCATTCTCTCTCTCCCTCTTCTATCTCTCTCTCATAAATAAATAAATAAATAAAATATTTTAGAAAATGTTACTGCATACTATTTTAGAATCTTGGGTTTTTACTGGTTTTTAAGATTTTTTATTTTTATTATTTATTTATTTGAGAGAGAGAGAGAGAGAGAGAGAGCAGAGGGAGAAAGAGAGAATGAATGGGTGTGCCAGGGCCTCTAGCTGCTGCAGAGGAACTCCAGACGCATGTGCCACCTTGGACATCTGTCTTATGTGGGTCCTAGGGAATCACACCAGGGTCCTTTGGCTTTGCAGGCAAGTGCCTTAACCGCTAAGCAATCTCTGCAGCCCTTTACTGTCTTTTTAATTAAAGAAATTTCAGTCACTATTTCTCAAATATTTTTTTCTTCCATTTTCTCTTTCTTTCTCTTTCTCCTTCTGGAACTTTCAGAGTGTCCTGGTTTTGCCCCACAGGCCTATTTGCTGTTTCCAATCCTGTGTTTACTCTGTGTTTTACTTTGCATGGTTTTTATTGCCTGACTTAAGGGCCAATCGTGTTTCCCCTCCCCAAAGTACCCAACCTACTCTTAATTCCATAGTGATTTTTTTTGTATTTATTTTCAGTTATAGAATTTCCATTTGCTTCTTTTCTGCATGTATATGTGTGTGTCATGTGCACATATGCCTTTTTGTATGTGGGGGGAGCATATGTGTGTGAGGACATACATGCACATGTGTATGCATGTCGGGGACAGAGGTCACACTGGCTGTCACCCCCAGTCACTATCTACTTTATTTTTGAGACAAGATCTCCGAACCTAGAGCCTTACCAACTTGGCTAGATTTGCTAGCTAGTAAAACCTAGGTATTCCACCTGCCTCTACCTTCTTCGTGCTGGGATTATAGGCACACCCAGTTTTTACTCGGGTGTTGGGGATCTGAACTCAGGTCCTCGTGCTTGTGTGACAAGCACTTTACCACTGAGCCTTCTCCCAGCCTCTGCGACTTTTTTTTTTTTTTAACATTATTGCTTTTTTGTTTTGTTTTGTTTTTTTGAGGTAGGGTCTCACTCTAGCCCAGGCTGACTTGGAATTCACTATGTAGTCTCAGGGTGGCCTCGAACTCATGGTGATCCTCCTACCTCTGCCTCCCGAGTGTTGGGATCAAAGGCGTGCGCCACCACACCCGGCCCCACATTATTGCTTTTATTCTGCCATTCCTCCTCTGTTCTTTCATTGTTAATCTTTTCCTTTAACTCCTTAAACACATTAATCATAGCTGTTTCAATGTCCTCTTTGGGCATTTTCCGTATCTTTATCATCTCTACGTGTTTCCATTGTCAACCACCCCCACCATGGGTCACATTTGCCATTTGAGTATATCTTTGAGTATTTTCTAATTGTGTATTCGATATTATGGGTGTATGATATTGAGAGTTTGGATTTTTTTTATGGCTGGTCTCACTGTAGTCCAGGCTGAGCTAGAACTCATTCTGTAGCCCAGGCTGGCCCTGAACTCATGGCTATCCTCCTACCCCATCCTCTAGAGTGCTGTTGTCTCTCTCTCTCTCTTTAAAAAAAAAAAGGTCATCTTTAACTTACTGACCAATCAGCTTGTTTCTCTTGGGCTTACTGTGAAGCTTTGTTGGGGTAGGTCTAGGGTTTTGGAGTCTAGCTGAATGGCCACGGTGATCTAGAGGCCGCTCTGCTTTGGCTGGCTGGAGCCACTCTGTCTTGGAGCCCTTGTGACTACAGAACCTCCATTCAGCTTCCTCTCTGGAGCTGTTGTCTGTCGGCTCTGTGCCTGCGCATGCCAGCTAAAGACCGGACTCAAGGAGGCCCCGGGCTCAAGCGCACACCCCCACATCCTTCCTCCGGCTCGCTTCACCCCAGATTGCCCCGCCAGCCCAGTGAGACTCGTTCTTTGCGTGCTATGCTCCCTCCTTGCCCGGGTTCCAGAAACTGTTTCTGGGCAAAGCACCAAGGCTATTGTTAGGTTCGTCCTTTCTGGGGTGGAAATCCTGTGCTACCTGTTGTCCAGGGTCTGAGAGAAGACACGTCATGTGTTTCCTTCAATTTGCATTTACTGCAGGAGGGTTAATCCAAAGCAGTTTTTCCATCATAGCCCTGAGTGACATTGTCTTTCTTTCGTGGGGTTGTGAGGGGTGTGTATGTGTGTGTGTGTGTGCGTGTGTGGTGCAGAGACTTGAACTCAGGACCTCATGCATGCTAGCATGTGCTCTACCGCTGAGCAACATCTCCAGCCCATAGAATTTTTTTCGGTAAACAAGAATCTCCTTGTACTAGAAAGACATAAATGGTTTAAGTGGCCAATCTGCACCATCAAATATAAGCGAACCGTGCCCTAGAGACGCCTATAGGACTTTGATTGTTGGGAATCGCTGGGGCGTAGTAACAGATTTGCAAACTGATGAGAGGCGCAGCTTAGCATCTTTGGTCAGTCGGTCTGTGGGTTCTTTAGGTTGTCACCATCAGGGGCGCCAGTAGCTGGAACTGGATGGGGAGGCAGTCAGCGAAACGAAAAGGGTGTTCGGTGTCTGGCTGGCACCGAGATAGAATAAACAGCTAAAAGCCCTAAGGCTGTGAACACATGAACTACTTTCCCCTTAAAGCCAGAGAGTCCCAGGCAGCTGGCCGAGTTGGAGAGTCTCCAACTAGCCTTTAGCCTCCCTGCTAAAACTTGGCTTCCCTTCACCACTGCCCCTGGCTCCAGGTGGGCAGGATGACACTAGGTCGGAGAAGCGCTGGTCTGGCTTCAGTAACCCCAGCCTCACTGGCTCAGACGAGATCCGCACAGGTCCCTTGCATGGGGTGGGGGTGGGGGCACAGGGAAATAGCAAACCTCATCAACTCAATCACCAAACAAGGGTGGCACTACAGTTATCCAAAGAGAAGCGAGATGGGGTTGGAGGGTTGCTTTACACTCTGTGAGGTCTTTGTAGAAGTTTGTCCTCAACACATGTCTCTTCCTGTCCTGAATTCCTGTTGCTTCCTCGACAACCGCACCTTGGAATTGCAGCACATGTGCAGATGACCCTCAGCCACGCTGACCTTCCAGAGGGTGTGAGCCGTGGCCTCTCTCTCACACCCCTCCCCCCAGCTGTACTCCTGTCATAGATCCTCATAGATCCTCCTCGAATCCTTGCCGACTGAACGAACGAATCCTCAGCTCCCTTCTGAATTTTGTTGACATTATTGGGAAAACTTGCAATTAGGAAAAGAGTAAACATTTCAGGATTCTAAGTGGTTAATAATCATATAATTAAAATGATAACATGATAAGTGGTAAACATCTTGAGTTTCAAAGACTTCTGACACATCTATGTCGTAGCTGGCATTCTAAACACACATGATTTTAGCATACTGATAGTCACCTAACCTCTGTGTCTAAATGTTTTTGAGTATAAAATGGGATTCATTGTACCTGCTTTATCTAACAGGACTACCGTGATCAACCATTTCAATAGGCGTCAAAGCCCTTTGAAAAGTTAAGTGTTATAAAGAGACTGAGATTGTTGGGTATGTATTGTTTAAACTCTTCCTGTTATAATGGGAGAGAAGGCATGCGTGTCTATCTAAAGGCACCGTAGTATTTTGGTGTATCTCTCCAGCTTTGTATTCATGACTTTCATTAGCTACTTTCTTTTGGTGACTACTGATCATGCTGATGGTACTAGTAATGATAGTAATTGCTTCTGTAGCCTTTTGTGTTTACAAAGCTCACCCATCATTTCAGGTTTGATAGTCGTTCATTAGGGGAGGAGAACAGCTTTTCACAACACTTAACTTCCCATTGAAGTAAAGAATCAAACTGACTTACAAAACCTTTTTCATGCAAGTGCATTTAGTTAGCATTTTCTGCAGTGTTCTGAAATAACATGCCTCAATCCTCAGAAGACATCTGGAAATGAAGACAATGGGGCTTAGATGTGGCTCAGTTGGTACAGTGCTTTGCCTAGCGTGCCCGAGGCCCTGGACTGTATAAACGCTGTGTGGAGGCTCATGTCTATAATCCCAGTTCTGGTAGGTGGAGGCAGGAGACTGGGGAGTTCAAGGTCCTACGAGGCTGCACAGAGGATTTGAAACAAGTGGAAACAATGCAGTGAGGTAGCTGAGGAAGGTGAGCCTTATGTACAGTCCTGTAAGGCGATAGTCCCTTGCATTGTGCAGTTCTTGGCGGAACTTTCTGCTGATGACTCTGAGAAGGCAGCTGGGCAGAGAGCAGTCTTGCCTCGCCCTCCCTCCTCTTCCCTTCTTCCCCTTTCTCCTGGAGCCCCTCTGTTCTGATTGCTGGGTGTTGGGTTCCACTATTCCAGGAGGCCCCCAAAGCATCAAAAGCACGACACTCAGGGGTCTGCTCAGCGGCTCACGGGTGTCTCTCTCCATGACAGCAGGGTTTGCAAATGCCGACTCTTACATAGCCACACAACACCATCATTGACGAGGTGACACTCTTGTTCTCTATGGTTCTTTCACATTCTTTCTCATAGTGGCTGTGCATTATAATCCTGGGCTCTAGCTAACCCAGAGACCAGTTACCTGTTCCCTATACTTTGGAGATGACTGGATTAAATTGCACATGCAATTTCTACGTTGTGCGTAAGGGCAGCATTTGGAATCCAGCGTGCTTGCTGCTCTTTATAACCTACCTGGTAGGAAAACAAGACCCAGCCCGGAACAGTGTCAGCCCCCACGTGACAGGACTTGCTGTATTCGGGTAGCTCCCTTCCCTCTGAGACTGCGGGTCAGGTGGGGTCCCGCTTTTCTTTATTCTGTCCAAGAAAAAAAAAAGTGTCTAATGAACGCTAGGAAAGCGGTGTGGTTCATGCAATGGATGGATTACGTGAACGTTATTTGTGAAATGCTAATAGAGTCATGACAGTTTTCTAGCGTCGAATGACTCGTATTGCAAGGTTAAGTCTTTTGGTTCTTTGAGACAGTATCTCACTCTATAGCCCAGGTTACTCTCTTCCTGCCTCGGCCTCCCAAGTGCTGGGTTTGCAGACGTGTGCCATCACACTCAGCATTGTTAGTCTGCATGCCATGATTATGAGAGGCAGACATCATGAAAAGCTAGAAATAGGACGTTACAAGATCACAACACATTCAGTAAAATGATCTTTTCAGATACAACTAGTTGATATTATTAACCATTACATTTTACACAGTCCTTGAAATGATTTTATTTTATCAGAAATGCTTCACATTTGAGCCTGTTGCAAACTCAGATTAGCCTAGGTTGCTATAGACAGGTTTTGTGACTGGCTATGAAAGTCGCCTTAGAGGAGCTGAATAAGCAGGTATCCATTGAATGCGGGGTATGGTGATGTGCACCTGCAACCCCTGGCACTGGGGAGGCAGAGACAGGCAGATCCCTGGGGTTCACTGGCCTGCCAGTCTAGCCTAATTGGTGAGCTCCAGGGCAATGAGAGACCCTGTCTCAGAAATAGATGTATACACTAAAACACCCAAGGGTGTCCTCTGGCCTCCTCCTCCTGTGTGAGCATACACACGTGTGCCCTCACACGCAAACATGGATACAAACACACCACACACATGCTCACAAAAATACTCATCCCGACAGATGCAAGATGATAGCACATTGTGGCTTTAATTTGCATTTCGTTGATATCAGTGACAGTGAGTAACTTTTTATATGCCTGCTGGCCATTTGTATGTTTTCTTTCGTGTGTGTGTGTGTGTGTGTGCATGGGTATGCATGTATATGTGGTGGTCAGAGAACAGTCTCTGGTAATTGTTTCATAGGCATCGTCCACCTCTTTGGGAGACAAGTTGTCTCCCTGACCTCGAACTCAACAAGTAGACAAGACCGGCTGGCCATGGATCTGCCTGGTCCTCCTCCCCAATGCTGGAAGTATAATAATGTACCACACCTGGCGTCCATGTGTCGTACTGGAGGCCCAGTTACCTCCCTAGCTTGCATTTCTGTGGTTTCTTTTATTCATTGATGTGAGTGTGTGCTTGTGTACATGCGCACGTGCATGTATGTGTGCCAAGGTCTCTTGCTGCTGCAAACAAATGCCAGACACATGCTACTTTTTACATTCAGGGTGATTTGGGTGGCTTGAGAATTGAACCCAGCTGGCAGGTACCCTTAGCCACAGAGCCATCTCTTCAGCACCCCCCCCCCATTTTAAATGTTTTAAAAATTCTTTATTGTTTATTTACTTATGAGAGAGAGAGAAAGAGAGCAAGAGAGAGAGAGAGAGAGAGAGAGAGAGGCAGATAGAGAATGGGCACTCCAGGGCCTTCAGCCACTGCAAGCAAACTACAGACACATGTACTACCCTGTGCATCTGGCTTATGTGGGTCCTGGGGAATCGAACCTAGGTCTTTTGGCTTTGCAGGCAAGTGCTTTAGCTGCTAAGCCATCTATCCAATCTCCCATTTTTTATTTTAATTAATTATTTTTCTTTTTAAATTTTGTACTGCTATTTATTAGAGAGAGAGGGAGAGAGAGAAAGAAAAAAGGGCATACCAGGGCCTTCAGCCACTGTAAGCAAACTCCAGATGGATGCGCCACTGTATGTGTCTGGCTTACGTGGGTTCTGGGGAATTGAACCTAGGTCCTTAGGCTTTGCAGGCAAGTGCCTTAACTGTTAAGCCATCTCTCCAGCCCCTAATTTTTGGTTTCTTTTTATGCATTGTTGAACTTTGAACCCAGAGTTTCATGTGTGCTAGGCAAATGGTGTATTACTGAACTATATCTGAACCTGTAGCCTATTTTTAAAAATATTTTTATTGATTTATTTGAGAGAGAGAGAGAAAAAAAAGAGAAAGAGAAAAAGCATGGGTGCACCAAGACCTCCTCCCCCTGCAAATGAACTCCAGACACATGCACCACTTTGTGTGTCTGACTTTACATGGGTACTGGGGAATTGAACCTAGGCCATCAGGCTTTACGAGCAATTGCCTTTAACCACTGAGCCATCTCCCTAGTTCTCATGTAGCCTGTTTTGGTTTGTTTTGGTTTGAGATAGAGTCTAACTGTAGCCCAGGCTGAGCTGGAGTTCACTATGTAGTCTCAGAATGGCCTTGAATTCACAGTGATCCTCCTACGTCTGCCTCCCAAGTGCTGGGATTAAAGGTGTGCGCCACCACGCCTGGCTGCCTGTTTTTAAACTAGGTTACTAGGGTTATTTACAGTGCTGTAGGAATCCTAAATGATTCTCTTGTGGTTATTTGACCATGTTTTAAAAGTGAAAAAATTTAAAAAGTGCTTTTTAAGTGAGCCATGGGTATTAAATGCCAGGCTAAAGGAAACAAGTTGATGCACTTGGAGCATTTTCTTGGGGGACCAGCTGTCCACCAATAGTAAGGCAGGGGAAGGAGCCCAGAGTGAGTTATAATTAGAGAAACTGCATCATCACTTTGGTACACGGCGAGAACTTCCCAACGCTCTCTTGGTGGCTGGTCTTCGCTGTTTCCCATCTGCCTCTTCTCGCAGTCAAGGTGATCTTTCAAAGCCTGCGTATAGTCTTGTCACTCACTGCTTAACATAGTTCTGCTGACTCTTGGGCAGAACCCAGCAGTCCAGCCTCCGCGACAGGCCCGCCGTGCTGTGCAGCTTCCTGCCCCAACACTTGCCTTGAATGCCCCCAATTCCTGCTCAGCTGAGATGGGGTTGAAGGAGGGAATGGATGTGAGCGACACTAGCAGGTAGAATTACCTGGATGTGGGGATAGAGGCTCTTGGAGTCTGCTTTAGGCTGCTGTTACTGAAGACTGGAGACTGGGTAATTTATAAAGAACAGTTGTAGAGACTGGGCCATCCTAGATCAGTATTTCAGCTTCTGGTAAGAGCCTTGTCATCATGTAGCATTAGTGGAAGGGGCCGACCACTCTCACCAGCCCTCTTTACAATAGCACGATCTGTGCAGGAAGGCAGAGCCTTGTGTGGGAGAGAGAACAGTCTGTCTGAGCTGGCTATCAGGCATTGCACCAAGACTTCTTGCACCCTTGGCCCTGACCAGTACCACTAAATCTTTAAGAAAAGTGTCAAACATGGCATCTCCAGAGATGGGAATATATGCAGCGTTAGGAAATTCACAAGAGAAAAGAGATAATAGGATTGTCACCAAGGGTAGATTCCAGAGGTAGATTAGTGAAGGTGTCCACTCTATGAAGGACACAGTAAAAATGATGATAAAATATTACTTTTTATTGTTGCTGGGGCATAAATGTTTCAGTAATGGGTAACATTACTGGGACCTAATTTGAAGAGGCATAGGAATACTAGTGTGGAGAGATTTCCCAGTGGTTAAAGGTATTTGCTTCCAAAGCCTGATGGCCATGGTTCAAATCCCCAGTTCCCACATAAAGCCAGAAGCGCAAAGGGGCTCATGTGTCTGGAGTTCATTTTAGTGGCAGGAAGCCTTGGCAACCCATTCTCTCTCAAATAAATAATAAATAAGTAAATTAAAAAAAATATCAGTGTGTTTTGTCATCTAGCTATCTAGGTCTGAATCTCGTCCATCTTTTAGTTTACTTTGAACGGTCTGGAAGTGCATGTTTGTTTATCTTACCATTTTCTAGTGTTGAGTTTCTCCTGGGGAGTGGTGGGCCAGCAATCTAACGCTGGTCTGGCCTGCCTTCCTAGCATACTCTGGGGAGAAAAGACAAAAAGCGGCGATGTTCCCTTCTGGGACTGGAAGCTGCTTTCTGGTCTCCGCTTGTCATTTCTTAGTAACCGAGAATCCACCGCGTCAACGTTCCGGCCAGTGTCCAGCTCCCCTGGCTTTGTACTTCCTCCTGGGCCATTTCCATGTTGACTCACGGCCAGTCCCAGGGCTCCTGTAGCAGTGACCTGACTCCCTGCTGGAGCAACAGTGTTTCCCAGGATGTGTGTCGTGTGCCTGCTGGGCTGGATGCCCACCGAGGGGCACCTCCACCAGCTGCTGTGGTCCTCAGTGCTCTTGAAGTGTGTCTTCCCAGGCGCAGAGACTCTCGTTGCGAGCTGCTGGCCATCCTTTCTTTGTTCACCGCTAAAGTTCTGGCTGTGTTCCAAAGCCTGGAACCTCGAGGGCTTCGCTTCAAACAGGGAGTTTGAAAGTCCTCCAGAGGGTCACGGGAGGTGCCATCCCTTCCTGGAGGGTATCAGTCCACACTGTACTGCTGTAACAAAATGCCATAGTCTGGGTAACTCACAAAAAAAAGAACTTTATCTGCCGGGCGTGGTGGCGCATGCCTTTAATCCCAGCACTCGGGAGGCAGAGGTAGAAGGATCACTATGAGTTCGAGGCCACCCTGAGACTACATAGTGAATTCCAGGTCAGCCTGGGCTAGAGTGAGACCCTACCTCGAAAAACCAAAAAAAAAAAAAAAAAAAAAAAAAGGAACTTTATCTGTTACAGTGCTGGACACTGGAATGGGGAGGGAAGGGGGAAGTCACACCCGGCAGGGCCTGCTAGTGCACTACATCATGGTGGAAGGCAGAAGGAAAGAGTTGTGTATGTGCATGTGCAAAAGACGGGGGTGGGACAGAGAGGAAGAAGATGGGGGAGGGGGAGTGGATCACATTCATCCTTTTATCATGAACCTACTTCCATGATAACCACATCATCCGTGTGACCTCGTGGCTGAATTATCTCTTGAATTTCGCCTTTCAATATGGTCGTACTAGGGATTATGTTTCCAAAATGGAGATATTTTTTTGTGGGGGGCAGAGGCACATGCAAACCACTGCACTGGCTGAGGTCTGTAGTTCTTTGAGGTGCTTTGTCAACAGCTCAAGCACGGAGCACTTAGACATCCTTTGTCTCCAGGAGGCTCAGTTCACACCATGCCTGTGGGAATTAGGCGGGAGGGCCACAGTGCGCTGGATTTGGTTGTCCAAGTATGGTGAGATGCAAATGGAGAGGCGGCTATATCCTCACGGAACTTTGCATCTTCAGTCTTTCTCTTTGTGACCTGTCCTCTGCTCTTGTCTCCTGCAAGTGTCCCTTCTCTCCTGGGGGCACGTGTCTTCCTGGGATAATGTTCCCAAGTTCCTGGGAGCATTCAGTCCTGCTTTTCTGTTAGTCTGGGCGATGCTACGTGACGCTGTGCTCGACCCCCCCTCCCCACCTCAGCGTCTTCACACGGTGGAGCTTTGTCACTTGCACAGAGCCTTCTGTGGGGTGTACACCGCTCTCCATGCTGAGGTGGCAGCACTGGAAACACACACCGTGTTTGCCCGCAATTTGAGGGTAGTCCGTTGTAGCAGAGAAGGCACGGCGGCGGGAGCGAGAAGTAACATCTACAGTCAGGAAGTAGAGTGAGACGAAATGCTGGCGCTCAGCTCACTTTCTGCTTTTTTACTCAATCTGGGACCCCAGCCCATGAGATGGTGCTGCCCACATTCAGGGTGGATCGCCCCTTGTCAGTTACTCCTTGCTGGGGAACATCCTCCTGGACAAGCCCTGAAGTTGGTCTCCTAGGTGATCCTGAATCTAGTCAAGTGGAGAAGGTTCACCATACCTTTTGTGTTAGTTTCTGAAGGCTGCTGCGACAGGATACCACAAACTGTGATTTAACCGCAATGCAAATGTACTTCTAGTGGTTCTGGAGGCTGGAGGTGTGAGATCAAGCTGTTGGCAGGGCCGTGGCAGCTCTAAGGTCTCTGGTGAAGAATCCTTCCTTACGCCTTTCTGGCTGCTGAGGGTCGCTAGCGATCCTCGGCATCTCTCGCTTGCAGATGCCTTATTCTAACCTCTACTTCCACGTTCACGGAGCTGACTGCTCTGTGTTCCTGGGTCCCGACCTCCCTCTTCTTGTAAGGCACCAGTCATTGGATTAGGGCCCACCCACAGCCAGTTTCACCTCATCATTTTTGTTTCTGCTAGTTTATGTGTGTGGAATGTGGTGTGTGTGTGTGTGTGGTGGCACTCCATACATTGTCTGTGGCGATGGGTGCCCACCTATGGTGTCCAGAGTGGAATGCCCAGTGTCTCACTCCGTCACTCTTCAGCCCGGGCTTGTTTGGAGCTGGAGTCTCTTTACTGATTCTGGAGCTTGCAGGGTTCGCGTGCTTCCCTGGTCTCCGCCCCCCTGTAGGACTGGGGTTAGAGGTGCGCACGGGCACATCCAGCTGTTCTCATGAAATCTGCAAGTTCGAACTCTGGTGATTCCTCGGGCCCTCACGCTTGCCCTTCCAGGACGCGCACTTACCTGCTGAGCCGTCTCTCCAGACCAAAGAAGCTACTTTATTTTTTATTTTTTTGAGGCAAGATCTCACTCTAGCCCAAGCCAACCTAGAATTCACTCTGTAGCCCAGGCTGACCTTCAACTCACGGCAATCGTCCTACCTCAGCCTGCAAAGTGCAGAGGGTAAAGGCAGGCACCCCCTGGCTGTCACCTCATCCTAACATGATTTCTACCACAGAGACTCCGTAAGACCACAGGCGTAGGTACTGCAGATTAGAATTTCAACATATTTTGACAAGCACTATGCCACTAAGCTGCACACCTAGTCAACTTCAACATGTCTTTGGAGAAGTACAGTTCAACTTATAACCCCCACTCAAGGTGGAGGGGGTAGAGAGGAGAGAGCTAGCTCGTTCTTAGCAATCTTACCTCAGAGGTGGCACATGTCAGTTTTGTTCACAATCCACCTGAACATGGTCCCGACAACTCCAGAAGAGAGCAGTAAGTATTGGGAAGGGCATGGGTGTCAGATGAACATTGCTTTTCTCTGGTGAACACAGCTGTTTCCCTCAGATTCTGGGACGCTCACAGTGCACCTGAGGCTGGGTCACTGCACTTAATGTAAAATTGTCTATCGCAAACGCCACTAAACTTGGAAATTGCTCAAAGAAAATAATTTATATAATTTGATAGACTATACTACTTTTTAAAAACATTTTAAATTTATTATTATTTTATTTATTAGAGGGAGGCAGATAGAGAAGGAAAGAATGGGCACACCAGAGCTTCCAGCCACTGCAAATGATCTTCAGTCGCATGTGCCACCTTGTGCATCTGGCTTCATGTGCGTCCTGGGGAATCCAATCTGGGTCCTTTGGCTTTGCAGGCAGGTGCCTTAACCACAAAGTCATCTCTCCAGCCCAAACTTTACTACTTTTGTTTGGTTCATGGGTAATATTTTATTTTAGATTGTGTGTGCGTGCGTGTGTGTGTGTGTATGTGGTATATGTTCACATGTTCATGTGTGTGTGTGTGTGTGTGTGTGTGTGTGCAGGCATATGCGTGTGCATGGAGGCCAGAGGTCAATGTTGGGTGTTTCCTTCAATCCCTCAGACTCCTTGTTTTTTGAGCCAGAATCTCTCACTGAACCTGGAGCTCACCAATTCAGCTAGACTGGCTGGTTGGCTTCCTCGCGCTGGGATTACAGGTGTGTACCCTGCACCCAGATTTTACATGGGTGCTGGGGATCTGGGCTCAGGCTGTTATGCCTGCAGGGCAAGCACTTTGCCAAGTCATCTGCCCAGCCCTTTGCTCTCCTTCTGTTCTTCCCTCCTCTCCTCTCTCCCTTCTGCCTTCTCTCCTTCCTTCCTTCTTTCTTTCAACAGGTTCTTACTATGTAGCCCAGGCTTGGTTGGATCTCTTGATCCTCCTGCCTCTCTCCCTCCAAAGACCTGAGATTCAAGTCCATTGCCACTACCTGTAGCCCTTTATTTTGATGGAGAAATTATACAAAGTTGTGCTCAATAGGGTGTACCCATTCCACCGGTGTGTGTGTGTGTGTGTGTGTACAGACAGCTTGGCATGTAGCTGGTTTTTGCACATATGGGGCCTCTGACAACATATGAGCATGGGTTTCTACAGAGAACCAGTAATAAGGAGATGAAAGAATAAGAGCTGCTTCCTATAGACGTTCACATCTGTGCAATTTGTCACAGTCCCCGCCGTCCTCTGTAGTGTTTCCAGTACGAGGCTGCCACCTCTTGCTAGCCATTGTGATGTAATAGCAGAAGTTTTATTCCTCATATTTGGCTCATTTTACTCATCTGCTTTATAGTTGGCCCCTGCAGGCATTTGTGTTGGAGACTTCAAGTTTTCACAAAAATCTACATTTTCAGCCGGGCGTGGTGGCGCACGCCTTTAATCCCAGCACTCGGGAGGCAGAGGTAGGAGGATCGCCGTGAGTTCAAGGCCACCCTGAGACTCCATAGTGAATTCCAGGTCAGCCTGATATAGAGTGAGACCTTACCTCGAAAAACCAAAAAAAAAAAATCTACATTTTCAGGTGCTTTTGAAGCACTCAGATGTAACCTCCAAACATTACCTTGAGCTCATGACTCTGAGATAGACCTGCCATGGCTGCTTACAATAGTAGAAGGTTAAGGTAGATAGGAGACAGAAACCAGGGGTACCTCTGATGGGGATAGGTGGATAAATATGTTCAATGAAAATACTTAGGAGAGCTGCCTAAATTTGAATGTAATTAAACCGGCCATGATGGCTCATGCCAGTAATCTCAGCACTTGGCAGGTGGGGGCGGGACGTTCAGGCATTGTCCTTAGTTACGTAGCAAGTTTGAGACCATCCTGGGCCGCCTGAGATTGTCTCAAAATTAATTAGTTTGTTAGTGAAGTAATTACTATAACTAGAACTAGGCCTGTTGGCTTATTTTTAAGTAAACTGACTGAAGTGGCGTTTTGTGCCTCCTCTCCCCATGCAGGCCGATGGAGCGCTCCAGTGAAGATGTGGATATAATTTTCACACGACTGAAAGAAGTTAAAGCTTTTGAGAAATTTCACCCAAACCTCCTCCATCAGATATGTCTGTGTGGTTATTATGAGAACCTGGAAAAAGGAATAACATGTAAGCCTGCCACTGCCCAGCGTGTGTTCTTGTGTGGTCTGCGCTCACTGTGGTGTCGAGCATGAGAGCTCACGGAGGGCTCATGTGCCCGATTCTTTGGGCTCAGTCGAAGTAAGATGACAGTTCCCTTCACTTCCTTGTTCACAGCGAGGACATGCTCTTTTCCAGGGCAGCCTACTTCCCAGATGGAGCTGGAAGGACAGACTGACTCAGTGATTCAGCTGGAGCCTTAGAAATTCAAATAATAGTCTTCTTACACTCAAGACTATGGGGCCAACAGGGTATTAAATGTAGATAAAAGGTTTCTTAAATAGTGGTAATAGTGAAGTTTTGAATTAACCTCAGTAATATTATCTGCTCCAGCTGTGAATCAGTGGCAGAAAGAATAAAATGACAGGGTAAAAGCTGCATTTAAAACAATAGTTTATTTATTTACTTATTTGACAGAGAAAGAGGGAGAGAGAGAGAGAGAATGGGCACGCCAGGGCCTTCAGCCATTGCAAATGTAGTCCAGACACATGTACCCCTTTGTGCATCTGGCTAATGTGGGTCCTGGCGAATCGAACCTGGGTCTTTTGCTTTTGCAGGCAAACACCTTAAGCACTAAGCCATCCCTCCGGCCCAAAAGCTGCATGTTAAAAAAAAAGTATTTTTAATTAAAAAGTAACACCTCCCCATCTGTTGGTATCTTTTATGCTGCAGTAACAAAACTCCCATCCAACTGCCTTGACTCATCAGTCACTCACGAAGGAAAGGGACAAAGCATTACTCACATAGAAAGGCCTGGAGATGTGATGATGCATTGGCGTGCTTGATGATATTATGCAGCACACCTCCTTCTGGCCCAGTGCATCCTCAGGTGCCGGCTTCTGTCCTCAGGCTTGTTACAATGGTCTCTGACAGCTATGGCAGTCGGAGGTACTTACGCTTGTGCTAACACAGAACTGCCCTGCCGAAGGACAACTTCTGCCTGCATCGTTTTCAGGAGTCCACCCAGTAGACTTCCCCTGTTGTCTCATTGGCCAGAGTTGTACTCTATGCCCAAGGGTAAGCCAGTTACTGGGAAAGGCGAGGAGATGCCCAGGGCTGGTTTGAACAAGCACAGTCACTCCTGAGGCGCT
The DNA here is from genome assembly GCA_036346955.1 of Dipus sagitta. NCBI lineage: Eukaryota > Metazoa > Chordata > Mammalia > Rodentia > Dipodidae > Dipus > Dipus sagitta. The sequence goes on along the minus strand of CM070774.1, from coordinate 66,003,440 downwards.
AAGGGAGGGACACAAATGCTGTCTGACCCGGCCCTGTTGATTAGGGTGGACGACTTTGTAAAATCTGGTTCAGCTGGGTAAGAGGGCATCATGGCTCTGGGTAGGAAAGAAGGGATTTGTCCCACATCATTGTGAGAAGTTTAGAAAATTCACAAAAATGTTGTCTATCATCCCTTGACCCAGAAATGACCACTAGCATTTTGTAAGCATTTTTCACATGGTATTTTACCAAGTGGACACACAGTCATACCTCAGAAATCAGTACACAGCTCACTGTTGCCTGTCCCAGAGCAGCGAGCAGACACAGGAGCCAAAGCTCGACAACGGTGATGCATTCCAGTCAGCAGAGAGCACAGTGGAGTTAACACCCTACACATCTGTCTTCTCTCTTCTTAATTATTTATTTATTTATTTAATAGGCAACCAAGGCCTTTTTCCACCACAAATGAACTCCAGGTGCATGTGCCACTCTGTGCACATGTCTTTACCTGGGTACTGGGGAATCGAACCCACACTGGCAGGCTTTGCAAGCAAGTGCTTTTAACCACTGAGCCATCTCTCCACCCAAATCTGTCTTTTCAAAGCTAGAACTCAGTTGAGAGACAAAGGTAGTCAAGCAGAAGTTTATTTCACAAAGCAAGCACCCCAAAGAGAGAATGGAGTTGGCTGCCCCAAAGATGGGGGGCACCCAGTGGGTTCTGCATCATGGATTTTAAAGAAGTTTCTATGAATGTTTATAATTGGATGGCAAACTTATGGGACAGAGTGATCTTTTTTGCTTTCTAAATCGTAGTAGACCAGATCTCCATTTTAGGGCATGTTCTCCCATTACCTACTAGGAAAAGCCCACAAAGGGGAGGGTCAAAACTAGAACCAAGTGTGAGAAAATGCCATGGTGCCTTAAATTCTGGTTCACTGGGAACAACCTGACTGCAGCTTCAAGATAAGGGGCATTCTGTTGTCAAAAGACAGCTACTTCCGGGCATGGTGGCACACGCCTTTAATCCCAGCACTCGGGAGGTGGAGGTAGGAGGATCGCCGTGAGTTCGAGGCCACCCTGAGACTACAGAGTGAGTTCCAGGTCAGCCTTGGCTAGAGCCAGACCTTACCTCAAAAGAGAGAGAGAAGAGAGAGAGAGAGAGAGAGAGAGAGAGAAAGGGAGAGAGCTACCAACATGCAGCTTCTGCTTTTCCTAGGATTCTTCATGACTTCTTTTTTTATATTTTATTTTTTAATCTTTTATTTATTATGGAGAGAGAGAGAGAGAGAGAGAGAATGAATGGGTTGCCAGTTCCTCCAGTCACTGCAAATGAACTCCAGTTGCATGCACCACCTTGTGTATCTGGCTACGGGGGAATTGAACCTGGGTCCTTAGGCTTCTCAGGCAAGCCCCTTAACTGCTAAGCCATCTGTCCAACCCAACTAACTTCATCTGGTATCAAGACTGCATTTTGGGGCTGTTTCTTCTGTGTTTGGGTGTTCATGCATGTATATCCATGTGCATTTGAAGGCCATTTGAAGACAACCATTCTTCAGGCTGTCCACATTTTTTTTTTTTTTCAAGGTAGGGTCTCACCCTAGCTTAGGCTGAACTGAAATTCACTATGTAGTCTCAGGGTGGCCTCGAACTCATGGCGATCCTCCTACCTCTGCCTCCTGAGTGCTGGGATTAAAGGCGTGCACCACCATGGCGTGCGACATTTTTTTTTTGAGTCAAAGTTTCTCTGAAGCTCACCAATTAGGATAGACTGGCTTGGCCAAGATTTTACCTCTCCAGTGCTGGGATTACAAGCCTGTGTGTGACCACACAGGGTTCTGGGATCACACTGAAGTCTACATGCCTGCAAGGCAGGCAGTTTATCAATTAAGCTATCACCGCAGCCTTGTTTTCTATTTCTATAGGTGCTTGATTGCAAAGCCTGAACGGATGGCCTGGGTTTGATTCCCCAGGACCTATGTATAGCCAGATGCACAAAGTGGCACATGTGTTCAGAGTTTATTTGCAGTGGGCACGAGGCCCTGGTATACCCATTCTGTGTGTGTGTGTGTGTGTGTGTGTGTGTGTGTATGTCTCTGCTTGCAAATAAATAAAAATATTTTTAAAGGAATGAATCTTGTGTGATATGTAAATGGTAATGTCTGTGGAGATGAGGTTGTTACAGGCAAAACCCAAACTCTAACTGCATCACAAAGGCTTGGAGCTGCAAGCTGGAGGGGCCTCCTGTGGTCCCTGTACCTCTCCACGGCATGGTCTACCCAGCTAGAGCAGCTGTCACTAGACCGTGTCTCCTAGAAGCTGGCTGTAAAGTTCTGAGTACCAGCTTCGTCTTGCGAAGATGGCCTGTGACTTTGACTGAGTCACTTGACTGTAACTGTGAAATAGAATTTTTCTTTTTAACATTCAGATCATTCTATCCGGTTGTCTTGTATGGATATTTAAGAGGAGAGTTGGTTGGCATGAGATTTTGGGACTAGTGTTTTAGAATAACTTTCCAAAGTCTGATCTTAATACGATATGCTGACTAAGGTTTGGCCTAAAGATCTAAATAGTTTCTCTCCAAGATTACAAACTTATAGCAAAGCCAGATTCAGAAATTTCTGATGCACATCACTTCCAAATGCCTAAATGAGTGATTTTTTTAAGTTGAACAAGGAAGTAGAAAGTGATAATATAATTCTTAACATTTTTATAAACAAAGGAAAAATTTAAATCCTTCATTAATTAGTTTAAAAGGAGATATGTTGTTCCAGGAAACATGTTACAGTCTTTTACTTATTTGTCGACTATATCTCCTGACATGGCTCAGGCTAGCTTTAAATTTATGATCCTCCTGTCTCATCCTCCCGGGATCTGGGATTGTGGGTACCTGCCATCACAGTTTTGTTTTTAATACTGATCTAGGAATTGGGTGGTATATTCTGCTCTCAATGACTTTGTTACTACATTAAGAGTCATAATTTTCCACGAATCACCATAGAGTATAGTTAAGATAAGTTATTCACAGCCTCAGGTGAATTCTTAAGTTTCAAAGAGCTGGCAGCATTTGGGGCTGGCATCTGTGCCCTGCAGCTCTGTATACTTGGAAGAATTCTGTTGGAAGGTTCTCCACTTCCTGCATGTTGAATAAAGAGGACGGACCTTCACTGATGGATGAAATGGGGCAGAACCCTCTTCTTGTGGGGACACACTGGAGCAGGCTGGGGCTAAGGCACGGTTGTCATAGCCAGTCAGTGGAAAGCTATCAGGTTAGAGAGCAAAACCAAGCTGTACTTGGTATATTTATATCACTGTCTCTTTTTCAGTATTCCGCCAGGGTGACATTGGAACCAACTGGTATGCTGTCCTGGCGGGGTCTTTGGACGTTAAAGTGTCTGAAACTAGCAGTCACCAGGTAATCGACCCTGACGACGCACTTTCAAATCCATTTCCTTCTCCCTGAGTGTTTGCTGTGTGTCTTTATGTAGTTACCTCACAGATTTGTGCGCCGAGTGTCTCGCATGATGTGAGCGTGGGACCGGGTGTCGGAACACATCATGCGGGGACACAGTGCCTGCCCCACGGGACCTGGCTGTCTCCACTGCTGTTGTATAAGGTGAGGCGTGGGCACCAGCAAAGGGAAAGCAAGTCTTCCTACTTTCCTCTTGGAGACTCCTTCTACCTTATGTCCCGACTTCCCTTCATCCTAGCAGTGGTCTTCCATTGGCTTGCCGGGTGCTCCTAGGGCTGAGGAAACGTAGCTCATGCACTGTCCCTACGAGCTCACTATTTCTCTACCTCGTCGTTGGAAGGTTCAGCACCGTGGCATCAGCCACTGCGGTCGAACTAGAGACACACGGCCCTTGTGCACAGCGCGACCTTGCGTCACTGCGCGTCTGGCTTACGTGGGATCTGGAGAATTGAACATGAGTCCTTAGGCTTCTCAGGCAAGCGCCTTAACCACTTAGCCATCTCTCTAGCCCTGTGTTTATTTATTTATTTATTTTTTGAAGCAGAGTCTCACTACAGCCCAGGCTGACCTGGAACTCACTGCATAGCCCAGGCTGGCTTCGAACACATGGCAATCCTCTTCCCGCCGCTTCCCAAGTGCTGGAATTATAGGTGTGAGCCACTGAATCCAGCTTTCATGTTGTAATGTTTTACCAGAGCTTTCTGGGTTGATTCAGATCACTAAGATCCAAGGAAGAGAATGGACATTGACCTTAGCAGCTCCTGTCCTTTAGCATGTAGCCTGAAGAAGATTGCGGTCAGCTCAAGAGGCAGGACATGGTCCCAGCCTGAGTAGCAGGAGGAAACTAAGAATGAGTAAGAAGGTCAGTTCTTACACCCAGGCTGCCCAAGAGGGAGGAATAACAAGTCACATCTGTGGGTATCAGCTGTGTAATGGGTGCTTTGTCTCCATCCCATAGCAACAGGGGCAAATTAGAGCGATGGCTTAGCTTGAAAGGACAGTGTCCTAGATAAGAGAAATAGAAACCATGTGAGGAAAGACAGACAGAGAGAGAGAGAGAGAGAGAGAGAGAGAGAGAGAGAGACAGACTAACTTTAAGGAAGGAGTTTTCTCATGGGCTTGAGGAACTTAGCGTTCTGAAGCCCATAGGCCAGCTGTCAGGCTGGAGACTGAGGTAAAAGCTGAGGCTGGTCTTGAGCACAAAGGTCGGAAAATTGGGCAGATAGTTTATATTGTGGCCTTGAAGCAGTCTTTTGCAGGAGACCTCAAGGGACATGGATTTCTTCTTAAGGCCTTCAACTGAGTGGGATGAGGTCCACCCACTTAATGTCCTCGGTAGAGTTGGTTTACTGTCTATTAACCATACCTTAAAAATATCACCAGGCATGGTGGTGCACGCCTTTAATCCTGGCACTCGGGAGGCAGAGGTAGGAGGATCACTGTGAGTTTGAAGTCACCCTGAGACTACATAGTGAATTCCAGGTCAGCTAGAGTGAGACCCTACCTCGGAAAACAAACAAACAAAAACTATCTTCATAGCAACTTCCAGATTAGTATTTTGCTAAACACATGGTCATCAAATTGACATAGAAGATTAACCCAAATGGAGTGAAACGGGTGTGGGTAAAGGGAGTGGGGGTCAGAGCCAGGAAAGGCCAGGGATTCCTGCTCTTGGAGACCCGAAATGACCATGGGTGGTCGCCAAGTGCCTTCACTGGGTGAGGACGCTGTGCTGGGATCTGTGTGCACTGAGGGGCCTTGTCCTCAGGCATGGTGGGCTGTTCTACCTGGCTTGCAAACAAGGCCCCTTGACAGGCTGCACCTCCCAGGGCTCTTCTACTGGTTTATGCCAGGCATTTGAATTCAGGTCTGACATGCTCCAACTTGCATGCTCTTCCTACTTCCCATGCTGTGAACAAAGCTAGGTGAGAGGTGGGTAGCGATAAAATTGGAATTGTGAACAGAGCTAGGAGAGCTGACCCGAGTCAAGTGTTCAGAGTTTCTGCCAGTCCTCCATTTTCTTTCTCTAAGTCCTTCTTTGTTCCGTGCCTGCTTTCTCACCTGTGTTATAGGGGTGATGTCATAAAGCCCCCCCGAACATACTCCTGAGTTTCAGCCCCTGTGCGGCTTGTTAGCTGCTTTCTGGACCTAGAGTAAAGAGCGGGAATGGCTTCTGGTGCCCGGGCGCCCCCTACAGGCAGCCGTGGGCTGCGCACCCTGCAAGCACCTTGCAAGCAAGCATTCTTCCCCCTTGAGAGCTATGGTTGGTCTCGTTTCGCTGGGAGATGCTCAGTAACTTGCCCTTGTGACTAGGGGACCCATGTCCTTGGACCATCATGGCTACCCAAAGGAAGGGAGGGAATAGAGTGAGGACATTCAGAGCAACAGATATCGGAAAAGTAACTTTTTTTTTTTTTTTTTTTTGGTTTTTCGAGGTAGGGTCTCACTCTAGCCCAGGCTGACCTGGAATTCACTATGGAGTCTCAGGGTGGCCTTGAACTCACGGCAATCCTCCTACCTCTACCTCCCGAGTGCTGGGATTAAAGGCATGCGCCACCACACCCAGCTAGGAAAAGTAACTTTTTTAAAGTTTTTTTTTTTTAATTTTATTTATTTGCAAGTAGACAGAAGAGAGACAGAGAGAGAATGGGCACACCAGAGCCTCTAGCCACTGCAAACGAACTCCAGACGCATGTGCCCCTTGTGCATCTGGCTTACGTGAATCCTGGGGAATCGAACCTGGGTCCTTTGCCTTCACAGGCAAGCACCTTAGCCACTAAGCCATCTCTCCAGCGTCGGGAGAAGCAACTTTTACTGAGGCCTCTAACCACCCTCCAGCGTGTGATGCTAGCTCCCAGCCCCACATCCTCACCTCCTGCTCACCTCGCAATGTTTATACTCCTCCTCCGCCACCTCTTCGATCTGCCAACGCAGTTAAGGCAGCAAAGCCCCGTTCGTAGCCCAGAACTCCACAGGGCTTCCAGGCCCGAGACCGGAATAGACCAGGGAGGAAAACTGCACCGCAGGTACGGGACAGAAGTGCGGGTGTGAGGCAGGGTGTTGGTGGTGTGCGCACACATGGAAGAAAGCTTGGCTGCAAAGGTGGGTGGGGGAAGCCCCTAATGAAACAATACTCAAGGAAAAGAACCTTCCTCACTTCTGACACAGCACTAGCAGACCACACAGTCATTAGTTGTTGATTTGGTGAGATTTTTCTGAAAAAATTATTCTATTCTATGTAGTTGTAACTCATATAACCTTCCAAGAATACATAGGGCATAAATATTTTATTTTGCTCAAAAATTTATATTACCAACCTGCACATTCAATATACTTTCCCTTTTTCTTTTTTCTTTTCCTTTCCTCTCTTTTCTTTTCTTTCTTTTCTTTTTCTTTTCCTTTCCTCTCTTTTCTTTTCCTTTCTTTTCTTTTCTTTTCTTTTCCTTTCCTTTCCTTTCCTTTCTTTTCTTTTCCTTTCCTTTCTCTTCTTTTCTTTTCTTTTCCTTTCTTTTCTTTTCCTTTCCTTTCCTTTCCTTTCCTTTCTTTTCTTTTCTTTTCGAGGTATGATCTTGTTCTAGCTCAGGCTGACCTGGAATTCACTGTTCACTATGTAGTCTCAGGGTAGCCTTGAACTCATAGCAATCCTCCTACCTCTACCTCCTGAGTGCTGGGATTAAAGGCGTGCACCACCACTCCTGGCTCACCTTCCCTCTTTTCTCATCATTCACATTGAAAACACAGCTTCTTTCCCGCAATGACTGGTTTGGCTTTTTCTTGAACTCTTTGAATAATAGGATGAGGGCCACTTGTTTGTCATTGGTGGTACCCATGCACATGAGTATGAACGCTCACCATCTACAGAGCCTGTCACCATCAGTGTTGGCTATGCTGTCCCAGCAGGTAGACACTTCAATGTTGTCTTGCTCCATCCAGAGAGAACACTTGGCTGTTCTGGATGACAGAATGGAGAGCCTAGAGCTGGACTTACCCCAGGATTCCTCAGCCAGGCCCGTGCTCTGCTCCTGCAGGTCCTCAGCATGAGTCATCGTGTGCGTGTGGCCTCTTGCCCGGGGTGTCCACAAGTGTCTGGCCAGTATCCATGGGGACCAGAAGGGTGATGCATGCTCATCTTTGCTCATGGAATTGCTGATGCCTAGGTTATATATAATAAAGAAGGCTGTGGATCCCATGGGAGAAGTCTGAAAACACTTCTCTGTATTTTGAACACTGCAGGGAGTGAGTACTCAGTCAACTTCAGGCCCTTCGCGAAGCCGAGGATAGAGAAGTTGGGCCACTGGGCTTCAGGCAGGGGGCTGGCTCATCTGCCAGCGCTGCCCTGGGTCAGCCTTGCTAGACTGCTTGCCAGCAAATGGCATAGGAGCAAGGTGGCAGGGACCGCCCAGATTGCCTCACCCTGTGCGCCTTCTCACTTAGGGTGTGTCCGTCCCCAGATGGTACCAAACCCTGCTGGGCATTCTCAAGCCCAGTTAGCGCCCCGCCCCAGGACCAGAGCCACACGCTGCTTTCCTCGTAGCCACCCCAGCCGAGGCTTCCAGAGTGGCCTGGAGGAGACAGACAAAGGCTCTGGAGTCGAAGCTCTAGTGCTCTCAATATATATATATATATTTTGTCATTATTACCTGCAAACCACGTTTGCCCTAAGAATTCTGGGAAATATGTAGATGATTCTGTTCTTATTGGGTAGAGGAACTTTTAGAGACTCACAAATCCTTGCACATATGGTTATATAATTTGACATTTACTCTGTCAAAACGAGCCCATGTTCTTACCGAGGGTGAGGTGCGAATGTCTCCCTCCCAACGCGTCATCCCTGCTTTCTGTCTGGCCATTCTTTGTGTTACCCTATAAGATTTTAGAACACCCTGCAGGGGGACCTGCCTGGATGACCTGTTCATGTAGATTTCTACTAAGCAGTAGGTGCCCTGTTTTCCTATGATACCTGCCCATCCCCATACATAACACCATACCCAGGACCTACAGGCCTGTGGAGCCCACGTGAACTCTCATTCATGAGAGCCTCTCCTGACTTTCAGGCCCAATTCAGCTTAAGTGAGCTAAACATTTCCACTTGAGTAAGGGCATATTTTTCTCATTAAGCTTTTTAATAGTGTATAAGTAGAAGTGGACATTGGCATAAGTTATAAACAATCTTAACCCTATAAGTAGGGTTATAAGCCTCACCCAAGTGTGTATGTGGGAGGGGAGGGGAGACTTGCTATTTTCTTCAGATTTTATCTTTCTGGCACAACAAATATCTAAATCCTAGAAACATATACATTTTAAAATTAATCTTTTTTTTTCAAGGTGTGCGCCACCACGCTCAGCTTATTTATTTGAGAGTGACAGAGAAAGAGGAAGAGAGAGAGACAGAGAGAATGGGCACACCAGGGCCTCCAGCCACTGCAAACGAACTCCAGACGCGTGCGCCCCCTTGTGCATCTGGCTTACGTGGGTCCTGGGGAATCGAGCCTCAAACCGGGGTCCTTAGGCTTCACAGGCAAGCGCTTAACCGCTAAGCCATCTCTCCAGCCCCAAATTAATCTTTATACCAGAAAAACATGCAAGCTGTCCAGTTGCCAACTTCTGAAGGCTGATGGCAGAATAGAAGTTCACATTACAAATAGAGAACGAGGGGCTGGAGAGTTGGCTTAGCAGTTAAGGTGCTTACCTGCGAAGCCTAAGGACCCAGGTTCGATTCTCCAGGTCCCACATAAGCCAGATTCATAATGTGGCGCATGTGTCTGGCGTTCATTTGCAGTGGCTAGAGGCCCTGGTATGCCCACTCTCTGTTTATCTTTAAAAGAGAGTAAAAAAGAAAAAAAAAACAGAATATGAGGTGGCTTATGAATTCATTGAACTTGCACATCTCAGTGATAGACACTTATTTAAAATGTAATGTGTACTTGATGCACAACACCGTGGTTACATTTAAACTCCCTTAAAACCCTATGTGATTTATATGGATACGAATATGCATATTTAACTGACCTGTAAACTGAGATTAATAGTTGCTACAACGTATGTAAAATACTTTATGCAAAGCTTTGGTTAGAGCCGGGGTTCGGGTTTTTCTGTGACTATGAAGTTTGGTTGCCTAGATGGAGTGAAGCTGGTTGCAATGCCTGCAATGCATCGTGCCACAAGAGGGCAGTGTAAGAATACAAAAAGCAGGAAATGCACTTGGTTGTTGAAACCACAGGAAGTTCAGCAGTGTTCAGCCATTTCATGGGATCAGAGAGTCTGGGCAGGGCTGGGCCTTGGTCTTCTCTGGGTTGTGTCCTCTCATTTGTCACTGTGGTAGTCTCTGGCAAGTTTTAGCCTCGTTTCGGAGAAGACCTTTCATTGTTTTTTTTCTGTCTCAGGTAAAATAGTGTGATTTTACTTACCCTTATAATAAAGATGATTTTATGCACTGAATTTTGTTTTGTAAAATTGGAAAGGCAGGCCCTTGTTCTCCATCAGTACATCTTTCTCTCTTTGTCGTTTCTTCTCTGATTTTTGGCACTCATTGACTTCATAATTTCAGATATGTCACTGTTATTGGAAGACATTATTTTTTGGAGCATATTTCTGAGCACATACATTTGTTGAGCACGCAAAACATGGGAGCCTTGTTGCAGTTGTTTGTAATTTCTTTCTCCTTGTCTGTGCTCCAGTCATGCTACTGGTTAGGGACTGCGGGAGTTTACTTAACAGCCTGTGTAATGTGACTCACTTAATTTTGCTGCCAAGGACATCTTCGTTTGGGGGAAGCAAGACTGTGCGCACAGCGCTGGTCAGAGGAGCTCTTCTTTGCCGGGGGTAGGGCTGGCCTCCTAATTTGGTTACCAAAACACCACTGTCAGGTAATACTCATCAAGCCATGCCCACCCAGCTCGCTTGATGTCCCTAAGCTGCCTCACAAGCTGATGCCAGGGAAGTAAGTGCTTTAGAAGGCGCAGACCTGCCCTTTGCTGTTTGCTGGGGAGCACGTTTGACTTAGAAGCATTCTGCCTTCCTGCTTGGCAGTCAACCCTTTCCATGACAAGCACAGGCTTGACCAATTCTGAGACTGGGTCCCACTCAGTTTTATTACTTAAAAGCACAGAGAGGACTCAATAAATGCCAGGAAGGAACAAATTCCGGCTCATGACTGAACACATGTTTTATGAAACTTAATGGCACGTATCACCTATAGGTCTAAAGTGAAAAAAAATTTTTTTTAATTTTTATAAGAATTTGTTTTTCTGGGAACTAATTTGTTTCTTAGTCTTAAACCAACATGTATCTAAAACAATAAATTTATCATGAGACAGTGAATTCTTGAATCGCTGATATGGAAGTGAATTAAATAGGACCAATTAAAGATCTGATAGCTCTTGATATTACAGGACAATTATATTTTTTTAAATAAAAATCTAGATGTCATTACTACCGAGAATTCTCATGGCTATTTACTGATGCCAAGTCACTTAAACTTTCACCAGAACGTCTATAAGTCATGTAAGCTGGGTGTCCTTGGTTGCTTAGGCACAGTTTGCAGACCCCGAGTTTCTTAGCATGGACAACAATGTTAATTGCCCGTGACATGTAACCATGGGTTTTCTTAGCACCGCTTGCATTTTCCATACTGTACCTATGTTTATAAGGAAACAAGCATGAAGTGCCCCCTAGGAGAATGCGTGCTCTAAAGAAGCGAGTGTCCCATCTTCAGATGCACAAAGCAGATAAATGAAGGGTGATTAGTCACGGTACAAAAGGATTCTTTCATCTGCAGCAGGATTGTCAGAAGGGGCTCCTTTGAATACAAGCTCCCCCAGAGAGCTCAAGTGTTATGCGGATCATTCAAACCACTTGACATCCAGACTGGGGGACCGAGAAAGTTGGGATTTCAGTGTTGAAAGCCATCATTAGGTGAAGCTTAATACACATGACTGTTGAGATTCTCTGTTATTTAAATAATAGGAAGATATCATTTGCTTTTCAGAAGCCCGGAAAACCTACGTCTGTATCCCAATGTGACTGAGTTAGGAAACATACTTGTCATTATTTAAATAGAACTTGGTGTGTGTCAGGACGGTAGATATGTTAGTTATTTCTATTTGTTAACACCTCTGACTTAGTATCAGCGTTTAAGACAGCTCCATTGGCATGATGCGGGTCCAGGCAGTGGTAGTGAGTGGTACACACAGGCTGAGACAGGGCCTGGTAACGGGGAGATGGGGTAAGAGGCAGGAAGCAGGCCCAGAGGTGAAGCTGGACATTCACACTGGCTGACTGACAGTGAACTGAGAGACCAGGCAGATTATCAAGTACAAGACATATAAAGACAGAAACCAATCAGGTCTCCACGGGAACTCTGTTTTCTTTTCTTTTTCTTTTCTTTTCTTTTTTTTTTTTTTAAAATCTGGGGCATAGACTCCATTCTTGGTTACTGGCTTGGATGGCTTAAATTGCTCAAATGAAGCAGAGGGTTGGTGTCCCAGCCTGGAATGAGTGACATCTTCTTGGGAGGGTCACATGGATCTAGTGCTGGCATCGGGGGCCAAGGGGCGCACGCCAAATGTTTGTGTTTCCTTGGTGATTTAGGCTTATTTGATATTCTGTGAACATGTGGATTGATGGAAAGAAGAACGTACGTAGATCAAATTAGCACCTTAAACGATGTTCCCGCTGAGCCTTGGCAAGAGATCCTTGCACTTCATTTGACAATCCAGGCAGCCCGTGGGCACGTGACGACACTGAGTCGTCTCTGGTCTCCGCTGCTCCTCCTACTGGCCATGGGCTTGGGCAAGAAGTTGAATATCCGGGAGCCTGAGTTTGCCTAACATACGAAGGAATAATACTGATGATTGTTTTAATACTACAGATTGACCATCTCTAATCTCAAACTCCTAAATGTCCCAAGTTCTTTCACTTTTTGAGCGCCACTAGGGGAACACTTCATATCTGACCTCACGTGACAGGCTGAGGTTAAATGCAAAAAAAATTTTTTTTTGAGGTAGGCTCTTGCTCTAGCTCAGGCTAACTTGAAATTCAGTGTGTAGTCTCAGGGTGTTCTTGAACTCACAGGGACCCTCCTACCTGTGCCTCCCGAGTGCTGGGATTAAAGGCGTGCACCACTACGCTAAAGAATTGGCCTTTTAAAACTCATACAATGATAATTATGTTTATAAAGAAACAAAATACTTCATATTAAAATCTGATTGACAAAATTCTCACAAAACAAATATTTTTACAATCTTTATTTTAGGCTTATTGGTGATATACACTCATATAGGACATCCTGTCATGTGTCACTCAACGCACTATACTTAGGATATGTGTTATACAGGCGAGTGACACCCTGGTCTCTGTCTCTATTGCAGAGGTCTTTCTGGAATGCTAGTTTGCTCCAGTCCCATCTGCAACCTCTCTGTGCAATTAAGGATCCGCAGCCATCTTGTCTACCCCATTATTTCCCTCTCTTTTTTTTAACTTTAATTTTTTTTTTTTCGAAGTAGAGTCTCACGCTAGTCCAGGCTGACCTGGAATTCACTATGTAGTCTTAGGGTGGCCTTCAACTCACAGTGATCCTTCTACCTCTGCCTCCCGAATGCTGGGATTAAAGGCATGCACTACCACGCCCAGCAAACTTAAATTTTTTTTTAAGTTATTTGAGAGTGAGAAAGAGTCAGATAGAAACAGAATAGGTGCTCTGGGACCTGAAGCCACTACAAACGAACTCCAGATGTATGCGCCACCTTGTGCGTCTGGCTTACATGGGTCCTGGGGCATCGAACCTGGGTACTTTGGCTTTGCAGGCAAGCGTTTTAACTGCTAAGCCATCTTTCCAGTCCTACCCCATTCTCTTGTTTTGGGTTTCACCAGAAGTGGACCTGGGATAAGTATTTGGCTGAAAGCAATTTTTTCCTTGTTTGTTTTTGGAGACACAGAGAGTTTGCAAGGGAGTTGGGGAAGTGAGACAGGAAAGAAAGGATAGCCAACATAGATGTTTTGGTAAGAGGTTTTCCTTTGTGGGCAGTAAGGTAAGGAAGCTTGGGGTTCAACTCCCACTGCTCCCCTCTTTGCAGGATGTCCCTTGAAGACATGTGCCTGGTGCTCTGCCCGTTGGAGCAGATGCCCCTGGCAGCACCCTGCAGGTGTGTATGCCTGCGCAGAAAGCTGCAATGACTTCAGGGCATGTGGGCAATCTGGCACAGCTCCCGCAGTATCAGCTAAGCACAACTTCATCTGATGAAGGCCTTTACATTTTTTTTAACTTTTATTTTAGAGAAAGGGAGAGGCATAGAGAAAATTGGTGCACCAGGGCCTCAGCCACTGCAATGGGACTTTAGACACTTGTGCCACCTAGTGGGCATGTGTGACCTTGCACTCGCCTCACCTTTCTGGCTAATGTGGGATCTGGAGAGGAGAACATGGGTCCTTAGGCTTTGCAGGCAAGCACCTTAACCTCTAAGCCACCTCCCCAGCCCAGCCCAGCCCAGCCCAGCCTTTACATTTTTGAATCTTCACCTCCCATTTGAAAAGTCTTCAGAAGGAATTGCCATCTTATGTAGAGCCTCCATGTTCCCCAAGCAGGTGCTGAGCGTCTTCTTCAGTCTCTGCCACTGAAACCATTTTCTCCCCGATGGATGGCCTTCTTGAACATCAACCTGCAAACAAGCAGAGGATGAAACAGTTCTTCTGAGCAGTCTCTAATAAGTGTGCACCAAGGTGTTTGCAGACCTCTAGCCTGCACGCGGGCTTAAAAGAAATCACAGTGTTAGACGTGGGAACCTGGTCAGCAAAAGGCAAAGGTGTACACAGAGCGCATCTAGAGGGCTTTGAGTTCTGACCTGCAGGGATCTGGTGAGGGTGTGTGTGTGTGTGTGTGTTTATGCATGCACAAGAAGAGGGCCTCTTCCACATTCACTCACATCTATCCTGCCTTTCAACCTATGCACTTTGCATCCTGTATTAATTCTGCTAATTGAGAGCATGTTTGGATGTGACTTTCTTTATTTGATCATTTCTGCCTAAGCTATGAAATCCTGTCTTCCAGTGTAAATAAGGCCAAGTGGTTAGTGGTTAGCGCCCATGGGTTAGAAAGATAGTGGTTAGTCTTTAGAAAGTGAAAAGGTTTTTTGGCACCTTCAACTTGCCCCAGCTATCTCAGTGCCTAACTCACACTTCCCAAATCCATTCCAGTTCCTCAGTAAATTTGTCCTAAAATAATCCAAATCTCGTGAAAGTAAAGTTGAACTAGAAAATAATATAGAGAGGTTTCCTAGTCCTAATTTCAAGATCTTATGTTTTGTGTTGTTTGACCGGGGTGCTGGGTGCTAGGGATTGAACCCAGGTCCTCATGCACGCTGGTCAAATGCTTTACCGCTGTGCTACGCCTCAGCTTTAGATCATATCCCATCATTTGTGACTCCTTACCTTTACATTTGAGTGGATCAAGCACAAAGGAGGGAGATATAGAAGGACTGATAGCACAGAAGAGTGTGGGTTCCCAGAAATGAGCTGAGTGCCTGATGGGCATCCCTTACGTAGGAGGTCATCATGCGGCAAAATATTCGGAGCAATTCGGGTGGTGATACTACCACAATTAAGTTTTGTAATATGATGAGACCTGGGTAAGCTAATCTCTGCAGGAGGTCCAAGAATACACTCTACCTCTTTGTCTTTATTACGAGAGTGGGTTACTGGGAAGAATACAGACTAGATGCAGTTAGGCCACGAATAACAGATGTTCATGTTTTCTTGGCATTGTACCTTGCCACAGCCTTACCCTCCTCAGTGCCAGCCACCACAGCAGCTGTCACACTCCTGATGTCCCTCTCAGCTCTTCAAATAGAGTTTAGCACCAGAAAGCATGTATTAAGCAAAAGAATTCTTTCTGAAGGACTCAGGTGATAGAAAAATGAAAAAAGTCTAGTGGGAGCCTCGAAAGAGCATGCTATTGTAGGGAATTTGTGTAAGCCTGTGCTTTGTCATAATCTGTCTTCAGTTTTTACAAAATTTGAAAATCATTCCAAGGTATTCAACTTCCTGGGTATTGATATATTCAATTTCTGGGTACATTTTCTGAGTGAATTTCGCTGAGCTGATTTTCTGGAAAAGCTATTAACAATGACTCTTAAAGTTTACCCTGATCAGTTATTCTTTTCTGAAATGGCACTGACTTATTTTGTTTTCCCCTGAACATAATTTTATAGGGTACCATCCTTGCACACGCAATTTGCAGTGGTGCAAGGGGCTGGCTTCTTATGGACATTTGTCTTTGTGATGTGATGGCAGAGTCGCTAACTTGATCTTAATAACATTTGCTTATGGTTATGTGCTAGATGCATTAAAAGAAAAGCTGGGCTTCCATCTCATGAGGCTGCTCTTGTGCAACTACCTTAGTTTAGAGTAGTGCTATTTGCATTATTTGAGTGGCTGTTTGCATTACTTGAAAGTAGTTAGGGCTAAATCCAAACATCATTACCAATGTTGCATGTAGAGAGAAAATCGCTTTCTTTTAGTATGCTTTCCGAAACTGCCCTGCTGTGATAGCATCAGAAGCTGCTGTTACTCTGTCGCGCCTGCAGGAGGCAGCACAACACAGAGTCCCTGGATTTCCAGTCGGCTACACTTGGTTAGAATCTGGCTGCACTACTTACTGCGCGAGCTGGAGCCCCGCCAGTGCACCACTAGCAGCACCCTATTTCCTCATCATTTTGAGATAAACTTTGTAACAGCCCTATTTCACTTTCCTGAATATTGCAGCTAGTAAATTTCGTAAAAGCAGTGTAGCACATTTAAAAAGGCTGAGTTTGTCATCTTTAGTAAGTTTTTCTTTTTCTTAAAGCAATTAGTTCTTGTATAAAGCGATAACAAGGCTAGTGTCAGCAACCTTACTTATAATAAGAAATAACTCAGGGGCTGGAGAGATGCATTAGTGGTTAAGGCAGTTGCCTGTGAAGCCTAAGGACCTGGGGTTTGATTTCCCAGTACCTGTGGTACACAAGGTGGCAGGTACGTCTGGAGTTTGTAGTGATTGGAGGCCCTGGTGCACCCATTCTCTCTCTCTATCTGTCTCTGTCTCTCTCCCCCTCTCAAAGAAGTAAATAAACAAAATATTCAAAAACACCCAGTGTTCCCCAATAGGAGAATGGCTATGCAAATGGTGACGTGGCCACACAATGGAAAATTACTCAGCGGTAAGAGGGAAAACATCTGTATCTATGTAGGGGTCTGAGCTTCTCTTACAGATGTGACCATGGATAAAAGAAACCCGACAGAGAGCAAAGTCTGGCATCTGTCTCTTTCTACATGAAGTTCTCAAACCAGCATAACTCCTTTCTGAGAGTGGAAGTCGGGGCGCTGATTCCTCCAGGGGATGGTCTTGACTGGACAGGAGATACAAGGGAAACTTCAGAGGGGAAAGAAAGGTTCTGAGTCGAGATTTGGGTGGCGATCACACAATGTATATCTTTGCAGAGCATGTGGAACCACACCAGTCAGGTGTTTGAATTTTGTACAGATTACATCTCAATTGAAAGAAAAGACGGCGCTCTCTTACATTGAACGTTTAGTTGTTTTTTTTTTTTTTCTAACAACTGGTTTTGCAATTTTCAGGATGCGGTGACCATCTGTACCCTGGGGATAGGGACAGCGTTTGGAGAGTCCATTCTGGACAACACGCCTCGCCATGCGACCATCGTTACGAGGGAGAGCAGCGAGCTGCTCCGCATCGAGCAGGGCGACTTCAAGGCACTATGGGAGGTGAGCCGCGAGGCTTCCTTGTCAATTGATGCAGCTTCCAGTGAGGCTTGGAGCTGCCACACGGATAATGGCATTACGGTCAGCCTTAATGTGTAACTGCCCTGAAACTGGTGGATGGAATTGGATTTCCAAAACTTGGTTTTGAAATGAGTGAGTTGAAAAAGCCATTTTGAGATGAGACATCCTTTTTTTTTTTTTTTTTTTAAATGTAGTGCTTGCTTGGTTTTCTGTAGTTTGACATACCTTATAATTATTTCCTGGATGACCATAGAGTGTTTTATGTACTTTCTCTTCCCTATTCCACGGATGTATTCTTAACCGGGGAACAAAATACTCTGACATTTTCTTTTGCATTTAAAAAAAAAATCGTTATTGACACGTTCCCAGAGAAAGTGGAATGAATGGGGTTAACATGTGGCTCATTTAAATGCTTTTAAAAAAATGATGAGCTCTGTCAGAAGGTATGGGAAATGGAGGTCTGTAAAGATGTCTGGTTACTTGCCAGCTTCAAAACGCCGAGGTGGCGCAGCAGTGGATGGAAGCTTCTGGTCCTGGTGGCTTTTGCATTTACGGATGCCTCCCATGTCCCTCGAGGTACTGCACTCATTTACAGGAAGTACGAGGAATAAGGACCATCTTGTACGCAGTCATGGCAGACAGAGAGCACTTGTAAAGGCCCGGCTAAGCCTTTCAGTTCTTTCAGCTTCGGATTTTAACCTGTGGTGGCTTCTCTGTCTTTGTGCCCGGCTCAGTATGTCCAGCAGTTTAACCCACTGAGCTGGCAGGCTCTGCTACTTGTCCCAGTGTGGCTAAGATTTTAAACTTGATCTAAAAAGAATTTTGTGTAATCAAATAGTTTCCTCCAGAGCCAAACAAATGACGGATGCGTTAAGGGAGCCAACCTGCAGGTGAATGAGAGACTCTGCCTTAAAAGTCGTGCGAAGCCTTGGAAGGCCTGGCCGGTGAAACCTGTTACTTTTATTCTTGGCAGTAGTGAATAAATTGCGGGGTTACTTGTTTGAAATGTTTCTCTTAGAAAATATTAAAGAGCTCCAGCCGCTCTGTAAAGTTCAGAGACAAAAGCTGGTTTTCGGAAGGAAAAGCGACAGTCGGTGTGTGTGAGGTGTGTGGGGAGAGGTTTTCTGTCAATTAAAAGGGACCAGGCTTGAGGCAAATAAGCCTTCTTTTGGGGTCTTTCATTATGAAAGGTAAACTGACAAGTCTTTTCCATAAAGGAATGTGGAAAACTGGTTTAAGAAAGCGAATGGTTCCTAACCGTGATGTGTGCCATCACAGGTATTCTGTCTACGATAATTTACTCACCCTGATAGAGGGTGGTGTGGGAAACTATCAAAAACTTTATTTTAATTAGGAGCCCGCTGCAGTGCTATGAAGGAAGTTCTTGCGAAGTTGCTGCCCATGAACATTAAAACACACGTACAAAACATATTTTCGAACAAAATCACAGTACAAGGAGTAGCCACGAACCCACATTCGGCTTACGCCTTGTTAGCCTGCAGCCAGAGGTATCCTTGCTTTCCTCCATATTTTCCTGCTGGACCTCATTAATGTAAACGACACACATCATGACATTTCATCCTGAATATTCAGAAGGTATCTCCAAACAATTAGTATCCTGCTACATGCCCATAATACCTCACCTTTGAAATACATAATAGCCTAGTATCATCAGATACCCCTTCAGAATCTCCCCAATTGTTCCAAAAATATGTTTTATTTTCAAACCAAGATCTGGTAAAAAAAAATTATGTATTATACTTGGTCATTTATTTAAATTCCACTCTCCACCTCTGTGTGTCCATCTCTCCTCTCTCTTCTCCTTTCCTCTCTCTCACTCTTCCTTTTCTTCTTTTGACTTGACTGCTTTAAAAGGCATGTTCTGTTTGCTCCAATCCAAAATTTGTCTGACTGGTTTACAAGCCATGTCTTCTTTTACACCTCTACCACAGGTTTCCTGTAAATAGAAGTTAGGGCTAAAACTTAATTGGATCAGGTCAAATGATTTTTTTTTTGAATGAGTTGCTGAAGTGATGTGTAATACATCAGGAGGCTGGTAATGCCTGTGTTACTTGGGTAACTGACACATGAGTACCTCAGGGCTGATTTCCATAGTGCTGTGGGTCCAGACTCTTCAGTAGCCTCTGAGCCTGATTGCCTGATTTCTCCTTCCAGTGATAAACGTTGGTGTGTATGTGTGTGGGTGGGGTGGGGGGCAAAACTCAGAGCCAGAAAGAATGGATGGAGTTTTGACCCTGCCATCTACAGGTTGGTGACTAGATTCGCAGGAGTAAAGATTGTCATTTAGACATTTACATCACATGCCTGTTGACACAACTAAGTGCAGAGTCTGATTAGATGTCCAGTCGCTGCTTAAAGTATTTGAACTGAAAGTCCAATAAGCTCCACTGTCTATAAATAAGAACTTTATTAATGGACGTGCTTGTGGGCATCCACTGCGTGATAATCCCCCAAGTTGAACAACCCTGAGGGAAGGACTGAGTGGAGCTAAGTTCAAGGTCATTTATTCAGCCAGTTCTGAGCATGCCCTTGTGTCGGGCATCAGCGAACAAGACTGGAAGAATTCTGTTCTCAGGGTGGGACCTTCTACTCCTTGAAAGAGGCAGAAAATTAAACAAGCACATCAATAGGGTAATTTCAGATTATATAGTATGATCACTAACTAAACTTCACTTCTGGGAATACCAGTGGTATGCTGGATGGTGTATAGAGCACTAACTGCAAGCGAAGTCTTGGAGAACCAGAACACTTCCTCCTGGATAAAGTCATGATTCACTTACCCATTGTACTGGTAAGCAGCACCCAAGTGAACCCCAAGTTAGCTGTGTCAGCCGCATCTCTAGGGGAGAGGAACTTGCAGCTTCTGGATGCAGGGGGAAGCTTCTTTGATATTGGGAAAATACCAAAAACTTTGTTTTAATTAGGAGCCCGCTGCAGTGCTGTGAAGGAAGTTCTTGCGAAGTTGCTGCCCCTGAACAGTAAAACACACATATAAAGCATATTTTCAAACAAAATCACAGTACAATGAGTAGCCACGAACCCGCATTCGGCTTACGCCTTGTTAGCCTGCAGCCAGAGGTACTCATTGCTTTCATCCATATTTTCCTGCTGGACCTCATTAATGTAAATGACACACATGTGACATGCAGATGGGGCAGCAGCAAAGTGGGCACTGTCTCCAGTACTGTCAGCTGCAGAGCCCAGAGGCAGGAGCAGGTCAGAGGTTCCACATCTTACTTGAAGAGAAGCGAAGGTTGCTCGAAATTCGCATGCTATACATTATGTGATCTCATCTGGTCATTTACTTTGGAAGAATGTTATATATATATATTATATAACATTCTTCCAAAGTAAATTATATATATATTATATTATATATTAATATATATATTAGGGCAAACACCTTTGTGTTTTCTTTGGTGTCCTTATAAATACTCTTGTGTCACTTCGAGACCTGAAGCACTTCCATAGGATTCAGAGTTATTTGTAAGTGACTATTGTGCTTCCTAATCATGTAAAAGCACCAGCCTCATGGGCTGAGTGCGTCTTTTGTTTCCTGCCTGGGATGGTAATGTTGTCGTGGCAGCGCAGAGCTAGGGACTTCCCCTCCTTGTCCAGGTTGAAGGTCAGCTTCGCAGGCCTCTGGAGGTGTGCACTCAGAATGCTGCATGGGAGGTTTTGGAGCACTATTGACTTCCATGTCAAATACCTCAGGCTTTTTTAAATCTCTTATCCTGTAAGTCAAATGGGCATCCCCAGAGTATGCTTTTTAAACTTTCATAAGATGACCAGTAACATTATTATTATATTGTCACAAGGTGACAAAAGGCATTCCCAAACAAATTACTCAGATAGCAGCATGATGTTTCTCTTTGGATGGCGCACCTTCCTAATGAGAACGAGGTTCTTTCCTCTTCATTCTCACGTTTTAGCTCCAGCTTATGTTTAGAATTGAGGGTACCTGAAAGTCAGATCATGCTTTCTTAGCTAAAGTGAATTGTGATGAATTTATTCCAAGAGGATCAATGATGTCTCTCCTCATGCTTCTTTAATATTTGAATTTATATGTATATTAATCAGAGTATAAAACATCTTACATTTCAGTAACCTCTCAAAAGGGAGAAAGAGGTAAATAGGGGAGGGGAAGTGATTGGAGGTAGCTATGTTTTTCAAGTACATCCAGAAGAAAATTAATCTGAAAGTCTTGGAGTACCATGTTTATTTCTGGAGATAATTATGACTTAAACTCCTTGACACCAATGGCATTTCTACCTGCAGTAAGGAACCTCAATGGCAAAGCAGTTAAGTGGAGGCTTGGGAATTTAAATCAGTTATTAATAGTTGATCCAAGCTTATGGGTATTTATAATGGATGGTGGCCCTTGGAATAAATAGAAACTAGATTTATCACCTGACTCTATGAATCGCTTCTTAGCACATCTACTATGAGAGGGCTTCTGATGATTTAGAACAATGGTGAGGGTTTTGGGTTGTTTTTTTTTCCTTACTTATATCTAATATCACATATCCATGTCAGTGCTTTGTGGATGTTTTCATATCTTTACAAGATGGTTAGTCCAGTGTGTTCAGGGAAGTGGATGAGAGAGGCAGTCTTGGTCAAATTCAGAAAAGACATTTTTGAGATGCCCTTGAACTTGTGGTCCACTACCTATTTACCTATGTTTCAACTGCATGAAAATCATTCTGGAAATTTTGTTTCTTTTTCTGCAAGTCATATTTGAGCATGTCAAATAATGGTATGTATTTATGAACAAACATTTCGGAAGTTTGAAGTTAGTAGTAAAATAAAAGTCTTTAAAAACAAAAGCAAAATTTCAGATTTATTATGTGAGCCATAGTCATTGAAAGAGTTCTCAGCTGTAATTGTTATCCCCACAATTGTTGGCATTTTTGTGATTTCATTCCAACCAGGGCAAAATAGCAGAACTGTTGCTGGGATGTCATGGTTGGTAGAATAGAGCTTTTTCCCCAAATGTGCCTCTGGTTTCAGTAAATATTGTCACTAATCAAAATCTGTTTCCTGTTTTATGAAATACAAAAGTAAGTGGTAAAAATAATAAATGTTTCTGTCTTAGGAGAAAGTAATTAGTAAACAGGGAGGTTTCTGAAAGTGATGAAGGCTATTGAGGGCACATGTTTTTGTTTCTGTTCCCTCATTTTCAGAGTGATACATTTTCTAGAAGATTCTACCAGATATACTGGCAGTGGTGAAAAACTATTTAGTTATTTCTGTTTACTGTCTCCTTTAGAGTACATGGGAGATAAAAGAATCTTTCCATTAGTAATCTCTCAAGCTCTATGAGAGTAAGAATTATGGAAATGCCAGCATTTTAGTCTTTGCTGGTGTGCTTTAAAAACCATAAAGGAGGGCTAGAAAAAATGGCTCAGCAATTAAGGCACTTGCCTACAAAGCCTAGCGGCTGGGGTTCAATTCCCCAGTGCCCACATAAAGCCAGATGCACAGTGACACAAGCATGCAAGGTCACACATAGGCACAAGGGTGTGCTTGCATCTGGAGTTTGACTGCAGTGACTGGAGGCTCTGGTGCACCAATTCTCCCCCCCCCCCACACACACAAATAAAAAAAAAAAAACTGTGCTACAATAATACATTCAAAGGCATCTACCTGTCTGCTGCTATTGGAGTAGGAAAGATGCTCCAGCCAGCAGCTCAGGAAAATGAAAGCCACATACCTAAGACAGCGTGTCTCTCAGAACAGAAGTACCTCAGGAGTTCTCTGGGTAGATCCATGGCTTTGTGAAGCATGCTCGCAATGTCAGCTCGTCCTACCTTTGCATCGCTGGTGAGCTGGCTGGGTAAGGACCCGTGATACTGAAGCAGAACCACCAGCCTGCGCCAGGACCCACGCCCTCGTCTTAGGTAACCGTGGAGGTGGAGGAGACGGCCTTCTTCCAAGGCCTGTGTTGACTTTTGGCAACTGTGGAGCTTGTACTGGAGGGTTACTTCCCAGGCCAGAAATTTGCATCAAAGGACTAAGAAAAATACATCCAAAAATAAACATAAAAGCCCAGACTTCATGCCAGAAACTCCAGCCACACACATCCTGTTGGCTGGTTGTCCTGTCTCTCCTCACAGCTCTGATTCTTTTAAACCAGGCGGAAGCCTGCCCTGATGACTTGGACCTGAGGCCAGCACAAGGGTCTTTTACTCCTGTGTCCTCAAGCGTCTCCATGGAGTGACAAAATGATTCAGATACAGAGAGGAAGGGAGTGGAGTTATTAGGAGCTAACTAAAGTATTTTGTGAAGAGGAAGTCTTTTCTTGCTACCTGTGGCTGGCCAAGATTTCCTGAAGAGCACCAGCTCCGCTTCCTCGCTGTGGACTTAGAGGCTCTTGCTAAAATTCAACAATCGCACAAGGGCCTGTGTGCAATGAAGTTACACTGTGCTGTTCAGATCAAGAAGACCTGTCTACTGGATGTCTGAGGAATTTGAGCGGTGAGCGCATGCTCTACAAGGTCAGAAGGGGTCTTTGATGGTGAAGTTGCAAGTGGGAAAATATTACATGTCACCGTTTGCATTTGGCCTGAGGGATTATGCTTAAGCACATGTCTGGTTTTTCTAATTGTGTTCCACCAGACCTAAATATGTATTGTGGCACTGCTGTAATTAGATTTCATCTTTGTTTGTGGTGTCTGTGTTGAGGGGGGAGGGGCAGGGTGAGAGGCAGGTCTTTTTTTCTCTGATAACAATACGATCTTCAATGTTATTTTTTTTAGAAGATCGAGGTAGTTCATAACTAGGCAGCATAACATTTTATTCAATTCAGTATTAAACATGCATGTTTTAGCTAGCGGCATATTTGAATGGCAAGTATTAAAAATAAATTTGGGCAAGGAAACAGATTGAGGCACCTGGTATTTCGCTCTCTAGATCCTTGGTTGGTGTCCTGCTGGTAGCTCTTAGAGTATTTGAAATCCTTAGTGTTGGTGGGAATCCTGTTGCATTATTGATAACGTGACGTCCTACCAGCTCACCAAGCCGTGATGGCACTATTCCTCAGAAGATGACGGGAGTCCGAGTAGATCAAGGGTTGGCTTGGCAGGTGCCAGGAATGACCAGATGTTTTCCAGCAGGCCTGTTGGCAGGGTGCTGTAACCAGTCACTCCTCTGAGCTGAGGCTCCTGTGGGTTCATTTCAGGAATGTGCAGTGGACGCTGGGCTCTTCCAGGGCTGTGCTAACAGGTTCTGAACTGCTGCTTAAGCTGTGATGTGCCCCCGGGTTGTTGCCCCCTCCCCTCCCAGGCTATCTCCTGCCAGAGACCTTCACAGTGCACCCCCTCACTTACTGCACTGTGCCCTTCTAAATAGCAGCTCAACTCCCTCCTAAGAAGCCCCCATTATAGTCAGCAAACATATTTGCCCCCCCCCCACCCCAAGGAGATACAGAAGGCACCCCTTCTGTCTTTTTTGTGGTTACAGTGTCGTGAAGATTGACCAGCATAAACATAAAAATAAGATAAACCAAATGAGACAAACTAAAATACATACATATATATATATATATATATATATATATATATATATATATATATATATCTCCTGAGAAAAACGATGGGCTGAAGGTCAGTCATGCAGAGAGCCAGGGGGAGATTTCTTTCCACAGGAGTCTGGTTTTATCTAAAGACAGCTCTGCCTATGAATTCTCATGTGGCTAACAAGGTGATTTCTCAGCTTCCTTGAAACTCAGCGGCAGTTAGCTAAATGATAGTATTAGAGACAGACTAGTCCCCAGGAAGAGGACGGGGGTGCACACCACTTGTGGCTCTGCACTCTGGGCTGTCCTCTGTGGGGCCAGGGGCCCGCTTGGGGACCATTCAGCCTGTCGGTGGAGGTACCCACATGGGCTGTCCTTTCCATTGCCGGGTCTTGTTTACTGTCTGGTTTTCAGTGATCATCTGGATAAATCCACTCTGAGATTTAACGGGTTCCCTAGACAAAGACGCTTGTAGTGGTGGGGTCGAAAGGGTGCTAAGAACTTGAGGCTTCCATTTAAAAAAAAATCCCAACAAAACTCGTGGTGTGGACTAGAGGATTTGTTAAGCTCTTTATGTGCAGAAAACACTTAGCCATGGGACGTTTCTGCTCCCACGGGTCCAAATTCCACTGCGGGCCGCTGCGCGAGGTTAGGGCCCCCCGGGGAGAGGAGGAAACCGCCCCGGAATCCGCTCAGAGCGCTGCTTGATCTCTCTGACCTCAGTGTTTAGAGCCCTTTGGCCCAAACCAGTAAAATGCAAGATAAACCTTCCAAGGCCGTTCATGTGGTCCAGTGGTCTGGCTTGAATGTGGATCTACGTTCCTGGTTTAACCCAGCATGGCCTGATGACTTTGTGCCTCCCTCATCAGCTTCCAGAACAGCCTCACCCTCAACTAGAGACGCCTTCGCTTCCTTTCTGCCCCACCGACAGGAGGGTCGCGGTTGATGCCCATTCCCCATTTACACGCCTTACCTGTTGAAAACTTGAGCGTTCTTTCCCCTCTTGGGAACAGAAGCATAAATGACAGGAATGCTGAAGATGAACTAGAAGGTATCACAAACAATACATCACTTGGAAAAGAAGGATTCTTGGTATCTTGCATTATTTAGAGCTGTAGTTGCTGAAACTGCTTCCATGTGAGAATTAACTCGGGGAGCTTTTTTAAAAATAGGGAAAAAAAAAACTGGGCTGGAGAAATGGCTTAGTGGTGAAAGCCTTTGCCTGAGAAGCTCAAGGATCCAGGTTCGATTCTCCATGACCCATATGAGCCAAGTGCACAAGGTGGCATATGTGTCTGGAGTTTGTTTTCAGTGGCTGAAGACCCTGGTGTGCCCATTCTCTCCAGCCCCCTCGCCTCTGTATCTTCCTCTTTCTATATCTCTCTCAAATAAATAAAATTAAATTAAATTTAAAACGATTTAAAGAAGGGGAAAGTAGGGGAAGGGAGGGAAATACCATGGTTTGTTGTCTGTAAGTATAGAAGTTGTCAATAAAAAGAAAAAAAATATATATATATACACATACATACATACATGTATATATTTTTTTATTTTATATATTAAATATATTTTATTATTATATGTTTATTTTTTAAATATATATGTATATTTAAATGCATGTATGTATATATATGTATATTTGTTGAATATATATATTTAAAAAAATCAATTTAAGAAAAGAAGAAATGGGCTGGAGGGATGGCTCAGCAGTTAAGGCACTTGCCTGCAAAGCCAAAGGACCCAGGTTCGATTCCACGGGACCATATAAGCCAGATGCACAAAGTGGTGCATGTGTCTGGAGTTCATTCACAGTGGCTAGAGTCCTCGGTTCTCTCTCTTTCAAATAAACAAAATAAAAATAAGAAAGAGAGAGAGAGAGAGAGAGAGAGAGAGAGAGAGAAATTGCCCATGCCTGTGCCGGCCCTAAACTGATGGGACTGCAGCTCTAGAGGTCAGGCCTGAGCCTCCTTGCTGTGGGTGTTGCTGGCGGCCGGGCTGGGAGCCTGTCTCAGGATTTGGCAGGTCTCTGCACTTCCTTGTGTTGGCTTCTGTGTACACCTGCCTTGGCGAGGGTCCTTGCCCCGGGCGAAGGCTCTGAGAATGAATAATCTGCTTGTTTCTTATTAGTGCGTGTCCGATTTCCTAGTGCCATTTTTCCTTCTCTCCTGGGGATATTCTACTTTCAAATTGGGGTTTCTGGCAGACTTAAATAATAGTGTCAGGCAGTACTTGAGAGAGAACGTGGGAGTTAGTCAAGGCTTTATGAATTAGAGGAGCCTATATGCTGTGGGTATTCCAAGTGTGAAAATAAGGTGTAAGATTCCTCCCTGAGTCTCTACCATTCTATAAACACTCTTGGCTGTGAGATCAATGGTGACATCTCACATTAGGTTGCTATGGAAGCTCCATGGTCTCCTAGTGAGAGAAGAAGAGAGATAAGCAATATCTTAGTATTATTGTTAAAAGACTGAAACTCATGTGTCCTCTGAGAATACTGGGAACCCTCAACTGTCCCTGGCCTATACTTTGAGAATTACTTCTTTGGGATAAATTTCCAGAAGAATACTACTTTGAAAATTATGAGAACTTTAGTGAGTCTTGATAAATATAATCATTTATTTTTCTTGCTAGACAGGCACTCTCGCACTGAGCCACATCCTGGCCCAATCACATTTATTTCTACTAGCTTTCATTCTGCCGCCAAGAGCAAGCATACCTAATTATTGTGGTGCTTTGAGTGTAAAATACCCCTGTCCCCAGAGCCTCGTGTATTTTGAATACTTGGTCCCCGGCTGGTGGTATTTTGGGAAAGTTGTGGAGCCTGTGCGGAGTGGAGCCTTGCTGGAGGAAGAGTGTCACTGAGGGCATGCCTTGACCTTCATTAGCCCACTGGTGTTCAAAGCTGGCTCCCTCAGACCACTTCTTGCCAGCTGACGTGACACCCTGCAGTCTTGCTCGTGCCATGCTTTCCTTGCCATGATGAAACTTCTCTTGAAACTACAACCTGAAATAAACCCTTTCCTCCTATAAGCTGCCTCTGGTCAGGTGTTCTGTCTCAGCAAGACGGTAACTAGCTATCATATCTTACCCTGGCCAGCATGACCATAATATATTTATATGACCATCATATATGGATTTATTTATATATGCATTTATATACATTTTTAGATATTGGCATATATATTTTCTTTCTTTTTTTTTTTTTAGTGAGAGAGGGTGAAAGCGAGTGAGCAAGCAGGAGAGAGAGAGAGAGAGAGAATTGGCGCCAGGGCCTCTGGCCACTGTAATCGAATTCCAGAGGCGTGTACCACTTGTGCACATGCGTGACCTTGTGGATCTGGCTTTCATAGGATCTGGGGAGTCAAACATGGGTCCTTAGACTTCGTAGTCTGCTAAGCTATCTCTCTAGCCCCATATTTTCTTTTATATTTTGTTTTTGGGAGCATGATATTCACACATATAGTGGTATTTATTTACTATTTTATATAAATGGGTTATTTGATCAAGACATTTATCAAGTTTATAATTCATGCAAAATTTTCTTTATAAATTTGTTTTGTCTTAATTTTTCATGATACTTAGTGTGTATATATATATATATATATATATATATATATATATATATATATTTTTTTTTTTTATTGGAGAGAGAGAAGGAGAGAATATGGTTGAGCCAGGGCTTGTAGCCACTGTAAATGAACTCCAAATGCATACACTACCTTGTGCATCTGGCTTGTGTGGGTACTAGGAAATCGAACCTGGGTTCTTAGGCTTATAAGCAAGTGCTTTAACTGCTAAATCATCTCTCCAATCCTATATACATTTTTTAATCCATTAGATTTACCCTAAAGCTGGCTATTTCATGATTTATAAACAAAGTTTGTTTGAGAAAAAGTCATTTATAGAAGATTTGAAAGGTGGCCTGATATAAGTGATGGATCTTAGTCAATGGCATTGGCTACATGGATTGAATGAGTTTATAAAACCTTGTATTGAGCTGGAAAGATGGCTTAGCAGTTAAGGCATTTGCCTGAGAAGCCTAAGAACCCAGGCTCAATTCCCCAGGATCCGTGTAAGCCAGATGCACAAGATGGCACATGCGTCTGGAGTTCTTTTTGCAGTGCCTAGAGGCCCAGAAGTGCCCATTCTCTCTCTCTTTCTCTGTCTGCCTCTCTCCCTCCCTCTCTCCGTCAAAGAAATAAGTAAATGATTTTTTAAAACCTTGTATTATTTCAGAAGACTTCATTTTTATTTTCAGATGTTTAAATTTCTTTGTGCGTGCATAGTATGCGCAGTGTGTGTGTGTGCTGTAGTGGTCTTTGCACGCACATGTGCCGATGCTGTGTGCTCACCTGCAGCACCCTGTGAGCTCACCTGTAGCCAGAGGAAAATGCCAGGTGCCCCCCTCCATCACTTGCCCATCATTTTCCCCTTACAACGGAGTTTCTTACTGATTCTGGAGCTGGTTGTTCGCTAGCCCAAACACTTCTCCAGTAGTCACTTCCCATACTGGGGTCACAGACCAGCATGACCCCTCCTCTGTTGATGTGGGCTCTGACAATTCAAGCTCATGCTGTTTCGGCCCCTCAGACCCTCATGCTTGTGCATGCAGGAAGTCCCTATGTGAATTCATTTAGGATTTGTTTAAAAAAAAAATCTCAATTTTCTCGACGTTTGTGTGATGATCTCTGATCATCCCAGCCACTGTCGGACTGCAGAGGGCTTTAGTCCTTGGTCCTTACTTTGTCCCCATGCCATTGCTCCATTCCAAACATTGCTCTAAGCTTTGGGTCTCAGTGAAGCACACCACCAAGTGGCAGGTGATCTTTTCTCAGATTAACAGAGCTCATGTCCCATGACTTTCCCCTTCTTCTCTGTCCGGAATTGTACCTGCCTCCTCAGAACCCCCCCCCCCCAAGTACTGATGAATTGTGAACAAGTCCAGTTTTCATCTTGAGACTTTTGCTATTGCTTTGAATTATAGTCTGCTTGTTTGTTTAGAGAATTTTTTTTTTGCCCAAGATTAACTGTATAAAGTCCATAGACATGCATAATATATATTATAGAAATCCATAGATTTCTACAATAACCTTCATTGTCTATAATTCTCAT
Source organism: Dipus sagitta (assembly GCA_036346955.1). Lineage (NCBI taxonomy): Eukaryota > Metazoa > Chordata > Mammalia > Rodentia > Dipodidae > Dipus > Dipus sagitta. Next base: position 65,973,569 of record CM070774.1, on the reverse strand, counting down.
AAAAGCATACAGGACAAGAGAAAAGGTTATCTAGTAGGAGACGTACTTACTCAGGAACATATGCACTATAATGAACGACACTGTAAAAAGTGTTTAAATTTAAAAAGTAGGCTGGGGGGATGGCTTAGCGATTAAGGCATTTGCCTGCAAAGCCAAAGGATCCCAGTTCGATTCTCCACCACCCATGTTAGCCAGATGCACAAGGGGGCTTATGTGTCTGGAGTTTGTTTGCAGTGGCTGAAGGACCTGGCACGCCATTCTCTCTCTCTCTTGCTCTCTCTCTCCCTTTCCCTGTCAAAAAAAAAGTTATAAAGTAGGCAGGGGACATGGAAAGTATGAGGACCCGAATTCAATCCCCAGCACCCATGTAAAAAGCTGGAGGAAGGTTTCAGAAACAAGAGGATCACTGACGGTCCCTAGTCAGCCAGAGTAAATGAATATATGGGTGCTCCAGGTTCAGTGAGAGACTGTCTCAGGAAAATAATGTGGAAGAGCAATAGTAGACGACACCCAACATCCTTCAGTGGTCTCTTCATATATACATATAGGGCACATGCATCTGCACACATACATGCACACACCACAACATACTATACATATGCCAAAAATAATAAAAGTTAAAAGGTTTCTATCTATGTATTTTTGTTTATTTATTTGTTTATTTTTCAGTTTTTTTCTAGGTAAGGTCTCACTCTAGCCCAGGCTATCTTGGAACTCTCTCTGTAGTCTCAGGCTGGCTTCAAACTCATGGCTATCCTCCTACCTCTGCCTCTGGAGTGCTGGGATTAAAGGCATGTGCTATCACACCCAGCTAAATAAGTTTTTAAAAAGAGTTTTTTTTTTTTTTTTTTTTTTAAAGCAAGGGCCTCACTGTAGCCCAGGCTGACCTGGAACTCACTCTGTAGACCCAGGTTGGCCTTGAACTCACAGTGATCCTCCTGCCTCTGCCTTCTGAGTGTTGGGATTAAAGGCATGTGTCATCATGCCCAGCTGAAAATATTTTTTAAAGTGTGCCTGAGCATGTATAGACTTTTCTCTGTTATTATGCAGAGCCTAATGACCTGGATTCAATTCCCCAGTATCCACGTAAACCCAGATGTAGAAAGTCAATCATCTGGAGTTCTTTTGCAGAGGCACACCTGTTCTCTCTCTTCTCTCTCTCTTTTCTTGCAAATAATAATAGAAAAGAAACTATGTTTCTAAATGTGGACCTACATCCTTTACTAGCTATTGTGCCTCTGTATTTTATGCATTTTATCAACCTAATTCCTATAAGCAAGTGTTTGCTGAACATATACTAAGGGCCAGGACCCGTGTGAGGCCCCAGCGATGCAGAGTGAACATTTAGTGCTCTTTCGCGAGCTCACCATCGAATAAAGATTAATACATGGGGGCTGGAGAGATGGCTTAGCGGATAAGGCACTTACCTGCAAAGCCAAAAGACCCAGGTTTGATTCCCCAGGACCCACATAAGCCAGATGCACAAGATGGCACATGCATCTGGATTTCGTTTGCAGTGGCTGAAGGCCCTGGTTTGCCCATTCTCATTCTTTTTCTCTGCCTCATTCTCTCTCTCAAATAAATAAATAAAAATAAAAAGTATTTTAAGAAAAGATTAACACATGGAAGTAAATACTAAAACACAGTGAGATAAGAGCTACAGGAGAGATTCATGCAAGAGCAGGAGAGCAGAGAAAGAATACCCTGCATGGAGACTCAGCCATGGGCGTGGTCACCACAGCTGACAGGAGCTTGACTGGAAGAGTACCCTGCAGGGGAGTCAGCCATGGGCGTGGTCACCACAGCTGACAGGACTGGAAGAGTACCCTGCAGGGGAGTCAGCCATGGGCGAGGTCACCACAGCTGACAGGAGCATGACTGGAAGAGTACCCTGCAGGGGGAGTCAGCCATGGGCGTGGTCACCACAGCTGACAGGAGCATGACTGGAAGAGTACCCTGCAGGGGGAGTCAGCCATGGGCGAGGTCACCACAGCTGACAGGAGCGTGACTGGAAGAGTACCCTGCAGGGGGAGTCAGCCATGGGCGAGGTCACCACAGCTGACAGGAGCGTGACTGGAAGAGTACCCTGCAGGGGGAGTCAGCCATGGGCGAGGTCACCACAGCTGACAGGAGCGTGACTGGAAGAGTACCCTGCAGGGGGAGTCAGCCATGGGCGAGGTCACCACAGCTGACAGGAGCGTGACTGGAAGAGTACCCTGCAGGGGGAGTCAGCCATGGGCGTGGTCACCACAGCTGACAGGAGCTTGACTGGAAGAGTACCCTGCAGGGGGAGTCAGCCATGGGCGTGGTCACCACAGCTGACAGGAGCGTGACTGGAAGAGTACCCTGCAGGGGGAGCTCAGCCATGGGCGTGGTCACCACAGGGAGACTCAGCCTGGGCGTGGTCACCACAGCTGACAGGAGCGTGACTGGAAGAGTACCCTGCAGGGGGAGTCAGCCATGGGCGTGGTCACCACAGCTGACAGGAGCGTGACTGGAAGAGTACCCTGCAGGGGGAGTCAGCCATGGGCGTGGTCACCACAGCTGACAGGAGCGTGACTGGAAGAGTACCCTGCAGGGGGAGTCAGCCATGGGCGTGGTCACCACAGCTGACAGGAGCGTGACTGGAAGAGTACCCTGCAGGGGGAGTCAGCCATGGGCGAGGTCACCACAGCTGACAGGAGCGTGACTGGAAGAGTACCCTGCAGGGGGAGTCAGCCATGGGCGTGGTCACCACAGCTGACAGGAGCGTGACTGGAAGAGTACCCTGCAGGGGGAGTCAGCCATGGGCGAGGTCACCACAGCTGACAGGAGCGTGACTGGAAGAGTACCCTGCAGGGGGAGTCAGCCATGGGCGTGGTCACCACAGCTGACAGGAGCGTGACTGGAAGAGTACCCTGCAGGGGGAGTCAGCCATGGGCGAGGTCACTATTATCTATTTTAAGTTTGAGAACATTATTGCAAAATATGACCATGTTTCAAATAGAAAATTTGAACTAGGCATGTAAGAATCATTATTTTAACTTGTAGCTTTTCAAGAACTAATGTTCAGTAATAGTAAAAGAGGGATATATATATATATATTATTGGAGAGAGAGAGAGAGAGAGAGAGAGAGAGAGAGAGAGAGAGAATGGGTGCACCAGGGCTTCCAGTGGCTGTAAACTCCAGACACATGAGCCACATTGTGCATGTGGCTCTATATAGGTACTGGGGAATCAAACTTGGGTCGTTAGGCTTTACGGGCAAGCACCTTAACCACTGATCCATCTCTCTAGCCTTCCCTCTTCATTTTTATTTTAAAGAAGTAACTTAACTGTGAGTAGTGCCACATTTGTTACAAAATTTAGAATCTGCACAATACGCAATGATGCTTTCCACCTTCCCTGCCCCAGCCACCAGGTCCCCTCACCCACTGCTACCAACTTCTCCTGTGCAGTTATTTTATGCTGAATCCTCTCCTGGACTGGCCACTGGCAAGACTTCCAAGCTTACATGACTCTTCTCAACTCCTTGGAAAGGAAAATAAAAGCCGAAACAAAATTAGAACTATTAAAACATTTTGATCATAGTCCTTACAGAAAGTGACTCTAACATTCTTGCAGGGTTTTAATTTAATTACTCTCTCTCTCTCTTTAGTTACTATATTACTAAGCCCTAACATCATGTAACATCATAACACTATTATCTATTTTAAGTTTGAGAACATTATTGCAAAATATGACCATGTTTCAAATAGAAAATTTGAACTAGGCATGTAAGAATCATTATTTTAACTTGTAGCTTTTCAAGAACTAATGTTCAGTAATAGTAAAAGAGGGATATATATATATATATATTTTTTTTTTTTTTTAAAGCAAGGGCCTCACTATAGCCCAGGCTGACCTGGAATTCACTATGTAATTTCAGATTGGCCTCAAACTCACAGCAATGCTCTTACCTCTGTCTCCCATGTGCTGGGATTAAAGGCATGTGCTATCACGAGAGAGAGAGAGAGAGAATGGGTGCACCAGGGCTTCCAGTGGCTGTAAACTCCAGACACATGAGCCACATTGTGCATGTGGCTCTATATAGGTACTGGGGAATCAAACTTGGGTCGTTAGGCTTTACGGGCAAGCACCTTAACCACTGATCCATCTCTCTAGCCTTCCCTCTTCATTTTTATTTTAAAGAAGTAACTTAACTGTGAGTAGTGCCACATTTGTTACAAAATTTAGAATCTGCACAATACGCAATGATGCTTTCCACCTTCCCTGCCCCAGCCACCAGGTCCCCTCACCCACTGCCACTGACTTCTCCTGTGCAGTTATTTTATGCTGAATCCTCTCCTTGACTGGCCACTGGCAAGACTTCCAAGGCTTACATGACTCTTCTCAACTCCTTGGAAAGGAAAAATAAAAGCCGAAACAAAATTAGAACTATTAAAACATTTTGATCATAGTCCTTACAGAAAGTGACTCTAACATTCTTGCAGGGTTTTAATTTAATTACTCTCTCTCTCTCTTTAGTTACTATATTACTAAGCCCTAACATCATGTAACATCATAACACTATTATCTATTTTAAGTTTGAGAACATTATTGCAAAATATGACCATGTTTCAAATAGAAAATTTGAACTAGGCATGTAAGAATCATTATTTTAACTTGTAGCTTTCAAGAACTAATGTTCAGTAATAGTAAAAGAGGGATATATATATATATATATACATCTTCCTTCAGTTTTTAAAAAATATTTTAATTTTATTTATTTATTTGACAGAGAAAGAGGGGAGAGAGAGAGGGAGGGAGAATGGGTGTGCCAGGGCCTCCAGCCACTGCAAACAAACTCCAGATACGTGCGCCCCCTTGTGCATCTGGCTAACGTGGGTCCTGGGGAATTGAACCTGGGTCCTTTGGCTTTGCAGGCAAACGCCTTAACCGCTAAGCCATCCCTCCAGCCCTTCCTTCAGTTTTAGTAGAGATGTTAGTCATTGAAGCTATGGGATATCACATTGACACCATGCTAGTAAATGCATCACGGGAAAACATTTTTGCATTAATTTTCGGTGACGTCCCTGTAAATAACCTGCACAGATCGTCTATATTTTTTGAGTTGATGTCTCATTACCAGTCAAGGCGGGCAGCCCCTATGGTGTAGATGACCTTGAATCCATGGCCCTTCAGAGAATAAATATTTATGGGGACAATGCAGCTGTCATGAGTGGAGTTCATCAAATGGAATCTGGGTTTGAAAATCTGGCACATTCTTCTTGCTCACATTCACGGTGCTCACACAGGCGCCAGTGTTGTAAATCAGGGAGAACAAATGTGCACGGCAGGTAGAGGAGCAGGGAAGACAGCAGGGAAGACAGCTGTGGCTTGGAGGAATCAATCTTCATCTGGGCACCCGTCTTCTTTAGGCCACCAGTTCCCTGGATGTCCCTGTTATTTTCCTAAAATTAAAAAAAAAAAAAAAAAAAAAAAGCCAGGTGTGGTGGTGCACGCCTTCAATCCCAGAGCTCAGGAGGCAGAGGTAGGAGGATCACCATGAGTTTGAGGCCACTCTGAGACTCCATAGTGAATTTCAGGTCAGCCTGGGCTAGAGCGAGACTTTACTTTAAAAAAACAAACAAACAAACAAACAAAAAAACAACAAACAAACAAAAACCCGCAGGGCCAGAGAGATGGTGAAGGAGTTAAGGTGTTTGCCTGCAAAGCCAAAGGATCCCAGTTCGATTCTCTAGGACCCACAAAAGCCAGATGCACAAGGTGGTCCATGCGTCTGGAGTTCATTTGCAGTGGCTAGAGGCCCTGGTGTGCCCATTCTCTCTCTCTCTCTCTCCCTCTGTTTGTCTGCCTCTTTCCCTCTCTCACTCCATCAAATGAAAATACATAATTAAAAAAAAAAAACAGTTCTAAAATAGATTTAAGAAGCAACATAAAACTCATAAAGGAAAAGGGTATCTTAGATGGGGGTAAAAGAAAGACCATTTTATAACAAACAAAAGTAGGACATATACACACAAAATTCAAATCATGCAGACAAGACCAAATGCATAATTTATAGAGACTGGTACAAAACAAATATATGGGGGGGGGGTCCTTTGTTCTCCCTGGAGTAAAAAGCAAATGTCACTAATGGTACTAAAATAAGCTTTCTTCTTCCCTCTGCCTTCTGTGTCTCAACTTATCATTTTCTATCTGCTATTTAATGTTATTCTAGGCAAAGAAAAATCAAAAATTTAAATTGATAGCATAAATTTACCATTTATTTTTCTGTGGTATAATGGCAGATCTAAATGAAAATATAAGAACATTTAACTTTTATGCAGAACCCCTAAAGTGACCATTTATATTTCTTAGCTTGTACATGCATATGTATTTTCTTCTTATCAGGACAGTGGGAACCGCACATAAAACATCTCTGGCTGTCTACATGTGCCTTCTGGAAGCACACGTCTTACGAGTAAGGAAGGGCTAAAAGCACAAGAACCGTCATGCTTGCTCTATCCTTTGCTCTCCTATTTTTCAAAAAATAATATTTTATTTATTTATTTGCAAGGCGAGAGAAGGAGGGAGGGAGAGAGAGAGAGACAGAGAGAGAATGAAAATGGGCATGCCAGGGCCTCCAGCTGCTGCAAACAAACCCTAAATGCAGGCGTTACCAACAGATGAACTTCCCAGGGAGTCCACAGAATTGTGAGACATAGTAAGGTATTGTCTTAAGCTATCAAATTCTAGGGTAATATGCTATGAGCAATCAACTATGTAATGCTTCATAGATGAAAAAGCATCGAATCTATGTATGCTCATTAGTAGGATTATATTATTCATGTTGCCTGCGTCTTGCTTTTTCATGGAGCATCTGTCAGGCTGGGTGTAGTGGCGCACACCTTTAATCCCAGCACTTGGGCGGCAGAGGTAGGAGGATCGCTATGTGTTCAAGGCCAGCCTGAGACTACATAGTGAATTCCAGGTCAGCCTGGACTAGAGTGAGACCCTACCTCGAAAAACAAAGCAACAACAACAAAAATCCTTTGGTGTAAATCCATGTAGATTAGCCATGTATGGTATAGACTTTTCCATTGAAGAGACTGCTACACTTTATTTAACCTATTTCCTTCTTGATGAATAGTTATGTTGGGTTTTGTTCTTAGAACCACCTCTGAAGGACTCGCTGAAACATATGTCTTTTTTTATGAGAGAGAGAGAGAGAGAGAGAGAGAGAGAGAATGAATTGTCATGCCAGGGCCCCTGGCCCCTACAACTGAACTCTAGATGTGTGTGCTACCTTGTGCACATGTGTCACCTTGTGCATCTGGCTTATGTGGGTTCTGGGGAGTCGAACCTGGGTCCTTAGGCTTTGCAGACAAGCACCTTAATCACTTTGCCATCTCGCCAGCACTCCAACATATGCCTTAAGGCACTTTTGTGGAGTAAGGTCTTGCCTGTGGGATTGTATCACTATTATGTGAAATTTAAAATGTCAAAATTTTTAAAATTTGGGATTTTCTTATTATACTCTAGAATGTCTACATTGATTTATGCTCACTCCGACAGGGTGTGAACAATTTTGTTTTGCTTATTCCTCAACATGAGTAACTTAAAACTGAAAAATATGCCAGGACAAAAAGATATCTTAGGGCTGGAGAGTTGGCTAAGAGGTTGAGGCACTTGCCTGCAAAGCCTAACAATCCAGGTTCAGTCCTCCAGTACCCACATAAAGCCAGAGGCACATGCATCTGGAGTTTGTTTGCAGTGGCTGGAGGCCCTAGCACGTCCATTCTCTCTCACACATCTCTCTGCTTGAAAATAAAAAAAAAAACGTATTATTAGTTTGTTTTATATTTCTCTAGTTACTAAAATCCTCAATCAAACTTAATTCCTAGCGCATTTAAGAAGTTGGGCATTCAAAAATATTTGTTGGTGGTTGTATTTTTTCCATTGGTGAATGCCCTGTGAGGATCCTTTGTTTAGTATCCTAGTGGAGTATAGCCACAGTTTTGAATCTCATAGGAGTGCGTTGTAAATCAGACAGACATATACCCCCTTTGCCATACGCATTAAAGTTTCTTTTCCGCTTTTGTTCAAGATGATATTGTGTGACCAGCCATCTGAGGCTGAAGAAGCATTTCCCAGCATGCTTTATGCTTCTCTTCTTCAAGACCTTTCATTCATGAAGTTCCCTCTCTAATCTCTTCCTCATGAACCATGCCCTGGTTATGCTTCCTTAAGGCCACATTGCAGACCTTTTAAAAGCTCACTTTGTTGTCCACCCCTTCTCCATGAGATTACTTTAATTTACCCATTGAATGTTATTTTTATGCTTTGGCTACTTGAGGAGATGTTACTTCAGGAAGTTAATCCAAAATTAGTTGGTTGCTGGATCTGTTGGCTGCAAAATGCTGTTCCCAGCAATAATTTATCCTTATCTATTTGGGGGACTCTAAAGGGAAGAAAACATTTTTAAATCCTATCACATGCTGTTTTTCTTGGCTAGATCAGTGGCTTGGCAGTTCAGAACATAGTCTCTCATTCCCTGTACTAGTCAGATAGCGTCACTTGGGACTGTCTTATAGGGTTGAAGCTAAAGAACTTTGGGCACAGAGACAATTCATGCCACATTCATGCCCAGATATTATTATTTTGTTATGTGTGCATGCATGTTTGTGTGTGTGCACGCGTGCACGTGCCACACACACATATGTGCATGGAGGGCCAAGGTCATCAGGTGTCTTCTACCATTACTCAAACTTAATTTTTGAGACAGGGTCTCTCACTGAACCTAGAACACACTGATTTGGCCAAACAGGCCAACCAGCCAGTTCCAGGGTTTCTCTTCCCAGTATTGGGATTACAGGTGTATGCCATCAGACCTCACACTTCCCATGGGTGCTGAGGATTGAACTCAGGTCCTGATGCTTATAGAACAACCACTTTACTCACTGCCCCACCTCCCCAGCCCTGCATTGCCCTTTGAATGTTTAAGATAGGATATAATAACTTGTGGAAAATAGCAGAGGCAGTCCGAAAAAGCTCAGACTAAGTGGACATAGTGGAAGATCTGAGACCATGTGTGAAAAATACAATGGTGGAGAAAGAGAACTCTTAGTTGAAGACTTGCATCCTCTCCCCCCCCCCTCTCTCATAAAAACCTAAGATTGAAAACTTTCTTTGAAGATTACTGTGCCTGGGTGGTACCAGGTACTGGTGAAAAGGAAAGCAGAGTTTATAAACTTGTCCAGAAAGTCTGTGAAGTCTGCCAAGCAGAATGACCTTTTGGTAAATAAATATGCTTATTTGTGAATGAGAAAAAAGAAGAAAAGAAGGAAGGAAGGAAGGAAAGAAGGAAGGGAGGGAAGAAGGAAGGAAGGAAGGTAGGAAGGAGGGAAGGAAGGAGGGAAAGCGAGGGAGTGGAAGGAGAGATTCTAATCAACTTTTAGTCTCTGAGAAATGAAAAGCTCTGCAAACGATTGGATTTTAAAAACTTTATTTTATTGATTTATTTAAGAGAGAGAAAAAAACAGAGAGAGAGAGAGAGAGAGAGAGAGAGAGAGAGAGAGAGATAGGAAGAGAGAGAATGGGTGCGCCAGGGCCTCCAACCACTGCAAATGAACTCCAGATGCATGCGCCCCCTTGTGCATCTGGCTTATGTGGGTCCTGGGGAATCAAACCAGGGTCCTTTGGCTTTGCAGGCAAATGCCTTTACCGCCAAGCCATCTCTCCAGCACCAAGACTGGGTTTTTAATAAAGGCAAATAAGTTCCTTTTAAACATCAAAACATTTGAAGAACTGTTTTAAGTTCCTATATGTTCTATTGTTTTTCTCACTTTTCCTTAGGTAAAATATGCTTCCATCACAGGGTGCCCTATGAGGCTTCAGAGCCTATAGGAGTCGTGCTCCCCAGCAGATAGCACTAGCCTGTTTTCTCCTTGCTGGAAGCTGCCGACACTCACTTGCTCTGCCTCTTTCCCCTGCTAAAGACGGGGTCTGAGCAAGAGTAAACAGACCCTAAGGAAATGAGTTCTGTGTGTCATAGCAGAGTCACTTCCCAGTTCTCACATGTGAAACAAACACCATTCTCATTGTGCCTCCAAGGGCTTGTATGTGGTTCTGAATTGCGTTCGGATTAAGTAGGAGGTGTGTGTGAGCGGTTGCTGGATTCTTGGTGTGCTGTTGAGGTGGTTTTAAACTTTTATCAGATAGCATTTTTGAGTTGCTCATCACACTGTACACAGAACCTATGATACGTGCGTTCTCTCATGAATACAGAGCTGCGTTTCTATGTTACATGGACTTGGGTCAAAATAAGATCTTACTGTTTCCTGGCTGTGTGGTATGAGACCAGAAGTTTTCGCCTCAGCCTTTGAACCATAATATGGGAAAACAAAATGCAGTTTGCAGGGTGCGTGTGTCTGAGTAACTAGCACATGGATCCTCAGTGAAGGAAGAATATTATTAAATGGTAACAATTTCATATATACATAAGATGATGTATATATATTTTTTGAGACAGGGTCTCATGTAGGTGAGTCTAGCCTCAAACTCGTTCCTTCTATCTCTGCCTCCCCAGCGCTGGGATTACAGGCTTTCACTACCAAGCCTAGCCAAAGGTTGGTATTTATTTAGGTATGTTTTCCAAATATGAGTCATGAGGATTCATTCTCAATATTTGTGATAATAAGATCTCATATTATTGATACATAACAAAAAGTACAATTATAATAAGTTGCTAAAAAATAACATAATTTTCAAATAATAAAAAAATCCCGTAATCATTCCAGCTTCTTATTCAGAAGTCAAATTCCCAGTGGCATGGTAGACTGAGGTCAGGAGACAACTAAGGCTGATCAGAACGTCATTTCTCAAAGGGTCCCAGCTGGAATGGAGATGTGAGGCTGAAAAGAAGGTGGGACTGACTCTTCCTCCAATTTTCTCCCAAATTTGTTTTTTTTTTTTTTTTGAAAAGTGGGGTTTGAGTTGCAAATATACCCTCACTCTACAGAAGATGTCACATCTTGGTGTAGATTCAAGCTGATTATTTTTTAAAACAAAAAATCAATCGACTAAAAATGGCAATCTTGGCAACAAAAATATTCACAGTAGCTTTCTCCGAGTGCCTGAGCATGCATACCTGCTTTGACATGGGCAAGACACGCCTGCACGGCCTACACCCATCTAGACCACTGAGGATCTCCCAGAGAAAAACCCTGGGAAACGGAGAGGGGCTTAGGTCTCTGCGCTGTTAGGTTACAGTTGGTGCTCTCAGACCCCCAGGCATCAGCTGGTGTGAGGGGGCGAGGGGGCTCTTGTTAGTAGCACAAGATGTCTTCTGTGTCGGGCCCTGGAGTCAGCGCAGAGCCCTGACGGTCCTTTCTGGGGCCTTGGCTAAGTGTGCCGTGTTGGGTGTTGCCTGGTAGAAGGGAATAATCATAACACTGCTTGGGTAAGTAGGGTATTGTCCTGAGGCGTGGCATCCTTTCAACTTCCTCCCCCGAATGGAGCACTTCCTGCTTTCCAGATGAGTGATGAGTCATGTGAGAGCCTTGAGGATGTGACACAGGGGGGCGGCCACTCAGGCTGTAATTACGTGCATGGCACACTTCCCATGCAGGTAATGCCGGGACATGCAAACCGGACTGGAAATAGCTCTCGGCCAGCCTATCGCAGCCTTGTCTTAGCCAGTGCTTTCAACCCCACGCACGGCCCCAGCCCACGTAGCCGTGTTTACCAGGATTCTTCCTGTGGCTTTGAACGCTCTCCTGATTGTCTCTAGTTCTTGCCAGTTCTGGCCAGTGGGAAACGTTTTCAGGGTTTATTCGGATTGAGAGCTTCATGACGTGTTTGTTAGATGTCTGAGAGAGACCTGTGCACGCTGTGATGGCGTGTGGAAGTGTGTGGCCAACAGTGAAGTCATTTGAGAAAATTCCCTGAGGTATTTAAGGAAGGTGGCTCGTAATGGGTACTAACTAGTGTTCTTTTAGGACGTGAACATTGGCATCTATTATGTGTCAAGATCATTTAGGTGTGTGTGTGTGTATAAAGTTTGCTGAATCCTAACCGTGACGTGACGCAGTAATAAAACACAAAAATAGCTCCATGCCTAGCACTTGCTGTGCCTTGTCATTGTCTATCTGACCTACATCATCCTAGTCAACCTTCCTAGCAACCTGGCCAGTAGGGGGTTATAATCCCATTTTACAGGTAAGAAAACTGATCTGATGAATTCAAGAACTTGCTGGATAGCAAATAAAGTGAAGGAGTTAGGATTTAAGCTAGATTTGTCTAACTTCACAACTCAGATTTTGTCATACACTTTCTTCTTTGCTCTAGGATCAAGTGTTATCAGCAACAAAGTAGCCAATTCACCAGTAAGCAAGTAAATAAAACAGTTCAGGTTCAACCTCCTTGGATGGAATTTTTGTGAGAAAAAATACTTAAATTTATATGGTGAACCGTAGTAGCTCAAGTGTGGTGTAATGGTTCATTCTCACCGTCACTTAGGAAAAGATTGGAGTTTCAGCATTGTGTTGAATTCAGCAAATATGACGTCCCTCCTGTGTGGATCAAACTGTAGATGAACCCTGAAGTAGAAAGTAAAGATACTTAGCAAAGAATGTCCTTTTGGGCTGGAGAGATGGCTTAGCGGTTAAGTGCTTGCCTGTGAAGCCTAAGGACCCTGGTTCGAGGCTCGATTCCCCAGGACCCACGTTAGCCAGATGCACAAGGGGGCGCATGTGTCTGGAGTTAGTTTGCAGTGGCTGGAGGCCCTGGTATGCCCATTCTCTCTCTCTCTCTCTATCTGCCTGTTTCTGCCTGTCTCTCTCAAATGAATAAATAAAAATTGAATAAAAATTTAAAAAAAGAATGTCCTTTTAAACAGGAAGGCTGTTCTCATTCTAGTCTCTTTTGCTATTACATACCGTTCCCTGCAAGAAGTGTCCTCTGGAGGCTCTTCCCTCTGGTTTTCTACAAGATGAAATGTCTGTATTTTTTTTTTTTTCCTCTGTACATATTACGATGAGAAAGAATGTCCTTCACAGTGTCTTCCCAGATGGGCCTAGTGCCACAGGCCTGTAACCTCAGCTACTTGGGAAGCTGAGACAGGAGGATCACAAGTTCAAGGCCTGCTTGAGCAGCTTAATCTCACAATAAAAAATTTTAAAGCTGCCTGTAGATATAGCTTAGTGGTAGGGCCCTGCATGTGCAAGATCTTTGATTCAATCCCCAGCACAGCACACAGAAAAAAGTCTTCCCAGTTGTAATTCTTTCCACTTGTAATACAAGAACTCAGAGGCTGAGGCAGGAGGATGGGGATACCGGCTGGACTTTACAATGAATTCAAGATCAGCCTGTTTTGAGCAAGATTCTGTATTAAAAAATAAAATCAAAAAGGGTCTTCTCCCCTTTCTGTTTTTGAACACTTGGGCAAGGAGTTCAGTGTCCTCATGTCAAGATGATCAAATAATTCGAAATAAAAGTGAAAGATCACCCACTGTTTCCCACCTTTGTTTTTCCTCAAATCGTTTTTATCCCAACGTGAATGACTTAGATAGAGAAAGTGAAGTAAGGTAATGTTGCATAGCCAGCGTTTGGACATTTGCTTTGTGACCAAGAGGAAAGAACTCGGCGATGTCTTTAGCTAAGAAAATCTATGCTAGCATAAAGTTATTATCTTAAATAAGCTTGAGAGTGTCCTAAGTGTGCTGGGGATGAGTCCAGTCTCTAGCCCTTCTTTTTCCCACACAGTTACGTGTGCTTCAGAAAAAAATGACTGTAGCATCCCTCGGTCTGCAAGAGATTCTAGAAGACTTTATATGTACATTTAAATTACAGTGTTGAGGTATTATCTACCACAAACATTTTCTTTGCTTTTGGCATTTAGTTCATGTGTACAAATTCATCTAAAGTATATAAACCAGACTGAATGGGGAGAGAAAAAACAACTGTTAAACATACATTGAAGAGAAACAAAATCCAGACTTACATGTTGTTCCTTTTCTCCTCCCTTCCTGTCTTTCTTCCTTCCTCCCTTCCTTTCTCCCTCCCTCACTCCCTCCTTTCTGTTCTTCTTAAAGAAACATAGATTAATTTAACTATATCTTCCAAATGTGAGAGATAAGAGTGTCTTCCAACCTCCCCATGGTCTCCCAGTACTGAGCAGATATGATCTCCATACCCCTACGCCAAATGATCAGCAACACACTGAGGGTCTCATTTATGTTTTCACTCAATAAAAGAAACATATTCTGAGTGTTGATTCTAGGAAAATAAAAGAGCATGTTTCACTTTCTTATGAAGCTAGCTGTTGGCTTTATCTCTATCCTAAACTTTAGAGAGAACTTTCCATTTATTCGCTCATAGAACATTTATTAAGTATTTAGTAGGGGTATACCATTATGCAAATGAAGTGCAAAAATACATATGTACACTAAGCCCAAGGAGGTGACAATGTAATTTATAATGCAAGTCTAAAGAAAAATTGAATATAAATATAAAACTTAAAGCTGGGCAGAATGGCACTTGTCTTTAATCCTGAGACAGAGGTAGGAGGATCGCCAAGAGTTAAGGCCACCCTGAGACTGCATAGTGAATTCCAGGTCAGCCAGGGCTAGAGTGAGACCTTACCTTGAAAAACAAAACAAAACAAAACAAAAAGCCCAAACTTAGCCGGGCATGGTGGCGCACGCTTTTAATCCCAGCACTTGGGAGGCAGAGATAGAAGGATCGCCATGAGTTCGAGGCCACCCTGAGATTACATAGTACATAGTAAATTCCAGGTCAGCCTGAGCTAGAGTGAAAACCCTACCTCGAAAAACAAACAAACAAACAAACAAAAATCTTAAAAATACTAGCATTAAGGGGGAAATGAGTGGACTAAGAAACAATGACATTATCAGGGTCTTATTTTCCATCTTAAATGCCAAAATCCTGTTTGATTTTTAGTATTTTGCCTTGTTTCATCTCAAATTCAGAGCTTTCATGAATTGCTTTCTCCAGTGAAACTTTTGAACGCAAGAGGAATTTTGGTCAGATCATCCTTGGGTCCAAATGGTTCATTACACAGTTTCTCTTCCATTAAGCTCCCAAGTTTGTCTGCTGTCAGTTTGTTTATGGCTTTTCCCCTGTGAGAACAGTTTGCAGGTTCCCAGAAGTAAGGCAGCTACTTATCTATCTTTAAAAAACAGATTTTCCTCCAGAGAGCAAAGCTATTCCCCTAAGCGCTCATGTAGTTCTGGGAGACGGAAAGACAAGAGGATTCCCACTCACTAGGATAGTCTTCCTAATCCCACCTGGTAATCAATGGAGTATCATGTTTCCACTTCACCAACTCTACAGCCTTTCTCCTGCCCACTCAGTGAACGATGAGCCACTTATCTGTTGGTACCCAATGCCTTTCTCTCAGTTTCTGGCACTTTGACTGTCTACCTCCTAGAATTGTGTGCAGTGTTGAGTTCAGCACCTCAGTCAAGACAGTCTTAGAACAATGAGTGAACAGTCCATGATGGTCACATACTGAGACACAGTTAGCATTCATTCAGTGAATGATTGTGACTATTTTGATAAAGATTTTAGCTGACCAGAATATTTTCATTCTTTTATAAGAAAAAAAAATCTACTAGAAAAGCACCAAGTGAGGTCATCTTCTTCGTCCTCCTCCTCTCCATCCCTTTTCTCCTTCTTCTTAGGGAGACTGTGGAGAAGTGTTAGCCCTAGAGGTCTCAGAGATCATTCAGTACACCCCTTCCCACAAATGCATGTCCAGAAGTGGGGAGAACGTACAAGGACATCACCAACACCATCAGTCTAGGTAGGCATCATCTAGGTAGGCATCTAGGTACTGAGCCAGTACCGGCCATGGGCTATGTTGCTGGCCCAAAGGTGCCCCTATAGCAGAACCTTTGGAGGGGCATTCAAAGCCACTGTCATAAGATAAAGCCTTCAATGGCTCACTTAGGGTTCTGATAAAAGCAGCAGAGCTTTTCCTCAGAGAAATGTGCGTACCCACCAAAGCCCTAAAATAATTTCAGGCCTGAGTTTGTGAAGTCCTATCCAATGACCATCATTTGGCCTCTTGATCCCAATTTTAAGAAGTCCTGATACAGATGACATTTGACAAATAACAGCTCTGTCTACCCTGGACCCTGCCATGTTCTAATTACACTTGAGTGATTGCATGATCGTAAAATGGTTACTGCCACATCTCAAAATGCCCACTTAGAATTTAATTATTAATGAGGGAACAAGCCCCAAATCAGACATCCAAATCCACATACTGGCCGAATGTGTACACATACTTACACGCAAACACTCAGACACTATTGAACACGAGCCATTTATCACAAAAGCATCTACGTGTACAAGGTGAAGACAGTCCAATGAATTGCAATGTTTGAATCTCCTATAATTAGGTGATCTTCCCCCCCCCCGGAGGTAATTTTATTGTCTTTCATCTTCCTATCATATTTTCTTGTTCAATAAACACCTGTCATGGTGTATCATTTGAGTCCCAGTTACGTACTTCCTTCATTTTACACCGGAGGCTAGAAAATTAGCTCTTCATTAGGGAGCTATGTGGAGGATATTCTGAGAAATGTTGGGAAAGGGTTCCTAAGACAATACAGACATGGGCTTTTTTTTTTTCTCAAGGAAATTATAGTCCTGATTAAAGGATATAATACTTATATGCACTGAGTGGTGAGTCTTTATTGAAGAGAGAGAGAGAAATCACTTTCAAGCAAATGTAACCTCATGAAGGAGATATACTTGTACTGAGCTTTGCAAGGTAGGTAGGAACTTAGAAGGCAAAAAAAGATACAGATGTCACTGTGTTCTGTTGTCATTCTCTCTTATTATATAACAGACTATCTCATAGATAGGCCACTTGAAGCATCACTCTTTTATTTTGTCCATGAACCTGAAATGTGAATAGAGCTGAGGAGCACAAGGGGACCAGTGTGTCTCTTCTCCACGTGTCATCCTTTGGGACAACGCAGAGTAGGCTGCAAACAGCCGAGAGCTCCCTTCTGTCCTGTTTGTCAGCCGATGCTGGGGCTGTTGACCAGAGCACCTACACACGGCCTTACCTCGTGTGGGCTTGGCTCCTTCCTCGCACAGGGGCTTGGCAATGATAGCTAGTGTCCTATGAGAATCAGCTGAAAGCTCCCTCAATTTTCTGTCCTGTCTGAAAGTAGTGGTTAGACTCCAACTGGCTTGTCTTTTGTAATGGTTAGAATCCAAAGTGGGCCCCCTCTGCAGTGGACAGGGAATCCAGCCTCCCTGGTAACGCGTTGAAGTCCCCTTGTAGGAGGAGTGTGTGGGATGGGTGACGGTGTGGCCTCTTTGGAAAGCACAGTCTGCCACACAGGCCTGTATGATTTTGGAGTAAGTCATGAGTTCAAGTTAAGGTGTTGAATTGTCACTCTGGGTAGAAAAGAGGGTCTGTAGACAGGAGCCTTTGAAGGGGGGGTGCTCAGTCAACACAGTGCTCATTGATTAGAATAGGAGCTGGTTGTGGGAGGCCAGATGGTTTGTGGGGGATGATGGAAGGGGTGCCATTAACTTGGAATTTTATTGCCATTAGTCTAGATATGCATAGGATGAAGAGACAGGAGGAAAAAAGTACCAAGAATGAAAGACTTTGCTAGAGAATCTATGCTGTCAAAGATAATTAGATAGAAAGAATGTGTGAGGAAGTGAGACAGCAGTAACGCTAGTGTTCTAAGGAAAACTACAGGCCCAGTTCTTCAAGAGATTGGGAGATGTTGTCCAACAGAACCCTGCCAGGGGTGAGGGGAAGTGTATGCACTCAGATAATTAGCATTTCTAAGCTCCCACGGTGAGTTCCGTGCAGATAAAGGACATAATTGATTTGAGTGCATTTATAAAATTAAGATTTTTTCCCCCTAGTGTCATTATATGTTACTTCATTTAATCTTCAGAGTATTTCTTTGTAGATTACTACAGATCTCAAGACCTTTTATCCACAATCTTGAGACCCAATATTTAAAACTAAAAAAAAAAAAAAAATTGCGTAAGTGTGTATGGTATATGTGCACATGTGTATGCGTGTGAGTGTGCGTGTATGTGCTATGTGTTTCACACATGTGTGTGAGTGTGTGAAGACCAGAGGATGACACTGGGTGTCTTCTTGCGTGATTGCTGTCCTCTTTATTTTACTGGGGAGGGTCTCTTTGAGCCCAGAACTCACTAATCTGAGTTCAACTTGCCCCAGAGATGTCTTATGTCTTCCTCCCTGTGTTCTGGGATTATAAGTAGCTGCCATGCTCACCCAGCACTTATGTCTGTGCTGGGGATCTGAACTCTGGTCCTCACACTTGGGCATCATGCACCTTATTGACTGGGCCATCTCTCCAACCCTAAAATTGAAAAAAAAAAAAGTACGGCTGGAAAGATGGCTTAATGGTTAAGGTATTTGCCTGTAAAGCCAAAGGACCCAGGTTCAATTCCCCAGGACCCACGTAAGCCAGATGCACAAGGTGGCGGATATATCTGGAGTTCGTTTGCAGTGGTTGGAGGCCCTGGCGTGCCCATTCTTTCTCTCTCTATCTGCCTCTTTCTCTCAAATAAATAAATAAAGTAAAAAATTAAAAAAATTAAAAATAAAAACATAAAAAAGTGAGTTTTTTTTCCAGCAAAACCTGACTGGAAGGATATTGAGTAGTCTTGGGGCTGTTTATGGTCTGTATCCCATTAGTATCAGTGTCCATATATCTCATTGCAGATATTTCACGTATTTGATTTTGACATTCTGGGATGAACTCCCTTTGCATAAATGAGAATATTGACACTGGAGGAATTAAGTAATTTACCCAAGGAGCCTCATAAGTGTGCAGGCCTTCTTTGTGAGCATAATCTAGTTTCAAAAGCTGCACTCATGTCATGTATGCAGAAGCAGGTCTTCCTCTGACATGGGTGGTTGGCTTATCTCAGACAGCTGCTGGTATTTTGGACATTAAGCGGTAAAGTTTTTGACAGCAGAGCCAGTACAATACTTCTGTTCTTTGCCTTGATCTGTGAGATTGGATGCAATCGATGGGTAAATACTCCATTTGGGGATGTATTTTATAGGTTGTTCAAATACAGAGTGTCACGTAAGTGTGAGTACTGTGTCAGTCTCAACACAGGGAAACTTGCAGCTGCACAATCCCGCACGGGCGGCATGGCCTCATCCTGCCCTAGAAATCTTGTCTCGCAGGTTTGCCACATCCATCGAGGCTTAGAGAATATTGTGGAAAGAACGTACGTGCCAGAAGACGGGGAGAGTGCTTTGGACACCGGCTTCTGGACAGGAAATGGCTGAGCTCTCACCAGGGCTCTTGTTACCTGCACCACATTGGGTTCATCAGCATGGAGTCGTGGGTGCTGGAGGAAGATAACAAGAGAAGAGAAGCCACCAAACTAGAAGAAGAGCTAATGGGAAAAGAAGGAGGGGTCGTGTGAACAGGGTGTGGAAGAGGGGAGCAAAAGAAAACAATGGAGGGGACATGTGTGCAAATTGTCAATGAAAAATAGCAAAAAGAAAGAAATCTTATTCCAGTGTCCCAGGCTGGACCCATGAGATGTGGGGAGAGGACAGAGGCCAGGACCAAGTCTCCTAGACCTCTGGTGGCTTTCAGCTGCCTTCTGGAAGGATGGGCCCTGGCAACAAAGCATTCTGGGGACACAGACAGGCTTCCATCTGGGTCTTTCTCCTGAGAAGGCAGGAGAGAAAATGACTGTGGACTTCACACCTCCTCTCCCGTGTCTTCCTCTCACACCCCACGGTGAATCAGCTGCATGCTCTCCAGCATGAGATTCAATTATTTTTATTGTTGTGTTTGGCTCTGATTGTTTTTAATGGTCAGAAAATTATCCAGCATCTAAACACACACACACACACTTCAAAAATTCAGACCCAGTATGTCCCTGTGATTCTTGCCTGGTAAGAAAATATTTCCTTAGAGGAGTTCTTTCAGATATTTGGCATTTAACACTTGCTCCCTAACATTTTTTTCTCAACAAATGGAAACCTGAAGGCATTTAATTTTTAATCTACAAAATGTCATTTTTTTTATTTTTAAAAGATTTACATTTATTTAGTTATTAGAGACAGAGAGAGGGGGAGAGAGAGAAAGAGAGAGAATTGGCATGCCAGGGCCTCTAGTCACTGCAAACGAACTCCAGATGCATGCGTCACCATGTGTATCTGGCTTATGTGGGACCTGGAGAATTGAACCTGGGTCCTTAGGCATCGCAGACAAGTGCCTTAATCACTAAGCCATCTCTCCAGCCCTACAACATATCATTATTGTTGTGACAATTTCAACTTATCTTCTAATTTGAAGGGCAGTATAATCAACTTTGGAGACTGTCTGATAGAAGTATAAATCCCGGGGATATTTGCCCCAAAGTGAAGTACATTCTGGGACTTCTCCTGGATAATAGTGGCATAGGAAATTTGACGTAGGGCTCATGATTCCAGCTCAGGCTTTGGTTATAATGGGAATAGGAAGTGCTCTCTGGACCTGTAGGATTTATGGCTGAGCTGCTAGTGTTTCGCAATAAGCCAGGGCTAAAATACATCACAGGAGAAGTCATCACCGTTTACACCAGGGAGCCAGGAACCACGGTCCCAGCACCTAATGAGATGGCGTACTGCTCGGGGAATGTCCCTTCATGCACTGGTTTGAATAAACCAGTTTCAAGTGGGCAGGATTAAAATGCAAACCAAGCCCAGGTTTTTTTTTTTTTAATTTAATTAATGGCTGATGTTTGCCAACCAGAGGGAAGGTGACAGAGTGCAGCATACCAATTGCTTAGAGCCATGTTGTCGCTTGACTGAGACATCCTGACATGACACAGCCGGGACAATAGCTGGCCCCTCAGTGGTCCTAACAATGGATTTGGCAGAAGAAATGGCATGTGAAAATGTTCTTCAGACAGTGTTACAAGTACACTTTTAACCAGACACTGTGACAAGATATGCATGAGACTACCAACGTAACCACTTCAAAGTGGACAATTCAGTGGCCGTAAGTACTGTCACAATGTTAAGCACAGGCCACCAAATGCCTCGTGCCAGAACGTTTCTGTCATTCTGTTCGGAAACCTGGACCCCTTCAAGCTCCAGTACACGTGGCCCTTCCTACAGCCCCCAGAAACTATCCATCTTCTTTTGGTCCGTGAGTAGATTTCTTGCAGGAGCTTGGAGGGAGGGGCAGAGGATACTGGGATCGAGAAGCACAAAATACGGGTCTTTTTAAATCTGGCCTCTTGTCTTGTTTTCAGCATAGCAGCACTCCTTTTGTAACATCATGAGGGTAAGCTCTGACTCCATTGCAGCCTCCCTCTTTCTGTCTGCAGACTTTTAATTCTAATACATCACAAACTTCACCCGTCTCAAGTCTAATTCAGTGACTTTTTGTATCTTTACTGGGTGGTGAAACCATTCCCTTAAACTAGTTTCCCAGTAGTTTTGTGCTCCTCATAACAGCCCATGTGTCTGTTTATAGTGAGTCACATTCTATACCAGCCGTGTGCAGCCACTGACTTACTTTATGTATTATAAATTTGCTTATTTCTTGACAGTTGATGCCGATGGAATCATGTAACATATGATCTCTGAGTTTGGTACCTTTCACTGATGATGGTGTCTTTTGCATTCATATAAGATGTGACATGTATCAGTAGGCCCTTTGCTTGTTCAGTCATATACCACTGACTTGATATACCCCGCTTTGTCTCTCCATTCACCTGTAAATATCTTCTTCAAAAAAATTGAGCTAGAGAGCTGACTCAGTGGTTAAAGGTGCTTGCTTACAAAGCCTGATGGCCTGGGTTCGATTCCCCAGTACTCACGTAAAGCCAGATGCACAAAGCGATGCGTGTATCTGGAGTTCAGTTGCAGTGTAGCAAGAGGCCCAGAGTGCTCATTCCCTCTCTCTTTCATTCTCTTTCTCTCTCACTGCTGGCAAATAAATATAGACATATATATTTAACTTATTTATTTGTTTTTGTGTGCGTATGTGTTCATGCCAGTGTCTTTACTGCTGTCTGGCTTTACATGGGTGGCTGGGGAGTTGAGCCCCAGCTGGTAGACTTTGAAAGAAAATGCCTTTAACTGCTGAGCCGTTTCTCCAGCCTCTAAGTACCTGAAAAGCTACCTGTAAGTATCTTAAAAGAAGTTTCTCGTGTGCAAATTCTAGGGCGTTGGGTTATTACATGATGTTTCAGAGACAGATCTGAATTGGTAGGCCATTCATTAATTCAGTTCCTATTTATGGAGCCTTTCTGGCTCAGGGCCAGGGATGGGCATGTGGTTCTGTACTCTTGGAATTTCTGCTGGGTTAAAGGAGCAGACACATGAGACACAGATGGGACTGATGTTTGGCCCCAGGCAGCTTTCTCTGTCCCCTCCCCTGATGGTGTCACTGCAGACAGGCTCTGTGCTCCTCCCAGGTGCTCCCATTCCATCAGGACAGCCCAGCGTGACATTTTGTAATTCTTGTTTGTGTCGCTCTCCCGAGAGCCACTCGGGGGGCAGGATGGCGACTGGGCTGAGTGTAGTGCTGGGCCTTGCCTACGGGAAATACTGCTGGTTATTTGATGAAAGAATGGGCATAAACAGGAGCAAATAGAAGGACTGGAAACACTTTGCCCTCTTCCCATCTCGTGAGTTCTAGAATATTTGCTCTTTGCCTCTGCTGCCAGGGCTGAGATCGTGTGGGTTCTCCAGACTGAAGCAGGACTGTAGTAACTCCATCTTCTTTGGCATACGGGCCTGACGCTTCTGACCACGGCCGTCCGCATAGGAATAGTAGTCCTAGGGTCAGTCTAAGGGCAGACTATTTAGGGAAACAACTTGAATTGGTCTTGTGTGGGTAGGCTGACTGGGCCCAGATGCCAGAGGTGGTGACAGAATGGCTTGTCTAGCCTGGACTGGGGCCCCTCCCTGTTCAGTCGTGACACCACCTTACCTCATGCCATCTGCTCCTCCTTGACTTCTGTCCTGGGTCATCTTGCCTGACCAGAAAGCCAAGCGTGGAGGGGCCAGCCCAGCACGCGTTGTGTGTGTTCCAAGCCGAAGGTGGAAGCCGGAAGACGCGGGAGGCTGTCCCGGACGAGGTGCTTCATGTGGAGGAGAAAGCAGGTGGCTGTCGGAGGGCTTTACTGGTTGCCTGTGCTGGTGGCTGGGGTCTAGTCAGCATCCCCTTCAATCACTGGGACAGAATACTCAGAAGGGGAGCTATGTGACCCATCTGATCTTAGAGATTACTTGAAGCTTTTCAGAATGGATTTTAATTAGGATTCATACTGTTCTGTCTAACAGTAAGATGTGTGACTACTTTAGTAGGCCCATGTGTGAGCTCTGTCCATCTTGGCTGATGGAGCATGGAGGGGGGATGTATCCATGCACATGCTCACTGATGTAGACCCATGGCTCTGGTCCCCCATGCACAGGTCTTGCAAGGATGGTGGTGGCCACCGCTATGGTGACTTCTCTGGGAATCTCCATGCTCTCACTGTCTATAAAAGAACTCCTGATGGCTGGGATGGGCTACTACATTCGGGGCTCCCTTTTTAAGTGGAAGATAAAGATCGAGATGTGCATTGGCAAGACACTATCCTGAGCTGGCTTGGCTCTGTGACTGAGACGCCTCTTCGCCATTTCAGACGGGCTCATGCGTGAGGCGCCTCCGATGTGGTCTGATCCTACTAAGCCATACACATAGTACTTCCGCAGTGGCAACTGGTCCTATTCAAAGATCAGGGGGTCCTTTGTTGCTTTCTTTATTTCTTTTTGCTTTTCTCCTTCTTGACTCTTCAGAAGGCAAATTTAATTAAAACTTACTTGCCATTTAAAATGATAATTTGTTTGAGTTAGCATTCTTAATTACCTTGAGTAAATTGCCTATAGAGCTCCCATAATTCGTTTGTTTGCTCAGAGTATTACTGTGTCATTTGCATGTTTTTTTTTTGAATGACTCCACTCTACTTTAAATGAAACACTGGGGTGGAGTCAGGGCCAATGTGAAGGGGATGGTCTCCCCGCTCCCCCCCCAAGCCTGAGTCTGTTTGTGCAGCTGGAAGATTGTTATCATCCTACTTACTCAGTTTTTGAAAAAGATCAAAGTCTTAAAAAGCTTCAGTGTTGGCAAATGATGTTTCTGGGGGGAAGGAATAGCATTTGAACCCAGCTGGGGTCTGCCACCACCCCCAAGGAGCCCCCTTAGGTTCTCACAGTGATGCACGCACTGCCTCTTCTTAACTCCAAGATGGTGGCCTGCAGACTTAAGTAAGTGTGGAACTGAGTCATTTTTCTAACACTTTAGAGGAATGGACAAATAATTAGTTGGAAAGCTTGTCCAAATACGTGTTCAAGCTGTGATGTTGACAGACGGTAGCCATTTTACTATTCTGAGTATAGTCTTACCATCTATCAGTCCTAATAAATAGACATCCATAGGTGGGGACTTTAGAAACTTTTATAAATAGCAGATAAGGATGATATCATATTTATATCCATTATTTTAGGTTTTTGGGCATGAATTCTAGCCCATGACCTATGGGAATACAGTTTTGAGTACTTGAGAGCTTTTGTTTCCTTGGCAGGGAGAAGTGAGGGATTTGTTTATGTTTGGGATAAGTTTATAGGATAGCTTGACAGTCTGTCTCTGATTTATTGATTGTTAAGTAATTCCAGAGCCTCATTATTAGCTTAACCTCTAAATCTTAGAAACTGATTTATAGTTCCCCACCTACAGGACACAACAAAAAGAAAAACATTGCATTAAGTTAACTATCTCCAGGTTTCCAACTGCCTGCAATGAAAATGTGGAAAACATTTTAATAAGAGCCCTTCATTAGTATTAGTTGCATCTAAAAACATCTCCGAACGATGTGGCTGGAAGGCATCTCTCAAACAGGCAGCAATCTGCCTTTTATTCTGAGAGACTATTTGTAGAGAAGGTGTGCGTGTTTTATTGAGCACTAGTTATGCAAGTAAAATTTCAGAGTCACCCTGACACTAAATAGTGAATCCAGGTCAGCCTTGACTAGAGTGAAACCCTACCTCAAAAAAACAAAACAACAACAGCAACAAAAAGGATGTCAGAGTCACTGCTTTTGGCATGTGTGTGTAATATGTGTGATGTACATGTGGCACATGTGTGTATGTTGTGTGCACATTGTGCATGTACCTCATGAGCACATGGGTCCTCCTGTCTTGCTCTTCTGCATTGTTTTCTTGAGACAAATCTCTCACTGCGCTTGGAGCTGCCTTTTCTTGTTTAGACTGGCTGGCTAGGGAGCGCAACTATTCTCCTATCTCCACTTTCCACAGGACTGGGGTTACAGTTGTGCATGGTTATGCCCAACTTTTTGTTTGTTTTGTTTTTTAGGTAGAGTATCACTCTAGCCTAGTCTGACCTGGAATGCACTCTGTCTGTAGTCTCAGGTTGGCCTCGAACTCACAGCGATCCATCTACCTCTGCCTCCCATGTGCTGGGATTAAAGGCATGTGCCACCACATTTGGTTCTTGCCCACCTTTTCCTGTAGGTACTAGGGCTTGAACTCAGGCCATCTCAAGTCCTCATGCTTGTGTGGAAAGCACTTTTGCATGATGATCCATTTTCCAGCCCAGAGTCATTTTTTGACTAAACAATGTGAGGCTCGATGGTAAAGGCAGGAGGGTCACGTCCTTCAGGCCCTTGTTACACCCTTTTACCTAATGTATGCTGTATACGTAAAGGTATGTCCCTGATCCATACCCTTTTAATCCTTTCTCAGCCCCGGTGGAAATGCTTTATCTTAGTCCAGAAGACCTAATTTGATTGCTAAAATAACCCTGTAACTTTAGACTTGACTTCTCCATATTTTGGTGTTCTTACTTTAAAAGTGGTTGTCTGTTGGTGTACTAGATGTTATTTAAAGTCATTCTAACTAAAGTCTGTGATTCTGTGATAACAAGATTGCCTCTGATCTATACGATTTTCTACAGTCACCATGCATGCAGAGATAAGGATGGGAAAACCAGGTCCTAGAGTCACACACAGTGAGAAGCCATGAATTCTGCCTAAGCACACGGTCTCCCTGGGAATCCACACCCCCTCCTTCTCCGTGCTCGCCCTTCTGATGAGCATGAGACTATCAGTAAACTGAATCTTTGAATTGACTTGACCAGAGTTTTCTGCAGGTGGTGTGTGTGTGGGGGAGGGGAGTGGGGATGCTGGGGGGGATCTTAGAGGTAAAAACACCTGGAATATGATTTTGATATCTAAAATAAGACTCTACCTTTGTTTAACGAGCACAGAGAAATAATTCTCTCAATCTTATTTGACTCAGAAAAGAAAAAGAATAAACATCATGCCTTTTAAATGTTAATATAACTTTGCATTGTCAAGGAACTTCTCTTTATTTTCAGTTACAAAACAAAAACAATCCTAAATATTATTAGACGTTCAAGTAATGTGCCAAAGTTTTAATGTAAAAAGGTAATGTGTTCTCCACTCTCGCTATCCATCCATCATTAATTCTTTCATTTGTAAACTTTCAGATGTCTTTCTATGCATATTTAAAGTAATTGTTATATAAGGATATCTTTTTTACCCTAAATTTTTAATTACACTGTAAACACCATCATGCAGACTTTTATTTCCTTAAATGTCTTTCATGGATATGTGGCCATGAATACATATAAGTCATAGGAAAGCATATGTTCATTAAAAACAGCCCCTGAGGGCTGGGAAGATGGCTCAGCAGTTAAAGGCATTTGCTTGCAAAGCCTGACAGCCTGGGTTTAATTTCCAAGCTACCTATGTAAGCCAGATGCAAAAAGTGGCACACGCATCTGGTGTTTGCACCAGCAAGAGACCCTGGCATGTGTGTTTTGTGTGTGCAAACAAAACAACAACATCTGGGTTTGTTTGTTTAACTGGAGAGACAGATTGTATATGAAAGCAGTAACTCCATTATAGTGTCACATGTCTTATTTTAGACATGTCAGTGAGGAACTCTAGACAACTGAGTGTTACTTGTCCTGAGCTTGCTCATAATCTTGGTCCCAGAAAAAAGATAACTGTACTCTCTAAGGTAGCTTCTATTAGTTGTTTCAATGAATGAACCTGAATTTGTTGTTAATAACCGATATGTAACACTTCTCAGGTTGCATGTTTACACGTATTTTTAATTTTATGCTCATATAGTGCTTACTGTGTAATTACTGTATAATTCTAAACATGGTTTAATTTAAACCCATTTAACCTTTGTATCAACTATAGGAAGTAGATAGGATTATCCCATAAGATACCTGGTGACTTTTCCCTATAAACTATCATATGATCTGCAAATAATAGGAGTCTTTTCTTCCTTTCTAATCTTTATGCCTTTTATTTATTTTTCTTGCCTTATTACACTGGCTAGGAAAACCCTTAGGGTAAATAAAGTTGTGAGAGTATACATCTTTTCCTTGTCAATGATTTTAGGGTTAAACATTAAATGTTCCACCATTAAGTATGATTTCAAGACAGATTAAAGAAATCTCTTTTTAAATATTTTATTTTTATTTAATTATTATAGAGAGAGAAAGAGAGAGAGAAAGAATGGGCATACCAGGGCCTCTAGCCACTGCAGGTGAACTCCAGATGCGTGTGCCACCATATGCATATGGCTTACATGGGATCTGGAGAATCAAACCTGGGTCCTTAGGCTTTGTAGGCAAGTGCCTTAACTGCTAAGCCATCTCTCTTGCCCAGGAAATCTATTTTTAATTTGTTGAGAATTTTCCCATAAAATCATATTGAAACTATAAACACTTTCCTAATATATTAATAAAATTCTATATAGTTTTTCATTTTTATTCTGCTAACATGATGACATACATTATTAATTTCAAATGTCAAGGCATTGTTACATTCCTGAGATACACTTAAGGTGATTGTCCTATTTTTATATATTTCTGGCTCTGAGTTGGCATTATTTGTTAAGCATATTTTTATCTATATTCATAGATATTGACCTGCAATTTTCTTTTCACAAAGTATTTTGGTAGCAGATTTACAATATCCTCAACATGAGTTAGGAAAAGTTACATCTTGCTCCTTTTTCTGATACCATTGTATAAGATTGGTATGATTTTTATCTTCAAATGATTGATAGACTTCACTATAAAGTTATTTATGCTGGAGCCTTCTTTATGGGCTTTTGACAACATTCAATTTATTTAATACATATAGGACTAATTAGGATTTTCAATTTTAGATTATGCCATTTTTTTAAAATTATATTTGTTAAATTGTCTCGCTCTAGCCCAGGCTGACCTGGAATTCACTATGTCATCTCAGGGTGTCCTCAAACTCACAGTGAACCTTCTACCTCTGCCTCCCCAAGTGCTGGGATTAAAGGCGTGCAACGCCACACCCAGCTTTTTAAATATATTTTTTGATGAGCATAGCTAGAGATATTGTGTTGATTTTTTCAAGAACCAAAGACTTGATTTTCTTAATTTTTTTCTGTAGGTTTTTCATTTCATTGATTTTTTTTTTTTTAAAAAAAAAAAAGGATTTTGAGGGCTGGAGAGACAGCTTAGTGGTTAAGGCACTTGCCTGCAAAACCAAAGGACCTCGATTCGATTCCCCAGTACTCATGTAAGCCAGATGCACAAGGTGGCGCATGCATCTGGAGTTCATTTGCAGAGGCTGGAAGCCCTGGAGTACCCATTCTCTCTCTCTGCCTTTCTCTCAGTCTCTCTCTCTCTCTCTCTCTCTCTCTCTCTCTCACTGCCTCTTTCCCTCTCTCAAATAAATAAAAAATAAATAAAATATTTTTAAAGGATTTTGTTCTGCTTATATTGCATTTAGTTTCAGTTTCTTTTTTCTTGTCTTAAAGACAGAACCTTTAGTCATTGCTTTTGGACTTTTCCTTTTCTACTATTAGCATTTAAAGGTATGAACTTCCCTCAACACCTTGCTTTACCTGTCTCCCACAAGTTTCATTTGGCACGTTGCATTTTTAGTACAGTTTAGTTCAGAGTATCTTGTAGCCCCTCTGTGATTCCTTCTTTGGTTCATGAGTTCTCTAGGAATATGTGCCAATTTCCAACTATTCTGAGTTTTTTTCTAAGTATCTTATTACTGTCTTTAATTTAGTTACATTATGATTAGAAAACACATTTTGTAGCATTTTAATATTTTAATATTTATTTATTTATTCTTTATAGCATACCATGTTTCTCCCTTGGTGAATGTAGTATGCAGTTTCTGGGTGCAGAGCTTATAAATGTCTACAAGGTCAGTGTAGCTGGTGGTGGTGTTCAGGTCTTACATGCCCCCACTGACTTTCTCTTGAGGTGCTGGGGATAAATCCTAGCATAAAGCCTACTGATTTTTTTTTTTGCCTTATTCTATCAATTATTGAGAAAATAGTATTAAAATCTCCAACTAGCATTGTGAATTTGTCTTTTTAATAATACGCTATCCATTTTTGCTTTATAATATTCTATTTTAAGTATATGCAAATTTATTTTTAGTTCTTTCAGATGAATTGCCTCTTTTGTCAGTACCAAATACCTCTTTTTATGTCTGATAATATTCTTTGCCTTGGAGTGTAATTCAGATGATATAAATCTAGCCACAATAGCTTTTTATGCTTCCTCTTTTTATGGTATACATTCTTCCAAGCTTTTACTTTCAAACTTTTAAAATATTTTGTGTTGGAAGGGTATGGAGGGCATATACTTTTGTTTTAAAAAATTCATTCAGAAAAATTTTGGATTTTAAATTTGTTTTCTTTTTTATTGACAGCTTCCATACTTATAGACAATAAACCATGATAATTCCCTCCCTTCCTCCGCTTTCCCCTTCCCAAATCTACACTTCATCATATCCCCTCCCTCTCTCCATTAGCCACTCTTTTATTTTGATGTCATCATCTTTTCCTCCTGTTATGAGGGTCTTGTGAAGATAGTGTTAGGCACTGCGAGGTCATGGCTATCAAGGCCAATTTCTCTCTGGTAATTGCATTGTAAGGAGTCCTACCCTTCCTTCGGCTCTTACATTCTTTCCGCCAACTCTTCTGCAATGGACCCTGAACCTTGAAAGATGTGATAGAGATGTTTCAGTGCTGAACATTCCTCCATCATGTCTTCTCAGCACGATGGTGCCTTTTGGGTCACCCAAGTGGTCACTGCCATCTGAAAAGAGAACCTTCTCTAACCAAAAGTGAGAGTAGCATTAATATATGGGTATGAACATTAAGTAAAGTGCTTGCAGGGCAGTTTGGTGGGCAAAATATATGCATTTAGCTAGACAAGAGCAGGCATTACACTCCTAATGCTCATGACCTCCCCTACCATAGGCTTTTGGTTAGGTTTTCAGTACCAGGCTTTTATTCCCTCCCATAGAGTGGGCCTCTAGTCCAATTAGAGAGCAGCTGATTTCCCCCATATCAGACATGCTACTATCGCACCCATTGGCTCATTTGGCCTGGCTGGCCAAACTTGAGGCTTGCAGTGTCCAGTTTTCACCATTGATGACTTCTGTCTCCCATAAGGCTGCATGCAGTGCAGCTTTTTCCAGCTTTCTGTCAGCTGGTTTACTGGGAGAAGGTTTTCAGCTCAGTTCCAGTTTGATTTCTCAGTGACCTTGCAGCCCAGGCATGTGGAGTCTTTAGCAATAGGGTATTGTCATCTGTTCCTGGTGGGAAACCAAGAGCCTTAGCCTGTAATGTTTTGGGGGCATCAGGGACCTCCCTGGCCAACAACTCACTGGAAGGTATCCCATTCCTGGCACAAATAAATAAATAAATAAATTATTTTCAGTCTAGACAGACAGAGGTAAGACAGAGAGAGAGAGAGAGAGAGAGAGAGAGAGAGAGAGAGACAGACAGACAGAGACAGAGAATGGGTGTTCCAGGGCCTTTAACCACTGCAATCCAGATACATGTGCCACTTTGTGCATCTGGCTTTACATGGGTACTGGGGAATTAAACCCAGGTTGTTAGGCATTGCAGGTAAGTGTCTTAACTACTGAGCAATCTCTGCAGCCCCAAATTCTAGATTTTTAAAAAAATATTTATGTGAGAGAGAAAGACATGCACTCAGAAAGGCAGAAAGAGAGAGAGAGAGAAGAGGAGTATGGGCATGCCAGAGTCTCTTGCCACTGCAATAGAACTCCAGATGCATGTGCCACTTTGTGCATTTAACTTTACATGGGTACTGGGAAATTGAGCCCACGTCTTCAGGTTTTGCAGGCAAGTGCCTTTAACAATGCTGAGCTATATTTCCAGCCCAATTTCTGGGTTTTGTTTGTTGATTTTTGAGACAAGTTCTTCTCATGTATCCCAGACTAGTCTACTCGTTATGCTTGACTTCTTGATCCTGCCTATACCTCATTCCTGCGAAGATTATGGGTGTGCACCACAATGCCTGGACAAATTTCTGTTTTTAATGAGAATGTTCAGTACGTTTACATTTAATGTAATGATTGGACTTATATTTGCTAGTTTGTTTTCCTTTGTCTCATCTGCTTTTTTGTCCGTGTTCCCTCCTTACCTTATTTTGGATTGATGGCTTCTAGACTTTGACTTCAGTTTGGCTTGCTGGGAAGCGGATGCTAAAATGGAAGGACAGGAGTGAGCGGTTTCTCTGGTTCAATAAGGGAGAAAGCAGGAGTCTGACCCCTGTGGAAGGAGGGGCAGAAGGAAGAGAAGTGGGATTGAAGGCCGTGGATAGCACTGAGGGTTCAAAGTCTGGTCAGCCCGTTGGAGGACATTGGTGTACAGATTGCCAGTGGACATTTGTGCTGGGCAGAATTGGTCAAATGTTCAATTCTACCACCCGCCCAAAACCAGCTCAGTGGTTGGCATTCACAGCAGACCCTAGAGGCACCAAACTTGATGCTGCCGGCTAACTGCTCCTTGCAGCTGATTGGCAATTTCATCAAGAGGGAGGCCCAAGTGAATTATGTTATAAATGCACAGAGAAGATAAAACATTAAAAACCATATTTTCTACATGTGTAGTGCATGATTAACTCAAGCTTCTGTACCCTACAATATTTATTCCATTTTCCTTCAGTTTGTATATTTGCTAACTACTACTTGGAATCTCTAATCTCTTTTCCTAACAAGTACAGCATTGTAGCATGCCTTTTAATAAATGTCATGACATCTGTAAAAAAAAAAAAAAAAAGGAGGCCCAATGAGGCACCACCTAGGCTGCCACAAATTCCATGTTAATTTTTATTTATTTTTTTGTTATTTTTATTTATTTACTTGAGAGTGACAGACAGAGAAAGAGGCAGTTAGAGGGAGAGAGAGAGAGAGAGAGAGAGAGACAGAGAGAGATGGGCACCAGGGCCTCCAGCCACTGCAAACGAACTCCAGACACATGCGCCCCCTTGTGCATCTGGCTTACGTGGGTCCTGGGGAATCGAGCCTCTAACTGGGGTCCTTAGGCTTCACAGGCAAGCAAGCGCTTAACCGCTAAGCCATCTCTCCAGCCCCATGTTAATTTTTGCATTGGGCTTTCTGGTTATTTTTTAGTAGTTATTCTGAAAGTGGCTGCATAGACTGGCAGCTTTTTACATGCTAGTGTTGACATTGCACTGTTTCCTTGTCAGATGCTTTACAATAGTCTAGAGTTCTGTCAATTCCTCCCTCACCTTTTGTGTGATTGCTGCCCCTGTATATGGCTTCCGTCGGTTATAAACCACACGAAGCAGGGTTACATCTTACTACAATGTCACGTTCCGCTATCTTCTAGTCTCCATTACTTTTGATGAAAAGTTAGTGTAGTTTTCTGCTGTATGCAATAGGCCATATTTCAAAATTTTTCTTTACCTCTGAATTTTAGAAAATTGAGTATGATGTGCTTTGGAATGATTTTATAGTTTTGTTTGGCATTCTAAAATTTAACCTTCCTTGAGTTTGTTGAGATTCCTGAATTGGTAAATTTATGCCTATTTTAGCACATTTTTGGGAATCTGGATTATTATTCCCTCACATATTTTTTTGCCTCTATTACTCCTCCTGTCCTGGGCTTCTAATTACACAGGTTTTAGACCCTGTGCTCGGTGTATCCCACTGGACTCTAAAACACTCTGCTCAGTAATTTCTCTCTCTAAGACAGGTGTGATGGCTCACACCTGTAATCTCAGCCCTTGACGGAAGGCTGAGGCAGGGAGGATTGCAAGTTCGAGGCCAGCCTGGGCTACAGAGGGAGACTATATCTCAAATCACAAATGCATTTTCCTTCTGTTCTTCAGACTGGATAATTTCTCTTGTTTTATCTTCAGACACCTTTGTTACTGTTATTGTTTTATTGTTGTGGTGTGGTTTTACTAATCAATTGTTAGGTCCATCCAGTGAGATTTTCTCTTTAGATAATGAGGTTTTTAGTTCTGGAACTTCCTTTTTTCACAGTTTCTGCTTTTCTGCTATTTATTATATGCCTGCAAGCATAGTTGTTATTGCCACTTTCACTCTTGATCTGCTAATTCTAGTATCTATATTTATTCCTGAATTGTTCTCTATGGGTTCTACCTGTTAAGGCTGGCTTGCATTTTCCTGTTTCTTTGCCTAACTAATTTTTATTTTTATTTTATTTTATTATTATTTTATTTTATTTGGTTTTTTGAGGTAGGGTCTTGCTCTAGTTCAGGATGACATGAATTCACTATGTAGGCTCAGGGTGGCCTCGAACTCAACATTGATCCTCCTACCTCTGCCTCCCGAGTGCTGGCATTAAAGGCGTGTGCCACCACACCCAGCTCAGTTTTTCTTTTTTTTTTTTTTTTTGAGGTAGGGTCTCACTCTAGCCCAGGCTGACCTAGAATTCACTCTGTAGTCTCAGGCTGGCCTCAAACTCACGGCGATCCTCCTACCTCTGCCTCTCAAGTTCTGGGATGAAAGGCATGTGTCACCACGCCTGGCCTAACTAATAACTTTGAAGTGTCACCTGGACATTGTGAGGGATGTGTCCTGGCACTTCTGCATTCTGTCAGAAACCTTTGAAGACTGCTGGCTTTCAGCTTTTGGAGGTGAGTAAGCTAGAAAGAACTCAGGCTGGTTCTGCCTTCCCTCTGCCCTCAGCTGAGCGGCTTGGCATCTGCGTCCACATCCATGACACTGGGATCAGTGAGGAGAAATCTGTGCGGTGTGCAGCTTTCCAGCGGTGGTGGACTTTTCTCAGAAATTCTGCTTACTAGCTGACTCTCGGCTGCTCAGCAGAAGACTGTGGGCTTCTCTGAGCGTGGCCGCCATACAACTGGACGCAGCCTGCTCTTCCATGAAGGGTCGCAAAAACTGGATACTTCAAGTGCCATTCATCAAAGTATCCCTCCACCCACCTACCATGTAGTGTCTACCTGAATGGTCTCTCTCCCATGCCTTCCAGTAGTTTTTGTTACTGTTGTTTTAACATTTTACCCAGAGTGTGTTATTGCTACCCACAGGGTGATTTTCAAGACCAGAAGTAGGACTCTGTCATCACACTTTACAGTGAATTTGAAACACAGGCTTGTATGCACGCACATGGGTGAAATTAAGTTCCTCACCCAAGGGCGTACGGAGGGTGAGTGCCATAAACAAAGCACCGCGGATTCCAGAGTCTTAGAATTTCTTCAGAGGGCAGCTGTCATGGTGTGGATTTTCAGGAGAGTGGATATGTGGGTGATAGCCTGGGCTTTGCGGGGCCCTGTGGTAGCAGCTCCATATTCACTGTGCTTGCGTTAAGGTCTCCTCACTCCATGGGGACTTCAGGTGTCTTGAGGTTTTACATTATACAAAAGTTTACAGGTAAGATGAATCGAAGGATGGTGTTGAACTTGCCGAGTAGCTCTTTAGTTTTATGAGATTCCCGTGATGTTAGGGCTCTTGGTTCCTTAACTAGAAACTGGTTCAGCATGTAGCTGATCTATTTTATTTGTGTGGTGTGTGTGTGCGTGTGTGTTCATGTGTGTCGGGTGCACATGTGTGTGCATGTGTGTTCCTGTGTGTGGGGTGCACGTGTGTGTGCATGTGTGTTCCTGTGTGGGGTGCACATGTGTGTGCATGTGTGTTCCTGTGTGTGGGGTACACATGTGTGTGCATGTGTGTTCCTGTGGGGGGTGCACATGTGTGTGCATGTGTGTTCCTGTGTGTGGGGTACACATGTGTGTGCATGTGTGTTCCTGTGGGGGGGGTGCACATGTGTGTGCATGTGTGTTCATGTTGGGGGATGCACATGTGTGCTCATGTGTGTTCCTTTGGGGGTGCACATGTGTGTGCATGTGTGTTCCTGTGTGTGGGGTACACATGTGTGTGCATGTGTGTTCCTCTGTGTGGGGTACACATGTGTGTGCATGTGTGTTCCTGTGTGGGGGGTGCACATGTGTGTGCATGTGTGTTCCTGTGTGTGGGGTACACATGTGTGTGCATGTGTGTTCCTGTGTGTGGGGTACACATGTGTGTGCATGTGTGTTCCTCTGTGTGGGGTTCACATGTGTGTGCATGTGGGGGGTGCACATGTGTGTGCATATGTGTTCATGTGTGTGTAGGTGTTCATGTGGGGGGTGCTCATGTGTGTTCACATGTGTTCATGTGGGGGCACACATGTGTGCTCATGTGGGGGTGCACATGTGTGTTCATGTGTGGGAGGATGCTCATGTGTGTGCATGTGTGTTTGTGTGTGGGTGCTCATGTGTGTGTATGTGTTCATGTGTGTGTGGGTGCACATGTGTGTGTGCATGTGTGTTTGTGGGGGGTGCACATGTGTGTGCATGTGTGTGTGGGTGCTCATGTGTGTGCATGTGTGTTCATGTGTGTGAGGGTGCACATGTGTGTGCATGTGGAGGCCGGAGGACAAGCTTAAGCGTCAGCCTCAGGAGTGCCATCCACCTCCTTTGAGTCAGAGTCTCCCTCACCTACAGCTCACCAGTTGCACTAGACTAGCTACTCAGAGAGCTCCAGGGATCCTCCCGTCTCTGCCTCTCCGTGCTGGGATTACAGGCATGCATAATCATTTCCCACTTTTATGCGGCTACTGGGGATCAAACTCAGGCGTGAGAGGCAGGAATGTTAATGGTGGAGCTCCCACCATGGACTTCATATGATGATTAAAATAAACATAACTCGTGGAAGAAAGTAATACTGACAGTAACGTACTAAGGATATATGAGTTATTTATTGAAGACCCCCCGCACCAAACAGCAGTTCCAGAATACAGGCATGTGAGCCGTGTGAGCCCTGGGCCTTAAAGCCTTAGCTGCAGAGTGTGTGCTCCTTCCTGAGGCTTCCCCCTTTCTCCTCCTGTTACAGCCATCAAATGAGTCACTTCATCCCAGTCCTTTCTCCCTTGTTTTCATCTCCGTTTTGCCTCTCCAGCATCGAGCTTACCATATTGATTTCACCATAAGCTGATGTGTAGGGTAGTGAAGCCCTGTTCACTTGTGTTACTTTCAAACACAGGGGAAGACTTGTGTGTTTGCTCTAGGAATTCTCTCAGCATCCCAGACCAGTGCTGGGTTACGGCCAGTAAAGAGCAGAGACTTGATATTGGATTGATGGATGGCTCTGAATCCCAGCCAGGCAGTTCTGGGAAGGTGGTCTTATCTTTCCAGTGAAATAAAACTGAATCCTTAAAGGCCATGGTAAAAATTTGGCTTCTATCCCGAGAGTAACAGGAAGCTATGCAGAGCTCTATACTGCCGAGTAACAAGCCCAGATTTAAAATTGTAAAATAATTCCTCTTGTTAGGATAACTGTCCTGTATCAGCACATTCTAGGATGTAGAAATTAATACAGAGCTTAAAAGTTTAACCTAAGGATTCAGTCTAGAAGAATAGGTACCTGGATAGATTTCAAGAAGCCCCCCCATACACACACACACACACACACACATTCTGTACTTAATGACTAAAATTTTCAAAGAAAGCTGAGAAATAGAAAGTTTGAGATTGACCTTCTGAAGGGAGTGTTGAAATGGACATTTTTGCAGTGTGACTATTTGGGATTTCTTATAAGACATTTTATTATCATTATATAAATTATAGCAATATAAAATGTCAAGATTAGGGAATTGAATATTATAAAGCTATTAAAATGACAAATCTGTATATGCCTTCAGGGAAATGGGTATGTTTTAATTTGTGAATTTTCAAAAGCAATATTAAAAATAAAATAAACATACTTGAGATTATAAAACCAATCATATGTTCTCTTAACAAAGATACATAAAAATAGAGATGAAACATTGTACTTATTAGCATTGATTATTGCACTGTTGCTTTAAAAGTTGTTCAGTAATTTTGTTGGTTAAAAGGAGAACACAAACTTATTATTTCGGTAGTCATTGAAAATTTGCATTTGAAAGCTTTGAGATGTTTTAAAGGTAGCAACATTCTCAAGAGATGAAAAACTTTCACAAGGAAATGCACTCTCACATGTTCCCTTGCCTAAGTGCTCGTGGAGACCAAGAAAATATTCAGTGTGTCCACAGGAGGATTAATAACCTAAGAATGAGTCCTCGGCGGCTGTTTGTTGACAGCGGGTTACAGTAAGGTTAATCATTTGATACGTTTCCTTCAAATTTTTATGGTATTTTCAGTGTCTGCCATGAACCTGCAGAATCATTACACACAAATTCCTCGTGAAAATATACATCCGAGCACATGTTTGTAAACCAAATATTGTTAGGTACAGGAAGAGATTTCTCTAGAAACAGGGGACAGTGCCCCGAGGGCAGTAGGAAGACTAGGACCAAGTTACTCTGTTTTAGCACGCAGTGTCAGTTCTGTAGTCGGAGCTGAAAATGTGGTAGACGACAGCTCTCTCGAGGATTTCCTGAGGCCATCTGCTGTTTTAGAGCATAAATCCTAAATTTACCTTTGAACTACAAGGGTCTCCCTGGACCTGTCCCTTTGCCTCTCTGACTCCCAGTCTCCATGGGATGCTGGAGGGGAGGCTGGAGCGAATAAACAGTGGAATCCTTGTCCGGGAATGACTGCCTGGCAATTGTTTCATGGAAAACAGGGAGGGGTGGGGGACAACAACCCTGCTCTGTTCACTGGCTCTTTAATTTAGATTACCAATGATAAAGCCGGGGGAAAGGTAGGATGCATACGCAGAAACATTAGTGCTAATATGCTGCAGAAAAGACAAGATAAATCAGTCCAGCTCTCATACCTCACTAAGGGAGCAGCTGATTACAACTTGACCATGTGCCTGAGTGGTCCCATCAGTGAGAAGAGCGGACCATGGATTAAAAAACCCTAGAACGTACCGTTAGGGCTACTGCTGTGCTGGACCTGGGAGAAGTGTCTGGTGTAAGTTTCAGCCTGTTTTATGTGTCTTTCCCCCCCCGCCCCGTGTGCTCACATCCAGGGATTGTTTCTCTTCTCTGTGTTTTCGTGGAAGTGCTAGCATGTTTGTTTGCAGTAGTAGACTTCATTATGCATGAACGTAACATCAACCTAATAAAGTTCTGCAGAGAAGACACTTTAGCCCAGTGTTTATCCAGGAGAGGAATCTGAGAAGGTGATGGTTGTCATTACTGTTTATGGGAAGCCTGGGGGTGAGATTTTTTTTTTCCTGTTGTTGTTTTTATTTTTATTTTATGGGGAAACGTGGAGTGAGGGGGGGGTACATTTGAAATTGAAAACTTAGTTATTTTGTAGTCTTTTTTTTAAAAAAATGCATTTGTAACTCAGTATTTTACTCCTCCTAGGGTCTTTTGTTTTGAAAACTGGGTTTGAATATGTAAGCCAGACTGCTCGAAATGCATTATATTTTATGACTGGGATGTTTGTATTGTTTCATATCTGTTATTAGACAAAATAATCATAAAGGGTGTTTTCTGTGGACCTTTTTATATTCCAAAATTAAGTACAGATGGTAATTTTCCACCAGTTTTAAAAATTTGTCAATTATTTAATTTAGTCTCACTTAAGCATCTGCACGGGGAAAAGGCTGAGACGGAACAGAGGCTGAATGAGCATTGATTGCTTGTCTGAATTGCATCTTTTAAAGTTTTTTGCCTCAAATCTCTGATTTCACAGTTTATTTTTACCAAATTAGATTATCATATTTTATTATCAAGTCTGTGAATGGGTGGAACTCTCTCACAGCTCCTCCACTTCCCGTTAAGAGCTGAGTCTCCAGCGCCTGCTGATTGTTACTGGGAGGGAAATTCTCATGCCCGGTGCACTGACAAGATGGGTTAAATAATGCATGGGCAGGAGTGAGGCAAGATGGAATTTATGGCCCAGACACTGAGATCAGGCTTTTGTTCAGAGCAGAGACCATTTAAGTGTGAGCATATAGCATACACCGAGGCTCCAGGGGACTAATGCAACTGAATGAAATTAGTGGCCACATGATGCTGTCCACATGTTATTTCAAAACAAGCTTTAAAACACTCCATTTGAGCCCATCCCCTGGCTGGAGGGAGGGAGGAAGGGAAACTTGAAGTACCAGTTGGAAACAGAATCCCCCGACCGAACATTCCACGGGACAGACAGGAGTGACTATGATACAGTGAGGGGGTGGCCCTAGGGAGACCGGATGTTTGACTGTTGAAATGCAGAGTGTGGCAGTCTTGTCAGGAAAGAACAACCCTTGACCAAGCCGCGGCAATTCTATGGACGGACGATGTCTTCCATCTTGTCCTAATTAGAGAAATATGTCTGCGGAATCCTAATCTCTCTAATTGTTGATAGAGCTGGCATGTGATGGCTATAAATACACACCAGCATTCATTTCTGAAATAATGGCTGTTGCCAAATATATTAGGCCGACAGGAGTGCTGAACTCGGGAGGCTGTGCTGAATCGTTGCGTTTTGGAGGTAATGGACCAGTCGAGAATCACGGCACAGCTGGGCCAGCAGCTGTACCCAGTACTCTGTCAAGTTGGGCCTCTCATTTCCTTGAACTTGTCCTTGCTTACCAAAATGATGAACATAGCAAGAACTTGCTTTAAAGGAACCCACTGCGGGTGCCCAAGGCCCTTCCAAGGAGTCTTTGTCAAAGTGTGTCGTCAACAGCAGCAGTGGCCAAAGGAGGTATTGATTAGATAATTGAAGTTAGCGTGAACACCAAAGTAGAGATCATAGCAAAGTTGGAGAGGGTGGTAAGCTGGCCAGAGATCAGAATGCATGAAAAGGCTTAGGAGGCAGAGGTAGGAGGCTCGCCGGGAGTTCGAGGCCACCCTGAGAGTACATAGTGCATTTCAGGTCAGCCTGGGCTAGAGTGAGACCCTACCTCAAAAAAAACAAAATAAATAAATAGATTAATTAATTTTTTTTAAAAAAAAAGCACTGTTGAGTCATCGCTGTCCAAACTAAACAACATGTGGAAAAATCCCAGAATCATACCCAGCAATAATATTCTTGTCATTAGGAAAAGAAGTAAGTAGTCCTGCAGGTTGGCAGGTGGTGTGGCAATCTCCACACCTTCTGCCTGACATTGTACTGATGTTCTTTGGGGTTGGGTCGGAAGGAAGTGTTTCAGAGTAAGAAGCACCCTGACTAAACGCCACCATTTACAACGGACCCCGCTTAGGGAGCAGCAGGGCTTGCATTGCAGATCCCTGCCCCAGCGAGGATTTGCCCAGACTCACTGTGTGCCTACTGCATCCATCATACTCTAACTAGATTAAAAACTCTTTGACAGTAAACACTGGGGTTTAGATGTCATTCTTATCAATCCCATCTCTCGGAAACCAGTGGCCTTGAGGTGGAACCTTGACTCTAAGGAGATGACACATTAAACTCTCTGTCATGCGTCTTATGACACTGCAGACCACATTCTCTCCTCAGAGCTGAGGGCTGGAAACCAATGTCCAGCAGATCTAGTCTCCTCACTTGTGAAACGAAGAAAGTCGCGCTCATTTCGTAGGGTTGTGAGAACTGAAGACGGTGTGCCTGGGTGACGCCTCAAACCAGGAGGCGTGTTGCAGTGTAGCTCATCATATGGATGAGCGTGTTTGTGGACTGTGGGGGCTGTGGGGTTGGGGCGAGAACGAATAAATAGGTGTAGCAGAAAAGCTTGGCTGGGAGAGTTAGTTGTACCTTTACCAGAACGTGGATGAAGAAAGGATGAGATCAGTGGGAGTGAGGGGCAAAGGATGAGGCTGAACTATGTCTTCAGGGGCAATCAGCATGTGTGCGTGAATTAGAGTAGAGGGAAGAAGAAGGGAAAGTTTCGATGCACAGTGTATAGATTATGAGTTTGTGATAATGACAGGGTATGATTTACTGACATGGGTGTGTTCTCTAAAATTCAAAAAAAAGCTAAAATAATACACTTATATATTTCTTACAAACTTAGACAGCATAAGAAGAAGAAACTGGCATGTTCTAGTTAACTTATGGAAAGGGAAAGAAAAAAGAATCAATGACAAACCAATAACATAGGCCTATTGCTGACAATAGTGAGAATTCAAAGGAATTGCTTAAAATGGCAAATCTATGTTTGGAGTTTTTCCCAGACAAGACCTACAATCATCAAATAATAATAAGGCTGTTCTGCAGTCTTGGACCTTATTTAAGTTTTCCTGAGTTAAAAAAATGCCACTGAAGGGATACAAATAGTGTTGGGAATCGGGAAGAAAAAGAGCATGGGGAATGGAAATTCTCAAAATAGATTGGTTTTCAAGAGGAAGTGGGAGTCGAAAGATGGCTGGTTGACCCTTCAGAACATTAACCGTTCATCGTGCTCTGTCAGAAGGGGTAGCAACTGTTATTCCCCAAGTAGCTTATTGTTATTTGAAGGAAATTCAAACAGGAATCAAACCGTATTAAATGTTCAGCCCATCCAGCAGCAGAAATCATATACATTTGCAATAAAACATGAATAGTAAAATGACTTTTAATGTTAATCATTCAAATATAGGTGATAATCATTAGGCCAGAAAACATTTTGAATGCTTGTGTTCAGGGAAAGGCAGGTTGACGATTTACAAGATTATGTGGTTATAAGTATTTAAAAATCCACGTCCGCTTCTCTGACTTTGAAAAGATTTGAGGTTTTTTTGTTTGTTTGTTTTTTGTTTTACGAGGTAGGCTGACCTGGAATTCACTATGTAATCTCAGGGTGGCCTCGAACTCACGGTGATCCTCCTACCTCTGCCTCCCAAGTGCTGGGATTAAAGGGTTGCGCTACCATGCCTGGCTTTTTTTTTTTTTCATGTGCATATTTGTGTGAGTATGCACGTGTGTGTGTGTGTGTGTGGTGGGGCGGGAGGATGCAGGTGTGTGACGGCTCCAGTATGGAGGTCAAAGAACAACCTCAGGGTATGTTCCACTTCTTCCTTGCTTGATACAGGGTCTCTCTTTTTTATTTATTATTTATTCATTTTATTTTTTGCTGCTGGGCAAACCAGATTAGCTAGCTCTCAATCCTCAGGATTCTCCTGACTCCTCCTGCCATAATGCGCTGGGATTGCAGGCACGCGGGCCATTTCTGCATGCAGCGTTGACGTGGGTGCTGGGGATCCAAACTGCAGTCAACAGTCTTGCAGAACATGCACCTTTAACCACGGAGCCGTCAGCCCAGCCCCAGCTTTAAACATGCTTCATTTCGACGTGTAATATCTTCAACGATTAGGAATGCTTTCATAGGGATTGAAAATACAAACAGTAAGGCTGAGAGAAAGGGAAGGTAAGAGAGATGGCCGAGGGAGCTGGACAGGGGTTAAGAGAGCAGAGAAACATCAGGGAAGTGAGGGAGCCTTGAATATTGAAAAGAGAGAACAGGAAGTGTCGCTGTGGAGTATATTGGGCCTAGTTCCCGTATCAACCACCAGGAGGTGCATAAGACACAAAGAAGTTGGTTCTTGAATCTGTGAGGCTGTTGTGTGGCTAAGAGGACCTACCCTTTGTCTAGCTTCCTGTCATGTCTTCCTTTGTCTACATTCCCTTCCCAGTTAGGTTTGGATACCATAGCTTATTATTTCAACCACCCTTTCCCCAGTAGTATCAGCTTTGCTGTTTACTCTCATTCAATAAAGATTGATGAGGTGATTCCTCCATGCAAATTATTGGACACTTGAAGATGAGCATACAGAGCTGCTCCTGCCCTTGGCACCTACCAGCTTAAACACAACCCTGCGCTTACCCAGTAATGTGCTTTCTCTTGCCTCCAGCCAGGCTGCTTGGGAAAAAATCACACCACTGTTTAGGTTGATGTTGTGGCAAATTTCTAACTTTCAGCCTCAGTGGACACCTGGGTAGAACCCAATTTTCCTTCTGTGTTTTCCTAATAAGCCCCTTCCATCCACCCCCAAACCTAAGTGTAGACCGTTCTCTAGGTCTTCGGATCCTTAACAAGCCACAGCCTCGGTTCTCATACTGAACGTCTCACCTTCCAGCTACCATATCTATTCCTTGCATAACCCAAATAAAACCACTTATCTTGAGGACAGTTCCAGACAGGGAAAGTCAAGTCTGACTCCTGGAGCCTTGCAAGGCCATGGAGGTATTTACTGGAAGTTTCTTGATGACTTCACCAAGATCAAGATTTCTGAAAATCATCCTGACTTACATCTTTCTCTCCAAATTCTAGTTCTTCCTGGCAACTCTCAATTCTCTACTTTTGACCTCCCCCGCCTGCGGCCCTGTGTCTCACTAACTCGTTTCATCTTCTTCCTCCTGGTGCATTCTGGGTGGAGAACATGGGTCTGTCTTGCTGTCTGCTGTTTTCCTCTACTGCCCCCACCCCCTTCATCAACACAACTCATGGGTCAGGAGTCAGCTTTGTTCTAACTG
This sequence comes from Dipus sagitta, assembly GCA_036346955.1. Taxonomy (NCBI): domain Eukaryota; kingdom Metazoa; phylum Chordata; class Mammalia; order Rodentia; family Dipodidae; genus Dipus; species Dipus sagitta. The sequence goes on along the minus strand of CM070774.1, from coordinate 65,929,851 downwards.
AGGCGACCAAGGGGTGTGCAAGTATTGGAAAATAAACATCTTCATGCAGATTAAATGTGTTTACTTGTACTCATCCATCCCTTGTTCCTTGGGTTGAAATAAGAGTGTTTTGATGGCCTGAGGTGCCTGCTGTCCATAGGATTGCCTCTAATTTCCTTGACTTCAACCTTTTCATCTCTAGTGGATCCTTCTCATCAGAGTGGATGTGAGGCCACTCCAATCTTCAAAACTAAACCAAACAAAACCTTCATATTTCAGCATAACCCTTCATCTTGTCTGACAGGATCCCCCTTTTCATAGTCAAATTTCTTAAAGGAGTGGAATTTATTGCATGTATTTCTTCCCTTTGCCGACACTCTTCAAAACACCTTGATTTCAATTCTACCCCTGTCACTTCGGGGATATCCACCCCACTTACTAAAGGTATCTACGTGTCTCCTTGTCCTGAATGTGGAAGAGATTCTTGGTCCTTAACCCTCATATGGCATCTGATACTGCAGGTCACTCACTCCTTCTTGAAATGCTGTTTTCCTGGAGTTTTCTTGTACTCTCCTGTAACTTGGCCTCTCTGGGCTTATCTTTCTTTATATGCATTAAAACAGAGGATATTTAGAGATGGTGAGGATTTTTGGCTTTGAGGGGATAGGGAAGGTCCCCATAATTTCTGTGGTTTCTGTTAATGCTCTCATGCTGTTACTTCTCATGCTTGGGCAGCCCTGGCCTGACTTTGGAAAGTGAAGTACAGATCTCTCCTGCTGGAGAGTTCCTCCAAGCCTAACCTGGATCCTAATCCTAGAAAATATTATTTGACTTTCTGTGCTTTGGACTTTTTAAAAAGAATCTTTGTAGACCATCTAAAAGAATAATGTTATTTTCTTCAGTCCTTTGGGCAACAGTGACACAATGACGCAATGAGATACAAACTTTTAAATTTTAAACTACACTGGAAAGGAAAAGAGAAATGGGCTAGTTTTGCTTATGGCCAAAGGAATCATCCAAGAGATTCTTGATCCGCAACTCAAGGTCCATGGAAATATACTTTGCTTACCTAAAAAGAGCCCTTATCATCTGAAACAACCTCGGCCATTTTGAAACTGGAAATGATTAGAAGACTCTACACATACTTGTTCAGCACATTATGAGTAAAATGATGGACTGGTAACTGAGGGTGTGTCCATTTTTTGGGGTCTTCATAATGCACTTGTGGAGAAAGAAAGAGTCAAGTTTATTGGTTGTAGGTATAGACTTACCCATACAGATGAAAGGGGTGAGAAACTGGTTTAACCTTTGACTCTGAACACATTTGGTACAGTTCCATGTGATATGGAAGATATGCAATGATTTAAGACAGCAAAATAAAGTTTCTCATTGCTTAGTTAGCTTTTAAGTGCCATTTTTATTGAAGAATATAGAAAATATTTGAACTTTGAAGAGAGAAAGTGGAACAAGTTTTATAAGCTCAAATCATTGCTTACCTAAATTCATCCAAATTTTAACTGTCAATTGATGAGGAAAACCCAGAGACAGTGTGCCATGCACAACTGCTTGGCTCTTCCCGTCCAGGCATGCAGCTGTATTCTGAGCAGATTAGAATCACAGGAACAGATTATTGGGTCACCTAGCAAAACCCACATTCCAGTAACCAATATCTGAAATAATACAAACATGAATTAAATGTTTTTTGATCAATAATTATTCACCCAGCTCATGTTCCTAATGATAATGCTTAACCGAAAGAAAGACCTTTGTGTCAAGGTTCATTTGCAATCCACAGAGGACTCTAAATTTACTTTGACATCCCAGTGCTTCTGGAATATATGAGTCCTTTCTTTCATGTAGCCGAATGATGGCCAACTACAAAATAATATGCTCTTATAGGGTATAGACCATCTCTTGTCTTTCATTCTAGTCTTTTTTTTTTTCAGAGTGGAAGGGTGTTGTGGAATGAATGCAGGCTGAACATACTCTATCACTGAGATACTCCACTGAAACTTCTAATAAGTGGAAATACAGTGAGGAAGGCAGAGGGGGAAAACCTCTGGAGTGGAGGGTAACCAAAAGCCATGTGTACTCTCTCTTATTAAGGTGTACCTCTTTAAAGGTATACCTCCTGCAGAGATCTAGGGAATGGAGATAGCTGTCTGTGTGGCCCTCTGTTAATTTGGAGGACAGAATGTAGCTCCAGTTTCATCTTCATCAAGTAAGGTTCTACAGTTTTTCCTGGAACTCCTTTTTCTATTACTTCATTTTTCAGAGAGAGACAGACAGAGAAAAAGGGAAAGAGACAGAGTGTTGCAGTCAGGTTTGCATTGCTGGTAGAAATCACGCAACCAAAAGCAGCTTGTGGGGAAAGAAAGAGGTTTATTTTGGCTTACAGGCTCAAGGGGAAGCTCCACGATGGCAGGGAAAATGAAACCATAAGCAGAGGGTGGGCATCACCCCCTGGCCAACATAAGGTGGACCATAGCAACAGGAGAGTGTGCCAAACACTGGCAAAGGGAAAACTGGCTATAACACCCATAAGCCCACCCCCAACAATATACTCCCTCCAGGAGGCGTTAATTCCCAAATCTCCATCAGCTGGGAACCTAGCATTCAGAACGCCTAAGTTTATGGGGAACACCTGAATCAAATCACCACAGAGAGCGCAGAAGAGAGAATGAACATGCCAGGGCCTTCCAGCCTCTGTGAATGAACTCCCGACGTGAACACCTCCTTGTGGTGCATTGCAACATTGCATGCTTGCATCACTTTGTGTCTGGCTTACATGGGACCTGGAGACTCGAACACACATTCTATTTATTTATTTATTTAACAGAGAAAGAGGGAGAGAGAGAGAGAGATAATGGGCGTGCCAGGGCTTACTGCCACTGCAAACGAACTCCAGACGTGTGCACCCCCTTGTGCATCTGGTTAATGTGGGTTCTGGGGAATCGAACCTGGGTCCTTTGGCTTTGCAGGCAAATGCCTTTACCACTAAGTCATCCCTCCAGCCCTTGAACACACATTCTTAAGCTTCACAGGCAAGCGCCTTAACCACTAAGCCATCTCTTCAGCCCTCCCCTGGAACTCTTAAAAGCTCAATTCTACAGTATAGTGGCAGGGCGAGTATAAAGTCCTGTGATGCATATTAGGAGCCCTGTGGAAGGTTACAAATGCTGCCATGGTCTTTCCAAAATGAAAGTGTCAAGGCAAATCCATCAGCAGCCCAGGCCCTCTACAGTGGATTGACGTGCTCAGCTACAGGGAGAGTCGCCTCTGTCTCCACCACTTAGTGTTTCCTGCAAAAATTAGCAGAATTGCAAAATGAGTCCTGTGGTATTCAGCTCTTTCTAGACCTTGGTTAGGGATGAAAAGCCTTCCAGACACCTGCATGATGGGATAACCATTCCCTTTTGTGATTTTACCTTATAACTAAGTGTGGTCCTCCAGAGGTGCTTCTGATCTTTGTTCAGAAACTCCAACATAGTCAGTGTGTATGTGTGTGTGTGTGTGTAAAGAGAGAGAGAATGCAGGGCTGGGGAAATGGCTTAGAGGTTAAGGCATTTGCCTCCAAAGCCTAAGGACACTGGTTTGATTCCCCAGGACCCACATAAGCCAGATGCACAAGGGGGCGCATGCGTCTGGAGTTCGTTTGCAGTGGCTGGAGGCCCTGGTGTGCCCATTCTCTCTATCTGCCTCTTTCTGTCTCTCAATAAATAAATTAAAAAATATATTTTTAAAAAAGAGAGAGAGAGAATGGCATACCAGGGCCTCCTGCTACTGCAAACAAAGTCCAGATACAGCTGTCACTTTGAGCCTATCTGGCTTTACATGGGGAATTGAACCCGGGCCAGCAGGCTTTGCAAGCAAGCACCTTTAACTGCGGAAACATCTCCTCAGCCCTACATAGTCATTTTGCCAAACCCATACAGTTGAGAGATCATGCTCAGTTTGACTGAGCAGAGGTTGCTTTGTCCTGTCCCTAGTCAGTCACAGACCACAGGTCATCTGTGATGCATGGGAAACCCACACAAAACTGCCAGCTTGTGGCATCAGCTCATTGATTTCCTTCTCAGGCGTGAGGTAAGGGTGATCGGGGGGATTGCTTCAGCTCTTCGGTGTCCACATCATTCATTTCCGCATTTCCAATACCGCGTTGACTCCTGCTGTGTGCCAGGCGTAGCCCCAGGCCCAAGCAATAGGGCGGTGAAGAAGACCGACCGCCTGTGATGCTGGTCAGTGGGTCCCAAGCAAAGCCTTTTCAGAAGGCACTCTACTTCACACAAGGGCTTGTCTTGTCTATAGCTTTCGTGGAAAGCTATGGAAATACTTTGAGTCATGTGCCACAGACTCAGAACACAGAAGAAGAAAAAAAAATTTTTTTTTGGAGGAGGGGGTCTTCTTTTGTTTTTAACATTTCAGACACTTTGTCAAGCCGAGGTTGCATCACATGTTTTATTGACACGATCTGGGTCCCTCACCATGTGTCAACACTGGAAGGGGCTTAAAGCGGAGTAGCGATGGGAAGAGAGCCAGCTCTTCCGCAGTTTTCATGAGAAGCAGCGGGAGGCCACGGCCCCTGTGCTGCCGCGGTTGCGGGCAGACTCGACTTCCTGCCGAAGCGCTCCCCGGCAGGTGAAGGGGAACCCAAGGAAAGATACCCAGTCAAGAGCCTGGCATCCTGTAGCTGCTTAATAAGCATGTGTAGCTCCAGCATCACAGTCAGAAGGTAAAGGTTAGAAAACGAGGCTGCACCAGTTGTGGTGTCGCACGCTGGAAGGGTATCGCTGAAGAGGCGGAGGCAGGAGGAGCAGGAGTTCGAGGCCAGCCTGGGCTACACACATTAGCCAGGCATGGTGGGCACACGCCTTTCACCCCAGCACTTGGGAGGCAGAGGTAGGAGGATGACTGTGAGTTCAAGGCCACCCTGAGACTACATAGTGATTCCATAGTGAATTCCAGGTCAGCTTGGGCTAGAGTGAGACTCTATTTCGAAAAGAAAAAAAAAAGAAAGGAAGGAAGGAAGGAAGCAAGCAAAGTGTCATCCACTGAATAAGTCTCTAGAGTGCTTCATTCCCTTATCTGTAAAGTGAACACTAACCCTTACCTCATGGGTTTGTTAGGAGCCTCATAACACAGTGACATAACACAGGAAAGTTCTTCTTAATTAATCAAGTTCCACCAAATAGAAAGCAAGTTTTTTTAAAATATGATTTTAAAGGGTAGTTTTGAACATATTAAATTAAAATATTGAAAGTCCTTCTTGCTAAAAGTTTTTTTCCTTGTGGTTAATTTTATGGCTGTACATTTTGAGCACAATGGCAGAAAACACAGAATAGGCAACATCTTGAATAGTTACTAGTTACTGCTAAACTTTGTGTATTGAATGCCACAGATGAAAATTAGCTTCTGACATTTATATGTGTTTACCCAGGTAGCTGTGTGTGGACTGAATTTGTTAGAGCAGTTTTTGAGTCCCCCTCCCCCCCCCCGCCCCGCCCCGCCAGCCTCTCACTCAATTTGGATGATCTTCACCATGCTGAACCCTGTGAGAATTCTCATCTGTCTGTTATGTATCTTCTGTTATGTATCTTCTCTGTCAGATACAGACATGGGGAGGGGCCTAGCCTTCATCTGATTCTATATAATTTTCCAAATTTATCTTGATAGAGAGAGAGAGAAAAAGAAGAGAGAGAGAATGGGCACACCAGGGCCTTCAGCTGCTGCAAACAAACCCCAGATGCATGCGCCCCCTTGTGCACATGTGCGACATTGCATGCTGGCGTCACTGTTTCTGTCTGGCTTATGTGAGACCTGGACATTTGAACAGGAGCTCTTAGGCTTCTCAGGCAAGTGCCTTAACTGCTGAGCCATCTCTCCAGCCCTGCATCTGTTTCTAAAATGAACCAGAAGTCCAAGTTCAGGCAATATGTGTCTTCTCATGTGATATATTACTTCTGCATCCTTCATGGAGGAAATGCACTGGAAGCTATGGAGCTTGAGGGCTGGGAAAGCCAAAGGATAAACTTGTCGTTCCCAGGGCGCTTTGGGCTCAAACGAGGGGCCAGTCTGGGCCAGATGGTGCCCTGGCTGTGGTGGCCCCAGCTCCAGGTCACCTCTCCATCTCTGAGTCCACTTCCTTCCTTTATTTCCTCACTTCCTTCTGCCCCCATCACCATTGCTACTGCTTCTGCCAGCAGCTCATCTGATGTGAGGGATTCCTTTTTTATTGTAACCACAGTGGGAATAACCGTTTACATCATCACTCGCTATATATGTGTGTGAGGGGGGAACTCATCACTAAGGTCTTGGCCTGGACTCCAGACCTACCCTCTCTCTCTCTCTCTCTCTCTCTCTCTCTCTCTCTCTCTCTCTCTCTGTGTGTGTGTGTGTGTGTCTTGCCAGGCCAGTTTCGAGAAGCTGTCCATCATATTGTTTGGGAAATGAGGACCCAGTTACACTCGTGGAGACCGTTATGCTTCATGAAAGGAGAGAAAGACCAACTCAATCTTTAAGCTTTTTATCCCCCGTAAGCAGCTGCAGTCCGCATCGGTTTATGCCAGGATTTCTTTTCCTCTGCCAGGCTTTGAGAAGCCACAGCCTTGCAGGTGAGCCCAAGGATGGGGCTGTGGTCTTAAGTAATGAGGTTCCGCAGTCCACGTAATTAATTACAGGTGGTCATGGCTTCTTTACGCTGCTGTGGAATGTTGCACGTTGACGAATGACACCCACGTGCCTGCGCATGGACCTAGCCAGGTGAGGTTTACGGATCTTCACGTTCCTGTCCCTGAGACGACTATAACTCCTTCCTGTCTGTAGCTTGAGATTTAAGTTTATCAGAAACCCTCTGCAGCGTGGGGATGGCTGGCTGAATGTAGATTGTGGCTGACACTAGCAGCATCTACAGCTTGGGAGTATTGTGGTTTTGCACAAAAAAAAACTTTTGAAAGTGTTTGAAAAGAATTCTACTGCTTTTCATTCCATTCTAAAACTTGGTGTAAAGTGAGTATATTTATTTCTACTGGAAGTGGGGATATTAAGCACAGCGGGCTATGCAGCGTGCTTTTCCAGCCACACACGGCTGCCCGTTCAGAGATGATTCCTCAGGGACAGAGGAGACATTCCTGCTTCCTGTGGGGCGCTGTGCTTATCAGCTACCGGGTCCTGTCTTAATCCTTGCTCATCCGGCAGGAAGTAGAGGCAGGAAGCTTCCCTGTCAGATGCATTCAGAATAGACCCAGAGTGGCGTTGGAGAGGAAAACTTGTGAATTAGCTTGCCTTATGCCTTCTCTGATTTTTGAAGTACAGAGGCTCTTGGCAGAGTGTTTTGATTGGTGCTGGCTTGCTGTCTGGGGGTGCGGGTGGGGGCACTGACTTAAGCGAAATGAAGCAATCATAGGAAACTTCCTTCGAGAACTCAGAGAGAAATGCCTTACGGAATCCAGGGTTGGGCAGAGTGGAGTGGGTGGCAAGGCACAAAATCGAGATGACTTATCCTGGCCCCTGGCCCATCTTATATCCTTGAGTGTGGGGCCCTTAACCCATCCTTGCAGAGGTTTTCCCTTGTAAAATGGAAATAAGGTTTCCATTTCCTAGGCCTCACTCAAAGGGATACTGTATGTTTGGACAGAAGAGAGACACTCGTTTGTTTTGTACTGAAGACAGTTCTAAAGGGAGTTAGTTACAACAGTGCTTCTAGATGACAGCTTCACTGAAAATAAGCAAATGACCATCCAAAGCAAATACACATTTAAACTACGGAAGGAGTTGGGGGTGTCACTCAGTGGTAAAGCAAGTGCTTATTATGGGTGAGGCTCTGGGTTTGATCCCCAGCACCAAACAACAACAACCAAACAGATAAACCAAAAAAACCAGGGGAACTTCAGATTAAAATACCATTCACTGATAAGCTTCTATACCCCAGACATATTCCATCTTGCTTTCACATGATCATTTAATCCTTCCCAAAATGCTGGGTAGAAGTTGGGTGATTTGCCTATTTCTAATTTTTTAAATATTTTATTTATTTATTTATTTGACAGAGGGAAAGAGAGAGAGAGAGAGAGAGAGAGAATGGGCATGCCAGGGCCTCCAGCCCCTGCAAACGAACTCCAGGTGCATGCACCACTTTGTACATCTTGCTTACTTGGGTACTAGGGAATCAAACCCAGGCCTTTGGGTTTGGCAAGAAAGTACCTTGAACTGATGAGTCATGTCTCCAGCCCCATATTTATAATTTTATGGATAATGAAACTGAGGCTTAGAGAAGTTAACCAGCTTTCTATGAACTGGAGGGTATGTTTTTGAGCTCTTGTCTGAGGGGCTGAAGAGCCTGGTAGAAAAGAGACCTGCATTTCCTTGCTTTTTCCTTCGTGGACACAATGCTGCAGACCCCATTCCACTTAAGACTTTCATATCTGGAAGTCCACACTGCCTCGGATTGCTCAGGGAATGCCTGCTGCTTGGGTGGGTTAGCCGAGTGTAATGGATTGCTACAATACACCATCTGCTCAGGAGTGGTAGCAGGCTCCTTCAGTGAAGAGTCAGTTTCTTCAGAGGACAGAGAGTAAGTCATTGAATGCCAAGTCCAGTAGTTTTTCCTAGCGAATACTGTGTGCATGGGATCATATCCTCACTGTATCAGGACAAGAGAGGTGGCTGATTGTCAAGACCAAGAATTGGTGGGACTCTCTTAACTTTTCTCATGACTCATCTTATTTTCAACTTGTCTTGAAATGTTTCCATCTATGATTTCAGAGGGTCACTACTATTATATATGTACATACATATGTGTGTGCTTAAGAATATGGTAAAGTGGGCTGGAGAGATGGCTTAGCACTTAAACGCTTGCCTGTGAAGCCTAAGGACCCTGGTTCGAGGCTCAATTCATGTTAGCCAGATGCACAAGGGGGCGCACGCATCTGGAGTTCGCTTTCAGTGGCAGGAGGCCCTGGCGCGCCCATTCTCTCCTTCTCTCTCTCTCTCTCTCTCTCTCTCTCTCTCTCTGCCTCTTTCTCTGTCTGTCTGTCTCTCTCAAATAAATTAATTAAACCTTCAAAAAAAAGAATATGGTTAAGTATAATATGATTTATTCACAAACGCTTTAAGATCGCAGACATCTCAGCTGCCATCCATTGCCACAACCGTGGTATGGTCTTGAAGCTCCATATTTTATAGATAACACAAGCACAGCAAGCCTTTTCTGTGTTGCCCTCTTTCCCAGTTCAACAGTGGTACGTGGCCTTCCGACATAAACTAAAGATGTGTGCAAATGCAGGGGGTCAGATAAAGGCTTCCTTACTGCCACCACATTTCAAGAAGTAGGTCTGGCTGGGCATGGTGGTGCATGCCTTTAATCCCAGCACTCTGGGGGCAGAGGTAGGAGGATCGCTGTGAGTTGAAGGCCAGCATAGGACTACAGAGTGAGTTCCAGGTCAGCCTGGACTACAGTGAGGCCCTACCTTGAAACACACACACACACACACACACACAGAGAGAAATAGGATGGGAGTCCTCTCCAAGACCTTGGTGATGAGTCCCCCCCATACACACACACATTGGAGTGGTGGCATGCTCTTTGCCCTGGGCAGGACCGTGGCATCCAACTAGGATCCAAAGCCCTCACACCTGAGAGCTGACCTTTCAGATCAAACGCTTCTTAGTCCCTCAGTGCCTGCTCCGGGGGACATGCAATCACGTGCTGGTCTAAAGTCCTTTCTCCACTGCTGCCCCTACGCCCCTGGACAACTGTAACACGAGGGACAGTCTTCTTCATGCTTAAACCACTACTCTCCCAACTATGGGGAAGATGGGACTGTGTAATTCCGAACATAGTAAGTCTGCCATGTGCGTCGCTCCTAAATCTGTTTTGTTCTCTCGCTCTAAGATGATTGCTAAGAATAGAGGCAAATCGACGCCTTGGAACTTTGTCTGTGACCCCTCCGTGACTCAGCCAGCATTACTAATTTGCTGTGGGAGTCAGGCTCTGAATCTGTTAGAACAAATTACCGAAGTTAGTGTTCTTTGCGTTAGAATCCAAACTTCAAATGAATTAACTGCCCCATCTACAGTGTAAGCACAGCATCGGTTACTAGGTGCTCTGCAGGACTTGAGGTGGGCAGAGGGACGCTCTGGCTGTGTTCTTCCCATCATTTTCCTGTAGGTCTTTCCAACCTCCTGTTCCATATCAGGGTTTCCCCCCCTCAGGTATTTTCTTCTCTCTTTTCCCAACTGGTGATAAATGGCCGTTGGGGGATGGGGGAGGAGAGGACATTCACATTCTCACCTTACCTTGAGACATGCTAGTGTCCTCCTGAGCTTTCCAGAGAATTCTGCGCGCATCATTGCAAGAGACCTACTTTCTGCCTGTTCATTTCTAGAAAGGGCAAAACTCCAGCGGAGCTTGTGGCGCCTTTCCAGATGGCAGTGTGATTATCCCTGTGGCTGACATTGAGGTGGTTAATATTCACGAGGAGGAAGAAGGGAATGAAGTCTCCGCGAGGCCATCCGAACATTATCTTAGCAGTTACCCACTGGAGAATGATGGCAGAGACCGCAGCACAGACAGGCAGCATAGAAACATGGCCGGGATGGGTGAGCTCAAGTACACTTTTTGCTGAAGGAAAAAAAAAATCCTGTCAACAAGAAGAGGCCACTAGCTAGGAAAATGGGGAGACAAGCTATATGGGTAATTCACAAAAGAAGAAAAGGAAATGGCCAGTAACTGTGTACAGGTTACTAGTAGTCATAAAAACATAAGTGAAGACAACTGGATATGCATTTCCACCCATCAGGTTGGTGACAAGGGAAGTCACTGACACCTATCCAGTGTTGGAGAAACAAGCCTGGGGGGGTGCGGGGGGGGGCGGGGAGCGGCTATCCCAGACTCTGCTGGAGGGATGTGCTACAGGTAATCAGAATTTATGGCTGAGTTGGAAGTATCTGGCACAACTTGAAATGCACGTAATATTTGTCTAAACCCTTCTATGTCATGCACACAGTCACCAAGATGTGGAATATGAGAACATTCCTTGCATTATTGCTTATAGTAGAAAACTATTACAACAACCCTAAACGTCTACCAGTAAACACACAAGTTAACTAAATCATAAATCATGTCCAACTTCCATTTATTTTTAACTGAGATATGTATATGCATATATCAAAAGATCTCTCAGGCATATTATTAATTCAAATACAGAAAATTATAGGACAGTATATATTGGTATGCCTGTTTATTTTAAAATGAACCTAAAGCCATAGATTTCTCTCTCTCTGTATATGTGTGTGTATATCTACATATATATACATATATATGCATATATGTGCATATATATGTATATATATATATATATATATATGTATTACTAACATACACATATGTAAACACACAAAATTGTGAAAAACTGCAAACTGAACTGTTAGCCATTGGGAGAGGAGAGGAAGAGAGTGAGAGATGGAGTGGGACTTTTAACTTTTTTACTCTGTATACTTCTGACTTTTGACTTTTTTTTTTTTACTCTAAGAATGAGTTATGGATTATTTGTGTAAGTCATTAAACTTTATAAAAATAGGAAGGTTGTAGCTTGGTTTTCTGGGAAAAGCACTCTGTGTTGCTTCCCAAAGAGATTGTTCAGGAAACCAAAGGTGGGTGTAATGGAAGTTTTCTGCTCTTTATTTTGGTAGTGGTTGGTCTGTTTATATAATGAGGCATGAGAGAGTTTTTTCCCCAAAGACTTTCAGGAAGCATACCTGTACCACTTGCAAATGACATGGGCAAATGAAACTGGGGTTTTCGGGAAGTTGGCAATAAGGGAAAGGACCCAAAACTCACAGGGCTGGAGAGGTGGTTTTAGTGGATAAAGCGCTTGCCTGCAAAGCCTGAGGACCCAGGCTCAATGTCCCAGTACCCACATAAGCCAGATGCACAAGATGGCACATGTGTCTGGAGTTCATTTGCAGTAGCTAGAGGCCCTGGTGCGCCCATTCTCTCTCTCTCAAAAATAAAATAAAATAAAATAAAATATTTATGCTGGGTGTGGTGGTACACGCCTTTAATCCCAGCACTCAGGAGGCAGAAGTGAGAGGATCTATGTGAGTTTGAGGCCATCCTGAGACTACATAGTGAATCCCAGTTCAGCTTAAGCTAGAGTGAGACCCTACCTCAAACAAAAAAAAAAAAAAAAAAAAAAAACTTGGTACAATTAAAGCTGAGCTCAATGGCCAGTTTGGTTCCGTGTTTAGACACTGGAGTGGCTTTGCAAGTTCCTTAACCTCCATGTGCCTCAGTTTCCTCCTCTGTAGACTTGAGACAGCACTGCGAATGTACTCCTGGCCTGGTGGTTGGGGTTCAGTGAGATAGGGCGGCAGAGCTCTCACGGTGGGCACAGCACGTGGGTGGGTTCACTCACGACTGGTCTTGTTGGCTATTTTCCAGAAACTTCAGGATATCATTTGTTCTGCTGGCCAAGTTTTCTGAACACCCCTTTCGACACCAAGTATTTCTCAATTTACTGACTTTTGAGATACAACTTCTAAAATTGGAGTTTATTTCCTGAAACAATATAATGAGCACCTTAGCTTTTAGCTAAGGAACATTATCCTCAGCAACAATTCCTGTCCCATGCAAGGCACATCAATACTGCCAAGCCTTCACAGGGTGCCGGCTCTGTCATGCTGTACAGCTGCTGGGGATTTTGAGCTCCGCTGTCTTAGTTTCCTTGACGGTCACCTGTCAATTTCCACTACTCCCAGTGGCCCACGTTCAGTACATTGTTTTATCATTATGGTTCTCTTTTCTAATAATGTTACACTCTTGGGAATCACACAACCAAGCCTGTTATAGTTGTGTGTGAATAGCAGCGATCTGAGGCTCTTTTGAGTAAGGTAAGTGATCTTTGCAATTTCAGTGTTGGGCGAGTTCTTGCCTTTTTGACATCCATATTCCATATACACAAAGAACAACTTCCCTCCCTTCTTCCTTTCTTTCCTTCCCTTCCCCTCCTTCCCTCGTTTCCTTCCTCCCTCCCTTCCTTCCTAGAGTTTCACTATGTAGCCCAGGCTGGCCTCAGGCTCCTGAGTGCTGGAGCTAGAGGCATGCATGTGCTACCGCAGTTTAGCTTCCTCTAGTCAGAAGAAAGCAACCCGAGCTCATGGGGCATCACTGGGTTCAAGTCCTGAACCTGCTAGTTAGTTGTTACAGACGTTCACTTTCTTCTCTGACGAGGAAGCTAAGGCTGGCTTTCCATTGACAGCAGGACTTAAAGTCAATAGGATCTGTCAACATAAATGAAAGTGCTGTGATAATTATACAGTGCTGCAATTTTAGCATTAGCGTTATATGATCCCAACACATGTGTGCAGCTTTGCTTCTAGTGTACTTGTGAGGGTCTGATGGGATTCGAGAGTGAATGCTATGCATCCCTTGCCAGAGAAATTCATCGGTGGCCTTTAAATGAAATACCTTTTTTTGGAACATGTTATGAAACCATTGTGAAGCCACCTTGTGCCACCCTGTGGGATTCAGTGAGCTGATGAGGAAAGATCCTTTTTTCTTCTAGATTTTGCCAATAAGTTCTTTTATACATACAGATGGAAAAGTGTTAAAATAAATATGTGGTGTGTTCATGGGTTATAGTAGAGAACTGCTGATAATTAAGTAGATCCAGTACTTGTCTTCTAAATTTATATTAAATTTCTCAAAGTAAATGATTTATTTCTGCACTAACCATCTGTCTTGGAGTGTACAGTATGAAATGCCTTGTGACTATTTAGTAATGTTCTTTTTCTCAAATCGAACTTTTTTTTTTTTTTTTAGTAGATATCTGTCTCTTGCCCCTCTTTTTCACTTTCTGATCTCTTTGAATGATCTCTTCATTCCACAGCCCTTGGGGCTGGCTGACCTTGTTGTCCCAAGGGCAGATCAACACCCCACCCCATGCAAGAACTTTAGAGCTAAGTCAGACCAAAGTAGACACCTTTGAGAGACTAGGAGGCTGAAGTTTAGCCTAGAGGAGGCAACAGCTGGGGATGATGCTAGGAAGCTTATTGGCAAAAGGGAAGATGATTTTCTGCTCTGTCTGTATTATGAAGTTGAAAAAGGCTCACACAATATAGCGCATGAAAACACTTTACACGCTGTCAGGTGCAAGTGTGAGCATGAGAGTCCATAGTCACCACCATACATACGGGTAGGAAGACATATGCTAGAGCCATTCGAAATGCTAAAGTTCTGGCTAATGAGAGCATTTGGCTGTTTTCCTGTGTTTGATTGTTTTAATCCATCACTGCACTAATTCGTGTTTTATCGTTGAACTTTATATTTGCCAGTGTTCTATCTTCTGCTGATTTGGAAGGACAAAGTCACATCAGGGGAGCAAGTGGCTAGGAATATGGTCAGGAGGCAGGAGTTGACTAGGATTAAAGTGATGTGTTTAATATGTATATAAAAAAAAAAACAGAAGTTGGGCTGGAGAGATAGCTCAGTGGTTAAGGCACTTGCCAGCAAAGCGTAAGGCCTGGGTTTGATTCCAGAGTGCTCATGTAAAGCCAGAGGCACAAGGGGGCACATGTGTCTGGACTTAGTTTGCAGTGGCTAGAGCCCCTGGCATTCCGATACTCTCTCTGTCTCTCTGCCTCTCTATCTCACATTTATAAATAAATATTTTTTAAAGTTAACCTAACCTTTGGGAATAACCTTCTCCACCAAGAAGTTAGAAACACTCCCATCAGAGAGGGATATAAAAACATTGAAGGAAATAGCAGTTCATCCTTCAAGCAGCTAATAGAAGGACACTGGGGCCTAACATTAAAAAAAAAAATTGTTTTTTGAATAACCACCTGCCCACATCTTACCCAAATTTTAGTCTCCTGGGAGATGTTTTCTGAAAATCTGGAAACACTCGTGCCAGCAGCATTTGAATTAAGCTACCGTCTACTCCTGAGCGGTCCCCGTGCAAACCCAACTTCAAGCAGGGTGCAAACGAGCTGCAAAACGTGGTTCGGAAGAAGACCAGAGCGTGGGGTCTCTCCTCACCTTGTGTTTGCTTGGTTAAAAAGAGCAAGCCCTGTGTCAGAGTCATTTCTGAGTAAAGAAGGGGAGAGATGATATATGTGGTCAGTGAAATAATTGGACTCATGGAGTTGGGACAGCAGCTGTGGCATCAGACCAATTTTTGTCCTCATCGATTAGACTTCTTCTAGTAACTACACTGTCACCACAGCAATTTTGCTACAACAGTGACCTGTGATGACAGTGTTTAAATTCCACTCTAGCCATGTACCTCCGCCCCAGGACCAGGGAGCCAACGGTGAGCCGTTAAAATGCATGAAGTGGTTCCTCCCTGGGAGGCCGCTCCTACGGCAGCGAAGCCAAGTTGGAAGCCACGAAAGCAGTTTGAGATATTTTATCTTCAGATACAAAACCTTAATACCATGTTGACCTTGGACTGTAATTTGGGTAACCATTACTTAGTCCCCATTTATAGCGAGGGAGGTAGATTGCTTAGAAAACACGTGTTTTCAGTCACTAGTGTTTCTGCATCAGGGCCCACATACCTGTCTTGGACGAGTGTTTGTGTCTGTACCGCCTGATGTCTATGGTGTTAGTTCCAGCTCTCAAGTCTCTTGTATAAAATGGCATAGGTAGTGTTTGTCTGTGAGGTATGCAAAACCTCCCCATGGTCTCTAAATCACCTCTAGCTTACAATACCCAAGACAATGTAACTATCGTTATGCTCTATTATTTCGGGAGTAATGAAAAGAAATTTACCTCACACGTGTTTGGTGAAGGTACACTTTTATTTTAATTTTTTTTTTTTAATTTGAGAGCGACAGACAGAGAGAGAAAGAGGCAGATAGAGAAAGGGAGAGAGAATGGACGCGCCAGGGCCTCCAGCCACTGCAAACGAATTCCAGACGCATGCGCCCCCCTGTGCATCTGGCTAACGTGGGTCCTGGGGAGTCGAGCCTCGAACCGGGGTCCTTAGGCTTCACAGGCAAGCGCTTAACCACTAAGCCATCTCTCCAGCCCAAAGGTACACTTTTTAAAAATTATTATTTACTTATTTGCAAGCAGAGACAGACAGAGAGAAGAGACAGAGAGAGAATGGGCACGCCAGGACCTCGAGCTGCTGCGAACAAACACTAGGTACGTGCGCCACTTTGCACATCTTTGTGCATCATCCACTTTCCGTGGGTGCTGGGGAATCGAACCCAGGTCATTAGGCTTTGCAGACAAATGCTGAGCCAGCTCTCCAGACTTGAAGATGTACTCTTTGTTTAAAAAAAAATTTTTTTTTTAAATCACTTATTGAAACTGTGGATACCAAACCCTGGTTTCAGAAGGCCCACTGTATGGAGTTGCCTGGAAGACTGGATCTTGCGCGAAGAAATTCACGTGAATTGCCTTTGGTTTCCTCATGCCACGTGTCAGGTTGTGCTACCTCAGGCTTTATCCAGAGGAGATCTAGAAACATTACAGGTCATGTGGGAATTTCCTGTGGCATCTGTGCCACGCCTCCTCAGCCCCTGTCGCAGCCCGGGAGCATGCTTGATAAAGGTGGCAGGGCTGGTGTCCAATCAGTTCACACGTATGTGTCCCCCAGCAGCTTTTGAGGTCTGTTCTACAT
Organism: Dipus sagitta; assembly: GCA_036346955.1. NCBI lineage: Eukaryota > Metazoa > Chordata > Mammalia > Rodentia > Dipodidae > Dipus > Dipus sagitta. The sequence goes on along the minus strand of CM070774.1, from coordinate 65,913,241 downwards.
GGACTTAGCCTACTCTGTTTCAGTTGCTAAACCTTTTGAACACGGTCCCTGTGGGATGATAGTGATTTGTTCTTAGATAAAGCATGTATCAGCTCTACAGACCTAATTTCTCTTTTACGCTGATCAGAAGGGAGAGATTTGTTGAGGGAAAGTTGACGGGATTTGAAAATCCCTCGTAATGTTTTCGTGTTATTTTAGATGAAACAGAAAGTTCAGTTTCAGCAAATGTTATTGGTGCTTCATCTATGCTGGACCATGTCAGAGTTCAGTGGCGGCTCAGTGGACTGTCCTCCTGCTCTGACCTCAAGCGTCAATGTCTTCCTCCTTCTGTCTGATGGCTTTCTTCACAGAGTCCCAATTTCCTCCAGTATTGGTTTGTCTGTCTCCCCGGCTAATATTTGCTTCCTAAGATCCCAAATACCCTCTCGGAAATCCAAGACCTGATCACCCATCTGTTGTTGGTGGGACTGAAACCAAGAAGGTATTGTTCCCTAAGCTCCTGGCTTAGGGTCTTAGCTGTTCTCTATGTAAGACCTTTTGTTAGAAATGCAGATTGTAGCCGGGCATGGTGGCACATGCCTTTAATCCCAACACTTGGGAGGCAGAGGTAGGAGGATTGCCATGAGTTCGAGGCCACCCTGAGAATACAGAGTGAATTCCAGGTCAGCCTGGGCTAGAGTGAGACCCTACCTTGAAAAAAAAAAAAAGAAAGAAACCAAGAAAGAAAAAGAAATGCAGCCTCAGCACCCTTTTGTGATGTGGTTGCTTCTGCCCTTCAGCCTCTGGGACCCTGTGGCGCCTGGGGGCCTCTCTATGCCTCAGTCCCCCTGTCCTGTCTTTCTTCTCCTGGGCGGCTTGCTCTGACTGTCTCTCTGCCGGCTCCTTATTGGCTCCCTTAGGCTTAGTCCAGCCCCTCCAACTGGCCTTACATGCTTAGTGCTTTGCATGGTTGACTTAGCATAAGACACAGTTCTACTAGAACACCATCTAACACTCTTCGTTCTCCAGGGCACCCAGCTCTTCTCTGCTCTAACTGCAGAGTGGAGTCTGTGCACGAGCCCACACTGCTCACAAAGTCTAATTAATGTACTTGCTATCCACACTTTGACCCCCCCACCCCAGACACACACACACACACACACACACACAAAGTTTACTGACCCCTTCCCTAACTTGTGAACTCTTTCAGAGCCAACTGTCTTACTCATGATTGTGACCTAGCCTGGGGCATGATCCCTGACACAAAGCAGACAAAATATAAATATTGTCTGACTTCAAGCCAGTTGACATCTGTGTAGCCTTCTCTCCCCCTTGTGATTAGTCGCCCCTGTCTCATCCGTTGTGTGTGCGCTGGAGGCAGAACCGTGGTCAGCAAGACTGCATGTCCAGGCACACTGACCTCCTCACAGCTCTATCGGACCCGAGTAAGTGAGGTTCCCGCCTCCACAGAGCTGGGTGCTACTTTCGTAGGCAGTGCTTTTGCAGAAGAGAGAGCTGCTTTATTTTATTTTAAACTTTTGGCCAGGTGTTTCAGGGCAAGTATGACATGAGGCACTCTATAGTTTTCCAGATCAAAAAGAATCCCACTTTTATGTTTACATGAAAAAGCATGTCCAAGCTAGGTCCAATTTGAGGAAATCAGAGGACAGGGGAGCGAGAAGAAAGCGGCTTTGATTTTAATAGTGTGTTCATGCTGTATGCTGCTATTGCTTTTTAGCATAAAATCTTTATCATTTCTCCTTTTGGCTTAAAGATATTAGTGCTTGAAAAAATATTGGCAGCATAAAATGGATTAAGATGAAGCACCTTCTATTTAACCATGTCCATCTTTTCTCAACATTCCCCCCCCCGCCTTTATTTTGCCAGACCATTTTGTGCATTGGAGCCTTGTGTGTATTATGTATTCTTGCCTCTGGCCAGTTGGCCACTCTCTCCTTTGCAGCTTAGAAAACACCTCCTACAAGGTGTCAAGATCCTCCTGCTTGGTTTTCGTCTTCCTTGAACAACTTCTGAATTCCCTTCAAGTGCTCCCGTGGTACTTGGTAGAAAAGTGCCTTGAAGCACTTACCTGCTTTGAGGGTCAGAATGACTGGGGCCATGTTTATCTCCTGCTAGCGGATGGGGTTCTGCATCTTGAGCGTCTCCTGTGCGGCACCCAGCTGCCTGCAACCGAGCAGATGCCCCAGCAGTGACAGGTTCCTAAGGGAGCATCGATTGTCATTCACCAGGACACAGGACAGAGAGTCGATGAATGTGATTCCTCCGTGCGCGGGGCAGAGTGGAGGTGGACGTGAATCACTTGTCCACAGCACAGGATGGAGAGAGAGCAAAGAAAAGCACACGGCACTTGGTGGCATTATAGAATCCTGACGATAAAGGATTTGGGAGTTATATGTATCCTGCTTTTTCCATGTCTTACCCCATTACTACAGCTGTCTTGTTAAAGAAAATAATAAAGCTGAGATTGAAGAGGGGTCTTGGCCAGGACGCCTCGGAGACATGCCCACCGCCCTCCCCCCAGCTCTCTTGAATCTCTTAGCTGGTGGTGCCAAGACTTTTGGGAGGGAGGTGACTAGGCACGGTCTATCAGTTGCAGCTTTATTGAGAGAATTGCTAACCCTTCATTCTTTGTGGAGGGAGCTGATGTTTCTTGGTAGACTGACCTCTCATAGGAGGAAACAGATGAGCTAATCTCAGCCTAAGCTCTAGCTTTCATTTGTTGTAAACAAACTGGTTTCTTTCTCTCTTTCCACTTTTCCTTGTGGGATACAAGGAGAATTCTCAGTGTCTGATATGGTCTCTACAGTATCTACGGATCTGAGCACCTTGAAAGTGCTTTGAGTCCACAATGATCTTTGTAGGAGCAGTTTGGTGAGCTAGCTTGTGCCACCATCTTAATGTTTTCTCCTTTTTCATGGAAGATTGGATTGAAAAATGGAGAGCGGTATTTTTCAAGACTTTCCCGTATTTATCTGAGCAGGAGTGACTTCACGTTGCTCGAGCCAGTGAACTGCTGGAAGCTTCGCATCCTCAGACGGCCTAATGGGGAGCATTTGACCTGGCGATGAGCCCAATTGTCCATCTTCCTGGGGCTGGAAACCACTTATGGGGATGTAGGATGTGCTTTAATCGACTTCCTAGACACCTCTCCACTGGGGAAGAAGCCGGCAGACAAGGAGAAGAGCACAGAGTGCTGACGAGCAATTGCTGAGACAGAGAGGTGGTTGGAGCTCATCTTAAATACCAAGGAAGTCGTGTTTTTCATCACAAAGATCCTATTTGAATGGGAACATAGAAATGAAACCTCTCTGTTAAAACTTACCAAGTTACATTTTAAGGGTGGAGACCCTCCATTTTTTTCCTTGCTAGAGAGCTGTGAGATCACATGACATTGCGTCCTTTTAAATTAATGGGCTTTGAGCATTCTTTGGGCATGTTTTATAAAGGAAGAAATCCACTTTGGCTGGAGCCTCGTTGTTCAAGCTTGGCAGTGATACTTAGGCATGGCAATAATGTCAGTAAAGAGGTCTTGTTTGCTTACAAACAGATTTCAATGGTTGAGAGACCAAATTATGTCCTGTTGCTAGAAACATGGGCAGTGTTTGGTCTCTGTTCATCAAGCTACTTTGCAATTAGGATTGAGTCCAAGTAACAAATGCCTCTTCTCCCATGGTGGTCACTACAACTTGCAATTCCCACTGACAGGAAAAAGGTTGTGTAAGGGCATGGGTCAACACACAAGGATGAGTTGTAGTCAAATATATGTGTTCAGACTGCTCCATGCATCTGATTTATTACTTTCTTTTGTTAAAAAAGTTATTATTGATTTATTTGAGAGAGAAAGAGGTAGAGAGAGAGAGAGTGTGTGTGAGAGAGAGAGAAAATGGGCAATCTAAGGCCTCTAGCCACTGCAAATGAACTCCAGATGTATGCGCCTCCTTGTGCATCTGGCTTACGTGGGTCCTGGGGAATCGAACAGGGGTCCTTTGGCTTCGCAGGCAAACGCCTTAACTGCTAAGCCACCCCTCGAGCCCTGATTTGTTACTTTCTTATGTTAATCAACAAGGAAAAAAATTTTAACTACAAATAGAAATCTTGTAAGATTCTTATCAAAGTCACTACGTGAACTTCTAAACAATGAATGGCTTCTCTCAGCCATCTAGCACAGGAAAGCCCACTCCAGTACGCCAGCCCAGTTAAGGTTTAAAGTAGCCTGTGTTCCCGGGGTTCTATGTCTCAGACTGTGGGAATGTTCTGTGGTACGTGGGACAAGGGTGTGCAGCCACAGAAAAACAGAAGTTGCATGCCTCACTATGTCAGGGCGGCCAACGTCCCAGCCACTCCAGCCAGCTCCTGAAGTCCTGAAAAACACTGGAACAAGCATCTCACTGGTAGAAAGGGAGGGAGCAGGGCTGCCCAGTGTTATCTGAGAATAATTTAGAGGGTTTCAGTTTGGGCAGCCGAGGGGGTCTGACGCCAGACCTCTGCTTTTGCCTACGGAAAGCTGGGGGTGACATTTGTAGTGGCTCTATTTAAGGACAGGAAGTTTGGGAAGTTTGATGACTGATAAGAGGCAAGGCTCCGAGTCAGAGCTTGAATGACTGGCGACAGCCACTTCCACAGTTGTCCTTGGGGACTCCTGTGTGACCTTTTATGGCCTCTTCTGCTCCCCCACCATCCCCATTAAAAAAAAAAAAAAAACAGATTTCTAATTGGGTTATTCTAAAGAGGACTCAGAGTTTCCTCTGAAAGCAAAGTTAGGCCTTATGTAAACGGGGGCTTATTTTGAAGCGTGCTCATTGGGGGAGGGGAGTTAATGTCATTTTCCTACTTATTTCTGCAAATAAGAAAAAAAAAATCACTGAAGGGGGTTTTAGAATCTCATCGCTTAGAACTTCATTCACTATGACTTCCTGCTCTTGGCACACATCAGCCACATTACTGTTCCTTCTAGCTCTACCTCACATGTCTGCAGTCTGAGAGTCCCAGCATCTTTAAATCAAGGCAGGCAGCTTCTAATGAACTCACAAGAACTGTGTGTGTGTGTTGGGAGGGGGGGGTCGGGGGGGGGGAGGCTTGAAGGATACTCCTGCTACGCTGCTATGCCAACCTGAAAAATGAAAGGTCTCACCCCACAATTTCTCTCCTTTTACTCAGGGCCAGACAGTGGTTGTGGAAATCCAGGGCAAAATGAAAACACGGGAGCCTTTGTTGAAAATGAGTTGAATTTCAGGACAGCAGAGGCATGGCAAGCATTGAGCCAGGCACGTGGCCCTCTAGCTGGGTCTATGGCGCTGCGCAGGCTGTACGCCCAGAAAGCCAGCCCTGGCATTGCTTATCTTCCGTGGGTGAATTCCACGGCGGGTGCTTACCTGATCTTCGCAAATATTACCCGTGACATCTGTCACATAGTAAATTTCAGAACGTGTCTCAAAGGCTTCTGATTCCTTCACCCTCTCAGTGTATACTTGTCTCCTTTCTCTCCTCTCCCTCCTCCTCTTCCTTCTCCTCTTCTTCCTTTTCAAGACACTTGCTTTTAGAAGTCGGCTCTGATTTCCGCTTTTACGCTCCTTTTTCTCACCCTGCTGCCATGACATCTGTTTATCTCAAAATGCCGGGCCAGCATTGAGCTGAAAGGCTCTTGATGGAAAAGGGAGACTGATTACGAGAAGCACAGAGTCAAATTCATGGTCATTTGTTCTCACGGTGGGATGAGAAGCAGGCAAGAGCGCGGTGGAGGGTGCACGTGCGCAGGCAGGGTGGGCAGACACCTGCTGTCCTCACCCAGCGAGCTGTCCAGCGCAGTACAGTATCAGGACGAGGAGCTGTCTGTCCGCTTCTCTTCCAATCGGCATAGAAATTTCTGGCAGCAACGAACACAAGGAGCTTTACCACGTTGACTTGGGAATGGCTAAGCAGTATGTTTGCTGTCTTTGTAGTAGGAGCCTCCCACATATTAAGGGGGAGCTCTTTCTAATTCATTATCAAAGCCCATGATGATTGGATCGTGGTTTGGAATCAAGTTTTATTGAGTTGCCTGATTATAATTTAAGACCAAAACTTCTAGTTCTGCTCTTTCCTTATCAGTAGTGTCAAGGGCTGTGGCTTACCTTCCATTTTAGCTACGGGGGTTATGGGTGGTCCTGGAGTGCATTACCATCCCACCCTCCTCCCCCCAAGTTATTCCCAGTCTTCCAGTGTGCCTGCTACGGGATGTTTTCCTAAACCACAAGAGCTTCCACAGCCTGGACACGTAATAGTTTGCAGGTTTGCAGGAGGTGGAGGGAGTTTATGCCCCGGGAGTGCTGGACAGATAGACGAAGGGCATCTCCAGACAGGGGAACCTTCAGTGAAGGCTCGAAATGACTCAGCCCTTGGGGAGAGCTGCCAATACCTGGGTCATAGTTTGAGGTTCACTCAGAACCATGGGATGCGGGGACATGTGCCTATGTCCTGTGTGGGAGCAGTGGAGAGACAAGGCGTGTTCTGAAACATCGGGGCACAGTCACAAGCGCGTCATACTAGCATTTGCACCTCAGGAAGCCGCTCTAATGATGGCTGCCCCAGGTGAATGGGGCCCAGCGCTGGCATCAGCCCCGGGATTCCAGGCTCTTTTCTCCTTCTTTTATAGTATTGCAACAACCTTACTTCTGTTCTTTTTCTAATGAGTCTGTTGCTTTAGTTGAGGCCTCAGGGGCATAGGGTATTCGCCGCTGCCATATTTGGGATGAAATCATTCAGGGAAATTTGACCTTGGTAGGCTTTAGAAGAAAAGGGCTCCCAGGAGGCCTGAAAGTCTTGAAGTCCTGTCCACGTAGAGCCCCTTTACTGAACATGGTTCCTGGATCCGAAGATCCTCCTGAGTGCCCTGGATCTACCCTTGCCCTGTTTTAAAGCACCTCCAGAGGTTGGGGGTGTGGCTCAATGGTAGAGCTCTTGCTTGCCTAGCGTATCCAAGGCCTTGGGGTTCAAACCACAGTGCTACACACAAAAACAAATACACCTCTAATGTTGGCCCTGCTCACTGAAATACTGATGTTTACAGTGCTTCAGTGCGATCCTTCAGGTAGACAATTCTGCTCAAATCCTTGGTGAAGACACTACTAGACAGACCCTGTTTACTCCACACAAAGGCCTCTTCTCCATTCCTGAGCTTAACGACAGAGAGAATCCGAGCAGACTGCTCTGCATGTACAGGGCATGGATTAGGGGTAAGACCTGACACAGCCATCAGTTCTTCTTTTAATTTTTTTTAAATAGCTTATTTATTTACTTATTGGAGAGAGTGAGAGATATATAGATAGAGAGAATGGGTGCTCCAGGACCTCCAACCATGTTAAACAAACTCCAGACTCATGCACTACCATCTGGCTCACATGAGTCCTGGGGAATCGAACTTGGGTCCTTAGGGTTCGCAGGCAAGTGCTTTAACCACTCAGCAATCTCTCCAGCCCCAGGTCTTCTTTGAAAGAACACTGTACTGAGTGCATCATGACTGTATAGCAGGAAGGGGGCGGTGGAGACGGGTCAGTAACAACCTGCAGTCTCGTCAGTTCTACACAGCTTGCAGGACGATCCACTGCCAGCCCCATGGATCGCTGCCCTCCCTCCTTTTCTCCGTCTGTTCAATGTGGAGTGACCGGCAGAGAATATTCAAGTCCAGCCAGTTTCCTCATACATATCTCTGCACAGGCCTTTTCAAGTTCATTGTCAACTTCATCATAGATACTCTCTTGGGAAAATATCACTTCATATTAGTATGCCCCTGGCCTTGAGAGTCTAGGCTCTTGGGCACTAGCGTAATTGGTTTCTTGTGAGAACTTCCAAAGCTTTAAATTCTCTTTTCCTGCAAGGTATACAGTAGAAAGCCCAGGGCTAGGTTTTATGAATGTTGTAATTTTAGTTCTTTTCTGTCTTTCTTTTCCTTTTTTATTCTAGGGAAAAGGATTCAATGGGAGAGAGAGAGTAGAAGAGGTATTTTGTTTTTTTTTGTTTTTTTTTTTAAAAAAAGAACATGTATTTTGGAAGCAAGTATAAGTGACTACCTAGAGAAGTGGGAAGAGAATGGTCCATTTGCTGCAATCTGAATAGGAATTTAGACCAACAGCAGACCCGAGGAGTTAATGAGAAGAGAAGCTGATCTGTGACTTTGGGAGACAAGGGTGCTGAAATTTGCCTTTGCTCTTAGAGCCTATTTCAGAGAAACTCAAGAGGATGGTCCCTGTGTCTTAACCATCTGTTTTCTTATTCCAGTTTATACCAACCATTTCAAATACTCATACTAACACAGGCACCTGCGCACGCACTCACGCACCGTCACGGCCTTCGAAGTGGACGGTGAACCTTGCAAAATAATGATTGCAACATTGGACTTGAGCTGTTTTAAACTTCCTGCGTGTTCATTGGCCAGTTGATGTGCTTTGAGCCTCTTCAAAGCGCACCAAACAGAAGAACTGTGTCTGAATTTTCTTTGGAGGGCTCTCCATGGCTTCTGGTATGCGAGGGACCAGAAGTGAGGCGCGGGGGCCATTTGTTGTGACTTTCTGCGTCTGTCTTAAATGCTCCCCGGGCAGCATCCTGCAACTGCTCTGCTTTAATGTTTTCTGCTCTTTGTTTTTAATCTTTCTGAGACAACAGCTGGATTCTGCTTTCAGTACTTACTCTTGAGTCCCTGTCCTGTTGTGTGCCAATCTAGTGAGCTTATTTTTTAAAGCATCTGACATCCGACTTTTACAAAGTATTTAAATGGAAGTTTGACTTTGGGGAACATGTCATTAATAACTGTTCAAAAGTAGAGCCCATGCATAACTCCAGAGAGCCAGAGACCTTCCTCTACCCTGGCAACCCTCTCCTCTGAAGACTGCTGAATTGAGCTGCTAAATTACATGACCATGCCAAAAAAAAGGGGAGGGGAGTATATTTTGTGGTTTTTGTTCACAGATTCCTATAGATTTAGTTTTTGCCAAAGTGATTTAATTTCACACAAAGCAATTCTACTTCTAACTTGGTTTACTAAGACAGTCAAACCTGAGTTTTATGTTGACATAATCGGTTTCTAAGGGGTATTCTCCAGTCATCAAGTTCATTACGTTGATCAATTTTGCGTTGCTATGATGGAATACTATAGACGGGGGAACGCTATAGAATGGGCTCACCATTCGGAGGTGGGGAAGTAAGTCTAAGATGGAGTGGGTGCATCTGATGAGGGCCTTCTTGCTGCATCACAATGTGGCAGGAGGCCTCACCACATGGAGATTAAGAGCCAGAAGGGCCCTCTCTTGTTTGTATAGCAAACGCATTCTGGTCATAATGACAAGAAGCTCATCACGAGGCATGCATGACCCCGGGCAGCTCCTAAAGCCGTAGGTCTCAACATTGATGCCTTGAGGAATATGTTCCCCACACATGTATTTTGGAGACACATTCAAACTGTAACAGGCATCCAGAGGACCATGTCATTATTTTTTTAATATGGGAAGCAGGGAGTGAGGGAAAGGAGGTATAAAAGTAATATACAAACAATGACAGGGATTGCTGCAATTATCTCCAAAGCCATCCAAAACGACTGGCTTATGCAGGTGATGAATTTTTAGCGTGATCTCTATCATCACAACACATTATTTATTTGAATTCTTTTGCGTGTGTAGCTGTGTAGCATGCATGCACTGTGTGTGTCCATTTGTGTGTGGGTGAGAACATGTGCGTGTGCGTGTGGTGACTGGTGTCAGGTGTCTTTCTTAGTCACTCTTCACTTTACTTTTCAAGACAGTGGGTGTGGTAGTTTGAATAGATGGCCCCCAATATATTCAGTTCTTTAATGTTTGTAGTTTGCATCTGCAGCCACCTGGCTGGAGGCAGTGTCACTGGGTGGATTGTTAGGTGTGGTGGTGGGTTTCAGATTTCAATCTAAAGATATGCAAAGTGTGCCTAGCTGGAGTTCCTGAAGTGTGTGTGGCTTTTGGCTTTTTGGCTTGTGCTTCTCTCTCTCTGCTTGGTCCTGTGAAGGCAGGCCAGCTTCTTCTGCCATTATGGCACTTCCCCTGGATCTGTAGGCTTCAATAAATACCCCTTCCTCCGTAACTGTGCCTGGTCTGGAAGTTCATCTCAGCGAACCTGAAGCCGTCTGCTACAGTGGGCATCACTGAACGTGGGATTAGGCTCGATGCTGCTCAGTGAGCCCAGCAAGATCCTCCTGTCTCCACCTCCCCAGTGCTGGATTTACAGGTGCATGTTGCCACGCCCAGCTTCTCACGTACATGCTGGGTTCCTGAACTCAGCGCCTCATGCTTGCTTGCAAGCGCTACACCCACAGAACCACCTCCCTAGACTCAACACAATAATTTAAAATATCTGCTTTTAATCAGACTCCTTATGCTCCTTGCCACACTATCCTCTTCTACCATAGCTTTGTTTCAGAAAATTATAGTGAAAATGGAGTTTTTTCCTGAGAAATACAAGAGCTCTTTAATATAGTCTCTGAAAAAAAAAATCACACTTTTAAACATTTTTAAAAAATTCTCCATTCATCTCCCAGTTTATATGAGCTACGGTTCTCACCGATTGGAGAGACTTAACTGACCAGAAGAAAACAGAACCCACTGGAGCTGGCCAGGCTTATATACCTTCCTTTGAAGTCTTTCACTTGAAATGTCCTTATTGAGATAGACAGAATGAAATTACCCAGGGAATGAATGAAGCCTTTTAGGGTCCACCAGGAAAGTTATCTTCATCAGTTTTTTTTCAAATCTTTTTTTTTTTTTGAGATAACATAAATTTCAGGATACATCATTATGACACACTGAATTATAATCTACAGATTAGAATATAATTGTGCAATTTGTGTTTAATTCTCTTGCTCACATTTTATATTAGGCATATTTCTTTGAAGACTTACAGTATTGTGTGAGTTTTTCATAAACAGCTATTTAAAGCCATTCACATAATCAAAATAATATTTTTAGATATTCAAGAAATGAGCAGAAAACCTTACTATGTGGATTTGCCACTGCCCCCCCCCAACAAAAATAATTCAAGTTTTGGCTAAGTTTCCTGAATGAGTGTTGTGAGAATTAGTTTCTTTTGGAATGATCATACAATCGAGAGACTAATTTAAATTAGCAGGGCACACTGGGCTTGGAAGAGGGCATTGTGAGAAAGCAAAGCATAATTTTCCCCCAAACAAAGACAAGCTTGTTGGAGAGCATGCTTTATTGCCTGGAAATTCTCTATATATGCAAAGTTGCTCATCAACTCACTGTTGGGTTTTGTGTGCTTGGTTTCTCCTTTTGTTTGGAAAATCAAATGCTAAAAAAAAAAAGGAAGAAGAAGAAACTCAGTATAGCTCTGCATGCTATAGGCACAGAGAAGAACCTACACATGCCGGTTCTTGTGCCAGGTGGCACTCCTGTGTGGCAAGCTGCCTGTGGGGGAGGGCCAGGCTTGGCTCCTGCAGGTAAAATTGGCAGATATGCTTCATCAGAACCCACTTGGAATTTCAGGACAATGGTGTTCCTGCATCTTTTTTTCTGATCCTTCCCTCTGACAGCCAGGACGCTACACTGGGCAGGTTAGGTCGATGTCCTGAAATCCACTTGGGATCTTCTCTGTTTCTTTCTCCCTTTTAAAAAACTGTTTAAACTCATATTCCATACAATTCGCCCACTTATAGTACACAGTTCAATAGCTTGTAGCTTGTTGCACAACTATCCCCACCACCCACAAGTTTTAGCACATTTCTGTAACCCCAAAATAACATCCCACACCTCAGCTCGTGTTCTCCTGAGATCCAGGTTTGCAGAAATCGACTCGGGGAAATGCGGGTGGCTGTTGTTCAGGCCTCTTGTGAATGGGAGCTCTCAGCTTTGCCATTGCACCTCACTCCAGGCCTTAGCTGCCTGGCATAGTAACTCCTCGGCCCTCAGCACCCATACGGACTTTGTCATTTGCCAAGAACTTTCTGGCAGGCTCCAGATAAGAGGCCTGACCAGCAGCATGACCAGAATCAGAGTGAGGGTTCCCAGGTGACTGGCCTGGAGCAAGAGGGATAGTGTTATATGACACCATTATATCCCTGTGGCCTATACAGGCTGCCACCTGAGCACAGCTATGTGGGCACCTGCCTGTACTGGGAATGGCAGGAGAGCCAGTGTTCAGAATGGAGTCTGAGCTAAGCAGATAGATGTAGGCCCCAGGTAGAACCCCACATAGGAGGTTGGGGAGCCCAAACATCAAGAGGGAAGACTCTTGAAGCAGGAGATAATGGTCTGAAAGGGAGGAGGAGACGCTGGTAAGCATCCAGTGGATATGAAGCCAAGCCTGAGGCCAGGGGAGTTGGAGCAGGGCTGGGACGGCAGGAAGAACTTGGAGAGGCTGCTAAACTCTGTGACCTGTGAAGGAACCGCACAGGCCCCCACAGCTGTCACCTCTTATTCAGAGGTGTCCTGCTATCCTCTTTGGTCTAGCTGGATAGCTCTGGGCTTGCTTTTCCTGTCCCACCTGCCTCCCATACCATTTCCCAAGCCCTCCTCCATCCTCACCCAATGAGGTTGGCCAGCAGTGAAAGAACAAAAATCATGCCCGATTCTGAAGAAAGAGGACCATGAGTTCACGTTCAGCCTGAGCTAGGGGGAGAAATGGCCAAAGACCTATAGAAAGTGAGATTAGGGGTAGGCACTGGCTTTGGAGCCCTCAGAGGCTATCCTTATACTCTGGAGTTCTTCTTCCTGACTTATGAGACAATGATCCAGGGATGTCCAAGGCAGCTAGAGACATCCCTGAGGATGAGGACTGTCCAGAGCTCCCCACTCTGGTGAGCACCAGTCCCCTCCAGAGATCAAGACAGCTGAACAGAAACATGAGAGCTCATCAGTTCTGGGAAAGGCAGCTATGGACAGAATCAATGCATAAATGCATAAAGAGCGATCATTTAAAGTAGGAGTGCTGCTCTCAAAGCTAGCCAGAGAACCTTCTCCAGGGAGATGGCTGTAGACACTGAGGAGACTCAAAACTCAGCAAAGCAGAAAATAGCAGGCAGCTGAGAGCTCAACACTAAAGTAAGTAGACTTCTAACACGCCCTCCAAGACTTGGGGAACATTGCAGGAAAGGGGGTGGAACAATGTAAGAGCCCCAGGGTGGGGAGGTGTACTGGATGGCATTTTCCTCCTCACAGGAACTGAATGGTGACCCCGCAGGGATTACAGATACCCCCACTAAGAAAGGCTGTCTATAGAATGAGGGAGGGAGAGAGGGGACATAAGTGGATAACCTGATAGGAGTACAATTTACAATTTGTTCATATCTAAAGTTTCCATTAAAAGAAAAAGCAAAGCTTTGACTCCAACTCCTCCCCATTTGTGGGTAACTTTTAATTTTGCTATAATTCCAGTGTCTCCAGCAGGTACTCCAATAATAATGCAGAAGATTCGCCTGGGCTTCTGGCACAGATTCTTCTAGTCGTTTACCTTTGCCCCCACTCTTATGCCTCCCCTTCTCTTTCAGCTCCCCTCCCCCCCAAATCTATTGTGAGTACTTTGAGTCACTGTACCTCTTTGTCTCTTATACCTTCAGACCCTATTTCTTTAGAACAAGGACATTTTCTTATAGAACCACAAGGCAGTGATCAAAATCAGTCAATCTGAGTCCTTTGGATAGTAATAATACTCAAACACAACCTGTAATGTTTTAGCGTTAATTTATTTATTTGACAGAGAGAGAGAGAGAGAGAGAGAGAGAGAATTGGCATGTCGGGACCTTCAGCCACTGCAAACAAACTCCAGACTCATGCACCACCATGTGCATATGGCTCACTGGGTTCTGGGAAAACAAACATGGGTCCTTTGACTTCGCAGGCAAGCACCTTAACTGCTAAGCCATCTCTCCAGCCCAGTATTTTTTTAAATCAAAGATTAAAGTTTTCATTTAAACAAACCTTAATTGAAGTTTATTTTTTCTTCTGACAGTTACATTTTTCTTTTAAGCACATTACATGAAAACCTCTTGCCAAGCTTATAAAACATAGCTGATAGTTCACATAGTTACAAAATATACCAATGAGATGAAACAATCAGATAAGTCAAAGGAATTTTTTGAGTGATATGCCTGCATATATGCTTGCCTTGGAATAAAAACTTTTCAGTACTCTCTCAATTTTGAGAATATAACTGAAATTATATGTAAGTCTTCTAAAAGTAAATTTCAGGGCTCGGATGATTAAAGGTACTTGCCAGCCTGGGTTCAATTCCCCATTACCCACATAAAACCAGATGCATAAAGTGGTATATGAATTTGGAATTTGTTTATAGAGGCAAGAGGCCCTGACATGTCTAGTTTTATTCTCTCTGTCTCTCAAATTAATATATAAGATTTTTAAAGTAACTTTTACCCATGACTACATTTTAGCATTAGTTTGGCTCTATCTTTTTCCTCCACACTTCCTTAAAGATCGCACAGTTTACTAGTATTCAGAGAATTTTGATGAATTAACTTTATGTTTTTGTTTGCAGCAGCATCACCTGATTGTCATGCTTCCCCTCACCCCTCCTTGAAAGCATGGAGCTCATTCATACAGAGCAAGTAAATATCACAGATTCCTGGCCATGTTCAGCACATGATTCCAAATGTCATCTTTCATAGCGTCTCCTGATCACTTGCTTTCTCTTTGTAAATCTTCCGTGTGTTTGGCTGTTGATTTTTTTTTTTTTCTTCAAACACTAGTTGTTGTAAATGAAAATGGACCCTTTGGTAGAATCCATCTAAGGAGAGCTGATGTGGAGGAAATGGGAGCTAATATTTATTGCGTGCCACGCTGTGAGGTGCTTTGGTTATCTCATTCAGTCCTTCCAGCAAGCATGGGGGTGTCATGGTAATATTTCTGGCTTAGTAGTGAGGAACCTGAGCTACAGAGTCATTAAGAAATTCAATCAGTGATCCATTCGCTTAACAAGTGCTCCCTGGGAGCCTTGAAGGTCCAGGACATTTGCTAGATTTTCGATAGCCAGTGAGAAGAATGTGGCTGGGGAGATGGCAGTGAGGCGGCACACGCTCAGATACAGTCAGTGAGGCACATTACTGGGTCACACTGGTGATGTTGGAATCGGGATGTTGAGAAAGATTGTGTCACGTAAACTGGGATCTCAAAGAAAGCCACTCCAAGGAGTTGATGAGTGGACGCAGAGGAGACGCAACTCAAGCCGAGAGGCAGGGAGTGCATTCCAGGTGACCGTAGGCCTCAAGGGGAAAGCGCGGTGTGTTAGGGAGCTGAAAGAGACCAGTGTGATTGGAGAGGAAGGAACAAGAGAAGAGTGTGGGAGCTGTGGCTGGATGGGCAGGAAGGTCCTGAGGCTGCCCAGCCCCAGCAAAGGCTTACAGAGTGGGGATTGCAGCTCATGTTTGCCTGGGTCTTATAGCCTTTGTCTCCACCCCCAAGCCCACCCCCACCCCAATACCCTTAGCCTTGCCTTCTGTCATGCCCCATCTGGCTTTGACATGTGGCATCCTAATGTTCTCTTCCATGCTGCTTCCAGCCGGCTGTTAGTGTTCATGCTGGGTGAGGTGGGGCCTAGTTTGCTACTGGTGCCTTAGAGCGGACACTAGAGAGTATAGGCCTGGAGGGGATCATAAGAACACAGCCTGCAGAGAAAACAGGGCGCAGGTGAGCCGGGATGGAGCAGTGCATGAGACCAGGATCCATGCAAAGGATTTCAAGGCCTGCCATAGTCCCCAAACCCAGCTCGATTCCCTAGAAGCAGACAGTAAATATAAACTGCTGTATTGAGAAGGACGCCTTAAGGTTGTTCATCGGAACCTGAAACAAGAATAAAAGAACCAGTGATAATGGAGGTGAATAAAGAAAGTAGGCACAACCAGCGGGAGGGCAGAAGAGCTGCTGAAATTGGAGATGTATCAAGGTAGAGAGTCTCTAATGGGGAAAAGTAATGGAAGGTGTGGTGTTTTCAATGTAAAAATGTCCCCCCATGGCCTCAGGTATTTGTGATTAAGCTTCATTTGTGGTCTCCAGCTGGTGGAGCCTCTTGGAGGTGGAGCTTTGCTGGCGGAGGCATGTAACTGGGGGAAGGCCTGGAGACTGATCCATCCAGCTACTGCACGCTCAGAGATAGCTCGCTCTCGCTGTTCTGTCTCTGCTGCGGATGGGATGAAGTGAGCCAGCTTCCCCTGCCGAGATGAAGCTTCCCACTGAGTCTGTAAGCCTGGAATAAACCCTTTCCTCCCATAAGCTTCTGCCAGTCAAGTGTTTTGTCCTAGCAGCAAGAAGGTAACTGCTACAGGAAAAGTGCTACCAAGATGTGAGGTCATTGCTGCAGAGAATACGACCATGTGGGCTTAGGTCTTTTGGAACTTACTTGTAGGTGAAATGTGGAAGGATTTGGTACTTTGGACTACAGAGGTCTTGCAGTACTATAATCAGAGCTTGATGGGCCATTCTGTAAGAGTTTGAAGACTCTAAATGCTAAGAAAAGAAAATGTGGACTCTGAAGGTTTAGTTTATGAGGTTTTAAAGGGGAAGGAAAACATTTTGTTGGGACCGGGCTACTGGCAGGAAGACTGGCTACATTTTGTCCATGTGCTGAAAATTTGAGAAAAGTTGAATTTAAAAGTAATGTGCTTGTGGGCTTGGCGGAGGAGAGTATATAGAACAGAAAGGTATTGTTGTGGTCAGCTTCACATTGCTGAGATGAACTTCCAAACCAGACACAGTTTACCAGAGGAAGAGATTTATTTCAAGCTTATAGGTCCAGGGGAAGTTTCATCAGTGGCGGAAGAAGCTGGCTCTCCCCCCCCCCCCACAGATCCAAGCAGAGAGACACAACCAAATAACCAACACCACAGGCAAGCAGAGCACAAAACCTCTCTGCATACCTTTAGGCTGGAATTCAGGTATGCACCCCACAAACACACCTTAGGGCTGGACCCCAGGATCTGCCCACAGTGATACCTCTTCCAGCCAGGTGACTAGAAATCCAAGTTAACAAGACCTGAGTCTATTGGGAGACACACATCCAAACTACCACAGATATGAAAGATGTAACATTTGCCACAGAAAGAAATTTCAAGCAAGTTTGAAGTTCAATGTACAGAGACTGAATTTAGGCCACTTAAACTGCAAATGTTAAAGGGATTATCACTACGACAAATTGATCAAATGTTCTGCATTGGCATAATGGGGGCAATGCCTAACCCACTAAACCTAACCCACTGAGGTCTCAACGTAATAAGAATGCAAATATTGGGCTGGAGAGATGGCTTAGTGGTTAAGGCGTTTGCCTGCAAAGCCAAAGGACCCAGGTTCAATTCCCCAGGACCCACGTTAGCCAGATGCACAAGGGGGCACATGCATCTGGAGTTTGTTTGCAGCGGCCAGAAACTCTGGCATGCCCATACCCTCTCTCTCTCTCCCTCTTTCTCTGTCAAATAAATAAATAAATAAATATAAAAATATTTTTTAAAAAAAGAATACAAATATTTTAGAAAGGAGGGGGCCTGAAGCAAGAATGCTCAAGGAGTATCCTGCTCCTAACCCCACCCCCGGATTTACAAACCTGATGGTAAAGTCCACTTGGTGCTGATTTTAGAACCATGAAAAGCACAGGGAAGAGGGTCATTAGAGTGGGGTCATGGTTCTAGGAGCCAGAATGTAGTGGTTTGCATATAAATGTCTCTCATAGTCTTAGGTGTTTGTAATTGAGCTTTCTACTTGGTCCCCCGGCTGGTAGAGCCTTTGGGAGGTAGAACCTTGCCAGAGGAGGTGTGTTGCTCAGGGCAGACCTGGGGGTCAATCAGTGTAGCCCAGTGGATGTTCAGAGATAGCTCAGTCTTGCTGCTGTGAATGTGTGACGAAGTGAGCTTCTACCACCATGGTGAGGCTTTCCTGTAAGTCTGTAATAAACCCTTTTCTCCTATAGTCGGCTTCCGATCGAATGTTTTAACCCAGCAACTGCTACAGAAGCTAAGAAATGCTGTGCTCGGGGCTGCTGAGGGGACAAAGTAGTTCACTGCCCTTGTGTAGTTCGCATCCTAATGACCAGTGTGCAGGAATATAGTGGAAATAGCGATTCTGTGTGGATGCCATGTGCCGACTGGGGGTAATGGCGTAGGTTTGGTCAGAAAATACCTGAGAAATGTACCTTGAGTATGTCCCAGTGGTAAAAGGTTTTGGAGAACTGAGCCAGAGCCTAAGCAGGTAACTATTTAAGCCGGTGCGGTCTGTCTGCCCCAGGATGGGGTCTCCTCTGATCGGCTTCCTTCTGCCCTTCTTGCTGTCTACCCGGCGAGCAGAGAATTTTGCAGCAAGAAGTGATGAAATGCAAGCAGTTAACACCACAGGGAGGATAGCCATGGGCGATTGCTCTCTGTGAAATGGCCCTTTAATTCGGGTTTTCAAATGATCCGCGCATCCTGACTTTGTATTATAAACACATAAACACTTTTTTTTTTGGAATGTCCATCATTTGTATTATTGATATTACTGTTAATTTTAAATGAACCAGGCTTTGTATATTAGTTTTAATTTAGAATAACCAAGCATACGATCCATCACCTTTTTTTGTTTTGTTTTGTTTTGTTTTTGTTTTTTGAGGTAGGGTCTCACTCTAGCCCAGGCTGACCTGGAATTCACTAAGGAGTCTCAGGGTGTCCTCGAACTCATGGCAATCCTCCTACCTCTGCCTCCCGAGTGCTGGGATTAAAGGCGTGTGCCACCATGCCCGGCTGATCATCACCTTTTGAAGGCTAATCTGAGTAACCAAAATGTCATTCAGCTATTTTCCATTACACAAGGAGGTAGCTGCTAATTGTTTTCACCATTCACAATTGTGCCTGTGTATTACCTCGGCCTGTATTTTTGCAGCTTCAGACCAACGGTGACGAGAGGATATATTATGCAATAATAGCTCCAGAGCAGATTTAATGACTTCTGGTCGAAGTAGCCTTGACCCACTGTGTGTACATCTTCAGCTTGCTTCAGTTTGGGTTCCACCTAGAGAAGCCCATGGTTAAGTAATTAGTCAAATATATTGAATGCTAAATCCTGGGGAGCTCCCTGAAACCTCTGAACCTTCCAGTCAGCTTACAGGCAGAGCTGTTGTGCTGCAGAGAGGCATCAGAGGCTTTGGCCTTGTCCACAGTGATGAAGCGAGGACTGTTTCACTCTGTTTTTAGTGAAGTGTCCTCCTTCCCATCTGCCCCTGGACCATGTCTTTCTTCCATAGCCCCTGCGCTTCTTGGTCCCTTTGGGGCAGCATATATAGGCCAGCTGTCCGCCTCAGCACCCAGTGCTGTTCTTGTTTTCCCATCAAAACCATTCGCCTCACAGATGCCAGAATGATCTTTGAAAAGCACCCATCTGCTCTTGTCAGTGCTCCATCTGTAGGTCTGTAGTGTTTCCTGTTACGCTAGAAAAGTGGCCCAAATCCTTACCACGTGGGCGAAGCCCTGCCTATGGCCCCGTACGCTGAGGCCTCGCCGCCGTTCTCCCCTCCCGTCCCTCAGCCTCGCTCTCCGCTAGCGCCGCCTTGCTCTCCTCTCGCCCAGCGTCTTCCTGCCCTCTACCTCAGATTCGGTGTGATTTTCCTGACTCCACATCTAAATCGGCCTCATCCCCACTGCTGGCTCGTGGTTCCAGTAGCTCCTGTGTAGTTTTTGCTTTCTAGCACTGCTGTGGTTGTTCGTGGGACTCATGGGTGAGGGGCTGCCCTTGTGAGACCACAAGAGACCTGAGAGGACCCTACCTTGTCCCAACTGAGCAAGCACTGGCTGCAGGTGCTGACTGCATGAACATGCGTTCGTTACCTGTCCCTTCAGGGTTCGAGAAGCTGCTCTGTGGGATGAGACCTGGCCGTGATTCGACTTCTAGCTGGTGGTGCGGTGGGTCCTGCCCATACTGGTCGGTGTCTTGGGCACTGCCAGTATCTCGAATGTGTTGGTTTGTCGGTGACTTTATGTGTTTGCTTGTAGCTCTCAGGACTTCTTAAGGGCTCCAGCTTGGACTCCTTCTTTTCTCAGAGCCATTGTGAGACTATTGTACTCTTGACTGCTGTCCTCCACAGGCTCGTCCTGAAGTAAAACTGGCCAGGAGTTCACAAGCAGAATTATGCCTCCCTTTAGAAATAGCCACAGTGGGGCCAAAAGATGTAATTATATGCCACTGGAAAAGTGGTGATAGAAGTTCTTTGCACCCTGCGATGCCAATACTATAGAAATCTAGAAATGAGGGAACACAATAACTTGACATGAGGCCACTTCAGTCCAGCCATGATATATACATGGCTTTAAACTGGCAAACAGAAAAATTCTGCCACAGGTTTCCATTTATGACGGCTTTGCTTTCTGCCTTCTTTTCTACTATTCATGTGTTTAAGGATGTCCTAGCTCTCTGAGGTTTTAGACTGATATGCCATGCCCATTCTCACATCATACAGAAGTTATGAAAGAACTCGTATAAGAACCAGAAAAAGAGGAGTCTAAACATTATATCACTCTTCTGAGCTGCCCCGCTATGCAATCACAATGCACCCAGAGAAAGCCCAGGTGACTTCATCTTTGTCTCATGAGCTTGGCTTCAGTGTATTGGGAGAACCAAGTTAAATGTAACAAATGGGACATTAGGATGAAACATTTCCCTACGCCGCCAGACTGTAATCCCTTCCCAACCCTGAACATGGCTGGTACATATTGTCATTATTCTGTCTCTGTTCTTAGCACACACCTGAGCACACTCCTCTCTCCCATCAGGTGTTCACGGCAATGCCTGTCAATCATCCCCTGGACTTTAGTACCGACACTTTCCTGTGCAGGTCACCCCAGCCTAGAGTTTGGGATACAGCCTGCTGCTCCCCTGGGAGAGCGGATGACTATTGGGAAGGCTGTGGCCAAACCTGAGGTCTCTGTGGCCACCAGGGAGCAGGCTGCCCTGCTTCCATGGTGGTGGTCTTGCTGGCAGCCAGGACAGGCTACCTTGTCCTTGGGCAATGGCTCACAGAAAACCTAGAAAAGGACTCACAGAGTGGGAGTAAGGCCTTGTTCCCCAACGTAGTAAATTCTGCCCTACCCAGGGCCCTGTCTTCTATTGTGGAGAATTCATCCAAGGTACAAGCTGCCAGTCTTTCTTCACTCAGGGAGTCCCACTCTGCAAACCTGTCAAACAGGCTACACTCTGATGGCTCCTTCCTATCCGACTGCTGGGCTGCTCCTGAGCCATCGGGAACCTTTGCTCACACTAAGAAAGGTGCCCTGATCTGGGCAGGAGTATCTCTGGCTAAGAATGAATGGTAGAGAGGAGCTGCATTCACCCCTCCACCCAGAAGGTGAGGACTGCTTTTCTAGCTTCCAGCAGAATTCTTCTGTGGCCTTGATGCAGCCAGAACAGGTTTACCACCTCGGAGATGGTCATCTTTTGTCTCAGAAATACTAGCCTAAGGCCAGGCATGGTGGTGCATGACTTTAGTCCCAGCACTCGGGAGGCAGAGGTAGGAGGATCACTGTGAGTTCGAGGCCAGCCTGAGACTACAGAGTGAATTCTAGGCCAGCCGAGGCTAAAGTGAGAACCTACCTCAAAAAAGCAAAAAGAAAGAAAGAAAGCTAGATTAGTGTAGTCAGTAGCACCTCTACGGCTCATCTTGGGGACAGGCATCTGGTCCTACTCAACTAAAGAGTCCTTCTTATCCTTTGTATCCTATCCACCAATGTTTTTCTTCTTTCTCTCTCCCCTCTATTTTTTTTTTTTTTTTTGCTTTAAGAGCAGATTTTGTTATTTTTTTAATAAAGGACACTCTTAATAAAGAGCAGTTCTTTTTTAATTTTGTTTTTATTTTAGAGAGAAAGTTGGTGTGCCAGGGCCTTAGTCACTGAAGTCAAACGCCAGATGCTTGCACCACCTAGTGGACATGTGCAACCTTGCGCTTGCCTCACCTTTGTGCATCTAGCTAACATGGGATCTGGAGAATAGAACACAGGTCCTTAAGTTTCTCAGACAAGCGCCTTAACTGCTAAGCTATCTTCCCAGCCCAGTAATGAGCAGTTCTAATGGCTGAAAAGCTGTGTTAATGTTCCTGGGCTTCCCTCTGCTCTTCCTTTCTCCAGCACCCGGACCTTGCTGCTTCTTTTCTGGGGAAACATAGGAAATACGTAATATACTGCAGATTTTGTTTTTTTCTTAAAGACAGTGTCTCACATAGTCCAGGCTGGCCTTCAACACATGGTCCTCCTGCCTCTGCCTCCCAAGTGCTGAGATTATGGGTGTACACTACCACACCTGGCCTGGTGGAATTATTTTTAAACATCTACCGGTAGAAATTATGTGCGTGTGATAATGGTAAATCAGAAACATTTTAGAAATATCATGTCTATGTTCACAAAACTGTCGATGGTTTAGATTATTTTTCCTGTACCTCATTTAGCAGAAAGATTAATAAGTATATTGTGGTCTTTGCATTGTCTGCCTGTCGCAACCTCAGTAATGTGAAGATGTGATGTGGAAAATGTCTTTTCTCAAAGTTGAAGACTTCTGGTTTAATAGAATATCACCTATGTTATAGTAATATGATTAGACCTTGGTTTATTCTACTTAATATTGTTGTTGTTACTATTCTTAGCAGCACCAGCTCATTAAATGGCTAGTATATGCTGGGCACTTGCATGGATTTTCTTCCTCTTCCACATAATGGTCTGAAAGTTGGGTGTTACTATCCCAAGTTCCTTACCGGGGAGATTGTAGCAAGTATCTTCTCCAAGTTCACACAGGTAGCGTGTGGCAAAGCCAGAATTAAGGCTGCAGGCTTGTGTGATTCTAATGTCTGCATGCTTTCTACAACATCAGAGGTCCATGGTGTTTTTTTCCACTGAAGCTCCTGAAAGCAGAGAGAAATCAATACATGATGCCTGGGGTCTAGACCCTTTGTAGCTAGAAGTAGCCAGCAGCCAGTTCAGAATTTCTTTGAAGTCTCATGCTTTAATCTTTTAAAAATTATGCAAATTTAGCTTTCTACTCCATAATATAAAAGTATAAAAGTAATCCTTTAAACTACTTGACATGGAGTGAAAGCTAAACCTCAGGAAGAGCTCCTATTTATCCTTCCCTCACCCCTCCTGCCTTGCTGGGCACCACACCAGGGAGCTGTACCCCTCCACTGGAGAAGGTTGGCATTGCTCTGTGGGGCTCGCATCTGTTAGTCTTAATACCAATCCTACCCACTCCCCACAGTGCTGGGCATCAGACTAGGGTCTCAGGGATGCTAGGTAAGTACTCTACAACCGAGCTCCATCCCCATCCCTGGGTTATTTTCAGACAGGGTCTCACAATGTTGCCAGGCTGGCCTTGAACTTGTGATTCTTCTGACTTAGCCTCCCTCTCAGTACCAATTTTGTTGAAAAGCTTTTCCATGACACAATATGTCATCTCTTGGGCAATCCACAACCATAGAATCAAGGTTATTTCTCCAAAATGAAATACATTTTGGAACCATAACTTATAAATAAAAATAGGTGAAGGCACTGTTGTTTCCATAAAGCATGAAAGCCATGCTTGTATGTTATACCTTGCTTGAGGGTCCTACAAGGACCTCCATGCTCTGTAAAACAAAGTTTAGACACTGCAGACCTAACTCTTTTAGGGCATTTTAGTGACAAGGAGACTGAAGCCAAGGATCTGTAGCTTGTCTGCACTGACCCTTCTCATTAGTGACCTAGCCTGACAAGTCCTCTCAGGACCTCTGATGGCCTCTTGTTTCCTTGTCAGTTGAATAACTACTTTCCAAGCTGGCCTCAGAGGCCTACAGTTTGGGAAGTGGAGGCCTCTGGTCAGGGCCATTCCCTGGTCCTAGTCAATGTCTGGAAAAGGACAGTCCCACTGGAGAGAGACACACTGACACTGTGGGCCTCAGAGACAAAGCTAAGTCAAGATTGTGGTGGTCTGCTACCCTCCAGCCCCACCCTCGACAGAGCCTTAGAAAAATTCCTTGGACATGAACAAATACTTCTATAATAGAAAAGCCCATGTTACAAGTCTCACACATGAGGCCATGTCCAGGGGGGCTACAGGCCAGGAGTTTGGGGTAACACCTGAGCTCTGCACTTCCTTCACCCTGTCAGAGCACTGGTTCTGCTCTTTTTTTATTTTTTCCTCAGCTGACTGACTATTGGTTTTCCTCTGCTGAGTACCTGTTATTCCCATACATGAGTTAATGGCATAGCTCTTTCCTAAGCATTTTTGAGCACTTAGAAAGTTCCAGCATGAGGCCATGTAGGCTACTGCAGTGTCATAGGGTGTTCGGATCTAGGGAAAGAGTTTGCAGGAAGAGGTCAACCGAGGCCCCAAAGAAGACACTGACAAAGGACTCAACTAGGCCACCATCCACCTCAACAGCTGGGATCTGGAGAGTTGACTTGGTAACAGCCATAAAGACCTGCAGAGTTACCTCTGAAAGACAGGTGCCCTCAGGTTTATGCTGACCCCATGCTGACTTACATGCGTGGACATCCTTCAGCATAGCCTTGGGAATGCACTTGTTTTACTTTTATGTTTTCAGAAAAAAAACAGGAGGGGGATTTTAAACTTCTATAGAAAACAAACTTCCGTACTATGTAGGTTTACCAGTGCGGTTACCATCTCTTACTTCCAAGTCATCACTGGGACACCCACAATCCCTATTAGACAGTAGCCTAGTGTTCAAGTTCTCGATGCCCACGGCCTCTCGGGGACTTCGTAGTTGAAGGTCTTAGCTCCTCCTCCCCATGTCATTCTGCTCAGCCTATGCCGGTCATCATTTCTTGCTTCCAGCTGCCATACAACACTCTGATGACTAATGCTGAGTGTCACCATGAGCTGACCTCCTAGTCCAGCACCTTCCAGACGGACGGCCTTAGTGTTCTCTCGGCCAGAAATGCTTCCGGTTATACTCCACATCTACCCAGGCCACATAGACAGAGCGCCACCTCAATTAGCATTTGTCCCTGTGCCTAGAATTCCTAGGACATCTTTTCCCTTAAACTTTGCAAATGCTAGCAATGTTAGACTACCGTGTTTCGGGGGGCCACTGTCTACAGTGACCTCATAAAAGAGCTTCCAGTCCTGCCCATCATGTACATTTAATCTCTGATAGGATTAATCTTTGGTAGGATACTGGTTTTTTGTTTAAGTTAGTTATTATTGCCTAATAAACCACACCAAATCTAGCGGTATAAAATAATCACCATTTTATTACATTTGTGGGTTTTTCTGAGTCAAGAGTTCTAAAGGGCACAGTGGGCTGAGCCGCCTGCCCTGTCTTGGCCTCAGCTGGGAAGACCTGAATGTCTAGACTCATTCAAAGAGCCCAGAAGCTGGGCTTAGCTGGACTGTCGACAGAACGCCTTTAGGTGGCCTTTGTATGTAATTAAGGTGCCATATAGTGTGGCCAATGGCTTCTGAGAGGTAGTACCTCAAGAGAGAGCATTTGAAGAGCAAGGGTTCCCAGAAACCAAGGGGCATGCAGTTTAGCTGGGAAATTCACACAGCATCATCAGCTATACTCCAGGCTTCAGGCAGTCATGAAGGGTGACCCAGGTCCATGGAGAAGGGGATGCCACACTCTCTCTTGATGAGAGAGGGCCCCGCTTTAGGAAAGCAGGTAGGAGAGGTGGATGCCGCGTTCATCTCGAGTAAATGCACTTCCACCTGCAAAATAGACTCTCTTTACGTGAGGGAGCTCAAGCCTCTTCCTGTACTGGCATCACCTCAGTCCAGGATCCCATCATCTAAACCATGTCTAGATGAAAATGAAGCGCTCCTGTGCTATTGCTCAGGGACAGCCCCCAGTGTACGTCTCTGTTTCACAACTGTGAATGACATTTCTTTCTTTCTTGTTTAGTTTCTTGAGTTAGGGCTTCACTCTAGCCCAGGCTGACCTGGAATTCACTACGTAGTCTCAGGCTGGCCTTGAACTCACAGCGATCCTCCTGCCTCTGCCTCCTCAGTGCTGGGATTAAAGGCGTGCGCCACCCACGCCCGGCGACAATTGTGAATGAAAGAGGTAAGTTAGGTGCTTGTCCCCTGACACCCAATAAGCAATGGCTACAGGGGACAGGGAATCGCAACTGACATTCCTGTCCAAGAAAGGGAGGGATTGGAATGAGGGGTACATTACAGTCCCCAGTTCATGACAGTTCGGAAGTACAGCTGAGAAAATGACACTGGTTCCTTGATGACGGTCCAGGTCATCTCCCTGCTGTCTTCTGGACCTCAGTTCTATGTCACCCGCCCTTTTCATAAACTCAGCTATGTTGTAGATGGTCGTGTTCTCAGCCCCCTTCCTGCTCAGAGACCTCTGGGGTCCACAGAAGTCCTTTAACTATGTACTGTCTGTGTCTTTCAGTCGAAGAGGGTGTCATTTGTGTAAAACCTTGGTGGATTTCTCATGCGTTCATATGTCATCCCCTTCATTAGACAAAAAGCAAACCTTCCTGCATTGTGTGTAAGCCTTTCTCAACTTTGAACCCTTTCGGGGCGGGGGGGTGGCGGGGCGGGTTGATACAGCATTCATAAACCACCACCTTGATCCTCTCTGAAGTCTTTGCAGAGGGTTTATAGTCACACCCTTGGCTGCTTCACTCTGAGGCCTGCCAGGGCTTGATAGTGCGTCTCTGTTACGAGGCCTTGTCTGCTCTAGAAATCTTTGTTTTTGTTTTGGGGGCATGTATGTATGATATGTGGGTATGCATGTTCATGCGTGTGTGGGTGCGTGCACATATGCCATGGTGCGTGTGTGGAGGCCATGGGACAACTTGCAAGTGTCAGTTTTCACCCTCCGCCTCCCTTGGAGCAAGGCCTCCCATTCTTACTGTTCCTTCCCGTTCCTTCTCCAGGCCAGGGGGTCCTCAGGCTTCTCCACCTCCCTTCTCGCCATCGGCCTCCTGGGATTACAGAAGCCTGTCGCAGCCACTGGCTTTCATGTGGGGCCTGGGGATCAGAATTCAGGTCCTCATACTTATGTAGCAAGCATCTCCTGGGCACCTCTGCTCTAGAAATTTTTTTTTGCCAAGAGATTGAAGCAGAGACTCAAAGGAGAGCAGGAGTGTCATAGAACCTCATGCCCTGTCTGAGCCTGTTCTGTTTAGAGTCCAAATTAACTTTGTGCCCAGAATGCCCTCCTACGAAAAAAGAAGGGTAGGTAATAGCATAGCAAAGAAGAAAAGGTGGGCATGGGGGCTCGCGTCTGTAATCCTAGCACCTAGGATGTTGAGGCAGGGGGATCAGGAGTTTAAGGCTGTCTAAGTGGCACAACAGGTTAGAGGCCAGCATGGGCTGCTTAAGACTGTCTTCAAACAATCCAGAAGCTGCTGAGAGCCCAATGCTAAAGCAGACTTAAAGCGCACCCACCAAGGCTCAGGGAATTTTGCCGAAGAGGGAGCAGAAAGGATGTAAGAGCCACAGGGTGGGAGGGAATATCCATTGCCCCTCCCCTGCAATGATGGGCTCCTCTCACAGCTCATAACCCACAACTCCATGGTGAATACCAGCAATCCCACTAAGGAGGTCCCTCAGTGGGGTGGAGGCAGGGAGGAGGGAAATGATATCAACACATGATGTGGCCACACAAAATTTCTTTTTAATAAAAAAAAATAGATATCAGTCTCCAGGAAAGGAAGGAAGGAAGGAAGGAAGGAAGGAAGGAAAGAAAGAAGGGAGGGAGGGAGGGAGGGAGGGAAGGAAGGAAGGAAGGAAGGAAAGAGGGAAAGAAGGAAGGAAAGAAGGAAGGAAGGGAATTAGAATTGCGAAGGTATCAACGGAAATGGCAGCAATGAGGAAGACATGTTGGCTCTGTGGGTGTATTTGAGGTTAGCTCGGAAGCAGGGGAAATCGTGATCTTAATGTTTGCACACAGGTGCCAGTATAGTTGCCTCCAAATGTGAAGAAATAAAGATTGGGGGGTGGGGGAAGCTAGTCACATTTTGACTGGAAGTTTCTTTTGAGAAAGCATCAGTGTTGCAAACATCATTCAGATCTATCCAATGGGCCAGATGGTTGCCCAAATACTGCCTCACCAGCTGCCCATTGCTACAGACGAAGCCTTTTCTGCTGACAGTCATGTAACCCACAGCACATTATAAAGTGTTGATTCTTTTGATGCTGTTGAGCATTTATGTGTCACCGTAATTATGAACCATAAATATACATGACACCATGCGACCAGTAAAATTGCCCCCCTTTCAGAATGAAAGGGGAGATGCTGCATTTATTACCTGAACAGAGAGATGGGCGAGTATGCACCATCCTTCTTGCAAACGCCCCTCCCCTCGGGCTGGATGCTCGCCAAACCTTATCCCTCCCACACAGCCAGACTCCTGGGGCTAATATATATCACCGAGCCCCAAGTTTCAGAGCGTGTCTGGACCAAAAGCCAGAGGATGAAAATTCAGGGGCATCCAAGTGATCCTAAATTAAGCCGAACGATTTTATTTGACAACACACCAAAAAGTCCTTTGGAGGTCAAATGCAGGCAGGTGTGCTGCGTAAAAGGGAGCAGGTAAAATGGAAGCGACTCAGCTTCTTTCAAAGAGACGGTTCTCTTCTCGGAGAGCCGGATTTCTCTGGCTTTGAAAGAGGCTGATTCAGGCCATTCATCAGTCCATTCACCTCTTGAGCACGCAGCCACTGGTATCTGCATGCGTAAAAGCCCAAGTGCTTGTGCTCTGACAAAAAAACCCAGCCTGTGTGTAAGCTGGGAGGGGAGCAGAGGTGGGAAGCCTGCCTCATTCAGCCGCCAGGAATGCATAAATGAAGGAACCGGGCACAGGGGGGCACATTCAGTGTCTCTCCAGAAGCCCCACTCTGAACCCCGTGTTTTACGTTTAAACCCGGGCTCCCCCCCCCCCGCAGAGTATGCTTCAAGGTTCTATAAATACGAGCCTCAGATGCTTCCTGACACCTAGCATTTCTGCTTTTTTTAACATGTAAATAAACGAACGCCCAAAGTGAGTGAAACCCTATGTGCTGAGTTTACAATCTTGTCTTCCAGAAATACCGACAGTATATGGCAGGACTTCTGGCTCCTCCGTATGGTGTTATGGAAACGGGCTCTAACAATGACAGTAAGTGAAACGTGAACATTTTGTATCTGAAAATTTGTTGTGTGGCATGTGTTTCTGTGTGACAAAAGAAAACTATGTCATACACCAGCTTGACAGGGAAAGTCTCCAGGTTCTGTGGGCAAACAGAGGTGCCTGCTCCTACTGGAGCTGTTAGAAAAAACGGTCCATGCATCATAGTCTATGTGGTCTTAGCTTTTGGTGGGAGCTGGCTCTGATGCCAGCTAGGACTTCCATAGACCTGGAATGCTGGCTCAAAATGTGTTCCGCTTCATAGGGACATGTAGGGTTGTTTTGTGCCCCTTTGCAAAATCAGATTCCGGAGCTGAATGTGTCTCTGTCACATCTAGGTGCCCAAGAGCCCCACCTCTTCTTTACTTTTGCCCCATCAACCTAGGAGAGGAGCAGTGAGTGCATTGTTAAAACCATGGGCCCCTCCAGTCCTAGGTTTTGTTAGCTATTTGATGCCCTTCTCTCTCTCTTTCCTCTCTCTCTGTCTCTCTCTCTCTCTCTCTCTCTCACACACACACACACACACAGTGATCAGGAAGGTGATGGGCAGATTAAGTGTAGTACTTGCTTCACATTCAATGTGCACCAGAAAAAAAAAAAAAAAAAAAAGCAGGTGTCTGCTGCAAATGACCTCTTCTGGCTGAGGTTAAAAAGAGGGAGGAGGAGTTGTTCTCAGATTTTTTTTTTTTTTAAATGAGGTAGGGTTTCACTTTAGCCCAAGCTGACATGCAATTCACTACATAGTCTCAGGGTGGCCTCGAACTCATGGCGATCTTCCTACCTCTGCGTCCCGAGTGCTAGGATTAAAGGCACGTACCACCATGCCCTGCAGATATACTTTTTTGAGTTAGGCATTCATAGACAACAGGAAGTCCTGTGTCCCCTCAGTTGTGTGTGTGTGTGGTGTGTTTTCATGCATGTTAGAAACCTCTGTTTAGCTCCATTACTGTGGCTGGGAGTTTCTCTGGGAACATGGAACTTCTTAGGAAGGTGTGTGGGGGGGGGGGGGATGGTTGGGTGTATGTGTATAACAAAGTATGAAGTTTGCACTATTAGTCTGGGCGCTTCCACCACCAGACACAGCGATATGTAAGGTAGCATTTCCATGCCAAGTGTCATTGAAGCAAGGAGTCTCCCTGTCTCCTTGAATGCCACCCACAGTCCCAAACTTGTCACTTTCTGTAGGGATCCCTCCCCTACTTGATGAGCATCTTGTGGACACAGCCTCGCCTTTTGTTGTCCCATGGTGTCATGCTCTCCGTGCGGCCCCTGCCCTCTCTCCTACGCTGCTGTCCTAGACTGGAGTCTTCCCTTTCCTCTCCATTCTTGACCTTCCTTTCCTGGCTGAGCTAGGAAAAACTGGCTCCTTAGGAAGGCCTGAGTGCTGCCTTCTAGCCGTGGGACCTCAGGCTGGACACTTCGATGCTCCTTGTCTCAGTTTCCTCTTAGCGTTGTTGGGAGGACTGAAAGAATCAAAACATGTCAAGAGCTTGAAAGGGTGCCAGGCACACAGTAAACACCCACATGAAATAAGTCCTGGTCCCCAGTCACTCTCGAACTCCAGCAAGCCTGGCTTCTGCCCCCAACTTCTTAAATGAACTCCTTCACAGTTACCAGTGACTCACCCCCAACTCAGTAGCTTCTGCTCCTCATTCTTAGTGGCCTTAGGTACTTTCCAACCTGGTTTCTCTCATTCCTCCTGGCTGATGCATTAACCTGGCTTTCCCTTGTCACTGTGGACACTTGTCCTTTTTTGTCTCTTTCACAGGTTTCTCCTACTCCCCAAAGCTTAGATGTTGCCTAGGAGTGTGAATTTTTCTCCTCTCTCTCTCTCCCTCTTTCTTCTTCTTCTTCTTCTTCTTCTTCTTCTTCTTCTTCTTCTTCTCCTTTTCCTCCTCCTCCTCCTCCTCCTTCTTCTTCTCCAGATAAGATCTCATTATGTAGTCCAGCCTGGCCTAGAATGTATCATCCCTCTGCCTCAACCCTAAGCCTCCTTATCACCTAGGATTATAGGTGTGCAATACTGTACCTGTCTAGAAGGCAGTTTTAAAAAGAAAGGCTTCTCCATGTGTACTCACAACACCTCAACCATACAAAACACCTGGCATGAGTCCCCTTAATATCATCCACTATACAGCCTGTTCAGATGCCCCAAAGTGAATATCTTTATCACTAACTGCTCAAACTGGACCCCAGTCAAGGACCATCCATTGCACCTGATGTTGTGTCTCTTTACTTTTTGGAGATAAGAGTCTCACTGTGTAGTTTAGGCTGGCCTCAAGCTCATGATCCTCCTGCCTCAGCCTCTTGCATGTTGGAATTACAGGTGTATGCCACCACTAAATGCCTTTACTTTTGAATCCTCTCTTTCCCTCCCCTCTCCTGATCTCATCACTTTGTTGCTAAAACCTTCTCAAGGATCACCATTGCCTTCCATGGAAGATGACATTCCAAAGCTCTTAACACCTTGTCCCGATTTTCAAGATCCTATATGGCCCAAACTCGCCTTTTTGTATTTGCTTTACACACAGCCCAATTTCCAGCCACTTACTTAGGGTGATTTGCGCAAACGTACCTGTAGTTTGTGGAACATAAAGTCAGCTCACTATAGCCCCTGCGCCTCCTCATACCATTAACTCCAGTCCCTAAAGATGGTTGCTGGATGGCAGGCCCGCTGGCTGAATGGGTTAGGATCGCAATGGCATCCAGAGTGCTGGTGTTACACCAGCCTTCCTCCTTCTGACACACCCGGAAAGTTATGTCAGACATACCCATCAGTCTTTCTTTCTGTCCCCCTGCTTCCTGCCTGAGCATTTGTGTCCTGAGACTCTCCCCATTAGAGGAAGAAAGCTCTAACTAGGTCAAGTTTGCAAATGGTCTCTTCCATGCTGAACCTCCTACCTAGTACCCTGTGGCTTATTAGGGTGGTCAGTCATTTCTAGTAAGGCCAGTATTGCAAATTCTGAACAGCCCCTTATGGAAACATAGAATTCCCTGTCTTCTTTGAATCTGGACACACTGTATTTTTGAAAGCTTTTCATTGACAATTTTCATACATCTACATGATGTATTTTGGTCATAATCCTCTCCCTCTAAATTCTTTTGGTTCCGCCCCAACCCTGTTCCACTGAACCCCTTCTTCTTTCCAACTAGTTCTTATTCTATGCTGATGTCTTTTTGTTGTTTCCCCTGTTCTATCACACCTGGGCCCCTGTTGTGAAGATCTTATGCAGGTGACAGCAACCATTGTCATGCCCTGAATGAAACAGCCACTTCCTATTGAAAAGGCAGGGTTCCACAGTAACCCCATTATCTTACTCTTTCTGCCCCGCCCCATTCTACAATGTTCTCTTGGCCTTTGAGAGGGTGATATAGCAGTTACATTAATGCTGAGCACTCAATAGTCACTTATTCTCAGCATTTTGATGAGTTTGGGGGTCGCCCCAGTAGTCACTGCCATTCTTCAAAATGAAGCTTCTCTGACCAAAGGTGAGAGCAGCGCTAACCTATTGGCATAAACCTAAATATTTAGAGGGCAGTTTAATGGCACGGCATGTTTATTTAGCCAAATAACAATAGTAGCTTTCCCTTTAGGGCTTATGACCTTCCCGGCCATAGACGTTAGCGTAGGTTTTCAGCACCAGGCATGAATTCCCTCCTGTGAAGGAAAACCTTAAATCCAATCAGAGAGCAGGTGGTTATCCCCATAACAAACAGTCATGGCACTGCTACACTCGTGGACACGTCATATCTGGCTAGCCGACTGTGTCGCTCACAGGACCCACTGCTGGTTAAGTCTGTTGATGACTTCTGTCCCCCAGTAGTCGGCATAGCACCTTCCAGCACTATGCCAGCTAGCCAGCATGAAGGAGGCTGCTAGTTCAGTTCCAGCTTGACTTTTTTCAGTTGCTTGCAACCAAAGCATGAACACACTATATTTTTTTGCAATGCAAACCACCTCACCCTGCACCACCATTGATTTGAAGCAAGGTGCAAGCCACACATCAAATCCACCTGCCCTTGTCTTTCTTTGGTATTCTCTTTCCACAGAATATACCACTTGTGCCTGCTGACCTCTAGGCACTAAGTTCTACTGAAGCTGTGAGCTTCTAGTGTGCCCACCTTACCACATCCATTAAGTGGGAAGGAAGCCTTTAATAGTGATCATGAAATTTTTGTCTATGAGTGAACAGAGGAGTACATGGGTGAATAGTGATTTTTTTTTTCTTTTTTAGTCAAGACACCCCTGGAAACAGCTGTTGCCATGTTCATGCCTGACCTGAAGATATTAGGAAGTTTCTTTGCTCTAAATGGAAGTTGTGTTTCGGTGGTGCTCTGTGCTGCTTGTGCCCGGGTTTATGTGTCTTTTCCACTGT
The DNA here is from genome assembly GCA_036346955.1 of Dipus sagitta. Lineage (NCBI taxonomy): Eukaryota > Metazoa > Chordata > Mammalia > Rodentia > Dipodidae > Dipus > Dipus sagitta. The sequence goes on along the minus strand of CM070774.1, from coordinate 65,879,779 downwards.
TCTGAGTGGACCGGGGCCCAGTCAATGGGATTCATTGCGAATACAGGGTAAAGGAATCGAGGAGGGGTCTTTACCCCTGGGAATGTGAAGCATATGGTGTAGAGACAAAATAAGCACGAGTTTATCTCCCTGCCCCTGGCTCGTTGACTTATGTATGTTGCAGATTTTAAGCTGCTGTTGCTGTCTTTCTAAGCAGTACTATATGAGCTTTTATGAAACATGCATGGGAAACACAAAAATGTTAGTAGGTTTTGTTCAGCAAAGGATTTCATCTCCATTGTACGGGTTGATCATACAATTTATGGCCTCTCTGTCTCTTTTTCCTCCCCTAGGGATTCCCGACAAGGAGAATGTGAGTAGCTACTCTCTCTGCCTAGTTTTAAAAACTGCCACAAGGTAAAAAAATAATAATAATAATATTAATCATGGTGACCCTATCAGCAAAGAAAGCTCTCCTTCCACAGTCAACAGAGCAATAAATATTTTTCTAATCTAACTGTGGCATCTATGGTGAGTCACTTCAAATATCAAGGGGAGAAGGGTGACTGCTCTGACATGATTGTCACATGTTTCTGATATTTAGTCCAAACAAAGGCTATTCTAGGGGCAGACCATACAATCGCTGTTTTCTTTCTCCCAGAATGCTACACATTAGTAGAACAAATCATTAGTTTAATAGCATGACAGAAACCGGTTGCTTTTCCTTAGTGGGAATACGAACTATGAAAGCCAGGGGTCAGCTGATGAATTTGCCTAATTATATCCAAATGCACTAAAGTCAACATTTCTCTCTGGAAACAGAAAATGCCTAATCGCTATAATTATTTTGGGACGGGGGGGGGGCAGATAAGAAAGCTTAAGACACAGCTTCCACTAGCACTGTCCCGCATGCGTGCTAAGGGGTGTGGGAGCTCAGGGGCATATCTTGTGTGTAGCAATGATGCTATCAACTCTTTTAACCACACTGTAGACTTAGCAGCGTGGAAGGTTAGTGGTGGGAATGTGTAGGAATTAATCTGTAGTGGTATTTGGTTGGCACTCAACTGTATCTCCTTGTAACTGTATTCTCAATTGCTATATCTGACTTATAATGTTACAGAATTGTCGCCCTCTCCTTTCTCTGTTTGCAACCCTGTGACTGGGCAGACGAACTGTCTTAATGAAACTCAGAGTATGTTTTCTAACCCTTTTCAGAGTCTAGCTCTAACACTCTGTAGGTCATCCTGTTTCCATAATCCTGGCTTTAAAGAGCTGGCTTGGAATTCTGGCTCGCTGCTTTAACACGACAAGTAGGGGTTCCCATCCTTGGCCATGCCCCTTTAATTGCCGCCCCAAAATTTTACTTCATTTGGTTCAGCAAAGTGTTGCAGATCCCAGCTGTGGGGCCTTGCACGAGTACTTGATTTGTCTAAATATCCTTGTCTCCTCTTTAGAATGTGCATGTTCGTCATGATTACCTTAAGAGGCCATTATGAATATTGAATGAGACAATTTATGGAAAAGCATAGAGTGAGAACAATAGAGCTCAGAAATGGTAGGATTATTATTGTAATTAGCATTTTTCTCAAGCCCAGTATCATTTTCTAGCTATCTTTTCATCTCTGAAAAGTGTTCTACCCTTTACAAAGCAACTGTCCGTTTGCCTTTTCTGGCTCTCTTTAAAATACTTTTCTGCAGTGAACCTTGCCAATGATCTTAAAAAAAAAAAAAAAAAAAAAAAAACTAACTTCTGTTTTGAGATAGGCTCTCACTATCGAGAACCAGCTCATAAAATATTATAAAGTGACAGGGTTTGAGAGTCTACAGCTGTAAACTGATCCTGCCACCAGCTTGGATGCAGAGACCCCAAAACATTCATGCTCTACCAAACAGCACGCAGATCACTAGCTAAATCAAGATGATAAAATGGCCTTGAACTTCCTCATCAAGGGACTGCCAGTGGTGTGGAACACACACAGAATGTCCAAGCCCTAGGAGGGCTAAAATGTCCTAAGCTTCAAAAGGAAGTTCTGTCATTCTTGGGCACTTGGTGACCTTTAGGGTGGGTTCCCTGCAGTGGGGACATCAGGCCCAAGGCTCTAAGGAGAAGACCTAACAGCTGTCATCATGTGCTCTCTTCCCATCGAAATAGCAGTTTGAAGTTTGTAGCACACCACATACAATGTGCTTTGAGCACCATGTTGCTCTAAAAGATCTGGGGGACTGGGCAGGCAGACTCCCACTATTAGTAGGAGAATATGCTGATTTTTGTTTGTTTGGGTTATTTTGGGTCACATTCTCTAGCAAACTAAAAGCATGCTTGTTCTCTCTAGCAAATAGAGTAGATGTAATGATACCACATGCTGTTTGGAAAGATCTCCAAGGCCATCAGTCACACAAAGCAAATGAGATGAAAGACATTCAAGAGTACAGTTGAAGTTCTAGAAAGATAAAAAGAGGCCTAAGAGCCTTAAAGTGGTACTAATTGAAATTTTGTTCCTTTAAAGGGACAAGTTGGGATATGATGAGTTCTTTTATCCTTTATCTTCTTAAACTACATTCTGGGCATGATTGTTTTCTCTTATGTTCCTCAATAACAATAATCTGACTGTGGACCTGAATGAACACGCATAGATTATTGGCTCAGTGTCTAAGCAGCTTCTCTGTGGACAGACTCTGTCCTCCATCCTAGCTTCTACTTGAAATTTTGTTAATCACTGTGTTTAAGTTTTAATCAAATAAGAGGATATCAGTATGTTGTATTTTGAACTACCCTGCAAACTGTGCTTTATTTCTGGACCAAGCCTTTACCTGGCATAAAAAGAACTTTCTTTTCATAAATCGTACTTTTTTGTACAAACCAAATGGCTGGCATTTACTTGCTGGGTTATTTTATCTATTACGTACTATAGCTGATAAGGACATCATTTGATGTTGGATGGACACAGGACACTGCTGTGCACAAAATGATGGAGAAAATTATTAGAATAATGATTATGGGGCCAGCAATGTGAGTGGACTGCTGTTGGTGAAGCTGCGATGGTTTGGGGTTGTTGGCTTTATTAAGCAGTTCTCTTTGATCTGCAAATTATGTTTTTCTCCTCTTCCTCGTACTCCAAACCTGGCTGGCTGTGTTTAAAACTTCAGTTAAAACCCCAGTTGCAAGCTGGGCGTGGTGGCGTATGCTTTTAATCCCAGCAATTGGGAGGCAGAGGTAGGAGGATTGCCAAGAGTTCGAGGCCACCCTGAGACTGCATAGTGAATTCCAGGTCAGCCTGGACCAGAGTGAGACCCTACCTCAAAAAACAAAAACAAGGGCTAGAGAGATGGCTTAGAGGTTAAGGCATTTGCCTGCAAAGCCAAAGGATCCAGGTTTGATTCTTCAGGGCCCACGTAAGCCAGATGCACAAGGAGGTGCATGCATCTGGAGATCGGTTACAGTGGCTGAAAGCCCCGGCATGCCCATTCTCTCTCTCTCTCTCTCTCTCTCCCTCTTTCTCTGTATCAAATAAATAAATAAATAAAATATTTTTAAAAGGGCTGGAGAGATGGCTTAGTGGTTAAGCGCTTGCCTGTGAAGCCTAAGGACCCCGGTTCGAGGCTCGATTCCCTAGGACCCATGTTAGCCAGATGCACAAGGGGGCGCATGTGTCTGGAGTTCGTTTGCAGTGGCTGGAGGCCCTGGCGTACCCATTCTCTCTCTCTCTCCCTCTCCCTCTTCCTCTCTCTGTCTGTCACTCTCAAATCAATAAAAATAAATAAACAAAAAATTTTTAAAAAAATTTAAAAAAACATGAGCCGGGCGTGGTGGCGCACGCCTTTAATCCCAGCACTCGGGAGGCAGAGGTAGGAGGATCACCGAGAGTTCGAGGCCACCCTGAGACTACATAGTTAATTCCAGGTCAGCCTGGACCCAGAGTGAGACACTACCTCGAAAAACCAAAAAAAAAAAAAAAAAAAAAAAAAAAAAAAAAAAAAAAAAAAATTTAAAAAAACAAAAACAAAAACAAAAAAACCAGCCAGTTACAGGCTTTAAGAGAACAAGCCTTCCTGTGATTTGCTTGCTACTCGAGTAGATTTTGTTGCTTGTTTGGCTCCATCCATAAGACAGGCAACCTCTGTGAGGCTGTGTTGTTTTTAAAGGCTATGCTTCTTCAGAAAGGAAGGAGCCAGACTGAGGGGCTGTTACCAAATAATCTCATTTCCCAGTTGACCAGCATCTTGTTTCTAAAAGGACCACCTGAAGTCCTCGCCCCCTCAGCAGTTACAGAGCTGAGGGTGAGATGATGTGATGAGCTTCTTGCTAAATGCAGCATGCTTTCCCAGGAGGAAGCAGGATCCTTCCAGAGCACCAAGGAAATTCCTGAGAAGTGGGAGATCTGAGAGCGGGGAGGGACAAGCAAGCCTGAGGTCCCACCCTAGTGCCTGGTGGGTCTCATTGTGAGTAGATTTCTTTAAACAGGAGTTTCTCAAGCTTTTAGACATCACGAGTCATATAAATGGAGAGTGAGTCTTGGAACTTACTAGAAAGGTATAAGGTTTTTAATTATAGCTCCTAAAGAGATAATTTCCACAGTTTGTGAACAATCACATTAAGGACAATGCAATCAAATCATGAGCAAGGAACTGTTAGGATGAAAAGGAATGTTTACAGAATTTGGTAACAGTTCTGTCTCTTTATTGTTGGTAGTTTTGAAGATTCAAGACAATTTAAAATGAACTCCACCTATTACCAGACACCTCCTTGTTTTACCACTACAGACTGGCTATGACCATACATACAGTTCTGGGCCTGATAAAGAGAAAGGAAACTGCCAATCCTTGTACGAACTTTGAACGTAACACAGATAGCCAATTAAAACCAGGAGAATCCTCCAAACTTCGGTGTTAGAGCACACACTGAACTCGAACCAACATTTTTGTGTGGAACACACTTAAGATCCTATCTTTAAAAGGGCTGTGACAGGTCCAGAGCTGTACAGACATCCTGGCCTGGGTCCCACGTTTATCCTTTGGAGCTGTTCTCTGTCTGAGGATACCAGCAGTTTAACCAGCACCTTAACTACCACCATGGCCATCGTGAAATGCACGGGTAACTGACACAGGGTGCTGAGGTCACCTGATAGAACAAAACAACAAAACGCTAGCCTTAGAAAATCCAGAGCCTGCTTGTTCTCATTTTGAAGGACATAGTGCTTATCACCAGAGTGAAGGTTAGATTTAGTTGGGCTGCTGCCAGGTCAGGTGACTTGAATGGTGTGTAAATACTCGTTTCTTGAGCTGGCCTATTAGGACATATAGCTCAGCGAGCCAAGACTACCGTGCCCCACCTCCTGGAAAACACCAGTGACTTAATGTCCAACGTGCCAAGGACGACCTGGGCTCTCCAGTTTCTGAAGAAATGTTTGTTTTTGTATTTGTGAGTTATGCACTGTATGGGTGGAATGTCCTTGCCGAAGTTCTTTCTGCATTTCTTCCATGTCTTCCTTGGCTCTGTCATAAAAGCTGACCACCCTCTGCTCCTCTCTCTGGTTTCTGCAGTGGTATGGTGGTTGAATTCTTAAGGTGATATGTAGTTGCCGTTCATCTAATAGTAAAGAGCAGCTGTAGGTATACCTTAAAAAAAAAGAAAAGAAAAAGAAACGGATCCTTCATCAGTTAGACCAGTCTGGTGCATGTGAGCGTTCTCCACACTGAGCTCGGGACCTGCTTGCTGTGAGTTTGCGGGGTGAAAGGACATGGAATGGGGTGTATTGGGTGGTGCTTCATTGTAACGTTTTACAGTTATTTTTATACTGTTACGCTTACACTTGATGATTGCTTGTAATGGTTCTAGATTTTGTTTCTTCACATATTTTAAAATGTCTTTTATGGCACAGATTTTACACATCACTGTTGCACTGTTAGCTATCTATGCTTGCAACCGAGCTATGCCATCAAGCCCTGTCTTGAGCATGTTCTCACTGAGTAGAATTTGACTGGGCAAGAGCACTGAGAAGCTGGTTATTGTAACTGTGGTGGGCAAAAGTCCAAAAGGCACAAACTTCTCCCATCTCTGTAGCCAGTAGCTTCTCCTGGCTCTCATGCTAACAATGAACTGTCTTGAGAGGAGAAGCAAAGGCGAAGAACATGGTAACATGTTAATGCAATGAACTACCCTGCTGGTTCCAAAGTCGTCATAGTGTCTTACTGACCTCAAAAATACTTTCCCTGTCCTAGAAGCATTTGTCCATCGCCCATTACCTTGGGCACCTAGAGCGCAATGCCAACAGAGAACAGAACAGCCAGCGTCATCTCACTTTGAGATATTTGAGTTTTTAATCATTTCTACTTTGAGAAATGGGGAACAAATTGTTTGCAAATATGTCTCATGGTTAGGAGAGAAAATTGTAGTGTTCTTGCGTTGGATAAATTAATCTAGTGCTGGTATGTCATTTAAGGTTTTGGATTCTGTTTTTCAATAACAATTCTGTGTCAAGCAGGCTTTCCTGAGACCTCAGATTGAATGTTTTGTATCATTGTATCATTCTTTTACCTTTAAGTGAAATTGCACTCAACGTAGATAATAGGCTGATAAATATTCATATGCACACACATATACTATATGCAAATATATACCTATGGATTCAAGTGTGCATAAATACATGTAACTATATTCTTTAAAGTTTCCAGAAGACGATCAGGTCACCTTTAGTAATAAGTTTTTTTTTCTTTTTTATTGTTTATTTTTATTTATTTGAGAGCAACAGACAGAGAAAGAGGCAGAGAGAGAGAGAGAGAGAGAGAGGGAGGGAGAGAATGGGCGTGCCAGGGCCTCCAGCCACTGTAAACGAACTCCAGACGCGTGCGCCCCCTTGTGCATCTGGCTAACGTGGGTCCTGGGGAATCGAGCCTCGAACCGGGGTCCTTAGGCTTCACAGGCAAGCGCTTAACCACTAAGCCATCTCTCCAGCCCTAATATGGTTTTTATAAACATTTAAATTCTCTTCACTTCAATGTAGTTTTATTTTCTGTTTTCCTTTGAAGAATGACTCAGAAATACCCACAGAATGTGTCATCTTCTTCCTTGAAAACCTTTAATTTAGTAAATACTTGTTGATCAATCCCAGGTCCTAAACGAGGCCGTGGACAATAAATAAACATGGTACTTCCAGTCATGTAGGGCAGTCCAGGATGAGGTAGATAACTACTGAGCAATAGATACAATAGAATATGGTGGGTGCCTATAAGGCCTCAGAGCGTGGCCTTAGGAAGTGGCCTAGGAGCTCTTCAGCCTGGAGATAGAGCCCCATCTGTGCCAGTTCCTAAGCACATGACTCTTGTTTCTTCATCTATAGAATAGTCGTCCATGGCTCAGGGGGTTTCTAAGAGCATTAAAGAGACACTGCTGCCCTGTGCTGGCCCAGGGTATCTGCTTTGTGGGGACACACGCATGCACGCTTGGAGGGTTAGGTGGGGTGTCTTAGGAGGAAAGGAGAGGGTTAGAGCAGCCTTGTGGAAAAGGAAGTACCTGTGTGGATGGGTGCTTGATAGAAACTGGGTGGTGCCCAGATGGAAGGGATCATCTGGGCTGAGGGCATTTCATGGAGAAAGGAACTGAGTATCAGAACTTTCTCTATGAGGTTAATTTCTTCAGATCTAAAATGAAAAAAAAAAAAAGCAACTTTGTTTTGGGCGCTCAACTTTCTAAGGATCCCTTTCAAAGTTATGAAAACCTAGCTTCCAATGTATGTATGTTTGAAGGTCTAAACCACTTTTTCTCCCGCACCTCAACTTTATTGAATTTGTATCTAGACGGGGAGTTACCTTGAATTTTTCCTGATTTGTCCTCCCTCAAACGTGCCTCCCATTAGGAATGACAGGAGTAGATTGCTGATGTCCTTGAAGCCTGTTGTTCACTCTGACCTCCAGCTCCTTCTCTGTTATAATTGCCCAGCCAGTGCTCCCTCGTTTCTGTTTGTCTTTGTTTCCCCCATCTTTTGAGTGAATTATTTTGCAACGATTCTATCAAATTTTGCACTCTTTTTCCTTTTCTACTCATCAAGGTCGTTTTAAATTTCAATCCCGTTTCCCTAACTGTCAGCCGTCCCCCACCCAAATGGGCATCATTGTTAAATTTGATAAGAATGCCTTTGATTCTATAACCAAAGCATTAATAAGCACGTTAACTCTAGCAGCATTCAACTGAGGACCTAACCCTGTAGAATTCAATTTGTTTGTGCTAATTAATTTGCATACATTATAAAATTACCCTATCCAGACATGAAAAAGGAACTTAGCAAACAAGAGCTAATTCATTAAATTCACTTTCTGACATGGTTTTCATTCAATTGTAATTTCAGGGAAAAGGGAGACAAAAACCTTCTCTCTCAGAAGCAATGAGTATGGTTGTGTTCAGTTCTCACACACTGTGCTAACCCATGTCTCCAGAAGCACATACTCTTCAGTTTATGACCTTGGCACCTCACAACCAAGGACACTGAGCGAGCATGAGCTTCAGTTTCCTTGTAGATGAAGTGATGATGGCCCCCAACCTACCCCAAGGAAACAACTAATGAAGGGGAAATTCTAAAAGTCGGTCATGCTGTCAAATATAAGACATTCCATTAGGCTTCCCCAGAGTCTGACTGATCAAGATCACATGCGTGTTGGTATAGTCTCGATCCCGGGACATTTCTCTAGCCTGGGGACATCACTGAGGGTGACCTGTGGGTCTGGTTATAGGGAACTTTGCCCTGGAAAGCCTGGCTGAAGTCCCCTGGCCTCCTGTTAGGAGTTGGTCCAGTTCTAGGGAGACTTCGGGGTCGTAAATGGCAAGTCATTTTTCTTAATGCCCTCATCACTTGGCTCAGACAGGAGAAGGGAAAAAAAAAATTCCCAAGTCACACCAAGTGCTGTAATTTGATAGCCCGATCCCAAACAAAGTAAGGAAGCCACACCCAAACCTTCCCTCCAAGTTAACCACAAAGATGGACCAGAATAGAGAGGGAGAGCCGGAACTTTAAGAAAATCCGGAGAAGCCGTGTTTGGGGCCAGCGGAGAATCATGGATGCTATCACAGCACTTCCCCCCGGACCTTCTAGTTTTAGGGTATGTGAATCTTTAAAATATTGTTTTTAACTAATTCCCCTTTTATGAGGCAAGGCTTTTTTTTTTTTTTTTTTTTTTTTTGGCAAGTACCATTTTTGAGTAAGAGAATTTGTAACATAAATGAAAAACACTTCTACCATTCAGTAAGATGCTCTTTTAGATGACTGAAAGGTGGTAGGCCCCCTTCCCTCCTCCCCAGCTTTATATTTTCTATGCATTTTCTTCCTTTTTCTCTTTAGTGTCTGCTGTATTCAGAAAAACACGTGGGCTCCCTCTGGTGGTCATTCCAGTGTTTCTTGCCGCCTAAACGATGTTTGAGTTACATGGCACATGATATTTGAATGAAAATAGAAATCCTAAGAGTAATTGTAGCTTTCTCTTATGAAAATCTTGGAACTTTGGAACCCCAAATTAACCCAAATCGCCACTTAATCCATCCATTCAGATGCAGTCTTCATTCTAACATGCTCTTGACGTTGGGCTTCCCCAAATGTGGAGCAGTCTGGCCTGTGAGTCCATAGAGAGATGTGGACTTGCAATCCCTCAAGTCCACAAGCATTCCCCTGGAGTGAGGCTGTTAGCAAGCTCTTACGGAGAGCTCAGCTCTCTTTCATAGGCATTGTGAGAAATAATTTGTTACTATTTTAAAAATGTGAACCAGCCCTTTAATACTGGCAGTTATTTCTTTTCTTCCCTTTTATATCACATACCTACTCTATTTGATTTTGCCTTGATGTGACTTTATTCTAGGCCAGATGACTCTATCATCACCTCTATGTAAAGTTAACATGCAGGTTGAATGATAAAGGCCCAAACATAGCACTATCTTCCATGAATTAGAAGATAAGTTTTCATTCATTTTAGCTGTCCAGATACTACCAGTCCAGGATTAATATTGAAACCTCAGAATATAATGTATTTTCTGGTTGAAAGTCTCTTTCAGATTACCCTCTTATACTTAGCCTATTCAAAAATATGTATGCAAATATAAATCTTAGCATTTAAAAAATTTCTGATGGCCACAAATTTTTATTATAGTTCTTCGTTTTATTTGAGTGATGTTCATTAGTAGCTGTATGTAACTACCAAAGCACAATAAATGCTTTATTAGTAACATTAAATGTTAAAATAAATTGTTGTTGGAAATGCCTTCCCGTTGGGTGCTTATTAAAAAATGACTTAGGAACTCAGCATGCTGGTGTATGTCTCTAGCCCTAGCACTTGGGAAATGGAGGCAGGAGTTTATGACCTTCTTTGGTTACATTGCAAGTTTGAGGCCACCCTGGGCTACATGAGATGCTGCCTCAAAAAAAAAAAAAAAAAGTAGCAAGATGAAATGGGAAGTTTGACATAAATTCCTTTCTCCTTCTTGTTTTTTAAAGTAGGTAAGCCCTGAGGAAACTCATTAATATAAATAAGCAGATGGGAATGGAAATATTGTAAATAGTGTTTCTAAGTTCTTTGGTTCCTGGGACAGTAGCATAGTGCCTCATGGATATCTGGGAAGAGGAGGGTGTATTGCATCGGGGGTGGCGGAGTATTGCATTGTGGCTGGTTTCGGAAGAAGTCCTTAGGATGTTTTGTTGATGGCTGGACTATGAGGTGAAGAGAAGCCTTCAGAATGATGTCAAAGTTTGGGCTTGAACACATGGAAGGGTGTAGTTACCATAGACTACAGAAAAGAAAGCTGAAGTCGGGTGTGGTGGCGCATGCCTTTAATCCCAGCACTCGGGAGGCAGAGGTAGGAGGATGGCCGTGAGTTCAAGGCCACCCTGAGACTACAGAGTGAATTCCAGGTTAGCTGGGCTAGAATGAAACCCTACCTTAAAAAAACAAACAAACAAACAAAAAAGGAAAGCTGAGGTGAGGGTGGGTTCAAGGTTGCTGTACTAGGCAGTATCCTTAGATTAAGTATGATTAGACAGTTTTTGGGCTGTGCTCATGTCCAATCAATAGCTAATGATAAATGCTTGATTGGGAAAGGATAGTTAAGATTGATGTTGGGAGCTTTGTACTGAGTAGCACTTGTCCGGGCATGAATGAAATTAAATATATCGCAAACAAATAATGACACACAAATCAGCAAGAATTTTATGAGGCTCATTTCAGCTCTCTATTATATTTTTTAGATTTTAAGAGAATTTATCTTTGCAAGGGAACTGTGTACAACCGCAGGTGTTACCTTTTGCATGGAGAAAAGGTTGATTTATGGACTATTTCAAGTGCAAATAATAAATGAACCAGGCTAACAAAGCATTACTTAATAGACATCCTCAGGGACCTAATTTAATGAATAGGTAGAGGAATGTTATTTGTAACTTAGCCCACAAATTATTTCTATGTGAATTGGTGATATTAAATGGCCATGGCCTGCTTGAAACAATTTATTTTCTTAATTAGTTTAATCATTCTCTTTACAGTTTCTAACACTACTACATGGGCTAATAACCAATTTTTTCTTGAATAAATTAATTTTTCTAGCCTACTCACAAATTTCCAATTAATAAAGTTTGAAGGAGTGAGGTAATGCTATAATAGAAAGAAAATGGCCATATTTTATTTCATCCTTTTAAAACCAAGTAACATTTATTAAGTGCCTACTATGCATTATGTAATACAAAGTGCAACAAAATAAACTTTTGATGTCAGAGAACAAATAACCTAATGGAAAAGCAAGATTAGTGGGTGGATAATTATACTCTGGTGGTTATGGCAAAGATATGAAGTAAGTACCAAAATACCGAAATATACACCATAAGAGCCACATATGGTTTATAGGCCCAGGTTATCTGAGGAAATATATTTTATTATTCAGCCGGGCGTGGTGGCGCATGCCTTTAATCCCAGCACTTGGGAGGCAGAGGTAGGAGGATCGCCATGAGTTTGAGGCCACCCTGAGACTACACAGTGAATTCCAGGTTAGCCTGAGCTAGAGTGAGACCCTACCTCAAAAAAAAAAAAAAGAATTATTATTCGTTCTCAACCTTTTCTGCATGACAAAATCACAGTTACTAAATTTACTACTGTCTAACTCCAGACCTTGAAGCTGCAGGGGGCAGAAGCCCATAGCAAACCACCTCACAAGCAAAAAAGGAATTTGGAACTAACATCCTGCGTCCCTTTGTAAGCCTACTAAAATATGGCCACCAATAGTTCTAGACTCTTCCCCAGCAAGCTACTATGGGGAAACCTTGGGCAAGCACTCTGTGTACGTGTGGTGGGTGTATAATAATGTTGGTCAGGTGACCCCTCCAGCCCAGCTCTGAGCCATCGTGGTTGAGACAGGGCTGTGGGCTCAGCTCTGAAAGTGGAGGAGGAAGAACACGGAAAGAGTGGCCGCTTCACCCTGGCTGTGCACATCCAGCTGACGACTAAAAATCCAGTCCTCTTTGTCCCGTGCGCTCAGAACATCATAATGCAATCAATATCTCATCTGGGGTTAGTCTTCATCCCCAGCTTGGAAGGAAGTCGGACAGAAGCACTTAGGAAAATAATGTTGACATCACATTTTGCAATAGCGTTGATTGCAATAAGCTTTGTGTTTTAGAAAGTCCGTGCCTTCTGTACAATCAGAATCATGATTTCCTTTTCACTGTCTTCATGACACGTGGGATGTAGAGACGAACGAGATTTGATCTTCTTGAGTCTTTTGAGTTCCTTGGATGCCTGAGCTGAAACAGCCGATGACATAAGCCATCCTATTTTTTTTTCTAGAACATGATAAGAATCCTTCTTTATAATCTATTCACTTTTAAGTAAAGTCTGTGAGCCAAATGTACATTCAGATGAGTCACTGAAGTTTATAGTGTGTGCCTAAAGAAAATATTTCTGCCAAAAACCTAAAGTCTAGCATGACAGTGGGTTTTAAATATCATGGTTATCTTTCTCTTCAGCCATAAATATGGCTGTATAAATATGTCTACTTATGTTGAATATTTGGAAACATAAAAGTATTTTTAAGACTCCCATACATGCTACAACCCAGATCTCTGTATGTTTATGGTTCATACATACAAATGTAGATACATAGTAACAAAAATTTAGTTCCTATCTTTTACAATTTATATATTTTTTTAATTTGTTTTTTGAGGTAGGATCTCGCTCTAGCCCAGACTGGTGTGGAATTCACTATGTAGTCTCAGGGATGGCCTTGAACTCATGGCAATCCTTTTAGCTCTGCCTCCTGAGTGCTGGGATTAAATGTATGTACCACCACACCCAGCTCAATTTACATTTTTTAAAAAAGTCTTTTTAAAAGGTAGTTAATATTAGCTCAAACTTATTGAAGAAGGAATTTCCTCTAATTTTTTTTTTGCACAATTATCTGTCTCTTGCCAATGTTATCTTTCACAGAATCCCCTTCCCATTTCTAGAGTTATTTTTGGTTACTTTGCTATTGTTCTTCCTTCATTCCTGGTGTTTTTAGTTTCTCTCTGGTATCATTTCCCTTCTGTCTGAAGAACTTCCTTGGTAAGGCAGGTGTGCTGGCCACAGACTCTCCTGAGCTTTCCTTCATCCGAGAGCGTCTACTTTATGTCATTCCAAAGGGACATTTCTACAGAGAGTTATAGAGTGGCCGGCTTTTCCTTTCAGCATTTTACATAAGCCAATATCAATGCATTGTCATTGGCTGAAGGCCATAGCTTATCCAAATCTCCTGTATTTTACCCTAATGCCCTTTTGCCTTTCCAGGGCAGCGTGTAAGATATCATATTACATTTAGCCATCATTTTATATATTCCCTTATCCAGTACTATATTAACCCATTCTGTCAAAGAATCTTTAGTTCCTTTTTAAAATTTCTACTTACTTGTTTATTTATTTATGAGAGGAGAGAGAGAGAGAGAATGGGCACACCAGGGCCTCTAGCCATTGCAAATGAACTCCAGATGCATGTGCCACCTTTGCATCTGGCTTATATAGTTACTGGGGAATTGAAACTGGGTCCTTAGGAACAGGAAAGCACCTTAGCCACTAAGCCATCTCTCCAGAACATCTGTAGTTCCTTTTATTGCAAGATGCTATGAGAAACCAAGATCTGGGTGCTAGTTTTTTGTTGTTGTTGTTGTTGTTGCTGCTGCTGCTGGCTGACAGAGGGAGGCAATACGTGTGTGTGTGTGTGTGGTCACTTGTATGTTTGCACATATCTTAAATACAGTTAAGTGTCACCTAATGATGTGGTCACATTCTGAGAAATGCATTGGCACATGCTTTGTCACTGGGCAGATATCATAGATTGTACTTACACAGAGAGGACTGTGATGTCACTAGATGATATAATCTTCTAGGACCACCACTGCGTATGTCATCTGCTGTTGAATAAAGCATCATTATATGACTTAGAACTATATTTGTATATAGACTCATCTGCATTTATATTTAGCTAAGCATGAGTTTATGCTGATTGCTCTAACTCACTCTAATCCATCACTACGTAGAACATTCCAGCCTTTCCCTCTGGTTCTTGTTTGTAACTGTTCATTCTAACAGTGAGAAATTTGTTTCACATGACCCTCCATCTGCTTATTCAATTGTCTAATTCTAACGTGTCTCCATGGTGGCTTCACAGTTGCTGGCCTCTAGTCTTGTAGGGACCAACAGTTATTGACTAGAATACTTGATAGTCAGATTATCTTTTCACAGTCTATATTCCATCCTCAGATTTCCTATGATCTTAAATTTAAAAATTTACAAATGTTGTCAAGTAGGTCATTTGCTATCTTCTTTGCTAAGATGTCTTTTGTTGGTTTTAAATTTTATTATTTTCCTATTATTTTCAATTTTTTCTTATATATTTCAGGTATAAGTTCCTTACTAGATATGTTTTTCAGTCCAGTCATTGGTTTATTTTTCTCTTAATGATGTCCTTCACAGAGAATTTTTAAATATCAATAAAGCCCAACATCAACTTTTTTCTTTTGTGATCTAATAACTTATCAGCAATTCAAAGGTCACTTGGATTTTCTCCTACATTTTCCACTAGAAACGTCATAGTTTGGTGTTTTACATTTATTTCTGTGATGAATATCAGTATCGAGGTAGAAGTTTTTGTGTGCGTGCACGCTTGCATGCATGTATGAAATATAAAGTTTGTATTTAGATTCATTTTTTGGCATTTGGGCATCCAATTTTTTCCGCAGCTCCATTTCTTGAAAAGAGTGCAGCACTTACTCCATTGAATTGTCTTTGCTCCCCTGTGAAGGACCAGAAGACTATAATTAGGTGGGTCTCCTTCTGCGCTCTTCTGTTTCATTGACGTGCATGTCTATTCTTTCACCAATGTCTTTGCTGTCTAAATTGCTGTAGCTTTATTATAAGCAATGAGTTGGGTAGTGTGAGTCCTCACACTTCACTTTTCTGTGTTGTGTTGGCTGTTGTAGGTCATTTGCCTTCCCACACTGTAGAATCAGTATCTACAAAATAGCTTTCTGGGATTTAAACTGGGATTTCTTGGATCTATAGCTTAAGCTGCAGTGTATCAGAGACCTCAAAAGTATTATCTATTTTACTAGATATCCAAAACTTCTAGTCATATGTTTTTAAAACCTCTTAGCTCAAATTCTAAATGACTAACTCCTTTATTCCTTTCTAATGTCAAAACTGAAGGGCACAGTCACATTTTTACTAAAGGAGATGACATTTTTGCTCTTTTCCTTTTTCCAGTCGACCCCTACCTTTGCCTGGCCTTTATTACCCCAACAACTCAAATCAACCTCACTGGGCCAGGTAGTAATCTTGGAATAGGACAAACAGGATCCTCCATCCTGGATTTTAAAACCTGGCAATAAACAAGTCCTTTGCAAACAAATAATTGTAACTTTTGTATACCAATAACAGATAATGTGAATTTCCAAGGGAAATACAGACTACTCCAAAACAGCACTTCCCAGTAGAAATATAATTCATGGGGCTGGAGATATGGCTCAGTGGTTAAAGGCGTTTGCTTGCAATACCTAGTGGCCTAGGTTTGATTCTCCAGTTCCCACAGAAAGCCAGATGCACAAAGTAGCACATGTGTCTGGAGTTTCTTTGCAGTGGCAGGAGGCCCTGGCCCACTTGTACTCTATAGTAAAAGAAACGTTCTTTAAAACTTCAAAAAAATATGATTTATGTCACGTATATAATTTAAAAACTGCTAGCAACCACATTTTTTTAAAGTACAGAGAGGAAATTCAAATTAGTAACATGCTTTATTTAACTCAGTATACCCACAATGGTCTCCTTTTTGCATGTCACCAGTATAAAACAATCACTTGCGTGCTTCCCCTTATTTTTCTTGTTCTTCATCTTCAAATACTGGTGTGCATTGCATATCTCACGTCAGACTCACCACATTTCAAAGGTTCAGTGATCACATCTGACCAGTGACTACAGTATTGGGCATTGCGGCTCCAGGATCATGTTATGGAGGACCTGGGAGGTCTTTCGGAGCCAGCAGGTTTTGCTAAGACTTGAATGATGACTATGTTTAAAAAAAAGAGGGAGGGGCTGGGAGAGGGGCTGGAGGAGTGGCTTAATGGTTAAGGCATTTGCCTGCAAAGCCAAAGGACCCAGGTTTGATTCCTCAGGACTCACATAAGCCAGATGCACAAGGGGGGCACACGCGTCTGGAGTTCATTTGCAGTGTCTGGAGGCCCTGGTGCGCCCATTCTCTTAATCTGTCTCCCTCTTTCTCTGTCCAATAAGTAAATAAAAATAAAATATTTTTTTTAAAAAAGGAGCGGAGAAGGATGCATATTTTTAGGCAGAGGAAACAGGTGGGAAGCAACCTCCAAAACAGAAAGGTTTGGTATATTTGAGGGACTTAGTGACATTTTGAGCAGCTGGAACAAAGGATGGAGGGGTGGAAGACGAGGTGGAAGAGGCAGGCAGTGTGGGATTATGAAAACCTTTAAAACAGCGCGAAAGATGAGGTGCCCCTGATGATTTTAAATAGAAAATGGGTGCAAGCAGATTGGCTCATTTTTGAAATCACCCCTATTATGCAGGAATGTTGGGTATGGCATTTTTCCTTAGAAAAACAGGCAGGGGCAGGAGAGAGGATTCAATGGTTAAAGACACTTGCAAAGTCTAGTGGCCCGGGTTCAATTCCCCACTACCCATGTAAAGCCAGATGCACAAAGTGGTGCATGCATCTGGAGTTCCCTTGCAGTGGCAGGAGGCCCTGGCACGTCCATATGCTCTCTCTCTCTCTCTCTCTTTCAAATATTTATTTTTAAAAAAAGAAAGACAAGACTGGAGAGATGGCGTAGTGGTTTTGAAATGAGAACATTTAATACCAGGATTAAGTCACACGGAACGGTTTCCCCTCACCCCTAGAGGAAATGTGGGCATCCGAGCAGGCTCCCGACCGTCACTTCCAGTTCCTGCCGCAGCGTTCGCCCGCTGCCACTGCGCCTGCCCGAGGCAACCTCACCGCGGCGGGGTCGGGGGGTGACCACTGCAACCCTTTCAGTTCTTAGTAATTCTTTGAGCTTTAAATAGTAAGACAACAGTGTATTAACAGTTCTGCCTTTATTTGACAGAGACGTGCTTTAAAATATGGCTTCCTCTTAAAAAAAAAAATGTTAAGGGCTAGAGAGATGGCTTAGCGGTTAAGCGCTTGCCTGTGAAGCCTAAGGACCCCGGTTCGAGGCTTGATTCTCCAGGACCCACGATAGCCAGATGCACAAGGGGGCGCACGCGTCTGGAGTTCGTTTGCAGTGGCTGGAGGCCCTGGCGCGCCCATTCTCTCTCTCTCTCTCTATCTGCCTCTTCCTCTCTCTGTCACTCTCAAATAAATAAATAAATAAACTGAACAAAAAAAAAATGTTAAGCTGCGCAAAGCAGAGATGAAGCCAGACAGAGGAAAAGATCCAGTACAGACAGACTCTAGTTAGCCCAGGGAGGTGTCCAGAGAGGCCTGCATCACACAGCAAGTTGGGACTCCCTTCCCACTTGGTTTTGTGGCTGCCTTGGGTAAGAGAGGCAGATGGGAGCGTGTCCCTGCTAGTCACCCAATTCTACAGAGCTTCACCCCAGTCCGGCTGAAAGCTGTCCTCAAGGGCCTGCGGCCATAAGCGCTTCTTTCTCAGGAGATGCTGTGAACATCGGTCCTGAGGGTGAGCAACACCCTCCTCTTCCTTCTAAACAACATCATGCCCACAGCCTAAGTTTCTAGTCACTTTAAAGAACACAATGACATTTGATTCATTCTCATTGGACTTGCAAATATTTCAAGTATTTCTAAAGCTTCTCAAATTATTTGGAATGAAAACAATGCAACCTTGGGGGAGAAATGCCAGCTTTCTGAAGTATGCTTACGTTCCTGGCGCTGATTTTATCTCCAGTAACAGGAACACTTTAAAACTTGGGGATTTTTTTTTTCCTATATACTGTAGAAAAAGAAAGAAAAATAGGAGGAAAGTAGCAATTTTTCAAAGTGTGCCATTGCATGACATGATTTTGGCCTTGAAAATTCTCAGATTGCGTATGTAATTGAATCTACCCTCTGCACTAGCGCAGTCTGTTGCAGCTAGCTTCGTGCTGCTGGCAGAAAGTACCTGACAAAAAGCAGTTTATGAAATGAAGGGGTTTAATTTGTCTTAAAGACTCGGGGGGAAGCTCCATGATGGCAGGGGACAACATGGCCAGCATCGAATGGAAAACAACAGCCCGAGAATATGGCAAACACCGGCAAGGGGAAGCTGGCTGTAACACCCATAAGCCTACTCCTAACAATACACTGCCTCCAGGAAGCTCCAAGTCCCAAATGGCCACCAGCTGGGAACCTAGCATTCAGAACATGTAAGTTTATGGGGGGCATCTGAATCAGATCACCACAGTCTGTCTGCCCCTGGTCCCCGTAAACTGATAACCATCCATGATGTGAAGTGCATTCAGTCCACCTTTAAAAGTCCCCATAGTTTTTATCAATCTCAGTGCTGTTCAAACATCCCCATAGTCCAAGGTCTTTTTAGAAACTTTTTATTTATTTATTTGTGTGTGTGTGTGTGAAGGAGAGAGAGAGAGATAATGGGCATGCCACAGCCTACAACCTCTGCAATTGAACTCCAGACATATGTGCCACCTTGTGCATCTGGCTGACATGGGATCTGGAGAGTCAAACATGGGTCTTTAGGCTTCACAGGTAAGCACCTTAACTGCTAAGCCATCTCTCCAGCCCTGAGGTCTTTTAACTGAGCCATAATGCCTCCCCCCCCACAAAAAAATCCCACAATAGCCCAGAATAAATAATCACACTGCAAAAGATGGCATTGGGCATAGCAAAGAAATATTGAACCAATAAAAAACTTAATCCAACAGGGAAAACTTCAGTTTCTGTAATTGCAACTCTGACAACTCTAACCAGTGACAAATCTCTAAGCTTGAGCATTCTAACCAGTGACAGGTCTCTGGAGTTCCAATTCCACCCCTCTATCTTGGCTGCTCATAGCCTAAGGCATACTCCATCCGGTACCAGCAACTCTCCTTGGCAGCCATCCCATAGTCCTGGCAATTCCACTGGATCTCCAATGCCACACACAGTTCATCCTTGTGGCTCCATTGGGCCTCCACACAGGTAATCCAATAAGTCTGCTTCACACTGACCATGGCCATTTCCAAAAAACAAAATGGGGCTGCAAATCTAATGACCCTCTCTTTCCTGCATTTGTTACACTCCATGGTGCAGCTGGGTTACCAATCTGTTAATCTGGGGGTGAGGGAGGGTCAGGAAGGGAATCAAAATGACTTCAGGACACTCCTTCAGCGTCCAGGCCACTCGCTTTCAAGAAAGTCTACATTCTTCCTGCCGTCCCAGTGCAGATCAGCAGGCCTAACCCCAATCTCTTGAAACAATTGCAGCTGAACTGAGCTATTGTCTTTAGCCCCAAGTTTTCATTTATTTCTGTATCATATCCATCTGCTCACATCAGCCCACTTCTATGCAATACAAGTGTGCACAAGTTCTCAGGACACAGGCAGGCAAATCACAGCAGGCCCCTCATAGAAACTGCTTCTAGACAAGTCCCTACAAAGTTCTTTCTCACCTTCATAAGTCAAACCTCATAGTCCATAGTTCTTACTACATTCAGGTCTTTCAACTCTGACCAGCATAATCCATCAAGGTGTACTTACAGCACTTCAAGGCATTTCTTAGGCCAACAGTTCAAATTCTTCCATATTCCTCCTGCAAATCAGTCCCAAAGGGCCAAAAGCCACACAGTCAGGTTTATAGCAGTAACGACCCCACTCTTGGTACCAATTTTACTATTATAATCAGCTTCATATTGCTGGCAGAAAGTACCCAAACAAAGCATCCTGTGTAAGAAAGGGGTTTATTTTGGCTTACAGACTTGAGGGAAAGCTCCATGATGGCTGGGGAAAACAATGGCATGAGCAGAGGCTGGACATCACCTCCTGGCCAACATCACCTCCTGGCCAACATCACCTCCTGGCCAACATCAGGTGGACAACAGCAGCAGGAGATTGTGCCAAACACTGGCAAGGGGAAGCTGGCTATAACACCCATATGCCCACCCCCAACAATACACTGCCTCTAGGAGGCTCCAAGTCCCACCAGCTGTGGACCTAGCATTCAGGACACATAAGTTTATGGGGGACACATGAATAAAACCACCACAAACCTGATGGATGAAAGGAAGGAAGGAAGGAAAGGAGGGAGGGAGGGAAGAAGGAAGGAAGGAAGGCCAGGTTTACAGAACCTGCCTGGTTTATGAGGCATTTTTGAAATATATTTGGTGTTTTATGTGGTACACTACTTTTCCGGCATGCTTTCATATTTTAAATAGTATGCTTTTAGTACTTTGATCATTTTTGTTTTGATGAGCTTTGTAAAGGCTTAAAACGTTTCTTGAAAACATTAATAGGCTTTTACTATTCCAGGAATTTTGCATAACATAGATCCAATGTACCACTGCTCTCGGGTTCCCATGTCCTTAAAGGTTATCAGGTTCATTTGTTTGTATGTTCTTGTGCTGTATTTGTACTGAGGTTGTGTTTATTGTACCTTTTGCTTACTAGATTGTTTGAGGCAGGAACAAAACCTTTTAAAATTTTCAGTCAACACAGACAAATATATGAAAGTCAACTGAGTACATTATTTTCAATTTAAAGTGTAGGACAAAGAACTCTCTTTTTCTTCATAGTAATTATTTTACCTTTCCCGACTGGGAGTCATTGTGTTATTAAAATAATAGCTTAGGGCATTTTAGATAGAATGTGGTTACATGCTAGGAAATTGTATTTATGTTTTCCTATTGGAAATTTTTGTCTTAATTGATTAATTTGTTCCACATTAATAGTCATAGGTCTTAATATAGAACCCAATGACTACATACATTCAAGAAGACAAAGACCATTTCTTCCAAGATTTCATCTGGAATAAACATCCTGTCCAAAGTTATCTTTGATGAAACCATCTCTATTTGTCAAGATGTATGTCAAATCTTAAACTACAACATGGATGCTCTAATTCTGAAAACTCTGAAAAGGAGTGAGTGATAGAAGCTTATTGCCTAAGCATGTAAATTATTCCTACTGGCTAACTGTTAGAAACAAGGGAAAAATACAAGAGAACCATTTAATTATGCTATATACATTTATTAGAAGTTTTCCTTAAGAATTACAAAGAGGAGCCAGGCATGGTGGCACATGCCTTTATTCCCAGCACTTGGGAGGGAGAAGTATGAGTATTGCCATGAGTTCGAGGCCACCCTGAGACAACTACAGGTCAGCCTAGGCCAGAGTGAGACCCTACCTTAAAAAAAAGAGTTATAAAGAGTTCAAAGTTATATGTGAAATTGTTTAAGATTTAGGGTTATAGAAGAAGGAATAAATATAAATTTTTATTTAGAGTGCAATTACATTTATATTTCAGATAATAAAACAAAACCCATACCTAGACAAAAGGATTACTATTAATATTTTGTACAACTAAGATATTATATACTTTCCAATTAACATGCATAATTTTGGAATGAACAAAAGGTAAAAACCAATAATTGAGCATATGCATTTACTACAGTTGATAATCTGACTTTCCAATGTCTATTCTCAACATTGGTAAATCCATAATGTCTCTTTTTTGACATTTTTGTTTATTTATTTGCAAGGAGACAGACAGACAGACAGACAGAGAGAGAGAATGGGCATGCCAGGGCCTCCAGTCTCTGCAAACAAAATCCAGATATCTGCTGCACTTTGTGCATGCTTTACATGGGTACTAGGGAATTGAACCTGGGTCATTAGGCTTTGCAAGTTAAAAAAAAAAACACACACAACTGCATCTTTGTAGTAGGGTTATCCAGACTGGATTTTCATCTGTTTGCACCAGAATGTGCAACCCTTAGGCTTTGGAAAGCCCCACCTGTGGTTTTACAGTGCCACACTGACTGCAGACAAGGGGACAGTGACCATCTATCCTTGTTCATGCATTTTCAGACTGTTCATTAGTTTATATTGAAACACCTACTGCAGAGGGCCCGGGGTAGTTGGCTGTAGTCAACTCAGTGGGTAGAGTGCTTGCCAGGTAAGCATGAAGACCTGAGCTCAGATCCCCAGCACCCACATCAAAGCTGGGCATGGTGGCATGCCCCGGTAATCCCAGGGCTCAGGACACTGCACAGGAAGATCCTTGAGGCTTGGTAGCTAGTTTGTGTTGCTGAATTGGTGAGCTAGGTTCAGTGAGAGACCCTGTCTCATAAGGTTGAGAACATTTGAGGAGACACCTGAAGTCACCCTATACACACACACACACACACACACACACACACACATGAGTACTCGCATGCTACAAACACATTACACACGTACATGTGCACAAGGAAAACCTACTGCAGAATTTCCACAACATGTAACAATAAATGTGTGCCATTTATTTCAAATTAAGTACAATGAGCTAAAGGTATTTGAGATTCCAAATTTACCAGGAGCCTATAGATGCCTGTAGACAACTTTGTGTCCCTCTCTCCAGAGTCAAATCTAATTGGGTTTCTTAGACACTGAATCTGAGAAGGATGTGACTAGGTGGTATTTGCAAAAGAATATATGAATGAGTAAAATTCAGTCCTATTTTGTTAGCGCTATGATCTGCTGAGAATGTAGGATTTGCCAAGTCTATCTAGTATTTAAGTCATATAGTTACAAAACATTTAGTTGTATGCTGATTTTAATACCCCTTTGTTTGAATTCTTCACGTGTTTAGACTCTCTTGGGAGGGAATCTTAAGCAGGAGAGACTTGACATTTGCCGTGACGGTTACTAAACTTTCCCAGAAGCATTACATGAATGAGCGTCTCTGAAAATGCCACGCGGTGGGCTGGGTTCACCGTGTAGCCACGTGCTCTCCTGGGCCACCCTCCGTGGAGCTTACTGGTGGTAACATTTTTGCCTGGTACTTTTGATGCATAGAAGCACATGTGCATTCTCTTTTCCTTGAGTCACTCTGAAAGGTAAACGCAATTATAGACTGCTGCATGTTTATCCTTTATGTCAGGATCATTTAAGTCTAGCTGCTCAGTGTGAACTCCAAAACTCAAGACTCTTTTACTTTGACTCTTGCATGTGCCTTGTCTTTGTAGTAGACACATAATACATACTTTCCCAGTTTTTTAGTGGAGGGAGTTAATTGCTTGTACAAAAATAGGCTTTATCTTTTAACTTTTTTGTTTGTTTGTTTGTTTTGAGTTAGGGTCTCACTCTAGCCCAGGCTGACCTGGAATTTACTATGTAGTCTCAGGGTGGCCTTGAACTCATGGTGATCCTCGTACCTCTGCCTCCCAAGTGCTGGGATTAAAGGCGTGCGCCACCACGCCCAGCCATCTTTTAACTTTTTACTGAAGCATAATGCATTAACATAAAGAGCACATACCTTATTTGGGTCAATACAACAAACACTCTCATGTAGACATTGTAAAGACCAGGAAGCGGAACACAGCCATCACCTCAGAAGCCCACCTATTTCCTTCTGGTACCTTCCCACTATCCTGTCTTCTAAGAGACCTTTGATCTGTATCAATGAAAACCATTTGCCCCTTACCTTCCATGTCCTCTCTCTCTCTCTCATTAGACATTGTGTTTGGGAGACGCATCCTGGACAGGTGAACAGTTGTAAATTGTTTAGCGTTCCACTGTGTTTATCCTCCCCTCTGTTGGTAGTGGGCTATTGTGGACAGCACTGCTCTGGACAGCTTGATACATGGCTTATGATGAATTAACTACACATTTCCATTGGGCCTTTATGTCAAAGTGGATTTCTGGTGTGTTGAGAATATATATGCTGAGGGTTAGGACCTATATATGGACTTCTAGAAATCTGTTAAGCCCTGAAATTAATAAGTAGACTTTTGGATGTATATGCATCTTAAACCATCATTTTTATGAAATTCTTAAAAGTGTCCAGAACCATTGTCAAAAAATAAAATATCAAAACAGTGAAAACTCAAAACTGATCGTATTTTTAACATGGGAAAAATATGCAGAAGTCAAGATGATATAAAATGATAGTTTTCAAGTCTCCAGGACAATCTAATATCTAGAACTTTCGCCATCTAAAGGAAAGACAAAAGTCTTATCTTGAAACCAGTGCTTTTAATTGCCAATGCAAAACGCTTTGCTGTAGATTTGAACTGGAGACATGTTCCCTCTAAGAAGGAGTAACAAGAACAAAACTGTCCACATGTCAGCTGTCATCATGTGATCAATGTACACTTTCCATATCAAACTATGAAGAACTAAGCTGGAATTTCAGACATGGGAAAAGGAAATTTTCTTCCTCTTCTTTTCATACGTGGGCCAGGTAAAAGCTCCTTAGAGGTTTCTCCATGCTATTCAGGTAAATATTTGATGAATAATTTGTGTGCATAATGTGCCACAGGTGCTCCGAGCTAACAAAGACACAAGTGTTGATTTTAAGGAGTTCATGTCTTACTTAAGAAAACGAACAGATAAGTAACTATGGTACAAGATGTGGGCCGTATGCAGGGAATGCAGAGGTGTCCCCAGTGTAAACAGATCATTATTGATGTCTGCAGGAAATATGTTCTACAGAGTCTCAAAATTGAGACACCCAGGAATACCCTCCCACGTCCTGGTCCCTAATGCTTCTTTCAATTGTGTCACCTAGTGCGCTGATTATAAAGCTTCAAACACCAGGATGAGAAAAACCATCTGACATCAGCTGGGCTTCTCAATCACTCCATTGTGTGTCTCATTGGCCAATCTTATTTCTAAGAACCTTGTTATCTAAACTTAGCATTATTTAGCAGAATAGGCTTCTTGGAGGTCTTAAGGAATTAACAACACAGCCCTGATGACATTCTCAAATACCCATGAACTAAGTTGACATTTAGACATGTTTGATTTCAAAATAAAATTATAGAATATGATGCCATTGTATGTTGTTAGGGTATAGAGAGTGTTATTATGTTACATGATTTTAAGGAGTAATCTATACCCAGTGGGTTTATGAAAATAACTTCCACATTTTTACAAGATGGGAGCTTTGCCTTCCTTTCAGTGTACCTAAGATTTCTGTAGTCCTGCGTATATATTATGTAACTCTCAGGGCTTGTAATAAACTCGGGTTTTGACTGCATAGGTTGGTAGCTATTTCTCCTTCTTTGTTGGCAGGGAAGGAATATAAACATTAATGAAGGTTTTTATAAATATCAGCCTCAAGAAAACAATTCAGGCTCAAAAATGTGGCCCAAACTCTACCAGTCTTGGCAGAATCCATTTTCTTAGTGAGGGGTACACAGGAGGAGCTGGACTTTCAGGGTCCATTGTCTGCACTCTTAAGAGTTGGACTTGGCTGAGGTAACCTGGGGTGTGGTTTGGGCCTTACACCGGGCTGTGCTATCTCTCAGCCATCATTTCTAGAGTCACTGGAGGGTTTCAGCACAAGACTACCATCAGACTCATTTTTTTCTTTGAGGCAAGCCTAACCAGACTAGCCTTTTTTTATATGTGTATGTGAGAGAGAGAGGAGAGAGAGAAAGAAAGAAAGAGAAAGAGAGAGACAATTAGTGCACCAGGACCTTCAGCCACTGTAACTGAACTCCAGACACATGTGCCACCTAGTACACATGTGTGACCTTGCATGCTTCCATCACCTTGTGTGTCGTGCTAACATGAGATCTAGAGTCAAACATGGGTCCTTAGGCTTCACAGGCAAGTGCCTTAACCATTAAGCCATCTCTCCAGCCCCAGACTCATTTTTTTGTTTGTTTATTTATTTATTTGAGAGCGACAGAGAGAAGGAGGCAGAGAGAGAGAGAGAGAGAGAGAGAGAGAGAGAGAGAGAATGGGCACGCCAGAGCTTCCAGCCTCTGTAAACGAACTCCAGATGCGTGCTCCCCCTTGTGCATCTGGCTAACATGGGTCCTGGGAAATTGAGTCTCGAACCGGGGTCCTTAGGCTTCACAGGCAAGTGCTTAACCGCTAAGCCATCTCTCCAGCCCCCCAGATTCATTTCTATAGGACGTTGCGGTGATGGAGTTAAGATGTTGGATGATGTTCATGGGGGTGGAGGCATGTAGTTCTCCAAGGCCACCATTACAACCTCTAGCTAAGAGAAGACTGTGGATTAGACAAAGCACATGTGGCTATTGGACATGTGATATGTAGCTAATGAGACTCAGAACTAAATTTTGACAGTCTCATTTAACTTAAAGGTAAATGGCTATGCGTAGCCAGTGGCTAATCCTGGACATTGTAATTTAGAGGTCATAGACAATGCCACCATGCATTTTATTTCCTTGCCAACATTAGCACAGTCTTGGGCAGGACAGGAAGGTAGTACCAACAGTACTTCATGAATTAACAATAAGACTGTTTTTCTGACCCCTCATAGCCCTAAAGCCCCTATGATACTTAGGCCAAGAGGATTCTGGTTCTTTTCTAGTGTCTTCTACATGGATTCTGTTACCTTTAGCACTTGAGGACATTTTACTCACATTGGTTGTTCACTGTATTTTAGCAGGGGTTTCACAGGCTGCCAGGACAATGCCTTATTTTTATTAGCATACATAATAGTTCAAAGCAATGGGTTTCATTACGATACTTTCGTGCATATATCAGGTACCTTGACTGTATCTCATTTTTGATGCTGCAGAGTCCTGTGCCTACAGGTATGAATAGATCTGGCTTCAGCCTCTTGTGAGAGAACATAACATGTGGTGGAATATTGATACTAGCAGGTGTAGATGCACTAATTTATAAGAGTTACAAAATGGTGTGTTTCTTTTTCATATATTTGTTAAAATTGTTTTATAAGGAGATTCCTACCCTCCTGTACTGTCTAGTTATCCAGTGATACTGTTCATATAAGGAAGACAAGAAAAAGTCCTACTCTTTATATTCATCCAATTTATAAGCTTATAAGAAGGTAGCTAGTTTGGGTTTTCTCCACAATATCATTATAAATTCATGAATGTAAACACATTTTAATTGTAATTGTTATAATTATTGAAGGTCAACTTATTCAGAGTGTTTTTTCATATGACCCTTTAAAGTCCTTAATAAATACCTGATTATATACTAAAGTTTTCACAATGAATACCCCTAAAATCAGTAATTTGTCTGAGGAAGACTTAATTCCTTTCCATGGTACTAGGATTTCAAAACTCAAGGTACTTGTTGCTACCAGTTTAGTTATTTTTGTGAAACTATCTATATCTTTTTCTCCATGATGAGAATCCTGGATCTTCAAGAACACATGTATGCTATAATACCTATTACATAGTAATTTCTAATTGGCTTTGTATGTCATTATATAGATCTAAACTCAGGTTAACAATCATAATATCCATCAACGAATAAATGTTAAAGAAATTGTGGCATATCCATATAATGGCTTGACATGAAACTACAAAAAGTGTATATAAGTACAAAAAAGGATGAATTAGTTCTTTGTCCACTGACATGGAAAGATCTCTAAGATTCTTTTTGAGTGATTGAAGTAAGACCAGCATAGTACATACACCATTTGTATAGGAGAGTAGTAGGAGTAATATAGATACATAGCTCCACTGGTTTGTATGTGCTAAATAACTTCAGCACACGCACGCACGCACACACACACACACATTTTCTATGTCTTATGCAAACCATTTGCCAGCCTTTGGAACATTCCTAGCAGGAGTCCAACTCTGTGGAATCAGAGGAAATAGAACGTCAGTCACATGTTCTCAATATTCACTTTGACAATATTAAAAATGTTAGGACTTTCAGTGTGTGCCATGCCGAGACTGAGATTTGAGATTATGCTGGGAAATGTCCTGCAGCCCTGGGCTTGAAGTGAATGAGCATCAATTCACGACAGTGTCAAACACTGAGCTGAATCTTCATCTTACCCTGTCTTTGTTTCTCACAAGTGCTAAACATGTATCTCCAGATTCGGACTTCATTGCCAGGTTTCTCAAAATGGAAGTGAAGGTGAATAATGAAACCAAGGCTGGGATTTATAAAATAAGTAGGGAAAGAAAAGTTAGGAATCCATCACAGAATTTATATTACTATTACTGTTTTACTGCAAGAGTTGGTATACCATAATGGCAGTGGTCACCATGGAATGTTATGGTTGACTTACATATGTCTCTTATTGCTGCTTAGTTAGTAAAAATATAGATTGACTAATATGTTGGGATAACATGTATAAAAGTATGGATCTGATCAGGTCAATTTGTAAGAAGAAAAATCACTTTGTAAGGACTCAGAGAACTTTGGCAACTCTCTAAAGTTGGTGTCGTATTATTTTTTGACTCCAAATTTCTGCCTTCAGAATGTCTGATAGGTATAGACACACTTTCTAGAAAACACTCCGAAGATCCTACATATTGAAAATGGATGTTATCTGGAACTGTCTTTAAGCCTTAGAAGAAACCCAAGACATTCATATTGTGGGTCAGGGCTTGGCATGATCTTTCTAAAAACCTGCTGTCTTGAGGCACTGCGTTGGGATAATTTGGAGGAAAACAACATCTACCATTTGCTAGTACCTGATAAAGTGCAAAGCCCCAAGACCAGGTGACAGAATTCTGGGCACCCCCTTTCCTGGAAGCATATCCTTGATATAGGCCTAAGTCCCACTAAGCAACCTGCAGGACACTTAAGTTGGGTGCCAAGAGTAGACTTTGGCCTGAGGTCATGAAAGCAGGCGATGAATACAACACTGCTGACTGTAAGCTGTTTCTAAAGGAGAATATTTTACTACATCCTGAAGACTTCTCAAGCCATCCAAATAAATATATCTGGGAGGAACTCACTGCGTACAGTCACACTTTAAGAGTTGTGAGTTTGGACTGGGCGTGATGGTGCACACTTTTAATCCCAGCACTCGGGAGGCAGAGGTAGGAGGATCGCTGTTGAGTTCAAGGCCACCCTGAGACTACATAGTGAATTCCAGGTCAGCCTGGGCTAGAGCGAGACCCTACCTCAAAAAACAAACAGGGCTGGAGGGATGGCTTAGCAGTTAAGGCATTTGCCTGCAAAGCCAAAGGACCCTGGTTTGATTTCCCCAGGACCCACATAAGCCAGATGCACAAGGTGGTACATGCGTCTGGAGTTTGATTGCAGTGGCTGGAGGCCCTGGCCGCACACATTCTGTCTCTTTCTCTCTCTTTCTCTGACTCTCTCAAATAAATAAAAAATTAAAAAACAAACAAACAACAACAAAAGAGTTGTGAGTTTGCTATACCCCTTCAAGGGTCCAGTATCTATATACATTATTTGGAATTCATCAGGAGAGATTGGACTCTTTGTCCCATGTTTATTGTTCAGTCATTTATTTATATATCACTATAATCTCATAGGTATTTATTGTATACATTGGATTATAACCTAATACTACTTTTTTCAAAATATTTTTTAAACTTTATTTATTTATTTATTTGAGAGAGAGAGAAAGAGGCAAGAGAGGGAGAGAGGGAATGGGTACAGCAGGGCCTCCAGTCACTGCAAATAAACTCCAGACGTATGCGTCCTCTTGTGCATCTGGCTTATGTGGGTCCTGGGGAATCGAACCAGGGTCCTTTGGCTTTGCAGGCAAATGCCTTAACTGCTAAGTCATCTCTCCAGCCCTAATACTACTTTTTAATTTATATTATAAATGTATTTATATGACTTTAAATATTATCATTTTCAAACTTTGGCCACTGGTCCTCTCTTAGTTGGCTCCTACGTCTGTCCTTAGCCGTGGTCATTCTACTGATGATTCCATCAAAGTCAAGGTCACTTTTCTGTCTTTGATTTGCTTTGATTCTTTCTGAGAGTTTCTCTCTTTCTCTTGTACATTATCAAATATATGAATATACTTGAAAGCATATTGCTACAACTTCCATTAGTATTATCAATAGAATAATATTCCATGGTTAACATGAATTATTGCTAACTTAAATTTAAATTTCCTGTCTCACCCTCCCACAATCTGTGTCTTATTCCAATACATGGTTTGTGCCTTCAAGCAATTTTTTTTTTCTTTCCTTTTAGTATACCTTTTAGGCTTTTAACCTAAGGTTTTCTGTTAGCCTGGCTAACAAAAGCTGGTATTTAATGTCTGCTATAGTTGTATGTGTCAGAAATCTCACATTCCTCCCATGTCCTCAGTTTTGTCCCTCCTGGGCTCTCCCTATGAGCGCCTCAAAAAGTGTTAGAATCTTGCAGATCTTTCTGCTAGTATCTGCTGCTTTCAGGATGGTGAGGCAGAGGCATGACTGGGAAGGGAAGAGTCCTATCTGTGAGTCCGTGTCCCTGAGCTGTCACAGTCACAGTGGTCGCTTAGCTTCTTCCCCCCACACCCACCCCTCCACACACACCCCCCCCCATCGGTGCAGGAAGGCTGAAGGTGAGAGTCAGAGCAATTGCCTTCCCCAGGTAGGGTAAGACTCACATGAAGTTGTCTTTTCTTTTCTTTTCTTTTTTTCCCTGCAAAGTAGGCCCTTGCTATGGAGAATGCTTTGTGGGTATTTCCTAATGGTTACTCTTCCCTCTCTTTGCTAGTGACATAAGGAGATCCTGCTGGGGTTGAAGTAGGTAAAAGCTGTGGGGACCCACCTAAGACTGCTCCCCCACCAGGGTTTCTCACTCAAGCTGGTCCACATTCAGCTTCCAGTAGTTCATCAAAAATGGTTCAAAGCCTCTTTTCCCCAGGTGGCTTCTGCGGCGGATGGCTGATCTGAGCCGGGTACTCCTGCCTCCCCAGACCTCAGGCAGGTGGTGTGTTCTGCAACCTCAGTTCTCCGATGAATCCAAGAGAAATTATCCTCTTTAGTAGCCTTTTCTCATGATAAGAACAACTTTCAAGTTCTCTCCATGACAAAGAATTTCTCTGTAAGCCAGTTTTGAACTAGGAAAGACAGGAGGCCACACAGATGGAAACCAGAGAAGTCTAAAATAAGCTTTCCATTAGTTCACCAGTGGAAAAACATGCATAGTTATTTCAGGGTTGTGAAATCCACTTATATTCGAATCTGACTTAATCCTTAATTTTTAAAAAATTGTTCTTGTTTATTTTTATTTATTTAGTTGAGAGAGACAGACAGACAGAGAAAGAGGCAGAGAGAGAGAGAGAATGGGCACGCCAGGGCCTCCAGCCACTGCAAATGAACTCTAGACGCGTGCGCCGCCTTGTGCATCTGGCTTACGTGGGTCCTGGGGAATCGAACCTCGAACTGAGGTCCTTAGGCTTCACAGGCAAGCACCTAACCACTAAGCCATCTCTCCAACCCTTAATCCTTCATTTAACCTGGCCAGCACCGGAGTGGTGACACTGTGATAATTTTAAGAATCTGACATACATTTCAAGGTCTTACTTGAATTATTTCAAAATATCAAAATAAGAGAAATCAACTCCTAAAAGCATATCATTTTCATTTAGAAGTTGAATAGTATTCTCCCTACTTCTCAAAGAATTCTTCATCCAAATAAGCAAAGGTGGCATTTTGAATTCATGGTGCTGTAGCATTTATTTGTGGACTCAGGTGGTCTTATTATAGCACCCATAGAGGTTTACTCGCTGATCAAGTTTCAGAGCTCATTTAAACCAGATATTCTTCCCATCCGAACCCCCTGTGTTACCCTTGCACATCGCTCTGCATGCTGTAGGCTGTCGTTAAATCCTCGAATACAGTTGAATGTGCA
The DNA here is from genome assembly GCA_036346955.1 of Dipus sagitta. Classification (NCBI taxonomy): domain Eukaryota; kingdom Metazoa; phylum Chordata; class Mammalia; order Rodentia; family Dipodidae; genus Dipus; species Dipus sagitta. Next base: position 65,847,571 of record CM070774.1, on the reverse strand, counting down.
CTGTCATGACTTTTTTATTTTTAGTTTATTTATTTATTTGCAAGCAGCAAGAAAAAAGAGGAGAGAGAGAGAGAGAGAATGGGCATACCAGGGCCTCTAGCCACTGCAAATGAACTCGAGATGCATGTACCACCTTGTGTATCTGGCTTTACATGGGTACTGGGAATCGAACTTGGGTTGTCAGGCTTTGCAAGCAAAAGCCTTAACCGCTGAGCCATCTCTTTAGCCCTGTCATGACTTTTTTTTACTGCACTGGCGGCCAGGGTCACTGTGAGCTTGGTGTGTCCATCTAGCTTTTTGCTCTTGTCTCTTGGCTGGAGATGTTGTGCCTTGCAAAAGGATTCTGGGAGCAAATTCTTGAGTCAAAAGAATTGCCTCACTTTCAAAAGGGTCTGAATATGGTTTTTCACGAGGCCTATTACAAGGCTTCATATGCCTCATTATATCTACTGAGGAGTCATTGTGCACCTTGTAATGGAGGCTAAATTCATATTTTTCATCACTTGATTAGTATTTCTGAATTGGCTCAGGTGCCAAAAAGAGTATTTTCCCTTACCATTTCTCCCTTTCAGCGGTAATAGAAACATAATAAAAAGCAGTAGAAAGAGCATCCCCTTTCCCCAAACAAACAAAAAAACCAATTACGGTCAATCCTGAGGGAACCCTTCAGGGGAGACAGCCAAGAAAAGCGAAGGGAAAGCGTTGAACGCCTCTGCCCTTATCTGTCCTTCCTGCCCGCCTTTTTGCATCACATGTTCACAGCTCCGTTTGGGTGCTTTCATGCCTAGAAGAATTGTTATTAACCCCGGATTGATGGGTTGAAATGCACGAAATTTAATCAGAGAGGGTCCATTCCTCGTAGGGCTCTTGGATGGTGTGTACATTATGGCTTCGGGTCAAAACAGAGGCCAGCTCTAGGGGACAGACAAAGCCATGGCAAAGGAAGCCCCGACACCATAACCCTGTTCTGCCTCCTTGCCTGCAGCCAACAGGAAGTATACCTGGAGAAAGCTGTCCCTGCCCAGGCCGCCGTGGCGCCCCTCCTGCCTGGCTGACCCGGACCTTCAGAGCAGTTCTGTGCCCGTCCCATGCTCTGGGTACCCTGCAAGGAGCTAGGCTTCAAGGGCCATGTTTCCCAGCTCCCCTGCCTGTGGTTTCTCCTTGGGCTCTTGGTCCTTATTAATGCCACCATTTCTGTTTAACCAGATTGCTGATGTAATGAAATAGTTTCCATATTTCTCTGGCTCCTGACTTAAATGGAATATCGGATATGGGGGTATCTAACCTCCCTCTTATAGCAGATAGGCCAGTGGCATTGTCCACTGTATGGTGAGGCATCCCTAAGGCCCTCCAGGTTCCAGGGCCCCCAGGACACCTGGCTCAAACCATGGCAATGCTTGTTTATCTCTACACCCTTCCCTGGGGCTTCCTGCTTCGTTGACATCAAGACTGGCTGAATGGTCGGTCCGGCTTCCCAGTCTTTGGACGCATGGAAAGCCATATCCTGACTTTGAACTTCCCTACGATCAGTTCTCTGAGTTTAGCTTCCTTTCTCCTGCTTGGACTTTCCTGCGTATTTATCTTAGCCATAAGGACTCAGTTCCTCATCGCCGAATGTCTGATTCTTGCAAAGTTGCTTTGTAAGAAGTGAATTCTGACTCAGCGTGATGCAAGGCGCTGATGTTGAATTTCAGTGGGTCAATATGAATATTTAATGCTGAACGGTCCTCAGATCAAGTTTGATGCCTGTTAACCTAGAAGGGCTGACATGCACCTTTTTCCGTGCACTTGAATCAAACAGAACAGAAACTCTTCCAAAATGAAGGCCAAGGTATTTCTAGAAGAGAAGAGGTGGGGGAGCACACAGCAGTGTAGACACTAGACTGAGCTAGACCCGGTCAATTCTCGGCAATTCCAGATAGCAGCTGAGTGAGTCCAGGCAATGCCCTAAGTGTCTTCCGGACACAGTGAAGATGATGACATAAGGAGCCTGGCAGGTACCTCATGGGCCCGCATTCTTTTTTGTTTTGTTTTTTTTAATAATTTTTTGGTTTATTTTTATTTGTTTGAGAGCGACAGACAGAGAAAGAGGCAGATAGAGAGAGAGAGAGAGAGAAAGAAAGAAAGAATGGGTGCGCCAGGGCCTCCAGCCACTACAAACGAACTCCAGATGCATGCGCCCCCTTGTGCATCTGGCTAATGTGGGTCCTGGGGAATCGAGCCTCGAACCGGGGTCCTTAGGCTTCATAGGCAAACACTTAACTGATAAGCCATCTCTCCAGCCCAGGCCCGCATTCTTACTTGAATTCTTCATGAGCATACCCAAGCTTTGTCTTTCCCTATCCTGTTTACCCCAGTCATTCCTAAAGTGCTATTCCTCCTGTTATTTCTCAAGCAACTGTCTTAAAAACAGAGCCATCTCTCCAGCCCCTCCTTTTGTTATTTCTCTAGAGAATAGCCAAGGTGACATTCTCAAAGGGAAATTTGCTTGAAAGCCAATGGAAAAGCAAAGAAAGGAAATAAATAGGTAGATGCCAAAGCAATGTGGTCGCACATGTTGCATAGGGGTCCCTGAACAGGCCTTGGTCAGTGACTGCTTCCTGGGGAGTCCCATTGGCCTGTCACAATGCTGTCTACCTCATAATTTTCAGTGCCAGGCACCAGCCTGCTTCTTGGACATCCTGACTGAATGTTTTCTTTTAAATATTTTATTTTTATTTATTTATTTATTTGACAGAGAAAGAGAGAGAGAGAGAGAGAATGGGTGCACCAGGAACTGCAGCCACTGCAAATAAACTCCAGATGCATGTGCCCCCTTGTGCATCTGGCTTACGTGGGTCCTGGGGAATCGAACCTGGGTCCTTTGGCTTTGCAGGCAAACGCCTTAACCGCTAAGTCATCCCCCCAACCCCCGGCTGAATGTTTTAAGTCCACATTTCCAGGGTCCTGATATATGGTAGCCTAGAAATTGCGAATATTATCCCAGGTGATTTTCCATCACAGAGTTCTTCCTGTCTCCTCCAAGGCTCTGGGATACGTGTAGGAACTCCGTGCGCTCTTGCTCCATCTCCCATCAGCAGGTGTGCTAGAAGGAACACAGCCTTTTCCAAAGAAAGCTGGTCTCTGTTTAAAGTCACACAGTATTGGACCAGCCTGGCATTCCCTGGTGTGTGCTGGTTATAAGTTGTGTGCTGCTGAAACATCATTGTGTTCGGTCTCTAGTGACTTCAGTGAGAACGATGTCTGATGGAAGCCGATGGAGTGATGACAAGATTTAAATGAGGAAATTTAATGAGGTTTCAGCCATTCTAAACAAATCTATATCTCTTCTTCTCTGCTTTTAAAAGCATCAACCTGCTTGAAAGTTATTGTTGATAAAAAGAGAAGTGTTATCTTACTTAATACATACATATTTGCATTGATGTTTTGAAAGTGTTTTGAACTGATAATGACTTTAACTCCCCTACCAATTTTTTTAAATTGGAAGTAGAGAGAAATTTGCTAATTTATTTTCACTATAAATACCTTCTATTTGTAAAAAAAAAAAAAAAAAAAAGTAGGGAGAGGGTTAATCTAAAGCTTAACAATGTTTGCGATCATGTTTGGTGACTGTTGTAATGAATGAGCATAAACAATATGATAAGCCGACCTCCAGGCTTTAGCTCAGAAGCCTGCTGGGGCCAGGTCTCTGCGCTAAAATCGAGGGGCCAGCAGGATCCTCTTCCTTCTGGAAGATTGGAGGGGCGTCCGTTCACTCGCCTAGTGCACTGAATGGCTGCCACATCCCTGGCTTCTGGCTTCCTCATCTGCAGAGCTTGCTGAGCCCCCTGCAACTCTCAGACTGCTGCCTGGGGCTGACCTTCTGCCTGACCGTCTGCACCCCCTTCGGGCTTTCAGCACCCTATCATTACCCTCTATCCCCTCCTCTTAAAAGCACTGGACTAGCCTCCCTGTTTTAAGTGGTAACCACACTCACGGTGTCCTTTTCCTACATTCACAAGTTCTGGGGATAAGGATGTGATCATCTTCGGGTGGTCATTATCGTAGTCCTCAGTAGGGGCTCTGACCTACAGAATCAATCTCGTGAGAAGTAAACGGCTGGAAATGGCATCAAGAGCAGTGAGTGCATAGTTCTTCCTCTGCCTTGGGCTGAGCATAGCTTTCTCTTGCATTTGGACATGCCATTGCCAGATATTTGAGAGCCAACAAGGGGGTTTAGAAAAGACTGGAGAGATCAACTGTGTAGCTGAGTAACAGGGAACTTTCCCCAGAGTCAGAACCACCAAGTCCACCTGGAGAATAAGGTTCATATTAAGAATTCTCTCTGGACCCCAAAGCTGATGGGACATGCATGGAATCACACAGCTTCTTCAGATAAAGAGGAACACAGCCATTGTCTTCGTAGCTCCAGGAACTCGGGTGTCTAGAGCCACCAGGACACTACATTCCTAAGTTAAGGCTGTGTCAAACATGGTTTAAAAAATTTCAGAAAGGACACTGGCAAGTCTACTCAGTGGTTAAATGCACTTGCTTGCAAAGCCTGCTGGCCCAGGTTCAAGTCTCAAGCCATCCGCCCATGTTTCTGACACACAAAAAGAATTGCCAATATGTGGCACTCATCCGCAGTGGCAAGAGGCCCTGGGATGCCCCCCAACACACACACACATACACACAAATTAATTAGTTAATTCTAAATTTTTCAGAAAAAGCATCTAAACTAGATAAGAAAGAATGAAATACTCATTTTCATCCCATGTTGATACTTTCTCTACATCCTGAGACAGGCCATTTTAATCTTTGTTTATCTTCTTTGTTTTGCTTTCTGCCCTGCTCTGATGTTTGTTATGCTTTGAGTAGATATTTATTCCCTTTTCATTAAGCCTACAAAGATCTAATCATTTCTTCTCTGTTTGTTTGTTTTTTATTTTAACAATTTATATCTAAATGTTGGCAAACGGAATGGTCAGATTTTGCCCTTTGAATGCCTAAGGCATTCAAATTCTTTAGACAGCTTTTATCATTCTTTTAAATTCTGTTTTGAGTTTCATAAAAATTGGTATTTCTTATTATTCCCCCAACCCATAATTTTCTTTACTGAACTTTTTGTTTAATTTTCCTTTGCTTTAATATTTTATTTTTCAGACACCTCTCATTGAACCTCACGTTCCTCTCCGTCCTGCTAACACCATTACCAAGGTAATGGGATGTAGGTGGGTTGGTGAGCCACCCCAGCTCCCTCCTTAAGTACCAGTGGAGGCCGTTCATATGTCACAACAACACACCTCTCATCCACTCTCTGGAGACAATGAATATTCAGAGCGTCTCAGTTCTCAACATGAAATAGTGACATGTCACACAAGCGAACAATGTAAATATGTATGAGTGAGTTATGTTTTCCTAGCCTGACTCCGATTAGAAAGTGTTTTAAGGATTTATCAGGTTTGTTTTCCATCTATCAACTCTCCTTCTTTCTCCTGCCCTCCTTCTACCTCATTAAATCCAGATCCCTTCAGAGAAGATCCTCAGAGCTGGAAAAATTCTACGAAATGCCATTCTCTCTAGAGCACCTCACATGATAAGAGACAGAAAATACCACCTGAAGACATACAGGTATGCTTGCTAACTATAAAGGCTGTGGCTCCTCCCAATTCATGTTTGCTGAAACTGGGATAAACAGCCCACCTAGAAAATCTCCAGGTTCCAAACATGCACCACTGGCTTCTCATGGGTACTGGGAAATCGAACGTGGGCCATCAGGCTTTGCAATCAAGCACCTTTCATCACTGAGCCATCTCTCCAGCCCAGAGGAGAAAATTTTTATATTCCTGTTTGCCAGCATCTTTTAGGGAACCTACTAAGTTCAGCTGACATTTACTGAGTATTTGCTATGCTCCACACTTATACCAAGCCACTTTCTTGTGTTATCTCATTTTATGCTCACCATATCCTTGCTAGATATGGGGTATGGCTATTTTTTCAGATGACAAAACTGAGCCATCTCAAAGAAATTAAATCATTTCCTTTCTTCAAGTCATTAGTCTGGGAGTGGAGGAACCAAGATTTAAATCAAGGTTAAATTCCAAATTCAACAAGCTTGCATTTATTCCACAAATTTATTAAGTGCCAGGCTATATTGTGTTCTAAGCTCTAAGGAGATAGCTGTGAACAAAATATACAAAGTCTTTTATGGGCTTATTTTCTAAGGTAAAGTTTGATTCTATTGAATGATTCATTCTGGTGTATGGCCTAGCCCTGTCCCATCTATAATTGGAATAGGGATTCTTTATTTTAGTGTTAACTGAAGTTAATAAGTGTTCAAGACAAAGAAGACTGAGCTATATCTTAACTTTAACCACTGTGGGCTAAGAATTCAAGTCTCATTCTTACTTTAGACTCTCAGTTAACAAAACACTAGGAACTGCAGTGTCCAGATATATAGCACAAGAGCATTCATGATTTCTTCCTGAACCCATGGTGAGGACCCAGCCCTCTTTCAGCAGTCAGGCTCTCATTCCTAGTTAGCCTAGACATGACCTCAGAACCCATTAACCTTGATGCAAGTCAAAGTCCATTTGATTCACATGAACCAAATTCATGAGGCACTTCAATACAAATTCAAAAGTTGCTGTGGATGCATATCTTTCTAGTGCCAACCAACTATGATGGGACCCATGAAACAGTATTTGGTTCACAAACTTTCCATAGAGTCAGCATCCATTCTCTGTCAAAGCCAGAGCTGCGAAGACGTCACAAAGCCTTGTATCACTGTTTCTACACGCTAGACAAACTCATATCCTTTGGCTTGTATCTACCGTGAATGTGTTATAAGACCAAAACTGGAAGTCCTTGCTGTTGAGGTTGACCCCTTCTTGGTTGAAGTTTGGAAAGGACAGGATTTAGAAGTACCTTAGACTTAAGCAGCCATTCCTCTTAGGAGACATCCTTCTCTTAGGTCAGAGCAGTTAGGTGGGCCTCGTTATGTTTTTACTAGCTACTCTTGTCAATGATTACATTCATAATTCTTTTGCTCCAACCCTGGAAGTTGATTCTTTCTGGAATCTGTGGCTGGTATATACTTTTATAATTTTAAAGGAAAGTAAAGCTCAAAAACAACCTACACAAAACAAAAGCCCATGTGTCTCAGGTTCCCGAATTTCAGCCTCTTTAACTCTTCAAGTGGGTCTAGAAACCTTGCATGGATAAGGTATCCTTTTAACGTTTTCATTTTTTTCTCTGAACTTAAGATGTGAGTATGCTTCCCCAACTATTAACTTGCGTTGGGGAAATTCCATTAGGTCCATCGTGTCTGGTGACAGATAATGGAAACTAGGAGTCAGAAACCATAAGCTCCTTCTTGCTCCATAGTGCTGAGGTTTTTAAGCCCCTGAAATGTAGGTGTTATGTCTGATCCACACCCTATGACACAAACTGATGATCTGTCAGTAATGACCACTAGACTCCACTGGAAGCCAGGGGTCATGTTATTTTTTTTCTGCAGTACATTTTGAGTTCTTGCCCCAGATCTTATACTTGCAAACTCCATGTTCTCTCTCCCCCCTTCTCCTCATCCCATTAGATGATGGCCGCAATATTAGGGCATTGAAGTCTCTCCACACTCAGTGCTACCCCTGTGACTGCTATGCTAGACGTCTTCTAGGGATCGTTAATAGAAAGGATGGCCAGTGACTCCAGTGGCCACAAGTGACAGTTCTGTGCCCCTGTTTCATATTCTGACTACAAAGTTCCTATCCCTGCCATGGGCATGCAGAAGCTCTGAGATCATCTCCAGTCCTTGTGCTCTGTTATTTTTTAAAGGTCAATCGCTAAATTAAAAGCCAAATGGAATTGATTTCTTCACCTTTATGAGACCTTCCCTATTAACAAATGCCCCAATTAGACAAGAAATATCTTTGACAGGTTCTGTGTTTGGTTCAGAATGAGTAAATAGGCCCTCTACCTTTTAAGGCTCTAAGAGATGGGTGTGGACTAGAATGAGGGCAGTTCTGGAAGATCCGCGGCCGCAGTCTTCTCAGCAGTCCTCCCTGTGACGTATCCTGGGTCAAGGTCAGCACATCCCAGGAGACCTGATAGATTTCAGAGATCCTAAAAGATGAAATGGAGAAGGCCTCTGAAGACACCTCTGGTCCCCCCTTTCACTTATAGAGGAGGAAACAGAACCAGTGGGCTGGCCAGAGTTGTGTAGCTAATGAGTAGCCCACCTGGTGTTGTGTGTATCTCCTATCTTCTCCCAGTTCCAGGTTCTTCCCAAAGTGGCCCAGGACAAGGAATCTACTTCACTTTACATGGCAAAGCTCGACCCAGTTCCCCAGGCTTGTACCCAGAGGTGGTGCCATCCTGGGCATGCAAAGGGAGGCCACCAATGACTCAGTCCCAGCTGCAAGCAGCCAGCTGCTTTGGGGCTCCCTGCCCTGTTCCACTGTCCCTGGGGACCCTTCCCAAGGACTTTTCCTTGTATGGTCATAACCAGGAACACCTGCCCTATTCTCTCATCCTATTTAAAGTTTCAATGTTGCCTAATACGTATATAATTATATTTCCAAACTAACACATGCAGTTTGTCCACGCAGATCAACCCACCACAGAGGGGCAGCTTAGGGGCTAACATGGGGTTATACAGAAGGTGCTGGGTGCTGGTAGATGACAAGCTCAGCAGAAGTGCTAATGCTCGTCACACATCACTTTTTCCAGAGAGATTTGCATCACCAATTGCTTGTTTCTCCCAACATCCCCTTGAGGGTGGTCAGTGGTATTACTTGAAAATAGAATGTGCTATATAATCTTGTGTTTACACAGGGCCTTTCGTGGTATACCTCCAAGTGCCCCGCCAACATTAACTCCTTCTGCACAAGGCTCAGGTGAAGGAAGTCAGTATGTGGCTTTGCCTTCATTTCACCCTGAGACTTTTTCTTTTCATTTCATGTCTTTTTTTTTTTGAGGCAAGCTCAACAGATTGGCCTTTTTTTTTTTTTAATGAGAAAGAGCAAGAGTGAGAGAGAGAGAGAGAGAGAATTGGCATGCCAGGGCCTCCAGCCGCTGTAATTGAACTACAGACGCACGCGCCACCTTGTGCACATGGGCAACCTTGTGCGTGCACCGCCTTGTGTGTCTGGCTTACAAGGGATCGGCTTATGTGGGGTCCGGGAGAGTCAAACATGGGTCCCTAGACTTTGCAGACAAGTGCCTTAACCACTAAGCCATCTCTCCAGCCCTCACCCTGAAACCTTTTTTTTCTAGATCCAGCTGACAGTGGCAAAGCTTGGCTTGCCAGACACTGCTCCCTGTCTTGCAGTCCTTCAAGCCCCCCCCCCCCCGATGCTACGAATTAGAATGCTCTTTTACTTGCATTGCCATGCTTAGACTCTTTTCTGAGCTGAAAGGTTTTATTGGCTTGAGAGCCCATGGCTGCCCTGTGATAATGTCCTTGCCTTGCAAACTCTAATGGCAGAAGGTACCATGCTCTTTCAAGGTTCTCTCTCTGCAAAAGGGTGACGTTCCCATCCTGTGTGTCCCGTCTCCTTTAGACAATGCTGTGTGGGAACCGAACTGGTGGACTGGATAACGCAACAGACACCATGTGTTCACTCCCGGACTCAGGCTATCGGCATGTGGCAAGTCCTGCTGGAAGATGGTGTCCTCAACCACGGTAAGATTAGCCACAGGCCCTAGAAAACCCTTGGGACATGCTAAATGCATTTGCCTGGGTAAGCTATTGCTGAATTCCCAAAAGGGCCAAGAAAGAATTACGATCTCTTTAAGGGACCACCACACTAGCATCTTCATTTAACAGTACAAATGCTGTGAGTGGAAGCTATTGATTGCTGTGCTCCACCATTGAACCCTCCTAACTTCTGAGAACGAAGGAAAGGAAAATAAAATTGCAACCAGAGTGCATCAGTTCCAATTATGTTTATTAGTTTGCATTCACGGTTCATTGATAGTGTGATTAGACTCCCTGCACTGCACAGAATCCTGATGCAGGGCCAGGATGCAGAACAATGAAATGTGTGGCTGGGCTGATGGCGTGAGCATAAGTAATGAATTCAAAAGCTGCCTGTTCACTGCGCTGCAGTCTGGGAGAGCCAATTTGTATCTCCACAGAATGACCATATTTCCAATCAGGAATGTGCTCTGCAGTGACACACGCCGACCAGAGCAGCTATTCAGGACTGGGGTGCAACCATTCACAAACCGCTCGTGCCATTTACGTAAGACGGCTTTTCGACGAAAATGTTGAAGTCATCCATTTCATTCGCCAACACCTGGAAACCTAGGAATGGCTTTGCCTGGGGTTTCTCAGACTTTAATGCACATACCAATCACCTGGGACCCTCGATAAATACAGCTTCTGGGCTGGAGAGATGGCTTAGCAGTTAAGGCGTTTGCCTGCGAAGCCTAAGGACCCAGGCTCCATTCCCCAGAACCCACAGAAGCCAGCTGCACAAGGTGGTGCATGTGTCTGGGGTTCATTTGTAGTGGCTAGAGGCCTTGGCATACCCATTCTCTCCCTCCCCCCTCGCTCCCCTAAATAAATAAAATATTTTTTAATATTTAATAATATAATAATATGCTTCTGACTGAGCAGGCCTGGGATAGATTCTGAGCACCTTGTATTGCAACAAGTACCTGGGAGCTGCTACTGTCCTTGCTGACCCAGGGGTCATTTTGAGCAGCAAGGGTCTACCACTTCTCTTTATCCTTTCAGAGTGTTTCTGCTATATCCTATCCAGAAGCTAAATGGATTTCAGGCATTTAGATGAAGGATCTCAAGTCAAGTTCATTATCTCTGGGTAACAAAGGTCTAAGTCTGACACTAACAAGATGAAGCCTGCAGATGTAGTTCGTTGGAAAACCATGTGACTAGGGTGCATGAGGTCCTAAGGTTTGACCCCCAGCTTGGAAAAAAGAGGAAGTAGCTTTTAAAAGTTGGGGATATTCCCCAACAAGGAGGGTCCCTGAGGAGGGGGGCAGAACAGGGAGGAGGCTAACGATGGTACCAACTTGACTGTATACACTGAGTACAAAACTAATTTAAAAAATAAAATTAAAATAAAATTAAAATAAAGTCAAACTGGGGAAGGGCTGGAGAGATGGCTTAGTTGTTAAAGCGCTTGCCTACAATGCCTAACAACCTAGGTCTGATTCCCCAGGACCCACGTAAGCCAGATGCACAAAGAGGCACATGTATCTGGAGTTTGTTTACAGCAGCTAGAGGTCCTGGCATGCCCATTCTCTCTCTCTTCCTCCCCCCCTTCTCTCTCTCCCCCCTTGCAAATAAATAAATAAAACTACTTTAAAAAAAAATAAGAAGAAGAAAAGGAGTAGACTCCTGCCACTGCAAACAAACCCCAGACACATGTGCCACTTTGTGCATTTGGCTTTACGTGGGTCATTAGGCTTTGCAGGCAAGCATCTCAATCACCAATCTCTCCAGCCACCATTCTCTCTATCTGCCTCTTTATGTCTCTCTCTCAAATAAATAAAATATATTTTTTAAAAAGTCAAACCTTGGGGGCTGGAGAAATGGTTTAGCGGTTAGGCGCTTGCCTGTGAAGCCTAAGGACCCTGGTTCGAGGCTCGATTCCCCAGGACCCACGTTAGCCAGATAGACAAGGGGGCACATGCATCTGGAGTTCGTTTGCAGTGGCTGGAGGCCCTGGTGTGCCCATTCTCTCTCTCTCTCTCTCTCTCTCTCTCTCTCTCTCTCTCTCCCTCTCTCTCTCTCCCTCTTTCTCTCTCTCTCTGTCGCTCTCAAATAAATAAATAAAATTTTTTTTAAAAAGTCAAACCTTGGCTGGGCATGGTGGTACATGCGTTTAATCCCAGCACTCAAGCAGAGGTAGGAGGATTTCCATGACTTCGAGGCCACCCTGAGGCCACATAGTGAATTCCAGGTCAGCCTGGGCTACAGTGAGACCCTACCTGGAAGAAAAAAAAAAAAAAGTCAAACCTCAAAGACAATTACAAATTCCTTCTCAGAGTGCATAACCTAGAAGCTTGGTCTGATTAGCTTTGCTCATGTAACTAAATGTCTACTAAGTTTTTGTCAAAGTGGAGATAGAAATGTTTACAAACAAGACCTATAGAAAGAAAACCTCAAGTCTGATCCCTGGCCAAAGAGCTTTTCTCCTTAGACTGAACCCTCACAAGCCCTTTTGCAGCCCTATCTACAGTTTGTTTTCCGACCTGGACGCATGCCTCACAACCTAAAAAAATGTCACCAGAGCAATTATCGTGGGTCAGCGTACTGGTACTCACAAAAGTTGGCGGGAGCTCAGAGGGTGTCCCACAGAGTCCCAGACGGGTGGGTCCTGGAGACCACAGCTAGCATGACTGCAGCCTGGCTTCCAGCTGCCCCGCCTGGGCCAGGCTCAGTGTGAAGGGCAGGGACTTCTCCCAGCTGCCTGCAGCCACTTGGCTGTCCCCGGCTCCTGGGGAACGCTGCTGCGGGGCAAAGCTTCGAGCCCTGGCTGACCCTTGCTGCCATGTTCCCCACAGTGGATCAGGAGCACCATTTCCAAGACAAATATTTATTTTATCGATTTCTGGACGACGAGCATGAGGATGCCCCTTTGCCCACCGAGGAGGAGAAGAAGGAGTGTGACGAGGAACTCCAGGACACCATGTTGCTGCTGTCGCAGATGGGCCCTGACGCCCACATGAGGATGATCCTGCGCAAACCGTGAGTGAGAGCCCTGGGACTGCACTGGCTGCCACCGTTGCCTCTGGGGAGGGACGCGAGGCTGGCGACAAGAGCCCTGGCCTTCCCCAAGGGGCCGAAGGAGAGGCACGGAAGGGGGTGACACTGCTGCGGTGTTTGTCTCTAGTTTATTTTCTTCTGGGTCCAAATAGCTCGACTTCCCACTCCGTGTGAGTTAGTACGATAGAGATCTTTAGCTCAGGTTGTCTAACTGGAGCCCCAGATTAAACGACCTTTGACCAATGACAAACAGAAACTGCTCTGCTGGTATGCCAGATTGCCCCTTTCCTCCTGGTGCCAGGGAACAGACATTATGAGAAACAAAGCCCCCACGTCCGTGCTTGTGTTGATACATGTACATGCATGCGTGCGTGCATTCATTCAATCGGGCAGCTCACTCTATTGCCCCATTCTGCACTACACATTCTGGTGAAACCCCGCTGCTTCCTTAACCCCTTCAGGGCCTCTCCAGGCCACCAGTGAGGCAGCTGGAATCCTGCTGCATGTGCCCAGTGCCCACCTGCTGACGTGGAGGGCCTTGAAATGTTTAATCAGATCAATTCAGGGAAGAAACTATGTCAAGCCCCTGTTAGAGGCTGGGTTTTCTTCCCAACTGCCATGGGGGCATACAAAGTCCAGTGGTCACTCCCCATCCACAGAGAAACCTTTGCAGCCGGGATGGCTTGACCCTTGGCTTGAAGCCCCCCACACACACAAAAAAAAAATGAAATTGCCCTCCACCCTGCAACCAGTGGCAGCCAGCTCCGGATGTGGACTCTGAGTCGCCGGCTTGGCCAGCCTTCCTTTATTATCAGGGTCTTGACAAAACCGCGAGCCTTTGCATGTGGGCTGTGTGCACTGGGCAACTTCCCCGCAAACTGACTTCTCCAGGGTCTGCCCCTCAGCCCAGCTCTCCAAAGCCTCCGAGAGTGGCTTTATCTCCTCCCGCAGGGATCCGTCCCTGTCACTGGCCATGCCCCACGACGCGCAGGCTTTTCAACACATGCCATTTTTGTCACTCCATGCCCCCTTTGTCCAAACTTTCTCCTGGGTCTTAATCTCCCGCACTGAGCGTTTCAAAGGCCTTTCCTCATCCCAGCTGGTACCCCCATCCTTAACTCTAGAACCATGGTTTTCAACTCTTTTAGTTCTCAAAACCCTTTCTTCAAACAAAAGTTTAATAGGAAAATCCAAAATATCAAACAGAAAAGCCAGAGCTGCGCTGACCTAAGCAGGAGCAGGGTCCAAGAAACCTGCCCAGACGATTTGTGCTCTGTCTATCCTGAAGGATCATGGGGTACGCAAGTGTCCCCTAGGGGAACTCAAAGGAATAATGCCATCCTAAACGAGACTTTCCGTTCAGTCAGGCTGACTCCACCTCTCTTGACTCATTTGTCTCTCATTTGTTCCTGGATATATCCTCTTTCTAGTATTTTCCTTGCGGCCACCTTCATCCAAGCCACCATCATGCTATAGTTCTGAATCTGGGTGAAGCAGCCCCCTCCCAGGTGGCATTTGGAAATATGAGGATGTCTCAGTTGTCAGAATTATGAGCATGCATACACACTGCTGCCATTCATTGGACAGAGGCTTTAGGATCAATGGATGCTAAACCCACATCATAGCTAGGAGTGCCATCAAGGAAAGACCTGCCCTGGAAACGAGGCCCCTAACTGAGAAGCAGGGCTGGAAGCTGCAAGCCTCTTAGAAGCAAACACACACCTCATTCACGTTTATTCTCTAACTCTGTCCAATACTAATGCTATGGTATTAAGGTAAGCATGGAACAAGAGTGTTGTTCCTCCATCCAGAGCTCTGTGTAAGCAGAAAGGCATGCCGTAAGACCTGCATGCAATTATTTCATCACACTTGTATTGCAGCCTACAATGAACAGAATGCCAGTGTGTGTGTGTGTGTGTGTGTGTGTGTGTGCGTGTGTGCGTGTGCGTGCGTGCGGCACAATAGACTATGGATGGTGGGGAAGGGGGGATTTAAACTAGTATGGAATAGTCAGGCCATGTCCCTAGCCCTGTGGTTAAAGATCAATAAATCTTTGCTGTGTGAGTCAGTGAGTGGGGGAATGAATGAGTACGCAGTCTCTGGTACCTTAGCCCTGGGTTGACTCAGAGGAGGCAGAAAGACCATTTGACTCGCCAATATTTTCAACCAACTATCAAATAGATCAAAAAATTTAAACATTAAAAATTATAAAATAGGGCTGGAGAGATGGCTTAGCGGTTAAGCCCAAGGACCCCGGTTCGAGGCTCAATTCCCCAGGACCCACCTTAGCTAGATGCACAACGGGGTACACACATCTGGAGTTCATTTGCAGTGGCTGGAGGCCCTGGCGTGCCCATTCTCTCTCTCTCTCTCTCTCTCTCTCTCTCTCTCTCTCTCTCTCCCACTTTCTCTCTCTGTCTGATGCAAAATAAATAAATCAAAACTTAAAAAATAATTATAAAATAGCTGGGCATGGTGGTGCACACCTTTAATCCCAACACTCGAGAGGCAGAGATAGGAGGACTGCTGTGAGTTCAAGACTACCCTGAGACTACATAGTGAATTCCAGATCAGCCTGGGTTAGAGTGAAACTCTACCTCAAAAAAAGAATTATAAAATAAGCCAGGCATGGTGGTGCATGACTTTAATCCCAGCACTCAGGGGGTGGAAGTAGGAGAATTACCAAGAATTTGAAGGCAGCCTGAATTACAGAGTTAGATTCATGTCAGCCTAGATTAGAGTGAGACAGCACTTGGGAGGCAGAGGTAGGAGGATCACTGTAAGTTTAAGGCCACCCTGAGACTACCTAGAAAAACAAACAAACAAACAAAAAAGAATAAAAATAAGTAAAATCATCAAATTATCAAAACATTGTTATCAAATCAAATAATCATTGCTACCTTTGAGGAGGTTATAATGCAGTGAGAGAAGCACTCCCACATTAGATTACAAAGGCACAGACATTTGCTAAGGGCCTGCTATATTATGTAAACATTCTTTTTAAAAGATTTGTTTTTTTTTACTTTTTTTATTTAACTGTGAACATTCTTAATTGTCACAAGTGGCTTCTTAGCAGAGTTTCATAAGTCATGCTTAGAAATGGTATCCTCTGGCTTTAGGATGTAGCTCAGGGGCGGAGAGCTTGCCTAGTACGTGTGAGTGTGTGGATTTGATGCCCAGCTCCCCTCAAGCCCCCCCGCAAAGGCAGAGAGGCTCTCCTTCTTTGACCCCCTGCAGCAATCCATTGCATGAGCCCTAGAAGCCCAAAACCTTGTCAGAGAAATCATATGTCCAAACCTTTGCTCTTCTAGTTGGTCACTGTCAGTTCAAGTTTTAGCTGGGCATGAGCTCATGTGTCTATAGCTCAGTATTCTAGAGGCTGAGGCAGGAGGATCTTGCGAAACAGAAAGATGAAATAAAAATTTTTTTAAAAGTACATAGTTCATTGATATTCCAAGATGTATGATTTTGGAACATTTTGTTACCGTCTTTAGTTTTTAAAATTTGGCAAACATTGGAATGGAGCTGATACTTCCGTAGACTTTTGGATCTTTTTCCTGCTTGATTGGCAGCTCCTAAGAGACAGTAAAGTAAAAAATGAGGAATCTAATTTTGTCAGACAGACATTCAAGCTACACATGCACACACACACACACACACACACACGCCTCCATTTTTTGATCGTCTAATAATTTGGGAGTTACTACTTCATTTTATTTTAAGAGGGATAAAAATAAGCCTAGCTGATCAAAACTTACCCATGCCACTGCCTTTGAAGGTGCTGGCTGAGCTCTGTCCTAGACATGTTCACAGGTCCCTGGGAAGCTTGGCTTTTTGCTGCCCAAACTGCCAAGTCATTGAGAAAGGTGGAGCCATGCGTGGCACTGGCTCTGTGTCGTCAGGGTCAAGACACCCGACTTTTGAACTCGGCACAGCTGCGTCTTATAATAGCCACGACTGGCAGCGAGGTTGCAAAACTCTGATAATGACTGGGAAATGCAAAAACACAATATTCTTTGATGAGAAGATTACTTTGAGAATTTGATTGTATAATGAAGATGTTGCTTTGAAAGGTAGTCCTATTGTTCTGAATCTGAGATTCGCTAGCCAAAAAAAAAAAAAAAAAGTGTCACTTGTTTTGACAGGCTACTTAGAGAAATTCTCTGTTTATTACATTAACTGCAGCATTTTAACTGTCAAACTATGAAAGAATGTTCAGTAGTTTAAAAAACAGAATAGAGCTTAGGGGAAATTTTTTGGCACACTCTTGTTGCTATTGGTATTGAAAGGAGGGAAAAAAAAAAAACATACATGCTGCATGTGAAATTAGCTTTCTATTTGGTGGCAGGCAGAGTGACTCACAATGCCTATCGTGGCTGCTCAGGTGCAGACCTGGGTGGCAGTCAGGGCCAAATGCTATAGAACGGTGACAGTTTGACGGTGCCGTTGTTGAAGCTCCGAGACAAGGCCATCAAGTGAGCTCTCGGAGCTTATTGTTTTGATTTTGCTTTGTTTAAAAATCTAAAAACAAGAGGTTGCTCTATACAGCAAGTGGGCACAATAGAGACCCTTCCTGGTAGAAGTGTGCATTTTGGCTATACTTCAGCAGGGACTTTGGGTAGGAGACCATTGGCAAGACGACATAGAATGGTCAGGTAAGTACAATATTGTAAACTGGAAGCCATCTGGATGTAGAGAGGTTTCACGGAAGCAGGCTGTTCATGCGATACAAGCCTTCCAGTTCCTCTTTCCATGAAAAGTGAGACACTGTGCTCCACCTTTTAGGACGTCCCATCCGCAGGAAATGAAGCATTTCTGAATGCCCCCCCCCACAAAAAAAACCCTGGAGGTTTAAATGGTTGAGGAGGATAAATCCATTGAGCTTGAGAAGAGGGGGAAGATAACATGAGAAAATTATATTATTAGAATGTAGGAGAACATTGGCAGGTTTCTGGAGTCTTCTAATTGGGTCTGAAACTCAGAAACCTGAATTCTTTAATTTTATGTGATCAATTAATATTTTTTTTTACATGTGCTAGGGGGCATAAGGTTAAAAGGGAACGAGTGATGTGAGCAAACACTGTGGACAGTGTGTGAGTTGTCCCTCAGCCCATGTCCGTGGATGGGGCTGGGGAGACTAATACCAACCTAACCTACTGAGGCAGGGGAGGTCACTTGCTGCAGAGAGCACTTGAGCTATATATAGTCTCTCAATTAGCAGGACTTGTCTTAATGGGATCTTTATAGGTCCAAACTGTTTGGGGGGATGTGAAATCTGAAATCCTGATAACTATAGGAGGATTTATTCCCTCATAGGACCTCAGCTTAGCCAACCTAAAATGAGCCATGCCAAGGGTTTGGTTTTCCGATGGAAGGTACCTGTCACAAGTTTCCCAGCCAGGCCAGTCCATGCTCAATCGCTGGTCAGGCAAGGGGAAGCCTGAACTGTGCTGTGAATCTTATTCTGTCACTGCATGGAAAAACTTCTGTGTTTTTACTGCAATGATTTCGGTATCCTCACAGAAGGCTTGCAAAATGTAATGTACCACAATAAAGGATTCCACCCAGTGGGGCATTTCTTGGGTTTGGATTTGCCCCTCCTCTGTAAAAGCAGCAGACCACATTTCCCTCAAGGCTACATGCCCCAGACAGCCTTGGCTGGATTGCTGCCATTATATCTCAGACCCAGGGAGAAGAAGGGTTTAGTTGTCTGTTTATAGTTTAGGGTTCATCAATGTAAGATTATTTCAAGTTTTTAAATCACTTGTTGTTAAGATCAATCTGTTATAGAAAATGCAGCAACGACTGGGAGCTATAGAAGACTAAATAGTGCCTGCAATCACATATCCTAGAGATGTAATTACTAGTAATATTTTGGTACGTAGGTTTCTGGTGGTTTTCAGGGATTTTCTGCACCTAATTGGATGATGTTTTGGGAGGATATTTAAGGAGGTACGGGATATTCAGTCTTTCTCCTGAATATTCCTTAATGCATTCATTTTGGGATGAATGAATGTTTAGGTTGATTCCCAAGCTCTTTTTCTTAAGAGCAACAAAGGCTATTAGCTTAGTGTTCCTCTGCCCAGAACAAAGAGAGTACCAGGGTAGGGGTGGGACCAAGATCATGCTGTGAAATTTCCTGCAGGGCGTAATAAGCTGATTCACAGAGGGAGTGTCCAGACTAGGAGCATTAGTAGATGTGCCTGGAGAGTTAGGCCAAGGTCAGACTAAGGAGGGCTGACTGCCCTCTACTGTACCTCAGACAGTATTTTATAGCCACTCGAGCCCCTCTGAAGAGTTTCAGAGGGAGGTATGATATGGTCAGACTTACAGTAAGTCAGTTTTTCTCCTAACCATAGAGAACGGACTCAGTGTGCCACATGGTTAGACATTTTGAGATAGAAACACAGTCAGATATTTTATGAGATTAAAGTGAATTCTATTTGGAGAACTCAGTGACAGCATTTGAGATGCCTGCATTTGATCCAAGAGCCTACTCAATAAATGGAAAGGAATATCGAGTACGAGAGCTCGGGATTCTATTCTTAACCAATTTATCATTAACTCAAGCTACATCTCCAGGGGACAGATCTCACAAGTTATAAAAAGAATTTAATAATGCCTACTTACCCTCTCCCTGCTTTCCAAGGGATTGTAAATGCAAACACAGATGCAACTGCATTCCGTAATAGCCACCATTTAGTAAGTGCATCTGTGCTAGGCACTGGGCTAAATAATTATTTGATTCAATTCTTTCATTCAACAAACTATGAGATAGTGAATATACTTCCATTTATAGATTCGAAATCAGAGGCTTCGGTGAAGTCACTTGTCTGTGGTGATAGAAAGTGCTGGGCTCAGGCTTCTACTCACATCTAACTCTGGAGCCTGTGTGCTTTCCTTTCTTAAGGCTCTACCACCTGCCACACGTCTAAGGGGATGTGCAATGGCCTCATGAGTTTATGCTCTGAACATTGGTGAGGGAAGATGTCATGGAAATCTGATGTTAAAGTAATTATTATGAGCTAGCCTCATCTCATTAAAATGCTACTATATGTATCTGGAATACAAGTACAGCACCTACTTATTAAGTTACTACTGTATATAAAGAGTATAGGGCTGGAGAGCTGGCTTAGCTATTAAGGTACTTGCCTACAAAGCCAAAGGACCCAAGTTTTATTCCCCAGTGACCACATAAGGCCAGATACACAGGGTAGTGTGTGTCTAGAGTTCATTTGCAGTGGCTAGAGCCCCTGATGTGCCCATTCTCTCTATCCACACCCCCCCCCCACTATCTAATTTAGGGGAAAGATGTCTTAGTTAGGAAGAGATCTAGATATTCCCCTAATACATAACAGGTTATGCTAATAATGGAGATTGCTCTTTCCTAGGAGTTGTTTCCATAGCCTATAATGCTTGTATGTTTATCTTATGTCCTGAACCATGTATTGTCTACAGTAGAATCCAAATGGCTATGTTTGTGTTAAGTTATCAAAACTGACTCCACAGAAATGAAATGCTTTATGATTAGTGTGGCCAGAGTAAACACAAGATGCCCAGTGAGATTGGGACTTCAAGTAAACAGAACATTTTAACACAGATATTTCATGCCGTCTTTTCATTTGCAAAATCTGGCACCTGACTTCGGATCATTAATTGATTTTGTTTCGCAGCTATCTTGAAGAGTAGCTGGACAGCAGTCCCAAGGTAACATGGAAAGAAACCATTGACAGCCCACCTCCTGGGAAGAGTCACCTTACTCCATCCCCATCCTCAGCTAGAACCAGAGGCAACATTTGGTAACTGTTCTTTGAATGGTCTCATCCATCACCTCTTTGGACCACTGGATAGCTCTGCAAATTAGTAGAGCGACTTATAACCCACTATGTGCAGAAGAAGGAATTGACCTGAATGGATGCCAAGTGTTTTTTACCTCCCTTTCCTGAAAAGTTGCTTCAGGTTTGTCCTTTCTAGTAGACTTACTGGATTAGAATGAAAAGAAAAAAAAAGAAGACAAGATACTCCACTTGTCCCTGATTGAGGAATTAACTATTTGCAAGGAAAAGTAGTAACACATCCGGATAGCACCTCCCAGAAAAGTATGCATTTTCTACTTCACATATCCAGCTCACATTCAAAGACAGAGCAGGAGCTTTCTTATATGACCCTACCCAAAGTTGTTTGTTCTTCTCCACTTACTGCTTGGGTATTTCAAAAGAAAGAAAAATATCTGTAGTTGTGCTTTAAAAAAAAAAAAAAAGTTAACGTTAAACTTCTAGAGTGTCCTTAAAAAAAAAACACTTTTCTGGAAGAATGCTGGGTATATTCAGTTCCTAAACATAATCAGGTGTGTCCTAAAATCACTCAGGGCCTAGAGTCTGGATCATGGGAGCCTGACCCCTGTCTTATGGGGATGAAGTCATTTCTCGGATAGAAAGCTTTTGCTCTTCTCTGCAGTTGGAGATGGCATTCACTTCTAATTCCACAGAGAAACAAACAGTCCCATTGCAAAGGCTTTGCTATTAGAAAGAAAATAGCTAGTTGCACCTTCAAGTGTTCTTTCTAGGGTAAAGATAAGGTGAGGGGGCGGTAGCCAGGTAAGATGCCAAGTGGACAAGGCTAGGCAGGCCACTTCAGTGTCAGTCACCAAGCCTCTGGAATGTCCCTGGCTTTATGAAACAGGGTTCTGGGAGGTGAAGAAAAGAAAAACAAAACAAAGCCAAACATATCTTAATAATCAAGGGGTACAGGTGCAGAACCCAAACATACTTTCCTTCAAGGGAGTGGAAGACTATTAGGAAATGATCCAAGTTTAAGAAGTGATTTACAAGTATCAGGTGGATGTAGGTAAAGTGTTATATCACAAATAAAGTACTCCCCCCCCCAATAAGGTAAATACAGCATTTTTTTTTTCTAAAAAATGAACTTGATCATGACTTACACAGGTATTTACGATGTTGACTTCTCTGCATACTTCCTTGTATATCAGGGTCTGCTCAGTGACAGGTCTACCAGAATCTAGTTATTTGCTTTCTAGACTATATATTTTACCCTTGGTCATGCCAAGGTGCAACTTGGCAGCTGGGTGAATCCCCGATTTTACCTACGTCCCAATAACTGAGGAGCTCCATCTCTGACCTTGATAAATTCCCTGATGAAACGGTACTTACCAGCAGCTCCCACTATCACCCGAGCCCTCCCGTCCTTTAATGCAGAGACTGCTTTCCCATCCATCCCCGTTTATTATCTTGTCTGTTACTAGACACTGCTACCAGAATGCAGCCCCTGCAGAAACTAGGCCTTTCCACAGCGGGATCCGATAAATCCACATCAATGTGGCACCACGCAGATTTGTAAAGTAGGGATGCCTAACATCTCTCCCTGTGACATCTGGGGAAGGACAAGTAAAGACCAGGTACATTCACCGGCTGCCACTCAGAGCAGCCAGAGAGTCAATTCACTTCCCTAGCCTTGTAGGTTCCTCTTATGAAGGTTCGTGGGCGTTATCTCCTCCCGCTCAGACCCTGGTCCCTTTCCTCTTGAAAGCCAAATTGCCTTTAGTCCTTGGGACCCTTTCATTACTGTTTGAACAGGCTGGGGGCTGATTTGTAGGATCTCGTCTCCATTTTAAACTTGTCACTCCGTAAAGACCAAAGCGTGAAAGGTGCTTGATGCCACTGTTTGCCATGAGAAACCTGCTTTTAAAATGGGACTTTGTTCACTGATTGTGGTGGGTAATGCTTAGTTTTAGACAGTCCCAGGTGCTCTTTGAGGGCTGGAGGTAGATCAAGGGAGAACCTCCGACTGAAGGGAGAGTGAAGAGGTGCACCTTCCTGAAGACACTAGATGGCATAGCGGCCCTGAGCCAGTGGCCTCATTTGAAGCCTGGCCTGTTGCTGTCTCTCGCATTGCAGATGTTAAGATGCCCTCTGTCTGGGAGAGGGACTCACGTTTTGATTGGCTTGGGTGGTCACAGGTTGGCTAGACTGACTTTTGATCCATCTGGCCTCCTTCCCAGGATTCACCACAACTGTCAATCCTTACGACATGTTGAGGCCCCTGAGGGACAGGGCCGTGACTCCCAGGCAAACCTCTCATGAATGTTTTTTGTCACTTTGTGAATTGTGAATGGGCTCATTTTTTTTAAAGTAAGTCTCTTCACACCTTGTAGCCCTGACTTCTCTCACCTCATTAAAACATTGGCTGTAAACAGGAGCAAAAGCTTGTGACTGCCTGGGTAGACTGCCAAATGGCAGCGTCTCACCCTGTCATTTCACTGGGGCACTTCAGACCACAGGGTGGGTTTTTTTTTGTTACTGGCATGTTGTCCTTTCTGCCTTTCATTTGGAATGTTGTTTAAGGCTCAGAGGCTGACCTGTTTGTAGACGTTATTCATTCCATTTGAAAGGGCCACCATGGTTTTTCTCTTGACATCTCATGAGTCCCTGTGGAAGTCTTTATTTATTTGGGTTGGTTTGTTTATAAGGGGGTGACAGGGATGGGGCAGTTTGCCACACAGATATGACAGTAGTATTCCCAAGAGAGCCACCCCTGAATGCTATAGGGATTTCCCTTCTGCCACACTTATTCCCAGGCAGGATCCAGCTGTGTTTCTAAAATAAAGAGGATTTCCTAGGCATGGAACCATTCCGTGTGCTTCCTTCCTGGGAGAGTCACTGTCCCTTTCTCTACCGTACATCTCCTAAGCCCAGGGTTTCCACTCATTCCGTTCTGATCTCTCAGTCTCTAACGTCCACCCTGAGAGTCCTCCCTGGATATTGTCTTAGAGTATAGGCCAGGTTTCTCCTGGCAGTAAATCTACCACTGATCCCTGCTCAATGTGGTAGGTGTGGGTGTGAAGTGACCACAAGGAAGGGGGCTTTGATGAACTTTTCTGATACCCCATTCATGTCCCCTGTGCTGCTGTTTCTCTCCTGGGTCATCTTTGGGTGCTGGACTGTGGTGCTCTGTTGCAGTCAGGTTCGCATTGCTGTCAGATAACACCAGGCCAAGAGCAGCTTGTGGAAAAAGGGTTTATTTTGGCTTATAGACTCAAGGGGAAGCTCCACGATGGCAGTTGAAAACAATGGCATGAGGGTGGACATCACCTCCTCACCAACAGCAGGTGGACAACAATAACAGGAGAATGTACCAAACACTGGCAAGGGGATACTGGCTATGATACCCATAACCCCGCCCCCAACAATACACTCCCTCCAGGAGGTGTTAATTCCCAAATCTCCATCACCTGGGAACCTAGCATTCAGAGCACCCGAGTTTATGGAGGACACCTGAATCAAACCACCACATGCTCCCATCAGCTTTCTAAGAATGTATGTTCCTATTGCAGCTGCCTTCTCATTGCTGGAACAAAACACCCAGCCAGAAGCAGCTTAAGGGGAAAAAGGTTTTATTTCAGTTTTGAGGGCAAGTTTCACCATGAAGGAGGAAGATGGCTCACATCATCATACATCCATAGCAGAGAGCAGACAGACGGCCAGAGCCCAGGCTGGCTCTGAACACACTGTAGGCTGGACTCAAGATCCACCCCCAGTTCACACCTCCTCCAACAGGGCTTCCTCTGCTGGAGACTAAGTAGGAAACTTAATCAAAAACACCTGAGACTATGAAGCCATTTACATTCAAGCCAACACATTCCACCCTTGTCCCCCATAGCATCATGATCACCTCCCAATGCAAAATGCACTCAGTCCAACTTCAAAAGTCCCTGTTGTCTTTACCAATTTTAATACTTGTTGCAATTACTTTTGCATTTCTGGACAAATATCCAACCAGAAGAAGCTTTTGGGAGGCTTCCAGAATCCAGGAAAAATACCGTCAGTGGTGGAAGAAGCTGGTTCACTCCATCATACAACAGCAAAGCAGAGAGAAAATAAAAGAAAAAAAAAAAAACAATAAACCAGTAAGCACCAGGAGTCAGAGTTCAAACTGCTCTGAACATACCTTAGGGCTGGACTGCAAGATCCACTACCAGTGACATACTTCTTCCCCGGCAGGGCTCTGCTTGCTAGAGATTCAAGTTGCAAGCTCAATCTTAATTTAAAAAAAAAAAAAAAAAAAACCACTGAGTCTATGGGGCTGTAGTAGACAGCCTCAGGTCACTGGGATGGACTTCCAAATCAGGCACAGTTATGGAGGAAGGGATATTTATTGAAGTTTACAGATCCAGGGGAAGTTCCATAATGGCAGAAGAAGCGGGCCTGCTTTCACAGGACCATGCCAAGAAAGAAAAGCCACCACCAAAATCGCAAGCAGACACACCTAGGAACTCCGGGCAAAGCTCAGGCACTTTGCATATCTTTAGAATGGAATTCCAAATTCACTTCCGCACCTCAGGGCTGGACCCTAGGATTGGTCCACTGACACCAAGTTACAAGCTTGAATAAAATTCCTGAATTGTCTGGGGAGGGGCATTTATTCAAACTACCACAGGGGCCATACATTCAAACCACCACAACACTGTTCAAAAGTCCAAAGTCTCAGATGAGATTCAAGATAGTCTGTTAGAATTGAAAGAGAGGTTACATACTTCTAACACAAATGACAAAGAGTAAACATTCCTGTTACAAAAAGGAGATACTGGAGCAATGCAAGATCAATAACCATCAGGTGAACATCATACATCTGCAGTTCCATATTTGGTATCTGGGACCCATGATGAGGTCTTTTGGCTCTGAAAGACTTTGGCAACTTTTTTTTTCCCCCCACTTCACTGTGCAGCTTTCTCTCTGGGCAGAACTACCCAAACCAGAGCTAGCATCTTTCCTTGGCAGCCATCCCAAAGCCCTGGTATCTCCAAATTTTTGGGGTCTCTACTGCAATGCACAATTAATTCATCTTCATAGCCCCATACAATGTCTGGGCCTTCATATAGAAATTTCAGGTCCTGCTCACGTTGCTACATTTTCGCAGCTCCTGGAACTATGTGTACTTCATGACCCTTTTCTCCTGACTTTCTCGTGCTTCCAAGACCAGTATGAGGTAGACAACAAAGCCAAATTTTATAAACCCAGAGGGGAATAAAGTTTGACCTTGAGAGCAGAATACTCTTTGAGCAGCCTTCCTTAAAGCCCCCTCCTTGCTAAAGAATTTGCATTTGTACTGTCTTGAGTCTCCCATGGGTTGGGCTTCACCCTCAGGGCATCTTTTCCCTTGTCCCAATGTAAAACAGTTGTTCCAACCTTTATTGGTGCTAATCTTAAAAATTGCAGCTTAAGTGGCCTAAAACCAGTCTCTGTGCCTACAACTTGGAACTTGCTTTAATGTTTTTCCTGTGCAAATGGCTCATCTTTCATATCTTTCTGTTCTATTCTTCCACCAAGAATACCAGTCTACTACTTTTTTGTTTTGTTTTGTTTTTCAAGGTAGGGTCTCACTCTAGCTCAGGCTGACCTGGCATTCACTATGTAGTCTCAGGGTGGCCTTGAACTCACAGCAATCCTCCTACCTCTGCCCTCCAAGTGCTGGGATTAAAGGCGTGCACCACCACACCCGGCTTCCCAGTCCATTACTTTTAAATTCAACTTAGCTTAGATTCTCAGGCCATGGGCAGAACACAGCCATCCTTTCCACCATTAACCCAGTTCCAACAAAGTTTTCCCCTTCCCCTTTGAAACTTCATAAGCCCATACCTTCAACAGTCCACAATTCTCACTGCATTTAGCATTTTCAAACTCTGACCAGAATAGCCCATCAAGCTCTGCTTACAGCACTGCAAGGCTTCTCTAGTCCAAGGTACCACATCCTTCCATATTCCTCCCACAAACATGCTCCAAAAGATCAAAAACCACATGCTTAGACCCATCTCAGCAAAGACCCCACTTTCTAGTGTCAGTTATCTCATTGCTAGGACAAAACACCCAACCAGAAGCAACTTATGGGAGGAAAGGGTTTATTTCAGGATTACTGATTCCAGGGAGAGCGTCATCATGGCAGAAGAACCTGGCTCACTTCATCATGCATCCATAGTAGAGAGTAAACAAGCAGCTAGAGCTCAAGCTGGCTCTGAACATGCTGTAGACTTGACTAAAGATCTGTCCCCAGTGACACACCTCCTCTCACAGGGCTTCCTCTGCTGGAGACTAAGCAGGAAGCTTAATCAAAAATACCTAAGAGTTTGGCTAGAGAGATTGCTTAATGGTTAAGGCCCTTGCCTGCAAAGTCAAAGGACCCAGGTTCGATTCCCCAGGACCCACATAAGCCAGATGCACAAGAGGGTGCATGCATCTGGAGTTCATTTGCAATGGCTGGATGGCTGCAGTTTCAATCTGCTTCCAAGTGTTCTGAAAACTTCCTGCCTGTTGATAATCCTCATGTTGTGGTATGGTGATGGTAGTGACAGCTTGTTTTCCATCAAATCCATCACATGACCAACAAAAATCCGCCCAACAGGGTACCACTGGTTGGCTTTGGCTGGCCACCTCTGTCCAGACCCCACTAACCTTTACATAGGACAACTGCAACTGGCCTAAGATGATAATAACAGCATAAGTAAATCCATAATCCTAAAAAAAAAAAAAAAGTTGTCTTTTCTATCAGTTGTGGGACTCAAAGTAAGAGGTTAGTTATTTTCATCCTACAGTCTCTCTCTCAGAAGGTATGTCCTAAGATGTCCCATGGATACTTGACATTGGAGATGGTACCCGCCACTACATATATACTGTGCTTTTTACTGGAAACACATATCTATCATAAGATTTAGTTTATAGATTAGGCATTAAGACCAATACTACTGCTAAAATAGAACAATTACAATAACTTACTGTAATAAAGGTTATTTAAGGGCTGGAAGGATGGCTTAGTAGTTAAGGCACTTGCCTGTAAAACCTAAGGACCCAGGTTTAATTCCCCAGTACCCATATAAGCCAGATACACCAGACGGTACATGCATCTGGAGCTTGTTTGCAGTGGCTGGAGGCCTTGGCACACCCATTCTCTATCTGCGTCTTCCTCTCTCTCTCTCTCAAATGAATAAATAAAAATAAGATATTTAAAAGTTATTTAAAATTATAAATTGTCTATTTCTGGAATTTTCCATCTAATAATTTTGGACTTCAGTTGACTGCAGGCATCCTAATCCACACATAGCAAAAATACAGATAAGTTAAGAATAACCGTAACTACTCTGAGTGCAAATCAAGATGAAATGTGCCTGGATACCTTGTGTTATTGACCCTCAGTGGGAAGAAAACAGAGCATAATCTTCCACTTTCCTCAGACCACCAGACAAGAACTGGTCCAGGAGTACTGCTGACATCACCCTTGAATTCAGCATAAACTCTAAGAACTCCTATGCTCACCTTGAGATAAAGACCTGCCCTGATAGTCATGCCACCTGGCGTTTATGTTACATTTTTGGTATGCACCTTTGTTTCATGCACATTCACTCATTGGACCTTTACAAGAACCTCACTAAGGATTCCTATTTTATAGATGCAAACATGAGCCGTTAGACCAGCTAGGCACTAGAAAGTTGATTATTTGGACCTCGAAGCCAGTTTCTACCATACTATGCAGTTTGGTGCTGCTTCTCTTGAGTTGAACAGTCCAGAATTAGGACCGGTTAAGCAAATAACATCAGTCAGCATATGTTCCAAATTACCATGCCAATAGTGCTATGTGCCATAGAAAGGCGAGGGTTGGCGAGCCCGTTTTACCTAGCAGGGGTAATGTCTGAGCTGGACTTGAGGCAGAAAAAGTATCCCACCCTGAGAGGGGCGCTGCAGACATGAAAAGGCATGGTGGATTCGAAAAGGTATGGAGCAGGCAACATGGCTGTCAGGGTGTGAGATTAGGGGAGAGAGATGAAATCTAGAAAATTAATTTAAGACCATGTTTTTTAAGAGCCCCTTGTGATACTGATGGAGTGTTTCCAGATTTGGGGTACTTACCAGTTACTAGGAAGAGAGGGTTGGGAAGCTACTGGAGATCAGGAGAGAGTGTTGCCTAGAGATGAAGAGTTAGGGCTCATAGCTAAATAGGTACAAGTTGGGATTTCCTCACAGAGTAAGGGTGGAACACATCGCTGGTGGCTGAGCCCAATGTGAGAGGCAGACATAAGAACAGACATGGAGGGAAAAGGCTTAGGAAGCAGGAAGGGCAGGGAGGGCTAGTAGCAAGGGGAAGGGAGCCGTGTGGTGTGGGACAGTGGAGAGATTGAGCTGTGTTTCAAAAACAGATTGAATGTGGCCCTCTTTAGCTCTCTTCCCCCATCACTTCCGTGTAGATCCTAAGACTAACTTGAATGGCTCAGCACAGTGTCAAGTTTTGAGTGTATTGCATTGAAAATCTGTCGGTTCATCATGTTTTAAATCCTAGGTGAAATGTAATTATTTTGACTTTGATGAGATTTGCAGATTCTCAAGACAGTACTCTTAAAAAAACTATCTATGAATTGAGCAATATGGATTTCTCACTAGCAGTCTATAAACACTCCTAAACACACAGAAGTCTGGTCCTAAAATTCCAACATTGAATGTGCAAAGACCTTTGGAGCTGAATTGTAAGCCATTCTTTTCCAGGCTGGATTTCCCCCTCCTCCATCCCAGCCTAGTCCTCGAGGTGAGAAGGAGAAGAGGTGACTGGTTTTCTTTATGCCAAGTGTCTAGGAGCATTTGGGGCTATTTTCAGCTGATGTCAAGTAGCATGAACAGCAGGGCTGCTCCTTGGGCTGAAGAGCTGTAATCCTATTACACCTACCTGAGACTCCATCCATAGCTGCCTCTGTGGTAGGAGATGGAAAGAGGTGACTTGATTGACTTTTAAATCCCCAAGGGTCCTAGTTTCAAAACTCCCATGTCTAAGTCAAGTAGTAGATTAGGCGTCTTGCTAAGAAGGCCTGGCTCCTTTGGAGCCCCCTGCGGCCACTGCTTTTCTTCAGTGTCTTTCTGGGTCCCATGCTTTCTAGGTGCCACCACTAAGCACTAGATTGGTGTGCCATTGTGTCCCTCCGTGGTGAGCCTTAGTGGGAGGTAAGCACAGATGGCATCTCCAGGTCGTGGATTTGGTATCTGTCTTTGTTCAGTTAGGATTAAGAAAAAGATCCTCCGTTGAGTCTGTGCGAGAAGGGCACAGTGTTCCTTTGTTCCTATCAAAGCTGTCCTTGTGAAGGTAGTACAGTAGTAAGCTATGCATTTTTCCCTCCTGTTAGCTCTACGAGATAAGTCATCTTCCCCATGTGATAACGTGCTTAATTTAATTTAATCCAGTGAATGGCTTTAGAATATTTGCCATCCATTCTGACCACTCGGTAATTCACTTAAGTTCAAGATGCAAATTGCCAGACCAAATATTATCCTGTTGTAAGTTCATTGTGCTTCCTACGCATGGGTTTGAATTTTTTTAAATTTATTTGTGTGTGTGTGGCAAGCCCAACAGACTGGCCTTTATTTATGTGTGTGTGAGAGAGAGAAAGAGAGAGAGAGGGAGGGAGAGAATTGGTACTCCAGCCTCTGCAATTGAACTCCAGACACACGCCCCACCTTCTGCGTATGTGCAACCTTGCACACTTGTGTCATCTTACGCATCTGGCTTATGTGGGACCTGGAGAGTCGAACATGAGTCCTTAGGCTTTGCAGGCAAGCACCTTAATCACGAAGCCGTCTCTCCAGCCCAGGTGTGAGTTTTGAATAACACTTTTGCTGGATTTTTGTCCTTCACTTACATACACAAATATGTCAGCACATTAAGTTCAGTTTCCTTCAAATCTCACAACTTTCTCAGGAAGGAATCATTTCATTTGCACATGAGACAAAGGCTCTGATATCAGAGGGCTGGTGAGTGGTGGCCTGAGGTTAGAATCTGGCTTTAGAGGGGCTGGAAAGATAGCTCAGCTAAGGCACTTGCTTGCAAAGCCTAATGGCCTGGGTTCCATTTCCCAGTACCCATGTAAAGCCAGATGCACAAAGTGGCACATGCATTTGGAGTTCATTTGCAGTGGCAGGAGGCCTTAGTGTACCCATTCTCTCTTCCTCCCCCCTCCTTCTTTCAAATAAATAATTTTTTTTTACGAAAAACTTATCTTTACACTCTAAATCCAGTGTTCTGCTTAGTACTAACCCCTTTCAAGTTTATGCGAGTGAGAAGCACTTTGAATTACAATGCAGTGATGGAATACCACCAGTAGCTCATTGCAGATCAAATGCTTAATATAAAGTAACATTAAATCATGCCGTAAGTTGCTGAAATTTTAGAACAACATAGATTGATGGCTGTGTAATAAGTAATGTTCATGACTACAGTAATTAGCTAGAGTAAAGTCGGCCTGTCTGCCAACATATAGATCATCTCTGTTGATTTCCTAGCCCTTTCAGCATTAATAATCTGAATGTAAATTTCAAAACACATATTAATTAGGGTTTCTTTTTTATTTTATTGTATTACATTTATTTATTTATTTATTTGAGAGTGAGAGAGAAAGAGGCAGAGAGGGACAGAAAGAGAGAATGAGCATTCCAGGGCCTCTAGCCACTGCAAACAAACTCCAGACGCATGCACCACCTTGTGCATTTGGCTTATGTGGGTATTGTACTGGGGAATTGAACCTGGGCCCTTAGGCTTCGTAGGCAAGCACCTTAAACACTAAGCAATCTCTCCAGCCCTA
Source organism: Dipus sagitta (assembly GCA_036346955.1). NCBI lineage: Eukaryota > Metazoa > Chordata > Mammalia > Rodentia > Dipodidae > Dipus > Dipus sagitta. The sequence continues at coordinate 65,816,231 of CM070774.1, read as the reverse complement.
GGTAGGGTTGCTTATATCACAAAGAATAATTTTAAAATTCATATTACTAGGCTGGGGAGATGGCTCAATGCATGCCGGCCTGAGTTTGATTCCCCAGTGCCCACATAAAGCCAGATGCACAAAGTGGTGCATGCATCTGGAATTCATTTGAGGAACAATGTGCCCATTCTTCCTTTCTCTCTCAAGTAAATGAAAATATTTTTTAAAAAATTCATATTACTGACCAATCATGTCTCATCATTCATATAATTAAATTGCTACTCCTCTTGATTCCAAAATAATTATAGACAAAAAAAAATGTGATTAGGAATTCACTCAGTCATCCCATGTTTAAAATGTCATGTTATTCCATTCTTTAAAGGTATGTTACTAGGTACTAGTTTTACACTGAGCTTTGAAATCAAATATTGTTATACAAACTGATTAACCTCTCATGGACAATGGTAGCCCATGCAACAGAGTTTCATAGACATATGCCCACCTCCACTTTCCCTCTCTTTGAAATCTCAGGAGTACCATAGTTATCGTTTTTCTTTTTTCTTTTTTTTTTCGAGATAGGGTCTCTAGCTCAGTAGTGACCTCAAACTCACAGTAATCCTCTGTCTCCAGAGTACTGGGATTAAAGGCGTGTGCCACCACGCCTGGCTACTGTATTTATCTTATTCTTGTCTCGTGTCCATTCCTCCTCAGGGCTGGGTAAAAATCATTGCATATTTGAGTCCTTTGGGAAAAGCACAGAATATAGCTCAAAGCAACAGTGGCAGCTGACTTATCAAGTTGATTCAACCAATTGTCCCTGGTGATTAAGAGACAAGTTTTTTCATTATTGATTAGGGTTCTATTTAAAGCTTTACTGACGACATTTTTTCCTATTTTGCTTTATCCCTATAGACCTGGACAGAGAACTGTGGATGACTTAGAGATTATATATGAAGAGCTCCTTCATATCAAAGCCTTATCACATCTTTCTACCACAGTAAGTTGTCTCTCAGTCAAGCTGGCCAGACAGACTTTGAGTGAGAAAGACTATTTAGGACTAAGGGAAAAGGTGGTGGTGGGAGGGCTGAATTCTACCTGAAACGTCATCCCAGCTTTCTTAGGAGGTTCTGTATGAGAATGGTCACTGGAAGAGAGTCAAGTTGTCAGAGTCCCTCACATGCCCTAAGCCCCCCAGCATTCTGATGGACTAAAGGATTGGAACATGTGCTCTATCCTTCCAAGTCTGAATTTTGGAAGCTTCAGACAAGAGAGCCAGGCCAAGAGAGGGGCTCTGACTCCCTTCCTTGACATAAAGAGCCAGAAGGAAGAAGAAATGAAATCTCTATGCCTTGTCCTAGCCCCAGGGCCAGCTCCCAGCCTCCACCCCAAGGCTGGCTACCCTACTGAAGAAAGAGGCAGACAGTTCAAGAGAATGTCAGTTCAGATAGGTCTGGGCACAGCAGAGCTCCCTGCCCACTAGTCAGATACGGCCCAGGGACAGCAACGCTGGCCTCCGGAGAGGGTTAGAAGCACCCGTCCTCACAGGAATATGATTTCGGGCAGAGGAGATGGCTTCAACTTTCGCAGACCACATACTGAGGCTTCTGAGCAAAACCCATGTGCCTCGCTTGTCTTTCCTTCCCAACTGACTGGAGGTGCTGGCGGCTCCCTTCCAGCAGTAGTGCCTGCTGGTCTCTGATGTTGGGGCCTGAGTCCCAAGAGCACTGAGGCATTTGCCACAGCCCCAAGCAGAAGGGCTCTAACCGCTATGCTACCTTATCCAACCAGGCTGCCTTCTTCCCAGCGCCTGTACTACTGGGGATCGAGAACTTTCTCATTTCCGTGAACTTTCCAGGGGGTCATTTGCTCCTACCCAGCACTGCCTTGTCGGGCTCCCTTCCTCCATGGTGGGGTAGATTTACTGGTGGGAGCTTGTCTGGAGAGCCCTCTGCACACAGAGGGGCAGAAAGTTGAGGCTGCACAGGTGTCAGGAACGCAAGGCCTCTTTGCTCTGGCTGTGCCCCTGACACCCAGCGCGCCCCTGCCCTGGCTTCTCCAGTCACTGTGGAATTGAGAGAACTATAGGGTTATCTCTTCCATCCCCAAACCCCAAGTACCTGACACTTTGGAAAAACCTTCAGGTCACCTGCTTTTTTGGAGCTGTCATCTGAGACCACAATTTAAGGACTCTTTAACGATTGGAAGTTGAGCCATCTGGGAATATTTGGAATCTTAGCTATCATGAATATAAATCTGCTCACTTAATTCTATAATTTCCAGCACATTTGTCATGATGCAGTATGTGAGGTGCATTATGTGAGGTGCTGGGAAGGGCCAGCCACCCACAATGGAGTTGCAGACCTCACCTTGCACCCAAGCAAAAAGCTAGGCAGGCAAGTTGCCTGGTGAGTGCACATGAAACCAAGTTTTCCACAGTCCCCAAGGAGGTTGTCTAGTGTGAATGAGCTATAAGCTACTCTGTAAAACAGCTTTTCTACAGGCTTTGAGGTCCCAGCAGCAAATCTAATGAGAGGGTTTCTGGAGGAGTGGGGTACAAACAAGGTAACAGGGCTGGAGAGATGGCCTAGCAGGTTAAGCGCTTGCCTGTGAAGCCTAAGGACCCCTGGTTCGAGGCTCGATTCCCCAGGACCCACGTTAGCCAGATGCACAAGGGGGCGCACGCGTCTGGAGTTCGTTTGCAGTGGCTGGAGGCCCTGGCATGCCCATTCTCTCTCTCTCTCTCTCTCTCTGTCACTTTCAAATAAATAAATAATTAAAAAAAAAAAAAAAAAAACAAGGTAAGAGACAGCTGGGTTGGCAAACGCAGGGGCCAGAGTGAACGCAGTATTCACCCACAGCTCAAGTTCCTCTCCCCCAAACTGGCCTTCCCACAGTCTTTCTGACTGGCCTTCCCACACCCGCTTTCTTTTCCTTCCAGGTGAAACGGGAGCTAGCAGGTGTTCTCATTTTTGAGTCTCATGCCAAAGGAGGAACCGTATGTAAGTGAGAGCCCCGATGAAGCACGTGTCTGGTCCCACCCCTCCACTGCCGCGTCTCGTGGCAGGCCGGCATCTCGTCCTCAAGTTGGCCTCACTCTGACCTGACAGGATTCCCCATGGCCCACGTGTCTCTCTGGGCCCGTGATTATTCTAGCTCCTGTAAACGAATCTCCAGTTTAGTGGTTTTCGGGCACCACATGGGCATGTCTGTAAGCACTTGCCGGCCTGAGTCCCACTGTCTCACTGTGACCCACCCTACTGTGTCGAGGCAATGTTGAAAGTGGGTGGGATGAAGTCACTGGTCTTGGAGCATGGCCCTGGGCAGACCACGGTGGCTTGAGTCCAGTTTGTGGCTTTAGAAGAGCAAATCCGGCTCTTGAAATCACCAGCTGCAAAGATGTTGAACAAACCCTGTTTTGCATCCCATTTTTTTTTCATTTCACTGTGGGCTTCCAAGCCTGGGAAGGATTTTGGTTTTGTTTTTTGGCCTCAGATATTTATGTGATATTAATCACATATAGTAGCTCTCCAGAACTGACATAGAACTTCAGTCCTGTGATTATATCTAGAGGCAGAAAATTGAAATTTGCTATTAACAGATGTGAGCAATATTATTTAAATTGGCATTTCTATTAGTCCTACAAAATCTGCCCTGAACAGTAAGAGTTAAGGATGGGAGAAAGACAGGAAATGCTGCCTGGCCTCATCTCTTGTACCCTGCAGGCGTATGAGCATGCTGAAGGTCCTCAGAGGTTCTGTGTCAAGGAAGCGGTCACTACATGTAAACTGGTATTTCCTAAACTCAATGAAACATTGAACACTTTGTTCATAGACACCATTTAAACGTCCATGTTTGGGAAATTTTCGTTCTTTGTTAGGCTGCATTGTGAGAGTTAAATAAACAGAAAATATGAATGATCAAAGCGAAAACTGCCTTAAACGTTACATCTCAAGCTGGGCACGGTGGCGCACGCCTTTAATTCCAGCACTCAGGAGGCAAAAGTAGGAGGATCACCATGAGTTCAAAGCCACCCTGAGATTACATAGTGAATTCCAGTTCAGCCTGAGCTAGAGCAAGACCCTACCTTGACAAAAATTGCAAAAACCAAAAAGAAAAAAAAAAAGTATCTCAAAATGTCTCATTTTCAGACATCAAAAGTGCCATTTCTGCCAGGCGTGGTGGCACATGCCTTTAATCCCAGTGCTCGAGAGGCAAAGGTAGAAAGATTGCTGTGAGTTCAAGGCCACCATGAGAAAATATAGTGAATTCCAGGTCAGACTGAGCTAGAGTGAAACCCTACCTCAAAAAACCAAAAAAAAAAAAGAAGCAATTTCTGATATTGATACTTATTGTATTTTGATACTTATTGTATATTGAATGTCATTTCTGGGCTTGAGAGATGGCTTAGTGGTTAAGGCACTTGCCTGCGAAGCCCAAGGACCCATGTTCAACTCCCCGGGTCCCACATTAGCCAGACACATAAGGTGACACATACCCCAGATCACACATGCGCACAAGGTGGCACACACATCTGGAGTTCAATTACAGTGCCTGGAGGCCCTGGCGTACCAATCCTTTCTCTCACTAAAAAAAAAGAAAAGAAAAAGGCCAGTCTGTTGGGTTCACCTCAAAAAAGAAAAAGGATGTTATTTCTTTTTATTTTCAGGTTTTACGATTTTTATTTTTGTGAGAACTAATGACCTGCAATGTCTCTTTCATTCTTTTCATTCCAGCTTACTACTATGAAATATTTCAATGTTTCATATGAAAAAAATAGCATTGCAAATATTTTTATCAAACATTCCCATTGTGCCACATTTTAAAGTATTTTCTAAACAATGAAATGAAACAGTTCCGATTTAATATCTCTTGTTCCCTCCTTTATCCGCTTCTTCACTCTTGATGGTAAAAGCTACTCAATATAATGATTATCATTCTAACTGGTTTTTTAAGTAATATGTATAGGTATGTGTTTGTAAACAAGATGCAGTGTTGATTTGCATGTTTTCAAACTGTGCATTACTGGTCAGATCATTTTTTAAAAACTATTTTCTATCACATAGTGTTCTGATAAATTGTGGGGGAAATGTGCATCCTTAAGAAGTGGATTTCTGGTAAATTGATATCCAGTAACAGCCTGTCTTTTGGGGCATAGCAAATAGTGCAGTCTCTCTTCCTTTCATGTTCTATAGAAAGAACAATAATAATGCACCTGAATAAGTTACAATTTGCCAGTAATTTTTTGTATTTTATGTATGCATAATTCTGGAGACTTAAAAATGATGATTTGATAAGCTGTAATTTATATTGATGTGCTTCTATTCTTGTCATAAGTCTTTTTATCTTTTTGTGTCTAGTGTTTAACCAGGGGGAAGAAGGTACCTCCTGGTACATTATTCTAAAAGGATCAGTGAATGTAGTCATTTATGGCAAGGTATATATATATTTTTTTCTTTTCAAAACTTTATTATACTCCATTTACTAGTGTGGGTCTAAGTAGTAACAATATAATGCTACAATTAAATTTTCAATGGCATTATTATTCAATGTAAAAAAGAAATTGGTTAATATTTAATCATAAGTTTTCTCAATTATTATGCTCAGAGTATTATTGTACTTTGGGGGGCTTGTCTTCTTATGCATTATGATGTGTGCATTTAATGTTGGGCCACTGACCATATTTAGTCTGTATATATATATATATATGTATGTATATATATATATCAGTGTTTTGGGGGTCAGTAGTAAGGGGCAGGTGGGTGTTTGGTCTATTTCATCTGAATGTCCTGCTCTCTCCAGGGTGTGGTCTGCACCCTGCATGAGGGAGATGACTTTGGCAAGTTGGCACTGGTAAACGATGCTCCCCGGGCCGCCTCCATTGTCTTGCGAGAAGACAACTGTCATTTCTTAAGAGTCGACAAGGAGGACTTCAACCGGATCCTAAGGGTAAGTTGAGAGCAGTGTGGGACTGAGGGGTATCCCACTTTTGCCTGTTCTTGAATAAGCAAAGATTTCAGTGCAGTGTTAATCCCACAGGACTGTGATGGATGGATGCTCTAGGAACAAAGGGCCTTTGTTATTAAGCAGTCGTGTTCAGTGCACTGGTGCACATTCTGGAGCCCAGCTGCAAGCATCAAATGTGGGATGTTAACCGGGCGTGGTGGCGCACGCCTTTAATCCCAGCACTCGGGAGGCAGAGGTAGGAGGGTCGCCATGAGTTCAAGGCCATCCTGAGACCACATAGTGAATTCCAGGTCAGCCTGGGCTACAGTGAGACCCTACCTCAAAAGAAAAAAAAAAAAAAGATGTGGGATGTTATATGTCGGACCAGATACTTCTGCACATGTCTGTACTTGTCCCTGTGAAGAGACAGTAAATAGCTATAGCCTCGGCCACATGTCAGAGCCCAGCGTTTCTCTCTCGCATCCCCTGCATGCCTCCGCATGCCCTCCCCACCCAACTCTCCAATGCAGCGGCAGCACCTCCACCCCATTTCTTTCTCTGTCCCAGACCTATCTACGGTCCAACTCCTGTCACTTCCCAAGTCTGAACCTTTCTCTTATCATTGCACAGTCTCTGGACTTACGGAGTGGTCGCATGTTGAAAATTAATGCCAATTATAGTTAATCCATCCGAGCATTTTCATTTCAAGGGCTTTATCCCAAATTGTGTCAATTAAAGGAGTTTCAGACGTTGGCAAGTAGATGGGAAGAAGTGATACTACGGAACTGCGCTCTTAAAGTTGGTTCTGGGGAGGAGCCTGCCCTAGCTCTTTACAGCATCTGTGAAAGCACAGGATGGTTTAAGAAACAAGCCCTTAAGCCGGGCGTGGTGGCGCATGCCTTTAATCCCAGCACTCGGGAGGCAGAGGTAGGAGGATCGCCATGAGTTCGAGGCCACTCTGAGACTCCATAGTGAGTTCCAGGTCAGCCTGGGCTAGAGTGAGACCCTACCTCGAAAAACCAAAAAAAAAAAAAAAAAAAGAAAAGAAACAAGCTCTTGTCCTTCCTCACCATGCGGTCCCTGGTCCCTTGGAAGACATGACAGTGTCTCATCACCCCAGCCTCTCAGCATGACTGTAATCCTATCCTACTTGGACTGAGTTCACCTGGGAAATCATTCTCGCCAAGTCCGTTCTTCCCTCTTTCCTTCTCTGCTGACTAGAGCAGCTCCCCTCTGTCCCTGGGCTAAGTGGGCATTTCTCCCGACCCTGCCTGATGTCCTTGCCTCTTCTGGCCACACCTCTGACAACAAAATTTGGTCCTGAGGCAAAGGAAGTTAAAGTTGATGATAAAGGAAAAACCATCATGACATTTGATGGGATTCTCATCTGATCTCTTTGAAGATGGTGGCCTAATATTAAGACAAAGCATCTTCATAAATTCTAATTAATTATGCAAAAGAATATTGAGGTTTAGAGGGAAACATGATTAGCTGTAATTTTGCGTGCATGCGGTTTATACTTGGCCAGAAAGTCCTTTGAAAGAATCAGATTTGGACCAGTTTGTCACTGAGAGGTTTTATAAAACCAAAATAACTGAAAAAGACTTATAGCATATTTAAAAGTGCTAATAAGCAAACAGTCCCTTGACTAGACAAAAATGCCAGTCCTAAGGAACATACTAGAAGGAAACAGGACTTTGCTGAAGATGAGTGTTATCCCTCCCATACTTTTTTTGTTGTTGTTGTTTGTTCAACAGACTGGCCTTTTTTATGTAAGAGAGAGAGAGAGAGAGAGAGAGAGTGGAGAGAAAGAGAGAATGAGAACTGGTATGCCAGGGCCTCCAGCCACTGCAATCTAACCCCAGATGTGTGCACCCCCTTGTGCACGTGTGTGACCTGTGCGTCACTGTGCGTCTGGCTTCTGTGGGACCTGGAGAGTCGAACATGAATCCTTAGGCTTCGCAAGCAAGTGCTTTCACTGCTAAGCCATCTCTCCACACACACCCATCCCCTATGTTTATAAAGAAGAAAATGCTACAGGCCCCCCAGCCCCCCGTCCTGTGTGCCTACTGCAAGCCCTCCCTCTCCCGAAGATTCCGCAGCCACAGCCACCCCACTCTCCCCTCTGGGTTCCTCCGCGTCTGCAGTACAAGCAAAGTTTGAAAAGCACATGCCTCCAACCTCATCTGGTCCTCCCTCTGACCGTTCCAGCCCTTGACTCGGAAAGTGACTTAATTTGTAGACTCAACAATTAGCATCACAAGCGCCAAATGAGTTTCTGAAGCGTTTGAAAAAATTGTTTCTCATTGTCTGAGCAAGCGGCAGCATCTGTATGTGGTGTGATTTGTATTTGCAGGACGTCGAGGCGAATACAGTCAGACTTAAAGAACATGACCAAGATGTCTTGGTGCTGGAGAAGGTCCCAGCAGGGAACAGAGCTTCTAATCAAGGAAACTCACAGCCTCAGCAAAAGTATGTTTGCATCCAACACTGTAATTGCCAGACTATGATTAACCTTTTCACATGGTATCATCATTTCTACAATAGCATGTTCTCCCTTTTTGTGAAGGATGGCAGTGTGCGTGCGCATGTGTGTGTGTGTGTGTGTGTGACTCCCCCCCCCCCCATCACACATCTTGTGGAGTATAATGTATCCATTTCTGGCACTGCATTGAGCTTGGTGCTGCCTAGTGAGACACTGGAGAGACTATTCTCCTACTCCAAAACCTTTCCCCACACACTATTCAGCTGTAAGAGCCTGGGGACAGAAGGCACTCAGAGAACAGTGGAATCAGGGATGCCAGGCAGCTCCAGGGATGCAGGCCCCCGGGTGATGAGAAATCGTTGGTGCCTCACTATCCTAGGGTAGGACTTCTCTTGAAGTGCTTTCCTCTTATTATGACAGTAAGAGTGAGAAGGTGTTTCTATTTATTAGTTGATTTCTTTTTACAATTCTGCTTGTCTATAATGCATTTTGGCCACATTAACCCACATGACCTTCTCCTGCCCCAATTCACGACCCACTGCACCCCTTGTTCCCCCCAACTAACCCCCTTAACTTTGATGTCTGTTCCTTTCTTGCTGTCCCTCTGGTTGCCATGTGCACGTGGATGGGGCCTGTTTACTGGAGAGTGGGCAACATGTCAGTGGGTACGCCACTGAAGAACGTGCCACCTCTACCCTAGCGACCGTTAACTTGCCCTGGGCTCCTCAGGGAGGAGGAAGGCCTCATGAGCTCCTCCCACACTCATGAATATTGGAGGGGCCCAATCTTGTCCGGAAAACCACGGGTGCTGTGAGCTCACCAGTGCAACAGCCAGAAGATGGTGCTTCACAGCACTCTTCCCCATCCTCGGGCGCTTACATTCTTTCTCCACCCCCGTCTTCTACAGTGTGCCCTGGGCCCTGGAATGGATGGTATAGATGCCCCATGTAGGATAGAGCAGTCAACAGTCTCTTATCCTCAGCACTTTAACCAGTAAGTATCTGCAGTGACCACCAGCCAGAGTGAGCAGTTTTGATAGAAACCCAGATTTCATGGGCTGGAGAGATGGCTTAGCAGTTAAGGTGTTTGCCTGCAAAACCAAAGGATCCTAGTTCAATTCCCCAGGAGCCACGTAAGCCAGATGCACAAGGGGGCACATGCATCTGGAGTTTATTTGCAGTGGCTGGAGGCCCTGGCGTGCCCATTCTCTCCCTCTCTCTCTGCCTCTTTCTCTCTCTATCAAATAAATAAAGAAAGAAAATTTTTTAAATAAGATTGTTTTTTAAAAAAAACCTTGGGCTGGAGAGATAGCTTAGCAGTTAAGCGCTTGCCTGTGAAGCCTAAGGACCCCGGTTTTAGGCTCGATTCCCCAGGACCCACGTTAGCCAGATGCACAAGAGGGCGCACGCGTCTGGAGTTCGTTTGCAGTGGCTGGAGACCCTGGCGTGCCCATTCTCTCTCTCTCTCTCTCTCTCTCTCTCTCTCTCCCTCTTTCTCTCTCTGTCTGATGCTCTCAAATAAATAAAAATGAACAACAAAAATAAATAAATAAAAAGAAACCCAGATTTCAAATATAAAACGGTCTATACATTGTACATTCCATCACAGAGACATCTCTTCTTCCTCCTGTCAGTGCTGAGTGGATTTGCTTCACATTGCTCAGGCCTCCTATTTAACTGGACTCTTTTTCCATATGACTGTTCAGTTCCAGCCTCTGCTGTCACCTACATAAGCTTTTCTCTTCAGATGGACCCACATTGGAGCAGTAAGACAGGAGAGTTAGAAACAAGCCTCTAAGGCGTCAGAGAAAAGTTGCAACATCTAGCTTTTATTTACTGGAGACAAATTTTTAATCTGAATATAATGAAGGCAAGTGAATGTTTGTTTGTTGAGGAAATGTCACCAAATAACATGTTGAAAGAGAATACATCCCACAGGGTGGGTATGTGTCTGTGTCTGTGTGTGTTGTCAAGTAAAGCAGGGTTGCCTTTATCTGAACATTTGCAAAAACTGATGAATTTGATTGTTTGCACTAAAAGGCTATGGCTCAGTTGGGTTACTCTGGATGAATAAACACAGTTGCAAAAAAAAAAAAAAATCCAGGAAGAAGAGTCAGGCGTGGTGGTGCACGCCTTTAATCCCAGCACTTGGGAGGCAGAGGTAGAAGGATTACCATGAGTTCGAGGCCACCCTGAAACTACACAGTGAGTTCCAGTTCAGCCTGGGCTAGAGTGAGACCCTACCTCAAAAAAAGAAAGAAAGAAAGAAAGAAAGAAAGAAAGAAAGAAAGAAAGAAAGAAAGAGAAAGGAAAAGAAAAGAAAAGAAAAGAAAAGAAAAGAAAAGAAAAAGGCAGGAAGAAACTTATCATTAAATAGGCACTATGTTTTATAACTTTTATCTAATCCTTACAACTCTTTTTTAAAAAGCAGAGAAACTTAAGCTCAGATAAGCAAATAGCTTGCCCAAGAGTTCATATCTTATAATGGGCACCTGGGACTGAAGTTTAGCTGGACCACCTGTCACCCCACTGCTCCTGCCTCCAAATTCCAATGGCAAAATGTGGTAGTCAGCCCCTGTGTCCATTGACAGAACCAATGAGCAGAAACCAAAAGTCCTCAGGGTAAGAGTGCATGTGAGCCTGTGGATACGTTTCCCCTTATGATTATTTCCTAAATAGTATAGAACAAGAATTATTTGCGAGCCACTTACCTTGTAATAGGCCTTGTAAGCGATCTAGAGACAAGGTACAATATGTGGGAAGATGTGTGCGGTGTCATTTTGTATGAGGGACTTGAGCATGTGCTGACTTTGGTGTCCATGGGCCACCTGGTACCAGTCCCCACAGATACAGAGGGCTGACTGCTTACAAGTACTGCTTCTTCAACACTGGCAAATACTGCCAACCAATGTATTTTAAAAGGGTTGAAGTTAAAAGACAGTGTGGACATCTATTCTTATCCCTACATAACTAAACTCCCAGACTTTTAAAATTACCTATTTAATGATTTTTTTTAATTATTTATTTATTTATTTGAAAGTGACAGAGAGAGAGAGAGAGAATGGGCACGCCAGGGCCTCCAGCCACTGTAAACGAACTCCAGACACGTGTGCCCCATTGTACATCTGGCCAACGTGGGTCCTGGGGAATCGAGCCTCAAACCAGGGTCCTTAGGCTTCACAGGCAAGCGCTTAACCGCTAAGCCATCTCTCCAGCCCTTAATGATCTTTTATTGCTATCTTATTATAATTGTTTTGGTATTAAGGATTGGGTACCAGGACCTTGTACATGCTAGGCAAGCACTCTGCCACTAATCTGTGGCCCAGCCCTATTATCTATTCTTTTAAAAAAATTATTTATTTATTTATGAAAGAGAGAAAGAATATGGGCATGCTTGGACCTCTTGCCACTGCAAAGAAACTCCAGACACATGCACCACTTTGTGCATCTGGTTTTACATGGGTACTGGGGAACCGAACTTGGGCCAGGAGGCCTTGCAAGCCAGCACCTCTAACTGCTGGGCCATCTCCCCAGCTCCTCTACTATCTATTCTTGGAAATATTTTTTTTACCCAGATTTTTTTTTAAAACAGTTGTGTCGTAGCCCTCAGAGGAGAATGATAATGTAAACTATTTTTGAGCCATCTGCAAGATAGCTAGACAATTTTATAGTTTACTACATTCTTTAATAATACCACAGATGTCTTAGGGAAATTATCTTGTCTGAAAAGGTGAGTCTGGAGGATTCTTAACTTCAAACACTTGATCAACAGATACCCCTGGCGGCCTCTTCCGTTTCCTCCTTCATACCACTGGGAAAGGATTAAAAGCATTTGCTTGTTACATCTTCCACTCAGGGTGTCCTCCAAATACCAGGTTTTTTTTATTTTTTTATGTTTTTTGTTATTTTTATTTATTTATTTGAGAGTGACATACAGAGAGAGAAAGAGGCAGATAGAGAGAGAGAGAATGGGCGCGACAGGGCCTCCAGCCGCTGCAAACGAACTCCAGACGCATGCGCCCCCTTGTGCATCTGGCTAACGTGGGTCCTGGGGAATCGAGCCTCGAACTGGGGTCCTTAGGCTTCACAGGCAAGCGCTTAACAGCTAAGCCATCTCTCCAGCCCAAATACCAGGTTTTTATGAAACCAAACTAAAGAGGATGTAAAAGAAGAAACTATGTGTTTTAAATGTCTCGTAGGCCTTTACCTGATTTTCTACTATACCGCTGTACCTTTGTCCTGTGATCAGATCTAAACTTCTGTAATTCAAAGACATGTGCATGTTTGCTGTAAGCTTCTTAAAAAATATCCATGAGTACGAGATAACACACCACACAAGACCCATTCCCTGATGAATGAAAACCACTCTCTCAAGGGGTCATTTTCTGTGTGGAATTTTTCCAAGTTAGACCAGAATTGAAAGGAGGGTCCACCTAAGAGACGTTTGGGCTGATGTTCGAGACCACTTTGATAACGTAGCAACAACTATATTGATAGGTAGACGTAAAGCTTAGGAAACCTTGGGTGTCTGTCTCTGCAGAGATTGCTCTTTTGAGTTCAGAGAACATCGCCATGTTGGCACCAATCGTGTTATTGTTCAGGTCTACTTTTTCCTCTGACAAATCCAGATTCAGTTCCACGTACATGGAAAACTTTCAAAACCCTGACTCTTCCCAAGCCACTTCTTTTTTAAGTATCACTTACTGTGGTATTAAGATGTTAGTAAGGCGGTATTTGTTACAATGGGATCATGGTATGGTACCCTCCATTTTAGATGTCTCCGCTCTGGGGCTGCATGGGGTTAGGAAGAAACCAAGAACTTGAAATGACTATTCCCGTTACAGTGACTGCATTGACTTTTTTCCTTCAACCCTTTTCCCATTGCTCACTTTTGCTGTCCCGGTTCCCCCTTCCCCAGTCTATTTTTTTTTTCTCCTACATGCAGACTTGGTGTCAGGGAAAAGATTTTTACATCACGTGTTAAAAACAACCTCCTGGGGCTGGAGAGATGGCTTAGAGGTTAAGCGCTTGCCTGTGAAGCCTAAGGACCCCGGTTCGAGGCTCGGTTCTCCAGGACCCACGTTAGCCAGATGCACAAGGGGGCGCACGTGTCTGGAGTTCGTTTGCAGTGGCTGGAAGCCCTGGCGCGCCCATTCTCTCTCTTTCTATCTATCTGCCTCTTCCTCTCTCTGTCACTCTCAAATAAATAAATAAAACTGAACAACAACAACAAAAAGTTAAAACAACAACAACAACAAAAAACCCTCCTGGCTCATGTCATGTAACTAACCTGGGAGTGCTTCCGACTCGAAAGGGAGGCTCCTTCATGCAATTAACTGACAAGAGCCACACTCTCTGGTCTCAAGTGTTCTTGACCTCACTTAACCAGACAGGAGGTGCCGGGCAGTGAAGTAAAGCCATACACCTGGTGTTTTGGCCAAAACCGAAGTCCCAGGGTCACAGATGACTGGATCTGACCTGAAGCTTCCAAGCCCTTGCTCTTCAGTTTCTGAGAAGCAAACGGTGCGGGGTTAGAAGCTGGGCTGGTCTGGCAGCTACAGAGCTGCGCCACTAGAGGGAGTCCGGGAGCCAAAGAAAGATCCTGGGGGATGTCTGACCCGGCAGGCAGGCTGGACTCTTCAGGGAGGTGACAGGAAATGTGGCTAGCCACCAGATCTTTATTCTGTGTGACCAGACCTAGCACTAGCTAAGAGAAGTCCAAACGAATGCAAGAGTGTGCACACAACCTGCCATAAAAATTAAGCTTTTGATTAAGAGACCAGATTTCCAGTTGATCTTCTCTTAATCATATCGCTCTCTACAGAGTGTGCATGTTGCCAAATGCCCTACAAAGTAGACCGAACTTCCTCCACTGCCGCACGGTGTTCGTGTTATGAAATTTATTTATACTTTAAAATAAAAATAAAAATTGCTTTCCAAGTGAGCACAGAAGCTCCTCTTAAAGAGAGAGACTTTACACGGAGGAGTTCCTGTCACTAGATCCGGCCTCCACCCAAGCACCTTGCTGGAGCGGCAGAGAAAAATGTGATGAAGGGTTGGAGGGAAACCTCAGCGGGTAAGAACGGCTACGATAGCAGCACGAGGACCTGAGTGTGACCTCCCCCCAGCACCCACATAAAAAGCTGGGTGTGACCACACATGCCTGTAGGGATAATGACAGAAGGACCTCTGGGGATCTCTTAGTCAATCAGTCTCACCGGGAAAAAAAAAAACATGCGGAGTTTCAGGTTCAGGGAGACACCTTGTCTCATGGCAACAAGGCAGAAGAACAAGAGGAGGACCCTGACGTCTTCCTTTGACCTCTGCACGTGAGCTCACGGGGGTGTGCACATCTGCACACACATTCCACACACTACGCGTGCACACACCAAAGTCAATAGTGCAGCCAGAACACACTGTGGTTGTCTAAAACCTGACAGCCAGGCTCACGCCGGAAACCTCCCGTTCACTAACTCGGTGACCTTAGACCCAAAGCCTCCCCTTGCTCAGCAGTTTCTCCTCCTGTAGAGTGGAGGTAATAATTAACTAACAGGGGGAAAGTCAGCAAGCTGATGTGGACGTGGGCCGTTCGCTACAGCCCATTTCCCGATTCATGTGGCCACAAGCTACTCCTCTGGCTCACTAGAAACTCACATGTTTGGACTGGGGGTACAGCTCAGTGGTAGAGCTTGCCTAAGGTGCATGAGGCTTTGATTTGATTCCAAGTACAACCAAAAAGAAAAGAAAAAAAAAAAATCACATATTCCTGAGAGGAACATGGCAGAAGAAGCTGAGCAGAATTCTCCTTTGAAAGTCATTTGTACATATGCCCTAGAGACACTGCCAACTCCCCGGTTTACATTGAGAACGAAGTCATTCTTCTGAAATTAAGGCAGATTGTCTTTTCTACTACCTGTACTCCTATCTCCTCTCCTGGGTCCCAAAGCCAAGTTTCCTCAGTGACTTAACTCTGTAGCATCCTTTTGGTCTTGTGTACGTACTTACAGAAGTTGTAGCTGGCAGCTGCCCTGCAGGTAGGCTGCCTCTGCTCCATACTGGATTACCAGGGTTGCTCTGCTCAGTGTCTGTTGTCATAAGCAGAAGGTTCTTAGGCTATCATGACTCTTCGGCGCCTCCGGAAGGAGGTAAGGCCCACAGATTGCAGACGTGAGCGGTGTTCATGCCATCTCAGCACACTCCCTCCCAGAGCTCAAACAGACGAGGGAAGCACGTTGGTGAGGAGGCAAGAAGAGCGAGGTTGTCCCCGAGCTGAATTCTAACACCGCTCTTGGAACACAAGAGAATGTTCCTTGTGCTGTTGCTTTTCTTTCCTGTCATTTTGCCTTAAGTAAAACGCCACGAAGCACAGGCAGGTCTGAGTTTTCACGGAGGACCACCCAGGTCACCTTCCTGAAGATTCATGTTATCATTTGTCACTCTTGACCAATCTTTAAAATAAATCCCCCCAAGAGGTTGTAGAGGTGGTACAGTACCTCAGAGTCTGTCATGCAAACATAAATACCTGAGTGTGTACCCCAAGCACCCACATAAAAGCCAGGTGCTGTGGCAGGTATCTGTAATCCCAGTATGTCCACAGCCACAAATTAGATGGAGATCGACGTTGCCAGAAGCTTGCGGACCAGCTACCCTGGCTAATGCAGGAGTGAACAATGAGAGGCCCCACCTCAAACAAAATAGAAGGCTGGGACTGTCATCCGAAGTTGTCCTTGACCTCTACATTCATTGGTCTACACACACACACACACACACACACACACACACACACGTTTCCCTTGTTGATGGGAGAGCACCCTGGACAGAGCTTCTGAAATAATGAATAATGGAGTCCCCAAAGAAATTTATACTTTGCATTGAAATAACATATAGATTCTCCATTGTTGGTTTATTTCTTATTCCTGATGCCATGTGGGTTTGTTTGTTCATTGGTGTTTGGGGGTTTTGTTTTCTCTTGTTTTATTATTAGACTCTTTCCAAAGCACATACCAGTGTACAGTTTGGGAAGGACAGGGCATTCCAGAAATAAGCAAGGGAGTCCAGTGTGGGCCTGAAAGTGTCCATGAGGAACCCATATATGGACAACCTAATTCGCTGCCATTTCCCCCAGCAGCTCCCCATCTGTGGCCTTTTCATTGCCCTTTGGAGTAAGGCTGGAGTCCATCGGTTTCCCACCTGCGGGAGCTGCTCTCCTAGAAATTACTTTAGTTCCATGTAGGAGGGGGAAAAAATGACATTTTCCATAACCACTTCCACCGGTGATTTTTCTCCTGTCTTGTTGTCAGCCTTGGGCAAGACACACAGTCTCCGTGACCATGACGAGTCCACTGGCCACAAGTCAAGTCCAAGCGGTTCCATGGGGATCTCAGTTTAAGAAAAATACATAAGTAGAAAAACATTACCCGTGATCTCCCTGCTTTTGAAAAAAAAACTAATGACTTTTTTGTTTCTTGTTTAGGTATACTGTGATGTCAGGAACACCTGAAAAAATTTTAGAGCATTTTCTAGAAACTATACGTCTTGAGCCATCTTTAAATGAAGCAACAGGTATGCACACTGGATGGTTTTGTGTGTCCATTAACTCCATGCATAGAATTGTATAGAAAGCAAATTCCGGATTCACGCTCAGTGTGTGCTGCCAAGGCGCCTCCGTTGAGCAGAGTACACAGAGAGCAGTCGTTCTCCAAGCGTGGTTGCCCTCTGCAGTGACTCAACGTCATTCAGACATGTGAGGAGCAGCCTTTCTTATATTACCACTCGATCCCACCTCCCAAAGGTGAGACTTAAACCCCCAAAGTGGTACATGCAGCTTGTGTTTGTCTGCAGCGGGCTCAAGACCCTGACGTACCCACATATGCACACACTCACACACACAAATAAATAAACCCATATTTTTAAAAATTTTTTGTTCATTTTTATTTATTTATTTGAGAGTGACAGAGAGAAAGAGGCAGATAGAGAGAGATTGGGCTTACCAGGGCTTTCAGCCACTGCAAACGAACTCCAGATGCATGTGCCCCCTTGTGCATCTGGCTAACGTGGGTCCTGGGGAATGGAGCCTCGAACCAGGGTCCTTAGGCTTCACAGGTAAGCGCTTAACCACTAAGCCATCTCTCCAGCCCAATCAATCCATATTTGAAAATTATAAATCCTACGCTACTTGCCTACCTCTCAAAATAATGTCATGGGTTTTTAAGCACAGCGAGCTCTATAGGAGAACTTGTCTCACTAAAATAAATTCAGAGATTTATCTCAAAAACTTAGGGGTAGTTTCAAATCCATTTCTACAACTGATCTTGGCAATATACTCAAGATGGAAATGCCATTTAGTATATACTCCTTACAAGTATCTTTCCACTGACTTTACATCTCCTTTCAGTGTCTTATTTTATAAAATGATTGCATGAGTTTTTGTTTTGTTTTGTTTTAAGCAGAAAATGAATTGGGAGCCGCAGTTACTATAAAGGCCGGGACCCCTGGCTGCAAGCCTGTTACTTTCAGCTTAGTATTTGTCGAGTGTCTTGTCAGGCAGACACTATAAAGTTGGATGCCTTGCAATATTGTATAAGAGAAAGCCTCTCTCCCTCAAGAAACTTAGGATCTGAAACTTAGGAAGTGAAGGAGTATACAAATGACTTGAACATAAAGCAGGATGTGGTCAGTACTTTAGGGACACTGACTGCCCAAGGGAATCCAGGAAAGTGTTATGGCAAAGAATTTGGCCCTGAAGGAAGGCTAGTGACCAGTAACTAGAGATGGGACAAAGCCTTCCATACTAAAGGACATCACTAGTAGTGACGTAGAAACAGGCAAGGAAGGGCTAGCCAGCTGGGCTTTGCTGTACTATTGTATTCAAAACAGAAAAAAAAGGAAAGTAAGCTCTCTAAGACTTGGGGTACAGATGTTCAAGGGTCTTAAATCTACAACTAGCCCTGGAGAAGTCTGAGCAAGGTGAGTGTGGTAAGAGCTTTGCTAGGAAAAGAAAAGGAGAAGGAACACGAAGACTGGAAGCCAGTGTGGCCCGTGGCTGGCATGCGGGACTAGGTAACATCATTATCTAACATCCCACTTCATTCGGTGTGGTTTGCTCAGGCATGAGCATTGGAAATCCAGTTTGTACAGTTAGCGTTGTATGCTTCTCACCATGTTCTGTTTGGAAGGTTTCACAAGTCTCAGCCAGCAAGGTCCATTATTATTATTTGTTTAATCAAAACTCCTCAAGGCATCTTGAGTTTTAAGTCGAATTACCCCTGGGGCTTTCAGGCTGTCTGCACATCAAGGACAGCTAGACAGGGTCATCCTCCCAGTAAAGAAACAGCATCCTGATTGAGAGGGGGAAGCGATAGGATGGAGAGTGGACTTGTGAAGGGGAAAGAGGGAGAGGGAATTATTATGGCTGATTGTCTATAATTATGGAAGTTGTCAATAGTAATTAAAAAAAGATTTGAAAAAAAAAAGAAAGAAACAACAATCCAACTCAGTAAAGAAGCAAATAAAGCTTGCTGTCAGGACTTGCCTACTCTCCCCTGTCATCCCCTCTCTGCCACCCACAAACCTGCTCCAGAGTGAGTGCAGCCCCCTGCTTTTCTGTGCTGGCTGGCTCTGTCTCCTCCAATGCTCCCCAGAGGCCCTTTCTTATCTGCCTTGGCTACCCCCAACCAAGTCTTTGCTTCCACTACCTTCTTTTTCCATAATTCTACCATCTTCTCACCTGTTCTTCCTCCCTCTGGAGATAGGTAAATAATAATAACTTTAAAACAATGGTACTAATGATAGACTGACCAGATGATTCAGTGCATTGAGTACTTGCCACACAACTCTCGAATGCCCAAGTTCAGATCCCCAGATGTCACATAAAAGCCATAAGATATGGCAGGAGGGGGCTGGAGAGACGGCTTAGTGCTTAAGGCATTTGCCTGCAAAGCCAAAGGACCCCGGTTCAATTCTCCAGGACCCACGTAAGCCAGATGCACAAGGGAACGCATGCATCTGGAGTTCGTTTGCAGTGGCTGGAGGCCCTGGCACGCCCATTCTCTTTCTGTCTCTCTCCCTCTCTCTCTCTCTCTCTCACTCTCTGCCTCTTTCTCTCTCTCAAATAAATAAATAAATAAACATATGGCTGGAGGACCAACCAAAAGTTACCCTCTGACCTCCATGCACATGTCTACACACACACACACACAGAGACACATGCACACACATCAAATAAATAAATTTTTAAAATAACAAATAAAAGAAAAGGGGATTGAAAAAGTGGTGTAAAATTAACAAAGAAATGGCATGTGTTAATGCTAGATATATAGTACTGCCTATGTATGACTAATTATACATATGGGTTTTTAAAAAAATTCAGGCTGCTGATGTAGCTCAATGGTAGAACACTTGCCCATCATGAACAAGGTTCCCTCTACTTTCTATCCTCAACACCTAAGAAAAGGAAATTCCTGTGTCTCAGGTGACTAATGCCAGGCTGTCTCTTTTAAAATTTTAACACTTTGTCAGGCATGGTGGCACATGCCTTTAATCCGAGCACTCAGGAAGCAGAGGTAGGAGGATCACTGTGAGTTTGAGGTCACCCTAAAAATACAGAGTGAATTCCAGGTCAGCCTAGAGTGAAACCCTACCTGAAAAAAAAAAAAAAGTAACACTTTTATCCATTGTCCTATGAAAGTGAGTTTTGATCTCAAGGTCTGTCAACACCATTATGTACAGATGACGTGTTTCCATGTACAGGAGGAGCATGCCCAAATCCACACATAAGAAACCTCAGCCAAGGTCAACTGAGTAGCTACTCTCGCCTTCCCAAAGATTTCCACAAAAACCTAATTTTTTCTTTTCTTCTTTTCTTACCCCCTGCAGATTCTGTTTTAAATGACTTTGTGATGATGCACTGTGTTTTTATGCCAAATGCCCAGCTTTGCCCTGCCCTGGTGGCCCAATATCCTTTTATTGTGGTTAGTCACTACTGTCTTGGAGACACCCCACACGTGTATGGCCATTACCTAACGTCAGCCCCTGAAGGTAAGTCATGGCCCACGCATTGTGATTTCCGCTCTCATCAGGCTCTGGGTCCCCTTTATAGACATCTGCCTTGTCACATTTAGGTTTTTTCACTTATTACGTGTGTGAAGTAGAAACCTCAGTACATTACTCCATCCGTTTTCTGTTGCTGTAACAGAATGCCTGAGACTGGGTGATTTATAAAGAAAGGAAGTTGATTTAGCTCATCATTCTGGAGGGTGGAAGTCTTAAAGTCAGGCAGCTGAGACAGGGCATAGTGGTACACACCTTTTATCCCAGCACTTGGGAGACAGAGGTAGGAGGATCGCCATGAGTTCGAGGCTACTTTAAGACTACATAGTGAGTTCTAGGTCAGCCTGAGCTAGAGTGAGACCCTACCTCAAAAAACAAATTTAAAAAAAAATCAGGCAACTGTATCTGCCAAGGGCCTTGAGCTATCATTACATGACAGAAAAGTAGAAGGGTGAGCAGGCATGTACCTCACTTTATAGCACCCAGTTCTCACAGCGATTAACCCGTCCCGTGACAGTGAAAACTCACTCCCAAGAGAATTAGCCCAGTTCCACAGTCAGAGAGACGTCGATCCAGTCATGAAGACAGCACCTCCATGACTGAATAATTCACTTCCTAAAGACTCCACCGTCTCTCAACATCCTTCCACTGAAAATCATATTTCAACATGAGTTTCAAAGGAGATGAACCATATTCCAACCCTGCACTCTGAAAAATGACGCTGACAAGAAATATGCATGCCTAGGAAGGATAAAGAGAATGATCTGGGACTACTATTAGGGATAGTTTCCTAACCTTAACGAAAGGGCTGTGTGCCTCTGACAGGCTGCCTGGTAGGAGGAACTTTGGTCTGCTTATAGAATTCTTCCTCTAAGCCATGGTGACAATCCGGTTGCTAACCTGATGAGATAAACATGTTATTCCCCCCACCCCCCCGTAACTTCTTTCACATTCATCCTGCTCTACCTAACCCATCCTCCCCTCCAGATACTGACATTCCTTCCTTTGTTACATTTTTTTTAAGAGAAAGAATGAGAGCAAGAGAGAGAAAGAGTGAGAGAATAAGAATTGGTGTGCCAGGGCCTTAGCCACTGCTATCAAACTCCAGATGCTTGCACCACCTAGTGGGCATGTGCGACCTTGCGCTTGCCACACATTCATGCGTCTAGGTTAAATGGGATCTGGAGAGTTGAACATGCGTCTTTAGACTTCGCAGGCAAGCACCTTAACTGCTAAGCCATCTCTCCAGCCCTTATTACTGTTTTTTTTTTAATTATTATTAACACACTGTCTTAAAGATCCAAACCTGGAAATTCTCAGGACTGTTCCTTTAGACAGCCTAGCAACCGAATTCATCTTACAGCAGCTTTTCAATCATGTTCTCTGCCAATTGAGGTAGCCTACCGGGCCCAGAGCAAGCATTCAAAAAGTGTAAGTTGTGAAGTGAATACCACAAGTGAGTTTCACCTCAACATTGAGAGTTAGGTGAAAGTATATTTTCCAAGTCTGCTTTCTTTTTAAAGTGACAACATTTTGACCCCAAAATACTTTGATCTTTTCAGCAATTAAATATATTGAAGAAGATTGTTTCGTTTTTTTTTTTGAACCACCCAGTCAAAGCTGGAATGTTTTCCTCTTTTCAAAATTATAATTGCCCTACCTGACTTATTTTCTTGCTCACCATAATTCTCTTCGAAGTGAGCAGGATGTGTGAGGCTGGGAGATTTGAGTTGAATGCGTTACTCAGAGGGAGCTGCACAGGCGAGATTTGGGTGTTTATTTGCCTGGAAACTATATTTCTAAGTAATGACAGCTTAATGAGACTTACATATATTATATATTCTTTCTGGCTCTTCTTCAAGTTTTCTGAAGGAAAATTAACACATTCAGGCTCTTGCTCTGCTCTCTTCACTCCATACACAGTGATCATTATGAGACCTTTGAGATTCGATGGAAGGAACAATTAAAACCATGGACGAATTGAATTTATTTTCTTCAGTGGTTAGCACGTCATACCCCTAAGGCAAACAAAACCAGAAGATAGCAAGAGTCAGATGGTATCATCTTTACAATTTAAAGCCCCGTCACTAGACTTGGGTTGTTCCCTTCAGTTTTTAGTTGCTCCCCTTCAATAGGTGACTGAGATGCATATTCACCTAGAGAATTTAAGGCTGTCACCAACAGACTAGGGAAGGGTTCTTCTACCTGAGGCCAGTCCTGTGGGGAGAATCAGAGCTTTGGGCTATAAACTAGCCCAGTCAGTCCTGCCCAGTCTGTGCCCGTCAAGAAGCCATTAGGCTAAAATTGCTGCTGCAAAGAGCTGAATATTGAGTTTTCTTTAACTTTCATTGATTGAAGCACATATACCTACATGAGGCTAGTGGCTAGCACAGTAGACAACAAAAATCGACTCCTTATGTTTTAGGAACAGGAGCTTCCGAGAAGTGTAGCTGTTCTGTAATTGTCAGGGAGATGCCCCAGGAAGCCAGGACTCACCCTGCTGCACGTTAGCAAAAGGTTGCGGGGCTCTATCCTCAAGGTCACATGTATGTAAGTGCTTGCATGGTACACCAAGGACTCCATTTTCAGCCCTCTTTCCCCGTCAAACCTTCAAAGGGTTGCTGGGAAGAGGGAACTCGAGACCTTACTATTGGGACAGATTGACTCCAACCCTTCTTGGCGCTTCCCCTGATTCCCTGGGAAGGAGGATCTACTTGACCTGGTGGTAGTCACTGGACATCTCGGGCAAGTGAAGGCGAAGTCCTTCCCTGCACAGGTTTATAGGGGCAACGTGCCCGGACACTGAGCAGACAAGCGTATGATGAGCAGGCCCAAACAACAGGTATGCATGCCCTGCCTAGCAACAGCCCACAAGCAGCAGAGATGGTAGGTGTGCACACAACAGTACAACCCTTACCACGTTCCATCAGTCAGTTGCTTCTGGTGGAGCGGGGAGTGTTTCCAAAGTACTTCACATCCCTGGCTTTTCAACGCAGCCCCATGAAGAAGTCAGTATTTTTTTTTCAATGCCCCCCTTTTTTGCTCCCCCAAATCAATAAACTGGGATAATGAAAAAAAATTACGATTTGCTCAAAGAAAGGTAATTACTAGTACAGAAAAGAGTTGAGCCCTGAACCACTGACACCTATTTCTGTGCTTAATCTGCATCGTATGTCTCTTCCACCTCTGCTGTGAGCATGGGAAAAAGGTGGTAGAACTCAGCTTAACGTGAATATATCTGACTTTTTATGTGCTAATGAGAGAGGCTCTATTCACTGGATACATTTTGGACATAATTTGCCCTGATGAATACAAGTGCTTTATAATGAGTGTTAAGAATCAGATTTCTTTAATTTCTATACTCTTCATCTCCAACTTTTTAAACCTTTTCAAATTCTGCATTTAGAGTTCAGTTCAATTTTCCTTTAGTCCTGAGAAGAAAATTAATACTGCGTATATATAACCCTATCAGCTCTCAGGTGTAACGATGGCTAGCATTTTAGGATGTATTATTGTCACCTTTCTTATGCATATAGGTCATACTTTTATAAAATTTTTTGTTTATTTTTGTTTATTTATTTGAGAGCAACAAAGAGAGAAAGAGGCATAGAGAGACAGACACATACACACACACACAGAGAGAGAGAGAGAAAGAGAGAGAGAGAGAGAATGGGTGCTCCAGGACCTCCAGCCACTGCCAAGAAACTCCAAATGCATGCTCCACCTTGTGCATTTGGCTTATGTGGGTCCTGGGGAATTGAGCCTCAAACCGGGGTACTTAGGCTTCACAGGCAAGTGCTTAACTGCTAAGCCATCTCTCCAGCCCATAGGTTATCCTTTTAAATGTGAGAATGAGATTATTTACTAACAGTATTTTGTTAATGTCTTTCTATGCCATTAAATATTTTTTTTCTAGACTGTTTTTCTAAATATAATGTTGTCATCCTCAAAACATTTTTCTTGCAAAAAATTTCAATTGCCACAACAAAAGAACAAAATTCACCTGGCGTTTCACCACTGTTAATTTTATTTTTAAAAAAAAAAAAAACATACCAGAACAAATTTTAGAATGTTTTGCTTTGGGTGTTTTTTTCAAAATCGCTCTTGTCTTCATTTTTTGCTTTATGACTGAACTCTACCATCATCTTGCCTATACATGTAATTCAGTGACATGTAATTTACTGTCAATTCAGTAAGTGACCACCACAAATTATTTATTTATTTGAGAGTGAGATAGACAGAGACAGAGAGTGAGTATGAGTGCATCGGGTCTCCTGTCACTACAAACGAACTCCAGATGCAGGCACAACTTCTGCATCTGGCTTTACATGGGTGCTGGGGACTCAAACTCAGGCTGTCAAGCTTTGAAAGCCAGCACCTTTAACTTCTTAACCATCTGTCCAGCCCCGTATTTTGAATTTTAATAGCTGTCTCCTTGATTCCGAGTGATTTCACATCATTTATGTCTCCCACACCCATTCCCCAAACATGAGACCAAAAGAAGTGGTATGTTATTTATTTCATTTGACAATATCGGACAAACTTAGGCAAAAGGAACAAGTAAATACCTTATACTCTGCACATACTGGCAGACATTTGGAGGAAGCCCTGTTACATTAGTGTAATTGTGGCTTGAAGTCTACATTGTGGTCGACTCCCCAAAATGAAGACCACCTTTGGAGGTCAGTCTGGTCATGCATAATGGATGGATGTCCTTGCTAATAATTCTGTCTCAACTTGTCTGGGCCAGTTGAATTTAAAAAGAGGCTGCCTGGATTTCTGCGGTGGGGGTGGGAGGGACCCTTTGCAATGTTTAAGACAGACCACAGGAAGCCTGTAACTCCAATTGCCAGAACCAATCATCTGACAATCATATGGGAAATGAACTCAGAGATAAACCTGAAATGAGTAGCCAGTCACAAAAAAAGTGGGGGAACTTGTAGTGACATCATCAGTATTTGGACCAGTTCTGAAATTTATCCTGCCAATAGGGTTTTTTTTTCTTATGTTAGTGAAGAGTCTTTGTTATGTAGGACAGTTTCATACTGAAGCTAAAAGGACCCTAAGTGATAAATGGTTTATATTTAAATGTATAGAAATTTAAATACAGCAGTAATTTTGGTTGAATATTTTCTATTAGCATACTAATTTTCTTTGGCTGAGTATCAGCACAAATTTTATGCTTTTGACATGAAAGTAATTTATTTCGTTTCCTGAATTAAAAAGAAGAAATGGAATATGAATTTGGCACCAAGTTCTAGCTAAAACTGCCTTTATGTATTTTGACTCTACACAGAAACAAACTAACAGCTTCCCTTTCTGAGGAGACAGGGTCTCCCATCATTTATAGCTCTGTGGAATTGACCTGGTGATAATTGTCTTTAAAAGTTGGCTTGGGTTCTCAAAGAGGAATACATATCAAACTTTGTTTTTCCTGGGTTGGAGAGATTGCTCAGTGGTTAAAGCCACTTGCTTGCAAAGTCTGGTGGCCTGGGTTCAATTTCTCAGTGCTCACGTAAAGCCAGATGCACAAAGTGGTACATGCGTCTGGAATTTGTTTGTAGTGTCAGGAGGCCCTGGCATGCCCGTATTCATATCCCACCCCGTCTCTCTCAACTATTTTTAAAAATCTGTTTTTCCTGAATCATTCACATTCTTTTGATGAAGCTGACTTTTAGGTATATTCCTCTGATTGCCAAAACAAAAATCTTCAACTAAATTTGGTTGGAGCCCAATTTTACCTTTATAGCCCCATTTAATTCTAAAAGGTGCTTGTCTGTATATCACCATGAGAACAATTTCCCTCTGCAGACATGCAATTTAAGTGTCTTTTCAGAAAGGAAATTGTGATTTGATGATATGAACTTGATGTCTTCCTTGGGAAAAAAAAAGAAAAACCATCTTGGTAGATAAACTCCAAATTATGTCATATATACTTTCTCACAGCAACACTGTAAATTGTGAACTCTTAAGCCAATGTCTTACAATAAGGGAAGTGAGCTTAAGCAGCCAACTAATGTGCTCTAAATTACATGGCTAATATTAGAAGAAAATCTGAACCCAGGCGGTGTTGCATCAGGTCAGGTCCTAACTGCTCAGCTGTAACTAATTAGAAGCCTCTAGTTTGAGACTTAAAAGGAGAATACAATGAGCTAGGGACTTCTAAAACCACAGAGAATTCTGAACATTGGCAGGGGGAAAAAAAAATCTGAGTGAGAAAATGGAATACATAAAGAAATCAATGGTGATAAAGACGCCTCTGGGAGCTTGGAGTTAATAGCTGTGTATAAACACAAGAGCCAACACTGCTGGTCTGAATTGTGTCCCCAAGTTGAACTCAGAAATACCAAACCTTACAAAATTTAAAACCTGCCAACTGGAAATACTGTCAGAGCTCTCCAGAGGTGGGTCGGGAACGAAGTCTCACAACCGAGGTTTACCTGGTAATTCACGTATGTCCGGTGCAGCTCCTCATGAGCGCCTGTGGGAGCCCAGTGCATCTTTACCTGTGATTCTCTGAAGCCCACTGAGAAGGAAAACAAGGCCCTAAGCAGACAATGGACTTACCACCATGAACCTAGGGAGTCTAATTGCAGAACTGGCATTCCAGACCTTGAATTTGCCTTCAGAAGAAGGACAGCCCTAGTGGCCAGTGGTCAGGGCGCAGGAATGCTCCCCAAAGGCAGAAAGCAAAGAAGGCCCAGGTTATAGAGGGAGATTCAGAAGTTCTGAAGTCCAGTGGGAAGGAAAACCCTGAGGCTCAGTTTCCTACCCCCTGCCCCATAGGGACTGACTGAGACCTTCAGGACCCCACAGAGATTACCATAACCCCACCAACAAGGGCCCCCAGGATAATGAAAGTTGGGGACAATGGGATAATGGAACATGACATGTTATCATATATATAAAATAAAATTTAAAAAAGAAGAAAAGAAAAGCTCTGAAGTCAGGAGATCATGTTTAAGACCTGCACCTTACAAACAGCTTCACTGGGCAATTATCTTCAACCTCTGGGAGACCCCTCTGTATAATAGGGGTAATTACCCCCGCCCTATCCCCTCTCCAGGTTGTTGTGGAGATCAAATGAGGTTATGTGTGTGAAAGTACATCGTAAACCCTGAATATCCAATTAAATACTGCCATGATTATTGTACCATCATGAGAGGAATATGGCATAGGTTAAGGACTACACAAAAGCTTTGTCTCCCCAGTGGGCAGATGACCCCCAAAGTTTGTTTTCAGCTGCAAGCAGAGATCTTGTATGCAAAGCAGGGTTTTCAAAACAACAACATTGAAGAGTATCAGTTTGAATGTTGATAAGTGTTTTATAAATAGCTGCATAATTAGCATGTACTTACTGCAAAAAGTATACATAATATTTTATTCCCTGTTGCAGGCTGTAATGAATCTGCTGCCTCTACATCCTAGGAGGTTTTCACTTACTTTCCCTGTGATAATTTTAATACATGGAACCATTATTAGCTGAATTAAGAATAAGTAAATGAGCAGTTAAAAAAAATACAGAAAAATTACAGGTGCCTGTGGTGAGTAAGATAATAACTAGGTAAAAATATATGAAATAATTACAGTGTTTGAACGGCAGAACCGGCATGAAGAAAATGACTCAATGGAATATTAAGCCTGCTGGTGGCAGGGTAAGAAGACTGCAGCCTTTACTGTGGCCTTCGCCTCTTCTGTTCTCGGTTCAGGTACTGCACTGAACACAAACCCAGTCTGCCCACAACCAAAGCGCATGTTGCCAAAGGACGAGGCCCGCTGGAAGGAGGCAGTACTCTGCAAGCTTAGCATGCAGCTGACTAAATACCCAGTGATGAAGAGTTCTGTCTGAAAGATGTTCCTGATCTTTTGATATTTTGGAGATTCCCTGTACCTAGTGGCATTGAGCTTTATGAACTTATTTTTTTAATTTTTTTGTTTATTTTTATTTATTTCTTTGAGAGCAACAGGCAGAGAGAGAGAGAGAGAGAGAATGGACGCGCCAGGGCCTCCAGTCACTGCAAATGAACTCCACACGCGTGCGCCCCCTTGTGCATCTGGCTAACGTGGGTCCTGGGGAATTGAGCCTCGAACCGGGGTCCTTAGGCTTCACAGGCAAGCGCTTAACCGCTAAGCCATCTCTCCAGCCCTGAACTTATTTTTATAGGTCTACGATCTGTACTTACATCTTTACAAAGTAAGATTTCAGGTCATTTAGATTAAAGTCTTAAAGGGCTGGGATAGTTTTGAAGTGTTTCTTTGGTGGGGGGTGAGAAACGTGTTCTGCATAGCATTCTAAATTCTCTGGTTGAATTAAGTCAGTCAGTCCAAGGACATTAGAAGGTTCACTTTGTTTCAAGCGCCCAGTCCTTAGATGGACAATGTAGAGGCCACTGATCTTAGGCATGCTGACTCAGTCCCCCTGAAGGGGAGAAACCCTTGTTGGAAGAGAATGCTCAGGCTGGAACCTGAGTCAGTGATGGATGTCAGAATGTTCAGTTGGTCGTGGTGAGCCGCTGCTTTGCCCATTGACAGCAATGAGGGCGGGTGCCAGCCGTCGCAGGCAGCCAGCTCCCGTCACCATCAGGCAGCAATGCCCACCCTTCCAGTTTCTGCGTGGGCTTTGTCTGCTTTCAGAATTGGTTTTCGGCATTTTATCCATCTCTGATGAATTTCTGAATCTCCTGCATCTCCTATGTAATACGTGTTTAAATAAAGAACTAATATTAGACAGAACACAACAACGTTGACAGGTCAAAAAGAAGGCTTTGGGGGAAGGAAGTATGAGAACGTGAATTCTAATCCCAAGAGTTACATGGATCAATTTTGCAAAATCACTGAACCTTTTCCGGCCTTGGCTTCTTTGATAGAGTTGAATGAAATACTATCAACAGCTCTTGAAGCCCAGATGTGGTGCTTTCCTGACTCATCTGAAGTCAGCTCAGTGTGTCAGTGATGAGTTTAGTTACTTAAGCTATTATAGTCTTTAAAATGCAATTTTACATAAAATTCCAACTTAATTGTATTTAAAATGTCTATTCAGTTGATACGACTAGATTCTATTGCAAGCCTTCTACCCTGGATCTTCTGAAAGCCCAAGTGGATGGTTGCGAGAATCAACAGAAACTCCTCCTAAAACCATCTCAGCTACAATCCTACCTACCACTTCTTCTCTGCCCCTCAAGAATCCAGTTCCAGACAGTTCAGGATGCCACCTGGGGAGGGATAGAAGCTTTGGGCACAGGTGGGGAGTCAGCTATAAAAATAGCAGTATCCCACCTTAGCTTAGTGAATAAACGTTTGTTAGGGAAAAGGCGAAGCTGTGAAATAAATCAGTTCTTTTGCCCAAAGGGGAAAAACATCCTTAGCTTTCATGACAAAAGTAAAGAACCCTCTCCTGGCTTTGGCTTTCTTCAGTCCTGCCTGCAAAGAGGCTGTAGGATTACTCGGCCCTGAATCAAGTTGACCCTAGGAAACTTGAATTCCAGTGCGTGTGCGTGTGCGTGTGTGTGTGCATGCACACACACAAGGAGGATCTTTTTTCACATTAGAAATTTGGAGAGGTGGCTTAGTGGTTAAGGCACTTGCCTGCAAAGCCAAAGGACCCAGGTTCAATTCCCCAAGACCCCACGTAAGCCAGATGTACAAGGTGGCACATGCATCTGGAGTTCATTTGCAGTGGCTAGATGCCCTGGCGTGCCATTCTCTCTCTCTCTCTCTTTTTCCTTCTTTCCCTCTCAAATAAATAGAAACAAAATATTTTAAAAAAATTTTTTAAACTTATAAAAAGAAATTTTGCTTCTCAAATGCAAATTTTTTTTAGTTATTTTATAAATCCAGGTAGTAGAGTCGAGGCTCTGTTGCCACAGCTTGGATGCAGAAGAACCATGTCTTGATTTGTGAGCCCACTGAACATCCGGGACAGAGTTCATCTGTAAATGCTTCCTTCTAATGTAGGGAGCATTGTATGTCCATGACAACAACATTCACATGTTGAAGATTAGTATAAACTGCGAAGCTCTACACACATTTGAAGCATTATCATATTAATTTGTCAACTATGTTTTCTATCATATATTGTAGACAAAAAAAAGGACAGATTTTGGGCAAGAAAAATGTTTGCCTGAGATTTAGAGACTATGCAGGTTTAAATATCTACCGTATGACGCTCTAGATTAGCCACAGGTGTGCTGCTGACGGTGTCGTGGCCAACACACAAACATTAGCACTGCTTCCTCAGGCCAAGCGAAAGAAGCCTGAAAAATAAGAATTATATCCACTTGATGCCACTTTGGTTTTTCTACCCACTTTGGCTTCATACTACTAGGAAAAAAATCCCCTTCCCCAGCTTATTTCAAAAGATTGGAGCTCTGCCCATTGTGTCCCTGGCACCTGATACTGCCTTACTCAAAGTCCTTTCTCAGTCACTGCTCAACCCCTCTGAATGATCTCTTTCCCCACATACTTATAAAAACATTTTGGGGGCTTTTGAATAATTTATTAATGTGTTTGAAAGTATATTTGCCTCTTAAAAACATCAGCACAGGGCTGGAGAGATGGCTTAGCAGTTAAGTGCTTGCCTATGAAGTCTAAGGACCCCTGGTTTCAGGCTCGATTCCCCAGGACCCACGTTAGCCAGATGCACAAGGGGGCGCATGCATCTGGAGTTCGTTTGCAGTGGCTGGAGGCCCTGGCGCACCCATTCTCTCTCTCTCTCTCTCTCTCTCTCTCTCTCTCTCTTCCTCTCTCTATCTGCCTCTTTCTCTGTCTGTCGCTCATAAATAAAGATAAACAAAAAAAATTAAAAACAAAACAAAACATCAGCACAGAGCTGGAGAGATTGCTCAGTGGTTAAGGCACTTGCCTGCAAAACCTAGCAACCTGAATTTGATTCCCCAGTACCCACGTAAAGCCAGATGCACAAAGTGGTACATGTACCTGGAGTTCATCTTGCAGGAGCTAGAGGCCCTGGCATGCCCATTCTCTCTCTGTCTCCTCTCTCTCTCTCTCTCTCTCTCTCTCTCTCTCTCTCTGCTTATAAATAAATAAATAAAAACATCAGTACAACCATTTCCTATCTTGAGGCGATTTTCCTAAATTTAGGCAAATGGCTCCCACTCAGTAGAAACTTCCACTACCTTTGTATCATGCATGTGAATTCAAGGCTATGCTACATATGCAGTGGACTATTTTAAGGCTGCATACAGCAAGTTCACACACAGTATGACATTCTTTTAAATTTAATGATGTGGTCAAAAATTATATTTGCACACTTTTACTGTATCTGGCCACCAGAAAAAAATGTCTTTCATAGACATTATCATTATCTCTAAAAAAAAGAAAAGAAAAGAAAAAAGTAGCAAGAGGGAAGAAGCCTAGAGTGAGAGGTGAGGGTAAGGAATGTGGACATGGCCACCAGGTATCATCATATTCAGGACAGCTGGTACAGGGAGAAAGCTCAGAGTGAGCCCGACCTGGTTGGGGCTCTCAAGCTCATTCTATTCAAATTCCATAGCTTCACTGCCTCTACTTATCAAGGTCGGTGTTCCCAAATGTCTCTACCTTAGCCATTCTTACTTTTCTCCTATTGATTTTCCTGTACCATGGAAATGAAAAGAGAAAATAACCTGCCGAAGTGATAAGCCAAATTTACACACGTCTTAGACGATTTTCTATTTCTGTAGTAGAACACTGGACACTGGGTAATTTATTTTTTAAGTATTTTATTTATTTATTTATTTATTTATTTATTTATTTATTTATTTATTTTGAGAGACAGAGAGAGAGAGAGAATTGGCACCCCAGGGTCTCAGCCACTGCAATGGGACTCCAGATGCATGCGCCACCTAGTGGGCATGTGTGTCCTTGCGCTTGCCTCACCTTTGTGCATCTGGCTTACGTGGGATCTGGAGAGTAGAACATGGGTCCTTAAGCTTCGCAGGCAAGCACCTTAACCGCTAAGCTGTCTCTCCAGCCCTAATTTATTTTTTAAAGTTTTATTTAGCCTACACTTCTGGAGGCTGGAAGTCCAAGATCAGGTAGGCACATTTCATCAGTGTCTGGTAAGCGAGGGTCTCATCCTGCCTCCATGTATGGTAGGACCAACAGAAGAATGAGTGGGCATGTGCAGAGAGAGGGAGCGTACAAAGAATACAACGTGCTCTTTAACAGCCTACTCCAGCAAGAGCCAGTCCATTTCCAAGAGAACTACTACAGTCTCTCAATCAAGACATTAATCCCTCTGAAAGACCCCACCTTCTAGTATTGCTGCATTGAGCATGAGTTTTGGTGGGAGATGCCATAGCGAAACCACAGCACCGCACATACACAGAACCTAAGGGAACCTAAGAGAGCCACATGGAAAGGTAACTTACTTTCATTACATTAGTTAGTGCTGTCTGGTCATCCTTACTGTAGTATTATTAAATACAATAGCTGAAAGAGAATATGGAAATGTCTCATCTCACCTCCTCATTCCACAGGTGACCAAATGGAAGCCTATGGCTGCCAAGTGGCTCACCCAAAATCACATTGGTAGCAAAAGGATGCAAGCCCAGATCCTCCAACTCTAGGCTGTACCAGTCACTCAACACACTGTGTCCCTGACAATGCTTGCTACCTGCATAAGAGATGGTCATAAAATGTTATAGCCCACATTGCAATTCTTTGAAAAGAAAAATGGAGTTATGCATACATATAAGCAAGAGACCAAAGGGTTAATCAGAAAAGAAATAATTTTCACATAAAGTGATCTTTCTTCCTTTTTTTTATTATAAGCTCAGAGAGAATTGTAGCAATACGGGTTGAGCAATTTTCTTTTTTATGAATCCCGTGCTCAATTTATGAAAGCCATTTTGCAACCCATTTACATGCAGTAAACCTTTGCTTTAAGGTTCTGTAATTTACCTTGATCATGATTATTTATAGTCCTTTCAGAAAAGGCCTTTTAGTGGTTTAGCTCTCAAGCACAGCACCGCCACAAGGCAGTTTCTATAGTACCTTTTAAGTCATGGTAGTAAGCTAAGACATGGCTGGTCTTGTAGGTCACTGTGAGGCTCAGAAATGTTGTGCAATGTTGGGGGGGGGGGAGGGACTAGTAAAAATCAAGAATCTTGGACCCAAAGCCAACTGTACTTTCACTAGGTTACCATGGCCTATTGTGTCAGTTTGCTCACTTGTAGAAAAGAAATGACAGTTTTATCACATGACTATAAAATAGAGCTTCACTGAGGTACTTTGTAAGTGATAAACACTAAGTTGTTTTATGAACTAGGTGTCTATCATATGAGCTACTAGAAATCCCTGGGGGAAAATGTATGTGTAATCTAAAATTCTTCTTGGTGGCCCACAGCACTATAACCCTCAAGAGTGTCCACTGTGAGCAAGACCTTTCTTTCTGTTGGCACATGGTGCGCACTCACTCAACTAAAGATTGAGTTCTACTAATGAATCAATAAAATGTCTAGATAAGAGGCGCAGTGCCAGGCATGGTATAGAACAAAGACTCAACGAGTTCGTAATTAAGATAGCCACAAGAACACAAATTGGCAGTGAAATGGGTTATTGTTCTAGGCAAGAGACAGTATGGTGGAAAGAGGAGCTGAAGGTCTCACTAGAAAACGGGATCCAGCGAGAGCTTCCCTCTTCCTAACTTGGGGTTGATTCTCCCTCCGTCCTTGTTTCCCATCCACGTGCCGTATCAGCTACGGTCCTGGCAGATCGGGATTCCCATTCTGAAATGCATGCGAAGAAGGGGATTGTAGAAATGCAGACAAAATGATGGGACCCAACACGAGGTGTCAGGGTGCCTAGAGGCAAGCATCAGTCGATGACATTACCACCCTGAGAGGTGATGGCAGGCAGAGAGTGAGAGCTGGAGCCCGATGCCACAGGAATCTTTGTCAGTGCAGAAGTCCACGTGAGGCCTGGGCAGTAGTGTACTTGGGCAAGTAGCAGGTCCACGCCAGCAGGATGCGGCGGGAGTTTGTACGCATGCGCTGCAGACGCGTTCTTATTTGGAGCTTTCCCTGAGGACCTAGTGGAGGCATCCCATCAGTCCGAAGCTGGGGTCTTTCACGCTTTGCCTTTGCGAACAGCACAGCAAAATAAGTTGAGACTAGTTCCACATCTTCCTTGACTCCTCGGCACTTACCATGCACAGCCTTCCCAAGGCACAGAACAGGAGAGAATGGATTACACCCTCAACAATAAGAGACGAGTCATCCGCCTGGTTCTGCAGTGGGCCGCCACTTATGGAGACCTCCTGCAGGAGGATGACGTGGCCATGGCTTTCCTGGAGGTACGTGGGGGGGGGGTCATCCCTTCCAAGAGCATCCCTTTGTCTCACAATACAGATGCACAGAAAACTTTCTAGAGACACTGTAATTGCCAGTTCTAGACTCGTGAGCACACATTAATTCATCAAAAGGAATATGTGGGCTGGAGAGATGGCTTAGCGGTTAAGCGCTTGCCTCTGAAGCCTAAGGACCCCGGTTCGAGGCTCGATTCCCCAGGACCCACGTTAGCCAGATGCACAAGGGGGCACACGCATCTGGAGTTCGTTTACAGAGGCTGGAAGCTCTGGCACGCCCATTCTCTCTCTCTCTCTCTCTGTCTCTCTCTCTCTGCCTCCTTCTCTCTGTCACTCTCAAATAAATAAATAAACAAACAAACAAAATTTTTTAAAAAGGAATATGAGGAAAGAAAAACAACATCTGTTATCCTGCCACTCTAACTCAGTCAGGGGCAGCATTGTGATGTACTATCCTCCACTCTTTATTTCTTTATATGTTTTATATAGTTATTAATCATATCAGTTCCCATCATTTTGCAGGTTGATTTTTCATCCTAGCTATAGAAAGGTTTTCCGTGTCAGTATGTTCTTTACAATGAAAATTTCTGATGGTCTGTCAGAACCTATGCCACAGATATACTCATATGTGCCCATATTGTTGAATAGTCACACTATTTCCCATTTTCTCCTTCCTAGCATAAGTGTGCAGTGAATGTTTCTGTGCAAATAGGTCTGTCTTTGGTTACTTTCTTAGAAGTAGGATCACTGGAACAAATGGCAAGTATAGCTGAGTGGTCTGAAGCAGGTCACTTTAATGAGGAATTGCCAAGACAGGAAGTAGGACTGACTTATAGGTAGTCTAAAGGTACATCGTTTACCTGGTAAACATCCCTTCCTGTGACCATAGCCCCTCAGTACAGCATTGCCTTGGACTTTCACTACAAATTAATTAGTCCAGTCCCTCAGTCCTGCCACTTATCCAAGGGAGATGGGTTCTAAGTCCTCCAGTGGAAGCCTGAACTGCAAATATTACTAAATTCTATACCTACACATTATTTTTACACGTGTCTGTATAGGATAAAGTTCAGTTTATCAACCAGGCACAGTAAAAGATTCTCAACAATAATTGATAATAAAATACAGCAATTATGGGCTGGGGAAATGGCTTAGTTGTTAAGGCATTTGCCTGCGAAGCCTAAGGACCCTGGTTCAATTCCCTAGGACCCACGTAAGTCAGACGCACAAGGGGGCACATGTGCCTGGAGTTCATTTGCAGTGGCTAGAGGCCCTGGCGTGCCCATTCTCTCTTTCTCTCTATCTGCCTCTTTCTCTCTCTCTCTCTCTCTCTCTCAAATAAATAAATTAAATAAATAAAAAATACAGAGATTATAACAACATCCTATACTGATAGTATTTAAAGCTGAAGAACTGTCTATTTTTGGAATTTTCTATTTAAGATTTTCAGACTTCAATTGATGGCAGGCAGGTTGTGAGAGCCCAGCAGAGGGGGCCAACTGTTCTCACTTTGTCCTCAGTAAATACCGGGGCAGGTGGAAGGCAGTATGGCTTCTGCTTCAGATGTCATAGTCTCTTTGCTCTAAAATAGATTGTTCTCTCCTTCCCTCCTTTTTACTGGTGTTATTTTGTGCTAGGCAGGTAAGAAGGTAGACCATGGGAGACCCTTGAGGTTGTAGAGTAATATATTTTGAAAATATGATAAATATGGAGGCCCCTTCCCTGTTGAACACAGGGCATTGTGCAGGTCGTTATGGGCTGTTGTGGAGGTCACTGTTCCTGAGAAACGTGGCACAGGTGGTGCTGAATGGTCAGCTCCACTCCCAGGGCATCAACAGAGTTCTGGGCTGTGGGCACAAACCCAGTACAACACAGTCAGCACTGTGTTGAAGACCATGCCTATGTTTGTACCACCAAGTAACCACACCGGTGGTAAACATTAGATAAATAACAAATGCTAAGATGACATTAAAATTAATAATACAATTTTCCAGAAAAAATTGAGGTCAAACAAAGTGCTCTTAAAGAATAGATTACTAAATGGTCGACCTGTTCCAAGACATTAAATTTCATAGAAACGTCTTGTAGATAATTCACTTGAAGTTTATTAATTGTTTATTTTGTTGAGGTAAAATATATCTAATACAAAATTTATTATTTTAGCCATTTTAAGCATGTAAGTGACAGTCATTTCATCACCACTATCTATTTCCAAAACCTTTTCTCATCTGCAATTTTGAAAGTAATGTATGTTAATATTCTCCTCCCTCCTTTCTTCCTCTCTTCCTCCTTCCCTTCCTCTTCTCTTTCTCTTCAGTCATGAAACCATAGTTATGGGATGCTACTTAAGTTGAAGCTACATGACATAGATTATGTCTCGATTGCTCTTGATGTGCACACCTTGCAGTTCTTGTTAAAATCCTGTGACCTTTGCCAATTACAGGAGTTTTATGTGTCTGTATCAGATGATGCCCGAATGATTGCTGCCTTCAAGGAGCAACTGCCAGAATTGGAGAAGATTGTCAAGCAAATGTAAGGAAGGGCTTGGCTTTGGGGTATGCTCTCACCAAGTAAGTGCCTGCCTCACCATCAGAACACCTTCCCATAAGCTCAGGCCTTTAGGTCCAGCACTTGAGAGGCAGAGGTAGAAGGATTGCCGTAAGTTCAAGGCCACCCTGAGACTACACAGTGAATTCCAGGTTAGCCTAGACTAGAGCAAGACCCTACAAAAAAAAAAAAAAAAAAAACCACGTTCCCAAAAGTCCTTTGCCTACAAAAAAACAAAATTAGAGCTTATCTTTCACTCGCCACATGGTGTTCTGATCTGTGCAGTGGGCCCAAGTCACAGGCAGCAATAAGTCAGAGGAGCATATGAGACCTAAATGTATTCAGCTGCCTTTTGGATTGGAGGGTTGCCAAGAGGGAGCCTGGCCTTTCGAAAGTCCAGCTCTGTGTGCGTGGGCCCCTTGGGTTCAAAGCAGAGAATCCAGCGATAAAATGTTGAAGAACGTTTGAGGGCAATAGTTATATGTAAAGTTCACTTTCTGCTGCTAGAGCTATTGGTTGAAAATATCCGCATCTGATCGGGGAAAACGAGAGGTTGTTTTCCATGCTGGTAAATGAACCGTAGATTCAATACTGGGGAGGAAAACCCTGTAAGATAGACTTTGAAAGCTTGAAATCAGGATAGGATCTGCCCGTGACGAGAGCTCCCTCCCTATGCTTTGGTCTCTTAGTGTTAAAATGAGGGAGGCTAACATTGCTGTCCAAAAGGATTCTGTGATTTCAGTGTCTAATGGAGGATTAAAGTTATATACAAATGAAGCAATCTAAAGTCACAGTCGTATTAAACCGTGCTTCCTCTGCTTCTCGTAGCTCAGACGATGCAAAAGCTCCGCAGAAGAAGGTAAGGAGCTCACACTGTCTGTACTCTATAGAAATAGAATTCTCCAGAAACATGAGCCTTGCAATGTGTAGAATTGATGTCTTTCTTGTCCACGCAACACATCTTTGCTGCATTTCTTGGTTCTGATGGCGTACGTGCCACATCTTCTCTAAGATGCTAGTGCATGTTAATCAGTCCACCCTTATGTCACTTGCTGTGGTGATTGTCTTTACAGCACAAGGTGCTTTTGCAACAGTTCAACACAAGTGATGACAGGGCCCAGAAGCGCCAGCCAATCCGCGGCTCCGATGAGGGTGAGAATTCTCTTGTGTGGGATATTTATAAGGAGATTAAAATCCTTGCCCTGGAAACCATTGCCTTGAACGCACAGAAAAGCTGTTCCTCTGTGTATTCTGATTACCTTCTTGGAGTCTTCTGTCCGGACAGAGCTGGACAGCTTTCCCACACTTCCTTGACTCTGTCTCTCGCTCCCACCACCTTTCCTTGAAGGAAAGGTGAGTCCTAGTTGTCAAGGCGGCTACCTGTGGATGCACTGGTGAGAAAGCCGCTGGTGGTGCTCTGTGGACACTCAAGAAAAGGTGGGATCCAGGGCCACCTGCAGAGTAGGGCTCCTGCTCCCCACCCACTCCCCCCCCCAGCACACACACACACACTCACACACACACACACACACACACACACACTCAGGCCCTGACCACAGCCTTCTTAGCAGCCAAGGTGAAGAGGTTGACGTTTGTCATTTGGCTGCCCAAGATGTCTCCAGTGAATCATAAATTCATAGTGATAAGTAATGTTTCACTTCAAGCCACAAATGCATCTTACAATTCAGGAATGCCTCCAAACCTAAGAATTGGGCTAGAGAGATGGCTTAGCGGTTAAGGCGTTTGCCTGCAAAGCCAAAGGACCCAGGTTCGATTCCCCAGGACCCACGTTAGCCAGATGCATAAGGTGGGGCATGTGTCTAGAACTCGTTTGCAGTGTCTGGAGGCCCTGGCATGCCCATTCTCTCTCTCTCTCCCCCCTCCCTCTTTCTCTTCCCTCTTTCTCTCTGTCAAATAAGTAAATAAAAATAAAAATATTTTAAAAAAACACAAGAATTAAGTAACTAAAACTGCTTGACAGATTTGGAGGTCCAGAGCTGAGCCTGGAGGTGCCATTCACCAGTCTTCTGAGCCAGCACAAGCTGAGCTGTGTGGCCCAACTAAATGAGCAGGGGTGTCAGTGCCTGCTAATGGCCTCAGGTAGAAGCAGCCTGGCTTACAGAGGGTTAATTTCCACTGCCCTACTATGCCAGGAAATGGTAATCTAGTAGTAATCCACCCATAATAGGGCTTCTCCTATATTGTGAACAAGAAAGGCTGGGGAGAAGGGTAAACCTTGCCCTAAATATACGTCTCACTTTTTTTTTTTTTTCCATGACCTTAGTTATGGGCTTTTCACAAGTGCCTGTTTGTTTGTTTTTTTTAATTGGGGATGGAAGCCATGTGTGCCCCTATTCTTGGCCCCGTTCTAAGGAAAGCAGGTTTAGGAGGTAGCAGGCATAGACACAGACATGTGCAAGTAGACGCGTCAGTATGAAAGGCAAGATAATGCAAATTTGGGAGAATGTCTCACTTCTGTGTCCAGCTTATGGTTTGCTTTGGAACTTCCCAAACCACTTTCCCACACTGCCAACTGTCTTTGCGCAGTTTTGTTTAAGGTTTACTGCATGGACCACACCTACACCACCATCCGGGTACCTGTGGCCGCCTCCGTGAAGGAGGTCATCAGCGCGGTGGCCGACAAACTGGGTTCCGGGGAAGGTCTCATCATAGTCAAGATGAGCTCTGGAGGAGGTAAGGTTCAGAAAACTAGCGCTGGGGGTTTTGAAAAACGAGCCTTCTCGTCCTAACAGAAACCACACAAGGAGTTAGAATGGCCAGCGTGAGCCAAGGATGTGTGAGATTCCAGGGATGATAGGAATGTCACGGGAAGAGGTGGGCTGAGGACGTGTCTAACACTCCCCACCTCATGGCCGGGCCCCACTCTAAAGCAGAGTGTGGGCAAGTGCTTTGGTGTAAGTCAGCTAGGACTTCAAACTCTGGCA
Source organism: Dipus sagitta (assembly GCA_036346955.1). NCBI lineage: Eukaryota > Metazoa > Chordata > Mammalia > Rodentia > Dipodidae > Dipus > Dipus sagitta. Next base: position 65,775,980 of record CM070774.1, on the reverse strand, counting down.
TGGATGTCAGCCTGGAATTCTTTCAATGCAAACCATGAAAGTCGCCCAGGACCTCTGAGCCTGGAGAAACATGCGCCCTAAGGGGCACCTGGGTTGACAAGCTAAAGGCTGTAGGTTTCTACAAGCCTGAAGTTCAGGGTAGTTGGAGGCTTATTCTTGTCAGCTGATGACAATCCCTCCCTTAACCAGAAGAGAGGACAGGATTCCAGCTTTTTAACAAATGACACAAGGAGTATTCTCTCCCGTAGCATGACTATTTATTTTGTATTCCCCGATTATACTTTCTTGAGATGGCCTTTGTCCATGATCCTTATGTTCTGGCCCCCTTGGTGTGTGCTTGTGACAGGACAGGATTAGTCAGATGCAGCTGGCTCCCTGAGATGCTCCCAGGCAGGGAGAAGGCACACGATGAATGGATATCTGTACCCCGTGTTAGCAAGTGGCCAGGGGGTGGTCACCCCCGGTGTAGTGAGAGGCTATAGGAAGCAGAGGCAAGGTTGATTCCCCAGTGATGAGTTCACAGCCATTCTAGAAGTCCTGTGTGCCCTGAATTAAGACAGGTGCTTCCACTAATACGGGATTTTGCAATGCATGATGGATTCCTAAGATCTCTCTTTCCATTTCTGTCCCAATGGCACCAGACCCAGGACCCCTGTCCTCTGTATTCTGTTTGTCACATTCTCCCTACAGATATCCCAGTCCTTTAGGTTTTTGAGCCAAATGGCAGTGTGTCACAGAAGCCTCGCTTGGTTCTTTCCTTGAACCAAGGTCTGCTCTAAACCTCTCCCCTGATACATATTCCCTAGACTCCTTCCCTGCGTCCTTATCATGTCTCACTCCTGGCGGGCAATGTTGAAAGCGTCTGCACCTCCCTGTAGGCTGAAAGTCCTTTTGGGATGGGATTTGTATTTTTCAGTACTATTGCTTCATCGCGTGTCTGGCATGTATTAAATACTAAACGAATATTTATTAAATGGACAATTTTTAGAATAAAGTAAGTGGTTTAAAGGCTGAAGAGATGGCTTGATGGTTAAGGCACTTGCCTGCAAAGACTAAGGACTCATGTTCGACTCTCAGATCTCACGTAAGCCAGATGCACAGGGTGATGTAAGCGTGCAAGGTGGCACATGCGTACAAGATGGCGTACACATCTGGAGTTCAATTGCAGTGGCTGGAGAGCCCTGTTGCGCCAATTCTCTCTCTTTCCCTCTCTCTTTCTCTCTCTCTCTCATAAAAAAATACAATGAAAGAAGAAGAGAGAGAGAGAAAAGAAAGGGCTTAGTCTAGTGGATTCTGTTACCCTCCAAACTGGGAAATAAGTGGGAAAATAACACATTTAGCAACTGAAATCATATGGGATCTCTGAAAGCCCCTAACTTTTGTGAAAGTGAGCCAAGGTGCTGGGCACTGCTGCCTTCTGGAAACCTAGCCTGTCATGTAAATAGCTGAGCAGGTTTTGCAGGTAATTTCAGTTGCAGTGCAGAACTGGGTAAACTGACCCTCGACCATTTCCATTCCCAGAGTGTGGTCACTTCCGATGGCATCCTGAGTGCTGTGGCTGTGTCTTCTTTATTCAGTGGGTCCCTTCAGTCCTATATTTTATGCAGTCATGCTGCGTGTTCCCCTAATTCACCGAGCTGGCAATTTGTTTGGTGTGATTAGGGCAATACAGCAAATCTCAGATGTAGTTAATAGGCAATCTCATGCTTTTTATGTTCACAGAAAAGGTGGTGCTCAAACCTAATGATGTTTCAGTATTTACGACGCTCACCATTAATGGACGCCTGTTTGCCTGCCCGCGAGAGCAATTCGATTCACTGGTAGGTGTGGACGGGCTCCTCGGAGCAGCATCTTCAATCAGAAAAACTTGTCCGCGGCTTAATTTCCCAGCCACACTGAGCCAGATGTTAAAATGTCCTGAATGCTACCCGGCTTGTTCTACAATGCCGTCTGTCAGGAAAGCCTCCGGTGCTCACTGGAGATGCTCTGGGCTTTAGATTGTCTTTTGTGGAGATTAGCCAACTTGTACCACTACTGGGGTGTAATTCAGCTTTTAGAGCTGTCTGCTGTAATTCACCTCATCGAAATGTCCCCAAGTTCAATAGCGACATTCAGAATCAGAATTCTTAGACCAGGATGGAAGGCGGGGGGGGAAGTGCCACTATGCGATGGCTGAGCGGGTGACATAGAAACGTACTATGGCGAAGCAGCCATTCCGTCTGCGAAGGGCTTTTCCCTGGAAGTCCTCCCTGGGCCTGTGCAGGCAATGCTGGTGGCCAGAGGCTTCTCTGAGTCTTCGGAACACTTGTTCCCAGCCACCCAGAACTTTGTGTGAACACGGGACACGCTCACTTTTACTTAACCTGTGAAAATCAAGCACGGAAGTGACCAGTTCACGGGACCGATTGAGAGTCATGAAACACTCATTTTCTCCGTGTCTGTCACATGGAGTTTCCTTCCTAAGGAAAGGACAACATAAGAGTGAGAGATAAAGTGTGTCAGTATCTGGGGGAAATGTTCGTCTCAGTGATACATGAGTCGGCTCAGAATGAATCAAATCAGGCTTGCTGGATAACTCGGGCGTCTCAGGGCCAGGGGTGTGGCCTGCCTAGCATGTGTGAAGCCCTGGGTTCCATCCCCAGCACTAAAACAACACCAAAACACTGTCTTCTCTGGACTTTTCAGAAAACTTTTTACCTGACCGGGATCTTGGTCTCAGATTGAGAGAAAGCCATGGTTTCTTTTGGTTTATTTCTGAGACAAGGTCTTACGACATAGTCTGTGCTGTCCTAGAACTCTCCATCCTCCTGCCTCAGTCTCCATGGGCCTGGTGTACAGATATTTGCCACCATGCTTGGCAGGAGAGCTCCTCAGACACCGCCTTGTTTTCGCTATGGAAGACATTGACAAATGTGGCCTTAGTGACCTTGCTTAGCCCTTGACCTCCCAGCCCTAAGCACCCCACCTCTCCTCAACCACCAGGCCTCTAAGAACCAACCTACATCCTTAGTCATCTGCATTCATTGCTTTCTAAATCAGTATCTCCCAACATCAAGAGCTAGGGGAACAAAAAAAAAAAAAAAAAAAGTCATAAACGAGTGAAGCTACCCTCTCTGAAACAATCAAACGCCATAAAAAGCCAGCCCCACGGTGACATCCCATCAAAGGTGCTATGTTATGTGACAGTGTTTACCACACAGTGCAGAGAGCCCTTTTGCCAGCTGGTTCTTGGCGTCTGTGTTGAGCAATGTGGTGGAGAGATAGGCGTGTGGACTGTCTCCAGCTCCCTGGGAGGGCAGATACTGACTTTGAAAGTTTCTGTTTATTTGCACACAGTCACGCAGCCTTCCAAGATCTTAGCCCTTGCTTATCTTCTTTCAGGCTTGGCTATTGGAAAGGAATTTACTTTGCAGTAAGTACTCAGGACATGAACCTCTGAGCTAGGGGTCCCCTGCCCCCTCCCCACGCTCGGAGGGGTTGGACTTACCTGCCCCACATCCGTAGCTCCTCCTCGGGCGTGCTAAGGCATTCCTGTGACATTGGTCCTTCTAGGAAGTCTTGCAGAAGGTGACTACAATGCAGAATGGCGCCAAACCCTCAGATCTATCAACACGTACTTACCAAGTGTTTGCTTAGCTCACTGCCGGCATGACAAATGTCCTGGAGCCTCAGGCCTTACAAGTACAGTCATGTTAGGAAGAGAGAAAGTCAAGCAGCCTGGAAGAGGACAAGTTTTGGTGTTAATCGTGTTGTCCGAAATTAGGAGAGCTCCAGCATTTATCCTATTGGTTAGGGGCGTAGACTTTGGAGCTTTGCTCTCTTGACATTTTATTTGAGCATAAATGTTAGTACAAAGCAGATTACAACACGGCCCCGCTGTACGGTGTAACTCGGCTCTGCTTTTGTCCATTCTTGGGGTCCTGGACTGTTATTCAGAACCTGCCGCGTCCACAGTGGATGGTTCTGGCTCTGCCATGGTCTCAGAAACAAATCGGCCCCTGGTCCATGGACCTCAAGGGTCTCACATTGTGGTGAGGAAGCCAGCACGCAAACCAGAGGGAACCAGTGTGACAAGTGTCACCACAGAGCTAGACAAAGAGGGGGTGGGGCGCCCAGGAAAGAGGGATGTCAGGCGAAGGCAAAACATGCTAAACCACCAGCTCGTCACTGACAATTAGCACGCTCTCCTTGTGCCTCGATTCCCTGGAACGCAGCAGGATAATGCTGCCATTCTTCCCATCACAACACCCCAGCCTTAGCAGAAACTGTCATCTCTCAAAAAAACAATACCTGTGCTGTGCAGTTCGTACATAAGCTCTGCTGGGCCTCAACTGTAGGAAATTTCCACACGGACATCCACCATGAATGGCCCAAGGAGGAACTTCCTGTGAGGGGGTCCACATTCAGCATGTAAATCCCCCAGACAGGGGCCATCCTTGCTGATCATGGAGGAAGTGTGAGAGAGGCCTAGTGAGCCTGTTCAGACGAGGGTGGAGATCCCATAGGGCTTCCCCTGGCTCTGTGATTACAGTAATGGGACTTCAGGGAGACTAAAAGAACTTTCTAGGTTTCTTTTGTGCATGTGTGGGGGTGCGTGTGTGTGTGCTCATGTGTGTGAGGGTGCACCTGTGTGTGTCCAATGTCAGGGTGTTCCTCGGTCACTCTATTCCTTATTCTTTCAGACAGAGTCTCTTACGGAGCCTAGAGTTTACCCATGTGGCTAGACTGGCTGGCCAGTGTGCCTCAGAGATTCCCTGTCTCTGCTTCCCCAGTGTGGGGATTACAGGCATGTGTCAAAATTACAGCATTTTACATGGATGCTGGGGATCTACACTCAGGTCCTCATGCTTGCGTGGCAAATACTTTACCCACTGAGCCATCCCCAGCCCTCATCTGTCTTCATATTGAAACCTCCCCAGGAGTTATTGGGTTAATTTGTCCATCTGTGAGAAGCCATAAGACCTCAAAGAAAGGCACTAGAGAGCTTCCCTGAACCACCTGTCCATCAGCTTCAAGTGGGCTTGGGACCACTGCCTGGCTTCCTTGCTTTCTGCCCTCTGCGTAGAGAGATGGGTACTTAGCTCTTCATCAGAGTTTCACACTGGTCAGACTTCCCTGACATCTGCATTGCCTCAGCCCTTCTGGACAGTAGACTAATTTGAGAAGGGGGGACCTCCTCGGTGCCCAGCACTGTGTTTATATCCTGCACTTAAATTGTTCCCATCTAATCCTCCTAACAAGACTGGGTATCACGACCCTAATTTGCCAGCTTAGTTATTATGACCCCAATGTACTGGAGCCGGAGACAGTCAAGAGATTAAGGGATCAGCTCAAGTGTACATTGTTGCAGTGAGGGTTATGTCCTGTCTGCTGCTCTCTAAAGCTCACACTAGCCTTGTCTATTCTCTGGCCTGCTGCAAAACGCCATCTCCTAATCTGACACTCGGGAACTTTCTAAAAGCTATTCTTTGGTCCCTCTATGCAATCCGATCCTGCCAAACAAGTCTCCTGGCAGCTTCCCCACGTTCACGTCGCCCTTACCTTCCATCAGCCCAGGACAGACCATGGGCATGTTCAGGGCACTCCCTTTCTCCTCGCCACCCGTTGGTCTGTGCATCTACTAAGGCTGAGTTTCTGGCTCCAAGCACCTCTTCAAGTCACACATTCATTCCAAATATGCAATAATTTTCAAAAGGCCCGCTCGGGTCCCATACCTGGGAGTCTTATCTATCCACACTTCTGTCTCTAGATGTGCAGAATGAAGGCCAGCCCCTAACCGACTGTGTCCTGGGTAGCATTGCCCCTGCTGGCCAGGGTTGACTGCTAGACTGTAGACTTGGTTGGACTTCTCATGGACTGAACTTCCCAATGCACAGCACCGACAGCATGAACATTTTATTTCTTGGATGTCGGGAGTTCAGGGAACATTTATAGCATACAGTGGTTGTGTTTTCCAGGCGTGGTGGCACACGCCTTTAATTCCAGCACTACTTTTGGAGGCTGAAGTAGGAGGATCACTGTGAGTTCAAGGCCAGCCTGAGACTACATAGTGAATTCCAGGTCAGCCTAGGCTAGAGTGAAAAAAAAAATTAAAAATAGCCAGGTATGGTGGCGCACGCCTTCAGTCTCAGCACTTGGGAGGCAGAGGTAGGAGGATCACTGAGAGTTGGAGACCACCCTGAGAACTACATCGTGAATTCCAGGTCAGCCTGGGCTAGAGTGAAACCCTACCTCAAAGAAACAAAGTAAATCAATCAATAAATTAATTTTAAAAAAGAACACAGGGGTTATGGTGATAATGGAAGCTGTATGATAGCCATGTTTCTAACATGATTTTTTTCTTCCTTGTGGGTGTTGGGACAGAAACCTAGGGCTTTGCACATATGAGGCAACTACTGTGTCACCAGGCTGCGTCCTCAACCCTCCGACTTGAATTTTGGCAGTTCATGTAGAATAAACATCATATTGGCAATTATCATTTTCACTTTTGTTATTTTGTATACATTACATGTAAATAGATATACTCCCTATCTTATAGATGGGTATTAATATTTTATATGTACATTTCTGGTGTGTGGCTATCATTCATTTTACTAGGTAGCAGCACCTTAGATCATTTGTTAGAACACAAAATGAAATAATAAGTGAATCAACTGTAAAGGGTTTTTTGTTGTTGTTGTTGCTTTTTTGTTTTTGTTTTTCCAGGTAGGGTTTCACTCTCGTCCAGGCTGACCTGGAATTCACTTTGTGAATTCTCAGGGTGGCCTCGAACTCACGGTGATCCTCCTACCTCTGCCTCCCGAGTGCTGGGATTAAAGGCATGTGCACTACCACGCCCGGCTAAATGAAAAGTTTTGATCAAGAATCTTGGTCAAAGTGGTTTGGTCTTCGAATGTCTTGCCCCCAACTCTGTGGTCGAGTACTATCATTCTCAGACCCAAAGCTGCCAGGGTGTACAGGAATCGGACATTCATTTGTCGACTCAGCTCACAGCACTGTCCACCACCTCACCTCCCCAGGCATGGAGTCAAGAGGTACAGCCACAGCAAACTGACCTCAGTTACCAGCGAGAGCAAGCAGTGCTGTGGGGGAATACGCAGAACTCCCACGCCAGTGCCTCGCTTGGCAGCAGCTTCAGTGGGAAATAGGGAGAGAAAGTCTCCAAGAACGTTTTCCATCAGGCACCCCCGGGCCCAGGTCACCCTTTACTGAGTCTTATTTGCCATGGCCCACACTTTCCAGTGTACTGATTATAATGGTGACGGCGATTACAGAGGTCGCTGGGAAGCAAGTACCGTAAAAGAGCAAAGGCATTTTCCCCCTGTGATTGAAATCCCAGTTTCCAAAGATTCCTGAAATCATCCCCAAAACCCTTTCCCATCAGAAACTCCGGAAAGCACCGGGCACTGAGTACTTGGCCTCTTGTGGTTCTGATGCAGTCTTGTGTGATTATCCACAGAGCCCCTTGCCGGAACAGGAAGGTCCAACTGCTGGCACTGTGGGCACTTTTGAACTGATGAGCTCCAAAGACTTGGCATACCAGATGACAATTTATGATTGGGAACTCTTCAACTGTGTGCACGAGGTAAGGAGCCCAGGCAGGTACATCAGCGAGACACCATAGCGATGCTGAATGAGGCCCTCTGGCCTTGCTGAAATTCTTTTAATGTATGTACTGCCATATGGAAATCACGTGATGATTTAAAAAAAAAAGAAAGCATACTGAGTTTATAAATAACGCCTGTTACAGTCTTTGACTATTAAGGAAAAATCTCTGTGATGCTATTCTGTGTCTCTCTGAGTATACTAAGCCAGTAACACCTAGTTTCTGTTCATACAAAACAAGCCACACGAAGGCCCTTAAGATCTATATGACAAGTTGCATCCAGGCTAGTGGTTAAGTTCACATCTGCTGACTGGTAGAACGCTTTCTTAACAAACAGAGGAGCCAGCCTAGCGTGATTTAAAATCAAATAAATAAGTGAAACTGCTTTCCTTTCTCTTCTAGCTGGAGCTAATCTACCACACATTTGGAAGGCATAATTTTAAGAAGACCACAGCAAATTTGGATTTGTTCCTGAGGAGATTTAATGAAATTCAGTTTTGGGTTGTCACCGAGATCTGCCTTTGTTCCCAGCTCAGCAAGCGTGTTCAGCTCTTGAAAAAATTTATTAAGATAGCAGCCCAGTAAGTATCTTTAGTTTGAGTCGAGGAAAAAGAATCTCCGTGGTGTGTTTTCATAGACTGCACTTTAAAGAACAAAGCAGGATATGCACAAGGCCTAGCCACCAAGGTCTTAAGAAAAGATAAGTTTCTTCTAGCTTTCGTACAGTTCTCATCAATCTCTCATTAACATCTGGTAGACCTGATGCTGGAGTCGAAAAGGAAGCTTGCTTTGCTCTGAACTCCTCAGAATATTTTTCTTTCTTCAGTTTAGAGCCCTCGGGCAAACAAACAAGTTCTCTTGTAGAAACGTTAGGTGTTACAGGTTCTTGAAACTGGTGTCCGTGACGCATTCTCCCCGGTAGAGGGCAGCAGAACATTCTATTACCACAGCTCCTACAACCCAGCCAGAATAAAACCAGCTAACCTGATACAAGAACATCATCTCCGTAAACACGAGAGAAAGCAAACATCTTATAAATATTCTATTTAACGGCACTTTGTGGGAAACAATTTATTTACTGCAGGGGCCAGTTAGGTTTCTCCCTGACATGAATTTAATGTTCTCCTGCTATTTAGATATGCCTGACAACCTCCTGTTTACTTCCATGTTTTTGGTATCACCACAGTGCTAAAAATAAAAAGCTAAATGTGGCCTCTGCCTGTGAGACTCCTTTCCTTTCTAAATGCAGGGAGCTAGAGCACAGGAAGGCTGGGAGAACAAGTGACCCCAGCCAGGCAATTTTCTTGAGCCAAACAGTTCAGATCCCACACGGAGTCTGATTTCCCGAGCTAAACAAAGAAGTAAAGACTGCTTGATGGTTTATAGACATCAGCTTGCCAAATGCCATGAGTCATTTTGCCAAAAAAAATTTTGAGGGTTCAACAGAATACCCAGCTCGTTTGGATTTACATTCTGCCTTCTTTTCCCTGGGCGAGCTGGTTATTTGAAAGGAAGGTTTCATCATGTTGCATATGAATGTCTGGTTCAAAGTGGAGCCACTTTCCCCAGGAGCACAGACGGCCTCGTTGCAATGAGCAGATGCCCTCACATGTTTGGAATGAGCGGATTATGGAAACTATGACAGTGTGTGCTTTCCCATTTTAAGGAGCACAGTCTCTCTTCACCTAAACTCAGTGGTGCCAGATGCAACGCAAAGGGGGGGGGGGGAAGTGATCTGCACACAAAGGTGGGGAGTCAGAGAACCGGCCGTCGACGCCAAGTCCTGTTGACCAGCCTCTTACAATACACAGGAGTTTCATTTTAACATTTTTGCCTTACCGCTCCTCTGGCTGTCGCTATACACCAGTTTATATTATTTGACCATTATTAAGCCCTGTGCTGGGGCTGCTTGCTATCCTATCATGGGCCTGTTCTCTTGGCCCAGCTGAGAAGATTGTAGATTTTTCCTAACTCTCAGGTTGGCAGGGGTGAGCGGGAAACCTCGTGGCAGTAGCATCTGATTTTCTTGGGGCTTTTTAGAGAATGCCCACATATTCTCTTTAAGCTCTTAGCCCTGGCTGGGGCTTAGCCAAGTTGCAGGGTGGTGCCGAGGTGGCTGTTCGGATGCCTTGTTTACACGAGAGGAAACCGAGGCACGCAGTGTTCCCCTGACTTGCCTTGGGTGATAAGCTTAGATGACAACAGGCAAGTCTACAGTTCTGCATTTATTCTCTGTCAAGATTAAACGAGTGCCGGGGCGAAGCATCGCCATTCTAATAAAATTCTCCAGGCTCGGTTCACATGTTTTGTTCCCAAATACACGTTTACAAGTGTTAATAGTAGCATAAGTACAGATTCAAAATGACCAACTTAATGACAATAAACTATACGGAAAATAATTCTTTTTGTCATCAATAGTTTAGATTATTTCCCAACTCAAACTCCTGGAGATTAAATTCCCAGATCGTGGGGATTATACCTTGTCAGTTGATTTTTTTTTTTTTCAAGGTGGGGTTTCACTCTAGCCCGGGTTGACCTGGAATTCACTATGTAGTCTCAGGGTGGCCTCAAACTCATGGCGATCCTCCTACCTCTCTGCCTCCCAAGTGCTGGGATTAAAGGTGTGTGCCACATGCCCAGCCCTGTCAGTTGATTTTTAAAAAAATATTTTATTTATTTATTTGAGAGACAGACAGACAGACAGACAGAGAGTAAGTGAGTATGGACATACCAGGGCCTCCTGCCCTTGCAAATGAATTCAAGATACATGTACCACTTTTGCATCTAGCTTTATGTGGGACATGGGGCATTGAGCCCAGACTCTTAGGCTTTGCAAGCAAACACCTTTAACCACTGAGCTATTTCTCCGCCCCTATTTTTTTAAAAAAACAGAATTAGAGGCATTAAAAGAGGTAAGATCCGGCATGGCCATAGCATTTGACATCCTTAGTTCCCTCTCCCCAACCAGGTCAGGGTGCCTACCTGCAGGCCTCAAAGGCTCCACAGGCATTTCCCACTTCCTCCCCTCCTTCACCAGAGCTTTTAACAAATCTGGGATCATAATTACAGCTGTTAGGGGAGGTGTCCTTAAATTACTTCTCAAAACCCAAACCTCAATGACCAAAACCATCACCTTTCTAAAATGACAGTGAGAAATCAGACAGCAGAATATGGTTACCCAAGCAGAACTTACACAGTGCATTAAATCTATCATTGCCAGCTCATAGAAAGGAGTCCTGATGAATATTAATGACTATCAGAAAATAGAATTCGATTTTTTTTTTAATCTCACTCAAAAGTGGCATTTTACTTAAACACGTGCCTGTTGTGTTTCAGCTGTAAGGAGTACAAAAATCTGAATTCCTTTTTTGCCATCGTCATGGGACTAAGTAATGTTGCTGTGAGCCGCTTGGCACTAACGTGGGAGGTAAGCTGCCACTGAGATCCAGCTGTGACTTTTGCCTTAAGAATAAAAACACAAGTGGTGGCGCACGCCTTCAATCCCAGCACTCGGGAAGCAGAGGTAGGAGGATCATCGTGAGTTCGAGGCCATCCTGAGAATACAGAGTGAATTCCAGGTCAGCCTGGACCAGAGTGAGACCCTAACTCGAAAAACCAAAAAAAAAAAAAAAAAAAAAAAAAAAAAATACAGGCTCACCAGTGAGCTTTTTTTTTTTTTTTTTTTAAATAGAAATAACACTTACACTGGTATGACAGTGGGAAAGATAGGGACCCTTGCAGGGAGATGACCTGTCCCCTTTTTCCAGTTGCTTTAGAGTGAGAGTTTAAAATGGTATTGTTTGTGTGAGGAAGGGTGTCAGGGCAACCTCAGCTCTGCCATCTCTTTAATGTAAATAATCGTAAGTCCAGATCCAATGTGTAACGCAAACCACAATGCCTTGCCGATGGTCTCTGAAATGTCTGCTTTTGCACCCAGCCTTACCTATGATTGAGAGGGGACACAAGATCCGTTTTTATCCAAGTAGTCAATTTTGCCCCTGGGAGAAGCAGCTCAGAGGCCAGCTGTTGGAACAGCCCAGTACTAAGTGTCTCTTAACCACCTGGCACACTCCTCGCTCTAGAGGAGCAACAGTTGGCTGGAACTCTCTCTGAACAAAAGTCATGCAGGTGTGTGGTGAGTTTCTGTAGCAAACGGGATGAGTGGTTCATCGAGAGTTGGTTGGTCCAGCTAGAAAAGGTCTTCATCTGTCATTAGCTTAGTTCTCCGAATGTGCTTGACCTCTTACACATGGCATATAGTTGAAGGAATGCTAATCTCTTGATAGAACATACACATAAAAATAGACTCTTGCTAAAAATAAAAAAAGCATGTGTAAGTGGGGCACCGAAAACGAGAGCAAGGAGTATATAATAGACTCAATTGGTGACGGAGCTTACAGGCAGCTGTTTGCACCCACATGGTTCCCTTGAAATGATCTTTCCTACCCATTTTCCTCTTGAAACTATTTTCTTTCTCGCTCTTTCCTAAATGTTTCCATTGTTTCTAGGGCAGGTCCTTGCAAGTCCTTCTGTCTTGGGTTTCTCTTAAAATTCCAGGCAGATGCAGCACACAGCGGCTCATCCCCTGAATATAGGAATGAGGGAACTGGTGAGGCCCGCGTGCCGCGCAGCTGCGTTGCCTTCCAGCCAGCGAAAGCTCAGAGTTCGTGCGGCCAGTAAACCTCGGCAATGAGGCCCTTATGCAGCGTTCCTGTCCTGCCTTCCAGCCCAAGGCTCTGGGGACCTAAGGGTCCCGAACCTGCTTCCAGCTTCTAATCCTCCCACAGAGTCCAAATGAATTAATTGCTTGGGATTTTTTTTTTTTAAAGGCAAAAGCTTTCTGCTGATCTGGAGAAGTCAGATAAAGGTTCCATGTAACAGGAGCCAGGCAAGTGAGACCATAGTTCAGGGGAGCACTAGCTGAGCCCCTTCTGCTACTGTGCAGGCAAAACCACTGAGAGGCTTCAGGGGTAAGGTACAACCAGGTTCAGGACATGGCTAACTGGCCAGTCTGAGGTCAGGAGAACAATGACTTCAGAACTTCTATTTCTGGCTCTCTGCGTTGCTGAAGAGATTAGCCTTTTGTCATTTTACAAGTCCTCTTTTTTTTTTTTTAGGTGAAATGTAATTACAGTATTTTTACTTTTACTCCTCGGCTCTTTGATTCAGGTTGTGTCGCTGTGTTTGTTGAGACGTCTCTAAGAGTTTCCCACACAACTCCAGGGGCTCCCGAGGTGGCCGCGTGAGTGGTCTGAGGAGTGATGTCTGACCTCGGGAGACTGTAGAACACCCATGAAGCAGTCAGTGAACAGAACAGGGACCAAAGCTAAACCATGTAATAAAGGGAAGTGTTCGAAGTAAAGGAGAAACCCCTATCCGAGACAGAGCAAGGGAGAGCCAGAGCTGGGGCAGTCTCTGGGACATTTTGACAGGACAAGGACTGTGGAGGGCTGTCTGTGTGTTCTAAGACACAGAGCTGCTTCTCGGGCCTCGCCCACTACTTTTCAGTAGCACTTCTTATTACCTCACTGGAGGCCTGTTTAAAGAAAAATGCCTGTAGACATTAATAAACATCCTCTCCATTTGCCAACGGCCCCTATTGAGACATTGCTTTTGAAGGATAGAGTGCAGATAGATATTAGCATTGAGAACCACAAAACGTTTCTTGTCACATTCGCTGTTGCCTTGGACCCAAAGGCCAGCTAAGTAGGGTGACAGAGGTGTTACCAAAATGGAACACATACATGAACATTTAAATCTAACCCTCCTTGGGCTGGGGAGATGGCGTGGCGGTTAAGCGCTTGCCTGTGAAGCCTAAGGACCCCGGTTCGAGGCTCGATTCCCCAGGACCCACGTTAGCCAGATGCACAAGGGGGCGCACGCGTCAGGACTTCGTTTGCAGTGGCTGGAGGCCCTGGCACGCCTATTCTCTCTCTCTCTCTCTCTCTCTCTGCCTCTTTCTCTGTCTGTCACTCTCAAATAAATAAGTAAAATAAACAAAAAAATTAAAAAATAAAAATAAATCTAACCCTCCAAAAGGTATAATGTTCAGAATGGTCTGTGTTCATGGAAAGTTACCACCAGCGTGGTGACTGTAATACTGCATATAGAGTCCTTGTGCCTCCTGATGCTTATTACTGCTTTTAGCCTTGAACAGTCCCCCAAGGAAGATAATAAGAGGCTTTGTTGAAAACCCTGAAAATCCGTACTAGGAAGTGAGTGCGGAGGTATATACGTAGGGAGTAGGTCTCCGGAAACAAGAGTCTTACAGTATTTAAGTGGGAAGGTGGCACACAGATTCAGATGCCAGAGAGGAGACAGTTAGGCAGGCGTAGAAGGTAGATGTCCCTTGGGCAGAGCTGGCCTGATTGGAGAGTCTGGGACTCAGGGCTGCCACGGCCTCCTCAGACTCAGGATGGGAACCGTCTCCCTGCACTCCATATGGGTTTGTTGGAAGAGAGTTCAAATCTCCTTCAAAGCTCAGCAAAGTGGGAAGCGGCGATTGAAAGACGAGACCTTGTTGACCTGGCATGGCCCCGGAGGTGCAGTGTGCTGCCGGGTGGCGTGCCAGCCTATAAACATGGGGATGAGCGCATGGTGGGACTATCACATTCTCCATCACAGCCAGGCAGAGAAAGCCTGCGAGAGACGCCTGGGAAGGAGAAGCGGCTAGAACGTATGAGGGATGCGACGGGACAGGAGGCAGGGGCCATGAGTCACGGAGGAGCCCCTCATGATAAGCTGCAGGATGCGGGCCAGTTCACTTAGGCTGTGACAATTAACTCCTTCCGCCTGCAAAACTCAGGTTTCAACTATTCAAATGAAGGTTTCTTCAGCACCGGCTCTGTTCCCAGCATACTCGCAGGCACTGAGGAAATAGCAATAAAAGACAAAATGAATTGCTTTCTTAAAAAAAAAAAAATCCTGTTATGGCTGGGGAGATGGCTCAGAGAGTAAAAGCACCTTCCGTGCAAGCACGATGGCCTGAGTGCCCAGAACCCACCCCGAGCCAGGCACCGTAGTCGCCGTCTGTAACCCCAGACCTCGGAAGGCAGAGGCAGGAAGGTCACGGTGGTGCCCAACAAGAGACCCTGACTCCAACAAAGTAGAAAGTGAGGCCTGACCCTCAGGGCTGTCCTCGGCCCTCCACACACAGGTCATGACACATGCGTGCCTGCGCTCACACACATCATATATACGCAGAAGATGTTAATGATAATAGTAATAACGCTCTGTTCTCATGTAGCTTTCTTTATAAAGGAGGAGGCATGTAGGAAGGCTGAAATCATTTCTTAACTTCGTTTTTTAACAATATATTTATTTAGTTATTTGAGAGAGAAAGAGGTAGAGTGTGTGTGTACGAGAGAGAGAGAAAAAATGGGCGTGCCAGGGCCTCCAGTCACTACAGACAAACTCCAGGCGCATGTGTGGGTCCTGGAGAATCGAACCAGGGTCCTTAGGCTTCACAGGCAAACGCCTTAACCACTAAGCCATCTCTCCAGGCCAAATTCTTTTACTCTTTAATACTCTCTGGTCTGATTGTGGAAATGAAGGAGTTAATATGGACAGTGGTGTGCAGGGTCTACACCTCAGGAATGCTAGTCCTGATCATGAATCATCTAGTTCAGACTGTGTCGTAAAAGCTGTAAGGCCAAAGTGTTCACAGTTACTTTTGGTTCAACTACGTTAAGACTTTTCAAAGGCAAGTTCTCTACAGTCCAGAGATTATTCTCAAGTGGCAGGACACATTACAGTTCGCCCTGTCTCAGAGATGTTTGATTAAGAGCCAAAAGAAATGCCTTTCCCCTAGAAATGGTAATACATGCTACATATCTAGATATTGAATCTGACATATGCATGTGGCATTTTCATTTCATTAACAGAAACTGCCAAGCAAGTTCAAGAAGTTCTATGCAGAGTTTGAAAGTTTAATGGTAAGTGACAGTGGCTTCTTTATTCCGCTCACCGTCTGCATTAATCCAATCTCTGATTAGCTGAATTGAAGTTCCCGTTTCGGAAATTTTATCCGTCCTTGTATGACTTTAAGAAGTTTATGATCCCTTTTAGTGCTGCTAAAACAAGCATGTCTGACTAATGAATGGCACCCTCGGGAACTAACTTAAAGAGGACTTATGTCCCACATAAGGTCAATTTGTGTAACTAAGAAAAGCAGCGTAATAAGGTCCTTTCCATCCAGCGCAGGTTGGCTGTGAGCTGGAAGCTGCATTGTTCTGGCCTTGCCAAAATTATTTTTCCCCATTGGCTGGGAGGTATTAACAGTCAGAAAAGAAGAGTGAGTGGGACTTGCTGGGAGGCCAGGGGTGGTTTGGAGGGCCAGTCAGGGCCAGCTGTGCAGGGCTGAGGGTGAAGAGGAGAGCTGGCCTCTCAGAAGGAGGCAGGACTTCAGGGGAAGTAGAAGCACTCACTATAAAGGTTCATTCTAGAAGGTTCATATTTCCTTTCTTTTAAAAATTCTTTACTTTTACTTATTTATTTATAAGAGAGAGAGAGAGAAAGAATGGGTATGCCAGGGCCTCTAGCCACTGCAAACGAACTCTAGACACATACACCATGTGCATCTGGCTTATGTGGGTTCTGGGGAATCGAACCCGGGTCCTTTCACTTCACAGGCAAACGCCTTAACCACTAAGCCATCTCTCCAGCCCTCATATTTCCTTTCTAAGGGTTGTCTCCTCTTGACCCCTACAAGCAAATCACTCTCCCCTTTAAACCAGAATGGGAACCAACTTCAAAATACTGTCTTACCATGTGAACATTTGTTTAAAGACAAATCAATTTAAGTCTACCTTTCTTTTGTAATTACATTTTATTCAAAAATACCTGATTGTTGGACTAGAGAGATTGCTCAGTGGTTGAAATGTTTGTCTACAACACCAAAGGACCTAGGTTCAACTTCGCAGTACCCATATAAGCCAGATGCACAAGGTGGCACATGTGTCTGGAGTTCGTTTGCAGTGGCTGGAGGCCCTGATGCACCCATTCTCTCTCTCTATCTGCTCTTTTGCTCTCCCTCTCAAATAAATAAATAAAAACAAAAATATTTTTTAAAATACCTGATCGTGGGGTGATACAGCTGTATGTGTTAGGAGGCAAGAAGAGGGTGTTTGATGTGTGTGCCCTTCCTTCTTCACTGACCAGCATCTCTTTGTCTCTCTAAGGATCCTTCCAGAAACCACAGGGCCTACAGGCTGACAGCAGCTAAGCTGGAGCCCCCTCTCATCCCTTTCATGCCTTTGCTCATTAAAGGTAATCTTCACTATTGCCCAGGCCAAGCAGGTGGTGAGTATGTAGGGACCAAAGACGAACAACGCCCTGATTAGACTGATCTGTTTGGGAAGAGCATCCTGCCATCCTTCCATCTTCTCGGGCACCTGCTCTAAGGTGCCACTAAGAGGGTTAGAAGGTGGTTGGGAGAACAGGAACCCATGATGTTAAAGCCTTGTTAGTGAAGCAGGTTTACTTTAGAGGTTTTACTAACCTCAGGTAAAGTGATTTCCGAAGTTAAACACCTAACATAAAAGGAACTATTATCAGCTTTCTTTTTTTTCAACTGCAGTGTTATGCAAATCCACCTGCATACTCTAATGGTGCTATTGTGCTCTCTTAGTATGACATATTTCGGTTCGTGATTAGAATGTGGCTTTTATTTCTTTACAGATATGACATTTACTCATGAAGGGAACAAGACATTCATTGACAATCTAGTAAACTTTGAAAAAATGGTACGTGCTGTATTATAATCTTAACCACAATGTTTTTTTTTAAAATAAAACTTGCATTTGTACTAATAAGGGAAATAATTTCCATATATGCTGCCATGTTATAAAAGGTAGTTACACAGGAAGGAGTTTAGAAACATTTGGTTCCGATTGGCTCCCTATGTGAGTCTGTCAGTTCTCCTTTGTAAAGTTGAATGTTATTTGTGCGGCTGGTTCACAGCAGCCGCTGGCTTTTATGCTGCGTGTTTCTGTCCTCGGCTGCCTGTTGCTAAAATGCACGAATGTTCCAGAGTGACTTCTGTGTTGTTGTTTTGTTGGTAAGGTCTGTGCAGCTAGATTGCCCCAGGATACCTTTGAAATGTTTATCTGTCAAGGCTGACTTGAGTGTGTAGGCAAAAGGCAACTCCATGGCAGATCTTTACTGTGGAGTAGTAATCTAAATGTGTTTTGCTTGTCCCCACAAAGTTCACCCAAGTTCAGAGAGGAACTGGGGAATTGCCAAAACGACAGTAACAACAAAAAATGTCAGCAACAAATTTGGAACCGGCACTGACGTGTTCAGAGTTTTCCAGCCACACTGCTCTACCCAGCCCCACGATACAAATAAACAACAACAACAAACAACAACAAAAAAGCAAATCGGGCTGGAGAGATGGCTGAGCAGTTCAGGTGCTTGCCTGTGAAGTCTATGGACCCAGGTTCAATTTCCCGGTACCCATATAAGCCAGATGTACAAGGTGGCACATGACTCTGGAATTCATTTGCAGTGAGTGGCTAGAGGCCCTGACATGCCCATTCTCTCTCTCTCTCTCTCTTAAATAAATAAATAAATAAATAAATTTAAAACAGACAAACAATTTAAAAGTAAGAGATGAGGGAAGTCTGGCATAGGTACTTCACAGTTTATTTTCTTAGCTTCCATAAAGCAGTAAAACAGGTCACATGCCCGAGCTACACAGTCCATGTCCATGGAATGCCCCACTGCCTCTGAATCCTTGGGCTGCGTATGGTCTGGACGGATGGAGGGCATTACACATTTTATCTCCCAGTGAGTGAACACTTGCCCAAGGTTACATTTTGCATGTGAATGTGGCCCTGACCTGGAGCTCAGAAGATGCTTGGGGTCAATAATACACCATGTCCCTCAGTGTCTGGGTGGGTGCATATCCCCAACAGAACAAGTGAGGATCATGCTTGTTCCGTCGGTTTCTGGGCTGATGAGAGGTCCATGGGACATGAGCCTTCCTGTAAACCAGAGGGTTCTGTAGAATTCTTGTCAAGAAACCCACAGTTGTAATTGTTTCTTGAAATCAAGCTAGTATGTATGACTGCAGAAGAATTTGAAACACCCTGCTATCATCCCATAGGGATCAGCCCCATGCATACGAACCCATGACAAAGCCCAGCCTGCTTTAATCACAGCTTTCCCCTAGCGCTAGGTTATATACTCTGCAAAGACAGTACTCCGGTGGGCATGTAGTTTCTCAACAGTTTCCCTGTCCAGCCCACACACCAAATACGGCATTGACATCTCTGATACTATGTCAGTTTAATGGTTTTTTTTTCAAATATTTTTTATTTTTATTTATTTATTTGAGAGCAACAGACAGAGAGAGAGAGAGAGAATGGGCACACCAGGGCCTCCAGCCACTGCAAACGAACTCCAGACGCGTGCGCCCCCTTGTGCATCTGGCTAACGTGGGTCCTGGGGAATCGAGCCTCGAACTGGGGTCCTTAGGCTTCACAGGCAAGCGCTTAACCACTAAGCCATCTCTCCAGGCCTGGTTTTTTTTTTTTAAATCAAAGTAAAAAATAAAATTTTTGCCTCACTTATTCGGATGAAGCGTTTAACAATTTCTCAGCATTTTCCAAAAGAAAAGGACATCACCTTGTTCTTCCAAAATGAAAGATGGAGCAAATGGATAAAGTACCTTCTGAGTTATCTTAGCAGAAGGTCAAACTGAGGGCTAGAGAAGCTCGATAACGTATACATAGGCACTAAAAATGTAGAAGTTAGGGTTCTCTAGAGACTTTAGAATGCCAGAGTGCATTAAGTGGCCAAGAACAAGCGAGAGCAGCAGCGTACACTGGGTCCCCCATCTTCCAGAGACTGAGTCACCTCACCTGCTTTTCTAGACCGTAGTCCCAACCATAAACGGCAGAGGAAAAGTCGCTCCCCCCTTGTCTGCGCCTCAGATCAGCCATGGTGGGCTCCTCGCTGCCAGGCACTGAGCCAAGACCTCCCCCGTGCCCTGCTGTCGGGATAGCCACATTGTATTAGCAGGAAATGACAAGCTAAGCTAGCGCTTTGGCTGCAGTACTCGAGCCTAAATTGTTGATAGGTTGAGCAAGAGAAGTTTATTTTTTTTAATCACTTAAAAGTTTGAGTGAGCATGGTAGCTCTGCTGTGGGGAGCAGTTGAGGTTCCTGGCTTATTCTGGCTGCCCACTGACCTGGTCCATGCTAAGCCAGACCCGCATCTCCATCCCAGCAATGGGGAAGGGCAATGGAGTGGATGAAGGTGTGCTTCTTACGACGAAGGGGAGGGGAGAAGCTGCACTCACCACTTGCCGCACATGTTAGTGGCTAGAAATTTCATCACATGATAGCAAGACTAGAAAGTGGAATCCTTATTTTGGGTATCCAGGTGTGCCACTGAAAATTAAGGGATTCTGAAAAGCTGGGTGTGGTGGTGCACCTCCCAGCACTTAGGAGGCAGATGTAGGAAGATCGCTGTGAGTTGGAGGCCACCCTGAGACTACATAGTGAATTCCAGGTCAGCCTGGGCTAGAGTGAGACCCTACTTCAAACCACTCCCCACCCAAAAAAAAAAAAAAAAAAAAAATTAAGGGATTCTGTAACCATGAAAGAAGAGAAGATATTGAAAAGATACTGTCAGTCCTCTGCTCCAGTAACTTTAATTTTATTTCATTTGATAAATCATTTTACTAGACAGCTGATTTCACTAATGCCATCTTCCCATGAGTACCATGTTACTAGAAAATGAAATGGAATTTCAAAAAGATCTGACGGTGGTTTCCAAGTGTGACTTTGTTCAGCCTGGCACCATGGCTAGCTTTCCAGCATTTTCTTCCTATCAACCAGCTTGCCTCTCTCTCCCTTATCACCTCCAGTACTGCTAGTAGCTCTTGTCACCCCCATGTGTCTTTGGGAAGGAAACATCTTTTCTAGGTTCCTATCAGTGTCACTTTCCATTCACGCTGCCAAGCCCTGTGTAGCTGGTGGACTGTGTCCGCACCGCCAGTGGCAGACTACACCAGGGCAGCCAGGAACACGGACGCCTTTTCTTGGTGGCATGGTCTTAGCAAACCACCGTGCCAACACCACGTTATTTTATTTTGAACGTCTTCACCCTTGGGGGATGAAATGAGGATCAGAGAATTTGTTGTATACTCGCTTGCTGGATCTATTGGTAAGAACAAAAGAGAAACCACACTCTGATCCTTATGCAAAAGGAAATTTTGAGGCAGAAATTCTTTCATTTTGGGGGAAAACATAAAGGAGCATTCAAAAAGTGTTTGAATGAAGCCCTTTATATCTTTCCACGGCATATATGAATATTTATACCACTTCGAAGGTAGGCTAGCCGTGGATTAGAGGATAGCATGCTGGCCGGCTGCCGCTGCTCCAGACTGCAGAGAGTATGCTGATAGATACAGTCGCTGCTGCACTGGGAGGTTGGGTCTATTTCAGACATACCCGTATTTAGGTATATTTATTTAAGAATATGATCTTGAGGCAGAGATTTTGTTTGGAATGAGAAGCATAAGAATGACTTCTGAACTTCTGGAAATTTTAACAGAAGCTAATTCAGTGAGGAAGAGAAATGATTTGAATCTTTATTTTTTCCATCAACAGGCATGTCATTACGTAATTAGCAGTATGACTTCTGACACCAATAACATTACAAAGTCACGGAGGGAGCACTAGACTTGTTACCCTCAGGCTATGGGTGGGAACAAAAAAAGAATCTTTTGGTGAAAAGCTAACTGTGCAAATCTACCCAATCCCAAGACCTCTCAACCCCAAAGGAGATGTCCAGGTCTGCTTTGAGCATCTCTTTATTTCCTAGAACTCAATGCAGATTTCCCAAGGGCTGTGCTTTAAAGCAATAGAATACATATATGTGTCCAAACAAAGGTTTTTTTACTAGGAATCATAAAGATATCTACCAAGGGCTGGAGAGATGGCTTAGCGGTTAAGGCGCTTGCCTGCAAAGCCAAAAGACCCTGGTTCAGTTCCCCAGGACCCATGTAAGCCAGATGCACAAGGGGGAACATGCACCTGGAGTTCATTTGCAGTGGCTGGAGGCCCTGGCATGCCCATTCTCTCTCTCTCTCTCTCTCTCTCTCTCTCTCTCCCTCTCTCTCTCCCTGCCTATTTCTGTATCTCTCTCTCAAATAAATAAATTGAAAATAAAATATTTTTTGAATGTTTTTTAAAAAGATATCTACTAAATATCTGCCAGGTAGTCCTTATCCTATAGGGAAATGTATGCAGTTGCAAAAATAAGACATAAACACAGAAAATATTTTTAAATCAACAAAAATATTCAAATTCATAAAAACTAAGTCATGAGAGTAGTTAGTATGAAACATGTGATAAAGCAAAATAAAGCAGAAAAGTTCACACACATATATCAGTAGAAGAAAAAGAAAACACATCCTATAGAATCACATAGTAAAATGGAGGCGTGTTGCCCTAAGTACCTGTCTGGCCACATCTCACACTCCGTCTTCTCTGTACTGGGCCGATGTTGGCAAGACAAGCCCGTTTTTCTTTTCCTTCCATCCTTTGCACGAACTGTCACCTTTGCCTGAGATGTTCTTCCCCCAGTTTTCACCTGTCTGGTGCTTTCTTACGGTCCAGGCCAAACACTCTGACTGATAGCTTTGCTGGGACAGCGGATCTTACAATCCAGTCTTCTTCACTTGCTGCTCATTGTCTGCCTTCTCCACTAGACCGTAGGGGCCACAGACCAGGTATCTTAACTATTTTGTCCACTGATATTTCTCCAGTACCCAAAAATGTGTCTGGCATATTGTAAATGCATGAGAAATACTTAGTGGATAAAAGAATCATCCAACTCCATTGCTGCACTCAGTGAGGGAGGAGAGGGCACTGAAGCATTTTTGGAGGATTTTATGTAACAAAAATTAAGCCCAGAATCATTTGCTGTTTTCCTAGAAATTCGATTAACCAGGATAGCCAAAGCATTTTGCATAACTGAGAAGGGACTTGAGGCAACTATCCCTTGGGCTCGAGTTCCTAAGTGGACAGTATCCTGTCTCCCTTCCTCCCTGTGTCCATGTCTGTCTTTCAGTGTCCTTCCCTAAGGACAGGGACACACACAGTATGCCATTGTGCCTGACAGGCACCTGAACTGTGATGGCCCAGGACTTTCATATATATAACATATGGTGAGCATTAAGGTTGTTAAACGAGTGTGGCTATGTCACACGCCCCCTGGATAGTGAGGCTCCACAGCTAGGACAAGGCTTGTGCCTTTTCAGAAATGCAGACAGTGAGGCCTGGTTGAGCTCCCACATCTCTATTATCTCTGGGCCTCACCGTGCACATCTATTCGGTGGCTGCCACAAGGGGGAAGAGAGACAATATATTTGTGCATCTTCTTTTAGAAAAAAAAAAAATCTTAGCCTGAAGATGTGGCAGTTTGAGCAAAACTGTTATCTGTTATACATGGGGTTTTATAACATACTAAGCAAAGGATTAACAGAGATCTTAGACTGGCTAGGCAGGGAGCTGAAGAAAGAGTCAGAGAAGTAGGAAGAAAAATACAAGAAAAGGAAGGCTGGACTGGAGAGATGGCTTAGTGGTTAAGGCGCTTGGCTGCAAAGCCTAAAGACCCAGGTTCGATTCCCCAGGACCCATGTAAACCAGATGCACAAGGTGGCACATGCATCTGGAGTTCATTTGCGGTGGCTGGAGGCCCTGGCATATCCGTTCTCTCCCCACCCCCCTCTCTATCTCTTTTTCTATCTGTCTGTCTCTCACCCCTCTCTCTCTCATAAATAAAAAATAAAGAAAGAAAGAGAGAGAGAGAGAGAAAGAAAGAAAGAAGGAAAGAAAGAAAAGAGAGAAAGAAAGAAAGAAAGAAAGAAAGGAAGGAAGGAAGGAAGGAAGAAAGAAGGAAGGAAAGAAAGGAGAAAAGGAAGGCAATCTGGAAAACAGGAAACGGTGGTGCTGATGCTGGTGGCACATGCCAGTGGTCTTAGCAATGAGATAGACGCAGGAGGATCATGAGTCAGGCCAGTGTGGGCCACAGAGTGATCTCCAGGTCAGCCTGGAGCTGGCAAGATCCTGTCAGAAAACAAGAAAGAAAGAAGAGGAATGTAAAGATCTGAAAGAGCTGTAGAAGGAAAGACATGGGGAATTGTTAGAAAAGGCCAGGACAAACACCCCAGGGAGCTCCTAGCAGAAAAGTCACGTAGCCTAAGCTCAGAAAGGCTGTGCTGACCGTGCCAGGGCAGGGGAGGTCTGAATGCGTGGCAGTATTTGTTGACCTTGCCTGGAAGGCTGCTTTGAGGTCTGAACTTGAACGCTAGATATACAAGCCTGCAGCTCCTTAGCAACGAGGGAGCTTAGGCAGGGCCAAAGGTCAATAGGAACAATCCAGTCAGGCCAGAGAGTACGAAGGCCTGGTAGGTGGAAAGATGTGGTGTGGCCAACCTGCTCCTGCGAGGTGAGACTACCGGATGATGAAGAGGTGAGGCCCAGGCGGCAAGGTTGTCTGAGAGCCAGTTTTCTCACACCTGGTTAGATTCAAGAGCAAGTACCTACATCAGAGCTTGAGTGACACTATGTTTGGGCCTGTGACCTCAGGCCTGGCGTACAGGAAGTGGTTGGCCTGCCCTTCCTTCAACAGTATCTCTATATTGATCACTCAACCCCTGGGAAGGACATTTGCTCCCAAGTATCTCTGTGTTCAATTATAAAGAAAAATAAGTGCATGAATGTGATTACAGTCTATCACTCTCCACCTCTTTTTTCCCTCTGTGAATGCTTCTCCTGAGAGTTCATCCCATCTCTCTGCCCTGCAGGTCAGGAACTATGGAAACAAATAGTAAGTGTTGCTTTAAAAAGTTCAGAAGACCTGCTCTTAGACTTAATCCCATACACACACACACACACACATCAGTTCAAGTATAATGAGGAGGGGGTCAATTTGTCCACTGCACTGACTTGGAACACCTTCTGAGGGAATGTGTTCTCCTCACATTCACCCCCAAATTACCAGTTGCTGTGGCAGGGAGCCAGTGACTAATAGGAGTGTGTCATAATCCTCAGGTTTGGTAGAATGGAAAAAGAGATGAGACAATCTACTTTGGAGTCATCAAGCATTCCCCTCTGGCCTGTTGTAGAGTTACCTGGCTGGCTCCAGGCGGGCCAACCTGCTCTGGCAAGACCTCCAAACTTAGGGTGTAATTCTTGGCTCCATCTCTATTGTGGAGGTTGGATAATGAGGTCTGTGTCTCTTTAACTGTAGTTTCAGTCATCCTCGACTGAGAACCCCAATGAATGCAGCTGTCTGACACCAAAGATGGCACATGAGGCAAAACCATAGAAAGACTAGCTAGATATATTTAGTGCAGATTAATGTTGAGTCCCTACTTTGGTCTACCAAGTCCTCTGGCATGTACAGAGCCAGAAGCTGCACCCCAAGAGCAGCTTAGTGGACCAGGCCATGAGGTTTAAATTCACTGCAGTCCGACAGATGCCAGCAACATAATCTTATTTCAATTATGGACTTAGGTGTATGACCTCAGCTAGATCAAGGAAAGAAGGATGGTCCCTTCTCTGCACTCTGTTCTCTCAAAGGCGTCATACTAGAAGAGACAAAAATGACTCATGAGGAACTATTGTGCAAACTGGGGATGTTTAGGTTGAATAGGAAGAAAAGATTTAGAATGGGGAGATGTCCCTAAAAATCACCTTTAAGTATTTGAAAAACTAACCTCTTAAAAGGATCTAAGTATACTTGCTAAGGTTCCAGAGTTCAGAACTAGGACCAATGATTCAAAAGAAAAGAGAAAGAAAAAAGACAAAATTTTGACTCAAAACAATAAAGAAATTTCTAAAACAGAAATTTTCCAAATGAAGGGGCTCTGCTTAGAGGTAATGGGTTCCCATGGCTGGATGCATTCAAACAGTGGAAGCCATGGTTTATGGCAGGCTGCAGAAGGTATTGTGCACCCAGGAGATAGTCTGATGACATGATGTCTAAAGTCTCATAGCATATTAAATACTGCATGTGTCCATAGGTGTAAAAAAAAAAAAGTTGGAGGGGCTGGAGAGATGGCTTAGCAGTTAAGGGGCTTGCCTGCAAAGCCAAAGGACCCAGGTTCGATTCTCCAGGACCCACGTAAACCAGATGCACAAGGTGGTGCATGCATCTGGAGTTTGTTTGCAGTGGCCAGAGACCCTGGTGCACTGATTCTCATTCTCATTCTCATTCTCCCTCTCTCAATCTCTCTCTCTCTCTCTCTCTGTTTTTCTCTTTCAAAGTGATAAACAAAAATTAAGAAAAAATAAGGCTGCAGTTAAAATATCAGGTTAACCCTTTTTTGGCCTCCTGAAAGGATTCTGCAACCATGCATTGACCAGTAATGCTAGTGGGGCTCATTTATCATTATTGTGGGTTCACACCATTAAACACTATTGTTTAGACCTCACAAAGAAAAAGAATGGTCCTCCTTATAAAGCCAGATTGGGATTTTGAAGCTAAACTGAAGTTATCTTGCAATACAATTAAAAAGGATACATCAAAATTAAAACCATTGTTAAAATTAATCAAAGATTTAGAAAGGTAGAATGAACTTCAGAGCTGGAAATTACTGATTTAAACAATTGTTCTTACATTTTAAACTACATAATGAGCTAAAAATTTAGAAGCCTCAGAGTATAGCTATAAAGAGTAGTCTAAAACCAAAGTCAGAATGAAATGTTTTAGCTTTCAAAACTAAAAACCAGAACAATTACTCCCTACAAAATGGTATAGGAAGAGGTTTCTGACCCCTGCTAATTGTTTTATTATTCTTCAGAGGGGCATACTGGCAGCATTTCCCAGGGTTTTCGGTAATTACACTCCATTCAATATCTGAAGAATTACAATAATTCTACATGGAATATACTTGTGCCCTTCCAATGCAAAGCCCTTAGAGGCGTGAAAAAACAACTTAAAGTAAATTAGCAGGAAAATTATCATAGTTACTGTTTATTTCAGGGCTCCCTATATCAGAGGCTAATTATACATTGTATGCTACATTTTCTTGAAGGTATTTGTAGTGTATTTCTCATGCTGATCAACAGTCATGCTAGTTTTTAGGATCCTTTATGAAACTGAAGTCCAAACTTTTCCGATTGCCTCTTTGTGTATGAGAAATCGTCCAATGTGGACGCGCATCTCTTCATGCGCACCAGAGTCCTCCAAGCGGGAGCACTTAGCGAGGCATTACGATGCTCATGCGTGCATCTTTGTAAGGCCTGGATGCTTCCATCTATTTTTTTTTATACTACATAGGCTTTTTCCTCAAAGTCATTTTCTCATGCTTTGGTAAATCAAGCATATACGAGAGAAGAAAACAAGGACTGGAATGACATACCTCCTTAGGAATCATGGAGCCTCTTTTCCTGGGGCAGGGAGCCTTACCCGTTTTCTGCTAATGTTACCATTCATCCACTGTCTCTACAGGATCTGTAGAAGCTGAGGAATCCTGAAACATACACTCGGGCATTGTGGGGAGGGGACAACTACTGGGAAAATATCATGAACAAAGAATGTCCGTCTTGGCTAAAGAGTGGTGCTTATGGGGCTGGAGGGATGGCTTAGCAGTTAAGGCACTTGCCTGCAAAGCCAAAGGACCCAGGTTTGATTTCCCCAGGAGCCATGTAAACCAGAGGCACAAGGTGGCGCGTGTATCTGGAGTTTGGTTGCAGGTGCTAGAGACCTTGGCACGCCCATTCTCTCTCTCTCTCTCCCCCCTATTTCTCTCTGTCAAATTAATTATAATTAATTAATTAATTAATTTTTTAAAAAAAAGAATGGTGCTTGGGCCTTACCAGTGTTTTCCTTAGATGTTAGAGGTCTCTGTTTCTGTTTGTTTGTTTTGTTTTATTTGTTTGTTTTGAGTTTTTGTTTTTTTATCCCTTTCAGTATTGGGGATTGAATCTGGGGCCTCTCACATGCTAAGCAAGTACTTGACCATATATCTTTCACCTTTTTTACCTCTTGAGTTCACAAAAGATTCTCTATACCTTTATTGCAACCATAACTTTAAAGAAATGAAGATTGTTTAATGATAATATTAATCAAGCTGAAATAAGTTATGATCTTTCCATTTGAAAGAAGTTAAAAATGTTTATTTTAAAATGTTTTGAGCCGGGCGTGGTGGCGCACGCCTTTAATCCCAGCACTAGGGAGGCAGAGGTAGGAGGATTGCCATGAATTCAAGGCCAACCTGAGACTACATAATGAATTCCAGGTCAGCCTGAGCTAGTGTGAGACCCTACCTTGAAAAACCAAAAAAAAAAAACATTTTAAACTGCAAATGGTGAGCCAGGCATGGTGGCACATGCTTGTAATCCTAATATTCAGAAGGCTGAGGCAGGAGGACTAAGGAGTTCAAGGTCAGCTTCAGCTATATGAGACCATATCTCAAAAACAACAACAACAAAAAGGGAAATTTCATGAAAAATAACCAAAATGCAAATGTCAAAATTAAAATTAAAATATGTATGCATAGCATAACTTTAACTTTTTAAAACTGTATTCAGATACTTATTTTTTAAATACCAGAAAACAATGTACCAAAATACTAATGAGTTTGCTCTTTGAAGTGCTATTCTAAGTCATTTTTCCTTTGTTCCCACATTTTTTTCATTTTCGAAAATATGCCTGTGTTAGTATTGTAATTGAAGTAAAGTGAAAGAGAGGGGGAAAGCAATTAGAATTAACATTAAAGCACACTTTTGCTGCAAGACCTGAAAAGTCAATAATGCATCATGGAGTAGCAAAAATTTATACGGTGCATATTTTGACTTACTGCCCAATGAGGATAATCGAACACCTTGCTACTAAATACCTGTTAACTGTGAGAAACTTGGCAATCTAACACTTCTTCAAATCTAAAAAGTCACCAGTTCTCTTACAAATTCACACTGGCCTCCAGGAAGGATGACAAGCGCTATTTCCAGTCTACAAGTACAGTGTCAGCTATGCTTCTTTGCATTGGAATGAACAAATCAAATCAACAACGAGACTAGAGTTGCGCCACAAACACTTTACCTGAACGTGCCTTGTATGCGTGAGTGCGGGTGCCTCTTTACATCAGTGAGCAAGTTAAACTCCAACCAGCTGCCTGCAGCCCGTCAACATCTCAGAACATGCTGTTTCTTGTGATACTGACTAGTGATGGAATAAGTCATGGTTTGTTTTTCTTTGGGGATTAGATACTAAGCTGACTTGCATTTTTCTCTCTCTTTTTCCTTTTCCTTCTAGCGTATGATTGCGAATACTGCCAGGACGGTGAGGTACTACAGGAGCGAACCTTTCAGTAAGTTCAGTGCTGTGGCGTGTTTCAGTGATCTTGGTGATTGAGTCCTTTTTAATGAGACTGCCAAGACACTCTAGCGTCTGGACAGCGTTTCATTCTGCCGAAGGCGCTTTGGACCGTAACTCCTGTGCCATAGGAGCCTTGGTTTCAGGACTTCATTTTGCTGTTGTAAAACGAGAAACTAAGCATCGAAATATTATCTTAATGCATGAATTTAAAGAAAATTCACTTGCCTGCTCCAGTATGGCTAGAAACAAGTAGGTCACAATGGCCAACAAGTCTTGCCTTCGAGCCAGCACCGTGTGACTCACTGCTGGATGTTGAGAAACTCACAGGGGCCCTTGATGACTCAGGGCTGTTGTTTATATACCAGGAGAGATAATATTTATTGTCTCTTGAGAAATGCATTAATGTTTATAACACATTTGTTAAAAAAAAAAGTTCCACAGCAAAGTTTTGTATTATGTTTATAGTATTCCCAGGAAATTTGAGATGTTCTTTTAAATTTTAAGCATGTGTTATATGAACTGGTGCATTGTTGGAATGTGTATAAAATAGTATTATTAATATATGACTATTTTAATCTTTTTGGAAGTTGCTACATAGCACCAGATGCCCATGCTAGACCATGGCATCTGTCCTCTCTGGACTAGGACTTGGAGCGAGGGTTGAAGCTTTGCTCCTCCGACCTGATTGGGGAGTGAGGAGATGGACCCTTTGCAGATTTTTTTGTTAACAACATTCTATGAGTCATTTGAAACTTTTGCTATAAACTCAACATGATACAATGACCCAGACATGACTTCCAACCTACCATCATCATCCTTTCCTAGAGATCTGGTGCTAAAACTTACAGGTTCTTGTTTTAATGGTCACAGTGGCATGCTCCTGGTAGTACAGGGCTGGCCCAGATCCAGGGCTTGCATGCAGAGAGAAGAACTAAAGTAAAATATACTAAGTACGGCTGGAGAGATGGCTTAGCGGTTAAGCGCTTGCCTGTGAAGCCTAAGGACCCCGGTTGAAGGCTCAACTCCCCAGGACCCACGTTAGCCAGATGCACAAGGGGGCGCATGCGTCTGGAGTTCGTTTGCAGTGGCTGGAGGCCCTGGTGTGTCCATTCTCTCTGTGTCTCTCTCTCTCTGCCTCTTTCTCACTCTGTCACTCTCAAATAAATAAATAAATAAAATGAACAACAAAATATACTAAGTATATTTAGTAGCAAGAAGTACTAAATGTTCAATTTTTAAAAAATTATGTTTATTTATTATTCATTTGGACAGAGAGAAAGAGGCAGACATACACAGAGAGAGAGAGAGAGCATAAGCATGCCAGGGCCTCTAGCCCCTGCAAGTGAATTCCAGATGCATGTGCCACTTTGTGTGTCTGGCTTTACATGGTACTGGAGAAATGAACCTGGGCCTTCAGGGTTTGGAAATAAGTGCCTTTAACTGCTGAGCCATGTCTCCAGCCCTCAATTTTTTTTTTTTTTAATGTACAGGAGGAAAGGAATTAGGGAAAGTAATCTTGACTTGGGGAGCAAGTAGACTTTCAAATGGTAATTAAATGATTGTGTCTTCTCTGACTTCTAAGATGAGAATGTTCTTGATCATCACCAACTATTCCCATGCCAATTCAGCCAGAATTAAAGCATCTCTGGCAGTGTACTGTGTATTTAAAGACAGTTGCATAAGTGAAAAATGAGAATAGGTAAATTGCAACAGAGGGTTACAATCTGGAATCCATGGCCCTTCAGAGGATTCTGGGATATGCCTGGAATTATAATGCAAAATCTTGTATGCCCCAGAGGGGTAGAGCCTGGAGAGTGTTCTCAGTGAGGCTCCGGAACCAAAGACAAACTATGATAGAATCTTTGTTCCATGAGCCTCTTTGGCAACAAATTCTGCATTCTTCCATATCTTCTCTGAGAGAAATGAAGAGGGGGGGAAAAAAGTGTTTAATCTCCAGTGCATTTGTTGAAGTTATCAGTAACTGCTGGTAAACAACAGCTGCTCAGCTCTGAAGTCAACACTCTATAGATAAAGCTATAGGAATAGAGTCATACACATTGTGGGCATGTGTACAATGTAATTACAGTATATTGTACATGTAGAGAGCATTGCCAGTGGGAAGCAGAGGCAATTAAGCACAATGTGTTCTGTAGTTCACTGTGGCATTATTTATATGTGATAATTATACTGATGAGTTTCTTCTTACGGTGGGGGCCTTGGTATCTTGTCTCGGCTTCTCTGTGCTCAGACCTGCATCACTCCCCCCCCCCCCCCCCGCCGCCACCAACCCCTTGTGCAGATGGCGTTCTGATTGTCTGTGGGAGCAGTGGGTGGATCTCGCAGGAGCAACCGGACTGCAGAAAGCAGCGCTGTGATGGAGGAACTCTGGTTCGGGGTCCACACTCCAGCTTAGCCACTCCTATGACCTATTTGAGCAGAGACCCACAGTATGGGTCTGTGGCACAGAGATGACCCATGGACTGCCGCAGAGGTGTAGACAGAGCCCCTCTCCCCTTCATTTTGAAATTTTGCCATTTAGGAATGGACTAGAAATTAGGAGAATTTACAGGGAAGTCAGATTTCCTATTTCAGAAACAGAGAAAGAAGAGAAAGGGAAAGGAAAAGAAAAGAAGATCTGGAAACCAGGCACAGATTCATACCTAGAGATGACACTTGGGGAGTGAATGAGTC
Organism: Dipus sagitta; assembly: GCA_036346955.1. Classification (NCBI taxonomy): domain Eukaryota; kingdom Metazoa; phylum Chordata; class Mammalia; order Rodentia; family Dipodidae; genus Dipus; species Dipus sagitta. The sequence continues at coordinate 65,744,341 of CM070774.1, read as the reverse complement.
ACTTCCCAAGGGACCAGTGTTTCTAGTTCCCTATTCTCTTGAATTTGGCCTTGCGCATTATAGCCCTAGTTTGAATGAAATCAGTTATCAATTCTGATAGCTCAGGTGCTCACACGTCTTGGGGGGGGGGGTGGATCAGGATAGAACAGTAACTGGGTTTAGAGAACAAGTCACATCAGAGAACTGAAAGTTTAACAGAACTAATCACTTCAACCCACAAGTTCGCTTTTTCCCTGAATCTGCGGTGTCTAAGAACAGGCCACAGCAGTGCTGGGCACTGTGGGCGAGTGAAGGTGGCAGTCAGGGCCTGGTGGTCCACTGCCTGGCTTCCATTCAGGCCAGGTGGTAAGTGCTTTGTGAGTTTGCTAATGAAACTACATCTTTTGATGTTCTTCCTCTGGACCAGAGGAGGTGGAGAACACAGAGGTGAGCTGGGAAAGGAAAACAATTTTCATCTGTCACCAGGGCCATCAGACAGAGGCTTCCCCCTTCTTTTTCCTTTTCACTGTGCAAAGGAAAATGATCAAAAGAGATGATTCTGGGGAAGAAATGAAAATTAGAAGGTAGAATCGAGGAGCTGAACCCACCAAGTGGAACTGTTTCAGTGAATGTGCTGTGTTGAAAGGTCTTGACAGAACCCAGGAATCTGTGATAAATGTAAGAAGTCGATGGGGAAAATAACAGAGTCCCCTATGCATGTGTTATCTAATGCCAATTCGGCCCTGTATTCTCTCAACAGATCCCGACGCAGCTCAGGCAAACAAGAACCATCAGGATGTCCGGAGTTATGTACGGCAATTAAATGTGATTGACAACCAGAGAACTTTATCACAGATGTCACACAGATTAGAGCCTCGCAGGCCATAGACATCCAAAGCATCCAGAGCGATGGTTTTGCCTCCAGCCCACAATCTTTCAGAAATGTGGTGTATGCTACTACTGACTGTGTGGCCACTAGAGAATTCTACAGACAAGCAGAGACCCATCCTGAGACGTCCTCGGGGCTGCCTCCAGCTTACCTTCCATACCACAAGAGAAGAAACGATTTGACTTGCATTGTGCTTACACGCTCTAGCATAGGAACCCCACGTTTGTAGTCTATTTCATTTCCGGTTGTGCCATCATCGTGAGCTCATATGGAGAGCTTTGTAGAAATACCACTGGAAAGAGAGATGCCAAGCCCTAACATTCCTTCCTCTACTGTTCACAGTAGTGACATGTGCTAAAAGTGGGACTGACTCAGTTGCATCAGTGGTAATATAATTTTGTCATTTTTGACTCAACATCTCAATTCGGAGCATGGGGTAAGGAGAAAGTGTCGAGGAATCTGTAGAAGTCCAAATTAGAGGTTGTATTTTTTTTTTCCATCTCCATAGTCATATCTCTGAAGGAATGGAACCTGACCACATTGCTATAAAACATTCTGGCCAGTTATGTATTTTAGAGAGGTCTGGTCTAATTTCTGAATGATACACAAAATGATATGTTTACAATAAAACTTTAAATTTACAAATTAGGATTGCATATGTAATAATCCCACCAAGAAACACCGAGGTTCTTAAAATTGCCAGTGTCAAGGTAGAAAATAACATTTCCGAAGAGCACAAGATGCACAAAACATTTTTTCAAAATTGAAATATTTTCCTGGGCATTAAAAACTTTTCAGCTACAAATTTATTGTTATTGATAAAAATATTTTCTGGACATAAATGTTATTACAAATACTTAATTTTCAACAATTGTTTTGCACTTTCAAATAGATTGTAAATAGTTCATTCAATCAATGGTATAGAGTTATTTATTTGCTACATAGTGGATGTCGTGCCAAATAATTCCTTTTTATTTATTTTATTTTGGAGTACATTTTTTTTTTTGTTTTCACAACTAGACTACATTCAATGTGTAGGGATTGTATGTATGTATATCTTCTGTAAATAACAGCTAATATCTTCATTAAATACACTTGACAAGAAATAGTTGTCATCAATTTCTATACTGTAGGAGGACCGTCTGATATGGTGGGTATTAAATTTTTTCCATTAGTTACTTATTTATATTTTGTGTGTGCTAGAAATGAAACCCAGAGCCTCATGCATGCTAAGCACATACTGTACCACTGAACAACAACCCAGCCTGGACTTTTTTAATTGAAATAAATTCATATACTAAGGTTTGTTCTTTAAAAGTACATAATCCAGCAGTTTTTAGTATGTTCATGAAGTTATAAAACCATCATCCTTATCTAACTCCAGATTTTCAACCTCCCTAGAAAAATAAAAAACATATTCATTAGCGTTCATTTCTAATTCTCCTATCCTTCTCACCCCTAGAAATCACAAATCTTCTTTCTATCTCTGTGAGTTTACTTTGGATCTCATGTAAATGGAATCATACAATACAAGCCTTGGTGTCTGGCTCTTTGCACTTACCATATCTTTAAGATTCTAGCCAGGCATGGTGGTACACATTTTTAATCCCAGCACTTGAGAGGCAGAGGTGTGAGGATTGCTATGAGTGCCAGGTCAGCCAGGGCTAGAGTGAGACCCTACCTTGAAAAACAACAACAACAACAACAACATCAAAAGATTCTTCCATGTCATAGTTTGTATCGGCATTTAATTCCTTTTTCTGGCTGAGTAAAATGAAATATGAATGTGCCACATTTTATTCATCTGTTCATCACTTTTGACTATCAGGAATATTGCTGCTAGGAAGAGGCGCTGGATGATAGAACTGTCCAATATCTGGCGAATATTTACTGAAGAGCTATCTAAAATTCTTTAAGGGCCTAAGAAGATAGCTCAGTAGTTAAAGGCACTTGCTTGCAAAGCCAGCCTGCCTGGTTCCGGTTCTCCGACCACCCATGTAAGCCAGATGCAAAAAGTGGTACAAGCATCTGGTGTTTGTCTGCTGCAGCAAGAGGCCTTATGCATGTGTGCATGCACATGAACACACAAATAAAATTTTAAAAATTCTTTAAATTTCAGACACGCCTCTCCTTTTTTTTAAAATTTTATTTTATTCATTTGAGAGAGACAGAGAGAGAAAGAGAAAGAGGCAAAGAGAGAGAGAGAGAGAATGGGCGCGCCAGGGCCTCCAGCCACTGCAAACGAACTCCAGATGCGTGCGCCCCCCTGTGCATCTGGCTAACGTGGGTCCTGGGGAATCGAGCCTCGAACCGGGGTCCTTAGGCTTCACAGGCAAGCGCTTAACCGCTAAGCCATCTCTCCAGCCTGCGCCTCTCTTTTTAATAAGTCTATTTGTAGAGTGTTTCAGGCAATAATAGTCTCACAAATTCACATTCTATTTCTTTATAAACAAACAAAAAAAGCTATAGAGCAAAGAGTAAAACCAAGATACTACCAAGAAAAATTTGGAGAATAAGTTATGAAACATCTGCATAATGCACCCAGTTCTTAGAAATAATTTCTGATTCTCACTAACAAAGGCTCTTTGAAGTCCTACTGAAATTTCTTTGAACATCCCATCATTAAAACTCACCTTAGCAAGTGGACGGGAGATAGCATAGTGGTTAAAGACACTAGCTTACAAAGCCTACAAGTCCAGGTTCAATGGCCCAACCACCCACATAAACCCTGATAGGCATTTGTCTGTAGTGGCAAGAGACCCTGGTACATACGTACACACACACGTGTGTATGCACACACATATTATATATGTAACATTTCAAAAATTTACCTTGACAAATGCTGAAGCAGCAAATAGGAAGATTTCAATGTCCTAAAGAGCAGGAGTGTTATTTTATTCAGGACACTGTTCGCTTCTATGTAGAAACACATACACTTATACACGACAATGACTTTGTACGAAGTCATAGGATAAACTGTCTTGTGTTCATGATTGTTCAACACTTCACTGTATTGTAGACCTCAATCAGGTGCAAAGTTTTTTGTCCATTAATTTCTGGGTAATTTATAAAGACAGTAAGACAAAATCAATACATATTCACCCCTTGATCTTCCAAATACAAATAATAATTATGATTAAATTAAAATAGGAAGTTTTAATTATGTCTGGCTTCTATGAAAACGTATTAAGCTCTTTTATTGAGGTACCAATGATGAGGTACAAGAATTCACACACTAGGGCTGAAGAGATGGCTCAGTGGTTAAGGCGCTTGCCTGCAGAACCTAACTATCCAGATTCAGTTCCCCAGATGCACAATGTGGCACTTGCATCTAGAGTTTGTTTGCAGCGACTAGAGGCCCTGGTGTTCCCATTCTGTTTCTCTTCTCTCTATCTCTCTCCCTGCAAATAAATAAATAAAACATTTTTAAAAATATTTTTGAAAAAATCCACACTCTAAAAATGTAGAGTAGCAGCAGCCAAACAGCCCTTCTTGAGTTGGGAGATGCAGTTAATCTTTTAAAACTCGCAAACAAGGCACAAGAAAATGAGATGCCTACAGGGTCGCAAGAAGGATAATGAGGTTTTGCTGGAAGATGTGAAAAAGAAGAAAGAATGTTTTTTACCAAAAAAAAAAAAAAAAAAAAGCCTGTAGAAAATTATACATTTAAGTGTTTAACATACCTACTTAGCAAGGTCACTAGCATAGCCTCTGGGAGCTAAGCCTTGCTAGTAATTTTTTGAATGCCGTGCAGGTTAAATGTGCTTTTCTCCTGCATTCAATGGCATTTCCTCTCAAGACGTGAATGCAGATCAATGGCTACCAGCATGAGCAAAGTAAAGGAAGTGTCACTCTAGTTTCAAATTGTACTTTTAATAATAATAAAACTCAGCATAGAATATGCAATATGGTAAAATTAACCCCTGCCTTGAATAGCTTTCCTTTTGCTGTCAATCTCAAATGTATTACATTTCTCGCTTCTGAGTAATCTTAATTTGTCTGACATAGAAGAATGAGGGGTTTAATGAGCAGAACATACCATCCTTTCTTGTATACTGGAGAAAAAACCTTTAACTCAGATATTGCTAGTTCTATTCCTTCCTTCTTTATTTCTTTTTTTTTTAACTTTATTTATTTTTATTTTTATTTATTTATTTGAGAGCGACAGACAGAGAGAGAAAGAAGCAGATAGAGAGAGGGAGAGAGAATGGGCGCGCCAGGGCCTCCAGCCACTGCAAACGAATTCCAGACACGTGCGCCCCCCTGTGCATCTGGCTGACGTGGGTCCTGGGGAGTCGAGCCTCGAACCGGGGTCCTTAGGCTTCACAGGCAAGTGCTTAACCGCTAAGCCATCTCTCCAGCCCTTTAACTTTATTTTTTATTTATTTATTTGAGAGAGAGAAAGAGGCAGAGAGAGAATGCATGCGCCAGGGCCTCCAGCCCCTGCAAACAAACTCCAGACGTGTGCGCCCCCTTGTGCATCTGGCTTACATGGGTCCTGGGGAACCCAACCTGGATCCTTTGTCTTTGCAGGCAAATGCCTTAACCACTAGGCAATATCTCCAGCTCTCCTTATTTCTTTCTCTCTCTCTCTCTCTCTCTCTCTCTCTCTCTTTTAGGCAGGGTTTCGCACTAGTTTAGGCTGACCTGAACTCACTCTAGTCCAGGCTGGCCTTGAACTCACAACAATCCTCCTACTTCAGCCTCCCAAGTGTCAAGATTAAAGGCGTGTGCCACTACACCAGGCTTCATTTTTCTGTTGTCTTATTCATATTAATTGATTCATTAGCTATTAATGATTACGGCGTGCTCTAGTTTAAATCCCAAATGTCTCCCCAAAGGCTTGTATGTTGAAAGCTTGGTCTCTGACCAGTGGCACTATTGGGAGATGGTGGCACTTTTAAGTGGTGGGGCCTATGGGGAAGAAATGAAAGCATTGGGGATGTGCCCTTGAAGGAAATATCGGGACTCTAGCTCTCTCTCTCTCCTTCCTGGCAGCCATGCGGCCAGCAGCTCCCTCTGCCAGGCACTCCCTGCCATGATGTTTGGCTTTGCCACAGGTCCTAAGGCAGTGTGGCCAAGGCACATGGATTAAAACTTGGACTATGAGATAAAATATGCTTTTCCTCCATGAAAGTTTACTTAACTCGGGTATTTTATCTCAGTAGCAGAAAGTGAACACAAACTGCTTACTGAGCAAGCATTAGACCCTCCACAGACTTGGGATCCAATGCTAAGAAAAACAACAGAGTGTTTCTGTCCTGGATCTGATTATCCAGTGAAGATCAATGCTATCAGCACACAGACAGGTAAGTATAAAAGCCCTTCCCCAGGAAGACATGGTGTTCAGAGCTTGTAAAAAGAGGGTTTAGCCAGGCGTGGTGGCAGCTGCATTCAATCCCAGCACTCGAGAGGCAGAGGTAGGAGGATCGCCACGAGTTCGAGGCCACCCTGAGATACATAGTGAATTCCAGGTCAGCCTGGGCTAGAGCAAAACCCTATCTTGAAAAAAAAAAAAAAAACTAATGAAAAAGGGTTTAGCCCTATCTGAGGTGGGGAAAGTTATCTGAGGAAGTGAAAGTTCAGCTGAATTCTGAACAACTGGATGCTAACCAGCAGATAAAGAAAATGAGTGTGTTCTAAGAGTAAATACGATTGTGAAGTTGGGGAAATGCCCCAGCAGATAAGAGTGCTTGCTGCACAAGCATGAGAGCCTAGAAGGGCCTCAAAGGGCCTGATTTGCCCTGAATTCAATCCCAAGCACCTATGTAGAAAGTTGAGAACAATCACAGGCACCTATACCCCCAGCCCTGTGGGAGACGGGTGGAGCCCAGATCATGGCTGGAGTTCTCTGAGCAGCCAATCTGACTGAAAACAGCAACGCCAGGTTTATTGAGAGACTCAGCCTCAAGGAAAATAAGGAGAAGAGGGAAGAGGCACACACCAGAGCTGTCCTCTGACCTCCACATTCATGCACCCACCATTGAGTGCATCTGCATACACACATGTGCTCACAGCACACCATACGTGTTATACGCACACATATGCAACAAAAAGGGAGGAAATGACCTTCACCGTGAGGGACAGGAAGCTCTTTGTGCCCACCAGGATCATGGATGACAGCCCTCGGAGACGTGCTAGTGAGCTGAGATTCAGAGTGCGCGAGGCCTTGGAGACTGTCTCAGAAGCTCTGCCTTTCACCCAAGAGCAGACAGGGAAGTGTTTGAAGGAAAGAGGTGCACTTGTAATACTGGAAGGGGGAGCCACTCACTGCTCAGATGTACCACGGTTACTGTGACACTGGAGAGTGTCACCCACACTGCCTTCATGACTTTATTATTCAGGCTTACAGGATGTGGGGGGGCGGGGGGCGCCAATAATGGCAAACATTAAATACCAGAAATGGGCCTAGATATTTACAGTCAACCACTGTCCCTTCTCCTAAGTCTAGGGTGGAGCACTCTTTAAGTTTTTTTTTGTGGTAAAGCATGCATAAAATTTAGCATTTTAGGGCTGGAGAGATGGCTCAGTGGTTAAGCGCTTGCCTGTGAAGCCTAAGGACCCTGGTTCGAGGCTCGATTCCCCAGGACCCACGTTAGCCAGATGCACAAGGGGGCGCACGCTTCTGGAGTTCGGTTGCAGTGGCTGGAGGCCCTGGCGCGCCCATCCTCTCTCTCTCTCTCTCTCTCTCTCTCTCTCTCCCTTTCTCTATCACTTTCAAATAAATAAAAATAAACAAAAAAAATTAAATTAGCAATTTAAACCCTTCGTGAGTGAACACATCGGTGGGACTTAGTAAATGTATGGATTCATCCTGCCATGACTCCAACCATCTTGACCAGTAATCACCATGATTGCCCCAGTGACCCTTGTCAGTTCTCCTGCTTTGTGTCTCACAAACTATAAAGAGGCAACAACTTTAGAGTGGTATGCAGAGCTGTACAACGTGGACCCTGCAGCCAGGAATGTGCCTGACTCTTTGATACCAACTTAAGATAAGCCAGGTACGTCCAAGCTAGGATGAAGTCACTTTTGTCCTGACTAATACATATGTCCCTCCTTCTGACCGAAATTGCGCACTGAGATTCAGTGGGTCTTGCTGTAGCTCAGGACCATGCTTTTCTTGGTAAGTATCCCCAATAAGTTGCATGTCATGCAATCCTAGCTCTCTCTCTCTCTCTCTCTGGCTCCATGATACCTTGGCGATGGTTTTAACATACATGGGCCAGGTTGTTGTAGATGAACAAATAAATACACTTTGTTATACAACTATGACCACTATCCATCTCCAAGGCTTCTCAGCATCCCAAACTGAAATGCGGAATCCTTATACTGAGACTCCCTGTTTCCTCTCCAGCTTGCTCCTAGCAACAACTACTCTTCTTCCTGTCTTTGGGTGAGCCTGTCTGATTTACATGCAGCATGTGAATGAAGTCCTGTACCACTCGTCCTGCATCTGAGTGGCTTTGTAATGTCTTCAAGGTTCATATGGTGCATCATGTCTCAGAATCTTTTTTTTTTTTTTTTTTTTTTAGAGCTTGAGAGATGGCTCAGCAGTTAAAAAAGCATTGACCATGCAAACATAAGAGTCTAAGGAAGCCTGAGAGACCGCTAGAGTTTCATCCCCAGGACCCACATAAACAGCTGGCATGGCCACACACATCTGTAACCTCAGTCCCATGGGGTGCAAAGACCTGAGAGTCATTGAAACTCATGAGAAAAAAAAAGAAAAACAGAAACTACTGATCAGTAAGAGACTCCAGCTCAAATAAGAATGGTGGAATGGGCTGGGGAGATGGCCTAGCAGTTAAGGCCCTTGCCTGCGAAGTCTGAGGACTCATGTTCGACTCTCCAGGTCCCACATAAGCACAGGGGTGCAAGGTCGCACATGTACACAAGGTGGTACATGCATCTAGAGTTCAATGATCGTGGTTGGAGGCCCTGGTGCACCAATTCTCTCTCTTCCCCCCGCCCCTTCTTTCTCTCTCTCACTCTCACTCTCTTGCATAAAAAAAAGGGTCAGTCTCTGTTGGGCTTGCCTTAAAAAAAAAATAAACCAGAAAGAGTAGAAGAGCAGTGAAGCAGGACACCAAATATCGCACTCATTAAGTGCACTCTGCCATAGGTGAGCCCATGGGACACTGCGTGGGCACATACAATTGCATACATCAAACACACACACACACATACCACTCCACACCATACATACCATATTACATACACAATAAAAAAAATCCCTCCCCCCCCCGCTAAGGCTGATTGTTAATAGTACATTTTATGTGCATGCTATATTGTGCTGATCTATTCATCTGTGTTGATAGGCATTTGGTTTGCTTCTACCTTCTCAATTATTGTAAATACGAATTTATGATCATGGGCATATCAGTATGTGTTCAAGCCCTAGTTTTTTTTTTTTTTTTTTTTTTTTTTTTGAGGTAGGGTTTCACTCTAGCCCAGGCTGACCTGGAATTCACTATGTAGTCTCAGGGTGTCCTCGAACTCATGGCGATCCTCCTACCTCTGCCTCCTGAGTGCTGGGATTAAAGGCATGCACCACCCCACCTGGCCTAGCTCTTTACTTCTCAAACAAAGATTATGGAATCCTACAGTGAGTCTATAGTTCATCTTTTGAGCTATTGCCATGAGTCTGGAGGGGCTACACTGTTTTATGAGTTACATTTGACATTGTCCTCAGTCACCCATGTCACCTCTTTGGAGAATGAAGTCACCAGTGTGTGACATGGCGGCTGGGAAAGTAGTAACTAGAGTGTGGGTGCTGTGGTTTGGGTATGGTTTGAGTGTCTCCCCTAAGGGTTCATGTGTTGGAAGCTTGGTCTTGGTGTGGCAATTCTGGGAGACGATGAAACCTCTAAGTGATTTCAGGGCAGTTGGTGTATGGGAAACCCATACTTCTTGCGAGACCGCAGTTAGTTCGTATGACAGTGAGCGGTTTTCACAGAGTGAGCCTGGGTCCTCTTGCTCACTGGCTTCCTGTCCTATCGTGTGATCTCTCCTCTCATGCATGCTCTTGCCATGATGCCATGCACCATGGGACCCTCGCTAGAGGCTGGGTAGGTGAGGTTCTGGTCTTGGACTTTCAGCCTCCAAAACTGTAAACTAAACAAGCTTCTTTTCTTTATCTATTATCCAGCCTTGGTTATCTTGTCATAGCAACAGAAAATGGACTACCACAGTCAGTGTCCCGGTATGGAGCTGGAAAGCTTCATCTGCCAGTGGACCTTCTATTAAGCCATGAGTGTGTCCCTCGAGCCATCGCAGGTCGGGGGTCTTGATCCGAACTTGTCCTGATGACTGATGCATGGGTCTGAAACCGCAGGAGGGGAGGAGTGAAGGGAATGTTACCATCCCTGAGAAGGAAAGGACGTGGAAATGGGGAGAGCATCTGCCTCCCTTGAGCTCCAACGTACGTGCTTGTCAGGCGGCTAGAGAAGATGCAGGACACCTTCCTCAGGAAGCCAGGACCTTTGTTCCTGGAGCGGTTCACATTTGAAAAGGTTGGGGGCCGAAGCTCTACCATGAAGGAAAGAAATCCTGAGGTACTGTGAACTTGGTGGGCACTGGCTTTCCTCTCCAGCCTGGGGGGTGGGGGAAGAAGAGACCTAGGGCAGGACATAAGAGAGCTGCCCGATGCCACTCCAGGCCCCTCCCCACACGCCCTTCTTGGAGAAGGATCAGGACTGGAAGAACTACACAAGAGGAGCGCAGACTCGAGAGACACTGAGAGCGCATTTGCATAGAATTCTCCAGAACGTATTTCTGTAGCATCTGTGTCTAGAGGGGAACTAGGAGCTGCCTGCCAGCCCTGCATCTGTTCCCTTGGCCAGGTGCACGTAGTGGCTGTCCCTAGGGTGATAGGGAGGGAGCAGAGCGATGGCTCTAGGTCAGTGGCGGAGCATTTTAAGGCAGGGTGCACACCCAGTTTTCACAGCAAGGAGAAGGGCTCCAGGTAAGGAGGCATAGCACCACCGGGTGGGGTGGGGTGGGGTGGGGGAGAGGATGAGGAGACTGGTTCTGGACTTGCCAAGATGCAAGAACTTTAGAGAGATAAAGAGGTGGTTCAGTAGAAGGAAATATTTCATCAGCAAGTCCATCAGTTGCTGTGGGTATTTGTCAGTGTTCTCTGGAGAGAGAGAACCAATGGAACAAGTCAGTTTTTGTTTTTATACTAAATCTTTTTCAAAGAAGATTTATTATACGAAATTAGCTCACACGATTATAGAGCCAGGCAAGTACAGTCTGCAGTGTGAACCAGTAGGCTTGAGACCCAGGAGGCTCAGTAGTGCTGCTCCAGTCTGAAGTCCTATAGGTGAAGAACCAGGATGTAACTGGAGTTTTAGGAAAACAAACCTCCTCTCAGGTAGCCTTAACAGGCTAGGCTCGGCCACTGGCCCCAATATGGTTGTCTTTTTTAAAAGAGATTTATTTTTATTTATTTATTAGAGATAGAGAGCAGGGGGAGAGAGAGAGAGAGAATGGGCATGCCAGGGCTTCTAGCCGCTGCAAATGAACTCCAGATGCTTATGCCACTGTGTGCATCTGACTGATGTGGGTCCTGGGCAATCAAACTTGGGTCCTTAGTCTTCGCAGGTATGTGACTTAACTGCTGAGCCATCTCCCCAGCCCTTTTGTTTTTTTCTGGGAGAGGCTGCTCTTGTTCTTCTATTTAAGTGTCTTCAATTAAAAACCGGACGGTCAATAGCAAGAAAAGATTTCATTTATGCACGTTGGGATGAAGAATAGATTAAGGGGTTCAGTAACCCCAATTTTGTTTTTCAGGAACTGACATAAGTTTTATGTTTAAATAAATGGAGAATTAGGGCAGATGGCTAAAAGGTATGCATAATTAAGCAGTCCTGGTCAAGGTGAGGGCCAGACAATCGTTATCTCAGCTGGGGTCTTGCAAAGTGGTCCCCTGTCGGGAACCATGAAAACCTCCCCCTCCTCAGCTCTCCGCCACTAACCTTTGGCTGACTTCCTGCCTGCCTTTCCTGCAAGATTGAAACAAGCAGCTGCCTGAAGGCTTGCCAAACAGGATGTGTGCAAACCAAATTTAACTGTCACAAAACAGGCTTGAGTAAATCAAGCGCTGCCTTCTTGCCCCCACCTTCACTCTGATCAAACAAGTAGTCATGGCCATGATATAGAACAGACTTAAGAAAACATTGGATACAGGAAATTCCTATGGGTTTAACAGTTACTCAGGAAGAATTTTGTGTGCGCATACTCTTGGGAACTGATCTGTGAAAACAACTTATCTTGCATACCATCGAAATGTGTACGTGCAGAACATGTCAGTGGTCCCTGACCGCTTCCCTTGTGCAATGTGATACCACAAAAGACTGTCTTGGCAACTACTGATTGGACGCCCCTCTCTCACTCCTCCTTCTCTTCCCCCTCACCCTTTCTTCCTGCCTCCAACTGCATAAAAGGTTTCGCCCCCAGAAATAAAGCGCCTCAGACCTCATCCCTTGTCTGGAGTCATCCCTTCCCTACTAACTTTTTGCTTCCACAGGTACTCAGGAGAACTACACCCACCACGTTGTGCGGCAACCTCTGGGACAGCTTCGACTGCTGGCCAGTTGGAGCTAGGAGCCCCTAACGGGGTTCCCCCTTTTTTGGGAGCCGCATCTGGCGCCCAACGTGCGTGTCTTCTTCTCCTTACCGGTCGACGGTTAGTTCGGGATTCCACGCCCCAATTTCTTCTCGGGTAAGACCCCCCTTTTTTCGCGTGGTTTCTCCCCTTTGTGCGCACATTCGTGACTTTGTCACCCCTTAGTCGACCCCCGTCCCCTTCGGGACCCCTCCGGCTCTTTTCTGAGCCCCCGTTCGTCCCACTTGGGACCCCTTCGACTCCCTCGCGAGTCCCCTTCTTCTCGGCCTCTGGCCCCCGCCCTTCGCCATGGGCTCTTCCCTTAGTTCCGAGGCTCGTTTCCTCCAATCCCTCCAGGACGAGCTCGTTTCTCCAAAGGTCCATGTTTCCAAGGCTGATCTCTGTCAATTTCTTAATGTCGTTCACCGGGCCTCTCCCTGGTTTGTCTTCACTGCCCCTAAGATCGCCCGCTCTACCTGGCTCACCATAGGTAAAGATCTCACCGCCTTCTGCGACAAACAGAATGATCCTGCTTTTAAAGATTGCATCCTTAAATACTGGCAACTCCTGGACGGCATTATTACTGCCGCCCCCATTTCATCCTCTTGCGCCGACATTCTCAAGGCAGGACAGGCTGCCTTAACCTCCGCGTCTCGCTCCCACACACCCGTATCCCCCTCCGAGGACTCTCAGTCTACCGTTTCCTATCCGCCACCTTACGCTCCCGCTCCCTCTAAGCCCTCTGCTCCTTCCGATCCTGCGTCCTCCTTTGTGGCGCTCGCTCGCGCCCCCTCTCCGGGGGCCTCGCGGTTGATGATGACGCACCGAAATGCAACCATCCCCGGCGTCGCGATGCCTTGCGCTCCGTTCCAATTTATGTCTGTCCCGGTGATCACCGTCCTCGTTCCTTACAGTCTAACTGTGGTCACCACGACGCTTATTTTTGTGCCTCTTGGGGTTGTGAGACCTCTGGCGACACCTCCTGGCACCCCTCTTCTTCTTGGGATCTTATTTCCGTCCGCCGACATCACAGCCCCCTCACTTGCCGCTCTTCGCCGAGCCACTGGTGCAACCCTCTCACTATTTCCTTTACCAAAGCCGGCAGGGATAAGTCCAAATGGACGCGCCCACATCGCTGGGGCCTTCGCCTCTACACCTCCGGAACGGACCCTGGCCTCCTTCTCACAGTCCAACTTCTTACCTCCCTACCACGCCCCCGCCGCCCTTTCTCCTTAGGCCCCAATATCCTGCAAGCACCCCAACCAAACACCACCCCTCCTCGCCTCCCCACCCCCCGGCCATCCCTTCCCCCGATCCCTTCACATGTCCCCACCCGCCTTCTCACACCCGCTAGTGACTCCCCTTTACAACTCACCATTCCTCCCGGTGCCCCCTCTGATGCTTCTCGCCTCCTGGACCTCATGAATGCCTCTGCCATGGCCATCACCGATCCTGCCTACAAAGAATGCTGGATCTGCTTCTCTCCTGCCCCTCCGTTTTATGAAGGAGTCGCGGTCCTGGACACCCCCCTACCCACCTCTGACCCACACGCTCTCCCCTGGGGTATGGACAACGACCACGCCATCACGGTCAGTCAAGTTGTGGGCTCTGGCCTCTGCCTCCGCCCCAATCATACTCGTTTGCCCCCACAACTTGACTCTACTTGCAACTCGACACTGGTTCTTCCGGGACAATTTCGTAACCCTTTCCTCCTCGCCCCCAACGGCACTTATTTTGCCTGTGCCTCGGGCCTCTCTCCTCACATCATTATTGATGCCTTTGTTGCCACTCATGATTATTGTGTTCTTATTCTTCTCCTTCCCCGCCTCTCCGTCCATCACACCGAGGACCTGTTACCGTCTCGCCTGTCCGGCCCTGGCTACCGCCGCTCCAAACGCGAGCCCATCACTGCCATCACTGTTGGTGTCCTCCTAGCCCTGGGCACCTCAGGTGCCGGCACGGGCATCGCTTCCCTCGTTCAAACCCACGACCAATACCGCCACCTAGCGGTTCTTCAACGCAAGGTTGACTCTGATATTGCCGAACTTAAACAAGGACTTAAATACCTTACTAATACTGTTAATTCTCTTGCAGAAATGGTTCTTCAAAACCGCCGTGGTCTTAATCTTGCCTTTTTAAAGGAAGGGGGAGTTTGCGCCGCCTTAAAAGAGGAATGCTGCGTGTTTAAGGATGAAACAGGACTAGTCAGAGATAGCATTAAACGCATTGAGGATAGCCTGGAGGAGAGACGTAGGGAGATTGATCAGAGTGAAAGTTGGTACAAGAATTGGTTCTCGACGACCCCGTGGTTGTCGACTTTACTCCCAGCCTTTCTGGGACCCTTTATTGGCTTCCTTTTGCTCATATCCTTTGGCCCATGGGCCTTCCGAAGACTCACTGGATTTGTAAAGAAACAAATAGATGACGCTACTAAAAGCCACCCCGCAGTGATGTACCAACAGCTCAATACTGATGAAGAACCTGCCGCTCCTCCTCCCGCCTTAAAATTCGAGATGTTTCAAAAAATCAGCAATCAGCCTCGCTCGCTCAAGTCTCGAATCGCGGGCACGTGGAGACGACTCTGTCGCCGCTAGGAACCCGGTCGAGGCAGCACCCAGCCGGTAACCTTGCCCGGGGCAGCCTTCCTAGCCACCTCCATCCATTTTTAAAACAGGAACGGGGGAGATGTCGGGAACCATGAAAACCTCCCCCTCCTCAGCTCTCCGCCACTAACCTTTGGCTGACTTCCTGCCTGCCTTTCCTGCAAGATTGAAACAAGCAGCTGCCTGAAGGCTTGCCAAACAGGATGTGTGCAAACCAAATTTAACTGTCACAAAACAGGCTTGAGTAAATCAAGCGCTGCCTTCTTGCCCCCACCTTCACTCTGATCAAACAAGTAGTCATGGCCATGATATAGAACAGACTTAAGAAAACATTGGATACAGGAAATTCCTATGGGTTTAACAGTTACTCAGGAAGAATTTTGTGTGCGCATACTCTTGGGAACTGATCTGTGAAAACAACTTATCTTGCATACCATCGAAATGTGTACGTGCAGAACATGTCAGTGGTCCCTGACCGCTTCCCTTGTGCAATGTGATACCACAAAAGACTGTCTTGGCAACTACTGATTGGACGCCCCTCTCTCACTCCTCCTTCTCTTCCCCCTCACCCTTTCTTCCTGCCTCCAACTGCATAAAAGGTTTCGCCCCCAGAAATAAAGCGCCTCAGACCTCATCCCTTGTCTGGAGTCATCCCTTCCCTACTAACTTTTTGCTTCCACAGGTACTCAGGAGAACTACACCCACCACGTTGTGCGGCAACCTCTGGGACAGCTTCGACTGCTGGCCAGTTGGAGCTAGGAGCCCCTAACGGGGTTCCCCCTTTTTTGGGAGCCGCAGTCCCCTGAGAAGTTATCATTGTGGTCATCACCTGAGGAGACCAACTTAGTTCCTACAAGATGATCTGCTCCAAAGTGAAGCCTCACCATCTAACTGTCCCCATCTTTGGGGACATGGTGTCTGTCCCAGAAGGCTTTGCTGTTCCTGGAATCCGCAGGTTTAGGACGATGACTTATCCCTGTGCCTTCAGCCTTGAAGAGGGTCAAGGCAGGTTAGGTAGACAGACGCTCCTTAGTGATGGACCCACACAGACTTAAGCAGGATTCTGAGCCAGAGTAAGGGAAATGAACACAAAGTATATGCAGAGACATCAGACTTCTGTCCTGCATTCTGTTATCTTGCCTCAGTGAGGACTCAATGCTTTTTAGCAAAAAAAAAAAAAAAAGCTTCCAAGTGCCTATGATAAGGAGAGCCAATAGCGTAGATGAAGTCCAAAAGCAGTCTTTTCGAATATTACCTTTTTTTTTTTTCTGGGAGAAGCTGCTCTTTTTCTCCTATTTAGATGCTTTCAATAGATGAGACACCTGGACGTGGTGGCGCACACCTTTAATCCCAACACTTGGGAGGCAGAGGTAGAAGGATCACCATGAGTTCAAGGTCACCCTGAGACTCCATAGTGAATTCCAGGTCAGCTTGAGCTAGAGTGAGACCCTACCTTGAAAAAACAACAACAAAAAAAAAAAAAAAAATAGATGAGACACCTTCATTCGGAAGTCATTCTGCTTTACCTAAGGTTTACCAGCTTAAATATTAATCTCAATCCAAAACATCCTACAAATTGATGCATAAAATTAAGCATCACTTTGTGTAACAAATGACTTCAAACTTTAATGACTAAGACACAATCATGTTCATGGGTCAACTGGGCAGTTCTGCCAATCTGGGCCAGGCTTGGCAGTTCAGGGCTGGGCTTGGGCATGCACTGACAGTCAGCTGGTCTGGAACAGCCTTGGAAGGAATGGCTCCTCTCTGCCCATGTGGTGGGCTGTTATCCTCCAGTGGGCTCTCCTGGTTTTAGTCATTTGCTGGCAGACAAGTGAGTGAAGTCAGTGGAGAGATAAGGGAAGAGATAAGTGAGAACTGTCGAGGGACCAACTCAAGTGACCAACACTTTTACAACACACTCTTGGCCCAAATGGGCCCAGAGGCCAGCCAAGAGTCAGAGAGTAGAAAAAAAATTCTTTTTGAGATGCAGAACTGTAAAGTCCTTTTTTTTTTTTTTTTTTAAACCCAAACTATGGATGCATGGAACAAAACACTGTTGCCATTTTTTAAAATAGTCAACAGGGGCTGGAGAGATGGCTTAGCGGTTAAGCGCTTGCCTGTGAAGCCTAAGGACCCGGGTTTGAGGCTCAATTCTCCAGTACCCACGTTAGCCAGATGCATAAGGGGGCGCACTGCATCTGGAGTTCCGTTTGCAGTGGCTGGAGGCCCTGGCGTGCCCATTCTCTCTCTCTCTCTCTCTCTCTCTCTCTATCTGCCTCTTTCTGTCTGTCGCTCTCAAATAAAAATGAACAACAAAAAAAAATAGTCAACAGGCTTGATCATGGCTTGATCTGGGTTTGATTATCAGGGCCACCCCCAGCATACACAATGCTTTGCGGACACTGGGAGAAAGGCAACCCTTCTCTCTGGCTGTCACGCCCCTCAAGCAGGCTTCCCTGCGCAGCCACGGGCTGCACCACGGGAGCTGATGAGCAGACTTGCGCTGTAAACTTTGGGTGATATATTTAACCTCGTTGAAGTTCAATTGCCACAGCTGCCAGTGGGAATATAATCCATCCCTCACGAGGCTGTGGGGGGGGGGGTGCTGGATAAACTCAGATGTATAACGTGTCTGGCACACACACTGGGATGTTTAGGAAGTACCGATGCCTTTCCCGCCTCTCTGTAGTGAAGGGCCACAGCAAAACTTCGGGTCATTCAAGGACACCTGAGAGTCTTCAGCCAAACTGAATGAAAAGATGACGGAGGGCTGGAGAGATAGCTCAGTGGTTAGGGCGCCTGCCTTTAAAACCTAACAACCAGAGTTTGATTACCTACCTAGAGTCAAATGCACAAAGTGGCGCATGCATCTGGAGCTCATTTGCAGCAGTTGGAGGCCCTGGCATGCCCATTCTCTCTCTCTCTCTCTCTCTCTCTCTCTCTCTCTCTCTCTGTCTCTGCTTACAAATAAATAAATAAAATATTTTTAAGTGATGGAAATGCCGAGAAACCTCTATGGGGTCTTCAAGCCATTGAAATTGACTTGGGATGGGGGGTAGTTTGAATGTTATGTCAGACGCTCATCCTTTGTACCCCAAACTTGCATTACAGAAGTTTCTCAGTTTTTGCTGCAAAATTTGGGCCAGGATACCATTACTCCTATGTGTAATTACAACTTAAAAGTAACTTGCAGGGCTAGAGAGATGATACAGTGGGTGAAATTGCTTGCTGCACAAGTGTGATGACCTGACTTTGGATCCCCAGAACCCCCACAAAGCTGGATATGGCAGCACAAGCATTTCTAATTCCAATGTTCCTACAGTGAGATGGGAGGCCGAAGAGAATTCCAGAAGCTTGTGAGCCAACTTGCCTAATGTACACAGTAGTGACCAACAAAAAGACCCTGTTTCGGGCTGGAGAGATGGCTCAGCAATTGTTAAGACACTTGCCTGCAAAGCCTAAGAACCCGTGTTCAATTCCCTGGTATCCATGTAAAGCCAAATGCACAAGGTGGCACATGCATCTAGAGTTTGTTTGCAGTGTCTAGAGGCCCTGGTGTAACCACTTTCTCTCTCTCTCTGTCTGCCTTTTGCTCTCACTCAAAATGAATAAATAAATTAATAAAATGTTAACATCCTGTGTATGTTTACAAAAAGACCCTGTCTCAAATAAGGTGGAGGGGAAGATTGACACATGAGTGCCCCCGACCTTCACAGAAATATTGTTTTTCGGGCTGGAGAGATGACACAGTAGTTAAGACATTTGCCTGCAAAGCCAGAGGATCCCAGTTCGATTCCTCAGGACCCACATAAGCCAGATGCACAAGGTAGCGCATGCATCTGGAGTTTGTTTGCAGTGGCTGGATGCCCTGGCGTGCCCATTCTCAATCTCTCTCTCTCTTTTTCTCTGCCCCCTTCTCTCGCTCTCAAATAAATAAATAAATAATATATTTTTTTTTAAAAAAGGAAATATGGTTTTTCCTTTTTTGCATGTATATGAATGTAGTATGTGTGGTGCGGTGTGTGTATGGTGTATGCATGTGTAGTGGATGCAGGTACCCCATGCATATGCATACAAAGCCCAGAGAACACCAAGTGCTACTCTACTGCTCATCAGCGTTGCTTTAGACAACTTCTTGTCTCTGGGGGAAGAATAGCTGACAAAAATCAGTTTAAGGGAGAAGGGTTTATCTCAGCTCACAGTTCATGTTTCTGTTTGTCATGGCAAGGAAGACACGGCAGCAGGGCCTTGAGATGACTGGTCGCATTCAGCACAGTGAGGAAGCAGAGAGCCACGAATGTCACTACTCAGCCAGTACTCTCCTTTTTACACAGGACCCAAGACTATGGAATGGCGCGACCTACAGTTAAGGTGGAGTTTACCACCTTACTTATTCTTTTTTTTTTTTTCTTCTCGAGGTAGGGTCTCATTCTGGCCCAGGCTGACCTAGGATTCACTATGTAGTCTCAGGGTGGCCTCGAACCCACAGTGATCCTCCTACCTCTGCCTCCCGAATGCTGGGATGAAAGGCGTACGGCACCACACCCGGCCTTATTCTTTTTTAAAAAAATATTTATTTAATTTGAAGAGAAAGAGGCAGGGGATGGAAGAGAGAATGCAAAGGAACTCCAGATGCACGCACCCCCTTATGCATCTGGCTTACGTGGGTCCTGGAGAATTGAATGGGGATCCTTTGGCTTTGCAGGCAAACGCCTTAACTGCTAAACCATCTCTCCAGCCCTCACCTTACTTATTCTTTTTTGTTGTTGTTGTTATTTTTATTTATTTATTTGAGAGCAACAGACAGAGAGAGAAAGAGAGAGAGAGTGGGGCGCCAGGGCCTCCAGCCACTGCAAACGAATGCCAGACATGTGTGCCCCCTTGTGCATCTGGCTAATGTGGGTCCTGGGGAATCGAGCCTCGAACCAGGGACCTTAGGCTTCACAGGCAAGTGCTTAACTGCTAAGCCATCTCTCCAGCCCCCCACCTTACTTATTCTTATCCAGAGAATTCTGTGCATAGCGTCTAACCTTATCAACATAATTCCGCACAGGTGATTCTACGTGCTGTCCAGTTGATAAAATAACCGTCACACATGTGTTTCCTTGCTACAGAGTCGCTCCCTGAACCCAGGGCTGCTGTTTTTTCTCACAGAGTGGCTGATCAGTGAGCCCCATGATTCTTTGTCTCACTCCTCATGGGACTTGAAACATAGGTGTGCGTGGCCACGTCCAGCTGTTTACGTGGGCACTGAGGATCACCCTCTCGGGCCCTCATGTTTGTACGGCAAGTGCTATCACCCATGGGGCCACCACCCCAGACCCAAACAGAAAGCATTTCATAGTACTGAATAAAAAAGGGGGAGAAATGGAAATAACACACTCATGCTTTCTACCATTGATTAAATAATTGGATGAGAGGGCTGGAGAAACGGCTCAGTGGTTAAGGTGCTTGCTTACAAAGCATAAAGGCCTGGGTTTGATTCCCCAGTACCCGTATAAAGCCAGATGCAGAGAGTGGCACATGCATCTGGAGTTTGTAGTGGCAGGAGGCCCTTGCATGCCCCTTCTCTCTCTCTGCCTCCCCCCCTTTCTCCTTGTAAATAAATTAAGAATATATTTTTTAAAAAAGAATGCAGAATTTGTTAAAAACTGGGATGAAGAGATGGCTTAGCAGTTAAGGTGCTTGCCTGTGAAGCCCAAGGACCCAGATTCAATTCCCCAGTACCCACATAAGCCAGATGTACAAGGTGGCACATGCATCTGGAGTTCATTTGCACAGGCTAGAGGCCCCAGAGCTCCCATTCTTTCTATGTCTGCTTGCTTTCTCTGTCTCTCCCTCTCTCTCAAAATAAGTAAATAAATAAAATATTTTTAAAATTATTGGATGGGGCTGGCAAGATGGCTTAGTAGTTAAGGCACATGCCTGCAAAGCCTGAAGACCCAGGTTCGATTCTCCAGGTTCTATGTAAGCCAGATGCACATGGTGGCGCATGCGTCTGGAGTTCATCTGCAGTGGCTAGAGGCCCTGGCGCGCCCATTCTCTATCTATCTCTCTATCTCTATCCCTATCTCTCTCCCCCCTTCTGTCTGTCTCTAATAAATAAATTAAAAAATAAATCTTTAAAAAAATTATTGCATGATCAAAAATGAAAGAGCCAACAGAAACTAACTTGAATTGCGATGCAAGCATGCACACAAGAGATCACATTATACATTAGATTTTCACCTAGCCTGGGTGTTCATTGGAAAGTCAGTCCACATCATCTAGAAACAATTACAAATGGTTATGAGATTTCTCCTAAGAAAGTAGTTTTTCATTAATAGTCCTGATCTTCTCCAACCTAATACTCATAAGCCATTATAAAATCCATTTATATTCCTGGCTTCAGAAATTAAATTTCAGGTATAAAGCAAAGTATACATTAAGTTAGGGATTATTGCTTGTGGCACTCTATGGAAGCTAGGTGACACTGGGCCATTTTAATGAAGAATATGTTTTCAATAACAACACAAGCAAATGAATAACACTAAGTCAACACTGAGACAGTTGTGAGTTGGAGGGATGAGGGGAATAACTGAGATATGCAGTTGTATCAGAGCTTACTTAATGAGCAGAGTCCACTTAGGTATTAGAAGTGTACATCTCTGGAGCAACTGGATAACATCTGTAACATGGGCTATGTGACACTCATGAGTACCAAGAGACGACTAGGAGAGAAAAATAAATAAATTCTACAATATTTTCCTAATTAGAGCAAAAATAGGCTCACTAAGAAATGCAAGCTTTAAGTAAAAATTTTTTCTGGGGTTGGAGAAATGGCTTAGCTGTTAAGGCGCTCACTCAGCCTAAGGACCCAGGTTCGATTCTCCAGTACCCATGTAAGCCAGATGCACAAGGTGTTGGTGCATGCATCTGGACTTTGTTTGCACTGGCTAGAGCTCCTGGCATGCCCATTCTCTCTTTATCTGCCTCTTTCTCTCTTTCTCAAATAAATAATTTTTTTTTTAAAAAAAAGAGTTTTCTGGTGATTTCTTTGGAAGGGAATTTTCTGGTTTGATTCAGTAGTCCATGCGTTTTGCCTGTCAGCTCTTTGGTTTGTTGCACACTCACTCTATCAGAGGTACATACAAGCACATAGTCTTTTGTTCAAAATAACCAAGGGATTCAGAGTGTCCATCATTACAGCTGAGGAAGTGGGAAGACTCAAAACATCCTGCCACAGGCTGAGCGCTTAGCTTCTGACCTTGGGGTTCCAAACCAGTGCACCTGATTCCAGGGCGTGTATGGTTAACTGAAGCTGCATCCCCTGCCTGCCTTCCTGGCCCCCAGAGGACTGATGCTTTACATTGCTGATGTCACAGACCAAAAACAACAGAGGACAGTTCAGAAGCCAAAGCATGGGATTCGATTTGTTAGAATATGACAAGTAGGATTTTATGTATGCATATGTACATGTATTTATTTTGAGATGGGGTCTAGCTGTAGTGCCTGGTCTGGCCTTGAACTCTGGGGCTCCTATGATCCTCCTGCCTCAGCCTCTCGAGTAGCTGGGACCACAGACAAGCCAGCTCAGGAAGGTTTTAAGCCAGTGACCTGGGAGTACTTTGCCATGAAGTTTTATCTTTATGATAAGTGTGTGTGTGAGTGTTATGCACACATACAAGTCCATTCATAATTATCCCATATCCTATCCCACATATCCTACATCAGTTATGGAAATCCTCTGTTTTCCCAGGATATAACAGTGTTCTATGTTGCTCATTAAGGATCTACTCACACCAGGAAAAAGCTTCACTGCATTAGAAATGCTCTTTCTCTGAGGCTGAGTGGCTGCCACACTTGTGTTTCGTATTGTTCCCTACACTTTATTTTTATTAAAAATTACCTCCACTGAAATCAAAACGTGATTGAACTATGCGTATTTCCTGAAGGTGTTCTAGGAACTATGGGGAAAGGGTTTTTGTTACAGAACCCCAGAGTATTTTATTTTAAAACATCTCCATTGGATATAATCTTGCTTTGAAATCTCTGCTGCCAGTCATCTGGTTTCCTCTTTCCTCTTTAGACCCCCCACTTCTCTCTACCCACTCTGGTTGGTATATCATTGTTGGAGCCCCTAAGTCATGTTTTCCTTTTTACTCACCCCACTTTAAATTTCAAGAAGATTCTAGCTCTAACTTGAAAACCTTCGCCATGCTAAAGTTGTTTGTGCTGAAAACCAAGAGCCTCTCCTGCTACCAGGCTCCATTCACTTTAAAAGTGTACTACAAATGATCAAAAACAAATAAACAAACTTAAAAAAAAAAATCAACCCTGCTAATGAGCCTAGGTACGGTTGGGTGGCGCGCATCTGTAGTCCCAAACCCTTGAGAAGTTGAGTCAGAATTATCATTTGCGTGGCTGGGGTCATAGCTCAGTGGCAGAGTATTTGCCTACCACTTTACTTCCTAGCACTGCAAAGAGAGAGGGAGGAAGAGAGAAAGAAAGAAAAAAGGAGAGAGAAGGAAGAAGGGAGGGAGGGAAGGAGGGAGAATGGAAAGATCCACAAATTGGTAGCACTTTGGGAGACAGAGGGACAAGGCCTACCATGAGTTCGAGGCCAGCCTAGTCTACAGAGAAAGTAGCCTCTAATAGTGAGGCTCTGTCTCAAAAGGATAGGAATAAAGCTGGGCATGGTGGCGCATGCCTTTAATCCCAGCACTCGGGAGGCAGAGGTAGGAGGATCGCCATGAGTTTGAGGCCACCCTGAGACTCCATAGTGAATTCCAGGTCAGCCAGAGCTAGAGTGAGACCCTACCTCGGAAAACCTAAAAAAAGAAAAGAAAAGAAAAGAAAAAAGAGAAAAACAGAATAGGAATAAGAAAGGAAAAGGAGGAAAAAAGGGAAGGTGACCTTACTTGGTGCTTTTCCAGCAGAAGAGGAGGAGGAGAAGGAAGAGGAGGACCATCACTTGAGAGAAGGCGTTGGAGACCACTCTGGAAAACACAGCAAGACCCCATTTCAAAACCGAACATCAAAACAAACCAAGACTGCTGTGATATGAAGTAGGAAAAGTGCTCTTACTTCAAACCCAAGTCAGGGGTTGGGGATTCAGCTCAGTGGATTAGCATTTGCCTAGCCAGCGTCAGGCCCTGGGGTTTGGTCCTCAGCCTGGGGCAGGTGGGGGGGGGGGACAAAAATCACAGAAAACAAAATAAGTTGGCTGCAGCTTTTCCTGCCTCTTAAAGGAGGGGGGGGGGGTCACATTCCTATCAGAAGCAATAAATCTTTTTCCTGTTAAGTTTCATTTCAGAGAATGGTAGGGGGGCCAAAGAAGGAAAGACTGAGATGGCAAAGATCTTCTCAGCCATGCTGTGTCCAAGCACATTTTCAGCGTGGGGACATGCTCACGAAACAGGAGCCTCATCAAGTCGTTGCCACCCGCCCCTCCCCCCTTAGAGACAACTTCCCAGAATACACATTGATGTCACTCTTTCTTTCTCTTAAAAGCCACTAAGTCATAAGAAGCTCATTAGGGCATAGTTTTTCCCCCACCCCCCTGCTATTTTGGATAATCCTCAGAGGCAACTGTGATATTTTTGTGCCCTGGATGATGTCAAAGAATTTGTACCAACTCCTACTTTTTTCCTGATCTTTACTTCTCTCAATGACCAGTCATTTCAACAGAAGCTTCTCGAGTTACAGAGAAGTGTTCACCAAATACGTGGTGAGATGTTCTTCTTGACTGACACCTCTTTTGTAACCTCTAGCACTGTCTTGCACATTTTTCCCCCATTGGTGATATGAGCTATAACTTCATAAAATGAAACTGAAAAAAGTGCAAGGCACAACAACAGTAATGCATACACATATAAGCATATATATATATATATATATATATATATATATATATATATAGTTTTATCATGTTAGCTCATAAACAGAAAAGGTTTATTTTAGCTCACAGTTTGTGTGTGTGTGTTACTGTCATGACTGCTTCTGTTTGTTGTTTTCTTTCTCCTTTTCCTTCCTTCCTTCCTTCTTTCCTTCCTTCCTTCCTATTGTGTGGCAAATTCCTCTGAACTGAAAACAGCAAACAACTATTGCCAGCTTTATCAAAATCAGCTGAGGGGCTCAAGGCCCTTGCCTGCAAAGCCTAAGGACCCATGTCCGACTCTACAGATCCCACATAAGCCAAACACACAAAGGTGAGGCAAGTGCAAGGTGGCACATGCCCACTAGGTGGCGCAAGCATCTGGAGTGCGATTGCAATGGCTGAGGTCCTGGCTGCCAATTCTCTGTCATCTATCTATCTATCTATCTATCTATCTATCTATCTATGTATCTATCATCTGTCAATCTATCTCAAATTTAAAAAAAAAATTAAAGCAGCTGAGACAACTCACCAGAGACTCTCCAGACTAGATCTATTGACATTCCCCCACAGAAGGAAGGGCATTGGGTAGGTTGACAGATCCCACTCCTGAGATCTCAGGCAGCCTCTGTGCCAGCTATAGGCCATGATGCACAGGGTCTCATGGCTTCAAGGGGAGACAGAGTATGTAGAGAATGGAAGGTCAAGAGACAGAGAGCTCCTAGCCGGGCGTGGTGGCGCACACCTTTAATCCTAGCACTCAGGAAGCAGAGGTAGGAGAACCACTGTGAATTCAAGGCCTCCCTGAGACTACATAGTGAGTTCCAGGTCAGCCTGGACTAGAGTGAAACCCTACCTCGAAAAATAAAAATAAAAATAAAAATAAAAGAGAGAGAGAGAGAGAGAGCTCCAGCTAAGAAGCTCTGGGAAGGGTGTCATCCATGCTGGGATGAGACTTCTTGACGTTACGGGATGTCCATGCTTCTGTAGGTAACTCCTCATCCCTGCTCTGGAAGTAACCCCAATAAACAATAAATTCACTGGCTCAAAAAAAAAAAATTGGTTTTGGTGCACTTGTGTTTTGGTCTGTCATCTGTACCTTATCTGGAGTGAGTAGATGTGTGTTCAAGTTTCCCCAGGCAAAGTTTATTACAAGTCCTTCTGTGTTTCTTTGTTCTTTTTCTTTCTTTTTTCTCTCTCCTTTTATTTATTTTATTTTTATTTATTTATTTATTTACTTTTTCAAGGTAAGGTCTTGCTCTAACCCAGATTGACCTAGAAGTCATTATGTAGTCTCAGGCTGGTCTTGAACTCACAGTAATCCTCCTATCTCTGTCTCCTGAGTCCTGGGAGTAAAGGCATGTGCCACCACAGCCTGCCCTTTTTTCTCTCTTTTATAAAGGGCCTTCCTATGTAGCCCAAACTGGCCTTGAAAGGTCCTCCAAATTCAGCTTCCTGAGCGTTGGCATTATGGCTGTGAGCTTCCATGTGCCGCTCCGCTCGGTGCTGAGGGTTTCAATCCCTGGCTGGCTGGTCCATTGCTTTGGAACTATGGCAAGGCAAGCATGTTACAGCAGGTTGCATGTGGTGAAGCAAAATTTCCCACTTCCTGGCTGGGACTGGACAGAGTAAGGAAGAAAGGGGTGTGACCCTACTGGCTCCTTTCAGGGTACAACCTTAATGCCCAGAAATCCTTCCACCAAAGGCCTAAATCTCAAGCTTTTCACCGCCTCAAAGTGTCAAGCCTCCAACACAATTGGTCTTTTGAGGACGCATCCGGTCCAAACCATAAGAGTTGTCCCAAAATCTGACAATCAGCCTGTCTCACTGCATACTGGAGATGATCAGAGTCTTCTTGCTCAGGAATATGGCCTGTAGGAGAAACTGACAGCACAATAACAGAGAAAATCCATGTCAGCTACCAAAAATAGCATGATTCTTCATTCTTATGTATATATATATATATATATATATATATATATATATAAACAATAACTAGCAACCCGACATGTCTGAGAACAGTAGCATAATAAAATCTAAATGCAAAGATAAACAAAAGGGAAACCTGACCGCAGACGAAACTACTCAAGGGACTACAAAGCAGCAACGATAGCAGATGTTTCGCATGTGAACACAGCTAATGACAAGAGCAGTAACGGCCAGCACTCCAGAACACTAACACCGGACCATGTCCTGCTATGGAAGTGTTGTGCGTGTATGGACTTACTTACCTGAAACAGAAAACCTGATTACTATCACAGAGAACATGAAAGAGAGGCTAAATGAAATATTCAAGGACACAGAACTCCAAAGAAGCAGATCTAGTCTTACTCCAAGTCTATCTGCCTCCAAACCCCATCTTCTTAGTCCCTACCCCATAATGCTTTTTTTTTTTTTTTTTGAGGCAGGGTCTCACTCTAGCCCAGGCTAGTGTAGAACTCAGAACAAGCCCCCTACCTCAGCCTCCGGAGTGCTGGGATTAAGGGCAAGAGCCACACCTGGCTTAGATTCTTATACGTTGAGGCATTTCAATGTCCATATTAACATTTATTCATAGGGATCCCTGGAGGCCTCGAGTGATCACCCAAGGTCCATCCTGCCTTGCTTAGAAGCCTGGGAAAATGTGCAAGTTTGAATTTGGTCCCCTCTGCACCTACATTCAGAATATGGGTACTATGAAGCTGAAATCAGGCTCAAGAGTTCAAGACACTGGGCGCGGTGGCACACGCCTTTAATCTCAGCACTCGGGAGGCAGAGGTAGGAGGATTGCCGTGAGTTCGAGGCCACCCTGAGACTACATAGTGAATTCCAGGTCAGCCTGGGCTAGAGTGAAACCCAACCTTGAAAAAAACCAAAAAAAAAAAAAAAAAAAGACTTCAAGGATATTTACAAACTCTGTTCTGCAATAGGACATCAACACTAAAACTTGTACAGAAATAATCTAAAATGTCAGGAGCCATGTCTAAGGCAGCCTCCTCCAGAGAGGGAAATGTTGGCTACTGCTATCAAGCTGTGTCATCTAAAATACTGAAACTTGTTGGAGAGTTTCTGTTAATATTTTCATGGCAAAATGATCTAGACAAACTGATAATCTAGACAGGTACAGGTTGGGTGAATAAGGTTTAGATTTGATTACTTAACTGGGATAATTCAGCACAATTTTGCAAATCTGACTTACAACTATTTTGAAATGTTTACCACAATGATTTGGTAAGACTTAAACTGCACATTAATGAAGATGAGATAATGCAATTATCCAGTTGCTTCAACTCTTAATTTTTTTTTTTTTTTTTGAGGTAGGGTCTCACTCTAGCTCAGGCTGACCTGGAATTCACTATGTAGTCTCAGGGTGGCCTCGAACTCACGGCAATCTTCCTACCTCTGCCTCCTGAGTGCTGGGATGAAAGGCGTGCCATCACTTCTGGCTATCAACTCTTAATTTTTCCTAACATCTACCTATAAGAGAATTTTGATTAAAATGTTTAAGAAACGGAAGCAAAGTGTGTGTGTGTGTGTATGCCTGTGTATATGAGCAGAGAAAGTGATTGCACTTACATGAACATGCTAGATAATTAGCTCTGCTCTTCACTCTGAAATACCATTCCTTCCATTGAAGACTTGCCGTGTTAGTTCAATCTTCAGTAACAAAATGCACCCTTTGCCTACCTGTTACTTCCTACCACACACATGTGTTTTATTTTTCTTTTGTCCATCCAGCAACAACAACTTCATCAATAACAAAGTTTAAGACAGCTTCAAAATATAAGGTTGAAAATGAGGACAATCACACAAAGAGTTATCCCAAAACATGACTGGGAATAAAGGATGGACCACGTCAGGAAGATGGATAGCGAAAGCAAGAGCTAGCAAAGTGCCCTCAAAAATCCACTTCTAGGGCTGGCGAGATGGTGTAGCAGTTAAGGTGCTTGCATTCAAAGTCACAGGACCTCAGTTCAATTCCCCAGGACCCACATAAGCCATATGCATAAGGTGGCGCATGCATCTGGAGTTTGTTTGCGGTGGCTGGAGGGCCAGGCACACCCATTCTCTCTCTCTCTCTGTCTGCCACTCTTTTTCTCTCTCTCAAACAAATACATAAATGATAACTAAGATATATTTTTTTAAACTCACTTCCAGCCAGGTGTGAATCCCAGGCCTTTAATACCAGCTCCCAGGAGGTTGGGTTAGAAAGATCACAAGGGTAGACTACACAAAGAGTGTGAGGCTATGAGGAGAGACCCTATCACAAACAAAGATTGAACTCTCATACTGCCTTCAAATTTTATATGAAACAAATTGTTCTTAATGGAAAATTAAGCTAGCAAATGGCCCAATCAATGTTTTCAACAGAAGTTTAATGCTTTAAGACTTCAAAGGACTGAAGAAATAGCTTAATTGGTAAAGTGCTTGCTGTTCAAAAATGAGGACCTGAGTCTGATCCCCAGAACTTGTGTAAAAAATGCTGGGCATAGTGGCGTCTAATCTCAGCACTGAGGTGACAAAGATAAGCAGATCCCTGGGGCTTGGTGGCCGGCTTATCTAGCCTACTTGGGAGTTTCCAAGTCAAGGAGAAACCCTATTTCAAAAAGGGTGGATGCCGTCCCTGAAGAACAACGCTTGAGGGCTGGGCATGTGGCTCACTGGTAGTGTGCTTGCCTAGCATATAGGATGCCCTAGGCTCAATCCCTAGTACAACTAAAAAAAAAGGAAAAAAATTTTGAGATGCCTTCTGGCCTCACCTCCACACCTGCACACACATGCGCTCACATAAAGAATTTAAAATGAACAAAGAAAGACTACAAAACTACCTCCCCCAATGGCTGGAGAGACAGCTTAGCGGTTAAGGCAAATGCCTGAGAAGCTTAAGGACCCAGGTTCGTTTCTCCAGATCCCACGTAAGCCAGATGCACATGGTGGCGCGTGCATCTAGAGTTTGCAGTGGCTAGAGGTCCTGGTACGCCCATTCTCTCTCTCTCCCTCTCTTTCTCTGTCCCTCCTTCTCTGTGTCTCTAATAAATAATAAATAAACAAAAATCTTAAAAAAAAAAAAAACTACCTCCCCCAAAAAGGGAAAAAGAAGAAGAAAGAAAGGAACAAGGGGTTTCCATGGGAAACCAATTTTCCTTGGTCTTATTATGCCTTGTCTCTTTAATATAAGAGATCTGCTGTGGAATTACTTTAAAGTGTGGCATATAAAATTGTGTGCTGTTAAGACAGGGAAATTGAAAATCACTGGACATTTTCTCTTCAAATCCTAGAGTGAGTACTCAGTTGCATCCAAAGGCAGGTGTGAAAGATTAACATGCCCTGTTACATGTACTGAGAACAAGACACTCGCTCTGAAAGTTCTCCTGAAAAAAAATTACAGAAATATAGCTTTTTAAAACACTTTTATTTACTTATTTTCAAGGAGAATAGAGAATATTTTCAAGGAAAAGAGAGAGAGTGGGAATTCTAGGGCTTCTAGCCACTGCAAACAAACTCCAGATGCATGCATCACTTTGTGCACGTGCCTTTACGTGGGTACTGGAGACTCAAACCCTGGGGCATTAGGCTTTGTAGGCAAGTGCTTTAACTGCTGAGCCATCTCTCCAGCCCCAGAAATATAGCTTTAACCTTTAAATTGTATGCTTTTTTAAAACTCTCAATGAAATAGTATCTGTATTTGCCTTTATTATATAACAATAAAACAGTAACTTAAAAAAAAAACTTATAAACAAACCTCTTTCGTAAGTTTCCACACTTGAATTTGCTGACAACACTTTAAGATGGCTAGTGGAGTTATGAGGGAACTACTTAGATGGGGAAATTAAGTGTTAGAGGTCAAAGAAGCTTCTCAAGGTGGAAAAGAAAAGGTCATCATGGGATCATATTCTGATGAAACCACAGGGGAAACAATAAAGAGAGAAAGAGAGAGATGGGGCGGAGAGATGGCTTCGCAGTTAAGGTGCTTGCTTGCAGTGTCTAATGAAAGCTTAATTCCCCAGCACCCACATAAAGCCAGATGCACAAAGCGGCACATGCAACTGGAGTTTGCAGTGGCTGGAAGCCCTGGTGTGCCTACACTCTCTCTCGCTCTGTGTGTGTGTGTGTGTGTGTGCGCGCGCTCGCGCGTGTGTACACGCACACACGTGCACGTATCTATATTTATATACGTGCACGTATTTATATAAATAAATAAATACATTTTTTAAAAGATACAAGCCAGGTGTGGTGGCGCACACCTTTTATCCCAACACTTGGGAGGCAGAGGTAGGAGGATCACCTTGAGTTCAAGGCCATCCTGACACTACAGAGTAAATTCCAGGTCAATCTGAGCTAGAGTAAGACCATACCTTGAAAACCCCCCAAAATTTTATATATATATATAAAAGATGCAGAGAGATTGAAAGAAAAAAGGAAGAAGCAATTGCAGAGAAGCAAAGACCAACTGCACGTATAAGGATTTGAAACCACCAACTGTGACTATACACAGTGCAATAAGTGGCAGGTAGGAAGCCTGGTCTCACTGAGGACGTAAACTAGCATCGCAGGAGACTAGTGAGGAGGGTGAAGTGTGACAAAGAATGAAGCAAAATCCAGTGAGGTGCACTCTCTGATTTAAGGTGGCATGTCAGAGTCTATGAGAAAAACCAGAGTCACCCCAGACTATCCAGGGGGCAAGAAATCAGTGGGGAGATTTCATATACGTATGTATGTATACACACACACACATACATACACACATATGTGCGTACAGTCATTTCTATTTATATAAATGTACAAAATACTAAACAAATTTCATGCAACTATATAAAACACATGTTTATACCTTACATATCTTTTATATACCTTCCTACAAAATTCTCCTGAAATCTACTTTGTGTTATAATATTGATGCCATGCATAGTAAAAGCAAATATTATGATTACAAAATAAATTTCTTAATGTAGAATATGTCTTATATCAGTGGAAGAACTTTCACTGAGGAAAAAGGCTCAATTTCCTTTTATAAATAGCTATGGATTAGAGCACAATAGTTCTAACTCTGCTATTGCTGTGCATTTAAAGCCAAGATGATGACTGTATTGAAAAAGAGGGAAGAGGAAATCAATAGATTATGGCTTCAATAGAGCTCACAACAGTGTTGATTAGAGAACACAAATGGATTGCACAATAGTAAAATAACTATAAACTGGGTATGGATTTAAGCCTATGTTAAGACTATTCTTAACTGCATTGTGTCTTTAGAAAACATGCATCGAAATTACAAGAGCAAATTAAATCTATTCGACCACAAAATTTAATACACAAGAAATAGCATTTCTTCTAATGATCTGGAAAACAGAGTAAGTAGCATGTTAATGAAATTTGCAGATGCTGCTAAATTGGAAGGTGTTACAAACACCCATGTGGATAGGGCTAGAATACACATGGACCTTACAAAACTTAATGAAGACCTCATGGCAGTAATAATAATAATAATAATAATAAATAATACAGTCAACTAAAATTTACCAAACATTAGTTAGATATGCCAATAATACCAAAATATTAGTTGGATAAATTTCAATATGAGGGCCAGGCATGATGGTACATGCCTTTAATCCCAGAAAGGCAGAGGTAGGAGGATTGGCATGAGTTCGAGGCCACCCTGAGACTACATAGTGAATTCCAGGTCAGCCTGGGCTAGAGTGAGGTTCTACCATGAAAAACCAAAAAGAATTTTTTTTCAACACGAAAAAGAATAACACCACAGATGGTGGATAAAAAAATGACTTCAATATTTAACCAGAATGTTCTGCTTATATATGCTGGTACATCCACATTTGCAGGGGCCTGGGCCAGGTACTTGGGAATAATAATTCCTTTATTGCACATCCCTTATCAAGGCAGAATTAACTGTCAACTTTGGGAAGGCAAGTGAAATGAAGAACACACAGCTATTAGACAGATTAGCAAAGGAGAAATGTACAGAGAAGAGAAAGGCATTATTAGTGAAGATAGGTGGCTATGTATTAGGATCATTTAATAATATCACAGTGAAGAAAGATCATGAAGCTGATTGTGGTGTCTCCCACCTGTAACACTGGGACTTGGGAGGTTGAGTCTCACACAAGCATTGCTCTGAGTTCGAGACCAACCTGGCTACAAAATGAGACCCTGTCTCAAAAAAAAAATTAAAGGCTATGAAAAAAAGTATGGATACTGAAATTTTTATATAAAAGATGTCAGATACCACTTGATTATTTATGAACAATTGTTAAATGAAGTTCTTAAATGAGACAAATGAAATTGTTAAATGAAATGAATTAAGTTCCTCATGAATTAAATGTTTTGCTTTTCCAAATATCAACAGATAAGAGTTCTCCTTCCTCACGGGAAGAAAGCATGTGTCTAAATCCATGAAACTGGTAACATGACTCAGTGTCATGTGGGACTGTATTGGTGGACTGCTTAGAATGTCTTGAAGTTTGGATCTGAGAATTTGGTTTATCCAAGAAGACAAGGTGTGTCTCCAGGAAACATGGAGACTATAAAACAATAGTAGCTTATCTAGACTGTTTTGCCAGCTCCCCCGACACTAAGATGCTGACATCTTGGGATGAAAGCTCGACTCACATTGTTGGATCTGTTATCACAGAAGCCTCAACCACAGAAACTTGACTGTTTTCATATTTGTGCTTAGGCAATTATATATCAGGCACAGTGCTCTTTAGATTTCAGTAATGTTCTTTTTTAAGAGTCTGCTGTCTTGCCACCACACCTGTGATGGAGGCAGAGCTGGCTTGGTTGCCAGGTGCGACGTGGAGAGTAAAAATTGATATGGAAAATCAGAGGAGGAGAAGATGCTGAGAGGCATACACTGGGAGAGGAACCGAGGGAGGATATTTTTCTTTCATTCTTCCATTCCTTTATATATACATATACTTCAATTTCTTCTATAGTTCTGAGGGTTTCTATTTAGAAAGGTTGTTTTATTTTATTTTATTTTATTTTATTTTATTTATTTTCTTTTTGGTGTTTCGAGGCAGGGTCTTGCTCTAACCCAGGCTGACCTGGAATTCACTATGTAATCTCAGCCTGGCCTTGAATTTACAGTGATCCTCCTACCCCTGCCTTCTGAGTGCTGGGATTCAAGGCATGAGCCAGCATGCCTAGCGGAAGATATTCTTTATAGAAGTCTGAAATTCTATTTTTCAACCATTAATTAATTACAGGTAGTGGAAATTGTTATATTTAAATTCTTGAAACATCTAGGGATGGCCTGACCCCTTTGCATTCAGGTTACTTAGGTGGTAAGTATCATTTTAATAAATTACACAAAAAGTTTAAAGTTCCCCAGGAAAAAAATCTCAGCATGAGTGGAGGCAGGAAACATGGATTTTTTTCCCTATTATGCACAGAAGTCTTAGGACTTGAGGTACATATAAAATCTGCCATTTCCCCTTCTCCAACATTCTTTTCAGTGACCTCTCCGAGACAGAATTGTACAGACTGGGGCTGGAGAGATGGCTTAGCAGTTAAGGCATTTGCCTGCAAAGCCAAAGGATCCCGGTTTGATTCTCCAGGACCCACGTAAGCCAGATGTACAAGGGGGGCGCACGTGTCTGGAGTTCGTTTGCAGTGGCTGGAGGCCCTGGCTCGCTCGTGCTTCCCCCCCATCTCAAATAAATAAATAAAAATAAATTATTTTTAAAAGAATTATACAGACTGAAAGATGATGCTGAGTTCATTGCTTATCAAACATTTCTGAAAGTATATCTCCCCTGATGTATACTAGAGTGTGATGAAAAGAAAGTGGGTTACAGAAGCAGACAAATCAGGGTTTGTTTATATTGTACCCATATGATATTGAGCAAGCTGCCTAGTATCTCTTGAGTCTTCAGCTCCTCTTTCATAGAATAAAGACATTAAGCAATTAGTATATCTGTAAAAGGTCTAGCAAGTTGCCCAACAGAACGAGTGATCATAAAGTATTAGTTTCCATCCTCTATAAATAAAACCTGTCTGACAGCTAAATTTAGCTACTTGAATGACAAATTTGATTCCAGCCACTTTCTTTTATTCATTTCATTAAATATGTGAATGTTTCCAAATACACTTTCCATGCCAGTTGTGCTCGGTGCTCACAGACACAATAATGTTATATGTGGCTTGTGTGTGCCTTCAAGTTTCATGGAAAAATAAAAGTGTTACAAGGAGGATGGGATTACTACTTCACAGAAGACTAGAAAAGGCCTTGGGGAACCTGAGGGCTTCAGCTGGGCCTTGAAGGCAGCGGTGTTCAAAGGCAAGCTCAGAGATTAGAAGCACAGGCATGGTTCAGTTTGCTGCAGATATGAAGCTCTTAAAGACAGGAGGCAATGTTGGGCAGGAAATTGTGGGTTTTCATTGTGCCCTAAGGAGCTTGGACTTAATATGGCAGGCAGTGAGATGTTGGTAAGGGTTTTCAAGCAAAGGTTTCTGCTGTGTGTGTTTTTTGAGACAGTCTCACTAGCTAGCTGGTCTTGAACTCACAATCCCTTTGCCTCTCAAGCCTTCTGAGTTCTGGGGTTATTGGCATGTGCCCTCATGCCTAGCAGCTTTTGAGTTTTGAGATGATTCTTCTATCATACTTGTTACATGTTCCTTCGAAGCTCATGTGATTCCCTAATTCCATGTGCATGTCACCTGGGTTTTCATTCAAGCTGTAGTGATGTTGAATAGGGCTAGGTGGAGAACAGAATGTAGCAATATATGGCAAGAAACTCCTCCTCCTCCTTCCTCCATGTCCTGAATCGAGTAGCAACTTATTATGCTGTGTGTCATCAGTGGAAACCTCCCCCTGATGTATGAGATCATCTTGAGAAAGACAGTCCATATCATTCTCCATGGCTCTACTACAGGAAAACCAGGCACTTCTTGGTTTCAATGAATGCAGACTGGTTCCTGTTCATGTTCAAAATGACCAGCACTTCAACTGAAGAATGCCATTTAATAATGACCCTAGGATTCCAGCTGAAAATCCTACCAAGTGTCATATCTTCTGGGAAGGAGGCCAGCCTTTTTGTTGCTGGGACACAATGCATGGCCAGAAGTAGCTTTATGGAAGGAAAGAGTTTATTTCAGTGAACAATTTCAAGGGCAAGTTTGGTCACGGTGGGAAAGCACAGCACGAGCAGAGAGCTGGCTCACATCCTCCCACAGCAGCACACCAGCAAGGAGAGCTGAACTATAAAATCCCGAGGCTCTGCCCCGAGTGACGCATCCTCCTCCAGCAAGGCTCCACCTCCCAAAGGCTCCACCAGCGGGGGGATTAAGTAAGAGGCTTATTGACAAACACAGGAGGCTGTGAGGGACATTTTACATTCAAACCACCACAGAGACTATGGGGTTCTTGCCATAAAGCAGAGCTAATGGTGAATGAGTCCAATGGCAAAGCTTGCTATGGAAAGGTGCAACAAACTCAATTTTTAGATATTAGATTTAAGGAATAGCATGGCAAGCAACAGTAAAGAGTGCACAGTGAGCTGGCCTTGATTGCCTCATGTGACACAGGCAGAAAGGGTCCCAAAGAAGGGACAGCTGTTAAGGACAGGGCTAGAACCATGCCCCTAATGTTCTGTTAGACCAGCTTTTCATCGTTAGACTAAGACACTGTTTTCACTGTACATTCTCATGAGTAGAATTTCTCAGAGGATACATGTGTTATGATATTGAAATACATTAAATGCAGACACAGAACCCAGCTATCTTCCACTTAAGCCAGACATTAAAGAGATTTGCCAAGATCTACGACTCTTCTAACTTTTAAAGAGTTTTAGGCATTGCTTATCTTGCTTTGCCTTGCTTTGTTTTTATTTCATTTTTTTTTTTGGTGGCAAGGTCTGGTTCATCCAACCTGGCCAGGAATTCACTAGTAGCTCAGGCTGCTCTCAAACTTGTAGCAATCACCCTGCCTCAGCCTTCCAGGTGCTGGAATTACAGCCATAAAACACTATTCCTGGCCGCTTCTCATTAAAAGATGCTATTTATGTTAACATAAGTGGGCTTGTTAGTTTTTTTTAATTTTTTAGTTATGACTGAGAGTGAGAGAGAATGAGCATGTCAGAGCCTCTTGCCACTTCAAACCAAATCCAGATACATGTGCCACTCTGTGCATCTGGCTTTATGTGAGCACTAGGGAATTAAACCCAGGCCAGCAGGCTTGGCAAGCAAGCATCTTCAACCGCCAAGCCATCTCCCCAGCCCAAGTTTATTAGTTTTAAATGAATGAAATAAAAAATATTTTAGCATTAACTTATAATGTGATATTGATAGATTTATCATGTAAAAGTTATTTAGCACTGGGTGTGGTGGCTCATGCCTTTAATCCTAGTACTCAGGAGGCAGAGGTAGGAGAGTTGCTGTGAGTTTGAGGCCAGCCTGAGACTACATAGTGAATTCCAGGTCAGCCTGGGCTAGAGTGAGGCCCTGCCTCAAAAAAATAAAGTAAAGTAAAAAGTTACTTGGCATGCTCAGTAACATTGTTTTTAGAGTTTAAAAGTGTCTTGAGACCAAAAAGTTGGAGACTTCCTTGGTTTAAAAGCACAAGCCCGGGCTGGAGAGATGGATTAGTGGTTAAGCACTTGCCTGTGAAGCCAAAGGACCCCGGTTCGAGGCTCGATTCCCCAGGACCCATGTTAGCCAGATGCACAAGAGGGCGCACACGTCTGGAGTTCGTTTGCAATGGCTGGAGGCCCTGGTGCACCCATTCTCTCTCTCTCCATCTGCCTCTTTCTCTCTCTGTCTGTCACTCTCAAATAAATAAATAAAAATAAACAAAAAATTTTAAAAGCACAAGCCCTAGAGGCGACCTTGAATTCCCTGGGGGAAGGCAAGATGCCCAGAGCTCAAATGATGTGAGCTATCTGGCCAGATTATTGTGGAGGTTAGATGAAGACACTGTATGTCAAACTCTCAGCTCAGTGCCTGCACAGGGGTATTCAGTAAACAATAGCCATCATCATCACTATGAATACCACCATTACTCCCGCCTGTAGCATTTTTACTCAGCTCTAAAAATTTGATTCCTTCAAACAAGCCAATCAAAAAATGGGCTATGGAGCTAAATAGAGAATTCTCAAAGGAAGAAATACGAATGGCATATAAGCATCTAAAAAAATGTTCTACGTCACTAGTCATCAGGGAAATGCAGATTAAAACTACATTGAGATTCCATCTCACTCCTGTCAGATTGGCTACCATCATGAAAACAAATGATCATAAATGTTGGCGGGGATGTGGAAAAAGAGGAACCCTTCTACACTGTTGGTGGGAATGCAATCTGGTCCAGCCATTGTGGAAATCAGTGTGGAGGTTCCTAAAACAGCTAAAGATTGATCTACCATATGACCCAGCTATAGCACTCCTAGGCATATATCCTAAGGACTCATCTCATTTCCTTAGAAGTACGTGCTCAACCATGTTTATTGCTGCTCAATTTATAATAGCTGGGAAATGGAACCAGCCTAGATGTCCCTCAACTGATGAGTGGATAATGAAGATATGGCACATTTATACAATGGAGTTTTACTCAGCAGTAAAGAAAAATGAAGTTATGAAATTTGCAGAAAAGTGGATGGATCTGGGAAGGATCATACTAAGTGAGGTAACCCAGGCCCAGAAAGCCAAGTGCCACATGTTCTCCCTCATATGTGGATCCTAGCTACAGATGATTGGGCTTCTGTGGGAGAAGGAAAAAACTCAGTAGCAGAGGCCAGTAAGTTAAAAAGGAGATAGAAAGGGAAGAGAAAGGAAGGGAGGAGGGCATTTATTAGGTTGGTATTGTTTATATATAAGTAGAAAGATTGAGATGGGGAGGGGATATGATGGAGAATGGAATTTCAAAGGGGAAAGTGGGGGGGAGGGTACTACCATGGGATATTTTTTATAATCATGGAAAATATTAATAAAAATTGAGGAAAAAATTTGATTCCTTGAATTTGCTAAATGCCTTTTAAAATTTTTATTTTTATTTTTTTAACATTTCCTTTTTTGTATATATATATTTTTTTTTGAGAGTGACAGACAGAGAGAGAAAGAGGCGGTTAGAGAGAGAGAGAGAGAGAGAGAGAGAATGGGCATGCCAGGGCCTCCAGGCACTGAAAACGAACTCCAGACGCATGCGCCCCCTTGTGTGTCTGGCTAACGTGGGTCCTAGGGAATCGAGCCTCGAACTGGGGTCCTTAGGCTTCACAGGCAAGCGCTTAACCGCTAAGCCATCTCTCCAGCCCAAAATTTTTATTTTTTAAATACTTTTATTTATTCATTTGCAAGGAGACAGAGATAGATAGATAGATAGAGAGAGAGAGAGAGAGAGAGAGAACGGGTGCATCAGGGCCTCTAGCCACTGCAAACGAACTCCAGATGCATGTGCCATCATGTGCATCTGACTTATGTGGGTTCTGGGGGAACTGAACCTGGGTCCTTTAGCTTTGCAGGCAAAGCACCTTAATAGCTAAGCCATCTCTCCAGCCCAAAATGTTTATTTTTTTTAATGCATGCATGTGTAATGTCTGTGTGTTTATTTATGTCTGTGGGTGCACAAGGATGTGGGCGGCATATGCACACGCGTGTACACATGTTTTGAGGTCAGAGGACAACCTCGGGTATTGTTACTCAGGAATGTCATCCCCCGTTTCTGAGACAGGGGCTCTCATTGGCCTGGAGCTCACCAATTAGGCTAGACTGAAAGCCAGTGAGCCCCGGGGATCCCCTAGTCTCTGCTTCTCATGGCTGGGATTGCAAGCATGTGCCATCACGCTGGCATTTTGGGGTTGGGTTCTGGGGCTGGAACTCGGGCCCTCATGTCTGTGAGGCAAGCGCTGCCCTGACAGAGCCATCTCCCCAGCCTTCACTAATGCTCTTGAGCTTTAAATACAGCTTAACAAAATAAATGTCACTTAACGTGCTGTTCAATAGGATTGTTTCCCTGAAACTCCTCTTAAGCAGTAATTCTGGATCTGCCGCCAGCTATCAGTAAGTTGAGAGAAGTGCAGATGGGTGACTTACAAGGAAGGAAG
Organism: Dipus sagitta; assembly: GCA_036346955.1. NCBI lineage: Eukaryota > Metazoa > Chordata > Mammalia > Rodentia > Dipodidae > Dipus > Dipus sagitta. Next base: position 65,704,374 of record CM070774.1, on the reverse strand, counting down.
TATTCTTTTTTTTCTTTTTATTTTTTTGAGTATTTTTATTTATTTATTTGAAAGTGACAGAGAGAAGCAAATAGAGAGAGAGAACGGGGGCGCCAGGGCCTCCAGCCACTGCAAACGAGCTCCAGGTGCGTGAGCCCCCTTGTGTGTCTGGCGCCCCCTTGTGCATCTGGCTAACGTGGGTCCTGGGGAATCGAGCCTCGAACCAGGGTCCTTAAGCTTCACAGGCAAGCGCTTAGCCACTAAGCCATCTCTCCAGCCTGGAAGGAAGCATTCTTATGCCCCGCTCCTCTTGTAGTGATAAGAGCTACAACCAGCTAGCTCCCCGGGGGCTCATGCTCCTGCCATCGCCTGGGGCATGTTCTGCAGCCACCTTGCCTCTCCATTTCAGGTTGGGACTCTTCGAGGTCTGGATCCTAGCTGACAATGAACCACCTGTGAAAGCTAGCACGTCACCTCCTGTACAAACGTGACTCCATGGGAGCTCAAGGTGCACAAAAGTGGCCCTTTGCGTGGGACGCTTTTCCTTCCTTTCGTCCACCAAACCCTCCTCATTCTTATCGTATAAGTTTAGAAGTTGACCTGGAAGCCTTCACTGGCCTGTGTTAAGTGCCCTGCTGGGCCCTCATCTGTGCTCCCTTAAGAGCACACCTCCTTAATTGTTTGTGCCCTCACTGGCTCTTCAATGTCACTCTGAAAATTTTCTGGGAGAGGGGCCACATCTTGCTCAGTCATAGTCACAAAGCCCGGGATGATGCTGCCTGACTTTCTTGTCCTACTGCTTCTGTCGTTCCCCAGGACACCTAAAAGAATTTAGCAATCTAAATACCCTCACGAACCTCTTTGGTCCTCAAGTTACATATGAAAACAAAGGCCAAACAGTGATCTAGGCTTCATTTATGATTTTAAGGTAATAACTACTTACCTCAAAGGTGGTTGTGCACCTTTAAGAGGAGTTTCAGGGAGACAATCCTATTGAATAGCAGGTTAAGTGACATTTTTATTTTGTTAAGCTATATTTAAATAGCAAATACTCTTTTTTTATACTTAGAATGCATGTTTATTTTGGAGGGTGTCCTTAGTTATGAGAGGGTGGTAAGGACTTCCAAGCCACCCCACTGCCCAGAGTACATCTATTTTTAGTGTGGAAACATCTGAAGTAAAGGAAGAGGAAGGTTTGATAGAGTTTGGACTAGGACTCTTGTTCTTCCTCTTCACATTTGTAAACCTAGATTCTACCTGATGAGAATGAACCAAGAAAACTTTCAGAAAGATTTTTTAAAAGTATGAAATAGCTGAGTAAGGGCTGGAGAGATGGCTTCTTATTTAAGATCACCGTTTCTGCAAGCAGGAAGGCCTGAGGGACTTAAGAGACCTATATAGTTCAATACCCAGGATCCATATAGACAGGTGGGCATGGGCACGCAGTCTAATATGAGAGCAGAGACCCAAGAATCACTGGGGCTCGCGGAAAGAACAACAAACCAAACCCAAACCAGCAAGCTCCAGGATCAGTAAGAGTCTAGCTCAAAAAAACAAAACAAAAAACTGGTGGAAGAATGATGGAGTGGGACACTCAACGTTCAGCTATGGCCATTCCAGGAGAGGGCATCCTGCCACAGGATGGGCACATATATGTGCATACACCACACACACCCCACATACATAAAAAAATGCTGCATCAGTCACAGAAAGAAGCACTACACTAGACTAAATTAGCTCAGGGGTCCAAAGAGGTCAGTATAACCCCAAGGAAACAGGGATCTTGAAAGAAAACTCGAACTTGAAGCAATCCGTTTATTACACAATTATTGCATTTTTATTTCAGAAATGGGCACATAGAAGATGCGAACCCAAGCAGCTTGCACCTGAATTGGAAAGACAGGAGGGTGCCTACCAGATGATCCTTTAAGTATGCATGTGAGACTACTTTTCATAATTTATTGCTCCTGCTGGCTAGTCTCTGAGCCTTATTATATGAGGAAAACAGAATGAAGAAGAAATGGATGGAGAGGAAGGATAATGTAGATGTAGCACTTTTTTAAACAACATGTTTTTTATTTGTTTGAGGGATAGTCAGAGAGAGGGAGAGACAGACCAACAGACAGAAAACGTGTATGGTCATGTCAGGGCCTCCTGCCACTGCAAAAGAACTCCAGACACATGTGCCACTTTGTGCATCTGGTTTTAAGTGGCTACTGGGGAATCGAAACCTAGGTAGTTGGGCTTTGCAAGCAAGGGCCTTTAATGGCGGAGCCATCTCTCCAGCCCAGATGTCGAGCTTTAAAGCTGTGTTACCAGTATAAAGCAATGGACACAAGATTTCTAAAGCTGGAATGCACTGTTCACCTCTTATTTTGGTGAGGAGGAACCTGGGGTCTATCCAGCCACGTGTTCACCTGGTACCTTGCTGGGCTAAGACCAAAGCCAGGTTCTCTGACTCCTAGTCCTGATTAGGACATAAGCAAGTGCCACTGGAGGTAAGAGACAATAACTATCGTCTTTTTATGCCTGTGTTTTGTTGACGAGCTTCAATTTTTCCTTTTTATGGGTAGATGGTCTTTAGAATTATTTGATTAACTACATTAGAGCGTTTTACCATGTCAGTTTTTGCAATCCTAATTCCTCAGTTACCAAGATACAGTTTATTAATCCCAAATCCTCAGTGTTTTTAATGCAAAAAATTCGCCTGTGTTTCTGCATTCATACCCTTAATGTAGACGAATGATTTCCAAATTTTTATTTCTCCCTTGGCCTCTTTTCTGAATTTAGTTCAACTGCTGTATCTCTACCTGCTTTTCTTCTCACTTCCAACTCAGCAGGAAGCCAGCTCCCCTCCTCATATTTCTATTTCTGTCTATGACGACATCATTCTTCCAGTCACCCAGGTCTCAAATCTTGGCATCATCTCTTTCTTCTCTTCCAACTAAAGGATCACCAATTTCTGTGGCCTCTTTCTGAAACATACCTACCAATTCCATTTCTTTAAAAAAAAAATATATATATATATTTTATGCGTTCTAACTCAGATCTTTGTGATCGTATAACCAGGTCGTGACAATAATCACTTATCCCTAGCAATCTCTTCTACCAGCAGTGCTCTCCAAATCACCATTAAAACACAAACACCCATTTTACCCTATTTCTACTTGCCACAGTTCTCTTGATTAAGTTCAAATTCAGAGCCCTGGATAATGGTGCCCTGGATAAGTGTTTACAACTTCTCCCTTTGCCCCGCAAAACCACCCTCCCCCCCCCATCCATTTCTTGCTAACCCTGCCCACCTTCTGCTCACGATATTGGGCCATGGGGCTCTGTCCCCTCAATGAGATTAAGTTAAAGCCACCAACCGGAGCCTCAGGCCATGAGCCCTGCTCAACATTCCTAGGGTACCCGCAGTGATGGTTGCAACCGAGGCGCCAGCGGCATCCCGATTTCCATAGAAACCTACTTCGCCTGCTCCTTTCCCAGGGACCAAGCAGACCCTCGGTGTGTCCCCGGGGCCTTCTGTGGGTCGGTGGGGCAAGGTAGTGTGAACTTGTCGCGGAGATGCCGGGGCCCGTGGGGCAGGCTGGGCGGGCGCGGGTGGCGCCCGGGCGGGCAGGGCCGGGCCGGGGCGCGCGCTCGGAGGTAGGTGGTGCTGTTGCCGAGACTTGTCTTCCTCATTGGCGCCGCGCGCAGAGGCGGAATGTTCAACTCCTGACTCCGGCGGAAGCGTGGGAGCCGCGCGGGCCGCCGTCCCCCGACCCTCGTCGCGCGGGGCTTCGGCGCCCCGGCCGCTGCTCGCGCCCGCCCGGCCCGGGAGCCAGGTAAGGCCCGCAAGGTGGGGCCGGCGGCCGGAGGGAAGGCAGCGGGGAGGCCCGGGCGCCTCGTGGGGGGGAAGGACCGGGGACCGTGCCGTCCGGCCTGCGCTTCTCCTCCTCCTCCTCGGCCCCGGGCCTCCGCCACCCGCCGGGGGGGAAGTTCGGGCCCGTCCCGCGGAGAAGTTGGCGCCCGGAAGATCGGAGGCGCGAGGGCGAGAGCGTCCCCGGCGGGCGCTTCCGAGCCGGCCTGGCCCGGGCACTTTCGGGGACGGAGCCTCCCCGGGCCTCGCCATCGAGGTCCCCCCGCGCGCGGCTCACCCCGGCCCCGGTGCGTGGTGTGTGCGCGCGCCCCGGGGGACGCACGACTTCGCCCCTCCGACCCCCGGCCGCGGCTGCCGAGCCCTTCCGGCCGCGTCCCCGTGCATCGCGGGGCTCGCGCCGGCCTCCGGCGCCCCGTGCCTTCCTGGGGGTGGGGGGCAACCGCGCGGCGTCCCCCTTCGGGCGCCCTCGGCCCGCGTGTCGCGGGGGCGTCCAGACCCCGCACCCGGCCCGCCCCGCCCCGCCCGGTTGCTGCGTGCCCCGGGAGGCCGCAGCCACGCCTGGCGTGCGCGCGACAGCTTGCAAGGGAAAAAAAAAAAACAAAAAAAACAAAGCACAACTTTTAATTCAGAACTGGCTAGATGACATGGAATTGCCTAAAAAAAAAAAAACAATGAGGCGTCATTGTTAGATGGCTGGAAATGTATGTTTCGGATGCGCCTTGAGATCCTGCATAAGCACTGTTTATGGGGACTTTAATTACTATTTTTGTTAGTTTCGTTAATAGTGAAAGCACACCATTTGGTGGCCCATTCCAGCGATTTCACAATAAGCGGCTTTCATTAATAATGTGTCTGAGAATAGTCTCGCAGAATGAATCGAGGATATTTGAGTTAAGATGATTGTTAAAAAGTATATTCCTGTTTTACCCCTGAAGCTTGCTTTTCTGATCCTAGGTGAAATACATAGCCAGGGTTTAGGGGATCCAAACCTACCCAAATGTTTAACGATAAAATAAGTGATTCAAGGTCAGACTTCATTACCATAGACCCATCTTTACAGTGAAACTTCGCTTAAAAAAATAAAAGTGATGGTTGCATTTTAATTATGGCTTTGGTCATTTGTAGAATCTTTGGTTTAGATTCCTGCTGTAATAGAAAGTTTGGAGATTGTCAATGAGCATGATTTAGCTTGTTTGGAAAGAGGGAAATAAGATAAAGAAAAATGATCTTTCAGAGCAATTCCACTGTTTATTTCAATCTTTTACAATGTAATCTTGACTCTAACTTTTTGGGACTGTTTTGAAGTTCTTTTAAGTGGAGAGTGTTTAAGTCGAAAGTTTTAGTGGAAACATTTCTTACTGTCTATGAAAGAAGTAGATGATTGATCTCATTTTCTTATTCTTTTAGGGGAGACCTAAGGACACAGTAAAAGGGGAGTAATAACCAAATATTAAAGGCACAGATTTAGATCTAAAAATGGATGGTCAAAGATCTTGGGAACTGAGGGACCTTCTTGCCAAATAAGGAAACTTGGCAAGTTGCACTGTGTATTTTAAGTTAGCACAGAGTGAGTGTTATTGGCAATACGTTGGCCCAGTGCCTATCTGAAAAGAACAGTGAAACTTGACTTTGATAGGGCTGCAGAATTATAAACTGGAGTTAGAAAGAGTGTGGAGTGAATAATTTAATCATCAGAGAAAGCACTAGAGAAAGTGCAGTGATATTTCGTGAAAAGAGATCATACAAAGTAAAGCTGTTAGTGTGTTGTGCAAGAGAGACATAGTGGATTTTAGGAATTTACAAAGGAAAGGAAGGAATCAATGGATTTTTTTTAAAAAAACCAGGAATAGGTATGTGTGGTGTTATAGAAGTTGTTGGAATAAGACAGTCTTATATCTGTGTCCTCGGATGTTGGAAATAAAAAAAAAACAATCTGGGTCATTTGTTTTCCATTTTATCCTGCCCAGGACAGATTGGCAGAGTGGGTGGCTGGTGTGTCTAAAATGTAATAGGAACAGCGAAGACACCTTCCATCTTACTGTGAGGAAGATTTAGGTTGCTGCTTTTGTGGCTATTAACCTTGCCCAACTACACACAAATCAGCAGAGTTCCAGCTGTGACCAGAAAACTGTACCTGCACCTGGACATGCCAGGGCATAGATGGGTTTGACTGATTCACAGGGACTTTTGTGTGTGACCCTTCTACAGACAGCTGCAGCATCGATTATGTCCTAATAGCTGGTAAATATCCCAACCCGGGGAAAGACTGTGAGAACAAAGAAGTCATACATCTGACATCTAATCCCCTCACCACTCTTGCTACTAGGAAATTAAAGCCTCAAATTGAACTTTAGGTAGATAGTAAGCAATCCAGTAATTGCTACAGTAGGAAAAGGGTCTATGTAAAGGGAGGAAAAAAGAGAAGTTAGGAGGCAGCAGATTGATTCGGTGAAAAGTCTTATATGGTAGAAGAAAATGATGTGACTGTGGAGTCAGATCCAAGATGGATCCCAGCTGGGTAACTGTAAAATTAGGTAGTTGGCTTGGGCAACTTCGACACTCTTGATCCTCAGTTTCCTCACATGTGTATTGGGGACAGTAATACCTGCTTCCTATGGATGAGATGTATATGAGGCAGCACATGGAAATGCTTGAACCGGTCCCTGAAACCAACACCACTACAACTAAGCAGTAGAGACCACTTTTCCTGCGTATTTCTCAACTGTATAGAGCTGATTGTCTCACCTCTCCTAGCAAAGGCTTCCAGTTTTACCTATTCCTCAAGTCACACATTAGCAGATGTAGGCAGGAGGTTTGCATAATTACTCTTTAGCTGTTGGTAAAAAGGTCTCTATACCTCTGCACTTGTATACAGCTTTGTAATGCTTTGGAGGGAAGAATCTGAAATTAATATGTTTAAATATCTTTATGAAGACTTTGGAAGTTAATGGAACAGAGGAAGGCTATGACCTAGTGGCCAGAACTGGAATCACTTGGAACCATTCTTTGCAGCACATTTGAGTACAGCCTGTCTTCAAGGCTCAACACTGTCTTTTCTGGATTCCTCTCTGGACTTCCACTTAGCAAAACCCCCAAAAAAGAAGGAAGGAATTTGCTTTTAGTTCATGAAATAAATTTTTGCTTGTTAAACCTTTCTATCATGAACCATACAATGGGGGTAAAGGAACATGTTTTCAGGGGTTCACAAATTCAGTCCTAGGTACCTTCAGTGAGGGTGGGGAGATAGCTCAGTGGGTGCTTGCCTTCCAGGCATTGATCCTTAGAGCATATCTATAAAAAGCTGGACATTGGGAGACAGAGACAGGTGTATCCGGGGGTTCACTAGCGAGCCAATCTGGCTTACTTGGTGTATTCCAGGCCAGAGAGAGACCCTGCCTCAAAAAAAGTGGGCAGTGCTTCAGGAATGACAGTGAGAAATTGACCACTGGTCTACACCTACACACACACACACACACACACACTCACTCACTCACACACTCTGACACACACAAGCATAAAGCATGCAAGCAGCATTGTCTTTAAAATCCTTTATTCTTAAAATTCATGTGAAGTTTTCATTCTTTCTTCCCTCTTCTTAATTGAGCAAACCAATATAAAAAGACACATTTATTCCTATAAATATTAAGTTGTGTGTGTGTGTATGTGTGTGTGTGCGTGCATGTACGTGCGTGCATGCACACGTGCACCAGGGTCTGTTGCAAATAAGAGTGCCTGTCTGGTTTTATGTGGGTGGTTGGGGCATTGAACCCAGATTGGCAGGCTTGGGAAGCAAATGCCTTCAACTACTGAGCTCTCTTCCCGACCCCTATTCCTATAAGTCTTAAAGTCAAATTGGTGCTGTAGGACTTGGATTTCTTTTTTATTATTATTAAATTTTTATGTAATTTATTTGAGAGAGAAAGAGGGAAAGGGAGACAGAGAGGAGAGAGAATGAATAGGCACTCCAGGGCCTCTAGCCACTGCAAACAAACTCTCTAGATGCATGCAGCACCTTGTGCATCTGGCTTATGTGGGTACTGGGGAATTGAACCTGGGTCCTTGGGCTCCTCAGGCAAGTGCCTTAACTGCTAAGCCATCTCTCCAGCCCCCTCCTGTCTTTTTTTTTTTAATTTCTGCACATACCTTCTGCTCAGTGCTGTGTACTCCATGTATGGGAATTGGCCCCATTAAGCTTTGCTATATGGGGTAATGTGATGTCATTTTGCTAAGGAAAGAATAAGCATAGCTGACACTACCTACACAAGACCATCGTAATAGAAGGAAAAGATGATGACATCAAAATAAAAGAGAGACTGATTGAGGGGGAAGGGGTATGATGGAGAGTGGAGGTGTGGAGGGGAAAGTCGGGGGTAGGGAATGACCACGGTTTATTGTCTATAATTATGGAAGTTGTCAATAAAACAAAATAAAAAAGAATAAGCATAGATCATAATCCAGAAAGTTTTTATAGTCTGTGGTAATTCTCATGCTATCAAGATGAAGGGGAAGCTTTTTGCTCTTGGAATGGAGAAGGAGAGAGGAGAGTGGTAGAATGGTCATCAGGAATGTGGCTGTCACCTAGTCAGCCCTGGGAGAAGAAGTTTAGGAAGGTAGTCCAATCATTTTCATTATTTCCATCAGAGATGGCAGTCTTCTGTATGATATTTACTGTCAGGAGCATGACTGCATCGTGTGAAAGAGGAAGGAGACCATCAGCACTCCAGGCTGCTTAGTCATGGTACTCACAGGGCCAGAGTGGACCATAAAGAAGCATCCATCTCACCTCTCTGATTCAGGATCTCCTCATCCCATCTCCTGCTGTACACTCAGGGACGAGTCACTCACTAAGAGGGAACAGTATTTTCTTGTTGGGCAACTCTAATAGTCAGGAATTCTTCCTGTAACTTGTGCCCACAGATAATTTTGCCTCCCGATCAGCAAAACATAATAGAGGACCTTGCTCTTCCCTGCTTTTAATGTCCCATGTCTTCTTATCTTCTATCTGCTGTCAAGATGGCCAGGGTCTGACCTGGCACATTTGCTCTTGTTAGGCGCTTTCATTCTAGTTATCAGTCTGAGGTTGTATCCTGTTTGTCAGCATCCAGAATGGTTGGATACCTTCGGGGGTAGAGATAAAAGCTGAGACACCGGCAGGCCCTTAGCATGGGTGGGAGGCTTGCCCAGGAAGTAGACCTGTTTCCCTGATGAGTACCATCCCAGTCACCTCCTGTACACTCCCCTGGTTGCCAGCGCCCAAGAATTTGTCCCCTTCATGCCCTCCGCCTTTACTCAGCTGGTCTGTCTTCCTCATGCTATGAGGAGGTCGTCTGGTGGTCTACAACATGGATTTGCCCCACCCACATTGTCTTGTTGCCCTTTGCTTGAGCGCAGACTCGTTCTACACAGCCTCTCTGGGGCCTGGGGCCTCTCCTGGTCCTCGTTTATTTTACTGCCAACAGCACCTCTGGCCAGGAAGCATGCCATGGAAGTTGATTTTCATTTATTAGAATATTAATGGAGAATAAGAATGTTTCATTTAACGATCCTGTTTTTATTTTAACCTTTGCTCCAACTAGAGAGTTACATTACATATATGGTAAAGTACAGATAGAGGGGAAATTTAGCTGCTCTGTCTTTTAGACTCTTGTTTAAAATTGGCTCCTCTCAGATATCCATTTCTGAAGAAGTCTTATTTGCTGAGCTCAGCCAGTTTTGTGGAAGCTATGTTGTTTTGGGAGCAGTCTTGAAGGAAATATCTATGGTCACCACAGTGCTCTTTTTATTTCTATATGGAGTCTTGTAGCTTTCATTGTTGCAGCAGTTTCTTGTTTCAAAGAACAACATAGAACAGCGATCCTGTTTAGGAATAGAATCTTTGACCTTGACATGAGAAAATCCAACAAACCAAAGCGTTCTCTACTTTTTGAAGACAGGGCTTTTTAAGAAGAATGCAGGACAGTGATTCCAAATGACATTTTCTAATAGACATGACAATGAGAAAATTTTTGTTAATTTATTTACCAAGTCTATATTATTAAGGCAGCCAAAACATCACTAGTATAAGTAAGTATTATGACAGGCAATAACATGTTGAAAGCTCAGGGCTGTTTTTGGGAAATCTTTTTAAAAAATCTTATCTAAGTCATGATAAAACAAATTGAGTTTTCTTTCTATGCTGTGTCAGAAAGAAGTATTACATTTGTGAAGAAAGGAAAACTACTTTTTTGTTTGTTTGTTTGTTTGTTTATTTATTTGAGAGCGACAGAGAGAAGGAGGCAGAGAGAGAGAGAGAGAGAGAGAGACAGAGAGAGCGAATGGGCACGCCAGAGCTTCCAGCCTCTGTAAATGAACTCCAGATGCATGCGCCCCCTTGTGCATCTGGCTAACGTGGGTCCTGGGGAATTGAGCCTCGAACCAGTGTCCTTAGGCTTCACAGGCAAGCGCTTAACCGCTAAGCCATCTCTCCAGCCCAGGAAAACTACTTTTATGAAGAAAGTTCAGATTAAGGATGGAAAAAGCAAGTATCTAAATCAGAAACAAAAGGCCCATATAAATCTAAAGATAGAAAACCCAGTGAAACTCTAAAAAAACAATTTCTACTAAAGCTAATCTTTTTATAAAGTCAAAACATTTTAGGGCTGGAGAGATGGCTTAGCGCATAAGCACTTGCCCATGAAGCCTAAGGACCCTGGTTCGAGGCTCAATTCCCCAGGACCCACGTTAGCCAGATGCACAAGGGGGCGCACGTGTCTGAAGTTTGTTTGCAGTGGCTGGAGGCCCTGGCGCCCCATTCTCTCTCTCTGTGTGTCTCTCTCTGCCTCTTTCTCTGTCTGTTGCTGTCAAATAAATAAATAAAATAAAATAAAGGCCAGTCTGTTGGGCTTGCCTCAAAAAATAAAATAAAATAAACATTTTAAAGTTATGTTGAATTTGATAAATCAGGTTGCAGTCTCTTGGGTTGCGCACTCCGTGTTGTGCAGTAGATGAGATCGGAAAGAAGACAGTGGCACTACAGAAGGAATGTACTAGAACACTCCCAAAGTGAGTGCTGTGACTGAATAAGTAGATCCTGGAGGTACCACTGTCTGAAAAGTGAAAAAGACAAATGCCTTAGTAACGCAAGCATTCTCCCTGTGAAAACCAGTTAGAAAGGAAAAAGTATAGCTGCAACCAGGCATGGTAGTGCACACCTCTAATTCTAGCACTTGGGTTTGAGGCAGGAGGATCACAAGTTCAAGACCAGCCTGGGCAACAGAACAAGGTTATCTCAAAAATAAAAAAAAACAGGGGCAGCAAAGAAAGGGGTGAGAAGAAATTAAAATATCCTTAAAGAAATGCACGTGAAAAAGATTTAGGGATCAATAGAACATTTATTTATTAATAACCATGCTACAAAAGTAATGGATATATAGTAGAAACAATTCTGAGAGCAGGATGAGGAAAATAGACCTGATTATAAAGGATGAAATAATTAGAAAACCATAATTTTATTTACTGTCCCTTGTGTCGAGCACTGTGCAGGGCACTCTCAGGCCACCTCTCTTCCCAGAACTTAGGGAGAATCAGAATTCATGCCACCGAGAAAGCTGAGTTCAGAGAGGCACTGTGCTTTACCCAAGGTCAGCCAGTTGTAAGTTTGCATTTGCTTCTTCCCCCGCCCCTTTCTCTCTTACGTGGCCTTTCCCGTCACAGAGCTGGGCTGCTTCTGTGTCAAGTTATCTGTAGTCTGGAAGCGAGACTTAGCAATGAAGGCACTATCAAATATACTTAATAACTTTAGGGCTATAAATTTGCGACATTAAGTGGAAAGGATTTAATGAACTTTTCGTTTTTGTTTTGTTGAGGTAGGGTCTCACTCTAGCCCAGGCTGACCTGGAATTCACTATATAGTCTCAGGCTAGCCTCAAACTGTTGGTGATCCTCCTACCTCTCTGCCTTCCAAGTGCTGAGATTAAAGACATGCGCCACCATGCCTGGCTGGATTTCATTTTTTAAATATATTTTATTTAATGATTTATTTGAGAGAGAGAAATATATATACATATATAGATAGATAGATAGAAGTATCTATCTATCTATATATATATAAGTTCAGAGCTGGACAGATGGCTTAGCGGTTAAGCACTTGCCTGTGAATCCTAAGGACCCCGGTTTGAGGCTCTATTCCCCAGGACCCACGTTAGCCAGATGCACAAGGGGGCGCACGTGTCTGGAGTTCCTTTGCAGTGGCTGGAGGCCCTGGGGCGCCCATTCTCCCTCTCTCTCTCTCTCTGTCTCTCTCTCTCTGTCCCTCTCAACTAAATAAATAAAAATAAAAATAAACAAAAAAACCTTTTGCTTTGAAGTATTAGAACTTCAGTAGTTTTTAAACACTTTTAATCTTAAATTTTTTTAAAATATTTTATTCATTTATTTATTTGTGAGGGAGAAAGAGGCAGATAAAGAGTGTGTGTGTGTGAGAGAGGGAGAGAATGGGCATGCCAGGGCCTCTAGCCACTGCAGATGAACTCTGGACCCATGTGCCACTTGTGCATCAGGCTTACGTGGGTACTGGGGAGCTGAATCCGTAGGCTTTGCAGGCAAGTGCCTTAATGGCTGAGCCATCTCTCCAGCCCCTTTATCTTAAATTTGAGGCAAAAATACAGTTGGGGTGGTGTAGACAAATGATTTACTTGCAGTCAATACTAATCAGACAAGAAAAGCTTCATGAACAGATATTTTGAGGGATGGAAAAGATTGTAAACCTTTAAAAAGCAGTGCTCCCTTTAACACTTACTACCTTTATATGGTTCTGTTTTTGATAATTAACTAATTGTATTATATATGCTTTCAGCAATTGAATTGATAGTTACAATTGTTCTTTAATATTTATTTTTAGGAAATTTGGGGGGTAAGTTTCCTAAGTTAACAAAAATTGACATGGTACTCAAGTATTCTCATGGTTGGATTTAACTACCTTGTTATTTTCAGATTTGTAATACTTTATTTTTTATGTTTTGATTTTTGAGATATTCCTGCTCTAGCATACCTTTTAGTGTTGTGTAGTAGATGAGCAATATTTAAAATAGCTTTGAGAAGGCTACAAAATCTGAACTGAGAATTGTTGCTTAGACAACATTGCCTTTTTTTTTGAGGTAGGGTCTTGCTCTAGCCCAGGATGACCTGGAATTCACGCTGTAGTCTCAGGGTGGCCTTGAACTCACGGCGAACCTCCTACCCCTGCCTCCCAAGTGCTGGGATTAAAGGCGTGCGCTACCATGCCCTGATCTACAAGTAATTCTTTTAACATTGTGAGTTGCAAACGTTGTATATGATTTGTGATACAGTAAGTGGACTTACACAGATAACTCTTCTGCCACATAGACAGCTTTCTTCTGTTGTTTTCAGTAGCAAATACATCTGAGAGCAAAAGCATAATTTGATCAGGTAGTGTCTTCCCTAGGATGCTCTACTTATGATCGACAACTTGAGGTTTTCATTCTTCTGCTCCTACGTGAATCTTCTTAGAAGAGTGACTTTAAATGAAGAGAAAGTTCAAGAGGAAAAAAATGCATATATGTGACGTGACATGCAGATATGTAGGAATGGAAACTTATGCAGGGTTTTCAGCTAAGAGTGTGATGCTCTGCCAAGCTCGCTGGAGTTAAAACCTGTACTGAAACACCCTAGAATTATTAGTTTCTTCTGTAATCAGATGGGACTTAAATTTTTACAATGTCAATAAAACATAGAGATAATTGCATAGTTTCATTCATATATAGCCAATCCCCAAATGGCAGGGTGTATCACAGTGTGAGTAATAGTGATTCTGGAAGAACATGACCAGTTGCTTCTGTCAAGCGGCAAGGATCATGGGGAGAGAGTGTTACTTCTCACAGGGTTCAAATTAATTCCCGCTGTTCTCATCCTGATTCAGATCTCTATCTTTGTTTTAGAATTTTCTACTCTCCACTTTCCACCCCAAGAGTCAGAAGCACCCAATACTAGAGGCCCCAAGCATCCTCTCTCCAGTCTCCCAAGAAGCCTAAATCAGGATTAGTTTCAGAATGCTTTGAGACACTTGTAAAAATGATAGGTCTCAGATTTTATTGAAATATCCCCAGTGTCAAGAATTAGAGTGGAAGAATAATGAGAAACTATTAATTCAATAAATATTTTTGAGTGGAAAAGATGCATACTTACATGTTTGGCTGGGTACAAAGTGCCGAGGATGCAGGTGTTAATAGAAGTAAGTTCTGGCTTTAGGGAAGTCAGTCTTGTGAGGATTTGGAGGGAAAGATGAATGGGTACAGAAAGGTTCTATGGGAGAATACACCTTCCTCTGTGGTGCTCAAAGAACTGGTCAGGGACATGTTTGTTGAGTAGAGACAAGCATTTGAAGCGGAGTAGCCTGTGTCAAGCATGGAGATGTGGAGAGCTCGGCATATTTGGGAAACTGTAAGCAGTGCTTTGTGCGTGCATGGAAAATAAGACCTGAAATGAAAGTGGTCTAAGTGGCGAAAGAGTAACACAGGAAAATTGCCTGGAACTATAAGACATGAATTACAGACAGAAACTCAGTGTCCTACCGGTGAATGAAAAAGATTTGGCCTCTAAGTATCTCCTAATAAAATTCAGGATTCCAGGGATGAATAAATGACCCTACACGTTTTTAGAGAGAAAAATAACGTAAAAAGGTTTAGTAATAAGAGCAGTATCAGACTTCTTAGTGGCCACATTAGAAACCTGAAGAAGGGCTGGAGACATGGCCTAGCACTTAAGGTACTTGTCTTCAAAGCTTAAGGACACAGGTTCGATTCTCCAGTACCAGGGTGTCCACATGCATCTGGAGTTCGTTTGCAGTGGCTAGAGGCCCTGGTGTGCCCACTCTATTCTCTCTCTCTCCCTATCTCTCTTCTGCTTTTTCTCTTTAAATCAATAAATAAAAGTTAAAAAAAGAAATCTGAAGAAAATGAAATAGTACTTTAAAAATTATGTAGAAAATTATTTTCTATTTAGAATTGCACACCCAGCAAGGCTACTCACAAAAAATTACAGTCTGTGCACAGAAATAAACCAAGAAAGAGAAAGTGGAACATACAAGAACAGAGTTTCCCTCAGAGAAAAAAGGTGAAGGACATTTTGGAATGGTTAGAGGAGGTTGGTTACTCCTTAGTTTAAACTAGTATTAGCAACCATTGCAGCCAAACTGAATCAGGATGTGTTTAGGATGTCAGTTGTTTTGTAGAACGTCTTCAAATACAGATTTACCATTTCACTCTATAAAATTCTGGTGTACAATTATAATAAGACTATAGATACAAACTATACCTTTTCATGTGGGTCTAAAAGGCTAGGAAGCTCAGTGGTGATTAAGCTACTGGCCTGCAAAGCCAAAGGGCCCAGGTTCGATTCTCCAGGACCCACGTAAGCCAGGTGCACAAGGTGGCACATGCATCTGGAGTTTGTTTGCAGTGGCTAGAGGCTCTGGTCTGCCCATTCTCAATCTCTGTCTTTCTCCAATAATTTAAATAATGATATTCAAAAAGAAAATTTTAGTCTATTATTTGTATGCTTTGGGTTTTATTTTGTATTCATGGTTTGACATAGAGTGTTAAGAATACCACTTACCTGGAGAAGAGTAGTAACCCTTCAGCCATAGAAAATCTTCTATAATGAATGGATCTGGGAGGGGTGATCTGTTCCTCTGGAAACAAACACAATTTTTTTTTCAACATGCTTGGCAGTATTCTTTGGGTAACTTAATATATTGTGATCAGGAGCAAATTTTCTACTCTTTAATTAAGTTCTGCTATGGTAGACAGTCTAGGAAGCCACTTTTGGACAACACTTGGCCAGCTCTTCTATCGTTCAAGTGTATTTCTGGAATCTAAACATTGTATGCGTGTTCGGCTTGCAGCATGTTGGCTGCGCTGGGGTCAGGATGCTCAGTTGCTTAGGTTATGTATGTTTTGTGGGCAGCAAGGGCACCGTGGAGAGCTGGCATGCCGCACATGCCAGAAGAGCTATGCAAGCTTGCTGTTGAAAGCACGCTTCCCGTCTGTCAGGGCTTCCCGATAGGAGACCTGGTGACACAGTAGCCTCCAGGCAGGCAGAGCTCCTCAGGATGTGTGGAAGTGCTGCTGCAGGTTGTGTGGGGAGGAAAGCGGAGCCATTTCTCAGACGAGATCAGGCGCATTCAGGGTGGTATGGCCGTAGACACTGAGCCATTTCTGTGTGAGCAGCTGCTTTGCAAGGTCTGCGCAAATTACTGCTGAATTTTGCAGTGGTTGCCAAGGTGAGTGTTTTTATTTTGCTTTGTTTGTCTTGCTTTTCTTCTTCTGAAGTCATCATGTCTTTCTGGAAGTTTCACAGGACTTGTTAGACATTATCTAAAGTGGGATTCAAAGGATTGTTTCTGATTTGTTTATAGTTCAACGTTTATTTTTCTTTCTCCAGATTTTGTGGAAGAATAATACTTTGTCATTATGAGATGTCGTCTCTCGGTGCCTCCTTTGTGCAAATTAAATTTGATGACTTGCAGTTTTTTGAAAACTGCGGCGGAGGAAGTTTTGGGAGTGTTTATCGAGCCAAATGGATATCACAGGACAAGGAGGTGGCTGTAAAGAAGCTACTGAAAATAGAGAAAGAGGTAAGATCTTTTCCTGCTATCAGAAACAATCATGACGGCTCTTATGTAAGCTTTGCAACCGAGATTAGAGACTCACAGAGCTGCAAAGGACCTAGCAAGTCCTTTGGGGCTGATCCATGAGGCTATTTCCCAGTTTCCATTCTGGGAGCCCCATGAATAGAAAATATTGCAGCGTGTGCTTTAAGGTTGAATTCTGTTAGGGGTCATCTGGAGTGAGAGGATTTCTTTCCATGGCGTGAAAGAGCCAGTGTTCTCTGAGCTGGCCATTCTAGAGGAGGAGGTGGGAACTCAGGCTTCCTGGAGGTTAAGCTTTTCACTGTCCTGGGGCAGCCAAGAGAGGGCAGTAGAGAGTAATGAAACATTTTCATCGCCTTGCTATTTTTCTCCCCTTGAGTTTTTGGTCCTCAGTTGTCTTCTAAAAAATAAAGTACTGTTTCTCTACTGGATGAAGCAATACCAGCAGTGCTTGTTTTGTAAAACCAGAAAAAGGTCTGTACTTTCAGAGCCTGGAATTTATGCCCATCCTAGATGAGCTCTGAACACTTAGATTTCCTTCTTTCTTTCTCTCTTTCTTTCTTTCTTTCTTTCTTTCTTTCTTTCTTTCTTTCTTTCTTTCTTTTTTGTTTTTGTTTTTGGTTTTTCGAGGTAGGGTCTCACTCTAGCCCAGGCTGACCTGGAATTCAGTATGGAGTCTCAGGGTGGCCTCGAACTCACGGCGATCCTCCTACCTCTGCCTCCTGAGTGTTGGGATTAAAGGCGTGTGCCACCACACCCGGCTCAATTTCCATCTTTCTTAACGAAAATGGTCCAGCTGGTTCCCACCTTCAGCTCCATACCTCAAGATTAAGACTACTTGTAGAGCTGACTCTTGGGCTTAGCAACACTGGTAACATTTCTCAAAGCATTTTTAAAAGTTTAAATATATTTTTGGTGGATCATAAAAACATAAAAACACACATTTGTGGAGTATATAATGTTGCAGTACATGTATACATTGTATGATATTTAAGTCAGGTTAAACCTATCAGTCTCCTCACCCATTTACTATTTCCTTCAATGTGAAAACAAGCTTCCTTCTAGCTTTTGAAATACACGCTACATTATCTAGAGTTGTCCTACTGGTAACTTTTAGTATCTACCCTCTTTTGGCCATTTTAGTTACTTCTGTTTATGTCCCATGTTAGCTAATTACTGTTCTTTTCAGTATCCTTTTAAAGTGAACTTTTCCACAAATATCCTTTCTTTGCTCCTTCAATGATTTCATTGGCTGCCGCCAGTGAACCTTAACAGTTGATCAGAGGAGGAAACTCAAGAGATGACACCTTGGGGTCCCTGCCAGCAGAGCTCTGGAATTGTGGCTCACCATCCAGGTTGCCCATTGTTGAAGCCAAGCTAACAGTTTTGAGATGTCTCTGCCTTGGGGGTCTGGAGGTTTTACATGAAACAAAGGTATTGAGTAGAGAAAGTTGGCTCTCATTATCCTAATTCTTGATCATGAAAAGTTTTAATAGTAGCCAAGTAGCAAAACCATTTCTTAACCTTAGCTCTCTTCCCTAATAAACTTTGCATTATTGTTCACATTTAATAGATGGGAAACAGAGCTTTGAGAACTGTCTTAAGCTGACCCAGTAAGGGCAAGTGAACTCAGGAGGCCAGATCTCCAGATTTTATTCACTCTGAGACCTATAGTTGACCAGATAAAAATAGAAAATAAACCAATTCCATTCACTTGTAGTCAAAGAAGCTTATAAATGTGATAAGCATCAGGTCATAGAACTTTAATACAATGAGCATCTTATATGATTATTGGATGTGAGAAAGTTTTTATAAGACAGGAAACAGATTTTGGAAGGAAGTATTAATTGTAGTCCATTCACTGCTCACCTTGCATGCATAAGTAAATGCACGATACCTTCCCTGCTATGTTTTTCTTTTGCAGTGTATGTGTGTGGCGTATACGTGTGTCTATATGCATACTCACATGTGTATAGATGCACGTGTGTATATAGGCCTGGGTGTGGGTGCACACGACTGTGATGCCAGAGATCGGCATCAGGTGTCTTCTTCCGTCTCTCTGTCTGTCTCACTTTACTTACTGAGGCAGCGTTTCTCTCTGAGCTCAGAGCTCACAAGTTCAGCGAGTCTCACTAGTTAGCTTGTTCTAAGGATTACAGGCTGGCGGCCATGCCTGCCCAGCATTTATGTGGGTGCCGAGGTCTGAACTTTGGGCCTCACGCTTGTGTAGTAAGTACTTTATCCACTGAGCCATCTCCTCTGTCCCTTCCTGCTGTGTTTGAGAGTGCCAGGAAAATGACATTGGAGAGCCCAAGGTGAAAGCAAGAATTAGAACATGCCAGCTCCTGCTTTTCTAGAGGTATTTAACCTGAGTATAGTTCAAAACTGAGTTGATTACACTAAATTACAAGAGCATGGCTCATAAACTTGTGAATAGGAAAAAACAGATTCCACTTCAGCTTAGAGGCTTGTTTTAGCTAGTGATCATGAGTGTCAAGAGATCATTAGTGGAGCTGGGAAGATGGTTCAGTGGTTAAAGACGCTTGCTTGCAAAGTTGCTGGTCCAGGGTGAATTCTCAAGCTGTCCATGTAAACTGGACACAAAAAGCAGTCTAAGTATCTGGTGTTCATTTGCACAGAGGCAGGGGGTCCTGGTGTGTTCATAGACACGTGAAAATAAACAAAGACTATTTTTTAAAAGAGATATTGTCATTATTGATGCATGAGGCAAATACCTCACATATGCTGAAGCCTCATGAGTTTAAGGTGAAAATAGTTCTTGTGTTATAGTTGCTTTATTTTATAGTATGTATTAGCTACTGGCTTAGTATTTGCTAAGTGATAAACTCAAAAATTAAGGTATTAACTCTGGATCTCCCCATTCAGATTTATAGATTTAATCTTATACTGCTCATGTTTTTTGCCAGTAACTTTTAGAAGTTGTGAAATATTTAATAAAATGCAGGCTCACCTCATAGGACTCTTTAAGAATGACTTGATGTCTGACTCAGACATGTTTTGCGAACTGGGCAGGAGGTGGAGAAAATGTATGCCCAAGTCTTTGGCTTTGCTTGTAACCACTTGCTTTCGCTTCGTTTGTCGACCTCTAGTGTAGTGAGTATCTGTTACTGTCCTGTTTTATCAAGGGTGTTTTACTTTTCTAAAGAAA
Organism: Dipus sagitta; assembly: GCA_036346955.1. NCBI lineage: Eukaryota > Metazoa > Chordata > Mammalia > Rodentia > Dipodidae > Dipus > Dipus sagitta. The sequence goes on along the minus strand of CM070774.1, from coordinate 65,684,718 downwards.
AGAAAGAAAAATAACATTTATTTAAGAGGTTTTTCAAAAACTACCTTAAGGAACTTAGAAAAAGGGCTGGAGAAATGGCTTAGTGCTTAAGCCGCTTGCCTATAAAGCCAAAGGACCCAGGTTTTATTCCCCAGGACCCACGTAAAGCCAGATGCTCAGGGTGACGCATGTGTCTGGAGGCCCTGGTGCACCCATTCTCTGTCACCCGCCCTCTATAGTAAATAAATAAATTAGAAAAGTACCAGGAGCTCGAGAATATCCTCCCACTAAATTTACTACTCAGTAAAATTTTGCAGTATTTGCTTTCTTTATATACTATTGATTTATAAACAGTTTTTATTTTATTTTTGCTGAACGTGAGAATAAATTGTAGATGCTATATATGTTTATCTTTATATTTTAGCACCTCACAAAACCTAGCCATATTACAATTAACAGTGTCAGGAAGTTCAGCAGTGATGTTGCTTATAACCTGCATTCGAGATCGGGCCTGTTGTCCCAGGAGACTTATGCGGCAGGATACTATTCAGGATGCCAGATTGCATTTAGTTGATGTATCTGTTTAGTCTGGAGCAGTTTCTCTGCCTTGTTGGAGTTCATTATAGTTGCTCATTTTTGTGTTTAAATTAGCCCAGCTTGGCAAGTAACAGCTACTTCCGGCTGGCTTATTTGTCTTTTTGCTATGTCCCTTTAAGTTTTTGATGATTTTCTTACTTTGTGGCACAGTGAGATGTCCCAAGCTCCTGTCGCACCTGCCAGCCATTTCTTTCAGAAGTCCTGAGTTTGGTGTTTAGGAACCTGGATGAGTGTATTCGGGATGCTTATTTTGGACTTTGAAAACCGAGCTTTTGTCCTCTGGTGCAAGTGATGGTGACAGAGAGGTTTTATTTGTGAAAGTGTTTAAAAGTTAACATCCTCCCCCCAGATAGAGAGGAGCTGTGACACACGGTAGTCTTGTCTGGAGAAGAGTTTAGCCAAATGTATTACAGAAAAAAAAAATCTTGAAATTTTTACTTTCTTTGAGCCAGAAATTTTGCCTCTAGGACTTTATCCTAAAGAAATAGTCAGAGATGAGCAGAAAGATAGACATATGGCTATATCAGGAATTCATTTCCTATGTATAATGGTGAAGGTTAGGAACAAATATGACAATAGCCAGTGTGATGAAATTTTATTCCATTTAGAAGTATATTTAGAGAGCTAAGGAAAGGGTCATAGTATGTCGGAAGTGGTGAAAGGAAGTTGTAAAACGCATATCATATGATATCAGGTATATGTGTGGTATCTGCTTAAATTTTTCTTGAACATCTATGTTTTTATATGATTCTATATTTCTCCCAACATTGTAATGTGCAAATGTTCAAACATAAAAGCTACAAGGAAATACGTACCATGGGGTGTATGATTCATGTACTTTATCCCGTGTGGAGCCACTGTACCCTCACTGTCAGCCCATTGTGGTACATTTCAGCTAAGCTACGGGCATCAGTATGCTTCCCTGAGGTAAACCACCATGTGTACTACTGTTAGCACTCAGTTGTGCTTGCGGTTTTATTTTCTCTTCTGATAACATTTACTGACAATAAAGTACATGTTACTAAGTTTTGAAAAATATACATTTAATGTGACACATATATTCATTTTCATAATCAGAAAATTAAAAAAAAAGCATTTTATTTGCAAGGGGAAGCAGAGAGAGAAAGAGAGAGAGAGAGAGCTAAAGCAAGGGCACGTGTACTGGGGCTTCTTGCCAATGCAAACTCCAGATGCATGCACCACTTTGTTTATCAGGCTGGCAGGCGTTAGCAAGTACATATAATCAGGAAATTTTAGTTTAAAAAAAATATAGCCTCGATGGGCTGCAGAGATGGCTCAGCGGTTAAGGCACTTGCCCGATAAGCCTAAGGACCTGGGTTTGATTCCCCAGTACCCACATAAAACCAAATGCACAGTGGCGCACGCATCTGGACTTTATTTGCAGTGGCTGGAGGCCCTGGTGTTCCCATTTTCTCTCTCTCTCTGTCTCTCTCTTCCTTCTATCTCTGCTTGCAAATAAATGAATGAAAATATTTTTAAAAACATGTATCCTCATTTACATTTCTACATTCTTCTGTCTAAAATGTGGACAAGTTTTCTAACCTCATTAGATGTCATATGGTATGCTGTTGGGTTTATTTTTACAGCACTCTCTTGTAACAATGCTGCCAGCCCTCACTGCTATGCTAGCTTAGTTACCTTGCAGGCTTACTTGTAGTGCACTATGCACGATATATTTCTGCTTGAAAAATTGTTTTCGATGGGAAAAAAAATAATGTGATCTTAATGATGTACACCAAAGTTAAGAAAAGAAGCCATTACTGTGTCTTTCTAGTACATGCTAGGTGACCTGGGACCAAGCTGAACTCCTCATGCAGACATTTGAGCAAGGAGTGAAAGTCCCAGAGAAAGCTCTTGTGATTGCAGTGTCTGACTTACAGCCATTGGCCCAGAGAACAGTCCATACACAGCGAAGAGTTCACCAGCTGCGCAATGTGAACTCCTACGAAGGATTAAACACAACAGCTTAATTTTCTGCTGCCAGTAGCTTCACTGATGCGTTGGACCAGGCATGTCTGTACCTGGCTTTCTTCCCCATCTGGGACAGATAGCAACCTGAAAGCCTTTGCGTTAGTCAGCCATTTGTTGATGTGACCAAGTACCTGAGCAAACAACTTGGGGGAAGGAAGGAAGACTTACTTTGCTCATGGTTTTAGAGGTCTCGTCCGTCATGGTCAGGGGGCCTGGAAGAACAAAGAAGCTCATATCATGTTCTTAGGAAGGAAGGAGCACTGGGGAAAGGGAGGGAGGGAATGGAAGAGACAAAGAGAGGGAGGGGGAGGGGCGAAGAGAAGGTGAGGATAGAGGGAGAATAAGAATGAATATGCCTGTGTTAGCTGGCCTTCTTCTTTTACCCCTTTTTTTCCATTTGGTGGGTCTTCATAGTTAATCCTCTCTGAAACACCCTCACAGACATACCCTTGTACCTAATTTTCATTCAAGGTGACAGTCAAGATGGGCTGCTACTGTCTTTCTATTGCCTTGAAATCAGCTGATACTCAACTTATATTAGCAAACTGCATTAAATATGAGGTATGAAAGAAACATGATATCTTATTTATTTTTGCAAAAAGGTTGGAAGAAGGCAAACTCCTCAAGAGGTAAAATATTATTCATTTGCCTTGGTTTTTGCAAAGCACCACTCCCTTTTGGGGGGGGGGGAACCTACCTAATTTGAATGTTCTAGAAATGTTGCAAGTCAGGTAAGTTAAGTTTCAAAACTGATCCACACTGTATATAACTATAAAAAAGATCAGAATGCCAACTGGTCACACTAACAGGAACTCTCAGTGATTTTTATGTCAAGGGAATAAGCTATGTGAATTAGAAAATGAAGTCTTGAAATCAACAGAACAGAATAGGAAAGCCTTTTTTTCTATTATGGTGTATCAACATGACAGTGTGTAGCGCTTGATAAGAGCTAGTTAAATATTATCACTTTATTAGCTCAAAGGAGACCCAGCTTGTCTTATTTGCAGTTCTGGTACACTTTTATTAACAAACTCTTTGTTTTAATTGTAAGAGTGCTGTTTTAATATTTTTCTCTGCCTCTGAACACAAGACTAATAATACCACATTTACTTGCTTCATGAGTTCTTTCAATATTGAAATATTTTGATGGAACCAATAGAAATAAAAATTAAATAGCTTAGACACCTAATAGTGGCCATTGAGTTCTGGCATAGTTTGTGATGATCTGTTATTTTGGAATGGACAGTTAGCATTTTTAGGGATTTTGGTGGGGGTTTTTTTTTTTTTTTTTGGGTTTGGTTTTTCGAGGTAGAGTTGCAGCTGACCTGGAATTCACTATGTAGTCTCAGGGTGGCCTCGAACACACGGTGATCCTCCTACCTCTGCCTCCCAAGTGCTGGGATTAAAGATGTGCGCCACCATGCCCTGCTGATTTTGTTGCTTTTTAAGTTCCCTTGTGCAAATGAGGACCTGTGCCTGATGCTGTCTGGCAGCCTCACTGAGCATGTGGAACTAAGGGCTGACACAGGAACGCGCACATAATGGAAACCTCAGACACCTTCAGGTCCACACCCTTCCCTAGCTCCAGCCCCATCCTGGCTTTCCAGTTTGGGTTTTAATTTTCTCACCTGAGCTCTCCACTCCTGTCCAACTGTGCTTCTCTCCTGCCTTCTCTTCTCTGTGACCTCGGTCACATTCTTTCCTTTACCTGGAATGCTTTGTTTTCTCTGCCTGGGCAGGTTCACTCATATTTCAACTTTCATTTCTTCCTTCTCCATGAAATATTCCCAGTCTCTCAAGCATACTTGTCTTTCTTCTCCTTCTGAATTTATAGCACTTAACATCCACACCACCAATTTGATATTGTAATCCTGTGCCCAGTGACAGTGACATTCTAGTAAGAAACAACTACTTAACTTTGCATGTGAGCATGCTATGTCTTCTCAGCTGAAAAGTGGGGCTAACTGTACTACCTACATCATAGAGACCCATGCTGTAGAGTTGTTCAGATAATTAAATGAGATGCTACACATCAAATATTAGAAGAGTGATAGGTACATGGGAAGGCTTGGGTAACCATCCTCACAACTGTACTCCTAAGTCAGAATAGCAGGTAGATGGCACCTTTTGTGAAGAATTTTTAATGATTTTACACCTAGGACCTTACGTTGAGCAGGTGCTCCACGTACAACCAATAGGAAAGGGAGCTATGGCAAGCCCAGCATGGCTGTGCATGGGCAAGCACATGGGTAGTATGGTCAGCATCCTTTTGCAAACTTTGAGGTCAGGGACTGTCCTATTTAGCTGATGCTGTTACTGTCCTGGTTTCTATAACTGTATCAAGCACAGCTGCTACCATGAGCCTGAATTTGGGCAAACTCTTTACATTACTGCCCTCTGCCTCTTCATAGTCACTCAGTTGGAGTATAATCTCTATTTGACACATCAGAAGTAAGACTCAGATTGCCTAAGCAACCTGGCTAACATAAAGAGCATCCTTGCCACACCTCACAGCACTGGACCCTGTGCCTTGTACATGGTAACCTGAAGCATTTGTGATGTTTGGAACCACTTTACAAAGGTCTTCCTTGTTCTCCGTCCTAGAGAGTACTGTATTGATGTCGCTTACACTTTCTTCATTGGTTCTGCTTTGAGCTGGGACTACAGGAGAACAAACACATCTGTCTTTACTGGATCTCTATAAATAGTAACAGGTTTGCATTTAGCTACATAGTAATATAACTCTTGGTTATTACTTTTGCTTTAGGAGGCCTGGGGTTTGGGTTTATAAATGCCCTTGATTTTTTTTTTTTTTAGCCTGGCACGCCTTTTTTTGATTAAAGACTTTCAAACACTTCATAGTGTCATACTGTAACTGTTCAATATGAAACTCATTGCTTTAAATTAGAGAATAAGCAATTTAAAATAATGAATCATTTTATTTGGTAATTGATGTGGGCATCATCCAGAAGTGTAAACTGAACAGGCATCCATCAGTCCACTGTTTTCTACTAGACAATTCTGTTACTAGGAGCTTATAATCTGAGCCACTGCAAGGTTAACTGCTATAAAGGAGATAGAGAAAATTGGCCTCATGTTGAACAAATGAGTGAGCATGCATTACTGATATGTCTGAAGATACCTTGAGCTTTGTGGGCAAGGTCAGTGAGGAAAGGCCACCAGAAATGGTTCTCTCAGAACCAAAAAGGACCAGAAGGGTGAACAGTGTTCTTATCACTTACATGAAATGCATCAAGACAAATACACTGTGGTATATAAATCGAGATGACCACAGGAATGCTTTATCAATAGACAAAAGCCCCTTTCCTATTTTTACTACTTATTCTTTAGAAGTTTAGAAACCCTTTTATAACTTTGTTAAGATTACATATTTACTGTATGTGGAGATTATTTTCATTTGTCATGGGAGGAACGTTATTGCAATAGTTATTTCAGGTTCTCATTAAAGCATTATTGATCTCAGTGTATTGAGCAATAAACATTTCAGATAGCTAATGTTTATTTTCCAGCCATGTTCTAAATATTGTGATGAAATTAAACCAATTAATGTATCCCAGTAAAAATGTTATGTCCTGACTAACTGTTATAGCACAAAGTTGGGTTCTTGCTATAGAAGAAAAATGGTATGCAGCATGACTCAAATTTCCAGGAAATCAGGAAAGTTGCCATGCGCCTCTCAGAATAGCTGTGATTGGCTTTTTGTCTTCAAAAATGGAATTCTCTCACTTGGGTGTTCAAAGGTGCCTATCATTTCCTTCTCTGCTCCCTAATGTAGTTAAGTCACTGTCATGGTGGAACCTAAGCGTAGAGGCCATGTTGCCAGGTCTCTTCCATTGAGTAGACATCCAGTTTGTTTTTGAACAGAGCCAAAGATGATATATATGAATGAGATTTTTTTTTAATTCTCAGAACGTTCTTTATAATGTAATGGTACTGGCCCCTGAGGCCACACAGACTTCTTTCAGACATGTTTCCCAAGGACAAGAACTGTTCTGTGTCTTTCTGACTGAAGCTAGTGCCTGGCCCACATGTGCTCACTGTATGCATAGTGCACAAGTGAGCAAAGTGATGCACTAGGATTGCATCTCACCTTCCCCTCCTGTGTAAGAGCAACAGAGGGATGCTAGTTCCACAGCTACAGAAAACAAACAAACAAACCTGGTTTGTCTCTCATACTCTACTTCGTGGCCTTGCCTAGTCTCTCTGCACTTTTTTCTGAGCTCTTAAAAATTATGTTACCTTTGATTATAAGGTTCTGCTGTATAGCATTTTTTGTTTTATTTTATTTTTTATTTGTTTTATTAATTAGTTTTGTACTCAGTGAATACAGTCAAGCTGGTACCATCGGTAGCCTCCTGCCTGCCGTCCCCCTGCCCCCAGCCCCTCCTTGTTGAGGCATATGGGTTGTGGAGTTAGCCCTCAGTTATGGGTAGGAGGAAATGTCTCTGTGTATCATGACGCAACGTGTGGCTCTGACATTCTTTCCACCCGCTCTTCCACAAAATTTCCCTGAGCCATGTTGGGTTCATTTTAGGTCTGCTTCAGTGATGAGGTCTTGGGAGCCTCTGTGTCTGTGGATATCTGATTTGGCAGGAGTTGGTTGTTTTCTGTGTTGATCTCCTTCACCCTTGTGCTGGTACCCGGTTCACCAAGAAAACAGCACCATTGCTTGTTTCGCCAATTATTCTTAGTTTCATCTGGGGCCCTTGAGGTATGATGGGGTGGTTCTCTCCTTAGGATCTGCATCTATCTTTCTTTCCCTGGGAGGTGTGACGCAGTTAGGCGGTCGCCATCTTGACCGGAAGTCTCCCTCTGCTCTATAGCATTTTGGGGGGGGGGCATAGTTCTTATCTGGTGTGTTTTTGTACATATGTGAAAAAAAGCCTAACATGCTTTTTCCTATTCTCAGTATTAGACATTTACTGACTCATGATCTGAGAAAAATTAAGGTGCCCAGGTGAAAAGAACCTGCCAGAATTTCAGTAACTTGAAAATATGACTTTTCTTCAGATACTGTTCTTCAGGAAAATGGTGCTTGATAAAATTAGCTGCATTAGATAAGCCACGCTGATAAGGGTGGAAGTGTGTAGTGAGTGTGCAGTCTGTGAAAGAGGAAGGAGACTGGTTGCTGTGCTCTTCCAGAGGGATTTATACTCAGCAATTAATCCACAAAATTTATTAACTCAGTACATTTTAAAAACATTCAGACCATTGCTTCCTTCAGTGGGAAACTGAATTGCTTCTATTATCAGAATGTAGAGTCTTTTTTTAAAGAAATATGCACTCATTTTAATTACTGGATATATATTTTAAAATATGACACAGTTTTGTTAAGCATCTGCTTGTGGAACAAATCTGTTTATTGGCTTATTTTTTTATTTATGAGAGAGAGAGAATATGAGAGAGTGAGTACGTCAGAGCCTCCTGCCACTGCAGATGAACTCCATCATCAGCCACTTTGTCATCTGGCTTTTCATGGCTATTGGGGAATTGAACCCATGTCATCAGACTTTGCAAGCAATCACTTTTTTAAAAGTTTTGTTTTTTCTGATTCATTTATTTATTAGCGAGAGAGAGAGATAAAATGGGTGCACCAGGGCCTCTAGCCACTGTAAACAAACTCCACATGCATGCACCACCATGTGCATCTGGCTTATGTGGAACCTGGAGAATGGAACCTGGGTCCTTAGCCTTCGCACGAAGTGTCTTAACCATTAAGCCATCATTCCAGCCCAAGCAAGCACTTTTTAACTGCTAAGCCATCTCGTGAGTCCCCAAATCTGTTTTGTTTTTGTTTTTTGAAACAAGATCTATATGTATTTGAAACAAGATCTGTATGATGGCCTTGAACATGGCATCCTCCTGCCACCATGCCACCAAGAATAGTAATTGGGTAACGCTGGCAGTGAGCTAGGGGCTAAAATCATCAAGGACTGAGGAGGAGCCACCTGAGGACTGGTGAAGAGTGCCAACAATGGGAGCTAATGACTCATGCAGTCTGGTGACAGAATGACAGAAAGTTCAGCTTGAGAGAGGGGTGAGGAGCATTGTCCAGAGTGGTGGTGCTGACCTCATGGTCTGGCCCAGTGGACATGTAGGAAAGATCGAGCACAGCTGGTGAGAAGCACGCCCGTGGGAGAGGAGAGGAGATAAAAGAGGAGATTGAGGATAGAGGGATGCAGTTGATGATGGAGCAGGATGGTGCAGTGGAAGAGCTTCAGGAGTTGGGGAGGTTAGAGGCGAATGGGGTCCAGCAGGAGTATGTGTCGTCAGGGAGGCATTCGTAGGTGGGTGTTGAGGGCTGGGACTGCCCAGCATTTTGTGTTGATGACACAAACTTGTAAACATGCACAGTGAGATCGGTCCTGGGACACTTAATGCAGATAGTTGTGGGGTGAAGTTAGGGCAATGGCAGTATTAGGGCTCCCCTGGACCCTGGGAGGTGGACATGAGAGACCTGGGGCTAGCATATTGACTAATTTTCCACTAACTTACCTCAACTTAGAGTGCTGGCATGTGCGTGAGCTGAGTGTGCCAGGGACTCTGAGCAGATAACTGAGAACAAGATAATTCTTCAGAAGCTAGGAAACCTAAAACCAACAGAAACTTCCTGCCAGCATGTCCTTGATGAGAAATCACTCTACTGGCAAAGAGAGCAGTCTTATAAACTTATGAAAACTATATTGAATGTTTTAAAATAAAATATATGCTTTAAATAATATCTTCTGTCTTTTGTTGAAAAATGGAGGCATTCAATTCCTAGGAAGCTGTATAGCTTTGTTTTAATAACCTGGACTCTAGCTTCAGACATTGCGGATTCAAATACTGGCTTCTACAGTATTTATTAAGGCATCTGACCATGTTACTTAGCCAAGCCCTACTTTCTTCTTCCATAAAATGTAGATAATGACAAGGTCTGCTTCCTAAGAATGCTGTGAGGACCCGATGAGGTAATCCACGTAGGTACCGCATAGTTCCTGGCATCTCGTCAGCTCTCATGTATGGGACTGTCTTATTACTGTTATTTCAGCAGCTGACAGTCTGAACACACCTACTGTTTCCACTCTGTAGCTTGTTAGCACACATTCCAGAGTAGCTTTCCTTTTTCTTTTTCAAAGACTGGTAAATCACTAGCTATTTGCATCATCTTATAATACTTCCAAACCTTAAGTCCATGGCCTCATTGATGTTTTTATATGATTATTTTTTACTTTCTTTATTTAAAAATTTTTTTATTTGACAGACAGAGACAGACACCTAGATAGATGATAGATAGATACATAGAAAGAGAGAAAGAAAGTATGGGCACTCAAGGGCCTCTAGCCACTGCAAATGAACTCCAGATGCATGTGCCACTTTGTGCATTTGGCTTTACATTGGTAGTAAGGAACTACCTACTTTACAACTACCAAGCTTTACAAGCAAGCACCTTTAATCACTGAGCCATCTCTCCAGTCCCTGTTTTTTATTTTATTACCAACATGTTTTGTATTATTAATGAATTTTTTTCATCATTTCACATATGTTCCCTGTTATTGGAAGTCAAGATCTTGTTTGACTTAAGAGTCACTGTTGGGCTGGAGAGATTGCTTAGTGGTTAAGGCGCTTGCCTGTGAAGCCAAAGGACCCAAAGTACAATTCCCCAGAACTCGCATAAGCCATCTGGCACATGGTGGCACATGCATCTGGTGTTTATTTGCAGTGGCTGTAGGCCCTGGCATGCCCATTATCTCCCTGTCTCTCATAAATAAATAAAATATTTATTAAAATTTTTTAAAAAGTCACTGTCACACAGGGTCATTCTTTTCTTTTTCTTTCTTTCTTTTCTTTCTTTTTTTTTTTTTTTTTTTTTGAGGTCGGGTCTCACTCTAGGTCAGGCCGACCTGGAATTCCCTTTGTAGTCTCAGGGTGGCCTTGAAATCACAGCAATCCTCCTATCTCTGTCTCCCAAGTGCAGGGATCAAAGGTGTATGCCACCATGCCCGGCTACACAGGGTCATTCCAAGTATATAGCAGAACAACTTGTAGGTATTTTTCTGCATGTGAACTTGGCAGGAGTGAAGAGGAGCAGTAGTGTGCAGAGCTGGTGAAAAGGGGACAGTGGGCACATGCGTGTTCTATAGATGTCTGAAGTAGTGTAGCTGGAAGGCAGTTTGGGAGCCCAAGTCAAAGTGAGATGCCATTTGACCCACACCTCCTACTTTTAGGAATTTTCCCTAAGGAAACAATTGGGAAAGGACATGTACATATGTGTTAAGGGCTGTTGAATTAATGCAAATTGGAAATAGTGCGCATATTCTTCTGCAATCAGAAAAAAGTGAAGAACTGAATGCATGCAGTCCTATGGGATGGAGATAGTAAAAATTCATGTGCTTGTATAGATTGGCAAAGTGAAAGTACACTCGAATGCTTTGGTACTTTCTGCTTCAACTCTCCTAGAATGTCACTGGTGCCCAGCCTTTTGATCTCTTTATTATTTATCTTTTCCCCTCTAGTTTCTTTGCCGCCAAGACGGCCAGCATATTTGTTATGTAAAGCAAACATGAATTCTGCTAAAGAGTTTCTGTAGACCTTAGTTGATAGCTGAGGACATTTTACGTTCAGTGTCATCTGCATTACCTGGGCCTTAGGTACCCTTTTTTTTTTTTTTTAAGTATTCTTTAGGTACCTTTTTTTTTTTTTTTAAGTATTCTTTAGGAATACAACTGGGTACTTTTGATTATTAGCCAATAATGCTTCAGAATTTTGTTTTGGTTTATCGCATTGCCCCAGACCTGGTCATTATAGAGGGGATAAATCTGTAGGTAAAAATATAAAGAACATAACTGGTACTGGCTTTTTTCCCTCAAGACTTCTTTTCACTTATTTATTTATTCATTTAAGAGGCAGAGAGAGAATGGGCACACCAGGGCCTCTAGCCACTGCAGACGAACTCCAGATGCATGTACCATGTTGTGCATCTGGCTTACATGGGTACTGAGGAATCGAACTTGGGTCCTTAGGCTTCGCAGGCAAGCACCTTAACCATTAAGCCATCTATCTCTTCAGCATAAGACTTCTTAAACTACTCTGTCTATAGTCTCATTTCTTTTTCTTTTAAAAAATATTTTATTTATTAGTGTGTGTGAGAGAGAGAAAGAATATAAATGAGCTCACCAGGACCTCTAGCCATGTGAATGACTCCAGATATACATGCCACCTTGTGCATCTGGCTTATGGGGGTACTGGGGAATCAAACCTGGGTCCTTAGGCTTCACAGGCAAGCACCTTAACCGCTGAGCCATTTCTCCAGCGCCTGTAGCCTCATTTCTTCATCTTGCAAACCTTCCCACCTTCCTTGACTTCAGTACCTGCCTCAGTTCTTTGACTATCAGCTGAGTGACCTTGGTATCCACTGTAGTGACCTTAGCCCATTGCAGACTTCTGCCACTGCCACCTTGAAGCTCCATTGCCTTCCAGCTACTTGATGGAAAAAGCTGCAGTTTTTCTACCTTCGAAATAAGGAGTCTGAATGTCCCTGTTCTGCAGCATTGACTCACCTAGTCTCCCAGTAGCTGAGCTTCAGGCTTATTGTGGCCCAGACCCGTGATTCCCAAGGGAGCTCTCCCCTCACAGTCACTGACCTCAACCCCTGGGCGATTCTTTCCCACCATGCATTTGTTTCATTGCTCACCTCCCAGTCTTGGCATGTTTGTTTCTTATCTCCTTCACCTTCAGCTCCTTGAAAGCAAAGGGAGTGACTTTGAGCATCACTGGCTTAGCTCAGGGTTCATTTCATGTAAGGGTAAATGAATGTTAACGGAACTAGTCACAGGTTTCATTTCAGAAACTTTCAGCTATGCCAAAAATTAAACCTGGGCTGGGGAGATGGTGCCTGCTTGCAAAGCCTATCCACTGGCATTCAGTTCCTCAGCACCCACATGTGGCTGGACACTAAGTGGTACTTATGTCTGTGGTCCCAAGCCCACAGCAGGGGAGGCAGAGCTAGAGAGTCAGAAGCTCTCAGGCAGCATGCTTGAGGTCCTGGGTTCCTTTCGCAGTACTGCCAAAAAAATGCCAACAGTTCCTTTCTTATTAACTTTTGAACTTCCTCTTTGATGTTTTTTCATAATAAAATATAATGAAGTTTATTCTTAATCCCATAAAGAGAGTTAGCTAATAATTCCAAGTTTACACAATGTAGAATAGACCAGATGTTAGGAGGCTTGATAGCAGGGCTCCTCCAGGAAATGCGTCTGAAGGAGGCAGACAGATATTGGTCATCGTTGTGACTCACTTTGAGCACTTCATAGCAGAGATCCTCTCCTCTTTCCTCCTAGGGAATGTTAAAATAAACACCTAAGTTCTGTAAAGGCCTTTTCTCTCAGAGTGCTGTTAGCTGTCATTCTTCCCTTTGGAAGGTGAAAAGGGGGTAGTTGTTGCCATGGGAAATGGAAAGCCGTAGTCAGACTACTGTATCTCCGTCTGTTGTTGCAGGAGACTACCCAGTGGGGCTTTCTTCATCTTTTTGTAATTATAACTGGAAAATTCTGGACTCAGAAGCATACTATTGGGTCCAGCTACTGTTTCTATCATTTCACAAGTGGAGAAATCCAGTATTTAATAAGCCTTAGGATTGTATTTCATCCATCTCATCTTTGTAATTCCATGTTCTTCCAGTCAAGTTAGAATATTCCTTAGTATATTGTAACGTACATATATTGTAACATGCACATGTTTGTTTGTTTTGGAATTGGGTCTTTGGTAGCCCAGGCTGGCCTTAAGTTCACTATCTAGTGAGTAGGACCTTGAATTCCTGATATTTCTGCCTCTTATCTCCCAAGTGCTGGGATTACATACTGTTTGTATTTTAAAAAATCTTTCTTTATGTCCATGTGCCAGAAAGAATTTAGTAACATTAATGAATTTAGTTGGGGGAACAAACACTAACCATAGACTTTTACAAACTTTTTAATTTTTTGAAATGATTTCTAGATTTTTATCTCTGTTCTAAGCTTGTGGTAGGACATCAATTTAGAAAAACAGCAGGTTAAAAAAAAGTAAATATTTTATGTGTTGTTTACAGAGGGCTTGAACCCCAGGGAGCCACAGCATGGACATAGATGGGCAGGTTCTGAACACAATGACTGTACAGTGTTAGGTAAAGCATGGTCCGGAAAAGACTAATTGGCCAAGATTCTTTGAAGGTGAGAAAGTCTGTAATAGCAAGGCTCAAGTTAGAAGTGGCAATTATGACACTTCATTATCATTTTTGGTATTTCTATTATTATGGACTTGGTTTCTGTCATCTTCATTAAAGGATTTACATTTCCTGTCATTTCTTTAAAATATTATAAAACAAATGGTTTTAGTAGCAGGTATAATAAGGGCTGGGGAAATGGTCCAGCCGTTAAATGTACTGACTTGCAAAGCCTGCTGACCCCTGTATGATTTCCAAGTACCCATGTAAAGCCAGATGCACAAAGTAGTGCATGCATCCAGATTTCATTTGCAGCATCAAGAGACCCTGGCAGGCTCATTTTTTTTTCCCTCTCTCTTTCCTACTTCCCTCTCCTCCCCCCAACAAATAAATAAAAATTTAAAAAGAAGTAGGCATAATTATATTTGGAAGGGTACTGTCTCAGTCGTACCTTCTGTCAAATGAACAATTGCATGACACAGTAGATTCTTGAGTAAGAAACAGATTATATCAGTCAGGAGACAAAGAAAGACAGTTCAACTTCTAAAAGACCATAAAGTTATAGGACTGGCAGAAATAGAAGTGTTGCTTACTGTAGAACAGATAGAGGGCACCTGATTTAGGGCAAACTGGAGAGCGCCCCAACCAGGCTGAAATCTGGGCCTTACTGTTTTTAAGTTGGTTTCACTGTATATTTCACTAACATGTATTGGAGTCTACTGGGTGGTGGAGGGCTTTGCTGTGATATCAGTGGTATGAAGTTCTCAGCTGCTGTTGGCACGTGAGAAGCTACCTTGCTGAGTGCTGGGAGGTAGAAACTGCCCGTAGAGTCATTCTATAGGGAGCTTACAAGACTCACTGAGGGCGTGCAACAGCAGGTCTTGCACATGCTGCTGGCCTCTGGAAGGCAAAACATCTCACAAGAAGTAAGTCTCTTCCTCTGCCAGACCTTGTAGTGTTCCTCTAGCACTGTTTATTCACACTGGCCAACCCAGTGACGCCTGGCAGAGGAGAACTGTTTACAAAGTCTAGCTCTCCTTTTACAAAGCAGGGCAAAGCAGGTGGATTCAGGGCTGAGAGGCAAGAAATTCGTCTCGTTAGCTACCTGGCTCCTGCACACACCCTCTGCATATACTGGAACTGGCACATGAAAGTGAAACAACTCCGTCTTTTCACCCATGGAGATCAGCTGCCCTCTGTACAAGAGAAGTTCTCACTGTTTCCTCAAAGTGAGATCTTCTGTTCTCACAGTCAATGGGTGCTTAGCTGGTTTTATTAATGGCTTTTCAGATTTCACTCTATGCACTGAATGCTGTACCCTAAAGGCTGTTCATAAAAGTTGACTCCTAACAGCTTACAGTTGAAATCATAAGGGGGAGAAGGAGGCATTAGAGCTAACATGCACAAGTGTGCTGACCCACACGCAGCAAGCAAGGGGGAAATGCCAGGAGCAGCTAGTCCTCATTCTAGAATTCATCTCTGGCTTTCTTCTTTCATTAATCGTTCCTTGTTTCTTTTTTCCCTTGGCCAGGACCTTGGCTGGCTTGGGAGCCTTTACTTGGTGAGGGAACCTGAACTGTATTCTTACAGGTTCTAAATCCTCTTTTATTGGTTGCTACATATTTCACTAATATGTATTATAGTACTAGGAGACACCCACAGAATTCCCATAATAGCCATAGACTTCTGTTATGTTTGGATCTTAAATGTCCCCTAAGGCCCAATGGTAAAGGCTTGGTCACCAGCCTGTGGCAATGGTGAAAGCTCTAGGAAGAGGTAGGAGCTAGCAGAAGGAAGTGAGGTCATTGGGGTATGCCTACAGAGGTGACTTTGGAACCCTCTCCCTTCCTTTCTCTCTCTTTTCGCTTCCTGGCTACCATGAGGTAAGCAGCTTTGTTCGGCCATGTGTTTCTGCCACGATGTTCTGTCTTGCTATATGTCAACCAACCACGGACTGAAATATCTGAACCCAAGAGCCCAAACAAACCATTCCTGTCTTTCAGTTGGTTTTCTCAGGTATTTTGTCCCAGTGGCAGAAAGCTGGCTCATGAAACTTCCTGGAGCAATCCAGTTCTTTCAAAATCTCTAGTCAGTAAAGGACACTTTTTTTCCCCCTTGTAAGTTTAGTGGGAGTAAAGAATGTAAACTAGCCAAGTGGTCTTCTCTTATCCCAGTCAAATGGGAAAGCACTCCATCCTTGGGGACTAAGATTACCAAATTGCAGAGGTCATTGTCATTGAGATGTGGAGCAGAAACTGTGGGTAGATCCCTGAGCACAATAGGGATAAGAGCTGTTCCTTCATTTCCAAATCCATGTGTCTGTTATAAGAGACAGTGGTTCTGATATAAAGCAGACAGTTCAGCCTGCAAAGCAGCAGTGCTCACAGGGTTGTTTCTCCCGGATACCTCAACTGAGTCTTCTTCCTTAAGCTACTTTCCTGTAAGGCAGCTGCCTCATGGGGAATGAAACATGTTGTAAGCTCTGTTAATCCCACTGCTGTGAGCCCACTGCTTCACTTTCTGTCTAGTGAAGTGGCTTCCTTCATCAGTCTAGGTGTGGAATACTAAAATGTGAGTGAGACATCCATGAGGCACTAGCTGAAGAAACCGTCAACAACATGGTAGTGTGGGAGAGTAAATTTGCATCCAGGGTACATGTCTATATTAGTGAGGATAAATCCCTCCCCCACATTCAGTGCTTATAACCTGTCATCCTGGAAATGGTGGCTCTTGATCACATACTTGCTCAGCAGGAAGCAGTTCAGCCTTGCTAAAGGGAAGATCAGTTTATTTGACCCTATGTACCATCCCAGCCCTGTCACCATGGTCACTTTGTTCCTGCACCCATTGAGCAAGCCTTGGGACAACTGGGGAAAAGGCTGAATAATATTCACAGAGCATATAATTGTGTCATGTGATTACTGAGCAGCTTTTCCGCTGCCTTTAGTGAGTGTTCACACGGGGCAGTGTGAAAGGTCTATCGGAACGTCTTCACCCAGACGCTTTGTCACTAACCCTGTCCCGTTCTAGTGCGGAATGACCAGCTGTAACTGTAAGTAGCTGCCCATGAATTAGCATAAATTCATACTTTTGGTCATTTCTCATTCTAGACAAAGTGAACCACCAAATGAACTGCCAAAATTTTGCCAATCTTTTGGGAGAATTTTCCTGAAACACTGTTTTTTGAGGTCACCTCTAACTTGGGATGCAATACTTCATACATCCACTTAAAAAATTTTTTTTTGTTCATTTTTATTTATTTATTTGAGAGTGACAGAAAGAGAGAGAGAGAAAGAGACAGATAGAGAGAGAGAGAGAAATGGGCACGCCAGGGCTTCCAACCACTGCAAACGAACTCCAGACGCGTGCGCCCCCTTGTGCATCTGGGCTAACATGGGTCCTGGGGAATCAAGCCTTGAACCGGGGTCCTTAGGCTTCACAGGCAAGTGCTTAACCGCTAAGCCATCTCTCCAGCCCTCATACATCCACTTTTATGCAGTTGGTGCTAACATGTCACACAGAACCACTTACAGTTGGAGCTTATTGTTTCTTTCTCATCTACCTATTGTGGGGAACTTAGTGTTGATGTATGGCTAGTAGTTAGCAATCCTGAAATGCCTCAGTACTCCCTTTCTGTAGTGATAGCCAGAGGACTCATGCCGTATACTTGGGTGACAAGGAAGAAGTCTTTTCAGGAAATCTGGCCTCCACTTCTGTGGTTACTTTCTCCATTCTGGGACAAAACTCCCATCCAGAAGCAGCTGAGGGAAGGAAAGAGTTTATTTTGGCTTCCCATTCCATAAGATAGAGTGCATCCTGACACGGAAGAAGCATGGCAGGAGTTTCATATTGTTCCATCAGCAGAAATAAGGCCTGAAGTTGCACCAGCCCACCAGAAGAAACGTTCCCAGGGTCTGGCTCAGGCACCACACCGGAGGGCAATGTGTAGATCCAATATTGAAGGGCAAGCAATTCATCACTGACATATTGTGTAAAGTAGAGAGCCATTCTAAGAAGAAATGAATGTGTGTTTTCTTACACTGAGCATTCACTAGAGTGATCACATATTTAGTAGAAGATGCATGTTTAATCCACCCTGAAAAATATCCCGTGGAATTACCTTCTACTTGCTCAGTGTAAAACATTTTTGTCTGGTATTTTTGTCTTTATTAATGTAGCCTGGAGTCCTGGGACTACAAGCATAGAACCTGTGTATTTCAGAGCTCTCACCATAGCAAGCGCTGTGCCCATAGCAATGTGAGGAGCTCAGTCACCGCCAGTAGCCTCATAGTCTGTCTTTCTGCTTAGTCCTCCCTACCTCACAGTTGAAAATAGAAGTCACGTTTCAGACATGTGCTTTGAAAATAGAACCTTATCTTACTGAATATACCAGTAATTCCTGTCAAATACTAAAAATGTCAGTATGATGAGGAGTGGAATATACATTTTATTTCAGAGAGATTTTTCAAAAAGCTCTTACCTTTATTTTCTTTTAATTTTTTAACTGAAGGATACACCCCCCCACCCCAGTACTATTTTGTAGCATTCTGCATAAAGGCAGAAAATTATACCACTAGAATGATTAAGGACAAATGCTTTGAAGCAATGCAATTCAGTTCTTTATGGAGCTATGATGTATTTAATGCAAAGAATGAGCCATTGTTTTAAACATATATGTTCCAAAACTACCTTGTGTGACGTTTTTGCCAGTAGCACTTAACTTATGAATTAGAGAAAGTATAGGATTTTGAGTTTTATACCAGACAGTTGTGGCAGGGAAAAGACTGATAGGCAAAGGGTAAGAATAATGTTATGGTGCTCCAGTGGTGGTATAGGGTCAGGATCATGTCCACACTCACAAAGAATAGTGCTTAACAAAGAGAATGTTCATTCCTTCTTTTTATTGTCAGTTTAAGGGAAGGAGAATAGGAACTGCTTGGATTGCAGAATGCTTTTACAAGCTCTTCTGGGCAAGTTTAGACAAGCAGGACAACCATTTACATAGGTGCTGTGTACCTTGCTAAGGCTAACCTTAAAGTCAGCTGTGTAACCTTGTGCTCTGTGGGTGTCAAGAAGGCAGAGCAGACTTCCGGTTAAGGTGGCGGCGTAGGAACCACGTCAAAGTAGCCTGGGGAGAAAAAGCCAAAAAAAAAAAAAAAAAAAAAAAAAAAAAAAAACCTAGCAAAATACACTCTTCTACTAAAAAGTGAGGTGTATAAGAAATTAAAATGGCAGCAGAGAAGTAGGAGAGATCCAGGGCATCCAGAGCCCACACGGGCAGGCAGAAGCGGCTCCAGCAGCGGCAGCAGCAGGTCCGCAGGGCCACAGTGGCCAGGCTGGGCTTGAGCCGCAGGAAAAGTCAGGTGAGGGGATTCTCCACTCACACCGGGGCTCTTCGCAAACTCAAGAAACGTGAAGGGAGAACCACAGTAAACAACGGAGGAGCAGATCATGAGGTAGAGGATCACGTGGACCAGTGGGAGAACTAGAGCCACCATCCACAGCCTCCCCTCCCCAACGCCAGAGCCAGCAAGCAAGCCTAGCACCGGCGAACAGAGCAGCGATCCAGCGACCCAGCCAGCCTACTTGAACCCACAGTGCACCAAAGAGGGACCCAAGCAGGAGCGCAGCATAACTGAGACCAAAATCATCCCAAAAGAAGGCAGAACAGAGTTCAAGGGCTGCTCTCACTGTGACGGCCATGTGGTTTTAGAATGGACATTTATTTCCTCACCAAACCGCAATCTTACTTGGTTTGGTTTGGTTTTGTGGTTTTCTTCAAACATACAACAGGAAGCAGGGACTTAGCATATGAACAACCAGTAAACATAAGGACTATGATTACAAAATGAATAAAATAATCAAAAAATTTCCATTGGAGAGGACCACCCAGTGGCCATCTCCCTCTAATTACCTCAGGAAGTCTCTAAAAACCATGAAATTTCCAGAGGTTAGGGTCCCATCTCCCTACCCCATTTCTAACTTCATTTGGGAGCTCTGTTCCTATTTAAATATTTAATTAGTGATATACTACTTTGTTACCCCTTTTCCTAAGATTTGCTCTGTCGTTCCTCATGAGGGCAATACAAGAGAATGATTCTTTCATTTTGTTCTTCTGAGGATTCAGAAACAGAAGTGTTGCTTTTCTGAGGATTCTGTTAGAAAGATGATCTTTCAGATTTAGGATCTCAGCTAAAATCAAGCATGGTTTCATTTCTAAGAGGTTTTTTTTTGGGGGGGGGGAATGAATACAATGGGAAGCATCTAGTATGAGAGAGGAGGAAAAGCAGAAATATGCATTTCCAGGAAGCCGCCAGGTTCTGTTTGTTTGTTCGTTTTGTTGTTGTTGTTGTTTTGAGGTAGGGTCTCACTGTAGCTCAGGCTGACCTGGAATTCACTACGTAGTCTCAGGAAGACCAGCTTTTAATTGCTAAGTGCTATAGGAGTGGGGTTGGAAAGGAAAAGTACTAATTCCAGAATGTATATGTTGGTTGGGAATATCTTAGTAAAATTTATCCTAAACTTGAACAGAAAGAGTAAGAGAGAAAGTCAGTAGCCCCCTAATTTGCACATATACATTAATAGTAATACTAGCTGCAATCCTTTACTGAACTCTCCTATGACAGGCATCGTGCCGAGTGTTCTGCATGCATAGGCACACCTTGCAGGTGAAGAAATGCAGGGAAGGAAACTGGCAGGCCTAAAGTCCTGTGGTCAGTAAGTGATGGCTTCTGTCCTTCTTGACTCCCCTGCATACATACATTCTTCACTTTCTCCATTAAGTGGAACATACCTACCCTTTGCTCCTGTATTGTACCAGTTAAAGCTCTGCCTCACACAGCAACACATTCATTCCTTTGTACCTCTAACACGGTGATTTCATGTGGGCAAAAGCCACGAACAGTATTGAAATAACAAAAAATTCCCTTGTGTTACTTCTGACTCCCATTCCTGATAGGTGCTCTATTTCTAATAGTGTTCTAACTGCAGCTACCAAGAAGTAATGTTGATTTTGAATTTGTGCATCTGTGAAAGATCGTGTAACAGAGCAGCACATGGAAGCCATTATGGTCAAGTTGACCTTAATGAAACGTTTTCATGCTGTTCTTTGTGTAATTTCTCCTATAACTGCTTGAGATCCTTGCCTTGGAACATGGCTGTAAAATACCGTGAACTGATTCTTTCCTAAAAATACAAAGTAATAGGTTACTTCCTACTCAGAATTTTCTTTAACTTACTTTCTCTGTGGTAATCTTTAAATGAGTGATTTTCAAATGTGTTAAGTGAAATATATGAACTAAATGAGTTTTATAGGTCTTAGATATTGAAACCAAACTATAGAAATATGTAAGGCCATATAAACAATAACATTTTTGGAATGTTAATGTGCTAAGCACACTTCATTTTAGTTTTAGAACAGTCCTGTGAGGCAGGCATTGCATTATCTTATTAAACATAAGATAGCTTTAGTTTAAAGTGAACAATTATTCTATGTGCCACCAAGAAACAAAAACATGCTGCTAGTGAAAACAGTATGATGTCACAGGGAATTATACAAACTCAGTTTCAGCAACACACGAAGAAACATGCATCTTAGAGTCTGAAATATATTATGGTCATCATTTTACATTGAAGGGAAGTTAATCACTCACTGAAGCTCATTAGCAGAGCTGGACTCCAAGTCCTGGTCTTTCTGATCACAGACCTTGAGTTCATTATTGTGCCTTTGCACTTTCAGAAACACTTTTGTTAAGGGATGTGGGAGTGTTTAGAAGTGAAACTTTATTAGCTTATTTGTATTTGAAATATTAAATGCACATTGAAATTGCCTTTTTCTAGAATCAGAAATTATGCTCGAAATCCACTTAATTAAAATATAGTCAAAAACCATAGGGCCAAATCTCTATCCTTCTCTCCAAGGCTTAAGGGACCATTGCAGAACAGGCAGTGGAAAGAATGTAAAAGCCAAAGGCAGGGGTGGGAGGCTTTCCAGACACAAAGTGGTTGTGGCATTCATGACCTCACAGTGGTTGATACTATCTACCTACATAAGGCCTACATAATAGGAGGGGAAGAAATAATGACATCAAACTAGAAGAGAGACTAGTCAGAAAGAGGGATTCAGTGGAGGGGGGATAGGGAAGAGAAAGAGAGAGAAGGGAGGATGGTAGTAGGGAATTATGATCATGGTATAGTGTCTGTATGTATGGACATTGTCAATAAAGTTAAAAAAATAAGGCCAAATACACTATTATAAAGATGGGAAAAAAGATATGAACACATTATTTCACAAAAGAATAGGTTATTTACTGTTAATAATGATAGAAACAAAGGAAGATAATGTTGGTGGAACCTATAAAATTTACTCTCTTAATTGTCAATACAATCATAAATTGACACTCCTGAAATACAGTATCTCATTGTCTATCAAAATGTTTATCCTTTTGACCTAGGTATTTCACAATTAAGCATAGATCCCAAGTTCATAAGCAAACAAGTACACCTGATGAAAGTGGAGAGCAGTGTTCACATAAGGACTTTTCTATATGTATTTGACACAGCCTGAATGTTTAACTGTAAAAAAATTTAGTAGATAAATTCTGATATTTTCATGTTAATTAAAAGTAAACTGAGGGGGTTACTGGAAAGGGCTCAGTGGCCAAAGGCACTTGCTTACAAAGCCTGATGGCTCAGGTTTGAATCTCCAGTATCCACATATAGCCAGATTCACAAAGTGGTGCTTGCGTCTGGAATTCGTTTGCAGTAGCAGGAAGCCCTGGCACATCCAATCTACCCTCCAAAAAATAAATTAATAAATATTTTTAAAAGATAAGCTGTTGTGCAAAACAGTTATTGAGATCCATACGTACTGATGTGAAATAATGTCTGTTACGTATATATTTTTATCAAGTAACTTGTAAATAATAAGCATTTGCTTAGTGAAGAGCTGCTTTGAGATAGTATCTACTTAATTTCTGTCACTCTCAAAAACACAAGACAAACAAAAAGGGTAATGAGAATATGTGAATATTTTTAAACTGTCTCTTATTTTTATCCTAGGCTCTGAAATTAGTTCCTTCACCTCCGATTCCTTCATTTGCAAAATGAGATTTAAAAACAGAATGATTAAAATCTTTCCAGTTTTAAAATTTAAGTGCACATTCACAAAAGTACAGAATTCATATGACAGGAAAATGCCAACCCAAAATATGGTAGTTAGCTAAAGGTACCAAAATGTGAGGGTATGATCAGGCCAGGAAAAATGCCATCGGCCTCCTAGGAAGACCTGGCATATCTTTTCTGGCTGCTGATAGTTGCTGCCACCCAAGTGTCACCGCATTAGTGTAAAGCAAAAACTTCAGTAGTACCATGATTCATAGTGTGGCAGGACTTTCGAATCTACCCAAATCTACTGAAACATGTAGTTATAACTAACAAATATGATGCTTCTAAAAAAACCCATTTTGATGTGTCCATCTACATCTTTGAAAATAATGCACTTGCAGTCTGTGAGAGGACATTATTCTTTCATCGAGTAGTGGCATCTGTGTGTGGATAACCTCGCCTGTGTCTTCTAACTTAGTGAGAACAGTAGCTATGGCAGCAGCCCAGAGATCTTTAGTCATCATGTGCATTGCATGTTCACATTTTGTTTTCCTGCTCTGGCTTTTCTCCACTAGAGGGGATAATGTATTGTCTCCAGGGAATCAGAGACTGCTTATACGCCTTAGAGAATATAAAGGAGATTAAGTAACATACTCACATATAAAGTAATATGTACAGTAATTGACATTAGGTGCTCCATTAAACAATGAAATGCCACAGTATACCAGTTCTTCAGGACTTGTTGCCATGGATACCCAGTGTGATGGATATGAGGAAAGAGTTGCTTAGGAATTCAGCAATTTCATTTGGAGGTAGAGTGAAAAATAAACTGCCCAGAGATAGGAACTATTAAGCCATTCATGTGTGCAAGTAGTTTTGAAAATTGTTAGTTAAAAGGAAAATATATTTCAAAATAAGTATCAATTAATGTGATGTGGTATAAGAAGAGGCAGAGATAACAGCTGATTTAATGTGATCTTATGTTTTCCCTGTTTCTAAGGGTAGTTTGTAATTAGCACTAAATGTCTAATTGATTTCCTGGAAATACCCCTGATCTCATCTCCAACCTTGCCCGGTGGAATTCTCATCTTCAATCCAGTGTATTCAAGAACAAAGTCCCTGGGATGTGAGGGCGGTCTGGCTGTGACATCTGTCACCCCCGTTGATCACCAGGACTGATTTGGCTAATTTTGCTACCAAGTGGTTGTCCCCTTCCTCCCTCACTGCTCCCCATGTGCATCCCTCTTGGTTGAAGAGAATGTCCTTCCTCAATAGAGGAAGAATGTTCTTTGGTCAAGGCTATATGAGTTGCTGCACTCCACTGCCTAGACCTCTGAACCGAATCCTGTGTCCAGGGCTCCTAAAGAAACGGGCATTTTTCTGGCTGTATTCTCAACCATGTAAATTTTGTTGATAATAAGGATGAGCAGCTTTCCTATCTCCCTTCTGTTTCCCTTAATTCAAGTTACCATTATTTTCCAGCATCTCATTGTTGTTCTTCTCTGATCCATCTGGCACATGAACACCAAATTTAAGAAAAACAGAAAACAGATCAGGTCACTTCTGCAACAGAATCTCTGATGATTCTCCATTATCTTGACAATAAAATCTCACCCGTCCATCAGGTGCTGAGGCGCTTTTCTTCTCCCCACCCCTGCTGCAGGCCGAGTGAGTGTCAGCTTCAGGAGAGAACAGAACATTCTCCAGATGTGCACTGTGCTCTCTGTCTCCAGTTGAAATGCATTTCTACCCCCTCCCTGCCTGTCAGAAGCCTGTTGTCCTTGAAACACCCCAGCTTCAAAGCTGTCCTGGCCGAGCTCTTCCCCACATCAGACGTTCCTCTCTGTTTTCGCAGATCTGTTTACTTCTCTACTGGGCCCTTTTCTTAGGTCGCTGTTTGTAAGCTTTGGCCTTTCCCTTGTCAAGGGTGTAGTGTAGTATTGCAAGTGCAGGTACCAAAGGGCTGCCCTTGCTTTGAATCTGTCTTACCTGTACCCTGTACCACTTGATCAGCTCTGTGACCCAAGGTCAGTTGTTTATCCATTAAATCTTACTTTCTTTATCTGTGAAATGGACATAATATTCGTAGCAAACTCATAGGCTTGTTAATGGAACTAAGAGCCCATACCCAAGAATCATTTAGCACAGTGCCCAGCACATGGTAAGCATTGAATAAATGTCAGAAAAATACAGTCCCTCCCTCCCTCTCTTCTCCCCCCTTCTTCCCTCCAGCCCCCTCTCTCTTTCTTTCATTAGACAGCTAACCTATGGCCTTGTGCATGCATGCTAGGCAAGTGCTTCTAAATTTTCAACAGCATCATGTTTTACAGATAGTAATAAAAATATTTATGAACTTTAAAACGTGGCTCATTTCTATAAATCTTCATAAAATGTTTCTCTACTAAGTTGGTGATGGAGACACATAAATTTTAAAGAGTCTTTTGTTTTGAGACAGGGTCTCAGTGTGGAGCTGGGGTGGCCGCCTGCCTCTGCTTCTGAGTGCTGAGTGGGATTATGAATGTGTGCCATCATGCCCAGTTTAGGGAGTGGTATTTTTAAATGCTTTCTCTAGTTTTTTTTTTTTTTTTTGAAATGGGAAATAAATAAGGAATATGTATTTTCATTTAATTACAAAATTTTAGAAGACAATATAAAAGTAAAGCATTGTAAACTTTGAAGCGCCTTAACCCTATACGCTGACAGCCAGTGTTTGTCCATGGTAATAACTAAGTAAGGTCTGTGAAGAACTGAGTAGCATGCAGAGAGATGACAGCCAGCTTGGGAGCTGCCATGTGCAAGTTGACATTCCCTAGAAGAAGCTGTCTCCCAGGAGCGTGAAGGAGAAAGTAGAAGGCGAGTCATTCAAGAAACACAGTGCCGCCAGGGCCTGGGACTTCTAAACATGACCACAAATGAAGAGAGCATCGAGAGCGTATGTCAGAGAATTACAGGACCTTAAAGTTGAAAAGGACCTCACAAGACTGGTGTTCCTAATTTGGGCTGCATATCACAGTGACCTTGTGGGCTTGTTAAAGCACTGTACAAGGATTTTGCTTCACTTGGCTCAGAATAGAGCCTAAGGTGTGCATGTGTGTGTGTGCGCGCGCGCGTGTGTGTGTGTGCACAC
Source organism: Dipus sagitta (assembly GCA_036346955.1). Taxonomy (NCBI): domain Eukaryota; kingdom Metazoa; phylum Chordata; class Mammalia; order Rodentia; family Dipodidae; genus Dipus; species Dipus sagitta. Next base: position 65,658,718 of record CM070774.1, on the reverse strand, counting down.
ACGCACATACACATGTTTTTTCTTTTTTTTTTTCAAACATTCATACCTGATGTAGCAAGTGAGTAGACAGGTATCTGAGAGCCAGTTCCACATGTGCCTGATTGCTTTCTGTATCATCTGGTTATCTGAACACGTGAATCAAACCTCTGGTTGTAGTTACCTTACTGAAAGACACCTCTCTTCCTTTACATTGTTCAGTTAGGATTGGTGTCACTTTAATTCTGTTCGTTCTGGTCCATCTCTGGAGCTTCATAAATTGAGTCTGCTACTTTTACTATCTAGCAGCCAGCCGTCAGATACTGTATTTAGAGACAGCCATTATACCTCCTTTTATTTTTATTTTTTATTTAGGCTGCACCCTTACTGTGTTGTAACTTCAACCTAATTCAGAAGCCATTTATCAAGTATTTATTAAGTATGCCTGTACGTGGGATCATACAGTTGAAGTGGCAGAGACAAGCTCAAGGATTTTCAGAACACAGCATTTCGAATGTGAGCTCTGGAGCCAGATAGACCTGTTTTGAAATCCCCAGTTCAGCCTCTTGACTAGCTTAGTCTATAGATTCTTCAGTGTAAAGCAGGGACCTACCTCAGTATAATGCTTGGTTCTCAGGACATTTTGACTTAAAACAATATGCTAATACATGTGACCATAATAGAAGTAAAAAGGTCAGATTACTATTTGGAAGATGAAGCTTACCTGGTCTTGGAATTAAAATCCTGAAATAAATTTTCCATGTATATATTAGCAGATTTGTAGGCAGCATTAAGCAATGCTTAGTTCTTATAAAATTACATAATTTTACTCTGTCTTGCTCATTACTTCCCGTGGTAATTTAGGTAGCATCCTGATTCCACCTGTGGTCGCTATTCTAGTGGGAAGAGTAGTTGATGTGATAAAAGGCACAATAATGGTAAGAACAAATTAGGGAAAGAGACTAACAGAGGGAAATTAAAAATGCTACGTGTAGATTCTGAAAAGGTAAGTATAACTAGAAGATGAGAAAGATGTAGCTTATATGGGACCTTTTATACTTAATGATAAGTTTGAATGCGGTATGTTTGCCACAAAATTTGATGTGATTTGCGAACAGTGATAAAAATTTGAAATCCTGAACTAAGGAAATTGTGCCCCATGTTCTTCTATTCAAGTTTTAAATCTCCTACTCTGCTCTTGCTAACTGGGATGTTGGGCAGATCAGCCTGCCTCTCGGGCACTTGTGTAATGGGAATAATTCCTGTCTAGTAATAGTTCCTTGCAATGTAAAGGTCAAGCATATGGCTGTAGTGTTAATTTTGTTAGGCTAGCCAGCTTTGTCACATTTATTCACTAGTTGTTAGGTATCTGGAGTCGCAACTGAAATTTAAATTAACTAAAATCTGGGAGATTACAGCATGCAGATTATTCTTGGCTTTGCTTCCTGTTCTGTAGAACTGTGAGCACTTGGTGGCTAGTGGGGAGGGAAATTGTCTTTACCTCTTAGTTTGTACTTCTGCTGACAAATGCAACTGCTAATCTGACCAGGGTATTTTAGAATAATTCATACTGAGCATTTTAACACTATCAGTACTAGGCTGCAAAGATGGCTTAGTGGTTACGGCGCTTCTTTGTGAAGCCCAAGGACTCATGTTCTACTCTCTAGGTCCCACATAAGCCAGTTGCACAAGTGCACAAGTTCGCACATGTGCACAAGGGGGCGCACACATGTGGAGTTCCATTGCAGTGGTTGGAGGCCCTGCATGCCAATTCTCTCTCTCTCTCTCTCTCTCTCTCTCTCTCTCTCTCTCCCTCGCTTGCTCACTCTCTTTCTTGCATTACAAAAAGAAAAACAAAAGGCCAGTCTGTTGGGCTTGCCTCAAAAAAAAATATCAGTACTAAAATTAGCCATAACGAATGCAGTACAAGACACCTTGTTGTTCAATAAGCCTGTGTTCCACATTTAGGGAGAAAGGTTACCCCAGGAATAGGAAAAGAACACCATAGAAGTTTCTTTTACACTACTTACTAATGGTGCCATATGATTTCTTTTGGGAGGAGGACTCATTTCCCTCCCCTTCTTCCCCTTCCTTCTTCCCCTCAGTCTCTGCCTCTTTCTTCCTCACTCACTGTTATAGCAGCAAAAATGCCCCAATATGGAGACAAAGGTCTTCCAGGTTGCGATTCTTTCTAATTATATTTTAGACCCAAACAGGAACATTAGAAGCCCTTTTCACACAATATGACAGTTTTCCATCAGCCTTAAACTGCATTCTGGATTATATGCTTGGTAGCACTTGAAGAGGCTCAATAAAGAAGGAAAGAGGTAGAGGGTAAGAAAGAAGGGAAGATTCTAAATGATAGTCTTTTGAATAGTGCAAGTTCAATCCCTAAAACAAAAAGCAAGATCTTTTTTCGCCTAAATAATGTGCTCTCTAGCCTCACCTCTCATCCTGAGGAACATGAAAGAGAAAGTAAAAGAGGTGACCCAAATCACAGAGTGCCTTTGATAGGAGAAATTCGGCTGTTTTGAACACTTACAATCAAAGGAAGTGGTTTCCCTAATTACATGAACTATGTGAAATCTCTCAGAATAGCTCTTCCACCCCAGGATTCCTTGCACTTTAGAAGTTTGCATAAAAGCTCACATGGAGAATCAGATGCAAAGTGTTTGATTCAGATTTTATTAGGCAGAAGAGTGCCCACATCTCTCCTGCAGCTTGCCAGCTGCTTAGGTTAGGACCACTCTACCTGGTTTGATGTGAATGTCTTTCACACTTGCAGCATTAGGATCTTTGTTCCATCCTTTTCTTGCAAGAAGCACCAGTTTCTAGGGACAGTAGCTATGAAAATATCCCGAAAATCATGGTCTTCCCAATTTCTCTCTCAACCTAAGAGGGATTGGTAGCACTCTGCATGAACTTTGAATGGGGATATGTGGTTTCCTGTATTTACTGCTGGGGAATGTTAAAGGGTTAGATTTTATTAAGCTCTTTATTCTATCTTTTCCACATTTTAAATGCAAGAATAATTTACCATTAAATCTATGTATAAAATCCCTCATTTACTCTCAGAATCTAAACAAAGAATCTGCCAGAGCCCTTCACTCAAACAATTCTACCAATTATGGCTGTATTAAATCTTTTATGCTTTAGTATTAAAGTATACCATAGTGCAACTGTGTAAAGAAGAGAATTGTAAATACTTGCAGTTTGTTTTCTGGGGAGGCAGGTATCAGGACTAAGGCAGGAGAAGACAGAAGCATCTGTTTTAACAAAAATATCAGTGTAAGAGTTCTTTTTGTTCTGGACAAGCAATTATGTGTAAGGGAAGTTGTCTAATGATCATATATAAGAGGGAAAAGGAAGTATGTATGTGTTCTGTTTTCATTCAGTAAATCAGTATGTTGCTATTACTATATTTTATAAAATATTCTAGTGTGAGTCTGTGTACTCTCAGGAGGAAATGGTAACCCTTGAACAAAAACGGAAGTTTTATTTCATTTATATAGAATTTGAAGTGTTGACTTAGATCATAACCTGTGTAACATTTCCTAATACTAGGACTACTGACTCTTGGGTAGCAAGATTTAAATAAGAGGGGCAAAAAACGTGTTCTTCAACCAGTCAACCTATGAAAATCTATTTGAGTGATTACCAAGCAATGTTTTCCTACTTTTATAATCCCTCTGTATTTTAGATAGGTCATGAATTTTCAAGAAACATAAAAAGCCAAGCATGGTATCTCATGTTTGTAATCCCAGATTTGGGAGACAGCCTGGTCTATACTGTGAAACCCTGTATCAACTCCATCTCCCCCAAAAGGTACTTAACTAATAAAAATTTGTCATTTAAAAGAAATATTTAACATATGAGAGTATCTATGATTATGAAATATACACTTTTTATTTTCGTTTTTTGAACTCCTAATTGTGGCCAGGTCAAGATTTGGCCATTTTGTATGTTGTCACAGCATATGGGAAAAATATGTTGGATGATGAAGGGTTGATTTTATGGTAGATATTTTGCTTAACAGATAGGTTTGCACATAATTGTAGAAAAGGTCTGTTAGCTTAGAAATCTAATATAGTACTTAGTCTGAAATTTAATCATTATTTTAGTCCAATAGTCCTACTCTCGTTTTAAAAAGCAGTAATTTAAAGTTCAGATAGAGTAAGTTGGGTGACTGAAGAGTCAGTTGAAGGGCCCAGGGTCTTTGGTTTGCCCCTTTGGAGCTCTCTCACACACTGTCAGGTTCCCACTGTGTCTATTATTTTTAAGCACTCAACCGCCTACCCTGTGCTTGTTATAAGAGAGAAGGTTGAACACTCCTGTATCCTAGGCATTTAATAATAATTTAGCCTTTACAGCAAAAGGTAATTTGTTTTCTTTCTTCATCTGGCAGATAATATGGTCATGGTACCACATAAATCATAATTCAGCTTTTTATTCTAGATCAAGATTATATCAAGTCATCCTAGAAGCCGAGAAGATCTTTTTGTTAAAATTCTACAGGCTTTCTGGGAAATGGGTTCCATAATCCTTACCATTCAGAAATTCTGCTTAATAGGTGGCTTAAGTAAATTCTGTTGAGATTTTAACCTGATATCCCTTGAATTATTCTCAAATGATAATAAATGAGTATTGCCAGTTGGTGCTTTACTAGTTATAAAGCTCAGTGAGCTGTTCTTTGTTTTAAAAATGATAGAACAGTGTCAGTGTGACTCCCAAAACGGTCCTAGGGAGACCAGAGCTTCCTCTTGGAGTCTCTGGCTCTGGACCCTTGACAGAACAAACGTCAGCTTTGGAGAAGACTGTGCTTGGCTATGTACTTCGTCATCTTCTCAGGTATCCCTGCCATGAGTGGGCATTTAGTTCACTTTGAGTACATTGCTAATTTAATTTAATGATGGGAACTTGCAAACCTGGGACATCTATTTTATCTTTCGAAAGTTCTCTATGTTGTCTTGAGCTTGCTGCCTAATAAACCTTGTTTGGGCCAAGAATAAAGGATTGTTGTAATACTGTAATATGATTTTTTCAAGTAGCATTAAAAGTACACTTCCCAGTAAACTTTTATTAATGATACTTATTAAATGCTCACTTATCCCTTAATGTATTACTATTTTTTTTTTTTTTTGGTTTGTTCAAGGTAGCGTTCACTCTAGCCCAGGCTGACCTGGAACTCACTATATAGTCTGAGGGTAGCCTCGAACTCATAGCAATCCTTTTACCTCTGTCTCCCAAGTGCTGGTATTAAAGGTGTGTGCCACCACGCTCAGATATCTCTTAATTCTTACTTAGCAAACTATATTTAGTTAGCCTTTCAGTTTTTCTGTGAGTATTTTTCATGGTTTTTTTGTTATTTTTTGGAATCTCTTCTAGAAATTAAAAATAGCTAATATTTACCAAGTAGGAAAAGCCAATATGGATTATAGTAACAGAAGAAAAATAGATTTCTAAATATTATATTTTATTGCATACTTAGTATAATAATTTAACAGTCTCTGCTTTTATATACTTGTTCATTGTGACTGTACTCTATTTACAACCAGATATGTCCATGTATTATGTATTTTTCTAGTATTTTTATATCTAAAAAGGTCCTTTTTATGTTAAAATGTTGTTATAAAAAAACAGCCCAACGTTAGAACAGTGTAAAAAGTAAAAAAGAAAAGTTTCCCTTGCAAACCTACACATTTAAATTTGAGTTTGTAACTTTTGAAAATTGTTTTTTTCTATATTTATAACTATACTATCACCTAATCCCTCATGAAGATGAGTGGTATGAAAAGGGGGGTAAATGAGAACTTGAGAACTGTATAATGAACTGTTCTATATCTGGGCTATGCTGGTGATCAAATGACTCTCCATATATGGCCAAATTGTATAGAAAACACAGAAGTGCACATAAACCTGATAAAATCGGAATGAAGTTTATGGATTATATCAATGTCAGATTCCTTTGGGGAAAACTGAATAAAGAGTATATTGGACCTATTTATACTATTTCTGAGTAGATTATTCTACAGTCATATCAAAATAAAAGTTAAAAAATTATATCATGATATTTCATATATATAAACATCTTAAGTGTGTACAGCTTGAGTTTTAAACTTAGTACGTTAAAGCATATTTTCATACAGCTACATATAGAGGTAACTCATTCCTTTTAAAAAGAATTTTAATATTTTGTGCTTAACTAATATTTGTTTACCTTTTATTTATTATATAAGATAATTTTCCCTATCTAGGATATAATAGAAAAAAACTATTAGATGCATGAAGTTGTATCTAGCAAAGTCTTCTCAGCAACTTTATAAATGTTTTCATGAACTTAAAAGAAAGCATAGTTAGCATTAGAGATAGAATGAGTAATTCGGAGTCTGGAAACTAAAATTCTAGAACTATGTAACTACTACAGTCTCTGAAATACACATCTTACTGAAGGGGCTTAATGCTGATTGAGAAAGTCAAAAGGAATGGTCAGTATAAGCAGAGGCAAATTGGCAGAAATGATCAAATCTGAAGGATGCACGAAAAAAATATTGAACACTCAAAAGCTGGACATGAGGTGAATACAAGGAAAAAAGATTGGAAACAGCTGAATACCCACAGCTGGGTATAGTGGCACATGCCCATAGCCCTAGTAATCTGTAGGCAGAAACAGGAGGACCACAGATGGAAGGCCAGTCTGAACTACATAGTGAACCTCAACAAAATAAAACCAAAAAACACTGAATTTTCAGATCTGTATGAGACTTATCAACATGATTTATATCTGACTGGAGTTACAGAAGGGAGGGAAAAAAGAGAAAAAGAAAAGATGGGCAGAAAAATATTGAAAAGGTGATGACCTCAAATTCACTCCTTTTGGAGAAAAACACACAGATACCTCCAACAAGCTCAGCAAGCCCTAATCAGATTAAAACCAAAAACACCACATGTAGTTACTTCATAGTTAAATTTCTAAAATACAAAGGCAAAGGAAAAAGTATTAAGAACTGCCAAGGAAAAATGACGCATCAGGGAAAAGGACAGAGACCACTGATAGCCACTCATCAGAATCAGTGCAGGCCAACGGCATGAAGTGACGGCACTGAAGTGATTAAAATCAGAAAAGAAGAATCACCGATTCAGAAATCCATGTCCGCTTACAACGTCCTATAAAACTGAAGCAGCATTGTTAGATAGGTAAATAAGAGCTACTTTCCTGCCAGCAGGTTCTACCTACAAGAAATGACAAAGTTATGGTTCGTATGAGGGTAAATAGAAGTGATTTTTTAAAATTCTGTTTATTGCTTCAAAAGAGAACTAATTAGGGGGCTGGAGAGATGGCAAGTAAGTAAAAATAACTTTTATAGAGAACTAATTAGTTAAAGGAAATGTAATGTTATGTGGGTTTTGTAATGAATGTACAACAAAATAAATAGCACAGTGACACAAAGTGTAGGGAGGTGAGCAATCTTTTTATGTGTTTTACATTTTCAAAATTACGTGGACTGAGTTAAAGGTAGGTACTGAAGTGAAGTCCTAGAGCTTTTTTTTTTTTTTTTAGATAGAATCTTGCTCTAGTCCATGCTCACCTGGAATTCACTCCATAGTGTCAGGCTGGCCTTGAACTCACAATGATCCTCCTACCTCTGCCTCCCCAAGTGCTGGGATTAAAGGTTTGCACCACCATGCCCAGCTAAAGATGTCATTTTTCTAAAACCACTGATTTTTGCAAAAGCACAAACAGAAGGATTCACACTACCCAATGTCATGATGTACTACAGAGTGCTAGTAATCAGCACAGTGTGGTATTGGCATAAGGATGGCAATACAGACTAGTACAATGGAGGTTCACATTTAGATTTTTTGGATCTTTCTTCAAAAAATAAATGAGCATTGTATGGTCAGAATTAAGTTGTTTAAAAATATTCTATTTATTTATTTACAAAGAGAGAGAGAATATGAATATGGGTGCACCAGGGCCTCTAGCCACTCACTGCAAATGAACTCTAGATGCATGTAGCACTTTGTGCATCTGGCTTTTTATGTGGGTACTGGGGAATCGAACCTGGGTTGTTAGGCATTACAGGCAAGTTCCTTAACCACTGAGTCATCTCTCCAGCCCCATTATTGAGTTTTGACAGATGTTTCAATACAATTAAGTTTTGAAAAAATGGTTTTAATAAATAGTTCTGTATCAAGAGATTATATTATACATATGAAAAAAGTACATTTTGGCTTTTACTTTATAACAAACCCAAAACTACTGCAAGGCCCATAATAAACTTAGAGGTGAAAACAGAAACTATAATGCCTCTGTAAGAAAACAAAGAGAATATTTTGCCACCTTTGGTAACCATGTATTTCTTTACAAATTATAAATGCTAACAATAATGAAAATTTATAACCATCAAATTTAAACATTTTATTCATGAAAAGAAATAGCGTCAAAACAAAGACACGGTCCACAGATTGGAAGAGAATGCAAGAACCGTGTCTGCAGAAGGCTTCCTTCCAGAGTATTTACTCCTATATAATCGTATGAAAAGGAGACTAGGAATTTTTATTTTTATTTATATATGTGTGTATTTATTTGAGAGAGAGAGAAAAAAAGAGAAAATGGACACACCAGGCCCTCTAGCTGCTGCAAATGAACTCTAGATGCATGTGCCACTTTGTGTATCTGGCTTACATGGGTACTGAGGAATCAAACCTGGGTCCTTGGGCTTCACAGGCAAGCACCTTAACCTCTAAACCATCTCTCCAGCCCACTTTCTCAAAAGGAAGATAGAGAAGACTGACATACCAAGGCTGTCCTCTGACCTTCACATGACACCATGGCACATACACAAGCATACACACACACATAATGAATGTACACATACACATACACAGAGAGACACAATACTTTTAAAAGATACATATAGGTATATATAGTCTCATTCTGTGGGTCACTTTTTTGGTTTCTCAGTAGTTTGCACTGAAGCACAAAGACCTTCAGGTTTGGTGAAGTCCAGGTTATCTTCTTTTGCATTGCTTAACTTGGGGTGTCATGTCTAAGAAGGTCTTGTCCAATTCAAGATCATTAAGATTTAGCCCTATACTTTCTTTTTTAAAAAATATTTTGGACCAGGCGTGGTGACACACGCCTTTAATCCCAGCACTCAGGAGGCAGAGGTAGGAGGATCGCCGTGAGTTCGAGGCCACCCTGAGACTACATAGTGAGTTCCAGGTCAGCCTGGGCTAGAGTGAAACCCTACCTCGAAAAACCAATATATATATGGTGTGTGTGTGTTCATATGTGTGAGTACAGGTGGCTGCGTGCCAGTACCTTGTGGTGATAGAGGACAGCCTCAGGTGTGAGTGGCCTAGCCTGCCACTTCATTTGAAGCAGTTTCTTGTTCACTACTGCATTCATCAGGCTAGCTGGCCTGCGAACTTCCAAGGATTCTCCTGTCTCCACTTCCCTTCTTGCTGTCAGACATGTTGAGTTTCCAGATGCTTACACCGCAGTGTCCACATTTACATGGGTTCTGGGTGTCCGAACTCAGGTTCACAGGCTTGCACAGCAAGGACTTTACTGCTGAGCCATCACCCCAGCCCTCATTCCTATATTTTCTTCAGAAAGTTGTATAGTTTTAGCTCATACTCTTATGCCTGTGATCCATCTTGAGTTAGTATATGTGTGTATGTGTGTGTGTGTGCATATATATACATATGTATGTGTATAGTTAGCATAAGGGATCAGCTTTCTTTTTGTTGTTGTTTTGGTTTTTTGTATGTGGACAATAAGTTCAAAAAAGTGCTGGGAATGAAGCTCTTGTTTAGGCACATTGCTACCCCAAACAAAGAAGGAACCAGCAGCATCTGCCACAGCACATACTGCTTTTCATTTTAATTCCAAGTGATAAGCTACCAAACCTCATGAACTGGCCTAACCTTTTGGATATGTGAATTTGACCAAGAAGTGTCTTCTATCATTAGTTCAAAAGGGACTAAAAGTTTTCTAATTTTACTTAATATGATTTTGCTCTAACCCCTCTAAGAATCTGAAGCATTCTTTGTAAATGTTCTCACAAAAAGACTTTGAAAAAAGTTTTTCTTCAGGACTGAGGGTATAGATCCATGGTAGAGCACTTGCCTGGCATGTTAACTGCAGGCCCTGGGTTAAGAGTTTATTTCACTCTTTCTTAGGCCTCCATTCAACTACCTGTCCCTCCCCCAAATGCACACTCTAGTTCTATCTGCTAATATTTTATGAGTTGGACAAATGTACCCTTAAGTGGACATGTGGGCCTCTCGACTCGAAACGACTTCCCAGCTCTTGGGTCATAAAAACCTCTGGGTACTTGCTGGTAAAATTTTATGGTATAAGAGGCAGAGTGTTCAGTGGCTTTCCATATAGGTCCAGCTGAAGAGCTTTTCCTTCATTTCACTGTTTTGAAGGAACTTGGGGTTGATCCCACGATTTCCTGTTGCTCAAATCATAGTTACTTGGATGTAGTACAGGTTGTGGGAGAGCCTCTTCCCTGACACGTTCACAAGCTCGGCGCTCTGAGTGACGAAGAAGAGCAGTGCTTCTCTGCCCCTGCCTCCCACCCCCATTTTCTAACCTCCTCATGGTACTGGGAAGCTGCGTGCAAATGCTTTAATAGGAGGTGTTGGTGACTTTGCTTATGTCTGCAACAGCCCTCTTGTATTTCATGGTTTGCCACATTCGCTTAGCACTGAGCCTCGTTGCTCGGGTAGCCCTGTAGCATTAGATTCATGTTTGGTAGTGAAGTGCAACAGGCTATGATTGAGCAAGGTGCTTGTGAAGATCTGAGCAGGACTGAGTCTCTTTATTTTTTTAAATTTAGTTTAGTTTTTTGAGGCATAGTCTTACTGTATAGCCAATAGCCCAGGATAGCCTTAAACTTATGGTGATCTTCCTACCTCAGCCCCCTGCATGCTAGGATTAAAGGTGTGCACCACCACATCTAGCTAGGGCTGATTTTCTAAGGCTGACAGCTAAGCAGAGAATATAAAATCAAAACTCTGGCCAGGCGTGGTGGTGCACGCCTTTAATCCTAGCACTTGGGGGGCAGAAGTAGGAGGATCACCGTGAGTTCAAGGCCACCCTGAGACTACATAGTTAATTCCAGGTCAGCCTGGACCAGAGTGAGACTCTACCTTGAAAAACAAAAAAATAAAATCAAAACTCTGTAGTTGTAGAAATTCTGAAGTTCAGACGACTGTTGAAGACATGGAGAATGGATCACAGTATAGTATACATATGAAGATTTGTGACGATGCTAATAGTATGGAATGCAGTGTATGCCAGATGTTTTTCTGGTACTTTACATGCATGAATTTTAATGTAATAGTAAATTGTATTCTTACAGTGCTTCTTAATTTTCAAATATTTTCAAATTTATCTGATACTTATTAAAACCTTGTGATTATGAAACCAAATGAAATGTGGGAGACATGTTAACTAATGCATTGTACAACCCTGGATTGGATCTTGGAACACAAAGAGGACATTAAAAGGACACTGTTAAGATTTCAGTTCAAGATCTAAGGTTGTGGCTCAGTGGTAGAGCACTTGCCTAGCATAAACAAGGCCCTGGGTTCAAATCTAAATGAAATCTGGACTCCTGTTCAAAATAATGCTCTATAGTAACAAAAGATGTTAACAGTGTGAGAAACTGGGTGGATGGAATATGGTAACTTTATTGTTTTTCCCTAAATCTAAAATTTCTACAAAATAAAAGGATAGTTTTTTTAGAGATAGATGATTTAATCAAAGCGACGTTTTATTACCCTCATTCTATAGATTTCTAATATTTAGAAAGGCTGAGTAACTTGTTCATATAGGGCTGACCTATGAGAAGTGGCCAAACCTCCCATACCTGTTACTCAGTGCTGCTTTAGCAATAAACCACTGCTTTCTACGGTACCATCTCCTTACATTCTCCCCACAGCCTCCAGGGCTTAGCAGATTCTCTCTCTCTTTTTAATTTGATTTAAAAAACTTAGTTGACTTCTTTCTTTTGTTGTTTAAGGTAGGGTCTCATGTAGCACAAGCTGATTATGTAGCCAGGGATGGCCTTCCTTCCTCCACCTCCCAAGGGTGGGCTTATAGGCATGCAACACTACACCCAGTCTATTTGATTTCTAATTGCACTTATTTATGGGGGTAATTTCATACATATATAATGACCATAATATGTTGACAAGCATTTCCTTCTCCTTAGACCTTTATTATTTCATCTGACAGTATGATTCATGTTCACTATAAAAAAATACATGTTTCTCATTGACTTTGAGTCAGTATCTCTTATATATTTGAGTGGATAATATAGTAAATATTTGGGACACAATTGATTAAATCAGTACAACAGAAACCTCCCTTAGCATGTAGAGCTTACGGAGAAAATACTATATGAACTTTGGTTAAGAGCTAGAATCAGTTATGACAATGTAGGATGGTCTTCTTGGACTTCTGATACAGGAGTCTGAGATTGAGCAGGAAATGAATACATAGACCTGCTTCTTGGGAGTCAGATCTCTTCTTCATGTACAGTGATTGTGAGGTCAACAGTGGCAAGTCAGATTCCCTACCTGATAAAATAAGTAATGTTGCTTCTTTCAGCTTAGCAATTGATTTCTCAGATAGGAGAGTGACTCTCAGAGATTTGTTTAGAAATCTGCAGAGCCAGGACGAACAGCTAATATTCATTTTGGTATACTTTGGTCTTTGAATTTGGACATCTTGGCTGGTTGTGGCATGTCTTGAGCAGGCTGACATGTGTTCTAACTCTTTTAGGAGGCTATATTCTGGATAATCTTTAGTTAGTGGTCAGTGGCCAGTGCCCTGCACAGACCTATGTTTTGTCTTCTCTGCTTTACAAGTTTCACTGTGCTGTTTCTGTCAGTCTGAAATCTGTTTTCTGGCGATTTATATTCCGACCGGTGTTCTGTGCACCTGAGTTCAGTTCTGTGTATCTTTTTAAAAGTTTTCTCTGCTCACTGTAGATTTAGTTTCTAGCAGCTAACATTTATTAAAGGTGTGTCTAACGTGCAGTTCGTGAGTAACTTTGGTGTTTTAAGTTGATACTGCTTTCCTTATTTTTCGTAGAAAGAGCAAACTTAATGATGTTAAAGACCTGCAAAGTGCTAAGCCACACAGTTTATACACGCTGAAGCTGAAACTCGGCTCCAGTGGTGTCTGATTCTGAAGCAAGCGGCTGCAATCCAGCTTGCCACACAGCAGCTCTCCCAGCCAGAGCCCTGAGTCCCAGCTGCACGTTAGACTTACTTGGGGAGCTTCTGAGATGTCTGGGCCCTACCCCTGACCAACTAAATCAGACTTGAGTTGGAAAATAGCGTTGAAGTGACTTTAGGTTATTGCATCTGTCCTTTTTACCTAAGTGTCAGTAACAAGACCAGAAAATAGGTCTCTTGATTCTGATTCTAGAGTTCTTTCCACAGACAGGTTAAATAAATGTGTTAGAATTTCTAGTTTATTTACTGTGCACAAAGTCCTCAGTATATATTGTAATGACAGGGAAGTTAGTTTGCTTATTCACATACTTTTAAGAGTTTGTATTTATAGTTCATGGCTAAAATCACAGGCTTTGCAGCCTGATTGCCTAGCTTGGGTCTTGGCCTCTCTGACCAGGTAAAAGTTACTCTCTCTTTCTTAGAGGTGAACTAGAGTTAACCTGGGTACTCACTGTATGGGTTAAAATGAGTTAGTGTATGTAGAGTGATGAGACACTGCTGGTACACAGGAAATGCTCCGTAAGTTTACTGTAATGTATGAGTAACAGTGTATTTGAATTACGACTTCTAAAACTCCATAGCTACTAAACTCATGAATTGCAAAAAAGAGCATATTAATAAAACTATGTGCTTGAGTTCATATCTAATTTGAGATAGCTTCCTGTAGGCTCCTAATAGAATTTGTATTCTCCTGCCTCATAGCCCTCTAGCTTCTCTCTCCTGGAAAATATGCTGATGTTCCAGTTTTTTTCTTCTTTTCCTCCGGGCTCACCATTAGATCTCAACTCAGTTCAACAATATTCTGTGTACGTTGTGTCTCTGGTTATCAGAAGGGTGCTTTCATGTTGGTATGTTGCATCAGTTTTCACCAGGTTATTATTGTTTGAATGCAGAACAGTCCTTGTTCCTTGAAAGCCACATTCGGTCAATAAGTAGAAGTATAGAGATTCTTGACTTATGGATATGTGATAACACATCCATAAAGCTCAGGATGCTTTATTAGATATAGGTAACAAACTTGAGTTGACCCTTCCTAGCAAGCTCTTTTAAAAGCATAACGCAATAGTTTGTAAAAATAGTCACTAAAGCCGGATGTGGTGGCACACGCCTTTAATCCCAGCACTCAGCAGGCAGAGGTAGAAGGATCACTATGAGTTCGAGGCCACCCTGAGACTACATAGTGAATTTCAGGTCAGCCTGGGCTACAGTGAGACCCAACCTCGAAAAACCTAAAATAAAATAATAGTCACTAAAGCAATGGGATTAAAAGCAAGCCAATTGTTAGGAAAATCAGAAATATTCTTTTTACTAAGACCATTATACTTGTTATAACTTTATATATGATTGAATTAAAGAATGCCAACCTTTTCTTTTAGCTGGGAAGAATGTGAAGATAGTTTTCAAGAAAATTACAAGTATGGCATGTTCTAATATCAGCATGGAAAGTAAAGATGTGCATTTGAATGTATCTTCAGAATGACATATCTTTGCTTAGACATGGGGGACATTACCAAATGTCTCAAAATATGTCAAGCAAAATGGTAAGAATTCAGCTTTTTAAGTTAAAAAACACTGAAGCTAATATAGAAATTATCCTTCGGATGTTATTTTTCATTATCCACTAGACAGAAATAAGGATTTGGTTCCGTATGAAATGTAGTGAAAAGAAAGCTGATGGCTTGTGCTGGTGATCAGTGTTAGTAAATAATAGTCTAAATTAAGTCTGTATTTTCATCAGGCTGCTAGGGGAGAGGTGAAGTTTTGGGGGCGATGTTAAGAATGGAATTGCCTTTAGCCGGGCGTGGTGGCGCATGCCTTTAATCTCAGCAGAGGTAGAAGGATTGCCGTGAGTTCAGGGTCACCCTGAGACTACATAGTGATTGCCTGAGCTAGAAGGAGACCCTACCTTGAAAACCAAAAAACAAAACAAAACAAAAAAAAGAATGGAATTGCCTGTAAGTTCATAGTTGAAAACTGGGAAGAAAAGGACTGAGAGATTTCAAATACCCTTCATTCTTAAGATACTATTTTTGAAGAAAATACATTTTATTTTTTAAAATTAGATACAAAATAATGGGTTTCCTTATGACATGTATTCATTGTACTTTGCTCAAGTTTACCCTTTCACAACCTTTTCTTGCTTCCTTTAGTGGTACCCTTTCTCCTCGCAGATAGTCACCTTTCTGCTTTCAGATAGATCAGACAAACAGATGAATGATAAATAGAAAGCTAGACAGATGATAGATAGGTAGATTCTGCGTATGAGAGGGAACATTTTGTATTTGTTTTCCTCTCCCCCATCGCCCTCTTTTGCTCCTCTCCGCGTGCTCCCTTTTATAGCTTCTTCTACTTTTCTATCATATCCTTATTTAAAATATCAATTCTAGGGCTTGAGAGATGGCTTAGTGGTTAAGCGCTTACCTGTGAAGCCTAAGGACCCCGGTTCGAGGCCCAATTCCCCAGGACCCACGTTAGCCAGATGCACAAGGGGGCGCATGTGTCTGGAGTTCGTTTGCAGTGGCTGGAGGCCCTGGCTCACCCATTCTCTCTCTCTCTCTCTCTGTGCCTCTTTCTCTGTTACCCTCAAATAAATAAATAAAAATAAAAATAAATAAAATAAAATATCGATTCTACATATGAGCACACATGCAGTATTTGTCTTTCTGAGTCTGGCTTATTTCACCTAATGATGCTCTGCAGTTCCATCCAGTTCCTTGCAAATAACTAACTCCATTTTTCTTTGGTCAAGTAAAACTTCATTTTGTGTATATATACCACATTTTCTCTGTCCATCCATCTGTTGATAGAAGTCAGCTAATTCTACACCCTGGCCATTGTGAATAGAACCACAATAAACATGGATATGCAAGTATCTCTGTAGAAGATAACTTGGATTCCTTTAGTGACGTACCTGGGAGTGGTATTGTTGGATTCTATGGTAGTTCTGGTTTTATGTTTTGAGGAGCCTCCAGACTGATTTCCACAGTTCACATTCCCACAAGCAGTGTCTTAAGAGTTCCTTTCCCCAGCCGGGCGTGGTGGCGCACGCCTTTAATCCCAGCACTCGGGAGGCAGAGGTAGGAGGATCGCCGTGAGTTCGAGGCCACCCTGAGACTCCATAGTGAATTCCAGGTCAGCCTGGGCTACAGTGAGACCCTACCTCGAGAAACCAAAAAAAAAAAAAAAAAAAAAAGAGTTCCTTTCCCCATAAACCTTTCCACCATTTCTTGTGATGTTTTCTTGTTAATAGTCATTCTGACTGGAGTGCGATGGAATCTCAATGTAGTTTTGATTTACATTTCCTTGATGACGAAAGATTTTGAGCATTTTTCATATAGTTATTGTCCATTTTTATTTCTTTTTTTGAGAACTGTTCAGTTCATTTGTCTATTGACTAGATGGTTGGAGGGACGTGGTATTTAGATTTTTTGAGTATTTTATAGTTCCTAATCCCTTGTCATATAGCTGGTAGGAATTTTCTCCTATTCTCTAGGCTGTCTCTTTATTTTGCTGATTGTTCTCTTTGCTGTGAGGAGCTTTGTAATCTCATGCAATCCTATTTGCCAGTTCTTGCTATTATTGCCTGAGCTTTTAAAGTTTTCCACAAAACACTTGCTTCTGCCTACACCTTGGAATGTTTTTTCTGTTTTTCCTCTGGCAGTTTCAAAGTTTACATTAAGTGTTTTTGTGTGCATAATATGTGCACACATACTCATATGTGCTTGTACATATGGAGTCCACAGGACAACCTTGTGTATCTGGCTTTTTTTTTTTAAGACATAATTTCTTATTGGCCTGGAGCTTATGAGGGAGGTGGGCTAGACTGGCCGGCCAGAGAGTCCCGGGGCCCTGCCTGTCTCCACTTTTCTTGTATTGGAATTACACGTGCACCCCACCATGCCTGGTGATTTTTTTATTGGGGGGGGGGGCTCTGAGGATTAAAGTCAGGTCCTTGTGCTTGCACAGCAAGCACTTTACCAACTGAACTGTCTCTCCACCCTATTCCTTTAAGGCATTTCGTCCATTTTAACTTGGCTCTTTATGCAGAGTGAATGATAGGGATTTAGCTTCATCCGTCTGCATGTGGAAACCCAGTTCCCAGCAGCATTGGCTGAGAGGCTGTCTTTTCTCCTTTGTATCTTTGGCACCTTTATCAAAACTCAGATAACGGCAGCAGCATGAGTTCATTCCTGGTCTCTCTTCTGTTCCACTGGTGTGCATATCTGCTTTGTATCAGTACCACACTCTTAATATGGCTGTGAGGATCCTGTCATTCCAAATTACCTGTACTATGTATTTGCTGGGGTTTGGCAGGTTTTGTTGTTCTTTTGCAATCAATAATTAAAACATGAAGGATACCAAACATATACTTTTCCCTTTAGTTTTTGTTTGAATATGCCAACAGGATCCCAAAAGAATAAGATCATTATTAATTTAACTGAAGTATCCAGGTATTCATGATACTATCTAATTGGAGTCTAAAAGATATTAAGGACTTTTCAGACTATTTTAAAATTAAATTTGCCTAAACTCTTCTAAATGATTTTGTAGATTTCCATAATAAATGCGGCAAACATTCCTCATATGGGATGTAAATAATCAAACTCTGTTGCACTGTAGAGTAATATTATAAAGCACTTAGCTAATCAGATTGTGAGAGTTGCTCAAAATTCCTAACCATGTAATTTTTGCATAGAGAGAGGATGCCTCTTGCTGTGCAATTAACTGGTTTTATTAGCTATAAATTTGGTTGTTGCTGGCTGGCCTGATGTCCCAGTGCCTGGGAGAATTAAATCTTGTTTTTTAACCTGATCTGCACAATCTAATGTCAGGAAGGCATGGAAGTAATACAGCAGGAATAGCAAGTAAGCCCCTAAGAGGGAGTTAATGAAGAGGTTGTTCTCAAACTTCTGTAACTAAAGAGAGCATTCACATTTTTTTGGCCTTTTGTAATGTTTGGGTATTCTGTAAACCAATATTCTATTCTCTTCTCATATCTCAAATTAAGTTTGTAAAGTAAAGCACTGTGGTTTGGTGACTATGAACAAGGCTTTGAGATCAGACTACTTGAGTTAAAAACATGGCTTTGAAGCCAGGTGTGGTGGCGCATGCCTTTAATCCCAGCACTCAGGAGGCAGAGGTAGGAGGATCACCATGAGTTTGAGGCCACCCTGAGACTACATAGTGAATTCCAGGTCAGCCTGAGCTAGAGTGAGACCCTACCTCAAAAACAAACAAACAACAACAACAAAAAATTCCTTTACCCTTGGGCAAGTTCTAAACAGCCTTCTTGCCTAGGTCCCTCCCCTCTCCTAGTGGAAAAGTGTGATACTAGTAGAAATAAGCTCATGGTTTGTCATGAGAAAATTAAAGATTCCACCTTCATGAAGGGCTTAGTCTAGCTCATACTAAGAATTCAGTGAGTATTATCTGTTATAGAGTACTCTGCAAATTTGTGTCTCTTTGAGCAAAGCAGTTTATAGTAAAAAGTACTTAGATGGGTTATGGTGGTTTGAGTGAATGGCCCCCAACTGATTTAGGAGTTTATTCAAAGCTTGTAATTTAGATCTGCAGCCACCTGGCTGGAGGAGGGGACACTGTGGGTGGATCCTAGGGTCAGCCCTAAGGTGTGGGGGTGGATTTGGAATTCCAATCTAAAGGTACGCAAAGTGCTTGAGCTTGGCTTGGGTTTCCTAAGTGTGCTTGCTTGTGCTAATGGGGTTGCTTTTTGCTTTTCTCTCTCTGCTTGGTCCTGTAAAAGGGGACCAGTTTCTTCTGCCATTATGGAACTTCCTCTGGATCTGCGAGCTTCAAATAAATCCCTTCTTCTTCCCATAACTGTGCTTGGTTCAGAAATTCATTCCAATGATGCAAGGCTGTCTGCTACATGGGCTTATGGTTTTATTTATTTTAGTTTTAAACAGGATCTCATGTACTTTATGCTGGCCCCAAACTCCCTAGTAGAAGACGACCTTGAATTTCTGATCCTCCTGCCTCCATCTCCCAAGTGCTGAGAGTTCAGGCATGTGGTATCAATTCTAACAGGTCTTACGATTTTACTGAACTTTTCTTTTTAAGAGAAAAAGGACCGTGCCCTGTGTGTGTGTGTGTGTGTGTGTGTGTCTGTGTGTGTCTGTGTGTCTGTGTGTGTCTGTGTGTGTCTGTGTGTGTCTGTGTGTCAGAGACATAGAGAGAAGCAGGAGTAGAAGACCTGATTCAGATTTTATTACTGATATTACTAGGCCCCTGGCAAGTGAGCTGAGCCCACCAAAGACCAAATTTTCAGTTTTCTCAGCACTTAAATATGATAAATGTCTTATTGGTAAGATAAGATAAATGCTTTGGAAATGTTGAAGTGCTGTGTTTAAGTAAAAACATAAACATGGAAAGACAACCATAAATATATGAAGCTGATTAAATCAAGCACAATACACTGCTGGAAGAGAGATAAATTTACTAAGAATTTTGAATCAACTAATGATAAATTGATTGAAAAGGAAGGTGGGGGCTGGAGAGATGACTTAGTGGTTAAGCGCTTGCCTGTGAAGCCTAAGGACCCCAGTTCGAGGCTCGATTCCCCAGGACCCATGTTAGCCAGATGCACAAGGGGGCGCACACGTCTGGAGTTCGTTTGCAGTCGGCTGGAGGCCCTGGTGTGCTCATTCTTTCTCTCTCTATCTGCCTCTTTCTCTCTGTCTGTCACTCTCAAATAAGTAAAAATAAAAAAAAAAATTAAAAAGAAAAGGAAGGTGGAAGATGTCAGAGAACTGACTTGGCAATTGCTGGGACTAAGTTGGGATTCCTGTCTTCATGCTACAAATGAGAAGACCTGAGTCTCAGAGAGTTTAGCTTCTTCAAAGTCCTTGCGTTGCAGATAGGGACTCGCTATCTTCCCATTTACCTGGCAATGATTTAGAGGATGGTGACACAAAAACACAATCTCAAACAAACAAAATTTGTACAGAGAAACCTCATAGAGAGAGCTCCAACTGGAGAAGTATGCAGCTGAAAGAGGAGCTCATCTGTTATTAGGGAAAGTTTCCTGTCAAGGTTATAGACTTTGAATCCCAAAATCCCTGTGTTAGTTACCTTCCTATTGCTTTAATGAACATGTGGAATAAATCAACTTAAAAAGAGGGAAGGGTTAGTTTGGCTCATAGTTTGGGGGTTCAGTCCATGATGGATTGGCTGTATTGCCCAGGGCCTGGCAGGAATGTTTGGCATAGGAAGCCCATTCCCTTCATGTCTGGATGCAAAAGAAAGGAAAAGGAAGAGACTGGGGTCCCGTTTTCCTCATCAAGGGTAGGACCTTCCTCTGGGCTCCACTTCTTTTTTTTTTTTTTTTTTTGGTTTTTCGAGGTAGGGTCTCACTCAAGCTCAGGCTTACCTGGAATTCACTATGGAGTCTCAGGGTGGCCTCAAACTCACGGCAATCCTCCTACATCTGCCTCCCAAGTGCTGGGATTAAAGGCGTGCGCCACCACGCCCGGCTGGGCTCCACTTCTTAAAGATTTCCATCTTCACCCAGTGTTCCAAGCTTGGGACTAAGCCTTTATTTACTGTTGCATTTACTTGCTGTTGCTGGGATATAACACCCAACCAAAAGCAGCTGATGGGAGGAAAGTTTATTTTGGCTTACAGACTCAAGAGGAAGCTCCATGGTGGCAGGGGAAAGATGCTGGGGCAGAGGCTGAACTTCACCTCCTTGCCACAGCAGGTGGAAAACAGCAGCAGGAGAGTGGGGCAACTAACGCTGGCAAGCTAGGACTAATAAACCTCAAGGTCCACCCCCAGCAGCACACCTCCTCTAGCAAGGCTCCACCTCCCAAGCACTCAGAACACACGTTTATGGGTAACACCTGATTTAAACTGCCACATTCCACCCCATCCCCCTTAAACTAACAGTCATCCATGATATAAAATACAATGCATTCAACCCAATTTAAAAGTCCCCATAATTTTTATCATCCCAACACCATTCAAATGTCCACATAGTCTTAACTGTGAGCTCTACAACCAAAAATACATAATAGCATAGACATTCACACTTCAAAAGATGTCATTGAGTATAACAAGGAAAGATGAACCAATGCAAGATCTAAAACAAAGAGGGCAAACATCAAATCCTGTAGCTCCAAGTCCAACATTTGTAACTAGTGACAAAATCTCTGGGTTTCTAATTCTGTGTCTCCAGTTGGGCTACTTACAGGGGCAACTTCACCCTGAGCCAGTAGCTCTCCTTGGTAGCTATCCCACAGTCCTGGCATCTCAATAAAAGTCGCAATGTCTCCACTGCAACCCACAGTTCATCCTCATGGTCCCTTCAGGTCTCCACACAGGGAACCCTGCCTCACATCACCCTGTGACCGTTTCCAAAAAACAAACTGCTTTGCAAACCCAATGACCCTTTTATTCCCTGCATTTGTTATACTCAAAATAGTACCAGGTGAGCTACCAACTTTGTTAATGCAGTGGAGAATAAAGCCAATTTTGAAGAGCAGGACACTTCTTCAGCATTCTGGCCCCTACTTTCAAAATAGCAAGCATTTTTCCTGCTATCCCAGTGCAGAACAGCGGGCCCAATCTCAATAGTGGTAATCTCAAACAGTAGCAGCTGAACAGGTGTGTCTCCCAACTGAAACTTTCACTGCTTTTTGTGACATATCTGTTTGCTCACACCAGTCTCTTCCTATGCAACACAACTCTGCGTAAGCTCTCAGAATACTGGAAGATGCAGCAAGCCTCTCACACAAACTCTCTAGCCCAGTCCAGACAAAGCTCTTTCTTTCCATCTTCATTTCCCTGAATGCCCCGGCCAGCGGGGCTTCAACGGGAGCACGGACCCCAGAAAACCTGGAATGAAAGGGACAAGAGACACAAGGAACCGACAGCAAGACAGGAGTCTGATCAAGCTGCCAATTTTAATTTTTCTCAGGGTGCCTCTTATACAGCAGAACAGGGGAGTTTGTCAACAGTTTAGGTATTGCTACAGTTCCGTTTCAATAGGATAAGGTTCCGGCCCCAAAGGCACAAGATGTTTCACAGGATAAGGCCCCAGCCCCAAAGCCATGAGATAACGACTTTCTCATTCTTTATGGGTTACATTATTCTTTTTCCGTGCATGGGTTAACAACTGCAGACCTTGCGACTTTCCAGAACAGACAACTTATTACAAAATGGAGTCATTATTTAAGATGGAGGTACTTTTGCTTTCCTAGTGTCCAGTGGTTCCCCACACCTGAACACCTCAAGAACATCATTTGTTTAAAAAAAGAAAGAAAGAAAGAAAGAAAGAAAGAAAGAAAGAAAGAAAGAAAGAAACAGGGCTGGAGGATGGATGGCTTAGCAGTTAAGGCATTTGCCTGCAAAGCCAAAGGACCCAGGTTCGATTCCCGAGGACCCACGTTAGCCAGATGCACAAGATGGCACATGCGTCTAGAGTTTGTTTGCAGTGGCTAGAAGCCCTGGTGAGCCCCTTCTCTCTCTCTCTCTCTCTGCCCCTTTCGTCCTCTTTCTGTCAAATAAATAAATAAATGAAAATAAATAAAAATATTTAAAAAACAGCATTTGATAAAAGAGAGACTGATTGAGAGGGGGAGGGGAGATGATGGAGAGTAGAGTTTAAAAGGGGAGAGTGGGGGGAGGGAAGGCATAAAAAAACAGCATTTGAGGGAAAAACCTATAGAATTATGGAGTTTGCTGCTTGTCATGTAGTCATTCTGAATGGGTCTAACTAAATCTAAACTGACCAAAAAAGCATGGCTTATGTATGACACTGTGTATGACATGATTGAAAATCCCCAAAGCCTATGGTTTAAATTGTTCTTATAATGCAAAAATGAAGGGGTTAGTTTTCCATTTTATCATACACGTATGAATAACTTTAAAAAATATTTTATTTATTAGCAAGAGAGAGAGAGAATTGGCATGCCAGGGCCTCCTCCAAAGGAACTCTAGAAACATGTGCCACTTTGTGCATCTAGATTTACATGGATACTGGGGAATCGAACCCGAGTTATTAGGCTTGACCAAGCTTTTTGAATCTTGGAGAGGTAATATGGTGATCCTGAAACATCTTGGTATTTTGTTTATTTTTATTTATTTATTTGAGAGCGACAGACAAAGAAAGAGGCAGATAGAGAGAGAGAATGGGCGCGCCAGGGCCTCCAGCCACTGCAAACGAACTCCAGACGCGTGCGCCCCCTTGTGCATCTGGCTAACGTGGGTCCTGGAGAATCGAGCCTTGAACTGGGGTCCTTAGGCTTCATAGGCAAGTGCTTAACTGCTAAGCTATCTCTCCAGCCCCATCTTGGTATTTTGTAAGCAGAAAACCTCTGACATTGTGTTCAGTACAGCGAGGAGGCTGTGTCCACTGAGTGACTGAATGGGTTGCTTCTCTCTCTCTTACTCTTCCATTCTGATGGAATCACAGAATCTTAGCATTGGTGGGGGCCTCAGAAATCAGGTCCATGGTAGTGTGGTTAATTGAGTACATGAACCAGAGGACGTGTGTGGGTGGTGCACCTATCCCTTGTTTCAGTGCCCCTCATAGGCAGAAGCATGGTGTGCTGCTGGCTGCAAGGAAGGAAGCGGCTGTTGAGCAGCAGGGAACACAGCCTGCTCCAAAAGCAGGCGCAGGCGCGGGTTGCCAGTCCATGGCTGTGCTGCATGAGCTTGTTTCAGTCTATAACTATTAATAGGTTGATGCCAGATCTTCACTTATTTCTCAAAAAGGAGAATTCAATTTTATTTTAATATATTTATCACAGAAATACATATACACTACATTAATGTACTATAAAAGTATAAATCAGGGCTAGAGAGATGGCTTAGCAGTTAAGCGCTTGCCTGTGAAGCCTAAGGACCCCGGTTCGAGGTTCGATTCCCCAGGACCCACGTTAGCCAGATGCACAAGGGGGTGTACACATCTGGAGTTCCGTTTGCAGTGGCTGGAAGCCCTGGCGCGCCCATTCTCTCTCTCGCTCTCTGTCTCTTTCTCTTTGTCTGTTGCTCTCAAATAAATAAATAAAAATGAGCAAAAAAAAAAAATTTTAAAAAAAGTGTAAATCAAGCTTTAAAGAACTAGAATCCTGAGGAACTCTGGCAGCTTCTCAAAATTAAAGAAATGTTACATTGGATTAGGCTGCAAAGTAGGTTTGAATTTAGGAAGAGGGGTGACTGAAGATACTGCTTGATTTGTAACCCTATTTTAAGCTGTTAGAAGTACTTTAAAGGAAGGAATGAAGCTATTATATTGAACTTCTCTTATTAGCTGTGATTGAACCTGTCGTTGAGAGCCTGTGAGCTGCTTGACTTGTGGAAACAGCAAACTTAGCCAGTGCCTTTTCTCCTCCTAGAAGTATGTGGTGATCCAGAGAAAACGAAACTAGCAGCAAACTACAAATCTCTCTCCAGGCTTACTGGCAAACTAAAGTGCCTGTACTTTTCCTTTAAACAAAGATGAACTGGGTATGGTAGCACACAGCTAAAATCTGTGCACTTAGTAAGCTAAGGCAGGAGGATTGCAAGATGGAGGCCAGCCTGGGCTACATAGATTGTGTCAAACTCCTCTCTCCTTTAAAAAAAACTGATAAGGAACATGGTGGTTTGATTCAGTGTCCCCCATAAACCTAGGTGTTCTGAATGCTAGGTTCCCAACTGATGGAGATTTGGGAATTAGTGCCTCCTGGAGGCAGTGTATTGTTGGGGGCAGGTTTGTGGGCATTATAGCCAGTGTCCCCTTGCCAGTGTTTGGCACAGACTCCTGTACCTGTTGTCCACCTTATGTTGGCCAGGAGGTGATGTCCATCCTCTGCTCATGCCATCGTTTTCCTCTGCCATCATGGAGATTCCCCTCGAGCCTATAAGCCAAAATAAACCCTTTTCCCCAAAAGCTGCTCTTGGTAGGGTGATTTCTGCCAGCAATGCGAGCCTGACTGCAAGGAAGAAGGAGGGAAACAGAGAAGGAGGAGGTGGCCTTGGCTATAAAAATAAGAACAGGCCCATGTTTCACTGCAAATACAATGTATAGGCATTTTTTATATCCTGCTGATGACATTCCTAGTTGATTTTTAAAAAATATTTATTTGTATTTATTTATATATTAGAGACACACAGAGAGAGAATGGGCACTCCAGGGCCTCTAGCCACTGCAAACAAACTCCAGATGCATGTGCCATCTTGTGCATCTGACTTACATGGGACCTGGAGAATTGAACCTGGGTCCGTAGGCTTCGCAGACAAGCACCTTAACCGCTAAGCCATCTCTCCAGCCCCCTAGTTGATTTTTTAAAATTATTTATTTATTTGTAAGCACACACGTGTGTGTTGGGGGGCAGCATACCAGGATCTCTTGCTACTGCAAATGGAATGCCAGATGCTTATAACACTTTTTGCATCAGGCTTATTTATATGGCTGCTGAGGAAATGAATCCCAGGCCAGGAGGATTTGCAAGCAAGCACCTTTAGCTACTGAGCCATTTTCCCAGCCTCCCTAGTAGTCTTTGTCTAGGCTTTTTCACAGATAGATCAGATTGAAGTATTTAGAGCTTGGGTTAACTTTTTTGCAGCCTGTCCTAACACTTCACTAAATCCTTAAATCTTAATCTGGAAATTATATATTTATTTTGTCCCAAGTTTATTTAGACCTTGCCTTGTTATGACTTCAAGATGATGATTGTATATATAGACTTGATTGTTCATCTCTACAAGAGTCTGGAATAGCTTCTTTTACCCTTGTGGTAAAATATATACACAGCGCAGAATTTGTTACTTAACCACATTATGTATACAATCCAGCAGCTTTAAATACATCTGCAGTGTTAGGCAACTATCACCACCATCTACTTTCAAAATTTTTAATCACCTCAAACAAACTCTAATCATTAAGCAAACACTCCCATTCCCTTGTATATACAGACCCTAGTAACTCGGCTTTCTTCCTGAATTTGCCTAATCAACGCTCTTCAAATAAGCAGACTCATACACTATGTGACCGTTAGTGTCTGGCTTATTTCACTTTGTGTGTTTCCAAGCTTCATCCATGTAGTAGCATGTGTCAGAACTTGATTCCTTTTATGGCTAAGATAATACTGCATTGTGTTTATGTATTTCATTTATTTATTCACTTCTCAGTGGATGAACACACTTGGGTTGCTTCCACTTTAAGTATTGTAAATAAATGTGAACATTGGATAAAAGTGTTTGTTAAAGATCCTAGTATTAAAAAAAAAAATCCTATGGGCTGGAGAGATGGCTTAGCAGTTAAGCGCTTGCCTGTGAAGCCTAAGGACCCCGGTTCGAGGCTCAATTCCCCAGGACCCATGTTAGCCAGATGCACAAGGGGGCGCACGCATCTGGAGTTCGTTTACAGAGGCTGGAAGCTCTAGTGCCCATTCTCTCTCTCTCTCTCTCTCTCTCTCTTTCTCTCTCTCTCTGCCTCCTCTCTCTGTCACTCTCAAATAAATAAATAAACAAAAAAAATTTTTTTAAATCCTAGCATTTTTCAAAATATGCAAAGTGTGTAGATTCCCAAAGTGGGGGAGTATGCTTTCTGACCGTGTTATCTCAAGTTTCATTAAATGCTGATGTCTTACTCGGTCACTCTCCTGGGGCACAGACTTAAAACTTCATTTTCTTATTGCCAATAATGTGCCTTTCACTGAAATATTAAACCTTTCCATATTTAAACTCTGTCCCATCTTATAATTATCTCTCTTTTTTGGGGGGGTTGTTTTGTTTTGTTTTTTGAGGTAGGGTCTCACTGTAGTTCAGGCTGACCTGGAATTCACTGTGTAGTCTCAGGGTAGCCTCAAACTCACGGCGATCCTCCTACCTCTGCCTCCTGAGTGCTGGGATTAAAGGCAGTGCGCCACCACGCCCGGCTGTCATTTTATAATTCTTGCTCAACCATATTTTATCTTCATGAAAGTAACAAGGGTTTAATCAATATATATGACCTATCTAGAGAGACTCTTTCAATAGACATTAAGAGATAGCATACTGTGGTATCTGTTTTTCATTTGTAAACTTAAGTCTAGGGCCTGGGGAGATGGCTCAGCAGTTAAAGACACTTGCTTAGAAAGGTCTGACAGCCTGGGCCCCGGTACCCACATGGAGCCAGATGTACAGAATGGTACATAGGTCTAGAGTTTATTCTGGCATGCCCATACTTCCCTCTTTTTCTTCCTTTCTCTTTCTCTCTCTCGCTCCTTGCATATAAATATTTTTTAATTAAGTTTAATACATATAACTGATTTTTGCCATGTCAGCTATTTCTTTATGTGGCAATTCTGATTCTCATGATGAAATAATAAAGGAAGTTTGTTGTAAAAATAGTCCATGTGAAGTTTGAAAATCACCCTTCAATGCTGTTCATGAGAACAATTTTCTAGCATTCATATATTTCTAGGTGTACAAATATGGATTCCCATCAGATCTCTTAACAAAGATCAGAAATCTCTCTATGTTTATAGTGCTTTGAATACAGATGAAAAGCAACAATATATTTTGAACTACTTATTAGAGAAGTAACATAAATAAGTATCATATAAATAGTATAAGTGAATCTATTTCATTAATACTTGAAAACTTCTACCTTAATTTCGATTCATTCAACCAGTAAAAGTCCAGGCTTGCTGCAGTGTTCCAAAAGAGATACTATGCAGAAATCTGTGTGGTCACTAGGAAAAAGGCTTTTGCTATAAATACATACAATATCTCTCCTCTTCAGTCATCCTGTCCCACCGCCAGTCATGTGGACTTTGTTTTAACCACCTCTTCTATTTGCCACTTATGCTATGTATGTATGTGTGTATGTGTGTGTGTATACATACATATATATATATGTATTTTTAAAATAAAATTGACTATTAAGCCTATTTAATGAGACTGTTATAGATATGAAATTTTAATCAGTTTTGCACTTACTTTTGTACAGGCAGAAATCCTCAGTGTCCTCAGTCACAGAAACATCATCCAATTTTATGGAGTAATTCTTGAGCCTCCTAATTATGGTATCGTCACAGGTAGGTACTCATTATTTTATTATTTCACTTCTTTCTTTCCCCTGTTACCTGGCTTTAGATTCCTTAATATGCTAAAATGCTTAATATTGGGTTCAGTTGTGAATTGTGTGCTACTGTCAGATGTCACTTTTGTTTCCATAAAGCATTAATAAAACATTATATCAATATAATTAAGAATGGTGTTTCCACTTCCACCCATGTTTAATTGTGCTAATTATATCTGTGTAAATGCTATTTAAATGCACTCACAGCTGCAATACCAATATTTAAAGGTGCCGTTTAACTAAAATTTCATTTAATTAGTTGAAATGAGAGATGTTTTTTGTTAACTCTGTGACCTTTTATAAATTAAGATTTCTTGAGCTGTTCATGTTATAATTCTTTGCAAGGCATTTTAATCCCATTAGAGCTTTCTTTCTTCAAGGTCTCTGACATGAGAACAGTCTTTTTCGGGTTTGGTCATCTGCACTACTAATGACCTTGAACTAAATTATCACATAATTTTGAGCAGGAATTTTAAATGATGGAAATACCCTTTCAAAAAATGAGCACAGAAAATTTTAGCCACATGAAAACACAGAAAGACCCATTTTCTTCACACTAGTGTAATCCATTGAGCACTTTTAGACCTCTCCTAACTAATGTTCCATAACTGATCAGCTTATTTATCTTGGCAATTTTTTTATTCAGGCCAAAACCAATAGAACCTTAAAAAAGTAACCCTTTTTTTTTCCTACTGTAAGAACTCAGGGTAGGGGGAGGGGTGCTGGAGAGATGGTTTTGTGGGTGGTTAAGGTGCTTGCCTGAGAAATCTAAGGACCCAGGTTAGATTCCCCAGGACCCACATAAGCCACGTGCTCTAGGTGGTGCATACATGTGGAGTTTGTTTGCACTGGCTAGAGGCTCTCCTACACCTATTTTCTCCCTCTATTTGCCTCTTTTTCTCTCTCAAATAAATACATTTTTTAAAAAAAAAAAGAACTTGGATTGTCTTTAGAGATAAACAACAAAACATCATCAACAGAAAGAATTTGTTAGGGACTTTCTTATAAATTATCTCACTTAATGCTTCGCAAAAACCTGCAAGATGGAGAAAATAATTTCCATTTTCTGAACAACTGGACTGTAAGTAAGTAGCTTCCACACAAAGTCACCTAGCTGGCAGCAGACCGGAGTGGTGTGACCGTCTGACCTGACCTTCTCCCGAAGCTCCTCTTGCATGGGGGCAGACCTTGGAATGCTGTGAGCCCACTGCCTCTTCAGGTCTCAGGGACGGGCTGCAGGTTCTTTCTACTGGGGGCGGTTAGTTTAACCTGCCTTTGCTCTTGAGTGGCATTTTAATCTCGCTTCTTAGGAGCTCGAGGGACTTTCCTCCCTATTTTTCTATCTCTGGATCTGTGCTGGAAACGGGGCACACTGCAGTCTACCCTCGCCCCCCCATGTCTTATACTGTGCCTGCTCCACAGGGGAGTATACTGTTAGGATAAACTGTGACTGACTTTCATGTCCTCTTTCTGAGTTACAGTTAAGCATTTCTCTGATTCCATTAATGTATCGCTTTTCTCGCACATCGTGGAGCTACTTTTTCCTAGTTATGTTTACTCTATAGAACTAAATCCAGTTTTCTGATTCTCATCTGTAGCGGATATTAGTCATATCCAGCAGATGGTATTCTTGTCTCCTAATGAGATTTAAAATGGCAGTTTCTCATATATCTTGATGTTTAATGCTTTGGAGAAAAGGTTTTAGCTGAACTAAGCAATGGGCTATCCAGGGAGTTTTTCCAGGCTAGGGTGAAAAGTAGAAAAAAGGACATGAGTCATGGTGTGAATTCCTTCAGGAGTTGCCATCAGTCCCAAGGAAGGTGTGAACCATTCATGTTAGCAAGCACACTAAGGCTGAGAGATCACATCCAAAAGAAGGCGTGCAAGTTAGTTGATGAGTAGGCTTGATCTCATTTGGATTCTTACCAGATTAGTCAGGCTTTACTTCATGCATTCCTTTGAATACTTCCTGCTCATAACTGTACCTACCCAAATTCTTAGTTTAAACTGATCCATCCATTCTTTATGGGTCTATTTATGACTGCCTGTAGAGCCAGTAAGTGAGCAACTATTAGTTAACATTAAGCATCTCTTGAAAACAACACAAGTTGCATAATTGTGACATAACAGCAAATTGTATATTATAGCTATCTTATCAACCTATGAGGCTGATTACTGAAGAAGCCTACTAGCTAAGGTTTGATCTTCGCAGTATATCCATTTAATATGGTTATCTTTATTCCTAGAGATTTACTTTTCACTAAATGCTTTTTTATTCAGACCTTTTCAGCCAACCTCTGCAGGCTCAGAAGAAGCGTGCTCTGTGCGTGGGTACAGTCTGTGTGCCAGCTGAGCTGAGTTTAGGCTGTAAAGAGCAAATACTTGAGCCTTGATATCTGTATTAGATGTTGGAAGCCCCAAGGGAGGAAGTTAGAGTGGCTTGAGTTTATTCACTGTGAGGTGTTTGTTTGTTTGTGGAAAAGGGTTGCTAGAGCAGGCAGCTGTTGTCACATCTGAGGACTGGCAAGAGTGATTTAGCAGAGTGATTGACTGGAATGGGAAATGGAAGATGAGAGATCTTGTTGTAACTTTTCCAAAGCTTCATACAGATGAATCGTTGGGGACCCTTCTGCATCAGTTTTTTCATATGAATGAAGAAAGGACCAGAGAGATGAGCTCTAAGAGAGATGCGAAGGCCTACAGTTCTTATACATGTTTGCTGAAACTTTGCATCACAGACATCAAACTGCTAATAATGGGGCCTGAGGAAATATCTAAGAGGCTCTTGTCAACTTACTTCCCTTGGAAGAGAAATGAACGGTTTTCCCTAAATCTGCAAACAAACGGGGTAGCTAGAACTTCAGACTCCAAAGTAAAAAAAAAAAAAGTACAAGTCTTTTCTTTGATCTTTGGGAACTCCTTCATTCTGTACTGTTCCTTTTCCTTTAAGTACATATAAAACATGCAGACATGCTAACATAGAAACTTGAAGGTAGGATCAACCTCTGGGGGAAGAAAGCATAGGCTGTTATTTTATGCAGCAAACCAGTTGGAGAAGAACCTCCCACCCAGAGTATCTGATAAACTATAAGAGTCAAGAAAGAGAAATAGACTTGGACCAAGGAGACAGTGATTTAGGGTCACAGAGCAGTCAAGAATTGTATCATTAAGCTCAGGGGCTGATGGTGCTTCTAGTTTCCCAGCTGCATTCTATCACTCTTCCTGCTTGGCTAAGAGAAGATTTTAGTTCTGCATGATGTGTAAGTAGGCACAAATTCTCATTCAGCTTAGCCATGAAGAGCATAAATTTTTAAGTGCCCAAACTTACTTTCTTTAACTTGATCTTGATTTACTTTAAACACAGATACATCTAATATATATGTTTTGATATTGTACTGGTCTTTTATTAGCCAGTTAAAGGTGTCACATGTAAGATTCCAGATATTTGCCCAAATTCATTTCTTTTGTTAGTTATAATCCAAACTAAACTTCATCTTGGAGATATTTTATTATAAAAAGATTTTATGGGGCTGGAGGGATGGCTTAGAGGTTAAGTCATTTGCCTGCAAAACCCAAGGACCCAGGTTCGATTCCTCAGGACCCACATTAGCCAGATGCACAAGGTGGTACATGCATCTGGAGTTCATTTGCGGTGTCTGGGGGCCCTGGCGCATCCATTCTCTCCCTCTCTCTCTCTTTCTCTCTCTCTCTCTCTCTGCCCCTCCCTCCCTTTCTTCCTCTCTGTCAAATAAATAAATAAATAAAAATAAAATATTTTTAAAAAGATTTCATGATAATAGTATTTATATAACAGTGCTACAGTTAGTACTCCATGTACAAAGGTTTCCAAGCCATGGATTTAATCAGCCAAAAAAAGGAGAAAAAGGGAGAACAGGGTGGGCGAGAAAACAAATGAACAATAAAATACAAATGAAGTACAATGCAATATAGCCACTATGTATATAACACTTAATTGTATTTGGCATAAGTAACCTAGGGCTGATTTAAAGTATAGATGATTCTGTACTTATGATGGACTCATGTCCCAATACCCACCATAAATTGAAAATACTTAAGCTGAAAATACATTAAATGCAACTGACCTTGGACATCGTAGCTTAGCAGCACAGTGTACTGTGGAGTATCAGAGTTCATCTTGCAAGGCTTGTGACTGACTCAGAGTCACGAATGGCTTGTGCTACTGAAAAGATCTTCAGTTCTGGTTGAAATGAGTTCAGCAAATTCTCTCTCCAAAAAGCACATATATATATATATGATGTGAACAAATTTTTTAGCACTCTGGAAAATGACCAGAGGCACACAGCAGTATGTGAATTAAGTGCATTATGCTGAAGCTCAGTAAGCTACTTTCTAGGGGAAAGTTAAGTGACTTGAAAAGCATCTAACCATAGGGTTTATGGTGAGTCTTCAATTTGCAGTGAGGAAACTGAAAGGATAAAAGATTGTCAGTGCCTCTTCAGAGGGGTTGCATATTAGTTTAGCTACCCCAGACTGAAAGCACGTTTATCCAGAACAAATGTAATAGCATATTGCCTTTCTTTCATCCTCACCTTCATGAAACAGTTTCATTCCATCATGTATCATCTACATCCATTGTCATCATTAAATAACTTTTAAATTATCTCTACATGGTTTCAGAGTACATCATTTGCACTGTAGCTTCATATGTTTGAAATGTGGTTTTTCAGATTTGTGATCTGTAATCTCGACATTTATCCCAAGCGGCAAGGACAGTGGTCTAACATTAGGATTGTTCAATGTTTTAGAGTCCTGTAAGGAATATATGGAACCATAACTCATTGATCTTTTTGAAGCTATTATTAAAAAACCTATTTTCAGGGGCTGGAGAGATGGCTTAGCTATTAAAGGAGCTTGCTTGCAAAGCCTTCAAGCCCAAGTTTGATTCCTCAGTACCCATGTAAAGCCAGGTACACAATATGGTGCGTGGATCTGGAGTTTGTTTACAGTGGCAAGAGCTCCAGGTGTTCCCAGACACTCCCTCTCTCTCTCTCCCTCTGTCCCTTATAAATAACTAAAAATATTTTTAAAAAGAAAACTTGTTTTCAGTGACATCCTGAAGTTGTAATTGAGAACTTACATATCTAATAATTATTTTGTGTTAATTTATGTTGCTTGTTTCCCCTTCCTTTCCTTCCCTTTCTTCTGGCCTTTTTTATATAGGTAACCTATGTAAACCTACAAAAATTAGTTTTTTTTAACTTATTTATGTATTTGAGAGAGTGAGAGAGGGAAAGACGCAGACACACACACACCCACAGAGAGAAAGGGGAGAGAGAGAGAGAGAGAATGGGCACGCCAGGGTCTTTAGCCACTCCAAACGCTTGCACCACCTTATGCATCTGGCTAACGTGGGTCCTGGGGAATGGAACCGAGGTCCTTTGGTTTTGCAGGCAAATGCCTTAACTGCTAAGCCATTTCTCCAGCCCCAAAATTAGTTTTAAGGTAACCTCAGGCTCATATATTCTTCCCAGATGGAGTTTTCTTATTGAGAATGAAGTAACTGAGAGAGTACCTATAATATGAGAGATAGTGGAAGTATCCAACATCTCTGTTTTCTAAGAAATTATTTTTTGTTGATGGTAGTAAAGCCTACTTAATATTTGGCATATACAGTTATTCTTTTCTGTTTTTGGTTTTTTTCAAGGCAGGGCCTCACTGTAGCTCCAGGCTGGCCTTGAACTTACTCTGTAGCCCAGGCTGACCTAGAACTCGTAATGATCCTCCTACCCAAGCCTCCTGAGTGCTGAGAATAAAGGTGTGCACCATCATACCCAGCAACAGTTACTCTTAATGGGTTTGCCACATGTGTCTATCAAATACTATTTTGGTAACTTCAAAAGATAGGAATTGCATGTCACCAGAAATACTTTTATTTATAGAAGGCAGCATAGTTGTCTACAGTATATGGTAATATAGGTATATGCCTTTTTATTACAGTAAACCAAGCCATTTAGTTGTAAAAGTGATGATTCTTGTCTATTTCTTTATCCTTCTAAGACTGCCATTATAATTCTATGCTATTTGACTAGTACCTATTATTTAACATTGATATGGAAGATTAAAATTGCACAGAAACAAAAACTTTGACTCTTATTTTTAAGATTTATTTTTATTTATTTATTTATTAGAGACACAGAAAGAGAGGTAGAGAGAGACACAGAAAGAGAGTGAGAATGGGTGCACCAGAGCCTCTAGCCACTGCAAACGATCTCCAGATGTATGCGCCGCCATGTGCATCTGGCTTATGTGGGACCTGGATAATCAAACCTAGGACCTTAGGCTTCACAGGCATGCGCCTTAACTGCTAAGCCATCTCTCCAGCCCAAACTTAAGACTCTTAACCAGTAAGAGAATTAATTTTTTTGTGACAGGATCTCATTACATAGCCCTGGCTGTTCTGGAACTCATATATATAGATCACATTGACCTCAAACTTGCAGCAATCCTCCTGCTTCCTGACAGTTAAGGTTACATGAGGCTGGGGCGATGGCTTAGTGGACAAAGCACTTGCCGCTGAAGCTGCAGTACCTGGATTCAATCCCCAGAACCTATGTTAACAGCTGGATGCTGGGCTGGAGACATGGTTTAGTGGTCAGTGTGTTTGCCTATGAAGCCAAAGGACCCAGGTATGACTCCCTAGGGCCCACATAAGCCAGATGCACAAGGTGGCACATGTGTTTAGAGTTTGTTTGCAGTGGCTAGAGGCCCTGGTTTGCCCATTCTCTGTCTGTCTGTCTGTCTGTCTGTCTCTCTCTCTCTCTCTCTCTAATAAATAAATAAAATAAAATATTGAAAGGACAAGCTGGAAGCTATAGTGGGCCTCTATAATCCTAGCATATTGATGCTGAGTGTTGAGATTATGGGCATGCACCATCATATCCAGCCTGAGAATTAATTTTTGTTATGAGTATTATTATTTTTACCAGTGAATGATTTTTCATGATTAAACAGTTAACTGTGTCAGTCAACTTTAATTTCTGAATATTTTTTCTACCTGTCTTTACAAAAGGGGGAACATTTTAAAAAGGTATTTGTTAAACTCTTAAACATTGTCATTATGGTGATAATCATTATGAATCATTAACACTTGAATACAATAATATTCAGCTTTCCCAAATGAGGCCCAACTGTCTTTCAAATTGGTCTTTTAAAATTTTTTCTTTCTTCCTGGGCATGGTGACGCACTCCTTTAATCCAGCACTCAGGAGGCAGAGGTAGGATGATCGCTGTGAGTTCGAGGCCACCCTGAGACTACATAGTGAATTCCAGGTCAGCCTGAGCTAGAGTGAGACCCTGCCTTGAAAAACCAAAAAAAAAAATTCTTTAAATTATTTTTTTATTTATTTGAGAGAGAGAAAGGGAGAGAGATGGGGAGAGAGAGAGAATGGGCGCACCAGGGCATAAAGCCACTGCAAACGAACTCTAGACACATGCGCCACCTTGTGCATCAGGCTTATGTGGGTCCTGGGGAATGGAACCTGGGTCCTTTGGCTTTTCAGGCAAGCACCTTAACCACTAAGCCATATCTCCAGCCCTTAAATTTTTTCTTTCTCATTTGTTGTTGTGTATGATGGGCATACCAAGGCCTCTTGCTTCTGTAAATAAACACCAGACACTTGGACCACTTCTTGTGTCTAGCTTAGGTCATTAGTTTGGGATTGAGCCTGGCCAGCAAGTTTTATAAGCAAGTGCTTTTGACCACTAAGCCATCTTTCCAGACCCCTCAAATTGGTCTTTAACATAACGAGGAGTTTTCTGAAAGGGACTTCTAGCAATGGGTGAATTAGCAGGTTAGCCAAATCTTCTCTCTAAAAAGCACATATACATTCTTGTAGACAAAATTTTTAGCACTCTGGAAAATGACCAAAGACATATAGCAATCTGAAAAGAATGTTTAAAAAACTGATGATTTGGGGTAACTGTGAATCCACAGTGTTCTTGCCTGGGGTGGTGTTCATTCTTCTTCTCTAATGCCCACCTCAACACAATCAGCACAGAGGACTACCCGAGAGGATGAGCATCTTGTTGCCACGGTTAAAGTGTACCCACAAGATCTGGAACTGTGGGTAATATCCAAGCAGCATTGTTAGTAGAAGTGATGCTCTTGGTTGCAGGCAAGCAGATATGACCAGCAGCTACACTAGCCTGAACTAATCATTGTTACTGGGATTAATATGGTCTTGGCTGAGGCCACACATAGGTACATCAGAGAATAATAGAGAGGCTTGTAGTATCCACACATTCATTGTAAGTGTTTGATCTATGCATGTTGTCAAAGGTGACAAAAAAAAAAGTCCATAGAAAACCAACCTAGGACAGACCTACAAACAGCCTTTGAATGACCTCTTTTTTTCAGTTAATTTAATTTTTTATTGACAGCTTCCATAATTATAGACAATAAACCATGCAGTTTCCTCCCTCCCTGCCCACTTTCCCCTTTGCACCTTCACTCTCCATCATACTCCCTGCCCCTCTCAATGAGTCTCTCTTTTATTTTGTTGTCATCATCTTTTCCTCCTATTATGATGGTCTTGTATAGGTAGTATGAGGCTCTGCGAGGTCATGGATATCCAGGCCATTTTGTGTCTGGAGGAGCACATTGTAAGGAATCCAACCCTTCCTTTGGCTCTTACATTCTTTCTACCACCTCTTCTGCAATGGACCCTGAGCCTTGGAAGGTGTGGTAGAGATGTTTCAGTGCTAAGTACTCCTCTGTCACTTCTTAGCACCATGGTGCCTTCTGAGTCATCCCAAGTCACTACCATCTGAAAAGAGAAGCTTCTCTAACCAAAAGTGAGAGTAGAGTTAATATATGGGTATGAGCATTAAGAGAAGTACTTACCAGACAGTTTGGTGAGCACAGTACATACATTTTGCCAGACAGCAGCAGATGTTACATCCCTAGGGCTCATGACTACCCCTGTTGTAGGTTTTCAATATCAGAGATGTAGTCCCTCCCATGGAGTGGGCCTCTAGTCCATTTAGAGAGCAGTTGGTTTCCCCTATAACAGACATGCCATTATTGCACCCATTAGCTCATTTGGCTTGGCTGGACAAACTTATGGCTTGCAATGTCCACTGTTGAGTATCTCCACTTGTGATTTCTCTCTCTCCCCATTGAAGTGCATGCAGTATAGCTTTTTCCAGCTTTCTGTCAGCTGGTCTACATGGAGGAGGTTTTCAGCTCAGCTCCAGCAGGATTTCTCGGTGACCTTGTAGCCCAAGTATGTGGAGTCTTCAGCAATAGGGTCTTACCATCTATCCCTGGTAGGAAACCAAGGGCTTCAGCAATGGCCTGTAATATTTTGGGGGTATCAGTGACCTCCCTGGCCAACAACTCACTGGAAGGTATCCCATCCCTGGCACTGAAATTTTCTAGTAATAATCTGTGACTTCTGAGTGTTTCTTTGTCTAAAACAGTAGGTTTCTATATGACTTATTTATATCCTCTTAGATTTTGATTAGCCCTCCCTCCACCTTTCCTTTACTCAATCTCTTCCCCTGACCTCAGGCCTTTTCACTCCCATTAACCTCTTCTTTTACTTACATATACACAATACCATCCTATTAAGACCCCCCCCCCGCCACCGGTCCCTCCCTTTCTATTTCTTTTATATCCAGTTTCTAGCTTATTGGCCTCTGCTACTGAGTTTTCTTCCTACTCACATAGAAGTCCAATTATTTGTAGCTAGGATCCACATATGAGAGAGAACATGTGACATTTGGCTTTCTGTGATAGCCTATGTTTAATTGGGTTGTTTGATTTCTTATTATTTAGTTTTTTGAGTTTTTTATATACCCTGGTTATTAATCCTCTGTCAGATGTATAGCTGGCAAAGATTTTCTCCCATTCTGTAGGTTGCCTGTCTGCTCTATTCACAGTGTCCTTAGCTGTACAAAAGCTTTGTAATTTCATGAGGTCCCAGAGGTTGATCAGTGGTTATATTTCCTGAGCAACTGGGGTTATATTCAGAAAGTCTTTGCTAATACCAATATGTTGAAGGATTTCCCCTACTTTTTCCTCTGTCAGTTTCAGAGTTTCAGGTCTGATATTAAGGTCTTTGATCCGTTCTGGACTTAATTCTTGTACATGGAAAGAAATAAGGATCTATTTTCATCCTTCTACAGATACATATCCAGTTTTCCCAGCACTGTTTGTTGAAGAGGCTGTCTTTTCTTCAATGAGTATTTTTGGCATTTTTGTTGAAGATCAGGTAGCTGTAGCTACCCAGACTTTGGATCCTCCATTCTGTTCCATTGACCTACATGTCTGTTTTTGTGCCCGTACCATACTGTTTTCTGGTATTATGCCTATGAAATAGGTAAATCAGCTATGATGATACCACAAGCCTTATTTTTGTTGCTCAAAATTATTTTAGATATTCGAGGTTTTTTGTGCTTCCAAATGAATTTTAGGATTGTTTTTTCTATTTCTGTGAAGCATGCCATTGGAATTTTGATGGGGATTGAATTAAATTTGTAGTTTGCTTTTGGTAAGATTTACATTTTCATAATATTGATTCTTCCAACCCAAGAACATGGGATATCTTTTCATTTCTTGTCTTCTGCAATTGCTGTCTTGAATGTTTTAAAGTTTTCATTGTAGAGATCCTTCACTTCCTTGGTTAGGTTTATTCCAAGGTACTTAATTTTATTATTATTATTATTATTATTATTATTACATTGGTTTTTCAAGGTAGGATTTCACTCTAGTACAGGCTGACCTGGTATTCACTGTGTACTCTCAGGGTGGTATTCTCCTA
Organism: Dipus sagitta; assembly: GCA_036346955.1. Classification (NCBI taxonomy): domain Eukaryota; kingdom Metazoa; phylum Chordata; class Mammalia; order Rodentia; family Dipodidae; genus Dipus; species Dipus sagitta. The sequence goes on along the minus strand of CM070774.1, from coordinate 65,619,604 downwards.
CCTCTGCCTCTCGAGTGCTGGGATTAAAGGTGTGTGCCACCACGCCTGGCTTATTTTATTTATTAATTGATTGATTTAATTGTGAATGGGAGTGATTCGCTGATTTCATTCTCAGCATGTTTGTTGTTAGCATATAGGAAGGCTACTGATTTCTGTGTACTTATTTTGTATCCTGCTACATTGCTATAAGTGTTTATCAGCTCTAACAGTTTGTTGGTAGAGCCTTTAGGGTCTTTTATGTACAGAATCATGTCATCTGCAAATAACAATTGAATGAACTCTTACTGCTTATATGGAGAGTTGACCACTTTGGGTAGTTCAGCACCATTTCTATCTTGTCATTGGATAATCTATGCAGAACTGTGCAGATATAGGACAGTCCCTTTTAAAAGGTTGGGCTGATAACTAAGAACAATGTTTTAGAAACAAACCAGAGATATCACTGGGTATGCACTGTAAGGGAAATAGAGTTAATAAATTTATAATTTATAAATTATAGCCCATGGAAGTTAGTAAAACAAAATCAAGAAAAGCATTGAGGAGATAAAGATAGAATCCAGAGTTAGTATAATAAATTACTTATTTTTTATTTTTTTTTATAAATTTTTTTAAGATTTATTTTTTATTTATTTGAGACAGAGAAAGGGGGAACGAAAGAGATAGATAGAGAAAGAATGGGCATGCCAGGGCCTCTAGCCACTGCAAATGAACTCCAGATGCATGTGCCACCATGTGTATCTGGCTTATGTGGGACCTGGAGAATCAAACCTGGGTCCTTAGGCTTCATAGGCATGTGCCTTAACTGCTAAGCCATCTCTCCAGATCACTATAATAAATTATTATAAATTATAATAAATTATCTAAAGTAAGGCATAAAAAAACAACCACGAACCAAGAATGCATAACCCATGTTTGGGAAGAAAAACTACCAACAGAAATAATTTCTACGCTGGACATGCTGGTGCATGCCTTTAATCCCAGCATTTGGGAAGCAGAGGTAGGAGGATTGCCATGAGTTCGAGACCATCCTGAGACTGCATAGTGAATTCCAGGTCAGCCTGGGCTAGAGTAAGACACTACCTCAAATAAATAAATAAATAGCTTCTAGTATACCTAGATATTAATAAACAAAGCTTTCAAAGCAATGTGTTCAGAAAACTATGTTTAAAGAATTAAAGGAAAGTATAAAAACAAATAATCACTAGAGAACCTAAAGTAAATAGATCTTTTTAAATGAGCCAGTGGAAATTTTGAAGATGAAAAAAAAAATTGAGAACTTCTCTAGGTGATTTTCTAGCATATTGACACAGCACAAGAAAACAGTGAGTGAATTTCAAACTAGATAAATAAACACTACTAAATTCAAAAAGGAAAATATTTGAAAGCCAGGTGTGGTGCTATATGCCTCCCAGCCCAGCATTTGTGAGGCATAGATGAATGAATCAGGAGCTCAGGACCGTTCTTGGTTGTACAGCAAGTTTCAGGACAGTTTGAGCTACTTGGGATTTTATGTCAACAAAACAAAATAAGATAAAAAATAAAGAAAACTAACCTCAAGTTCCAGGGGGACAACGTAAAATATAGTAATTAGACTAGTGTATAATAGGAAAGAGGAAGGAGAGTAGAAAATTGTTTCCCAGAGTGATTCCCTAAAATTCAATATGGTTAAATACATTCATCAACATATCTGGAGGTGCAGTAAATATTAAGTAAGATGCATGCATAAGCCCCCATACTCAGAGGCTGGAGAAATGGCTTGGCTGTTAAGATACTTGTCTATGAAGCCTAAGAACCCAGAACCCACTTAAGCCAGATGCACATGGTAGTGTATGCACCTAGAGTTCGTTTGCAGTGGCTAGAGGCCCTGGTATGCCCATTCTCTCCCCCCCCCATAAATAAATAAATAAAATATTTCTAAAAAAAGGCCAGGTGTGGTGGCGCATGCCTTTAATCCCAGCACTTGGGAGACAGAGGTAGGAGGATAGCCGTGAGTTCAAGGCCACCCCGAGACTACATAGTGAATTCCAAGTCAGCCTGGGCTAGAGTGAGACCCTACCTCAAAAAAATCATTGACAAAGGAGGTCAGGGACAGTGTCACATGTCTGCCATCTGAGCTATTGGGAAGCTGAGAGTCAAGGACTACATAGAACCTGGGCTAAATATAGAGATTCTATTTAAAAAAGGAATCAAGGGCTAGAGAGGTGCCTTAGAGATTCAAGTGGTTGCCTGCAAAGCCAAAGGACCCAGGTTCAGTTCTCCAGGACCCACATTAACCAGATGCACAAGGAGGCATACACATCTGGAGTTCGTTTGCAGTGGCTGGAGGCCCTGGCGCACCTATTCTCTCTCTCTCCCTCCCTCCCTCCCTATTTCTCTCTCAAGTAAATAAATATAAAATATTTTTTAAAAGAATCAAGGAAATAACATGATAAGATTACAATAAAGAAAGATAACTGAGGAGGACAGGAGACACACAGAAAATAAGAAGGCCATCGCAAATTCAATTATAGCACCTAATTCCATTTAATATGAGTGGTTTAAACACTCAAAGGGCAAATATTGTTAGAATAAAGAGCAAGACTTTTCTCAACATGATAAATGACATCTATAAAAATCCACAGCTAATTACCATATTTAAGGGGGAAAATCTTTGTGTTTTTGAGAAATGAGAACAAAATAAGGAGATTCCATTTTCACCACATGTATTCAACACTGTACTGGAGGTTCTAGGCAGACTAGTCAAGCAGGAAAAAAGAAATTAAAGGCATCCAATTGGAAAGAAAAAAGCTAAACTTTCTTTTATGATATCCTCTGTATAGAAAGTCCCAAGAAATACCTCCCAAACATTGCTAAAACTAATGGACATGCATTAAAAAGCCACAAAAATCTAAGCCAACATGTAAAAATTAACTGTATTTCTATGTACTAGAAATGAACAAACCTAAAAATAAAATTAAGCAAGAGTTACATTCATAAGAGCTTCAAAAAGAATAAAATAGATAAGTGTAAATGTAGCAAAACCAGTACAAGATTAGTACAATGAAAAGAGAGAATGTTGCTGAGGGAAATTAAAGATCTATATAAATAGACATTACATGTTTATAGCTTGGTAGATTTAACATTAAGATGATAGTTCTTCCCAAATTGATATTTAAATTCAACACAAGGGCTGGAGAGACGGCTCAGCAGTTAAGAGCATTTCTGTGCAAGCATGAAGGGCTGCAGAAGCCTGAGAGACTGCCCGAATTCAATCCCCAGGACCCACAGAAATAGCTGAGGGTGGCCACACATCTGTAACCTAATCCCATAGGGAAGCAGAGAACCAAGGATCACTGGAGCTTGTGAAAAACGTGGCAAGTTCTGGGATAAGTAAGACTCCAGCTCAAATACAAACGGGTGTAAGAGAGATAGAGCAGGAGACCCTACGCTCCCTTCTAGCCACCACAGCAAGTGCATGGCGGCCCTGGGGTGCTGCAAGGGCACATAAACATGCTTACACTGTGTACATCACACACACACATCCCGCCCCCTCCACATAAACAAAAGTAAATAGATCCGACCCTATTCCTATTTAAATCTCAGAAGTTTTTTTGGTATGAACTGAAAAGCTAATCAAAAATTTTGGGTAAATGCAAAAAAAAAAAAAAAAAAAAACACCTAGAACTAGCCAAATCCATCTTTAAGATCTAAGCTTGAGGTTTCAGGCTGCTGTATTTCAAGATTTATTGTAAATCTGCAGTCATCAACATATCATGCTATTGCCATATATGTCTAAAAGCATATAGACCAATGGAACAGAAGAGTCTAGATAAAAGTTCTTTATCACATTATTTGTTCAGCAAATCTTTTCTCTCAATCTGCCACCTTTCATCCTCTTAAATGCATCATTAGAAAAAGCCCTCACATTGTGAGATTGTTTTGAACAAAAGTCCCAAGAAAATTCAGTAGGACAAGATACCTTGTCATTATACTATGTTGAAACCATTAGAAATATGCAAAATAAAGCAAAAATGAATAAATAAAGCTTATACACTCTTACTTCATACCATATACAAAAATTAATTTAAAAATGGGTTGTAAACCTAAATGTAAGGATTCAACCTATATAATTCGAGATTAAGCAAAAGATTCTTAGAGAGCGGGAGAGATGGCTTAGTGGTTAAGGCATTTGCCTGTAAAGCCAGAGGGCCCAGGTTCAACTCCTCAGGAGCCAGATGCACAAGGGGGTGCATGAATCTGGAATTTGTTTGCAGTGTCTGGAGGTCCTGACATGTCTACTCTCTATCTGCCTCTTTCTCTCTCCTTTCTTCTATCTCAAATAAATAAATAAAAATAAACTAAAAAATTCTTAGGAGCTGGAGATATGGCTTAGCGGTTAAGCACTTGCCTGTGAAGCCCAAGGACCCTGGGTCAAGGCTCGATTCCCCAGGACCCATGTTAGCCAGATGCACAAGGGGGCATGCATCTGGAGTTCATTTGCAGTGGCTGGAGGCCCTGGCGCGCTCATTCTCTCTCTTTCTCTCTTTCTCTCTCTCTCTCTCTCCCTCTTTCTCTGTCACTTTCAAATAAATAAATGAAATTAAACAAAAGAAATTCTTAGATATGACACCAAAGTTTCAATGCCAAACAAGAAAACTTGATAATTAAAATTCATAAATACTGGAACTGGAGAGATGGCTTAGTGGTTAAGGCACTTGCCTGCGAAGCCTAAGGACCCAGGTTTGATTCCCCAGTACCCACATAAGCCAGATGAACAAAGTGGCACAGGTGTCTGGAGTTCATTTGGAACGGCTAGAAGCCCTGGCATGCTCAATTCTCTCTTGATCTGCCTCTCTCTCTCCCTCTCTCTTTCTCTCTCTCTCTCTCTCTTTCTCTCTCTCTCTCTCTCTAATAAATAAAAGAAAATAGAAAACAAAAAATGTTTTTAAAAAATCCATAAATACTAAGAATGAAAAGACAGCAGAATGGCATAAAAAGTTTGCAAATCATTTAAGGAACTGTATCTAAATAAATACCTTCATCTGATATTTCCAGAAAAGGCACCTTTCCTATGAGAAAAAGCAGACTTTGGGCTGGGAGATTGTTGAACTATTTACAAAGGCAGGAACTTTCCAAGGTAGCATTTTAGTTGCCGTTGCCCAACTCTGCACTTAGTAAAAGTCATCAAATTATGAGTTTTTGTGGTATGTATTCTACACTTGGGTAAAGACATCTTGAAAGGAATTTTCTCACTTTACCTTTTTATGTGCCTAAATTTTGAAAGTTCTGAATCCTGATAAAACAAAAATTGATTTGTTGACATCAGTAAACTCTTGATTCATGTGTTTAGTTTGATAACAGTAACAACTTTCAAAGAAATACCTATTTACATGCATACCTTTGTTTCAAATCCATTGTTCCAACACCTCTGAGTTAGCTCCAGGTAAATGGCTCATTACTCACCGGTGACATTTACTATTCATCTCTTAGCAGTCTTGGCTTTGACAAATTTTTTTCCAAGGTGAGATTAACTTATAGAAACCGTAGCATGAACAGAGGTGTGTGTGTGTGTGTGTGTGTGTGTGTGTGTGTGTGTGTGTTCATGTGTTTGTGAGGGCAGACACATACCACCCACGGAGCTAGTATCAAGGTCCAAACGATCACTTTCAGGGTTAGTCCTTGCATTCTACCTTCTTGGAGGCCAATTCTTGCTCAGAACTTCTGGCAGATTCTCTACTTCTTACAGTAAACGTGGCTAGAATTACAAACCCCTGTCACAGCTTCTGGCATTTTAGGTTCCCAACTTGGGTACTCAGGCTTGTGAGACAAGCATTGTATCTCATGAGCCATCTCTCTAGCCACCAGCGGGGAACAATTTTTATGTACTTTTGATATCCTTTGTTAAGCTCTTTAACATGCTTTCTTAATGAAAATATGAAGTCTTGTTTCTGAAATGCAACTTGGCTTGAATCATGTGCTTGTCTTTTCTTTTTACAATAGAATATGCTTCCCTGGGATCCCTCTATGACTACATTAATAGTAATAGAAGTGAAGAGATGGATATGGACCACATTATGACTTGGGCCACCGATGTAGCCAAAGGTAATACTGCTAGCTATAACCTAATAGAATTGGCTGATAGGTTTTTTTTCCTACTCAGACCTAGAGTGGCAAAGTGTCAGAAAAATTTTATTTTGGGGGCTAGAGAGATGGCTTAGCGGTTAAGCGCTTGCCTGTGAAGCCTAAGGACCCCGGTTCGAGGCTCGATTCCCCAGGACCCACGTTAGCCAGATGCACAAGGGGGCACATGCATCTGGAGTTCGTTTGCAGTGGCTGGAGGCCCTGGCACGCCCATTCTCTCTCTCTCTTTCTCTCTGCCTGTTTCTTTGTTGCTGTCAAATAAATAAATAAAAATAAACAAAAAAATTTAAAAATTTTATTTTTATATATTTAGATATTCTTTCTTCAGACCAAATGTAATAATAGTATTCATCTCACTATACAGATAATATTTTAGGCCATTGCCTTTCCCTTACTTAATTCTTTTTATTTTTTATTTTTTCCACTAAGATTAAGTTCTACAAAGTCATAACATCCAGGGCAGATGTTTTTGCCATGTTTTGTGACACTTAAAGACAAGTTCACTTGACACATTAAATGGAAAATCATAGTTCTGTTGTTCTGAAAGTCTCTCTGTGGTATATAAAAACATGAGTTATTGTGGGATTAGTATACTCATTTTATATACATGTGCTAAAAATATTAACTACTTGCCAAAAATTTTTTGTCCTGCTATGCAAATGCATCTCAGATATTATTTTATATGTAATGTAAGTTTGGATGTCATTCTTTGAAATTAAATATTCTTAGCATACAAAATCCCTAAACCAAAAAAAAAAAAAAAAATCCGTAAACCTAGTGTCTGATTCTTCTACCCTCATAAACTTCTGCATAGACTAATGCTTTTTCTAAAGTAATTCAAATTCTATTGGTTTTCATCTTTAAAAAAAAAAAAAAACTATTTTCCTGACTGAGCAGTTTGGACTTTTATTCCTGTCAAAATTGACTTGGAAACAATTTTATCTAAGTGATAAATACTGATAGTTACGAGTAATTAGCTCCTTCTTGCTATTATCTTCTCTTTGAGAGCTCTTTACAAAGCAAAGTTGTAATGGTACCTAGCACTCAGTAAGGGGCAAACTTATATTTTGCTTTCATGACAAAGGCAAAGACAGTGACTTCTAAAATAGTCTGTCCATTGGGAGATGAACATGATGATTTTGTTTCATCAACTGCCAAAAAAAGGAGGAAAAGCAAATGAAAAAAAAGTTTTAAGCTTTATGTTAGATACTGCCATTGAACAAGATACTCCATTGCCTTATAAGAATAATAAGGTCTATGTTTAGGGTAGAGTACTTAAAGGCTTGATTGTATTAACGAACTTAATTATGTGTTCATGGGTCAGACGTCTCAAATTAGCCTTAAAATGTCATATCCTTTGAGATACTTTCATGTAACATCATAGTCACTTCTCTGCAAGCTTGTGTTACACAAGGGCCACCTGTGTGCAAGCAAGGTGATGTGCTGTGATTGGAAGTTGCCTGCAGCACTGAAGTAACACACTTACGTAAATGTCAATGTCCCACACACGCATCTTTGACTTACAGCACTTTAAAGATATTTACATTCCAGGTGCTTAGCCAGTTATACCCACAGTACTACTTAATGGTACTTAGGGTGGCAGGCAGCAAGCAAATTAAGTGACACCAGTCACTGGGCTTCCAGCTGTGTCTCTCTACTGTAGAGTCCCAGGTTCCTGGCGGCAATATCCCCTATGCCCTCTGCCACGTCAGTCCTGTCTGAGGGTCCAAAGCTCTTGGTTTGAGATTAGCTCTGTAATTCTCTGGAGTGACTCAAGAGGGCTTGCACCCTTCAGAAGAAGTACAGGGAAGAGAACAGAATTAAGGAGCAAACTGGAACTGGAGGTACAGTATAGGGAAGGAGAGAGTGGAGACCAAGAGTACTATGTACTAAATCCCTCTTGCCTAATTGGTGAATTGGTCTTCAGTACTGATGGGCTTGGGCTTGCCTAAAAAGAAGCTTATTTATTCCTAATCCTACATAATGTGACATGCAAAAATCCTTTCAGGTGGTCTGTGAAAGGAAAAAGAGAGCAATACTTTAAGAATGACTTCACATAGACATGAAATAGGAGCCAGACTTCTGTTGATTCCATTTCGAATTCCGTCTATGCACCTTTCAGTTTGACCATGATTGGAGCCAGTGAAGCATAATAGGTTGAGAAATCAAAGAATGAATAATTCATTATGAGTTGACTTGTACATTTGGAAATAGACATTTCTCAGCATCGTTGCTGTTGAGAGTATGGCATCAGAGCTGGAACATTATCTTCTTTCTGAAAGGGAAGGGGAATCAGGGTGGGCCAGCAATCATCTGAAATTGCCACAGGTCAGCCAAAATATATACAAGGAACAGATCAACTGGAGTCCAGCCTCATCGTGGGTATTGTTAAGGAAAGGGACCCACCAAAGTCTCCTCCGTGGCAGCTGTCAGACTTTTTCTGGGAAATACTGAAAGACTAAATGTGATGAAAGAATTTTTCAACCTTGAATGGTTTGCCATAAAAAGAAGGCAAGTGGCCCCATAGAAACAAATTCAATGTAATTTTATATGATTGAAATATGTAGTAATATGTATACCAAATACTTTTAAACTTTATATTGTACATTGTGCACCAATAATTTATGGTGGTTTTTCTTGTAATAATCTACCATCAGGAAGAAAAGTGCCCACATTTTAAGCATTTGTCACTGAGTCTTCTTTTTTTTTAAGTCCTTACTTGTCAGCAAGTATAAAACCTATCTGGTCTTGCTTCTAATAGAAGTAAAATTGACTCTCCATGACAAATTATTTGGAAATTTGATTTTAAAGCAAGAGAGAAATTAACTATGAAATTCAGTCCTACAGACTATTAAATGCCACACAAGCTATGTAACTTTTGCAGTTTGAAGTATAGATTACTTGTTATTAAGTTAGATTCCCTTTATCCCAATTACATCTGTCTTAAGAGCAGTTAAATTACTAATACTTTTGTTAACTTGACTCTTCAGTGATATCATTATATGGCAAAAGGTAGAATTTTTTCCTATTTTCTTTGTGCTTTCATGATTCCTCAATAAATAGGAGTGGTAGAATAATAAATTATTAATGTTAATCTTTATGAAATTATAATGTTCTATATGTTTTAAAAGCCAACTCCAATTATTAAATTATTTTTGATGGGTAGTTCATTAACAAAAGGACTCAGTTTCAGGTGGAGTGGGGAAGGACTGTTTCTACCATTGTTAAGAAAAGAGAACTAGAGAAATGAAGAGGAAGGAACTACTCGTGGAAAATGTTCTTTTTCTTTACTCTGGATGGGAAGGTCACACATGAATACAGAAATAACCCGATGCTTTAAAATATATATATTGGTTTTTTTTTAAAAAAAAAAAAAAAAAAAAGAGGGGCTGGAGAGATGGCTTAGCAGTTAAGGCGCATGCCTGCAAAGCCTAAGGACTCAGGTTCGATTCTCCAGGTCCCACGTAAGCCAGATGCACATGGTGGCACATGTGTCTGCAGTTTGTTTGCAGTGGCTAGATACTCTGGCATGTCCATTCATTCTCTCTCTCTCTCTGTCTCTAATAAATAAATAAAAATAAATCTTTAAAAATATTTTTTTTCTTAAAAGAGCCAATGCTTCTTCTATAAATAAAACAAATATGTCTTAAGGTATAATTTCTGGTTTACAATAATAAATTTATTTATATTTTGTGTACCCAGTTGACTAAAGTATCTTCATTTACATTATGAAAATGTTGAAGAGAATTTTGGAGTGTGTTTAAATAGAGATATCTTAAACAGAGTTTTTGTGAGGAGAATAAAATATTTTATAAGCACTCTATATTTTTCTCTCAGATCGTCATGCAGTCTTTACAGCCATAATTAATCAGCTGGCCAGCACCCCGCCCCTACTCTGTGCTCGCTCCTAGGTCTTGTTGGAGTGCGTCCTGAGAAAACCTGCGGAGCTGCAGCAGCTGACTGCTGACATGCAGACGAGCTGAGGAGCCTGGTCAGAACTTTGCAGATGCAGGCCACGCTTGCCAGAGGGACACCCGAATGACACAGCTCCTTCCCCTAGTTACTGTGCCATTTTCATGCAGACACTGGAAAATCAAGGTGTCTTTATTAGGTATTAGAAGAACCTAGCTCTATCCAAAGTCAGATTCACATTAGTTTTATTTCAGTGAACATTACTATGTAGATAGGTCTTATAGTCTGTTTTATTGGTTACAGGGGTTTAGTTTCTGCCATCGATTACTTTGCAAAACTGTGAATATGATGCAACACTGAAAAATACTAATAGGTTTTTTTTTTTCCTTCTTCTACAAAAAGGAATGCACTATTTACACATGGAGGCTCCTGTCAAGGTGATTCACAGAGATCTCAAGTCAAGGAATGGTAATGTGGTTATATGTGTTTATGTTACTATTCTATTAAAAATTACACACACCTGTATATAAAAATAAATATCCTGCTCTGCATATCTTTTGTAACATGTTATTTGATCCAAGGTCGATACCATGGAAATCTTTCCACTGTCAGTAAATATCAAGGAAGCTGCATAGTGTTCTTCTGTGTGGACATGTGGATAGTTTACATTTCTTCTACAATAAATATTCACCTTAATACCTTTCAGCCTGATTTCTCAACATATTCCTACTCATCTTCTTAGAGTCATTTTCTAAAAGCAGTATCTGCAGGTCAAAGCACGTCGTCGTGTATTTTTGATCTTCTATTTTAGGTGGTTCTCTGTACCACCACTTTTGAGTTACACTTCTGAATTATATGGTGTAAATTTTTTATGTCACTCATGCCTGTAAACCTGGAGCAGTGCCCAAAAGTGATCAGAATGCTTGAGAGTGTAGAAAGTGGAAGGTTTCTTTTTCTTCTTTCTCTTCTTCTGTACTTTCTGTAGTTTACTTCTTGATCCTATATTTATCATTTGGAGAGAGAGCATTTTAAAATAACAAGCAGGATTAGACATCACCTTCTTCCATTACGTCAACTCAGAGTTATCAGAGAAAGGCAGTAGGATTTAGCAGAGCTAGCTAAGTAAACATCAGACTTTGCTACTTTAAAAACATCGTACTATCAGTTATTTCCACACTTAGTAAGTGATTTTCAGTAAGTAGAACCATTTATATTTAGCAAATCTTTAGATCACTTCAACTAAAAGGGGAATTTGCCAGTAGTGTGATCTTAGACTGGGTAGTGATGTCAAGTTGAGGAAGAGGAGCAGGGCCAGCCAGGTTCCCTGCGCATGCTCAGCCTCCCTGCCCGAGACGTCTGTCTGGGTGGCAGAAGGGCCAGGAAGGGAGCGATAGAGCTGCCACTCATCAGGAGTCCAGGTGGGCCCCAGGCTGAGCGTGCCAGTTAGCGCGGCTTCTTGTCCTTCCCGCCTCAGCCCGCACTCACCCTTTGGCTCCTGGTGCTGCACACCTGGGGTATGTGGTCGGCTAACAGGAAGTCATTAGGAAATAATCTAAAACCTAATAGGAAGTATCAGAGTTTCATCCATGTAAATTTTCAATTCATGTTCACAATTGAGATCTAAACAAATTATTTAATATATGCAATCAGCATGAAGACTGGAGAACAACAGAGAATGCCTCCATGTTTTTTTTTAATATGGAACGCTTCATGGATTTGTGTAGGTTTTTAAATTCCAATTTATGTAGTTACTTGATAGGAGCCCAAATACACCAGCATTGAAAGGCTTAACTTAAGGTGTTGTCAGTTTGAATCCAGAGCTTCTTTTCTAACAGTGTGGCATATTGTCTGTGTATTTGACTTCATCCTTGAGTCCACCCCCCGCCCTTCCCCTACCGCTGACATCTGCCTGTTCATCAAGCCCAGCTGCTCCTGTGTCAGTATTCCTCAACGTGGGCCTCTCTCCTGTCCTTTCTCACAGCTGACTGTGGCCTCCTCATCTCTCTCAAACCCTGATCACCAACCACATGCACGCCCAGTTCCTTCTCCGATGCAGTCTGCCCCTGCACATCTGCTCACTTCATTCTTCCGTGCAGACTTGTGTGTTGCCTTCCATTTCTTCCAGAAACTCTTCTTGAATTGGCTCCCACCTTCATAGACCCTCTCTTCTGCCAAGAAAATTACTTTCCTGCCCAGCTCTCTGCTTTCTCATTAACTCCCATGTCTTCACCATACTCATCATTCCTTCCCAGAAACTTCATCTGCCTGCTCCACCCACTGGTTCTTAATACTCGCTCATAGAGAATTTACCCCCACTTTCTTTAAACGATGGAAGGTCTCTTCGACAGGCTAAAACCTCTGAGAAGAGAGGTAATGGCAGTCTTGCTCACCTTCGTGTTCCAGACAGCATACAGTCTCTTCTACCGTAGGTGCTCTGCAAGCAGTTGCTAAATGGATGGGTACAAGGTCGCACTTACCCCTGCCTTTAGGAAAATTCTTCTTCAGTTGGGAGGCAGAATTTTATATACCATAAAGTAGTAATGCTAGTGACTTCCCCAGTATCATATTGAGAGTCTGAGATCCTAAGTTAAACTTTAATTCTAACTACTCTAATTTTTTTTTAATTGCGTTTGTACAAAACCAGTATTTTAAAAGCCATTTTGAGCTGGGCATGGTGGCATACACCTTTAATCTCAGTACTGAGGAGGCAGAGGTAGGAGGATCACCATGAGTTCAAGGCCAGCCTACAGCTACAGAGTGAGTTCCAGGTCAACCTGGGCTAGAGTAGGATACTACTTCAAAAAAAAAAAAAAAGCCATTTGGGGGCTGGAGAGATGGCTTAACTGGTTAAGGCACTTGCCTGCGAAGCCTAAGGACCCAGGCTCGATTCCAGAACCCATGGAAGCCAGATGCACATGGTGGTGCATGCATCTGGAGTCTTTCAGTGGCTAGAGGCCCTGGTATGTCCATTCTCTCTCTACCCCCTCTGTCTAATAAATAAATAAAAAATAAATATTTTTAGTTGCCATTTTGATCAGCACCTCATGGTAGTTTTTGTTTTGCTTAACGTTAGCAGTCTTTTACAAAATCCTTAATTCAATAAATGTGTTGACTTTACCTTTTATAATGTAAAATGAGACTCTTATGTATTCATTTTTATTTTTAGTTATTATTATCATTATTAGTTTTTGTGAGACAATGTCTTGCTATGTAGCCTTGGTCTGATACCTGGCTATGTAGCCTAGGCCAATCCCAAACACTGACAGTCCTCCTGCCTCGACCCCAACAATGCTGGGATTACATGAATGGACCACTACACCTAGCCTATATTGCAAAATTAGAAATTTTACCATATCACTGCTATAAACACAAGGTTATGCTATTTTCAGTATAAGACAATTCAAACAAGTGACTGTCATAATTTTTTTTTTTAGTTGTTATTGCTGCTGATGGAGTGTTGAAGGTAGGAATGTTTCTTTTAATTTTTTCTTAAATGTCAATTTCTGACATAGGATCTTGTGACTGATCACCTGTTATCAGTGTGTAGACAGTTGACGCTGGTTCTTATGTTCTCAGATCTGTGATTTTGGTGCCTCTCGGTTCCATAACCACACAACACACATGTCCTTGGTTGGAACTTTCCCATGGATGGCTCCAGAAGTTATCCAGAGTCTCCCTGTGTCTGAAACCTGTGACACGTACTCTTATGGTGTGGTAAGTGCGGTTCTCATTTCTTGTTTACCAAAGGAAATACTAAGGGGAGACAGCCTAGAGAAGAAAGTAGCCACAGCTAATCCTGGGTTCCGTCGAGACAGGGCTACTGTTTCTAGAGGAACACTTATAGTGGAGGACTGAAAGGGAGAGCACATCCTTCCTGTCGGAATGTATGCTATGATCACTTGCATGCATCTGTGCTTCTGAGTTTTTGTCTTCTGTTGAGAAGAAACAAGCATAGGAACCGGAACTAGTGTTGGGCCAGTGCTCTCCTGCAGAGTGCTCTTTTGCTTAGTGGAAATATGACACTGGGAATGTGCATTGGTTTAAACAAGACTTCATTATAATAGACTGCCCAAGCAGTATATAGCCACCAGAAGAGCTGGCAGTCAGTTATTAACAGGAAACATAGAACTCTAATGATTTGCCTTACTTGTGAATTTCTAAAAACTGCAGAAGAAATTGTACTTAGATGGCCTTGCCATGTCCGCTGCCAGGCCTAGAAAAAAGTAGTGCTGACCTGAAACACACATCTGACACGTTACATAAGATGCCATCAGGTCCACATAGAAGGCTGAGTCTGTGGGCAGCGCGTGTTCAGGGGAGGAGCAGGTAAGGAATGGGGTGGGGTCTTCCTAGGACCACCTAGGAAGAATGAAGAAGGCACAGCCGCCTTGTTGAGAACAAAGAAGCTCAGGTCCATAGTCCTTGTTGCAGGCAGGAATTCATTTGTTGCTTCGCCTTGTTTTTGTTTTGTTTGTTTTGCTTTGGGTTTTGTTTTGTTTTTTTTTTTGTTGTTGTTGTTGTTGTTTCTGTTTTTGTTTTTGTTTTGTTTTGTTTTATTGCCTGAAGTGCTCTATATCATGGAAAAAGTCCAAAACATGATCATGAACTCTGTGTGCCTCATCTCCATCTATTTATGCTGTGTTTAACACCTCTCTATTTCCACATGACACTTTCATGTGTGGGAAAGAAATGGCAGCTCAGACTCCATCTGCACACTCTTCTTCCTCAGCCTGTGCGTGTTCCTCCTGACTCTGCAGGGAAGGGGTCCATGGGTCAGGCCCTCTCCTTCCTTAAACAGTCTCTGGGTGTCTACTGCTGGCTTCATTAAGTTTGGGGCTTTTTCAGTTGGATAGCTCTAAGTCATAACACATCATATGTACACCAACTTACAAACAGAGGTGAATTTTGTTGGCGAGTGAAATCATTTCAAACATGAAACATATGTTTTGGCTAAAAGCTGAACTTTTAAAGGTTGGGAGATAACATTAAGATCAGGCTAAATATCTAATTCCCTTTAGTCCTGAGTGTTTTCAAAAATTAAAACTGTATATATTACAAAGAGTGATGAAATTGTTCTCACTGAAGGAGAAACCAAATAGTTGTTGCAAAGGAGAGATGCTAAAACTATCTTCTATGTGAAGTTACTGCTTTATGACATTCACACATTCATTTCCTGGAGATTCTGACAACAGGGATTTGTTGTCATTCAAGACTGTTCTGGGGGTACAGCTCAGCAGTAGAGCCCTTGCCCAGCATATATTAGACCCTGGGGTCTGTCTCCAGTGCTGCAAAAAGTGGGGGTGGGGAGCAACAGGGGGAGACAGATTTTCTTTTATGAAGTCACATTCCTTCATTTTTAAAGAAAAGTTTTACACCAGCTTAGGGAAATTTAAACTTGATATAGCACGCTTGTTGAGGCGGTGCCTCATTTATCCTATAGAACAGGAGCTGGCAGACTTACGCAAAGGAGTGGGCAGTGCGTGTTTTTGGCCTGGGCTCTACCTGTGCTGCTTTGTCATCCGTTCTTTTTTCTCCCTTCTCCCTTCTCCCTTCTCCCTTCTCCCTTTAAACATGATAAAGCCACTTGCGGTTCTGTAGCAACCCCTGCTTTACAGACACTTCGATGCAACCAGAGGGTTTGCGAAAACAAGCCACACCGCTCAAGAACACGGTTCATGTGGCCCATGGTTAGCCAACTGCCGTGGTGACCGAGCAGCTGGCCAGTTCTTTCATCTGTACATGCCTATACAGAAATGTACATGTATTTAAACAGCCACAGCCTTAAATTATTTTGCAGTTATATGACTTAGATGCTTCCTGAGGCTTATTTTTGTACTTTGTGGTCTACGTATTATGCTTTTACTTCGTAAATTCTCCCTTAAACTCTCCCTATTAGAAATTCATACCTGCCATGAGTTATGTATAGAATGGACTTTTTTTTTGTTTCAGTATTTCCTCATTTATAAAAATAAACTCCATGTCACCTTCTTTGTAAGGCCTCCGATTGCTAGGGACTTTGGTGTGGAGTGTGCCCATCTGCTTAGCAGAAGTTCCGTCTCAGTACCCACAGCCAAGAACAAATGGATCCTTCCACAGAGACCACAGATGTTGAGTGATAGCCTCTGTTGCTGAGCTTAGGGTCTTTCCTGTTAAAAATCCCTTTGGTATATGTCTCACTGACCTCCTCCTCAAGTACAATCTGAGTCCATCTTTCTGGAGCTGAGGGTTTGCTGTTTGCTTGTTAAAACCTTCCTTTTAAGAGACTGCACCACTTTTCAGGAGGCCTTAAGCAGGTTTCTATGCAGATTGGCCCTTTTTCTATTTGTGTACAGATCCTACCTTTGTTCAATTTTTTAAGAAAATATTTTATTTTTATTTATTTATTAGAAAGAGAGGGTCTCTTTTTGCCTCGTTTGTTTTGGCTTCATTGTGGAGGGATTTAACAAATGCTGAACGTAACTGAACTTCAAGAAGCAAATCCTGCAGCCAGCAGACCGTTGCCCCTGCTGCATCACACCATGTCAAGTGGTGCCTGACAGAATCTGACTGTCCAGCCCTATGACTCTATCAGTTTCAATTCCACTTTTATTCTAGAACCTTCCTGCCCTTGACTCTTAGAAACAGAAATACTCCTATGACTCCTTACAAACAACTATCTGTCTCTCTTAAGCTGAATTTTGTCTCAGATTATTTGCCTTACATAGATCTGTCAGCAAAATTGAAAAAAGTGTGTGCATGCTAATTTTATTATGAACAAGAAGTCAGGATTGCATTGAATATTTCCCCCTTCTCATTCTGTTTATTCTGAACAAACATCATTGGTAAAAGAAAAAGTCCAAGGAAGACCCTTTTGGCTTAAACAAAGCATACAAGAATGGGAAGAAATGCAGACCGAAGGCATAGAGAACATCCTCAACAAAATTCTTGAAGAAAATTTCCCTAACCTCACAAAAGAGCCCATCAAAGTACAAGAGGCACTCAGAACACGGAACAGGCAGGACCAGAGACGAAATTCCCCGTAGCACATTATTTTGTTTTTAAACAAAGGCAGTATTATGTGCTTCCAGTAGAGATGGCATCAGATCACAAGAGAACATAGTTGTTCCAGTCGGGGCTATACTAAGTTTAAAAGTTTGTGACCCACAAACTTTGAAAATGATGCCTACATAGGAAAATAACGTAGTTGTTTAGACTCATTTGTGCCCTTTCAAAACGGAGGATAGCCAGGCTTCATATATCAATAGAAGCAACTACGGTTTGTTAAGTTTCTTGAAATGCCCTCTGGCACACGCAGTCATATAACAGGTACACAAGACCATAAAGGAGTTGTCCATTTTTGAAACTCATCCAAAAACTGTAGTATGTTTTTGCTTTTCTGGAGTACTTTTTGAGGAGTTACTGTAAGAACTTAGCTCTGGGTGCTCTCACAATGACGATGACTGACCCTCTCCAGCTTAATAAAGCTGCGTTGCTTCTTAACTAGCCTTGTGCTATCATCAGCTTCTGGCTAAGGTTCAAGATGGGCTCTTGATCCTTGTGTCTAAGCAGGTAAACAGGGCTAGGCAGGCAATTGTTCCTCTCCATTTTACAAGAAAGGAGATCTTTGTATATTCTTAGGATAACTTCTCTTGAAGGATCAAAACTGAAAGTGTGCTTATGTGTGATCTACCAAAAACAAGAAAGACTTCTAGAGGAAAAAAAAATCCTTGAAAGAATTAGGCTTTGAGAACATAAGGGCTGCCGTCCTCTAAAAGCAAAGTAAAAGCAGTGTGGAAGGAAGGGATTGCCTTCCTCGGAGCTTCGCAGCCAAAGCCAGTTTTGACAACAGTGTAGCTTGAGAGGCAGCCACTGTGGCTTGTCTGTAAGCCCTGGTCCAGAACCAACCAGGTTCAGGCAGTGGCCTCCCATTGTTTGAAAGAGAAAAGCCAGGAGAAGTATACAGTCCTCATCCAAGTTTCTGTTCTATAAACTGAAAATAGAAATTTTCCTTGTGAGCACAGTTTAACTGGGAGGATGTCTTAATATGCAATGAGTTGGAAAATATTTTAAGGTGAGAGATCACACTAATGTTTGGCCTGTATCTCCATAACTAGTATTTTTAAGTCATCATTTAATATATTTTTAGACCTCCAAGTGACTTCCTCAACAAAGATACATTTTTTTGTGTGTGTGCCAGATGTCACTTTGTTGAATGTAGTAAAAAGCCATCCTATCTCATTGCTTTTACTTTTGGTACAGTCCTAAGTTTAGAGACTTAATGAAAGGAAATCATGAGCTGTGCTAATTCTGGAACCAAACTGTGACAGTCCTGTTTGGGTTCCACAATACGGGGACTGGTGGTCAGTGCTGTTGTCCCACAGTTTTAGATCCATCAAGTGCCTCCCTCCCCTATGGTGGCGCTGAAGAGTTATAACTCTAAAAGAAATGGCACTCAGATCCTTTTGGACACTTTCCAGTGATGTATTTTAGAATAAAGAATGAAGAATAAATATCTTTCTGTTTGTATTTCCGTAAACTCCGGGCAGTCCTGGTGTGCATGCATAGATTCGTGTGTGTGGCGTGTGAGGCACAGGCTGCCCACCTGACCATTGGGTGGTCTGGAGCATGTCCTTTCTCTGAGGCTGACTCCTTACTCCCCTTCTCTTAGGAACACTCAGTCCATGAATCTTCTTGTTCTTCAGATCCGTTCCCCTCCTGCTCGTAGCACCAGTGGAAGGGCAGTCGCGGGGCTCCATTTCCTGCTCCAGCCTTGGGCTGCCCTCCGCCTCCCTGCGCAGGCAGTGTGTCTGGGTGCCTGCATACCTGTGCTGGCTCCCACCTTCCCCTTATGTACAGCCAGCACTGAGGTGTCCCCTTCTGGGGTGCCCCACACCCCTTCCTAATCACTTGTGTGACTCAAGTAGAGTCATTCAGTGGCTCTCTGGAGAAGCACCTGACACACTTGATTGGAAGCCCAAAGAGGCTTCGGGGCTTTTTCTGCTACTTGAGCAGCCTCTGCCAGTTTCCCTTCTTTTCCTGCTGTTAGGCCTTAGCTAGCATTTTTAAAATTTGTGAGGGTTTGAACAAGACTGAAGGCTGGCTAAGGGAACAGTAGCTACACAGTTAAGGGTTTACGGGACTTGCTTAAATAGCGTGCATGTCCTCCACCTATAAACTCATTTAGAAATGGGCTCGTATGTCTCAAACAAGGGCAGTCTAACCTACACTGCTGAGCCCCTCCTCTTGCTCTTGTGCTGTCCCGTAGCTGCATACCTACTGTGCGCCCTGCGGCGGGCGGTCTCGCTCACACCATAGCTTTCCTGTTCCACGGTCCCATGGGCTAGGACTCCGAGCAAGGCCTTCACAGTGAGGCCCAAGTTCATATTCCAGCTCTACTCCTTGGTAGCTGAGTGTCCTTACCTTTGCTACCCGCCAATTTCCTCACCTGTAAAGATAAAATCTATGTGAGGGACTTGATACTGGTCATGATAAAATATGTAATGGGTCTACCTGAAACAATAAAAAAAATCAGTACATTATAGTGGTTGTTATTATGATGATTACTAATAAAATCGGGATTGTTTTGCACTTTGCAAATTGGATTCTATCATAGCCTTCAGCAGCATGCCGAGCACCACTCTGCTCTCCTTGTCTTTCCCATGGTGGTCTCGAGGGTGACACAGCGACGTGTCTTACATGATATATATAGACAAGAATGAAGTCCTTAGACTGACTCGCTTTGAGGGAAATTCGTCCAAACAACAAAATCTTATACTGTTGTGGTGTATGTTTTGTTTGCTAGTGATTTGAATTGGAATCTCATTTTTTTTAATGCAACCATTATTGAAGCTTTAAAAATACTGTTGAATTCCAAGTTATTATCTAATAGAGAAATGTATCAGAGATTGAAGGTAAAAAGATTTTTAACTAAATATAAAATCTAATTTGCAGGACTATTTGAAAATGCTAGTGAGTCATAGATCGAGTTAGATCATTAATATAATAATTTAAATATGTCTAGCACTTAAACTAAGTTTTTTTCTTCCTAAAAAATAACATAAAGGTATATAATATATGGAAGACATCCTGTGCATGAATATGTATATTCTGTCCATGTTTCTACAGATGGTTGGTTGTATCTGGTAATTGGATACAATTAAATGTTGGATAAATTTTCAGTAATATACCAAAAATATAAGGTATCAGAATAAAAATTCCATTTTCTTTTTGTTGCAGGTTCTCTGGGAGATGCTAACAAGGGAGGTCCCCTTTAAAGGTTTGGAAGGATTACAAGTAGCTTGGCTTGTAGTGGAAAAAAACGAGGTAAGACTACGTTTCTCCATTCAGGTACATAGATCAGAAAACAGTATTGGGGTTTTGCAAAAGACTTTTTCATCTTCTTCAAATTGAAAGTAAGTTCACGCTTATGGAAAGATTAGCAGTAGGAGCTAACACAAAGGGTCAAAGTGATGTTATTCCTCATGAATGGACCCTTTACATCTAATTGTTGCAGCTTCACGTCGTGATGCTGTAGATCAAAAATTGTACAAGTACTGTACTAGTTTCTCAGTCTCAATTGTAAAACCTAGGGGTTTGTTCTTAGTGATGAAAGAAGCCATTGCGTCCAAGGTAGGGAACAGTTTAACTCCATCTCCTGCGTTTAGGACACCTTTTTACTGGCCGGGAGTTGATGTGTCTGTAAGAGACCTTCAGCTACTTTAACTTACCTCTCCCAGCAGGAGTCACTACAGTACAAGAAACTGTCGCTCAGATGAGAATTTCAAAAATAAAAGAAGAAAAAATAGTTTCAAAAAAGGGAAAAATTACAGTTTTGCCACCTACGTTGAACACTACATTGAAGATGAGCTCCTCACTGGAATTGGCGAGGCAGTGGCATAACTGTTCGCTTCTTCATGCAGAGCCTTTCCATTTCAAAAGAACTTCAGTGGCGTAAACACCGTTTGTGCTGTGTCCCCAGCCTCGCTTTTCTTCTTCCCACAAATTGAGGCTTTCAGTTAGTTGGACCTATGAGCCTACATCAGAGAACATGGCACATTCATATCAAAGAGAGCAACTACATTTTGAAAGGTTTAAAATTGTGACTGAACCGCACAGCCATGGAAATTCTCTGCATAAGGATGAAGCATCCAATATCAAGGCATTGTGAGAGCTCAGATCATGCAATGGAAGCATGCAGTTGTCTTTGCAAGGCGGAACAACTTCATTTCACAAAATGTGTTCATTTCCATATCTCCTCTGTGCCTTCCACAAAGGCGAAGAGTACGATCTTAAGGGAAAACAATTTTCCAGACTGCAAACGTATATAGATATTCCCTTTTTTAATGCTGCAACAGAATTAGATTGGTCCATTCCACATGTGGATACAGAAAGCTGCTGATGACCAGGAGAAGGGAAGTTTTGGTCACTGAGATTGCATTAATCCAGACCGCCTTGACTAAATTTGTCCTCCTGACTCATCAGGAATGGATGAAACATTGACGATGGCTGAACTTGATGGGAAACAGCTGCCAGTTTAAGAAATGAAAAGGAGTTCCCCAAAAGAACAGTTTGGTTTTAATTAGGTGTGATAGCCATTCCCCATGTGCTAAGAAAGACCTCACACACAGAACTGATCTTTTAAGAAAGATGAGGACAACCCCACCTGTTTGGCTCCGTATCTTCTGCCAGAGACATAGTTGGGTGTTTAGTGCAGGGAGTGCAGATGCAAGTGGAGAGAAGTGTTGCCCCACTGTTGGGCAGAGCACAGCACCTGTGCCATCTCTGCTCTGCACCAAGGTAAATCAGGAAAGGGGGTTTCGAAGCCACCCCCATCCTCCAGACTGGTATGAGACAGAATAGTTAGTATTTTAAGTAGTATTTCATCGAAAGGTTAGCAGAATGGGTATAAAAATCTGAGGCATTTTTAAAACATTGGATACTTAAAGCTGATGAGAACGATGAACTTGGATGCTACTTTAGTGTTCGGAATCACCCATCAACAACATTCAGAACCCCTTTAACTATGCACAGGAAGAAGCAGTCTCCTGTCCCCCAGATCCCATGTTGCATAGTGTGTTGTGTTCTGATGGTCTGCTCCAAGATGCCCCTGCTGTGTTCAGTAAATAGAGTAGAAAGTTGAGAGAACTCATGGTGACACGAGTCCTCTTAACTTTCCAATGAGCTAAAGTAAAATTGATTGGTATGAGGGTAATTATCTGCAAATCTCATTCTGAACAGTACTTATTTCTCAAAAGTATGGAAATTAAGAGGCAATGCAATTTCCAGTGTCGTCATTCAAGAAGAATGCTTCATTTTACCACATAAATAGATGCACTTGTTTCCAAAACAAATTCTGTCAACATAGTGTCAAGGTAATTCCCAAGAGTAGATTCCACTTAATGACAAAAAAGATATGCCCAGAAATATAACTCACAAACCCCTTCAACTTCTAATTATTCTGTTTTATCTTAACTGTTGAATACTTCCAATTATTGGGATAAAGGAAGATTTCCATATCTTAAAGAGACCTCATTTAAATAAAGAATGATATGCTTAAACTGCCAGGGAGAAATTTTAAATGTATTCTCATCACCCGGTAATATCTATATCCAATAGCACAGCTGCCTTAGATTTTTAACTTTTTACTTTGAAATAACTGAGTCACAGGAATCTATAAAAATATTACAAAGTATTCTGTATATCCAGCTTCCTTACTGGTGATTTCTTATATGGGCACAATGCCCAAGCCAGGGAACTGATATTGGTACAGACTTCTTTACTATATGGTAGACCTTCTACAGTTTCACCATTTAGCATTGCTTTTGAATCTATAGGAATACAAGTACTTTCCAAAAATTATATCTGAAGACCTTTGCTTCTGAACTCCTAGTAAAATAATTTTTTCTGATACTAAGACCTGTTAAAACTAGATCCTGGGCTGGAAAGATGGCTTAGCAGATAAGGCACTTGCCTGCAAAGCAAAAGGACCCAGGTTCAATTCCCCAGGGCCCGTGTAAGCCAGCTGTACAATGGCACATGCATCTGACTTCGTTTGCAGCAGCTGGAGGCCATGGCATGACCATTATCTCTCTGCCTCCCTCCCTCCCTCCCTCCCTCCCTCTCTCTCTCTCCCCCCCCCCACCTCCCTACTTCTCCCTCTCCATCTTCCTGTCTCTCTCAAATTAAAAATTAAATTAAATTTAAAAAATGCCAAGTATGGTGGTTCATGCCTTTAATCACAGCATTTAGGAGGCAGAAGTATGAGGATCGCCATGAGTTCAAGGCCACTCTGAGACTACATAGTGAATTCCAGGCCAGCCTGGGCTAAAGTAAGACCCTATCTCAATAAATAAATAAATAAATAAACAAATAAATACATCAAATTAAAAATGTAAAAAATAAAAACTGGATTCATAAAGCCTACTAAACCACACAAAATAAATAATAAACCTTTATGGAGGGCAAGAAATTAAAAGGACATTGCTAAGAAAATTTTAATGTAACATACATATGTATATTACTTCCATAAAACTTGATCAGTGGTCATTCAGAATGTTCCGGGGCATAATTTTTACTTTTATAAATACTTAGATTCTTACATCAAATGTATTTTGTTCTAAGTTTCAAAACTATTTTACAGAAATCGTCATAGAACAATCTTCTACACTTAATTGTACTTTGACATTATTTTTTGTATCTTATGTAGAAAATGGTGCAAAAATAGTATTTTTTAAAAATGCCATACCCAGCTAGTCAAGGTGGCTTATGCTTATAGTTCCAGCACTCAGGAGATTGAGGTAGAAGCATTGCCATAGTTCAAGGCCAGCTGGGGTAGAATGATACCCTGACAAAACAAAAATGTGATACCTAATATAGTGGTTAGGAAGTATTTTACTTTTAAATGTGACATTTTAATTCTCAAATCTTAAGTTGTAAGTACTACTGCAAAACTAGTTTTAAGATATGGCTATTTCAGGGCTGAGGAAATGGCTTAGTGGTTAAGGCATTTGCCTGCAAAGCCTAAGGACCCCAATTCAATTCCCCAGGACCCACATAAGCCAGATGCACAAGGGGGCGCATGCATATGGAGTTTGCTTGCAGTGGCTAGGAGCCCTGGTGTGCTCATTCCCTCTCTCTGTCCCTCTCTCTCTCTCTCTCTCTCAAATAAATATTTTTTAAAAAGATGTGGCTATTTCAGAATGTCCTAATGCATTAGGAATGTCTAGTTACATAATCAGGACTTAAATACTTTAGCTTCTATTTTAAAACACTTTTTAATGCACCAAGTTGATAAAGTGTCTAGGTTTAGATTTAACTGATACTTGACTATACCAGATTATTTTAAATGATTGTTTCATTGTGTAGTATCTCAAATATTGTATCTAAAATGGTTTTCAGAAAGAAAAAATGGCAGAAATGATCATCCACATTCGGCCAGCTCACATTTCAGTTCATGGAAGGATCTAGGGAGACAAGGTTATATTGAAGTGTTACCTGCCTAAAGCTCAATGTTCAGTTACACATGGGGCATTGGCAGCTGTATAGATGCACTTGTAGTCTGCTCTTGTTAGTTCTCGTCTCCCAAACAACTACCTTATATTTTCAGGTAAACAATTGCTTTTCCTTTTGACCTTCATAAAAACAATTACAGTACATTCTACTAAAATAATAGTAGTCGATTACATCTTGTTTTATTCTGTGAGGTCACAAGATTAGAAGTTCAAAGGCCTTAGCATAGCCTTAGTTTGGAGAGTTTGTTTTGCTTTTCAGCTTTGTTTTTATTTGAAGATTGTCTGTGATTATAAATGTAGATCACCAGTTTTCTTGCTAAGACAAATATTTTTTCTAGTTTTATACAATTTCCTCCAAATTCAGTTTAAGCTTTATATTTGCAAAGCTTCTTTGGCAGATGGTACTGGGGAATAAATCTTAGCGCTTCATAGCATAGTAGTTTTCAACTCCAGCACCGCAGTTCTCAACTCTAACTCCCCCCCCCAGTTTTCTATCCCAGCCTCCTCTGCTGTGGATGTAACCAGGGAATGCGTCGCTCTGCCACTGATCCTGTCTCACCGCAGGGCTCTCTTTAGAACTGCATTAGCAGCCCTTATCTGCTGAAAGGAAATTCAGAGAAACAACTTACCTCCACACATTATATTTTAAGTCAAAATAACACTGTAATATAAGGGATAAACAAATAAAAAACATATTGCAATGTATAAATATTCAGGCATGACTATACTGGACAGATAATTAGGTGGTTTTTAAGTGCTCACGTGTGTGGGTAAGCGGCATTCAACAACTACAAATGCAGCCTGACAGAGCTGGGCTGCGGTGGTAGTGACCGCAGTACCAGGATCAGCACTGCTGGGGGTGACAGTCATCAGAAAGCTTGGTTAAGTGATAAATAATGCCAAAATCATTCTGTTTGATTTATTTTATTTGGTTTTTGCATTCATGGGGAAAAATGCTGTATTTTGAAACTGTTCAAAAGTATTTTGTGTTTCTTTATAAATCAGTTAAATTCTAGGTTTATAAAACTTTTATAAACCTCATTATTTACTTACTTTGCTTCTATAAATGCACATGGAGCATTTGAGATTTAATAGATTCTAAGAGAATTCTTGATCATGTAGGACTTGGTGGCATATTGAAGGATATCTAACTGTAATTTATTTTTATGGGGCTAAAGACCAAATCCGGGCTATTGTTCTACCACAGTTACAGCCTGGCTCCTTCAATCTTGAAAACAAGTAAATTCAAGCTGAACAGACATGCTGGCCCACACATTTAATCTTGGCACTAGGGAGGCTGAGGTAGGAGGATTACTGTGAGTTCCAGGTCAACCTGGGATAGAGTGAGACCCTACCACAAAAACATAAAATAAAATTCCTCCTCAGGTTAAGGATATGATGTGTCTTATGAGAACCACGCTGTAGGAGTTAGAATCAGATTGATCTTGACAGGATAATTTGTTTTGTATCAGGTCCTTTACAGTACATAGGTATGAGCAAAGCCATAATGTCCTACATTCTTAATGTCCAACTTTCTGGTGAGAAAATGCAGAGTTCTTTAAAATGATCTCTGTGACCTTCTGTGCTAAAGAGGTTTTCAGAGTTCCACACCTATTGCCAAAACTAAACTGGTTTCCTGATTACTTGGCCTGTGTACAGATAGCATAAGTTGCCTATAAAAACATGGCAATAAATTTGTGGTTTTAAATTTAATATTAAGTTCCAACTTGCCCCTCTCCTACTGTAGTTTCGTTCAGACTTGATTGACATTTGGTTATGTTTGTCATGCTGGACCTGACCTCCTCACCTGACTGATTCCTACGTGGAAGAAAAGTAGGAGTCTTTTGAAATCAGATATTCCAGATCTAAACTCCCCTGTCATATATTAATCCATGGAATCTGTAAATTTCTTGACTTCTTTATGCTCCTTAATATACTCTTCATGATCCTCAAATAGTATTTACTTGTCTCAGTAAGTAAATCCTTGTATTTTCTTTTGTTTTCTTGCTCCCTGTTGTAGAGACTAACCATTCCAAGCAGTTGCCCCCGAAGTTTTGCTGAACTTTTGCATCAATGTTGGGAAGCTGATGCCAAGGTATGTTTTTTATTGTTAAAATTCTGAAATTTCACTCTTTTGAGTTTTTAAACCTAAGGATCTATGTTGGCATCCCCTTGTTTCTGTTTTTTACATCATACTTTGGCATTCTTAACTTGGTAAAAATAAAAATTAAAAAAAAAAGTAGTTTTCCTGTTTCTGGTAGTGACTGCTGCACTTTGATGTTATAGAAACAGCTAATGTTGTTCCTATTTGCCAGGCACAGTTCCAAGCACTTTGTAGATAGTAACTCATTTATTCCTAAGGATGTCTCTAGGAAATAGGTGCTGTTCTTACCCTCACTTCACAGAAGACATCTAAGGCACAAGGTTAAGTAATGAATCAAGGCTACATAGAAAGTACTATGGGGCTGGACGTGAACCCTGTCAACCTCTCATGGCTGCATCTCTATTCCATGCTGTCTTCCCCACCAACGGCAGCAGAAGTAGCACTTCTAAAAAGTCTGAGTCCATCTTCCCCAGCCAACTTCAGGGATGTTTTTTAAGCTATCACAATAGGGTTGGAGAAATTCCAAATGTTAAGCTTTCATGTGGTTATCACATTTGAGCATGAATAGCCCATTTCCTTTTCCTGTAAAGAACATTCAAAAAAAACCTTTTGGCTACATACAGAAATATTTATGGATAAAATGATAAGCTAGTTTTAGATTTGCTTCAAAATAAAGTGGAGGGAAGTAGGTGACAGAATGCATTAACAAGACTGGCAGTGAGAATTTTTGAAGCTCAGTCTTAGGATATGGTGGTTTATCATATTGTTCCCTCTACTTTTGTGTATGTTTGAAATTTTCCATAATCAAAGATTTTTTTTAAATTAAAGGTTCTCACGGATTAAACATTAGGGCAAGCAAGAAATTATACTGAAGAAAGGAACAAAAAAATATAGCTCAAATTTGTCCAACTTTTCTTGGAAATAGTACAACTGACCTTTGAAATAGAGGCATAAAATATTTTTTAAAACATGGGCTGGAGAGATAGCTTAGAGGTTAAGTGCTTGCCTGTGAAGCCTAAGGACCCCAGTTCGAGGCTTGATTCCTCAGGACCAATGTAAACCAGATGCACAAGGTGGCGCATGCATCTGGAGTTCATTTGCAGTGGCTGGAGACCCTGGCATGCCCATTCTCTATCTTTCTATCTACTCTCTTTCTCTCTCTCTCTCTCTCTCTCTCTCTCTCTCTCTCTCTGTCTGCCTATCACTCTCAAATAAATAAATAAAAATAAACAAAAAATATTAATTAAAAATATTTTTAAAACACTGCAAGAATGGAATTTTTCCTTAGTTGATATCCTGTTCTCGAGAAAGACGGGTGGTCCATTCTCCCACACGCACTTCTTCAGTGGGGATGGCATCAGAACAGTGCAGGAACGTGGACTGTTAATGTAACACAGAATTCGTGTTGATTTGTATAGAACGTTTCCCAGCACAGTCTTCCACACCAAGGGCAACGTGCAGTAACGCAGCCAGCGAGGCAGCAAGGGGCCCATGGCGGGAAGCCTTCCACCCCATGTGCGCCTGCTCTGTGGCTGGTTTCCTCGTGGACTTGTGCTTTCTGCATTTGCCCTGCCCTCCAGCAGCCTCGACCTTTGCTTCATTCACTCCAGTTCTTCAAACGCCTTTTAGCCTGTTGGCAAATCAAGTGCTATGAGTACCTAAATTTGTTAAAGACCATAACATGCTTTTAAACTGTGTTCATATCTCTATATAGGATTGTTAATATTTTATTAGTTTTCTGTGATATAGTTGCATGGAGTTGAATGGTCTGCCCTTCCTCAGTTTAGTCCATATTATTTCTAATGTGTCATTTGCAGAATGTGGAGGGGTGGGGTTTAAGCATTTAAAAAATTGTGGAGCTGGAGAGATGATTCAGTGGTTAAAGGTGCTTGTTTGGGGCTAGAGAGATGGCTTAGTGGTTAAGGCACTTGCCTACGAACCCTAAGGACCCATGTTCTACTTTCCAGATCCCACATTAGGCAGACGCACAAAGGTGAGGCAAGCACAAGGTCGCACATGGCCCACAAGGTGCCACAAGTGTCTGGAGTTTAATTATAGTGGCTGAGGCCCTGACCTTCTCTATCTCTCCTCTCTCTCTCTTTCTCATCCTCACTCTCTCTAATATTAAAAAAAAAAAGTGCTTGTTTGCAAAGCCTACCGATCCAGAGTTCAGTTCCCCACCACCAATACCACTAGTGTAAAAAACCAGATGCGAAGTGGCCCGTGCGTCTGTGATCCCAGTGTGTAACAACAATGGCAGGCAGGGCAGGAGACACCAAAGCTCACCAGCTAGTCTGATGCTTGTTTGCAGCCTGCAGTTTATGGTGGTAAGAGGTTCTGTGTCAGAGAGAGCGCGCAGATACCTCACGTTGTTCTCTGACCTCCACATGTGCACGGTAGCAGGCTCCCCTCCTGCCACATGCAAATAAATAAAATGAAGAAATAAAGAAATACTTTTTTAAAAACATAAGAAAGAAATGTGCACTTCGCAACTAATTCAAGACAAACTATAAGCAGATGTTTGCAAACTTGTTTGAAAGCATTCTGTACTGTTTAAATAATATCACACACCCTTTCTCCACTTTTTACCAATTATGGGTTCATTGTAACATATACAATGATTTTGGTATTGTTTTTCTCTCTGATACTTGACTGGAAACTTCACCTGAATCTATTTGCATTGAGTTAAATTAATGCAGCTAGATCTCTATAATTGTAATTATTTTGTGTGATTTAATTTCTTAATTGAAAGCAAGTACTACATTAATTAAAATTATAAGAATATTACATGATAATATAAGCACATTATACAACAAGGAAATAGGGTGCAGAGTTGAAGCTGTGAAGTTGGCATGTCTTTAACATACAGTAAGCTGATCCATTTTTAGAGCTAAAAGAATCTTGTATGCTAGCCTTGTGAAGTATTAAGAAGGTTTAAAATTGATTTTCGTTTTCTAAATTCATTCCATCTTATTCTTATAAAGCTGCTTGGTACCTCTGCATTTGATCTGATTTGCTTACACAGCTAGTTGCAGCTTTGATGTCCAGTCCTCATGGTTAATCTGCAGACGCATTTACACACTTCATTCCCTTTACGTGCTCTTTCCCCCTGAATACTTCACTGAGCCTTCTCTGGTTACTCTGTTGATCCCAGCCCACATTCATAATCCTTATCCATACCAGTCTGTATGACTGCCCTGCCATATATTGAGACAGTTTTAAAAATATCTTTTCTTAGGCTAGAGAGATGGCTTAGAGGTTAAACGCTTGCCTGTGAAGCCTAAGGACCACGGTTCAAGGCTCCATTCCCCAGGACCCATGTTAGCCAGATGCACAAGGGGGCGCACATGTCTGGAATTCGTTTGCAGTGGCTGGAGGCCCTGGCGCGCACATTGTCTCTCTCTCTCTCTCTATCTGCCTCTTTCTCTGTCTGTCACTCTCAAATAAATAAATAAAAATAAACAAAAAAGCAAAACAAAAAAAGAATAGTAATTTAAAAGTATCTTTTCTTGTTAAATGGATTTCAGGTTCTGTAAGAGAATACAGCCAATTTCTATGTATGTTTCCCTGAAGGATTTTGCATTTCTGATGCCTCATTTGTTGTTGCTTACAGAAGCCAGACTGTAGTAAATTTCCTGAGAGGCACATGTTAGTTCTGTGGCTATAAACATGTAACAGTTCACCCAGAAGTTGATGACACTCCTATGCATATATGAGAGCAGTCTCTGGTTTGAAAG
This sequence comes from Dipus sagitta, assembly GCA_036346955.1. Lineage (NCBI taxonomy): Eukaryota > Metazoa > Chordata > Mammalia > Rodentia > Dipodidae > Dipus > Dipus sagitta. The sequence continues at coordinate 65,589,242 of CM070774.1, read as the reverse complement.
TATTTTATTTCATTTCTATATCATCCTTGGAATTTAGAGTATTAATGCCTAGATTAAATACTCAGCCCCCTTGTGTAACTAGTATTCTTTTGCACTGAGAAGTATGGGAGAGAAAACTGGCACTGGGTAAATGGTAGGGCATTATAGAGGCCCACAAGTGCTCAAAATATTCTGAGGGCTGGGGATGTAGGTCAGTTGGTAGAGTGCTTCCTAACATGCACAGAACCCTGGGTTCTATCCCTGTACTGCATAAATTGGGAGTGGTGGCACATACTTGAAATCCTAGCCCTCAGGAGGTGAGGCGGAAGAATCAGAAGTTCAAGGTCACCTTCTTCTACATAGCAATCCAGATCCAGCCTGTAATACATGAGAACCTGTCTTAAAAGAAACTATTGAATAACAAAGAAGGGAAAGATAAGTATTTGTTTAAGTCTTAAAATTACATTTCTAAAAAGGAAAATAAAGAGTTATAGCCATGAGTTGAAAGAATCAAGTATCTTCCCCTTCTGTGATAAAACATGTAAAGAATTTAAAAGCTTTTGTAACTTGCTTCCTGTGTAATGCTGGGAAGTTTATACTTTTCTGAACTAGTTGTCCTGTGTATAAAAAGAAGATAACAGATTGTGAAATGAAATATGAAGATGCTTCATAGATGTGAGTTAAATTACATACATACATACATGCATATATCCATCCATCCAAAGGGAGTGAGCCCCTGAGAGGAGCATCCATAGAGCCAGGTGGCCTTTTTTGTTTCCAGAATAAAGGCATTACTGCAAACTTCTACAGTGTTGGGGCCATGGGAGGGAGTTTATCTCACTATGCTGCCTAGGCTAGCCTTGAACTCCTGGGCTCCAGGAGTACTGCCTCAGCCTCCCAAGTAGTCCCATACAGGTGTGTGCCACTGCTCCCAGATGCACTTGCTTCTTAAATGTTTCTGTTTATAATTTCTGTGAGTATATTCTTAACTGTGAAAGCAAGATTTGGCGGGGGGGGGGATTCTTATATCCAATTACAACAAAGTTTCATCTTATTTCAAGAAAAACTAAGTGTAGAGCTAGAGAAATGAGATCACTTGGCAGTTAAAGGCACTTGCTGGCAAAGCCTGATGGCCCAGGTTTGATTTCCTAGCACCCACATAAAGCCATATGCACAAAGTGCATCTGGAGTTCATTTGTAGTGGTGAGAGCTCCTGGCATACCATCCATCAATATATATATTCTCTCTCTCTCTCTCTCTCTCTCTATATATATATATATATATATATATTTGTAAATAAATAAAAATATTTTTTAAAAAATGACTAAATGTACAGAAAAATTATATTCTTTTAAAATTACTTAACTCCTCCTGTTGCTTTTCCTTGCAAAACAAAAATCCTATATTTGGGCTGGAGAGATGGCTTAGTGGTTAAGGCACTTGCCTGCGAAGACTAAGGACCCAGGTTCAATTCTCCAGATCCCACATTAGCCAGATGCACAAGGTGGCACATGCTTCTGGAGTTCGCTTGCAATGGCTAGAGGCCCTGGTGTGCCTATTCCCTCTCTCTCCCTCTGTCCCTCTGTATCTAATAAATAAATTAAATTAAATGATTAAAAAATTTAATCCTATATTTTATAATTAGCCCTTGTGAAAAAAGATTGACTTTTTTTTCTTTTAAAACCTGACATATGGTGAAAGATAGATGAAAATAAAAGTCAAAGGAGAATGATTAAAGTTTCCTTTAAGAATTTTCCTCTGTGCTCATCAGCAACACTTAACTACTTATGCCTTCATAAACACATACACACACACCACAGTCTTGTACACGCTCACTACCAAGCTTAGTAGGCTTAAAGCAGAACAATGAGGACAGAACTCAATAATGTCCTAGGGTCTAGGGAAATGGCTCAGCAGTTAAGTGCTTGCTTACAAAGCCAATTCCACATCCATCCATCCATATAAAGCCAGATAGGCATCCTTTTGCCATGTCAAGAGACCCTGGTGGGCTGGAGGGATGACTTAGCAGTTAAGGTTCTTGCCTGCAATGCCAAAGGACCCATGTTTGATTCCCCAGGACCCTGTAAGCCAGATGCACAAGGTGGCGTCTGGAATTCATTTGCAGTGGTTGGAGGCCCTGGTGTGTCCATTTTCTCTCTTTCTCTCTCTCTCTTTCTCTGCCCTTCTCCTCTTTCTCTCCACAAATAAATAAAAATAACTTTAGAAAAAGAGACCTTCGTGTGTGGCATACCCATATACACACATGCATGCATATAATTTTTAGAAAGAAAAATAAATATTCTAGTTTTATATTTTTGAGAAATGGAAAACTACTTTTCTTTTTTGTTTTATGTTTTTCAAGGTAGGGTTTTGCTTTAGCCTAGGCTGGCCTGGGATTCACTATGTAGTCTCAGGTTGGCCTTGAATAGAGTGATCCTCCTACCTCTGCCCTGAGTGCTGGGATTAATGGTGTGCACCACCATGGTAGGCCTGAAAACTGCTTTTCTTAATACTGTTGGAAGCACCCAGGTCCCAAGAGCAAGCACCTCTTGCTTATTCCTTGCTCATTGTTACTTGGTTTTATGCTCCCAAGTCAAGATGCATGTCTTAGTTGCTGCAGCTGTAATCTATTCAGAAAGAGTGTCATTATGAAGCATGATGGGGGAGTGTGCACCATACCTCTCTCTCTTTTTTTTTAACTTTAAAATTTTTTATTAACAACTTCTATACTTACAGGCAATAAACCATGATATTTCCCTCCCCTCCCCCATTTTCCCCTTCACAACTCTGCTCTCCATCATATCCCCTCCCTCTCTACATTAGTCTCTCTTTTAATTTGATGTCCTCATCTTTTTCTCCTATTATGAGGGTCTTGTGAAGGTATTGCTAGGCACTGTGAGGTCATGGATATTGAGGCCAATTTCTGTCTAGACAGTTGCATTGTAAGGAGTGGTACCCTTCCTTTGGCTCTTACATTCTTTCCGCCACCTCTTCCTCAATGGACCCTGAGCCGTGGAGGGTGTGATAGAGATGTTTCAGTGCTGAGCACTCCTCTGTCACTACTTCTCAGCACTATGTTGCCTTTTGGGTCATCCCAGTGGTCACCACCATCTGGAAGGAGAAGCTTCTCTAACCAAAAGTGAGAGTAGCATTAATATATGAATATGAACATTAAGTATAGTGCTTTCAAGGCAGTTTGGTGAGAATAATATATGCATTTAGCCAGACAAGAATGGGTTTTATACCCCTAAGGCATGTGACTTCCCCTTCCATAGGCTTTTGATTAGATTTTCAGTATCAGGCATGTATTCCCTCCCATAGAGTGGGCCTCCAGCCCAATTGGAGAGCAGTTGGCTTCCCCCAGAGCAGTCGGCTTCCCCCAGAGCAGTCATGCCACTATTGTACCCGTCAGTCATTTGGCCTGTCTGGCCAAACTTAAGGCTTCCAGTGTCCACTGTTTTCACTGCTGATGACTTCTGTCTCCCATAGGGCTGCATGCAGTGCAGCTTTGCCTAGGTTTCAGTTGGCTGGGCTACAGGGAGAAGGTTTTCTGCTCAGCACCAGCTTGATTTTTCTGTGATCTTGCTGCCCGTGCATGTGAAGTCTTCAGCAATAGGATCTTACCATCTGTTACTCATGGGAAACCAAGGGCCTTAGCAAAATCCCTTTTTGGATATTTTATTTTTATTTACTTATTTGACAGGAAAAAGAGAGAGAGAGAATGGGTGCACCAGGGCCTCCAACACTACAAACGAACTCCAGATGCATGCGCCACCTTATGCATCTGGCTAATGTGGGTCCTGGGGAATCAAACCTGGGTCCTTTGGCTTTGTAGCCAAACACCTTAACCGTTAAGCCATCCCTCCAGCCACCTCTCTCTCTCTTTTAACCTTTTGTCTGAGCCTTGGCTACAGTCCAAAGAGACTAGGGTAGACAGTGCCTACTGAAGAAACAGCAAGTACTTTTCAATTTCTACCAAGCCTCACTTTGCAGTGTCCCAGAACCAAAGCTAATTTAAAAGGATGAATAGTAAAATTATTATGCCTTTAAAATTTTTTTTTCCAAGTAGCTAATTTGGAGAATTTCATTAATGCCATTAGATTAGTAGATAGATATCGCTCCGATTTTATAAAAATATTTTCAGGGGCTGGAGAGATGGCTTAGCGGTTAAGGTGTTTGCCTGCAAAGCCAAAGGATCCCAGTTTGATTCTCCAGGACCTACGTAAGCCAGATGCACAAGGGGGAGCATGCGTCTGGAGTTTGTTTGCAGTGGCTGGATGCCCTGAACACCCTGATTCTCTCTCTCTCTCTCTCTTTCTCTCTTTCTCTCTCAAATAAATAAATAAAATATATATTATAAAAATATTTTCAAGCATTAGAAAAGTTGAAAAAATCTTAGAGTATCAATATATTCAGTATGTATAATCTACTGTTATGTTTTTACTAGTTTTATCAAATAAGTAGATTTTTTTAAATGACTTCAGTTTTTCCTTTTGGAATCCTTAATCATATCACAGAGAATTAGCACTCCCTTACCTACAGAAAAATACTAATTATCCTCAATTATGCCAACCTTAGGCCATATGATAGGAAATCAACATGTGATCTATCCTTTTGAATAACTAATTGAGAATGAAGAATATAGTCCCCTAGACTAGAGTGATCTGATGATTGTGAAGTCACTAAATCAGAACAGTGTCAGGCTTTTATTCCACGTTGTCATAACTTACTCCTGTCTGATTTCTTGTGAACGTTTCCTACCTACGGTGCCTACAGTGACTACTGTTTTTCTCTTTTTCAGAAACGCCCGTCATTCAAGCAGATTATTGCAATTCTGGAGTCCATGTCAAATGACACAAACCTCCCTGACCAGTGCAACTCATTCCTGCACAATAAAGCAGAATGGAGGTGGGTAGCGCTGGCCTGGGCCCAGCCCTGGCTCCTGGTCCTTCAGTCACCTCACTCCTCACTTCCTCACTGCAGAGCAGAATCGTACAGCCAAGTGGAAGAACACTTCTTTTACTCAGGTTTCTTAGTCACCTAACCCTACAGGTTTCTTGTTTGTTTGTTTGTTTCCTTTGTTTTTGGAGGTAGGATTTCACTGTAGCCCAGGCTGACCTGGAATTTATATAGTCCTCAGGCTGGCCTCAAACATACAACGATCCTGCTACCTCTGCATCCTGAGTGCTGGGATTAAAGGCCTTACACCTGACTGTAAGCTGGTTTCTCTGTGTTTATCACAGTGTTTGGATATCTGGAAAGAGTACTGAAATTTTATTTTCTGAGACAAAAAGAAGCCACCAGACATTTCTCTGTACACATTCTGTGTTAGAGAGCTTTGGCTCTGTCCACTTAAACTAAAAATAGAGTTGCACTTGAAATTTGCAGAGTACTGTATCTGTTAGTGCAAGGACTATGAAAATACTTTTAAAAGAAAACATTGAATGTTATAAATCCTAATAAAACAAACTCAGTAATGAGAGAATTGTACGAGTGGGAAAAGTAAGCTCAGGCTGCAACCGTTGGGCCAGATCATATGATGCAGGGACTATAAATAGCATGTTTGGGAGAGGACACTAGCCTCCCCTGACTCAGTAAGACTTGGAGTCATTTCTTCTCTGCTCCCATAGCCCTGACAGTAACATGACGCCTTACGCCATCTGCTGATGCCAAATGAATACTGCATGCACTTCAGCAGTCAGTGGATTGTCTACTCCTGTTGTTACAAATCTTTGGGCTTTCTGATTGTTGTTTTACAGTTACCTGATTTATTTAAAATCTTTAAATCCTTTAAAATCTAGGGCCAGTGAGTTTGATAACTTCTTTTTACTTAGGGGTGCAAAATTAATACAGTGAGCTCAAGTCTAACTAGTAGGGACTTTTCTTCTACACTAAATAATTTACAAACCATGGAAGTAATATTGTTTTCCACAGGAGCAGATCACCCCTTCCTTAGAAACCAGTTGTGAGTTTCATTTCCCTAAAGACAAAGACCCACTACTGTAGCTGCCCTGGCGTCTTCCCTCAGTGTCAGCCTCAGGTACCCCCAGGAGGGCACACGTCTCCCTTACTCAGAGTCTCTGCAAATGTAGTCTCCCCTGTGACAGCCATCCTGACCCCTCCCGCAGACCCTCGCAGCCATTCAGGTGGCATGCTAGCCAGCTAGCATATCTGTAAGGGAGGATTCCCGCCCCCTGCCGCCATCTCCAGGCCAGGTCATTCAGTTCCGTTCTGGGTCCATGGCGCTAACGTGTCCTACAGCTGAAGGGTTAGCGGAGCACAGGACTTCCCTGCCGTGCCGTCTCTACAACGGCCCAGCAGCTGCTCCGTAAATACATAGAAGGAAGGAAGAAAAGGCCATAGTGGTCGTAATAAAAATGAAAGACACTGTACTCGTTTACACGAAGAGGAGACATAACTGTGTTTGCTGTGACCGATGTGCTTGTTTTACTCACTCCTTGAGCTCTATGGCACAGCGACGGCTGGTGGCACCGTGTGCACCAGGCCGCAGTGACGAGCATGACCGTCCCCCAGCACAGGCGCTCTGCAGCCGCCACTTGAGAAACGTCCAGTGTGAAACTGCTGAGGAGTATACAAAGCACTACTCAACTTCTGTTTCGACAAATATTACGATAGAGAAATAGCGACTGTCTGAGCTATAACCATGAATTCTGATCTAGTCTCAGGATAAAAGAAGACGATTCCCTGAGGAAATCCTAATTGATGTTATCAAGGGATTAGGGAGATTTTAACACTACTAGTATTAATATACTTTAGATCACATTTCTAAAGTATGCCAACAAAAAAAAAAAGTTGGTGAACTTTCTACTCGAAAAACCAAAAAAAAAAAAATTAGTATCTTCATATGGCCCAAAACAATACTGATCATAAATAAATTGACAAAAGAAAAGGCATATGGTTGCACCTTTTTCCTCTGTTGTAGTACATCAGCATTTCTCAGATATTTTGGTCTTGGGACTTCATTTCACTGTTGAAACATAGTAAGGACTCCAAAACTTGTTTAAATAAGTCATATCTGATAATATTATTTAAAAAGCAGAACTGAGAAAATTTTAAATGTTTGTTAATTAATTTAAAAGACAATTCAGTCCTGCTTCTATATTCAGCGTGTGGCCTTGTCACGTGCCATGAGGCCTCTGGAAAAGTCTATACTCTTATGAAAGAATCAGTGAAAAAGGCAGATTCTGCAATGCTGAAATCTGATTAGGCCTCAAGAGTATACTAATGGGAACATGAAAAAGCATTTCACAAAAAAAAAAAAAAAACCTGAATGTTGCTTATCATAAGAAAAAAAAAAAGACAGGTGCTGGTTAGAATACAGGGAAAGAGGACCGCTTATTCCATGAGAGTATAAACTTGTACTGCACTAGGGAAATCAGTATGGAAGTTCCTCAAAAAAACTAAAATTAGGGCCGGGCATGGTGGCACACACCTTTAATTCCAGCTCTCAGGAGGTAGAGGTAGAAAGGATCCCATGAGTTCAAGGCCACCCTGAGACTACATAGACTACATAGCCCAGGTCAGCCTGGGCTAGAGTGAGACCCTACCTGAAAAAACTTTAAAAAAATAAAAACTAAAACTAAGGCTTCAGAGATGGCTTAGTAGTTAAGGTATTTGCCTGCAAAGCCAAAGGACCCAGGTTCCATTCCCCAGGACCCACATAAGCCAGATGCAGAAGATGGTGCACGCGTCTGGAGTTTGCAGTGGCTAGAGGCCCTGGCATGCCCATTCTCTCTCTCTCCCTATCTGCCTCTTTCCCGCTCTCTCTCTCTCTCTCAAACAAATAATTAAATCTAAAAATAGAACCACCATATGACCCAGGCTATACCACTCTTGGTTATATACACAAAGAACTGTTCAGTCAACACATCACAAAGATGTTTACATATTCATTTCTGTTCAGGCTCAGAAAGACAAATACCATGTTTTTTATATTTCGAACGTAGGTTTAAAAGTATATATGTATTATTGTCATATATGTGTAGATCACAAAACTACAAAGGTGGTCATGAGAAGGGAGGAGGGTATCTTAAGAGAGGTGGAAAATAGAAAAGGTAATAGAATACATGCGGCAAGAAAGCAGAAGGTGAGACTAACTAGAGAAAGGACGCGAACCTATCAGAGAGGTTGGGGACATTGGAGTAGCATAGTAGGAAAGAGGAATAAATGAGAACAAAAATAATAACTGATGTGTATGAAATTGCCATGCTGAAACCCATTGCTTTGTGTGCTAACCTAAAAAGTTAACAAAAAGAATCAAATTCTCATTTAGAAACAAATGAAAACAAAGGACAATAAGTCATCAGATTGTCAAAAATTCACATTATAAGCCGGGCGTGGTGGCACACGCCTTTAATCCCAGCACTCGGGAGGCAGAGGTAGGAGGATCGCTGTGAGTTCAAGGCCACCCTGAGACTCCATAGTGAATTCCAGGTCAGCCTGGGCTACAGTGAGACCTTACCTCGAAAAACCAAAAAAAAAAAAAAAAAAATTCACATTATGGAGCTGATATGATTTGAGAAATAATGATTTGAGGTTAAGGAGCTTGCCTTCAAAGCCTGAAAACCCAGGTTCGATTCCCCAGTACCCACGTAAAGCCAGATGTACAAAGTGGCACATGCATCTGGAGTTCATTTACAGTGACTAGAGGACCTGGAGTGCCCATTCTCTAACTTTCTGTCTCTTTGTCTCTCGGTCTCTCTGTCTCTCTGTCTCTTTCTCTCTCTCTCTCTGCTTGCAAATAAATAAATAAATAAAAATTCACATTATGAATACACCCACTTATACAGGCTTTCTCACAAGAGTAATTCTGTAGGACAGATGACCTAAAGTGTGTATATGCTTTGTCCCCAAAGTTCTACTAGAGTGTCTTTATTCCAGAGAAAACAAATGGGAATACTGTGCAAGAATTGTATGTGCACTTGTCCAGACAACTCTTATTTAGAATGACAATCTAGAAATGGACTTTTCTGCAATGAAAGGTGAATGGTTTTCAAAAATGGTGTCTCCATACACAAAATCATGCAAAACCATTCGTGACCCCATTGATGTGACGAGTGCGTTAAAATGGAGGCATAGGGCTAGTTTGTTCAGAGTGATTGAATTTTTTGAATAATAAATGCAAATTCATGTATATGTATATGTGCATGCAGAAAAAGGTATCAAAAATCAGTGATGGCAGGCTGGAGAGATGGATCAATGGTTAAGACACTTGCCTGCAAAGCCTAAAGACCCAGGTTCAATTCCCCAGAACCCACAAAAACCATATGCACAAGGTGGTGCTTGCATCTGGAGTTCATTTGCAGTGGCTAGAGGCCCTAGCGTGCCCATTTTCTTTCTCTTTCTCTCCCTCTCTCTCCCCCTCTCTTTCTCTCTCTAATAAATAAAAATTTAAATTTTTTTTTAAAAAAAGTCAGTGATTTCACCGGGTAATAGCATTACTGGAGAATATTTTCTATTTTTTTTTTACCTTTTATACATTAAACTTGGATTAACTGGATGATATATGTAATTTTAAAGATCCTGCCAGGTGAAATCTGTGTGTGGTGGTGTATGCCTGTAGGCCCACCTGTTAAAGAGGCTGAGGCAAGAAGACCACAAGTTCAAGCCCAGCCTAGGATCTGGATATTTCAAAGGACATTCATATTCCTTCTTTTCTTTAAGATCTCGTCTTACAACAAAAACAAATAAATAAATAAATAATCAATAAAAACCTAAACCAAAAAAAATTGAAGATGAAAAGGGAGGGGAATTGATGATAGAGGATGGAGGGAGAAGACATTTGCCCAGGGGTTGTCCTCAGTGGTTCTTTCCTGGGAGCTAAAGGAACATGCACATCTTTACCTGAACCAGCAACCCAGTTTGAAAAGCAACAGCTATTGGGACTGAACCTGATAGTTAAAAACATAGGGAACAGCAACAGCTATAATAATAAGAAACACAGTTATTGTTTACTAGGTTCCTACCAGATGGTGTACTGCATTTGGATTATCTTTCTTCGTCTCCATAGCAACCCTAATTATATCACACATGCAAAGCCTGAGGCCTAGGCAGGTTGCATAACTTGCTTGAGATCATACTGTACTGAGCTGGGCCTGGAATTGTCCACAGACCTGCTCTGGCACGCTTCCTGGCATGTAGGTGTTGTTACTGGGCTGCAGCCATTGGTCATGCCGTGTGCCCTTGAACGTGCAACACTTACTTCACTGAATTTCTTTTTCATTAAGAATCATTTTAGGTTATCATGGTCAAAAGAGAGACTGTGTAACTCAGTATGTCAAGTACCAAAAAGAATGATGTGCCAGGCATGGTGGCACACGCCTTTAACCCCAGCACTCAGAAGGCAGAGGAAGGAGGATCGCAGAGAGTTTGAGGCCACCCTGAGACTACTTAGTGAATTCCAGGTCAGCCTGAGCTAGAGTGAAACCCTACCTCGACAAACAAAAACAAAACAAAACAAAAAAAATGTGTTTTTATCAGATCTGGATATTTCAAAGGACATTCATATTCCTTCTTTACTTCAGATTTTGTCAGGTGCCTAAAATCATGTGAACAGGGTCCAAAAACTGTCAGGAAATGAGAGTCATAGTGAAGTCTGATTCCAGACCTGTTGTGTTTGCAGGTGATGGCTTTCTGGGAGAGCTTCCTGTATGCATAAGCTAGATGAAACATCTGATTTTTGAAAAGTAAATGATTCTCAACAATCCTTTTTTTTAAAAAAAAAAAAAAGCTAGATCATTAAAAAAAGCAAAACCACATAAACTATATTCTTTGACCTAATAAATGAGAGGAAAGGAATGCAGTGTCAGGCGTTTCTCTGTTCATCAAACCCTCAGCCTGCTTCTCCTCCTGCCGCCGTACTGACAGTACTGGCCAGGGACCTTCACAGTAGAACCTGTGTCTCCTGCTGGCCCTGCTTTCAGTCTTCACTAACCTTCGTGATTACCCACAAACCCGTGGCAGTGTGCCTGAGTGAGCTGCGTGGGATTGCAGTGGAGCATTAGGTTATGTCGCCTTTGTTAGTTGTTTTTCCTTGGTGACCAAAGAACTGTCACCATGACGTGCCTTCATGAAAACAAAAAGCAGAGATCAAAGAAAGATAATCTTGGGCTGGAGAGATGGTTAAGCACTTGCCTGTGAAGCCTAAGGACCCTGGTTCGGGGCTCGATTCCCCAGGACCCACGTTAGCCAGATGCACAAGGGGGCGCACATGTCTGGAGTTTGTTTGCAGTGGCTAGAGGCCCTGGCATGCCTGTTCTCTCTCTCTCTCTCTCTCTCTCTGCCTCTTTCTCTGTTTGCTGCTCTCAAATAAATAAATAAAAATAAAAAGAAGCAAAAAAAAAAAGATAATCTTTGCAATCTGGATATTAACACCAATCATGTAATATACAGCACTAATTTTAATATATTTTTATGCTTATCATGTAATACATATGCCATAAGGCTATTTTTGGAAAATGACCTTTGATTTCAAAGTAAGTCTGTCTAATGAAAGAAGGTAATTACTATTCATTGCTTATTTTTAGTGTAGGGAAAATTAATGCTCTATGCAATAAACCGTAGTTGGATTTTGCTTAAGAGAAAACCATTTTCCCCAACAACTGCATTTTTAGAAGGAGGGTAATATAAATGCATCAACATATGCATTTGATGCAAAACAATTACCAATAAAAATATAACCAGGGGCTGGGGGCATGGCTCAGCAGTTAAAGTGCTGGCTTACAAAGCCTACCGGCCTGGGTTCAGTTCCCTAGTACCCATGTAAAGCCAGATGCACGAAGTGACTCATGCATCTGGAGTTTGTTTGCAGTGGTAAGAGGTCCTGACGTACCCATTCTCTCCACCCACCCATCCCCCCATAAATAAAAAGCAAATTAAAAACAGTACAGCAAGGACGATGGTATCTTTAGATGTCCTTAGGTTTGGGTCATGGTCTTACAGCATATCATCTCAGATCCTGGGGTGCAGTAGGGAGCAGTTCTGGGAAGCTGGTCCTGGGAAGACATTCTGAGGACATTTTTCTCAGCTAGTGTTCATTTCTGCATCACAGCATCCTCACTTAGCTGTTGATCTGCTTCCAGAGGGCTCCAGATCACAGTGGCCTCCCAGAGCCAGAACTTGAGATGAGGCCTTAGGTTCAATTACAAGCAAAACAGAATGTGTTGGCCAGTCGCCCTCACTGGAGAGGAAGAACATCAGTGGCACCAGTCTCACTGGCAGGAGAGTTTGGACTGTCTTATCCCAACTGCTACACAGAAGAGTGGCCCAGGCGATCTCACTGATGTGCCTGCCCAGCTCTGTGGCCTTGCTGCCACCCCCTGACCCTCTCACTGCCTAATTGCTAACGGCTTTATGTGACAGAAGTTGACCCCCAGGCTTTCTACATTGATTTTTCCCCCTTTCAATCTTCCATTTGAAAAATACAGATGGACTTCTTTATGAATGGGCATAATGTTTTTGACAGAAATATTCGGATTAATCTTGGATGTTACAATAGTCATAACTCCGAGAGCTGGTACTTTAGTGCCTTTTTCCGGGGACTACGCTGTGACCCTCTCAGTACTTTGTCACCTGGCACCAGAGGGAGTAGTGGAAGACACAGCAGCTCTATCCTATGATGTCCTTGCTCCCGGAGACCCTCAGACAAGCTGATAGCGAAGCCTCGGGCCCAAATCCAGACCCACCTTAAAGCTGCCCATTGAGTTAGGCCTTTGCCAGTGGTACCTACAACCTTCTTGTCTTCATTCAGTTCATGTTGGTAGAAGGGCGTTGAAATAAGACACCCACTTACTCTGACCTTCCCTGGAAATGCAAAGGCAGATTTGGGTTACGTATCTCCATTAGTTTATATCTAGATTATATTCCACACTTGGTCTCAACCATGACTCTGCGGTGTGTAATGGGAGTTGTCTCAGTGGCACCTGCTGGCAGTAATCAGCAGCTAATCTACTAGTACCTTCAGAAATGCCAGGGATCAAACTCCCTCCAGTTTCCTTTCCTTCCTCCTAGTCCTCAGTGAGCCTTTCTGGCCCTCCTTCCTGCTCGCTCGCTCGCTTTCCTCACCCTGTCTCTTCTCTTATTACCTTGCTTCATTTACAAGCTCTTCAGTAACTCAAGAAAGAGAACTTCCAGTTCTCAGAGCATAAATTTAGACATTAACATCGTGACGGCCCTGAAGGAGGGAAAGTTTTTGCCAGGCCATCTTAACAGTTCCAGCTTCTGTGAAGAACGGTTTCTGTTACTGGGCATAGTGTTCTAAGTACAAGGTGCTTGGCCCAGAGACAAGGGAGGGGCCTTCCTTTAAAGATACTCAAGTTTAAAGGACCCTCAGACTCCCTCTGGTTCATGGTGATCTAGGCTGGCCAAATTATAAAACTCACCTTGAGCCTGTATTAAATACTGGAAAGTCCGAGGCCCCACCCAGCCCACTGAGCCGTGTGCTCTAAAGAAGGGTCTTAGCAATCTGCCTTTTGTTGTCTTGAAAAAGCTGCCCTTGTAATTCTTAGAATCGGCAAAGTTGTGGGGCCCTGATATCATATAACCACCACCCTTACAAACAAACTCAGGTTAATCGATTGATGGATTGAGTTACTCAGCTACTAGGTGGGCAAAAGTGCCCTCTTAGGGCTTAGCGGTTAAGCGCTTGCCTGTGAAACCTAAGGCCCCGGGTTCGAGGCACACGTCTGGAGTTTGTTTGCAGTGGCTGGAGTTACTTGCATGATATTAGTCATACAACCTGTGTCATTTTCCCATCTGCCATGCCAGGTCAGGACCTGTTTCTTGGGGTTGTTGTGGGAATATGATGAAGTTCTATGTAACAGTACTTTGTAAACTGAAAAGAGCTAGCTAAATGGAAGCATTTACTAAATGACTAACCCAAGACACCCGCTTCCAAGCAGGCTGTGTGTGCTCCAGTGGCTCCTCATTGCTTTGTTGAAATGCTTTGAGCTTGACCTGTTGATTTGTAAGGCTAGGAAAGATTTCTGCTTTTCTGGTCAGTTCCTGGTTGATTTCAAAACCCTCACGTTCGTCCTTTATCTGGTGAACATCTGGATGGTCCCGTTGAATGTCCGCTCTCCCTTCACCAGCTTTCTCTTTGCAGGTGTGAAATTGAGGCAACCCTTGAGAGGCTCAAGAAGCTGGAGCGTGATCTCAGCTTCAAAGAGCAGGAGCTCAAAGAACGGGAAAGACGGCTAAAGATGTGGGAGCAGAAACTGACAGAGCAGTCCAACACCCCGGTGAGTACCTCGCCCCTGGCCGCTCCCTCACACAGCACCCAGGAGCTGGCTGAGCATGGCAGCATGGCACCTCTTCTCCCTGCCTCCGCCCTACCCACCCCGTGCCTGTATATTAACGAACCATATTTGTAGCAAGGAGTGTGAAGTACCACACTGTCAGAAGTAAAAGAAAAAGCATTTCCTCCTACTGGCTCTTGTCTTAAGAACCGTTATTCTCAGTGTGGTTACATATTAGTATTTCCAGCATAAAATCTGATGTTGTTTTGTACAATCTGTTAGTTCCCCTGGAACATGTGCCTGAACCTACTTAATTCAGCATTGGACTTACAGTCCATCAGTCATGAATAACTGTAATTCCAAGGCAACAGAGAATGCCTTGATGTGTCAGAACTCAACCACCTTTTCCTTCTAAAATTCAGTTAGCCTGCTGACATAGAGATGGCAGGCTAAGTTAACATTCCTTTACTAATTTAGTATTATGATCATGGGCAGCATGAGATAGGGAAAAGATTTCTTCTGGAACAACTGCCCAGGATGTTCTACATCGAGCAAGACTTGTTGATTTCCAAGTTTATAGGAACATGAAAGCTCTTAAAGATTTATTATTTATATACATACCTTGAGTTTATGTGATGTGTTAAACATTTAAACACATTTCATCATTCTCTGCTGTGTCAAGTGACTTATTTTTAAGAAGCAAGGTTATACTTGGTTTTTCTAGGATTTTTAGTGAGCAATATTTGTACACTTAAAATCACAGGCAATGGTGGGTTAAAAGAAAAGTGCTGGCAATTATGCAAAATAAAAAAGATTTAAATGCCTTAGTTTTGTATTCCTCAAAAAACTTTCCATTCTTAATTTCCATTAGTAGCCAGTGCCCAATTACAAAGTATTTTTGAATGTCTAAAGAAGAAAGTATGTTGGCTCCTTTTCCAACTTATATGGAGAAGCAACCTGATTTGCAAAAAGAGACAGAACAAATACAGTGAACTTAAATGTATGTTACTAGATTTGATTTTTTCAAAAACTTTTGGTTATCTAAGGAATCTCAAAATAAAAATTGAATTGTTATAAGACTATCATACCATATTTAAAAAATATCGCATTTTGTAAGTCTTGTGGATTTAATCAGGCTCTCAAGAAAGGAATGGAGGGAGTTGCCTGTTCAGAGTTGGTACCAGAAGGCAGACTATGAACGTAGCACCTAGGGAGTTACTCTGCTTCTCCCCAAGCAGTGGGGAGCAAGAGTGAGAACACAGCCTTGTCCCTAAGCCTGGCTACTGAAGTCTGAGAAGGTGTGTGTGCATGTGTGCACACGTGTGTGTGTGTGTGTGTTTAATGCATTGAAATCTTAAGCTGTAAAGCACTGCATGGCTTGACTCTTTCTAAATGTAGTATTGTCATAGAAAAACTTTTAAACCACCTATTACAGTATGCTTTAGAACCTTGCTTTGGTTTATTGGCATCGGTTTTGCTAAGAAATTATGGGTTGCCTTGCACACATTATTGCTGCCAGTAACACACTTGTGTAATAAATAATAAAACATTATGCATGCTCAGTATGTTGTATGCTTGCATTTTAACTCCATAAAACTTTCTGTAAAGTAACTGCTCTGGGGGCTAGCAGCTAACAATGGAGAGCATAAAACAGTCTCAGAGATTCCCCTCCCCATTTTTATATATGAAGTCTAAGTTTTCTTTCTGTATAATACTTGCTTTTAATGACTCCTCTGCCTACAGCAAGCATTTCTGAGAGGGAAACAAGTTTATACTGAGGTATTTTATTAAGTAAGAGTTTCTAGTTGGCTTAAATTAGATTGCTTAAAAGATAAAATAAGTCTTTGAAAGAAGTGGCTAGAGGTGTGGGTTTTCTGTAAGTAGCCTTATCTTCATTATAAAAGTCTAACATCTATGTAAGCTTATAAAAATTATATTATTGAGTTGATTTTAGAGATGCCATTGTCTGTCCTAAAACTTAAGTGTAAAAGATATTTAGGAATGAGCTCTCTATGCATAAATAGGGATAATACTTATTTTTAAATTGTAGCTTCCTGTAAAATTCTTAAGAAATAAAATCTTATTTGAGAAATATTTACAGAAATGTTTAGTGAGGAGAGATGCCTTGGAGTATAATAAGCAACAAAGAGGTCCTTAGAGCACCTACAATTGGAAACAAGTCTGAAGACCAGAGTAGGTGACTACAGAGGCAATGAGATCCTGATTCCCATGTTTAAGGGTCAGAAGCATGCTTTCCTTCTATACACTTGATACTTTTTAGCTGAATTACATAAAGTTATTACTGAACTCACAACTCCTGAGCTATTTTCGTAATAGAATAAGCTGTTTTATGGAAACTGAGCTCCAACTTTAAAAATAAGAACATTGGAACTAAATTGTAGGCACCTTTACACTCAGAAGTTAAAGTTCATTCTAGCATGATATTATATGCATAAATCATAAATTTACCCATCTTAAACCACATAAAAGTATAAGCTTCAATTTGCTTATTTTCATATCCTAGCAATTTTACCCTGAAATTAGTATGACCAAACATTTATTGGAATAGGTTGGTTATTGAAAATAGTTACATAAAAGGGAAAATAGATTATCACCACTGTGAGAAAGACAGCTCATAGAAGTTCAGTTCAAAGCAAGCAACTTGGATATTAGAGGATATATAAAGGTAAAAAATACTGATCAGTACTTCTGATTTCACATGTGTTCACATTCTTGTGTACAACTTAAATGTTAAAGACAGAATCTAGAATTTGTTGACAAGTGAATAATTTAATAATTTGAGTAATTATAATATCGGGTCTGACTATAGTCACTAATTAATGAAAAAAAGTGAATTCTAACTCCTATTCAGAATACTAACGTAATGGAGGAGGTAAAAATCACCCAGATTTCCCCAAAACTGTGTTGATAGCTGTACTGTTTTTACATTTCCTCTGAGCTTTTCTTCCTTGGTACAGTTTCTTATTGTTTGTTTGTTTGGGTTTTTTTTTTTTTTTTTACTTGAGATTTGATCTCTGCTTAATTTCTTCCTGTTTTGTAATACAATGATTTACTATTTCCATGTAGAAATGGAATTGGGAAAAACTAAAAGAAATTTTAAAACCTATTTCCTTTCAAGCAAAATGAGGGCTTAAAACCTGCACCTTCCTGTCGATTTGCAATTTGACTTGTTGTGGTGCTTTGCAAACTTTTGGTTGTGATTTACTCTGTTGTTCATAAATTTTGGCAACTATGCTGGAGCCAGATGTGCCACTAAATAAGTCCTCATGTAATTCCTCACACTCAGGTATTTCACTAATCATTTACCGCCTGTGCAGTACCAACTAATTTTGTGGTATCTATTCTCCTGATTTAAATTGGTCCTAATTTCTCTTTTTACTTCTGTCCTTTCTTCCCCTTTGATAGCCTCTCTTGCCTCTTACTGCAAGAATGTCTGAGGAGTCTTACTTTGAATCTAAAACAGAGGAGTCAAACAGTGCAGAGATGTCATGTCAGATCACAGCAGCAAGTAACGGGGAGGGCCATGGCATGAACCCAAGTCTACAGGCCATGATGCTGATGGGCTTTGGGGATATCTTCTCAATGAACAAAGCAGGAGCTGTGCTGCATTCTGGGATGCAGATAAACTTGCAAGCCAAGCAGAATTCCTCCAAAACCACATCTAAGAGAAGGGGGAAGAAGGTCAACATGGCCCTGGGGTTCAGTGATTTTGACTTGTCAGAAGGTGATGATGATGATGATGACGGAGAGGAGGAGGAGAATGACATGGAGAATAATAGTGAATGAAAGCAGAAAGTAATAAAGTTGAAATTGTTCAAAAAAAAAAAAAAGAAGAAACTCGTTATCTAGTATATGGAGGCAGAGCACCAAGCAGTGCATTTGTAGGCCAATCAGATGTACATGACAATAATGTCTTTATCAGTTTTATTTTTGCTTTCAGAAAAATGAGGGGCTGGGTGAAATTAAGACAAAAGGTATAATTATGAGTCATCAAATGTGGTGCCTGATTATAGAAATTTACGATTGTATAACAGTATAGTATTTTTAAACTAAAGACATTAGCCATTTCTTTTTTGATGAATATTGTATAGTTTGTATTCGACTTTATTCCCTTTACTCAGTTGTTTGAGAAAACATACATTGTGAACAAGCACTCTTTACTCTTAATTCTTTGATACTTGATTCTTTGTAACAAACTATTTTTTTCTTGTGACAATACACTATAATGGCAGAAATGGTTCATAATGCAGGGCATGGTGGTACACACCTTTACTTTAATCCTAGCACTGGGGAGGCAGAGGTAGGAGGATCACCGAGGCTTTCCTGAGACTACATAGTGAATTCCAGGTCAGCCTGGGCTAGAGTGAGACCATGAAGAAAAAAAAAAGAAGACAAAATGATTGATAAAATTATAAAATCCAGCCACAAAAAAAAAGAGATAAAAGATTTTTAACAAAATGCTTCCTCAGAAATACCTAATGCCAAGAATTTTTAATAGCACTTAGACCTGAGAGGTATTCTCAGTAGTTGCCCTTGAAGGAGGACAACTCGGGTCTGAAGCAAGCAGTAGACGTTGCAGGCTTGCATCCCTGTGCTTACCCTCACATCCTAACCAAGAGTACGCTGTCCTCTAAGCTGAGCTTGTACTCTGGACAGAGACACGTGGTCTTAGGGGGTGCTTCCAGGTATGAGCATGCTGAGCACGTGCCTGCTCTCTACATCCAATAAGGGCACTCTGTGTCTTTGTTTGCCAGAGGGGCATAATAATCCTAGCCTCTAAACATACCTATGTACAGGAAAAAGTGAATATTATAAAAGAAACAGCAAAGTTTTCCTACTTAGGCACGTGCACATTCTGAAGGAGCCTTTCTAAACCAAATCTAACTGATCAGTCGTTTTTGTGTGGGAGTGTGTGACCATGCTCTATGAGGCTGTTGTTTCAGAGAAATAGATACAGGTGCCACTTACTATGACAACCTGCTACCCAGAGATAGTCTCAGAAGCTTGTTTAACCTATAAACACTTACAAACTATAATTAGGTATAGAAAGGCAAAAGAAAAAAAGCCTTTTTTCCATTTAAATCAGAAAGTAGTATCATTCATGTGACTATGTAACTAGAATACTGTTGGTGCTTTGTATATAGAAGCTTTAAGAAAGGCTAACACTGGCTGGGTATGGTAGCTCACACCCATAGTCTCAGCACTGGGGAGGCTGAGGCAGGAAAAACTGAGTTCAGTGCCAGGTATCTTAAGCTACATAGCACGAACTTGTTGAAGGAAGAAAGGAGGGAAGGGAAGGGAAGGGAAGGGAAGGGAAGGGAAGGGAAGGGAAGGGAAGGGAAGGGAAGGGGGAGGGAAGGAAAGGAAAGGAAAGGAAAGGAAAGGAGGAAGGGAAAGAAGGGAAGGAGAAAGAGAAAAGATTAGATATTATCTAATGCCATTATATTCAGTATTATGTCCTGGCATCTTCAATCCTAATGTCATTCAGCATTTGAGATATGTGCTTCAAACCCCCCTGCCCAGAATGGAATAATGACAACAAATGGTCAATGTGCTGTGTGGTTTTATCTGGGGAAAAAAATCACTATCACAGTATTCTGGGTACCTGACTGCTATTAATTCATTGTTAGCATGGGAATAATGCTAACCTATTTCAGAGGGAATATTGGGTCAAAAGCATTTAAATGCATAGCACAGCCACCAGGCCCTGGGCAGGCGCCAGTTAAAATCAGCTACTATTAAAGACACTGAAAACCTTCTGGAAAACAATTATCATTGTATACTTGCTTAATAGTATGCAAATAAGTTGACAGTGGATAGCTTTCTTATTCTAATTTGGTTGCTCTTGGAGCCTGTGGGTCATGACCAGGTGCCCCTGCTCTGAGGTGTTCGCAGTCTGCGCCCCCACCCACAGACTGTAGGTGATCCTCTGCCTCAGAATGTGAGTCCCCTCCATGCCCATTTTGTGTGATTCTCTGTGCAATTGTAGATCTAGATGTGTCTGCACATGCCTGGGCAGTCTGTATGTGCAGAAGTATAATAACTAGCCAGTCCACTCAAACAGTCTTAGAGTGTATGGGATGCCTTGCATCACCAGCTTTCCAGCCTGCACTGGGAACCTAACAGAGAGAGCAGAAGTTTTGAGGTCTTATAGTCTCTTTGCATACCTTCCTAGGCAAAGGTGACATCATTCATTCAACAACAGCTCCTGCTAT
Organism: Dipus sagitta; assembly: GCA_036346955.1. Classification (NCBI taxonomy): domain Eukaryota; kingdom Metazoa; phylum Chordata; class Mammalia; order Rodentia; family Dipodidae; genus Dipus; species Dipus sagitta. The sequence goes on along the minus strand of CM070774.1, from coordinate 65,568,772 downwards.
AGGCCAGTTTCTAGGGAACAGCTTGCTGGCACTCTGTGCTCGGGGAGCCTGCACGCTCACGAGAAGGGATCAACAGTTAATAAAATATGCAGCATATAGAGTATGAAAATTGGCTTCATGCTGCAAAACAAAGCAAGGAGGGAGGATAAGACTAGTGGGATGGTGCTAAGGGCTTCAGAGTGTGGTCTGGAAAAGCCCCACTGATACGTGACATTTGAACAAAGCTGAGGAAGGCAAGGGTAGGTCTGTAGGTGGGAGGATCTATGTCTTTTGTGGAATACAAACCTCACCTTCCACAAGACCAGTCAGGAGTAAGTTTAGAACTATAAGTGGGATTACAAGTGGGATGAAGCTGAATTAATTTATACATAAATCATATGGTTCTATGTAAAGTTTTAGCATGTCAGCCACAGCCACATAAGAGTGCCAGTAGGGAAACATTCTGGACTCTATACCCAGACCAAGGCTTCCCATTATTTAGGTAGTATTTCCCCATCTCCTAACTGCTGCCATTTTCCCCACCAATAGCGCAGAGTTGTGCATGGCCCCGTAGTGTGCGCTGGAGAAACCTGGGACTTAGGCACAGCAGACCTGGCCTCAGTCTCTACCTGGATTCTGCTAAATGACTTGACTATTGTACTTTCTGCTCCAAGTCAGTGTCCTTCTAGTGGTTTGAAAAATATTCAGACATCCCTGAAACCTGATGAATTTAAACAGAATTCTAGTGTTCTCAATCTATCTGAAAAGGTTTTTGGAAGACTTTAGATTCCATCATGTTTAAAAGTCATGTCTGTTAGCCATGTGCAGAATTTCTAATGCTGACATTAATTGTGTAGCATACAACTCACTTTTCAGGTCAATTTTTTTTTGGTTTTCTTTTTTTGTTGTTGTTTTGTTTTTTGTTTTTCGAGGTAGGGTCTCACTCTAGCCCAGGCTGACCTGGAATTCACTATGGAGTCTCAGGGTGGCCTCAGACTCACGGCGATCCTCCTACCTCTGCCTCCCGAGTGCTGGGATTAAAGGTGTGCGCCACCACGCCCAGCTCAGGTCAATTTTTTTTTTTTTTTTTTTTTTGGTTTTTTGAGGTAGGGTCTCACTCTGGCTCAGGCTGACCTGGAATTCACTATGTAGTCTCAGGGTGGCCTTGAACTCTCGGCGATTCTCCTACCTCTGCCTCCCGAGTGCTGGGATTAAAGGCGTGCGCCACCACGCCCGGCTTCAGGTCAATTTTTGAGATGGCGAAATAATCTGTGTTGGATTCGACTTACAAAAATGTATACTTCAAAAGAAAAGAGTTTTTAAAATACTGAGGACTTTAAAGGCTCCAAATGAGAATTTAAACTCTAAATTGTGGTGATAATTGTCAGTCATACAATTGAAAGTGTCATCTTTTACCTTCTGTGCTTGACTCATGAAGTCGAATGTGTGATATCTGCAGCGGTTCTCAACTGGGAAGGTGTTGTCCCCGATCGGTGTTTGGGGATGAAGGCACATTTTCACTTGTCACAGTGAGCAGAGCAGCGCTTAGCCCCTCCAGACTGATGGCATTATGCTTCCCAGGGATGGTACCACCCTGCAGAGAATCCATCCAGACCACCACAGCAGCATTATCCTTTTACCGCTGAGGAGCTTGTTAAGCCTGGCAGTGCCAGAATTCCATTTCTACTATTTTCCCCAAACAAATTACCCAAGTTTTTTTTTAAATAGCCTATTCAAAATAATGACTACCCCATCTGCCTTTTGTAAGTTTGTGCCTTTATCTCAAATAATCATTTGAGGGTTTCTTCCCCCTTTTGTTGCTGGTTACTTTATGAAATATCAGAATTCATAATGGAGACTGCCCTATTCCAGTAATTCCATAATAGGCAAAGAGAGAAAACCCTCATTGAGGTAGCTACAATTCTGCAAGGGAGCCAAGTTAATTTAAATGTCCCTTTCCTAATAATTTTCACCCAAAACAAAATCAGATTGTAGTTTTTTGCACAAATAATGAATGAAATAAGGTTGAAGGTGTGCACTTTTGATGGTCTGGAAATATTGAGGGCTAGTTTTTAACTAGAGTTTTTTTTTTTTTTTTTTTTACATGCAACGAATTTGTTAGACTTTAAATACCAGCTGAGGTATTCAGACTTGATGCCCATTAAAATCAAAGGGATTTGGGGAAAGGGGGAATATTCAGAAGAGATCCAGGTCTTCCTAACACTAAGACTTCCCTTAGTGTTACTATGTATATACGTTCAGTTTTTATTAGAATGATGAGTTTTATGGGACAATTTTGAAACTTAGTCTGAGTTAAATACTGATACTTGGTTTGGAGTTTTGTTACACTAGACCTGCAGCTTTATGAAGCAAGTAGTCTCAGTGTGCCACATCTACATCAGAGCTTTGTTTTTTTTCTATAATCGGGCACCTTCTGCTGCTTTTGAGTAAGACTGTCTTCCTGTGCAGATTTGAAGCATTTCTAGGGAGTAGACTTCTATTCTGACTGTAACACAGCCTGCAAACTCTAGCTGCAGCATTTCTGTAATGAAAAGTGAGCGTCTACCAGGAAATCTGGAGCATGGGGATGCCTTCTCAGACCCCAACTTTGTGTGCACTTTTTGCCTCTGAGAAACTTTCTGGCATGTGATTAATTACTTGAAGACTAGAGTTTTGGGCACCTACATTAATTATTTTATATTGTGTGCAGAACAGTATATCTTTTAATTCAGATATGATACCCTGCACAGATTGCTTTTGTACTATTAGAAAATATTTATATTCTTTTGAGTGTGAGCTTTGAATAGATATCATTATCACTTTATTGTTTTTCAACAAAAATCTTCTCTCAATTATTCTCTTGCAATGTTATTCTGAACAAGTCCTATGCCAAATATAATGTAAAATGTTTGTATGGAAGATTAAATTTTACTCTTGCGTGGGAGACTATTCAGTTACTGACTTCATAGTTGGAATTTGATATTCCAGCACAAAGTCCACAATGTATCCAGAAATCCAAGTTGGTGTCATACATTTCATTTTGATGTGAACTTCTCTTTGCTTTCCTTTGTTCTAAAAACTCCATTTTGCAATAAACATTTTGACAGTAAATCCCTTTGTTATGTGTTGCTATGTATATAAGATATTTGTTAGATTGTATTCCCAACACCCTTTGAAGAAATCGGTGTCACACACATGCACCTGAGTGCTAGCTTTGCTCTCCTGAAGACAGTTGAAGTATAAATAATGAATCTGTAAAGTAATGGGGCAGTCATGAGGAATTTTTTTTTAAGCCCCAAAGAAAACAGAAAAGCTTAGAATTTCGCCTACAGCTGATATACTGGTATGTTAACAAGGTTCAGGAAACATGAAGGAGATGGTAAGCCACCATGTGGCTGGAGATCATTAACTTTCATCACCCTTGCCAAATTCAAACCGTCTTGCAGCGGCGCATGGTTCCAGCCATGCTCTCACTGACTCTGCATGCTTCCCGCAGCCTCCTTGCAGCTCGGGCTACATCCAGGGCCTGTCCCGTGGCACCACGTTGACAGCCACCACGGAGCGCCAGAGAACGCTGCTCTCCTTTGCACGGAAAAACCAGAGGCGCTGGTTGTTCCATTTGCAACCTTTTTTTTTCAGGAAATACTGTATTTCTCAATTTTGTTTAGTATACAACATTTGGAAATTAGATAAAAGTCAAAACATCAAATACACGCACGCTTCCTCTAAAGGTCTGCCTTAATGCAGGGAAACAGTTCTATAATGCAGGCTGGGGTTTCTTGAACGAGTCGAAAGTGCCCTGTTTCACGTTGACGTCCATGACGGGAGAAGGGAGGCCTCATGTTCCTGCAGCTGTACGCAGCTGCCCTGGGAGGAGATAAAACTTGCCGTGCATTTTCTTTGATCAAGTTCAGCTTCAACCTTTTTCTCTTCCACATTATTAAAGCAGGTGAGTATACGCAGTATAAGCAGGCGACATACCGCAGTGTCTCAGTGGAGGGAACAGGTAATCCTTGAGGGAACTAAAGCGCACAGGGGAGACAGTGCATGGAGAACAGTATTCGTTTAAGCACACACTCTATGTTCCTGAAGCAGCTTGTGTATGGTTGAGTCGCATACCCTCAAATCCTGCACATTCATAGTTGTTTTAATCATTGGGTTTTTGAACACAAAATCTGCTCTGCCACTCCCTCCCCCCAGAGTCTGCCTTGCGCCCCCCCCCACTTTTCCTGCAACACAAGCTCGCTGCATCCTGTGCTCCAGTTAAGTGAACATGCCACACCCACTGCCCTCTCACCTGGCATCACCTCTCTGCTGCCTGCAGTACCAACTCTCAAGCCATTGCCTTCCATCCCCCATCATATGCTGGGGAAGCCTGGCGAAAGCACTGGGTTTTGTTCACCCTTTGGCACTGACCTGATCAATCTGTCTGTTGGGTACATGCCTCCTTCCATTTCATTCATTCTGTTAGATGGTTCAATCAAATTTAGCAGGTTTTGTATGCTAGACCCTGAGTATATCATGAAGAAAGCGTCCTTGGTCTCCCCAGTGTGTAATCTATGCCTGATTCACCCTCATGTCTGGTAAAATGCCTTGAAGGAGCTGCGCCTAACAGTTTTGAACATGCAAACGCAAACTGAATGCCTCCAGTGTAGCAAGATAAACTCCACACCACCAGATTGTCAAGCTGATAGTAAACGCAACAAAACTTTCCAGGTCACCCATGAAAAGTGCTGTTTGTAACAGGTTGGGTGACACTTTGGCAAGTTTCCTCAGCGGTGATTCAACCGTTAGACAATGTAAGCTACTTAAAGCGAATAGCTATACCACACTCGAAGCCCATATGTCATGGACTTGTTCAAGTTCAGTACACATTTGTTATTTAGACTGTTCCGTGGGACACAGTGATGTGAGAAGCTCTTTGGCTGTGGGAACGGCACATGCTGAAGTGCTCTGCGTGTCTTCACTCTGGTGTGTGTCCCTGACAGGGAGGTGTTCTGGTCGCCATTAGAGCAACTCTATACCCAGGGTTCCTGAGAGCAGTTCCAATTTCACATGTCCTGTTTCTTGCACGGGTCCTGGTATTTGGTTATAGACATCATGCAAGCCAAAGATTAAGCGCTAGGGAACCCCCCCTGTGAAAATAGCAGTAATAAGTCATCTGGTTACCAAGTGGTCGCTTTGGCATTTCCATTGGTAACCGATCCTCATGTTGGCTGGAAATTCTAAGGCAGGCTCTGGTATCTGGTGAATGTCAGAAATTCCTTGATGCTAAAACCCTCTTGTGAGATATAAAACCTTTCCTGCTGGGCCACATACCAAGAGAAGAACATACCAAGTTTTACACAGTCCCCCTGAAGCGGCTCACAAAAGAGAATGGAATGCTGTCAGGAATTACGTGTATCACTGGCTTCTGGGCTCAGAATCCTTGAAGCCCTGAGAAAGTCCTCTGAAGGTCAGGGAAACGTCCACTCAGCCTAACCTGCGAGAGGAGCCAAGCCAGAGCAGCAGCTGAGAGCTGAGGCGAGAGGAGAGGAGAGACCGAGAGACGAGGGTAACTGTGCTTCCTTTTTCATTTCATTCATATCTCCCACACAGCTGCTGCCTTCCTTTGAAATCGGTGCATGGACTGAAGACGATGTGGTAAGCTGCTTCTGTTCATGCCTCATTGGACCTGGGCAGGGAGTCCATAAACTTGTCCACAAGTTTAAAATGTAGCTGAAGGGCTAGAGAGATGGCTTGGCGGTTAAGGCGTTTGCCTGCAAAGCCAAAGGATCCCAGTTCGACTCTCCAGGACCCACGTAAGCCAGATGCACAAGGGGGCACGTGCATCTGGAGTTCATTTACAGTGGATGGAGGCCCTGGTGTGCCCATTCTCTCTCTTCCTCTCTCTGTCTCTCTCTATCTCTATCTCTCAAGTAAATAATTAAATAAGTAAAACATATTTTTTTAAATGCAGCTAAAGAGAGTTTGGGTACTAGGAAAATCTAACCAACTGAAGTTGATAGAGCCCTCTTAACAAAAAATATTATACACATATATATCATACAGTTATCATATATATGATAGCTGAAAATAAGGAGTCCATAGCAAAACACATATCTCTTCAAATCTCATTAAAGGGTCCCTCAAAATACTCCAGAATACAGTAAATATCAATAACTAAAATAAAGCTTTGAAAAAGCTGATCTTAAATTTTCCTAAAACGTCGCGTGCAGGCTTGAGTGAGCCACAGTGGAGTAGGTGGCGCAGGAAGTCATGGGCTGACCTCCCTGCATGGAGTGGCTTCTCACCTTGGGCCCCGCTCCCTAGCTGCCACCCTTTAGCCTTTCCTGGAGGAACAGCCGGGGTGCTCGCAGTCATCCTGCGAAGCTGCAGCCAGGGAGCTTCACATCGCTCAGAGGATGCAGACAGAGCCCAGCATGTTGTGCTCTGGGTAGAAGCCCTGGGGAGCAATCCCATCCTGGTGTGCCTCTGTATCTTTATATAATGACAAAAGCAGTTTGAGAACTGCTGATCAGAGACCTCAGGGGCTCGGGTCTGTCTAGATCCATTTTATAAACTCAAGGGCACCATGGCGTGAAGAGACTGAAGACGGAATGCCAGCCATACCAAGGATGGGCCCCACCCTAGGAAACAGGCCAGGTGCCGTAAAGTGCCTCAACTGGAAGGACTGTTACTTAGCTCAACCTGATGTGGGGGCCAGGGCATGCCCCTTCTGTCCCTTGTGTCATTGTGAAGTCGAGCTTCCTGTAGCACCAGGCAGCCATGTTTGCTTTCCAGCACGTGGCTCCCATTGTCTCCTCTCATTCCCTAAGCGCCGGGTCCCCCGCTGCCATAATCTCTTTCTCCTTAGCCACAACTGTGGCCCATCTCTTTCTAAAAGAAATGGATGAAAGTACTGAGTTCCAGAGCTATTTTTTAGTCTTTGTTCTGATGTTGCGTGATTTCCAAGCCATTTAAAGAAAAGCCTGGTGTCAAGGGACCCAAGAACCAAGGGACTGAGTCTAACCTCTTGTCCATGTGTCCACCAAAGTAAAATCTAGCAGTGGCCACCAGTGAACAGGTGCCAAGTGAGATACAGGGACCAAGGACCTAGGTCTTACAGCCTTGCTATGGGCAAGAAGCTCCAATCATTGTCTTGTGTGTGGCATGTGGCTATCGTGACCTGACAGGCCTGGCACAGACTCCTCATTCTGTCATCTCTGTCCACTGCCTCATGGTCCCTATTACTCATATGGTTTCTAAATGTGGGACCTTCAGCAGTGCAGGGGCCACCTGCACATCAGTACAAAAGTGACTCTAAGAACCCTCTTGGGAAGATTTAACATATCCCCCCCCCCAAGGAAGTCCTTCAGCTGCCCAAAACCTCCTTTGGGAGGAATATCTCCAACTTGAGAGCCTGGGGTTTTTAAAGTATGAACAGAAGATATTCCAGCTTACCTTGTGGCTAAGTGAGAGCTGTTTGAACTTATTGAAAGCTGTGTGTTTGACTGTTAAGAATGGCCACTACCCATGTATGTGAACTTTCCAAACCATGTATGTCCTCTCTTCACAGTATTTTTGGGTTCAGCAGCTCGTCGGAAAAGGCAAGTGGAATAAGTTACCTTCTTATGCATGGAGTTCACTTTGTTATGGATGTGATGTATCTCATTTCCTTCTGCCTTCTGCTCACCCCCCCACCCCCTCCCCAGGTGACTCTTCAGTAGAAATGAGTAGCTATGCCAGCTTGTTTAAGGAAAACAACATCACAGGCAAACGGCTGCTGCTTCTGGAGGAGGAAGACTTGAAAGACATGGGCATTGTCTCCAGGGGACATATCATTCATTTTAAGGTAGTTGGGAAGGGCATCTCATCAACAAATCTGTACTGAGCACCTGCTGCCAGCACCTACGGGTGCTGACGGAGTTGTGTTGAAATGCCTCCGTGCATGTTCATAGCCAGCGCCGCCCTGTGCTGCCCCAGCACCCGCCTCATAACCCAACAACAAACAGGTTGGCATCTGACACAGCAGGAGGAGCCTGGGTACGCTGGCATGTTACCCCTGTGACTCCAGTCTCATGGGGAAGATGGTGTTCATGCAGCACTGCGCAATAACAACTGTGGGAAATGTCACCAAAGGAGAGGTGCACTGAGATGAGGAAGGAAGTGGGGAAGGGGCTGAACACTGAGGACAAGTAGTACTTACCCAGGTGAAGGGATAAAGCAGAGGTTGTTTTCCGGGGAGACCCTCTGCCAGAGGAAAGGCCTGTGTTGGGGGACTGAGCTTAGTGGACCCAGAGATCCAAAAATATGCCAGGATGGTACATAGAGAGCAGCCACCGCACCCAGGACTAGCAGGGGGGTCATCACTCCACTCAATGCTGGGGAGGCCGGACGTCACCCAGGACTAGCAGGGGGGTCGTCACTCCACTCAATGCTGGGGAGGCCCGACGTCACCCAGGACTAGCAGGGGGGTCATCACTCCACTCAATGCTGGGGAGGCCGGACGTCACCCAGGACTAGCAGGGGGGTCATCACTCCACTCAATGCTGGGGAGGCCCGACGTCACCCAGGACTAGCAGGGGGGTCGTCACTCCACTCAATGCTGGGGAGGCCGGACGTCACCCAGGACTAGCAGGGGGGTCGTCACTCCACTCAATGCTGGGGAGGCCGGACGTCACCCAGGACTAGCAGGGGGGTCGTCACTCCACTCAATGCTGGGGAGGCCGGATGTCACCCAGGACTAGCAGGGGGGTCGTCACTCCACTCAATGCTGGGGAGGCCGGATGTCACCCAGGACTAGCAGGGGGGTCGTCACTCCACTCAATGCTGGGGAGGCCGGATGTCACCCAGGACTAGCAGGGGGGTCATCACTCCACTCAATGCTGGGGAGGCCGGACATCACCCAGGACTAGCAGGGGGGTCATCACTCCACTCAATGCTGGGGAGGCCGGACGTCACCCAGGACTAGCAGGGGGGTCGTCACTCCACTCAATGCTGGGGAGGCCGGACGTCACCCAGGACTAGCAGGGGGGTCGTCACTCCACTCAATGCTGGGGAGGCCGGACGTCACCCAGGACTAGCAGGGGGGTCATCACTCCACTCAATGCTGGGGAGGCCGGACGTCACCCAGGACTAGCAGGGGGGTCATCACTCCACTCAATGCTGGGGAGGCCCGACGTCACCCAGGACTAGCAGGGGGGTCGTCACTCCACTCAATGCTGGGGAGGCCGGACGTCACCCAGGACTAGCAGGGGGGTCGTCACTCCACTCAATGCTGGGGAGGCCGGACGTCACCCAGGACTAGCAGGGGGGTCGTCACTCCACTCAATGCTGGGGAGGCCGGACGTCACCCAGGACTAGCAGGGGGGTCATCACTCCACTCAATGCTGGGGAGGCCGGATGTCACCCAGGATTAGCAGGGGGGTCGTCACTCCACTCAATGCTGGGGAGGCCGGATGTCACCCAGGACTAGCAGGGGGGTCATCACTCCACTCAATGCTGGGGAGGCCGGACGTCACCCAGGACTAGCAGGGGGGTCATCACTCCACTCAATGCTGGGGAGGCCGGACGTCACCCAGGACTAGCAGGGGGGTCATCACTCCACTCAATGCTGGGGAGGCCGGACGTCACCCAGGACTAGCAGGGGGGTCGTCACTCCACTCAATGCTGGGGAGGCCGGACGTCACCCAGGACTAGCAGGGGGGTCGTCACTCCACTCAATGCTGGGGAGGCCGGACGTCACCCAGGACTAGCAGGGGGGTCGTCACTCCACTCAATGCTGGGGAGGCCGGACGTCACCCAGGACTAGCAGGGGGGTCGTCACTCCACTCAATGCTGGGGAGGCCGGACGTCACCCAGGACTAGCAGGGGGGTCATCACTCCACTCAATGCTGGGGAGGCCGGACGTCACCCAGGACTAGCAGGGGGGTCATCACTCCACTCAATGCTGGGGAGGCCGGACGTCACCCAGGACTAGCAGGGGGGTCATCACTCCACTCAATGCTAGGGAGGGCAGACATCTTGGGAGAACCCTAAGGACCCTTGGCCTGTGCATGGCCCAAGCTCAAACTAGGTTTCCACCCCCATCCAAAGTCATGGGAATATGTGCGCAAGAAGTCTCTGTATCTATTACATGGGACAGAAACCACCATCAGTGGTGAGGGGACTGAAACACACATCGACCCTGTCACCCTGGGCAGCCTGTGGAGTTTCCCTAGACTTGTAGGGACCTCAACTCAGGCACACCCAGGAAAAGTTAAACCCAATATGAAGCCATGTTAGAAGTTTAGTAAGAAAGGCCCTCAAGCCAGGCGTGGTGGCGCACGCCTTTAATCCCAGCACTTGGGAGGCTGAGGTAGGAGGATCGCCGTGAGTTCGAGGCCATCCTGAGACTCCATAGTGAATTCCAGGTTAGCCTGAGCTTGAGTGAGACCCTACCTTGAAAAAACCAAAAAGAAAGAAGAAAGAAAGAAAGAAAGGAAGAAAGAAAGAAAGAAAGAAAGAAAGAAAGAAAGGCCCTCAAGAAGAGAATGCAAGCATGCCCAAGAGATGGGAGAAAGGATGCAAAGTAGAGAAGACAGTTTCCTATCCAAATCCCAACCTCCACAGAGGTTCTCTCAACATGCCAACAAGCTTCCCTTTACTCAGAGCTATCACCCTGGCTTTTCTACGTAAGTCCCATTAAGATGCAAAGGAAATCATTTCATTACACAGAGCCTGGACTTATGTTAGGACCATGTTTGCAGTCCCTTGGCACCTTGGGATAGGGTTGGGCACTAAACCACCAGACCATCTGCAAGACAAAGTGGTGCCAGACTCACTGCCCTCCTTCAAAGTGGACAAGAAAACACATGTGTGAACATTCATCCCAAATGCTGGCAAAAATTTTGCTCTAGGGCAGGAGAGATGGCTTAGCGGTTAAGGCACTTGCCTGCAAAGCCTAAGGAGCCATGTTCTACTCTCCAGATCCCACATAGCCATACACACAAAGGTAGGGCAAGTGCAAGGTTGCACACGCCCACTAGGTGGCACAAGCATCTGGAGTTCAGCTGCAGTGGCCGAGGCCCCGACACACCAATTCTCTGTCTCCATCTCTCTCTCTCGCAAAATGAAACAAAAGTTTTTTTTTAAAAAAAAGCAAATTTGCTCTACATGTGGCTTACATGTGCCACAATAGAAAAAAAAAAAATATTTTCTGCAGTACAGCGGGTTAGAGATCCAAAAGAGATATTTTGTAAATCTTGACCTATTTGGCAGGTCCCTCTGCTATCTTTGTAAAAAGGGCCACTTCCTTAAGGACAAGCCAGAGAGGAAGAGAGTGGCAGCTATGATACCTCACAAAACCAGAAGCGCTTTAAATAGTCCCAGGCATGGCCAGGGACAACCCAAGTGTCCCCTCTATTTGGTCGGTGTCATTAAGACAAGAAATACCCAAACTAACTCTCTCTAACTGATCAAATTCAGTGAACATCTGCTGGCATCCTTCCCTGAAGGGGTTTACATCCCAGAGAAAAGATAAAACGTGCACGGGCCGGAGGAAGGGAAAGGAATTGAGTGGAGCGGAGTGCCTCGATTCCCAGGGCCAGGGGTTGGGCTGCTGTCTGCGTGGGGCGGAAGCCCAGGGCCCGAGCAGCTCTCACGCTAGCTGGCGTGGAGCGAAGGTGGGCCAGTGCCTGGCCTGCTGCCAGCTTCAGGCCGGAGGTCTGGAATGTGACCAGCACTGGAAAGATTTGAGAACTGACATGCTTAAACTTTGTTTCTAGAAACTTTACAGTGGATTAGAAAGGAGGGCCTGGATCCTGAAACCCTTGAGGAAGTTATGACAGTGGGTAATAAGGGCTGACTCCTTAGCAGAAGTGCAAGTGGGGAGCAGGGGAGGCGGGCCCCTGTGAGAGAGCTGTTTTAGGTTCACGACAAAAAAAAAAAAAAAAAAAAAAAAAACACGAGATACGGACATGTGCTACTTATGATAAGCCTGGAAACAATGCTCACGGAAGAGCCCAGACCCAGAAGGCCACATTGATAGTCTGTATATGTGAACTGTCCAGAATAGGTGAGCCTACAGAGACAGAAAACGGGGCTAGTGGCTGCCAGGGGAGTGGTGGCAAGGAGAGAAGGGGAGGGCATTTCTTACTGGGCACAGAGTCCCTAGGAGTGACGGAAAGTTTTGGAACTCACTGGAGAGGGAGTGTTACTGATGTGCACACTCTAAAGGGCTAATTTGTGGTATATGATTTTTCACTTCATTAAATAATACAAATAAGGAAATCCCAGCTCCGCTTAAACCCTTATCCAAGAACAGTCCTCCTCCAGGAAGCCGTCAGTCTTTGATAGCCAGTGTACCTTAAGAAGTAGTTTGGGGAGGCAGTGGTCCAGGAAGTAGGGAATGAAGAGAGCCTGGTGTGAAGAGCTATGACATAGAACTGTGACCAAAAAGGACCCAGTGTGGCAGAGAGGCACAGAGTCCTGCACGGGGAGGATGCTTTGGTGCAAAGTAGCACATGGGGGGGGGGATGGCAGGGCAGGATCCTCCCCATGACCCAGAAGGTCCTCCCTGAGCTTCAGAGGGGGATGGCTATCGCTGTGACTTTAGCTCCTGGGTGAACCTTGACATGTCGATAAAGACCTGACACACAGGGCTTGTTAGAGTTAGGGAGAGAGCGTGGTTGGAGAAAAGCACAGGGTCAACTTGCCTTTCAGGAGAAGGCTAATAATGACCGACAGTGCGGCGGGGTGTGAGGTGAGGCTCCGGCCCATTCAGGGAGAGCAGAGTGTGTGGTTTTAAGGTCCCTAGGGAGGCAGAGATGTACCCTGAAGAAATGGATTCAAGATCAGGTGACATCATCAAATCCAGCTCAGAAACCCTATTCTTCAAGGTGCAGGCTAGAGCAGGTGTTTAGGAGAGTCTCAGAGATCTTTCTGGATAAGAGGCACCTGGAAACTTGTACGATGATTGGCCCCAATTAATATGTGACTCATGCAGTGTGACAGCGGTCACTTGTCCCTCCCTCTCCATTGAGGGGTTGGCTACCTGGAAAGTCTATTTCCAGGAGGACAAGCTCCCCACTTAAGTGAGGTGACGGGGATGAGTGTCCACCTGTGCTCAGGAACATGGGCCCTTCGCCTCACTGCTGACACCAAGCTGCATTAGACAGGTCACCCATAGAGTGCCACTAAGCTCAGCGGGAGCACAGGCGTTTTGAGAGGGGGAGATGAAGGGAAATGTGGGGACAGCTTGCTGTGGCAGGCTTTGCGTGTACTCTTGGGGCAATTCGGATGGACACGCTTCAAGGGCCCTTTGGGGTGGCGCCCAGGGACAATGCACACTAGGGACGCCCTCCTGGTGCGCACCTGAGCCAGCATGCGCGTGCGCGCACACACACACACACACACACTGTGACATTCCCTGTGTCACTGAGGAAAGCACAGTCGTCACTGTCTAACTTCTCACAGAGTCTCTCAGCCTGAGAGGAGTGACAAACCTGGAAGGCGGCTCAGCATATCCACAATCCTTTTGCTACAAGGTGATCCCCGATCTAACTTAGCCTGTCTGAGGCTCCCTTCTCCCCTGAGCCTGCGGCCCCCTCCCCTACTAAAGAGGATGGAGCATCCAGTTAAGTGTTCGTTACATTGTTGACGGTTTCATTGTGCCTCGGGGGGGGGGATGCATCTCGTTTTTCTCAGGTTAGCACTCTTGTTCTGTACGTGAGCAGTTCACAGAAGAGCTGAGTAATAGCTAGTGAATGTCAAAACCCTCATCAGTTAAGCTGTCCTCCTCTCTCCTGCGATGGCTTGGTGCTCCCTTGCAACACGCCGTCCTCTTGGCGAGGCTGCAGCTTCCTGATGGGCAGTGGTGGTCCATTCCTGTGCGCTGTTTCGTACTCCCAAAGACCACCATGTTGTATGCGCTGGGACATTAACTCGCCACTATTACACTCAGCTGCTGTTTGAAGAACGGTTGGAGTTGTGGCTTAGTCTGTAGTTTACCATCTCGAAAATGCCTTCCTGTTCCTTTCAATAATTGCAAAGTACTACCACTTTGAAGACTTGGGTTTACTCTCAATGGACAATGGACACTAACATCGTCCAAGATATTTTATGAACTGTGTAAATAAAGAATGCTTTTCCAGGGCTGGAGAGATGGCTTAGCGGTTAAGGCGTTTGCCTGCAAAGCCAAAGGACCTAGGTTCGATTCTCCAGGACCCATGTAAGCCAGATGCACAAGGTGGCGCATGTGTCTAGAGTTCGTTTGCAGTGGCTGGAGGCCCTGGTGCGCCCAATCTCTCACTCTCTCTTATCTGCCTCTCTCTCTCTAATAAATAAATAAACAATTTTTTTTTTTTTTTGGTTTTTTGAGATAGGGTCTCACTCTGGCTCAGGCTGACCTGGAATTCACTATGTAGTCTCAGGGTGGCCTAGAACTCTCGGTGATCCTCCTACCTCTGCCTCCCGAGTGTCGGGATTAAAGGTGTGCGCCACCACGCCCAGCTAAATAAATAATTTTTTAAAAGAATGTTTTTCATGTGCTCAGTAATTTTAACCTTCTCTTGATATTATCAACTCATTAACAAGTCCTCTGCTTTTCTTTTTACAGTCAGCCATTGAGAAACTAACCCATGATTACCTAAACTTGTTTCACTTCCCACCACTAATTAAGGTAAGGTTTCCTTCTTATCAAAAGTATGTTACTTTTATTGACATAGTCACCTGCTGTGTCCACACCTACATTTGCTGATGTCGGAAACTGTAGTTTGAAGTAAAATTTAATCATGTGGCCAACAAAGGACCCTTTGAAGACTAGAATGTGAATAAGTTAAACATATGTATTCCGTGCCAGTTCAAATATTAACAACACACCTAAGAACTGCTCATCTCACCAAAACCAAAGGTGAGGACCTCTGGCCTCTCACCTGGCTCTGCAAGTCACACAGCAGAGCTCTGGGTTATCACCTGCACTGGAGAGGGTGGGACGTTTATTGTTAGAGTGACATATTAGCCCCACCACCCCCCCTTATCCATGGGAATCCATTCCACCACTTCTGGTTGCCTGAAAATGAATTTAGGACTGAGTCCTACACACAGTTTTCCCCTATGTAGACATGCCTGGGATAGTGTTTAGCACACACATTAAACGCAGTGTGAGATTAATAATAACCAACAATAAAATAGAATAATTGCAACAGTATGATTCTGATAAAAGGTACTGTTAAAACTTTTGAGTTGTTTATTTCTAGGATTTTCCACTTAACATTTTTGGACCACAGTTGACTACAGGTAACTGAAAGTACAGGAAGTAAAACATGGAGAGGGAAGGCCTACTGTTGTACTTAGCATGTTATTCTGAATATAGTCTAAAGGAAACGGGGTATGTCATCACAAAATTAGCAAGTAATACAGAGTTCTGCTCATTCACTCTCAACCGAGGTTCTCCATCTTTCAGCCCTGCATCCTCCATCCATATACACTCTAGAAGCTGCAGAATTCCTTCTTAGAAACAACTTATAAATACCCTGGGTGTCTTGAAACTCTCAAGTTAAACATCTCAATGCATTTCCAAGTGCAGAGTGCATTTCTAAGACGGACTTGCACAGTGCCAGATGCTCTGTGACATTCCTTCTGAAGCACAAAATTTTCAAAGGTCTAATATGCCATTGCTCTTGCTTTAAGTTATTATAGCTTGTATATTAATCCAAAAGTCAGCAGAAGTTAAATAGAGTAGAATGGGAAGACTAGCATTAAGAAATTACCTAAGGGACTGCAGAGATGGCTTAACAGTTAAGGCACTTGTCTGTGAAGCCTAAGGACCTAGGTTCGATTTCCCAGTACCCATGTAAGCCAGATGCACATGGTGGTACATGCATTTGGAGTTTGTTTGTGGTGGTTAGGGAGAGGCCCTGGTATGCCCACCCCCCCCCCCGCCCATCTCAAATAACTAAATAAAAATAAAATATTTTAAAAAAATAAATTACCTGCTTTACATGAGACTTAAAGGAAAACTACCATCTTGAATAGTGGTGTTGATTCTGTGTTTTAGGACTCAGGAGGTGAACCTGAAGAAAATGAGGAAAAATTAGTGAACCTTGAACTTGTTTTTGGTTTTCACTTGAAGCCAGGAACTGGCCCACAGGTAAATCATATTTCATATCCTTTGGGTAAATTTCAGTCTACTCTTTTCTTGACCGTAACTCGTGACTTAATACACCCACCCAATTCACCTGGTAACTTGATTCTGGGTAAAGGTGTCGACTTTATAAAACAGAGTTTCGCTGACAGGTTGCAAACTGCCTCTGGAACTCAGTCTAGGAACCTTAGATTCTCCTTTAGTGAAGAACCCTGAGAGAGAGCACCCCAACTTTAGCGTAGCTTGCCGCAAAGCATGAACGAAGGGAAAGGGAGTCCCACGGGAACTTTACACTGCCCAGCCTCACGGCCTCCTGGCTCTCGTAGTACCGCGAATAAAGCCACACTTGAAAATGGAATGTAGGCAGTGTAGAGGCCTGAATTATCTGTCCAAATAGGGTGACCGGACATTTGACCTATACTCATTTGCTGAGGCTTATAGTTAGGTCATTTTAGCCTGGGTAGGGAGGAAATGCTCAGGTAGCATATGAGTTAGACTTTTAGTCAACTTGTGTGACTTCAGTTGAACACCCATAGCTCATAACTTCTACTAATTGGTTACTTAATTGTGTGCCAGCCATACAGTATTTGTGGTAGTTACTTTTTCTGTCACTGAGAAATGCCTGACAGAAGCAACTTCAGAGGAGAGTTGATTTGGGCTCCTAGTCAGTCCACCATGGCCGGAGGGCAGGGCAGAGCGAGGAAGCTGGTCACATCACATCCACACTCAGGATGCTTCCTCCTTTGTTCCCTCTTAGTCAGTCCAAGACCCCAACCCATGGGGTAGTGCCACCTATATTCAGGGTGAGTCCTCCTCAGTTAATTCTCTCCAAAAATGCCCTTGCAGGGAACTGGTTCGGCAGTTAAGGCACTTGCCTGCAAAACATAACGACCTGGGTTCAGTTCCCCAGTACCCACGTAAGACCAGATACACAAAGTGGCACATGCATCTGGAGTCTTCAATGGCTGGAGGCCCTGACATGCCCATTCTCTCTGTGTGTCTCTCTCCTCTTCTCGTCTCTCTGTCTCTCTCTCTCTCCTTGCAAATAAATATTTAAAGGAGGGGGGATCTGGAGAGATGGCTTAGCAGTTAAGACGCTTGCCTGGAAAGCCAAAGGACCCAGGTTTAATGCCCTAAGACCCACATAAGTCAGATACATAAGGTAGTAGATGCTTCTAGAGGCCCTGGCATACCCATTCTCTCCCTCCCTCCCCCTCTCTACCTGCCTATCTCTCTCAAATAAATAAATAAAATATCTAGAGCCGGGTGTGGTGGCATGCACCATTAATCCCAGCACTCAGGAGACAGAGGTAGGAGGATCACTGTGAGTTCGAGGCCACCATGAGGCTATATAGTGAATTCCAGGTCAGCCTGGGCTAGAGTGAGACCCTATCTTGAAAAACCAAAAATGAAAGAAAGAGTGGAAGAAAGGGAGGGAGGGAGGGAGGGAAGGAAGGAAAGGAGGAAGAAAGAAGAAAAGAAAAGCCCTCACAGGCACTCCTAGGTGATGCTAAATCCAATTAAGTTAACAGTGAAGGTTACTCATCATAGTGTAAGCAGTAAATACCGTCTTTCCCCCTTTGGCAAATGAGGAAACTGAGGTTCTGAGAGGTTAAGTGCCTTGACTGAGGGTTACATGGCCAGCAAGTAGCATGATAACTATTTGAATATAGGCCTCTCTCTCCCAAGAACCCTAGCTCTTAACTACTACACTTACTGTAATTTTCTTTTGAGGAGCCAAAGGACTTTATCAGTATAACTCCTCACACCCATAGCTGGTTACTGGGGCAGTTCTAGGGCAGGCTTGGCTGGCCCACAGGCCCCCCACTTAATAAAACTTGCTAATCCCTAGCCAGTCCCAGGAACTGGTGCTGGGGAATGGTTGGAAGTTGTTAGGATGGTTGAATGTCACCCAGGGCCCCGTAAGCTGCTCTGTCTAGACCCTGCAGGGGAGGTCTTGTCCACACCACTGTAGGCACCTTGACGCTTCTGCTAAATGGAATTGTATGTACCTTGTTTCGGCCATAGTACGTGGTTAAAGGAAAGCTGCTCTGTGTCTCTTAGCATCAGACGGAAACAGCGTAGAAGATTAAGTTCCTTTCTCTCTGCAACACGGAAGGACCTTCTAACACTGATATTCTGTAGCTGTGGGCATCCCGAGTCTGCCTGATGGTAAACAAACTACACATATCAGTCTGCTTCCTTGGTCCTCAATTACAGCCATTGATTTATGAGTTCTCTTTGCTTTAACCTTTTTATGGCTCAGAGATTTCTTTGAGAAAGACTTGTCAAGAGGTCTCAAGCATGAAAAAATATTTCAGTCGGTGAAGAAATGACGGTTAATGTGGAAAGCTGGAAAATATTTTTTTAGTAAAAATTAGAAGCTAGGAAGATATTTAAGACTAAATACAGTGATCTGTTTTACCCATAATTATGTAGACTTCTTGAGTTCTATGTTATCCATAAGCTTAAAGATGCCACAACTATTTTGGGGGGAGTTTTGTTGTTTTTTTTTTTGTTTTTGTTTTTCGAGGTAGGGTCTCACTCTGGCCCAGGATGACCTGGAATTAACTGTGTAGTCTCAGGGTGGCCTCAAACTCATAGCAACATATTTTTATTTATTTGTGTGTGAACACACATTGTGTGTGTATATGTATATGGATGTGTGAGGGTCTCTTGCCCCTGGAAATGAAAGCCACTTTCTGTATCTCACTTTAGGTGGGTGTTGGGGAATTGAATCAAAGCTGGCAGGCTTTACAAACAAGCACCTTTAACCACTGGCCATCTCCCCAGCCCAATACGTGATTATTTCTTGTGGGGTGTGTGTGATTTTTTTTTCTGGTCCTGGGGATTGAACCTAGGTCTTTGCATGTGCTAGGCAAGTGCTTGACCACTGAGCTAACCCCCAACTCCTCCAAAGCTGCCCCTGGGTTACATGCCTAGTATAATAGTTTCATTCATTCCTTCAGCAGACAGGCATTCACTGAGGACCTTCTGGGTGGCAGGCTTCTTGCTACATGCTCAAAACACAAAGTCAAAAAGTATAGCCTGGGGTTGGAGAGATGGCTTAGTGGTTAAGGCACTTGTCTGCAAAACCTAAGGACCCAGGTTCAATTCCCCCATACTCACGTAAGCCAGATGCACATGGTGGCACTTACATCTGGAGTTTGTTTACAGTGACTAGAGGCCCTGGCATACCCATTCTCATATTTCTCTCTCTCTCTCTCTCTCTCTCTCTCTCTCTCTCTCTCCCCCCCAACCAAATAAAATAAAGTAAATAGATCATTGAGTAGTTACAGTACAACATAGGGAATGTCTCCATTGCCATCCATATCATTTAATGGGCATGCACTGGACGCAAGTCTGCTACAGATGAGAAAGAAGTGAGGAATGGTCTGGAATCCGCCTGATATACATGCTGTTTGACTGAAGTTTGAAAATTGTGATTTATTTGGTAGAGAGAGTCATAGGAACAGTGTGTGCAGAGCTCAGTCATGAAGCCAGGCAAACACAGAGACTGTTCTTCTTGCCTTTGTTTCCATGGGACCTAACGACTCAACCCAAGCATCCTCCCCCTGGGACGGCAGAGCAGGGTGCAGGGGAGCAGTGTGATGACAGTTAAGGCCAGAGAGGATAGTGGTGACCACAAAAAGAACCCCCTGGTGCGCTAAGATGACTGAAGGGTTTGAGGCAGAGAGCAGATAGAATCTGGGGTGTGTAAAACATTTCTCAGAAGCAGAGGTAGGAGAATTGGGAAGGGGCAGACTAGAAGAAGAAAGATCTTTGAATAGATAGGTCAGAGAAGCAGGGAAAACGTGATGACGAAGAGCAAGGCTGGGGCAGCACCCTGGGTCCCAGGACACTGAGACAGAATTACTGAGACTTCTGCCGATAGAGTGAGAGGGAGGGGCCAGGATGGGGCCAAAGGTTCATAATACGGATACCAGGATAGATGGTACTATAAAGGAACAGATCAGAAGTAACCCCTACAGTGTGGATGTAACCCCAAGGTACCAAATGCCTAAGGTAGTTATACAGGAGTGAGGTTAACTGGGGAAAGCTGTTTGGAAGGGTAAGTATTGACACTGGACGTGAAGAGGTGGATGGACCATTGGAAAATAGTCACCCGATTATAATGAGTAAAATTTCTTTTTAGAGAATACTTCTTTCTGGAGATGTCAAATATTTTATGTCATCTCATTGATTTCAGTGATAAGAAACCATAACAAGAGAAAGGGAGTGTCTAGCGGAGTGAGGTGAGAGCAGCCAGGGTCAGAAATTATGACCTTTGTGTTTCTCTTTGTGTTGAACATGTGCTAGCTGATATACCTGACCTAAGATATTTATATCATCTATAAACTTAAATAAAACAATCATGGAATAGATTATGTCCACTGCTAAAAGAGCCAGTTATGCCAGCCCATACCCTAGCATTATAAAATACTTCTTCACCGGGCGTGGTGGCACACACCTTTAATCCCAGCACTCGGGAGGCAGAGGTAGGAGGATCACCGTGAGTTCGAGGCCACCCTGAGACTCCATAGTGAATTCCAGGTCAGCCTGGGCTAGAGTGAGACCCTACCTCGAAAAACCAAAGAAAAAAATTAAAAAAAAAAATAAAGTACTTCTTCATAAATGTACTTTGAACTGAAATTCCAATTCACATGAATGCCCTGTGACTAGCCTGGGGAGATAGCTCAGCTGTGCAGGGATGGGGACTGGAATTCCACTCCCAAAACCCATATAAAAAAGCAAGACATTTAAAAAAAAAAAAAAGCAAGACATTACATATACTTGTAATTCTGATGCTGGGGAGGTGCAGACAGGTGTTCATAACCAGCCAGACTAACTTACGTGGCAAGTTCCAGGCCATGAGAGACCCTGTGTCAAAAGAAAAGAAAGGTGGATGGGGTTCCAGAGGAATGATACCCAAGGTTGTCCTTTGGCCTCCACACACATACACGCACATTCACCTGCACACACATGTGCACAGGCACATACGTGTACACACACATGTATAGACACATAAAAGAAAACTCTGTTCCATTGGCCCATTAACTAAGTTCTCATAAACCCATCTTTGAAACCCACTGTATGACCAGGATCAACCTTACAAGCAAAGTTGGAACTTTGAAAATTCTCCCCAGACCCAAGAGTTTTCAGATTAGAAGCATTAACTTGTTCTTCCCTTTGCTTAAGTGGTAAAACGAGAGGTTGTTTTTCTAAAAGGATTCGCTGTATGAACGTACAGCAGTGATTCTTTTCAAGAAGACAGTAGCAACCTCTTCCCTTTGCCTTTGGGAAAGACCGCCAGGTAAACTAAAAGTAGTGTGTTGGTTACTTTTGTGTCAGTGTGATAACAATGCTGACCAGAAACCACTTAAGAGAGAACAACTTTATTCTGACTCCTGGTTGTCGAGGGTTTCAGCCCTTCATGGCAGGAAGGCAAGGCGTGGGGGCGCAACTCCGTTCACGACAGTGAGAGCACGTGCTAGAGCTATTCGTGTCGTGATGGGGGGACCAAGAAGCAGAGGGCACAGTGGGAACTAGGGGATGGATGTCACGTTCAAAGGCCCGCCACTAGTAACCTACTTTGACCAGGTATGCCCCACTTCCTGAAGATTCTACATTCTCTCCCCAAAAGTGCCACCAGCTAGGGTCTGTGGGGGACATTTCAAGTGTCATGGCATTTCAGTAACTTGAAGCCTACTAAGAACAAACAATGAAAATATGACTTTAGGGCTGGGCTGTAGAGATGGCTTAGCGGTTAAGCGCTTGCCTGCGAAGCCTAAGGACCCCAGTTCGAGGGTCAATTCCCCAGGACCCACGTTAGCCAGATGCACAAGGGGGCGCACGCATCTGGAGTTCGTTTACAGAGATTGGAAGCTCTGGCGCGTCCATTCTCTCTCTCTCTCTCTCTTTCTCTCGCTCTCGCTCTCCCTCCTTCTCTCTGTCGCTCTCAAATAAATAAACAAACAAACAAAAATATATGACTTTATACACAACTTCACAAAGAGACACAGAGGAAAACCCCTTTTCATTGTATGATCCATCAACCTTTGTCCTAGGAACACAAGTTAAATTATTTTCTTAACTTCATTTCACTAGCAGATGGAATATGGCACAAAATGAGGCTGGGTTGCAGAAGCTTGGAAGATGGTCCATACTTGAGTGCCTATGCGTGCTCTAGGAGTCAGGGCACCCATACTAACTAACACTGACCCATGATCTTGGTCTGTACTGCAGCCCCGCGGGAGAGCCCAGACCTAACCAGGACCCAGTCCCGTGCACAACACAGGCCTACTGCCCCCCCCCCACACGCACACACTGGAGAGCCAGGACCCAACCAGGCCCTAGCCTTATGCCCATCAGTGGCTTTCTCCCACAAATGAAACGTCTTTTTTGTTTTTTTTAATTTCCTTTCCTGAAACAACCTGGCAGGTTAAAAAAAAAAAAAAAAAAAAAAAAAAAAAAAACATGTTTGAGCCAAAGGCTCCACTGGCAATTTAAAGTAATGAATGGGAATGAGCTTTTACCCTACTTACTTGACCTGTTTATAAGGAGTGTGGTTAATTATTCATTTAAATAACATTATATCTTAAGGCATCCTAGAAGTTCTGGCAATGGAATTGAGTCTTTCTCAGCTTGAATGTCTTCCATGTAAGGGGCAAGAAATGCCTGTGACATACCTCATACTTCTGGCAGACGCTTTGCAAACATGTTTTATTCCGTTGTCGCAACTCAACGTGACGGGGAGCCGCAGCCCTGTATTAGCGTCCCTGGGAAGAAACCCAGGCGAGGTGAAGTGGCTTGGCCGGAGCCTCCATTTGCTGAGAGGCAGGTCCAGCCCTCACCGCCTGGAAGGGCCATCAGTCCTCCAAGTATGAACACTGGGGATCCGTTGGGTTTAGACAGTTACTACCACATTACTACAATTTTTGTTTTGTGTGGAAAATGCCCCGTGCTTTGCACTGTAAAGCCTTTGGCTTGATACAAAAGGAACGCAGCTTCCAGACCTCAGGCAGCTTCACGCACTCCCCAGGGCTGCAGCCACCCTTTTTTATTGAAACGTTCAGCTGCATAGGGTTTATTATTATATCTCTTATCAGCTCACCAGTCAGGAATATTGATGCTCAAATTGCCAAGGGATAAAGTAGCAAATCACCCAGCAGTTTTCTCACCAAGCTCTTTCTGAGACTTTGTGTCATAAAAATTCAAAAGCAGAGTAAGCCAGGAGCCACTGGGGAGTCATCCACTGTTTTGTGAGTGCCAAACAGTCAGTCTTTATCCCTGAGTCCTTATTTGCCACACACACACACACACACACACACACACGCCCAAGGAACATAAGAAATCTGACAGAGGCTGTGATCCTGTGGCTCTCAGGTGATCTACTGTCATAGGTGACAGGTCAGGGTTAGAGGAGGAGCTGACCCAGCTCTCTCTCTCTCTCTCTCTCTCTCTCTCTCTCTGTCTCTTTCCCAGCATTCCCCAACAGTGGACCCTTAAATGGAAATCTGCTTCCAGGTCAAGCCTTACCTTCCAAATGACTACCACTTCCAATCTCCTTTTGGGAAGTGTTTGGAGGGCTCAGGAGGACCTGGAGGAGAAAATGAAAGGGACATTTTGCAGCAGACTGGTGCGGCCCCTCGGGAGACCTCTGCCTTCTGCCTCTGTCCCTCGGCCTCCCCCAGCCTTGGCCTGGGAGCTGCTGGCTGCTTCTCCACCCACAACCAAAGCAGTTCAGTCAACAGCTCTGCTTCTCAGTCGTTTCATCCGTAGGTCAGAGCTTGCTGGTACCGCTCCTCACACTTGCATTGTAATGAGCCTTTATTATACCGCTTGTAAAATGTTGCATTTCACAAACTTCATTGAATCTCCAGGCCCTTTCTCAGAGCACTATAAATATCAAAAGCTGTCAAATAGAGCTTTTTTTTTTCCCTGTTGTGTAATTTTTATAAATGGCTAGATAAACATAAAAAAATAACAGGGTCCAAAGAAAAAAGATTTTGTAAGGAGGTATAAATCCAACACCTTTTCTAAATTACAGAACAGCTAAAAGCAGAGCTTTTCTCTACTTTGATATATGCTAAACTGATGAAAAAATTTAGTGTGGGGGAGCTGGGCATGGTGGCGCACGCCTTTAATCCCAGCACTCGGGAGGCAGAGGTAGGAGGATCGCTGTGAGTTCAAGGCCACCCTGAGACTACATAGTAAATTCCAGGTCAGCCTGGGCTAGAATGAGACTCTACCTCGAAAAACAAAAACGAAACAAAAATTTAGTGTGGAGAAATTCATTTTCCATAATTAGCTATGTGGGGAGGAGATGTGCACCCAGACATATACTTATATTTGTACCCAAGCACTGGCACTTACAGTGACAGGCTCTAGAAGACATACAAGTTTTAAGGAGGAGGAAGCGGGCACGTATTAGCCAAAGGGTACAAAGTTCTGACTATGTGATAAGAATGAGTCCTGGAAATCCAATGACACAGCACAGTGTCTGTAGTTAACACTCCTGTGTTGTGGACTTAGAAATTTGCTAAGAGGGCAGATCTTAAACGTTCTTATCACAACAGTGACAATAGCAACAAGTAAGAGGACACAAGGAAACTTTGGGAGATGACAGCTACGCAGCCACAGATTATGGTGATGGTTTCAAAGATGTTATTTATCCCCAGACCGATCCAGTTGTTCACATTAGATACGTCCAGTGTGTGCATGTCAATCAGGCTTCCATGAAGTAGTCTCTCAAAAAAGAAAAAAGAAAGAAAGAAAGGAGACAAGTTTTAATCGACAGCATAGAAACAAATGCAGCTCAGAATTTTACAAATGCGTAACTCGCCTCTGGTTCGTAATTACAGAGTGTGGCAATGTGTTCTGTCACATGGGCTAGAGAGCCACCTATAGCACTAAAGCCCAACTGGGTGAGGTGCTCTGTGCATGCCTACTGATGGAATGACAGAGCCACATGTAGATGCCACATGCCAGGGACCAACAACTGCAGAAAGCAGCCCTGCTGTGTGACTTGCAGAGGGTCATGGTGTCAATATTCCCACCGAGGCTGACTTCCAGTTAGCCTGGTGTCACTGAACTTGAGATGGGGACGAGCCATGAGCTTGTGAGAGCTGCCTCCAGCACACTGTTGGGTCACTCTTAGTCTTTTTAATCAGGCTATGAATTCTTGAAAAATAGCAAATAGCCGGGTAGCATTATATGAGAATAGGCTTGGGTAAATTACAAACACACTGCTGCTGATTTCGAGCTTTGCTATTAGCTCAAAAACACCTCCAGGGCTGGAGAGATGGCTTAGCGGTTAAGTACTTGCCTGTGAAGCCTAAGGACCCCAGTTTGAGGCTCTATTCCCCAGGACCCACGTTAGCCAGATGCACAAGGGGGCGCACACATCTGGAGTTCGTTTACAGAGGCTGGAAGCTCTGGCACGCCCATTCTCTCTCTCTCTCTCTCTCTCTCTCTCTCTCTCTCTCTCCTCTCTCTCTCTATCTGCCTCTTTCTCTCTGTCGCTGTCAAATAAACAAACAAACAAACAAACAAACAAAAAAATTATTTAAGAAAACACCTCCAGTCTCTAATGAGCCCATTTGTCAGTTTAAGTCTCCTTGAGTCAACACTGTCTAATGTCATCTCACACTGTCCATACTGGATGAATCAAAAAGTGGGATTCAAGTTTGTGGAAAGTGAAAATAGAGTTGGGGACAGACGAGCAAAACTTGTGGTGGTGGCTGTCTTTTGAACTTGCTGGAGCTGTCCTTGGGAACTCCATGAGGACAGCTGCAAGTGTGCATGTGGGTCGAGACAGGCTTTGCTTTACAAACAAAGGTTTACAAAGCTTCTGGGGTCACTGTGTGATCTGTTCTGAGGAGGCCCCAAAACTCACAGATCTGGAGAACAGTCAACTCCAAAAGGGACAGATTGTGTGAGATAAAATTAAAAGCATCCTGTTAGGAAATCGAAGATACAGGACAAACATATCAATTCTAGACATAGGACTGAGGCTTAAATATAGCTCAGCTGGTAAACAGTCCCCACGTGAAAGATGAAGATTTTTCCGAAGCCATTCTGCTTGTCCTTGTTTCGAGAGTCACCGGAGATGGAGAACAAGTTAGCAGGTAGCTCTGTTTTTATGCTTTGAGGGTCCTGGGTAAAAGATCTAATTGAAGGAAACTTCCCTCATTAAAAGAATTTAACCAGCACTCAGATAGGCCAAGTCACTGTATTAGTTAAGAAACCAAGCCTGAGGTAGGATACATTCTTAATTCCTGACAAATCAATAGCAAGGCTAATTATTCTTTTTTTTAACAAGATGAGTATCTAGTATCTTCTTATTTCAAATGTAGTTAAAAGAAAAAAGGGACCCTTTCCAAGCATGTCAGCTGACATGTGAACCATCTTAGATACTCAAGTGTGTCGTGTCGTGCATCATATGAAAGTATGTCTTGCTTGCTTCGGTTCACTTTATTTTAACATCATCCCTAAGGTCCCTTTTTCATACATAACTCCAATAACAACCCCCAAAAGGCAGTATAACAACCTTATCTCCACTGTGTCTACTGGCACCAGTCTGCCCTGACCTTAGACACACACCATTGTTAAGGGTATAACACATTTACATATTTTGCAATAAAACATCAGTTATTTGCATTACTGTGTCAAGTTTTATTTGATTCTTTCACCTAAAAACGACTCATTTTCCTTTCTTGTATTTTAAAAACCAACTACTCTAAGCTTGTTTGAGAATAATCAAAAATTGCCCATTTAGCTAGAAGTCATTTTCTTTTCAAAAGGCAAATGTTATTTAATCTTTCAGCTGTTCATTGTACCATCATAAATACTTTCTTTTCAGCACAGTTGTGGGGACTGAAATGAGCCCACTAATTGCCTCCCATTTCGACTGACATGTGGTGGTTTAGTGGAAAGAGAACACAGCAGGGAGAAGGAAATAGGAGGCTGAGAAAATGAGAGCTAATTATTTTCACTGCCTCATGTCAGGCTCTGTGTCAGCCTTGTTTTTACAAACTGGAAGGTTTAGCACTAAATAAAACAAACTGGCGTCATGTTTTTATATACTGGCAGTGTCATGGAAGCAGCTGCACATCTCAAAGACAATGTAATGCCTGCGTTCGCACGGACACCATCTGACAGACACTGTGAGCCACGGCTAATGAGGATATCACAGTGATGCCAAAGTGAAAGGTGCTGAATTATGTATGACTCTTCATCAGCGCAGCAACGGTCCTGTACATCATTATGAGACATTGTTTTGCTGAAGAGATTAAAACATTCTTAGTTCCAGACCCTGCAACCTATACGCACTGAAAGAGGTTATTAATGGAATTTTTAGGGAGAGTTTCTTGCCGATTTCTTTGGGGTTGAAAAAAAAAAAAAAAAAAAAAACAAATCTCACGGGACAAAGCCATGGTGGGTCGTGACACTGTATAGATAAAGAAGAGAAGCAAATTAACCATACTTGTATTATCTTCCCTTTAAAGGCAGCGTGATAAAACATAGTGGAGCCGGGTTACACTTAATGATAAATAACCCAGGTGCTGTCACGGGATGCGCCACTCTCCTGCCTTTAACGCAGCAGGCTCCAGCAGCTGAGCTGGATAATGGCGGCGCATGTAAAGGCACCTTCTGAGCCCCCACCATCAGCATCTCCCCCACTTTCAGAGCCAGCATGACCAATATTTCTATCGTATTTTTAATTTTCATCTGCCGTCACTTCTTATCTTCACACTAGCCAGTTACTTGCTATGACGACCGCCCCCCCCCCACTCCCCACTCTGAAATCTTGAAAGTTTATTCTGACCAGGCTCCATCTAGCTCATGTTTTAAGCTACTTCCTCAGTTCGGGCCTTTTGGCCAGCACCCTGAACATTCTTAGGTGATTTGGGTTTTTCTCCGTTTGTGGAGAGAGAAGAAAAGGCAGGAACATGAAAGCCAGTATTTCTAAGATGACACTTAACGTATCCAGGATTTGAATTCCAGTTCCACGAGGCTGAAGGACATGGTAGCATGGATCTGCCCAGTGCCCAAGCCTCAGTGTCTCCATCTGTAAAACAAGGACAGTGTTCTCTAGAATAAGGTTAGACTGTGAGGCTTCCATAACACAGACTGATCTCAAAAACCTGACGCCACACACACACACACACACACACACAACAGCACCACTGTACAGCTGGACCTGTGGGGACAAATCAGAACAGTGACAACCTCTGGATAGGACGAGGGCTTGCCGGGGAAAGGAAGCTTTATGGAGAACTGGAAATGTCTTGCTTCTTTTGTTGACTATGCAGGTATACATACTAGACAAAACTCCCTGACCTATACACGTAAAATCTGTGTGTTTTATTACATGCAAGTTACACCTCAGTAAGAATGTACATGAAGTTGTCTTTAATGGTTGTGACCTTCAAGAAAAGATAATTTGTAAAGGTCTGACAGCCAAATTTTGGGGTCTGTTTTCTTCTGAAGTATCCCAGATGACGTTGGTCTTAGATTTGTTCTGAAGATTTATCTACATTATTGGTAGTTCCAATCAAATTTTGGTAGGAGGAAAAAAAAAACCAGAATATTGTCTGAATTTACCCCAAATTTTAAAGTTTAATATTTTTATTAATATATTTATTTGACAGAAAAAGAGAGAGAGACAGAGAGAGAGACAGAGAGAATGAATGGGCACACCAGGGCCTTCAGCCAGTGCAAACAAACTCCAGACGTGTGCGCCCCCTTGTGTATCTGGCTAACATAGGTCCTGGGGAATCGAACCTGGGCCCTTTGGCTTTGCAGGCAAGCGCCTTAACCACTAAGCCATCCCTCCAGCCCTAAAGTATAGTTTTTATGCTATTTTAAGCATTTCTTCTATTTGGAAAATCTACTTCCATCTTGATTGTTCCTTTTATTATGTTCTCTTTTCATTACTTTCAATTTTCCTCCTTTATTTCTGGAGAGAGAAGAGATATCTGTTGGCATCACTTGAACTAGTTTGGAACTCCAAAGAATTTTAAGCAGCTTGTAAACTGTATAATAGTAATTTCTCACAAAGAGATAGTTTAGTACTAACTGAGTGTTGTTTGGGATTTTATCTTCAGAGAGTAAGAAGTTCTGTTTTAGTTGGCCCGTAATCTTAATTCAGAAAATATTTTTACATAATTGACAATCCTAAGTACTGTCTCATCCTCCAAGAGGTACACACTTGCTCCTAAAATTACTCAGATATTTCAACAGCTGTCCAGAAAAATGTTCATGTCTCAGGCACCTAGTAGAAGCATCTACTTTTCACTAGATCTAGATTTAAATGCAAAAATTTCCTTCTCAACAAATATCCCTTTGGTCTTACAGAAAGGCACATGTTCTAGCTAGTGGAAAGCTTCAAGTAAGTGAGTTTTGCTACCACAAGCCCCAGCAAAACAAAATTCACAGTACTCAACTGTTCTGCTAAGCTTAGGGCTTTTTACCTATGGATTAGTGGGAAATGGTCCATAGAAAGGTACATCAGGATGCACCAGCACAGTGCATGCCACCTTGCATAACCTAGTTACAAAATAAAAGCCATGGGGCCGGGCGTGGTGGCACACGCCTTTAATCCCAGCACTTGGGAGGCAGTGGTAGGAGGATTGCCGTGAGTTCAAGGCCACCCTGAGACTCCATAGTGAATTCCAGATCAGCCTGGGCTAGAGTGAGACCCTACCTCAAAAAAAAAAAAAAAAAAAAAAAAAAAAGCCATGGGTAACCAGGACCTGTCATCCAGATTTTGCATCTGCAATGAGAGAGCAACTGGTTGTCCTAGGTTTGGATGGGAGAAGTCACATGTGGCCACAAAGCCAGTAGGGCTGGAGGAAAATGAGTCAGGTAGTACTATAGGTAATGATGTTTTGCAACCGTGGAAGAAAATGTACTACATCAAACGTCATAGAGACAGCGTTTTATCTCTGCTATGGATCCTTTCAAATTAGTTCATGGGGAGAATTTAGACTGTTTGCAAGTTTGGCCTCCTGCATTCACTATGTACGTAAGAGTTCCTGGTACAGTTGCTTGTCCTTCTGTTAACCTATAACAAGGAAAGCTTCCAAACTTAGGGAAGATCAAGGAGAAATGCTCTTAGCTGGATCTGAAAAGATACCCCATGAGCTGTGTAACATAGGATTGAATCCCAGCTACTGGGAAGTGGTAGAACCTTGAAAGGGCTGGGCCTGGTGGGAAGACTTCAAGTCATTGTAGCCATGCCCTATACGGAGATTGTAGGGTCCCAGTCTCTCTTCCTCTCTCCTTCACTCCCTGGCCACGACATAAGCAATTTGGCTTCACCAGAACTCCCACCATGATGTGCTGACCAGCCACAGGCCCAAAGTTAATGGGTCAGCCGAACATGAATATGAACCCTCCAGAACTTTGAATCAATATAATCTTTTGCTCTTTATAAGTTAATTATCTAGGTAGTTGCTATAATGAAAACTTACAGGAAACCTGCTTCTCATAGCAACAACAGAGATCACAGTGGTTCAAATCTAAAGCCCATGACTTTTATAGTTTCAGTCATATTACCCTCATCTCTCTGTGTTCCCTGACCAAGATGACGCTCAGGATGTCAGTCATATTTCATAGCCACTCTACCCCAGACATCTTCTGGTTCTTATTAGCAGAGTTGCATCATGATCTATTGATATAGGGAAGAGCTAAGTTAGTTTTGTATAACCCACCTATGAAAGTCAGTAGCACATTCCTTCTATTATTTACCAAAGCCAGTCACTGTTATGCCACCTCTTAGCTATGCTTCCTGCTTTGCTCCACACTGGTCCCTGTGGATCCCCAGGCTCTGACCCCACCTGCCTGCCCTGGCAGGATCTCGTCTAGACCTCTCTTTGTATCTTGCTGCCTATCAAAGCTCCCTTTTCCTCTGTTCCACTCTCTTATATCATTGCTGGGTGGCAAGCTACTGAGTCTGTGTTGGTAACTAGGTTGGGGGGAAAGAAAAATCATTACTCCTTCCTAAACTCCTAAGTGACTTCTGACACAATGTGTGTGTGTCACTTAATCATCACAATGACCCTCTTGTACATAATACAAGGTACAGAGCTGGGTGTTGACAGCACAGGGTGTCTGTTATCCCCAGCTTTCTGGAAATGGAGGCAAGAGGATAAGGAATTCAAGGCCAGCCTCAGATACACACAGCAAGCTAGCCTGGGCTACATGAATCTTTGTCCTAAAACAAAACCAATAACGTCTCATTTGGCCAAACAGGGTAGTGCGCAGCTGTAATCCCAGTTTGGGGGACAGAGGCAAGAGGATTAAAGTAGGTTTTGTATAAGGTACTTTCTCACTGCTGGGATAAAATAAAGAAAGGGTTGGCTTGGGGCCTGTATACTCGGTCCAGGCAAAGACAACCAAAATCTATCAACAAGACAAGAAAAGCGAGCTGACTCCCTGGCAGGAGGTAACTCACCCTTGCACATCAGCCAGGGCCCA
This sequence comes from Dipus sagitta, assembly GCA_036346955.1. Lineage (NCBI taxonomy): Eukaryota > Metazoa > Chordata > Mammalia > Rodentia > Dipodidae > Dipus > Dipus sagitta. The sequence goes on along the minus strand of CM070774.1, from coordinate 65,537,202 downwards.
GGTGAAACCACAGAGAAATTGGCAAGATGAACAAGAGTGCTGTTTCCACAGTTCGTCTGACAACCTGCACCGGGGTGATGGAGACAGACACTGAGGATACTCAAAGTGCACCAAAGCCAAAATCCAGAAGCCGCTGAGAGCTCAACACTAAAGTAGACTTAAAACACACCCCACCACGGGTCCGGGAATTTTGCAGAAGAAGGGGGTGGAAAGATTGCAAGAGCCACAGAGTGGGAGGGAATATCTAGAGGCATTGCTCCCCGACACACACACACAATGACTGACTGCTGCTCTCACAACTGATAACCCACAACCCCGTGGTGAACACCAGCAATCCCACTAAAGAGGGCCCTCAGTGGAATGGGGGCAGGGAGGAGGTGAATGATGGTACCAACACGTGATGTGTCCATACAAACTTTCTACTTAATGAAAATAAATATTTTCAGTTTTTAAAAAGGAAAGGGTTAATTTTTCATCTTATAGCCTTGGTAGGAAGTTTATATGGGGAAAGTATGGCAGGAACAGAAAGCCAGTGTCGCATCAGCATGCCAGCAGGGAGGAATCTAGAGAGGGATGAATGCCAGTGCTCAGCTAGCTTTCTCCTTTTCATGTGGTCCAAGGCTCCCAGACCAGGAGACTACCTGCCGTTAGGGTGGGTCTTACCACCTCAATTAAAATGACCTAGAAAACCACTAAGAGACATGCCAAGAGATTTGTTTCTGTGCGGATTCTAAATCCTGACAAGCTGACCACCAGAGATTAACCATTACAAGGTTTGAGGCTAGCCTAGTGAACATAATTGAGTTTTTGGCCACCAGAGTACAGAGCAAATTGACTCTGCCTCAAAAAAAAAAAAAAAAAAAAAAAAAAAACAGAAAGGTTCAGAAAGATTAAGTTTGTATGTATGTCTAATAGACTCAGGTGTTTTATGAAGGTTTGTCTCCCACTGCCTGGCTGGAGGAGATGTCACTGGGGGTGGATCCCGGGGTCCAGCCCTAAGGTGTTACTAGGGGTGGATCTGAATTCCAGTCCAGAGGTGTGCCGAACAGTCTGAGCTCTGTCTGGGTCCCTGCTGTTTTGCTGCTTGCTTGTGATACTGGCTGTTTGGTGGTGTCTCTCTGTGTGGATCTGTGGAAGGAGGTCAGCCTCTTCAGCCATGATGGAACTCCCCCTTGACCTGTAAGCTGAAATAAACCCTTCCTCCTATGAACTGTGTCTGGTTTGGATGCTCATCCCAGCAATAGGGAACTGTCTACAACAGATTACATAAATCGTCTATATTTAGGTGAAAAAAGCTAGCTTTTCAGAGGACAACTTTCGTCATTCCAGGAGCAATGATTAATGTGTTTTCTCTCTCCATGTACTGTTGCAACCAATAAAGGATGTTTTGTACTTTAAAAAAAAGAAAAAGAAAAAGAAAGAAAAGAAAACTAAATCAGGTAGTGAAACTTTAAACTTGTGGCCTTCTACCTCGGCCCCTCCCCATTTTCCCATATCTAATGTTTTTACATGTTTTCATTTTAATAGGAACCATCAGGGTCTTAAACCAGTTGAGTGAACAAGTACATTTCAGGCAGCCAAGGGAGGTAGTTTTGGGAAAGGAGCTTTTTGAATTCAATGGGCTCTCTCAGAACCCTGAACTTTTAGTGTTTGATTGGTTTGTTCCTGTCAAGATTGAGTGTTGTTCACAGACACCAAGGTCACTCTTGAATATCTCTCACTCAAAATCAGCACTTGTCATTTGGTAATTCACATCAAGCCAAAATCAATACCTTCCCACTCTGGTAAAGTGAAAGGCTTGTAAATCAGAGCTTAAAGTGTCACTACTTGTCCCTATCACTGTCAAGATACAAACAGTTTACAGGTAGTATGCTTGTGATTTCTTACTTTTTGTGATGTCATTGATGATGTATTTTTTTTTCCCCTTGAGACAGAGTCTCATGTAGCTGACCTCAAACTCTTCCTCCTAAGTACAAGGATTTATAGGCGTCAACCACTATACCCAGCTTGATGGCTTAATTCTCATTATAAAGAACCTTTTCAGCAATTCATTGGTTAAGAACTTATTACAGGGCAGGTGCGGTGGCGCACACCTTTGAGCCCAGCACTCGGGAGGTGGAGGTAGGAGGATTGCCATGAGTTCGAGGCCACCCTGAGACTACATACTGAATTCCAGGTCAGCCTGGGCTAGAGTGAGACCCTACCTTGAAAAAAAAAAATTACATAGCATCTCAACCCCCGTTTGTGTTCTGTGTAACTCAGTAACAATTTGTTACATCCTGGTAGTTGTGGAAAATTCTTACTGGCAACTTGTGACTCACTAGGTGGCAAAAATGCCAAGGATATCATAGGTTAATTAGAAACCAAGTAGTATTTAAGGAATTCCATTTGCTCTACTTGTGGACTGCTTTTCTTAACTAGGTAAAAATGGCATCATAAATGCCCTGAATCCCTAGGAGTTATGTCAAGGCATTGGCAAATTAAGTTAAATGCTTATTAGATATTAGAACTATCTATTCTCTTTCTGGCTCACCTAGCTTTGTAACAAGCAGTACCTACCCTTTAACAAAGTGGCCAATGCCCCCTTGTCTCGTATAGCTTCCTGGATTATAGTTTCATTGCTTCTGTAGCTGCCTTCCTTTATGATTCTGTGAAGGGTCTTTCAAGTAAGAGGAAGACAAAACTTAAAAAACAAGAGGTCAATAGCCCTGTTATTTGGATCAGTGCTCCTCCAAGTCAGACTTTGGGGAGCAGGGAGCAGGGAGCAGTTGGCCTCATGTCTTTTCGGTTGTATAATGAAATCTCTGGGCCTGCTCCCTCCTGCCTGTTGTCAACAGCTCATCTGATTAGTGGAGCTTGGCAAAACCGTCCAGTCTGCCCAGCCCCATTCTCTTTTGATTGTCTCCCATTAGTGCCTACTCCACTTTGGAGTCAGACAAACCTTGCGTAGTTACAATACCGCCGCCGCCACTGCTGGCCAAGAGACTGCAGGGAAGCTCCTTAATCTGCCTGAGCCTCATTTTCCCCATTAATCTAAAGGGAAAATAGACCTGATTTGCAGGATTATGATAAATGTCAAATAAAATGACATGATGGAAGTACCCGGCAAAATACCTACAAGCAGAGTAAGCACTCCACCGATGTGTTTCCTCTGTAAGCCCTATCTGAAAACCTGAAAACCAAGTGGATCCAACACCGTGAGGCGACTCAGATTTCAAGGAGGACATCACGGAGAGTTATAACTGTCACTGAGGAGAGGCACCTGGGTTTCGAGACAGAGAGAAGAGGGAATCCAGGACATTTACATATGGTCCAAAGTCTTTTTTTTTTTTTTTTTTTTTTTTTTTTTTTTGAGGTAGGGTCTCGCTGTAGCTCAGGCTGACATGGAATTCACTATGTAGTCTCAGGGTGGCCTCGAACTCACGGCAATCCTCCTACCTCTGCCTCCTGAGTGCTGGGATTAAGGGCGTGCGCCACCGCATCCAGCTTGGTCCAAAGTCTTTTGACTGTGGCTTTTACTAATACAATTCTCAAACTTGACAGGCAAAAAAAAAATAGTAATTAGGGGGCTGGAGAGATGGCTTAGCCGTTAAGTTGCCTGCCTGCAAAGCCTATTGACCCAAGTTCGGTTTTTCAGTACCCACATAAGCCAGATGTACAAGGTGGTGCATATGTCTGGAGTTCATTGGCAGTGGCTGGAGGTCCTGGCATACCCATTTTCTCTTTCTCTCTCTCTCTTAAAAAAATAGTAATTAAGCTGGGTATGGTGGTGCACGCCTTTGACCCCAGCACTTGGGAGGCAGAGGTAGGAGGATCGCCATGAGTTTGAGGCTAGCCTAAGACTACATGGTGAATTCCAAGTCAGCCTGGGCTAGAGTGAAACCCTACCTCAAAAAAACAAAAATAAATAAATAAAAGTAAATTCAGGCTGGAGAGATGGTCTCATGGTTAAGGCACTTGCCTGCAAAGCCAAAGGATCCAGGTTCAATTCCCTAGGACCCACGTAAGGCCAGATGCACAAGATGGCACATGTGTCTTGAATTTGCAGTGGCTGAAGGCCCTGGCCCACCCATTCTTTCTATCGGCCTCTTTCTCTCTTTCACTGTCAAATAAGATATGATAATACTTAAAATAAATAAATAAATTCATCTCTTTTAAAGCCACTTATTCCAACCACTTCTTTGAAGAAGCTCTATTTCAGAGAAGCACAGACGTGACACCAGGCCTCGTCTTGCTCAGTTATTCTAGGGTCCCTGACATGTGCTCTGTAACAGTGGCTCCAAAACATAGAAACTCTGAGAGATTTGTCAGTTCTCTGTGACTGATGTCATTTCACTGGGTAGATCTTTTCTTCAGCTAACAGGCTCATCTTGCCAATGCGGCTGGGCACAGGTAGCTCCCTTTCTATCAGGAGCCTCGCTTAGTTCTACAGTTCCTCCAGAGGTTCTCCGACACTGTCAGGCTCCTGGCTTCTGGTTGAAGCCAGCAGGGTTTCAACTGTGTCTGCGCTTGCTCTAGGGAACATTCCAGATCTACTTTCTCAGGCAAGTGTGTTCTAGTTTCAGCACGTCCGTTGCTCCATGCACTACCCTGGATCTCTCAACCCTTCATTCTGTAAAAAACATGAAAGACAATGTGAATTTGTGGTCTAGGGGTCAAATTTTAATTGCATACACTGTTTATCCTCCAATGTTTTGTTACTAAATTCTTTATATAGCATGTTGAAAACACTTTATAGCAAACCCTCATATATCAACTCCCTCCATCCAATCACTAACATCTTACTGTTCTGCCTTATTGCTTACCTAGCTCTCCAGCCATCTGGCAATCCTTATTTTATGATACATTTTAAAGTAATTTGCAGAGTCAGTATACTTGCTGCTAAATACTTCAGTATACTAGAATTCAATAAGAAATGTGCAATCCTACATACACATTCTATGGGTTTTGACAGATACACACACCTGTGTTAATGCTGATCAGTACCAACAGAACACTCCTACTCAGAAAGTTCCTTCACACTCTTTCCAGTAAATCTCAATCTGTAGAAGCAGGCATGCTTTTGATTGATTTTCTATTATAGATTAGTTTTGTTTAGAATGTCAGAAAAAAAATGAATCATTAATATTTTCTTATGCCTGTATAATACTTCTTTTACTCACTATGTTTTCAGTGACACACACGTTGTGGCATGTATTGGTGGCTTGTTTCTTTCTATGGTCCATTCTGTGAATACACCACAATTCATCTGTTCTCTTTTTGATAGACACCTGCCCAAGCTTTTGTTTGATTTTGTTGCTGGTGGTGGTGTTTTTATGATAAAGCTTCTAAGAACATTCTCACATAAGTCTTTTCTCTTGCGTAAAAACCTCTACAAGTAGAATTTCTGAGTCATAGAAATAGGCTTAGTTTTATAATTGCCCGAAACTTTTTTTTTTCTGAAGCAATTACTGTATTAACATTCCTACCAACAATGCCTGAGCATTCCAGTAGCTCCAAGCCCTAGCCAACACTTGATGGTATCAGCCTTAGCCACTCTGGTAGGTGTGTAATGGTGACCCATGGTGATTTTAATTTGCATATGCTTGGTAACCAATGATGTAGAATACTTTTTTGTTACGTAGGAGTATTGTTGTAAATTTAATTAATATACCATCAATTAAAAATTAAGTGGTTTCACATAAGAATCCTGATTTCTACCATTTTGTGAAACAGTAAAGGCTGTAGCAAACCTGGAGTCATATTCCCACATAGGAACCATCAGTCAAAACTAGGCAGGGGCTGTGCTTTAAGATAACTGCTCTTCAGCTCTGGAGTCTCTAACCTTCCCATTAACTCTCCAGTTGTCACATGGCTCATGTCATCACATTTGCAGTGTTGTTTTCGTCCCTGTCAAGAAGAAAATGAGCTGTTCTTTAATCCATATCATTATCAGTTCTGGGAAAATAGAAGGAAGATCAAAAGGGATTCATGGTTCAAAATAAAGAAGCCAACATATTTTTGAAGCAATGAGAAACTACCCCTGTAATGTTAAATCTGTAAATTAAGTGGATTTGTACTGAAAGGTCATGCCTTAAGGTCCTAAAATATAACTGCCTGGCTTTACTCATTTTTATTTTCTGCCTGGCCCTTTTAGGATTTTGAGTTGTGACTACCACAATAGAACACTTGAACTGATAAATTATGTCCCAAGGCTGCACTAACTGGAGGTTATTTAGATATATAAAGGGATCTAATGCCACATACTTTTTTGAAAAAGGGAAAATAAAGCGCTCCTATAATACTTCATTTAAAATACGTTGTGTGTTATCAAACATTGAAATGAAAAAAAAAAATTGTTTCCCTCTCTCAATTCTGTAATTTTGCTTTTAATTCCAGGATTGTAAGTGGAAAATGTATATGGAGATGGATGGGGATGAGATTGCAATAACCTACATAAAAGATGTGACTTTCATCCTGAGCCTCCCTGATGCAGAGATTCTGAAGATGACAAAGGTAAGGCTCTATTTACAGCTTAAAAGCTTTTCTGCATTCACAGATCTCAAACAAAGACATTAGAATACCCCAGCAGTGGGCTTTTGTGCTTGTGGATGCTCACATCAGCTCAGCCTCCCTCGAGCTGGCTGCTAAAAGGCACATTTTATTTAGCAGATTGAGAAGATAATGGTTTTTTGTTAAAATTTCATTTATGCTGTGTGAACTAAAAAAGCACTGCAAAAAAAAAGTATTTAATTAAAAAAATAAAAACGTCTGTATTTCTTTATGCTTTGTCATTTATTAAAAGAAAGAAAATGTTATCAATGAAAATATTTCAAATTTGGATTGTTTTAAACTTTAGAAAAGTTCTGTGGCGGGTGTGTGTATGGGGTGTGTGTGCAGGTGCTCGTGTATATGTGTATGAAAAGGCCAGAGGACAACCTCAGGGGTCACCTCAGATACACCATCAACCTCTTTTTGAGACAGGGTCTCTCATTGGCCTGGAGCTTCCTGATTACTCAGCAGGCTCTGGGGATCCACCTCTCTCTACCTCCTCGGTGTTGGGAATTCTAGGTACACACTTCACGCCCGGCATTGATGTGATACAGGTGATCAAATTCAGGTCCTCATGTTTTCAAGGCAAACACTTTATTGACTGAGCTATCTCCCCAACCAACTTTGGAAAACCTTTGAGGAGGAAGACTTTTCTTGATCTTCATTTGGATTTTTTGGTTTTCTTTTTTTCTCTCCAATGCTGGAGATTGACTCAGGGCTGAGCTGCCTCCCAGTCTAGTTTAGTTCAGTCTCTCAAATGACTGAGATGAGCCTATTTGTGGGGCACGTGTTGATAACTTTCATGATAATCAAACATCATGATGCAGGAATTTTGAGGTTCTTCTGCCAATGTACCAATATATACCAATGCATGGGTAATTTGGGGGTGTTCCCAAATCCTTGTCTTAGGAATTTGAAGAATGAAATCCACAAACCAAAGAAGAAGGTTCAGAAAGACTTTATTATAGCTTAGAGCTTTAAGGAGGAAGAGCTTAAGAGAAGGGGAGTTTAGCCGGGCGTGGTGGCCGACACCTTTAATCCCAGCACTAGGGAGGCAGAGGTAGGATGATCCCCGAGAGTTCAAGGCCACCCTGAGACTACATAGTGAATTCCAGGTCAGTCTGAGCCAGAGTGAGACCCTACCTTGAAAAACCAAAAAAAAAAAAAAAAAAAAAAAAAAAAAGAGAGAGAGAGAGAGAGAAGGGGAGTTTAAGGAAAGGAAGGAAGACATAGCTCTTAACCAAGGAGGCAAGATGGGGTATGAGAAGCCCTGAACTTAAAAGGTAGCAAGGCAGGACTTTAGCTGAGGGAACCACGAGGGGGTTTAAGAAGCCCTATGAGAGAGAAGGCAGAGGTAAAAGGGGGTTTGAGAAGCCCACCTCAAGGCTCACGTTAGGGATTTTTTTTTATGAGCCCCATGGATGAGGGGCTGGTTTGGCGAATCTAGTCCTGACACCAGGTATATTGACTCAAGATCTCTGGAAAAGGACATTCTTCTCAGAATCCTGATTCTCTAGGAAGGGCTCTCTTAGAAGGAAATACAAGGACTCCCTAAGGGTCATAAGGAAACTCTGGATCCTTCTGATGTTTCTGACCTGTGGTAGAGTGTAATGATTTAAACTTTCCCCTACAGGCCCCAGGACAACACCCACGTTTAGTCAAGAGAAAGCTATCTACTTTGGGGTTCTGTCACCCCTCAACTGCCTAACTAAGTTCTATCTCCTACAAGTGTAACTCTATTTGCAAACTGTGTATGGGCACAGCTGTCTTCAAAGAAACACAGTATGGCAGTGCCCACTGTATTCTGGTTGTATGCCATCCTAAGTTTTGTTTTCCAGCCACCATTTGTAATGGAGAAGTGGATAGTAGGCGTTGTGGAAGATCAGTCTGTGGAGTGCACTGTCACGTACGAGGTAAAAACTCCTGAGGAGGAAGGCTGGTGGCGTTACCGTTAGTAAGCAGGGGTAAGAAAGAGGACGACCGTGCCCGATAGACTACGGTAACGACTCATCCAGTCATTGGTTATTGATTGAATCCCTTCACCACTCCACATAACGACTTAAATACTGGTAATGCCAAAAGTGAGTGATGCTTGGAAGTAAGAACTTAGGAAAGGAGATGAGTGACTCTTCAAAAGACCAGAGTATAAACTCACTTACCACCTGGGAAGAGAAGATATTATCAAAACCAGATGAACAGATCCCATAAATTGTTATATGAAAAGAAAGTTTTACATATACAAAATGTGCTATTAGGGCTGGGAAAATGGGTCAGCAGTTTTTTGTAAAGGTCCTTGCCTGCAGACCTGGATCAATGCCCTAGCTACCCATGTAAGCCAGATGCAAAATGTGGTGGCCCACGCCTTTAACCCCAGCACTCAGAAGGCAGAGGTAGGAGGATCACCGTGAGTTTGAGGCCACCCTGAGACTTCATAGTGAATTCCAGGTCAGCCTGGACTTAGAGCAAGACCCTACCTCGAAAAACCAAAATGGAAAAAAAAAAGTGGAGCCGGGCATGGTAGTGCATGCCTTTAATTCCAGCACTTGGGAGGCAGAGGTAGGAGGATCACTGTGAGTTTGAGGCCATCTTGAGACTGCAGAGTGAATTCCAGGTCAGCCTGGGCTAGAGCGAGATGCTACCTCAAAAACAAACAAACAACAAAAAAAGTGGTGCTAGCATCTGCTGTTCTTTTGCAATGACAAAAGGCCCTGGAGTGCCCATACCACCAGCCCCCCCCCCCACACACACACACAAATAAAAAAAGTTAAACATGCTTTTAAAATTTAAATTCACATATTTAGCAATAAGCAATACCTGCTGACGGGTACTGAAGGCTTATATTCCGGTGATGTGGGGAGAGAATAACTAACATAAAAAAAAAAAATCAGAGTGACAGAACGACACTGAGATTGGGCAGCCAGGGAACAAGTAGCACAAACAAGTCCCCAGGTCACAGTTAACAACACCTTACACTTAAAGTTTTGTTAAAAGGACAGGTTTCAAGTTATATGTTTTTAACCATACCTTTTTGTTTGTTTGTTTGTTTTTTGTTTTTGAGGTAGGGTCTCACGCTAGCCAAGGCTGACCTGGAATTCACTATGGAGTCTCAGGGTTGCCTCGAACTCACCGTGATCCTCCTACCTCTGCCTCCCAAGTGCTGGGATTAAAGGCATGTGCCACCATGCCCGGCTAACCATAACTTTTAAGTGTACATTAACTAATAGAAAATTATCTCCCTGCAAATGTATCTCAAAATCTGTAGTCAAGAAACATATTTAAAGCTCGGTGGGACATGGACCCTACCAAATATAGGAACCTTGTGTGACACAGGCTGGGGAGGTGCAGGTTTGCTAGGGATTCTGGCGACACTTGAAGATGTTAGTGCACATCTACCGTCAGTAGATACGTGGTTCATTCAAGACCACTGTTTAGTTTGTCAGGGTGAGGTACCTGAGAAGTAACACTCATTTCCAAAGTGTAGTTTGCAGGGCAAAAATAAAAACCAAACACCTAAACAAAGGAGGATGGTCGATGTTGAGGGTCTTACAGTTCAGACCATCCTGAAGCCTGTGCAGTGACCTGACCTCCCTAGGGAACGGCCCTCTTTCCAGTGACTGGACAGTCAGAGCAGCCACATCTCAGCTCTTCCTGCCCAGAGAATTCCGCAGGCTCGCTATGCCATTCTTTGCCGCTTCTTCCTTGATGCTTTTCCTCTCTTCCTCCTCCTACTCTTTAGGCCCCATGATCATAAGACGCCTCTGTGCTTCTCATGTCCCAGTTCTTTATATATATATTTCTTTTTTTTTTTTTTGACAACTTCTATACTTCCAGTCTACAAAACCATGGCATTTCCCTCCCCTCCCCCACTTTCCCCTTCACAACTCTGCTCTCCATCATAGCCCCTCCCTCTCTCCATTAGTCTCTAATTTGATATAATCTTTTTCTCCTATTATGAGGGTCTTGTGTGGGTATTGCTAGGCACTGCGAGGTCTCGGATATCAAGGCCAATTCTGTCCAGACAGTTGTATGTAAGGAGTGGTACCCTTCCTTTGGCTCTTACATTCTTTCCGCCACCTCTTCTCCATCCCTTCTTCTCAGCACTATGTTGCCTTTTGAGTCATCCCAGTGGTCATCGCCATCTGTAAAGAGAAGCTTCTCTAACCAGAAGTGAGATTAGCATTAATATGTGAATATGAACATTATCACTTCACAGTTCTTAAAAACATTGTCATAACCTTTTTGAATCCTAGAGTTTTTTGTTTTTGTTTTTGTTTTTGTTTTTGCTTTTTGGCATAGAAACTTGGGGCCTGTATATGCTAAGCAGAGTGCTCTAGCGCTGAGCTTGACCCACATCCCTTGGGACACTTTCGTGTGCAGATACATGACCCCTGGTGAAAAGGGAGATTTCGAACTGCTGTCTTGACCTGGAGACCTCTCCTGATCTCAATTCCTTTGCTACTGATCCTGTCTCACTTTGCATGTCACCCTCACCCACCCTGGGGCAGTTTAGTTCCATTCTGTCTCCTGTGTGCACCTGAGTGCCCTGTGATCTGAGGTAGTCTTCAGAAGAAAGATGGTCAGTATTCAGTCAACAAATATTTATTTTCAAGTATGAAAAACAGAAGACAGTATTTTGCATTTCTCATCAAAGAAGTGAGTTCAGATTGTTAAGTGTGGTAAATTCTGGAAGAACACAACCCCATTTTTAAGCACTATACTCTACTAAGGAGAAAAGAACATAGAGTGGGAGGAGAGGAAGGAAGGGAGAGAAAGAAAAGACATAAACCGCTATAATCCAGAAATAAGGTGGTATAATCCATTATGGAGTAAGTGGTTAAAATTTTCCTCTTTATCAGTTTCACATACCTAGGCAAGTAATCTACCTTAAATTTTTTTCCTTCCTATTTTATAAATGTGTATCATGATGATGAGTTTCTTGAATTTGTTTTTAACAGAGTGATGTCAGAACTCCAAAAAGCACTAAACATGTCCATCCAATTCAGTGGAGTAGAACCAAACCTCAGGATGAAGTGAAAGCCGTACAACTTGCCATTCAGACATCATTCTCCAATTCAGAAGGCAACCCTGGCAGCAGGTCTGACTCAAGTAAGTCAGTGTTCCAGTACTACGTGCGTGCCCAAAGCGAGTCCAAAGTGTTGGCCGCTAAATTCTCATCACAGAGTTAAGTGCCAGTCAGTGGGAAGACACGGATTTCTAACATAACACCTCCTTCATACATTTTTTATAATATTGGCTTTATGAATGGATTATACAGAGAGTAGTATTAATAGACATAAACATAAGCATATTATAAATTTTAATATCTGGGTAGCTGAGAAATGATGGAAAGTAATGATTACATTTGCAAATAAAAATGTCTGAATAGTTTGCAAAAGAGCATCTGGAATAGACACGTGACTCTTCTAGGAAGCACTGCTGACACAGGCACTGCTGTGACCAGCACCTCTTGAGTTCTGAGCACTGGTGACACTTCAGGCGAAAGAATGATTGGGTGGGGGGGGGGGACTGGGGAAATGGCTTAGCGGTTATGGCATTGGCCTGCGAACCCTAAGGACCCGGGTTCAACTCCCCAGGACCCACGTAAGCCAGATGCACAAGGGGGCGCACGCGTCTGGAGTTCATATGTAGTGGCTAGAGGCCCTGGCACACCCATTCTCTCTTTCTGTCTGTCTCTTTCTGAAAACATAAGGTAAGCACACAGGGTCAGGTCCCCCTTTGCTCTCATATTTAGGAGGAAAGCTTCTTAGAAGCCCCCACCTAGACTAGCCCATGCCAGTTCTGCTTTCAGCAGAATTGAGCAGCCTGTCCAGAGCTGGAGCTGGTTATCTGTCTTGAGTCAGAAGGGGAGGGGCTCAGCTTTGCCTGACAGATGTGGCTACTGGGGTCAAAGACCAAACAAACGTAGGTAGGTCTCTGCTGGACGCTAAATCTTCAGAGAACTGGAAGTAATGGAAGGTGGCGTCATGCTCTCTGTACGATTCTCTCACCCAGTCAGATTCATGGCGGAGAAAGGAGAACGGTGGTTGTCAAGGGCTAGGAGAAGGAAGTTGCTTTTAGTAGGTACAGACTTTCAATGTTGCAAGGAAGGACAATTTAGAGATCCACAGCACAACAATGTGAGTATGCTTAGCATAACTGAGCTGTCCACCTGAAAGATTGTGTTTTTATTATGGTAAAACACACATACACACACAAACAGCAAGTAGAAGCATTATAATTGACTATAAGGAGTAGGGACTTGTAGAGTGTCTGTACACAAGTCAGCGGCCTCAGGGTGTGCGTCATCCATCACAGTGAGGCAGGTCACTTGCTGCCGGGGAGAAGTGAGCATGCTCTGCTTCTCTCCAGAAAGCTCCATCTAACAGGCTGGGCCTAAGTAGACATAGGGGAAGCCATGTCCAGGATCATCAGCATGTGGAACTCCAGCATGTGGTCAGCACAGATCTGGGGAAGAAGGGAAAGAGCGCAGGAATGCTGATCTTCCTTATGCGCAGAAAGAATCCTTTTTTGGTTGTTTGGTTGTTTGTGTGTTTTTCAAGGTAGGGTCTCACTCTAGCCCAGGCTGACCTGGAATTCACTATGTAGTCTCAGGGTGGCCTTGAACTCTCAGTGATCCTCCTACCTGTGCCTCCCGAGTGCTGGGATTAAAGGCGTGCGCTCAGAAAGAGTCCTTTTGAGGGTTTTTGCTTAGCTTCTTCCAGCTTGCCAAACAGCTTCCTTTCCTGTGCTGAAACTTCTCTCTTGGCTGGAGCCTCGGGCCCCTCTCTCCCATGTCTGCAGTCTTCCTTCCAAACAGTTGTGCTGTCTCAACTTTCAGAACTTCAGAACTTAGTGCCTTTAGGATCCTTGAGGGCTTAAAAGTACAGATTGGTAAAAGGCCTCTGGTTCACAAACCAACCTCCTCCTGCCCAAACACAAAGAACTGCTGTTGGCTGAGTGGCATTGGGCCAACTGACCTCGCAAGCTTCGTTTATGAAATAGGTTATTCATACCTGAGCTGATCATTAGAAGAGGTAGATGTGATGATGCAAGTAAGGCCCATGGGAAAACGCCAGTTCACACAACATAGTCTTAGTGACGCTGTCCTTTTCCTTTCCAGTATTTGTAGCAGTAGAGGTAAGATCCTCGAACCTAGCCTAGGATTTCTGTGGATGGTGAGGTTAGCTTTAGCCCGGAGACTTCCTGAGCCAGCCTTGTGAACTGAGCGTGCAGCTTGGCGGCCCAGACGCGCGGCTCATTCCCGTTTCTCGCGCAGGTGCCGACTGCCAGTGGCTGGATACCCTGCGGCTGCGGCAGATCGCGTGCAACACGTCTCTGCAGCGCTCGCAGAGCAACCCCATCCTGGGGTCACCTTTCTTCCCGTACTACGCCCGCCAGGACTCCTACGCGGCGGCGGTGAGGAGGACCCAGGGGCCCGCCAAGTACCAACAGATCACGCCCATCAACCCGTCGCGAAGCTCCTCGCCCACGTACGGGCTCACCAAAAACCTCTCCTCCCTGCAGCTCAACTCCAGGGACAGCGGCTTCTCCAGCCTGACCGCCTCCGACGGCCGCCCCGAGCGGGGTCGCTACTGGGACCGAAGCCGGAGCCGGTACGGCCGGGGGAGCGCGTCGCTCAACTCCTCCCCGAGGGCGCGATCGGGCGGCAAAGGCCAGCAGCACTCCGCGCCGTCGAGAGAGAGGTATTCTGGAAAGTTCTACCGGGTGCCCCAGGCGGCGCTGGGCCCTGCGCAGCCCCCCGACTTCAAGAGGAGCCCGAGCGAGCGCCGCCTCCCCAGGACCATCCCCGGGATGCCTGCGCACGCCGCCGCCGCCGCCGACGCTGCCTGCCGAGCCGGGGAAGAGGAGAGCAGAGCGAGCGACGGAGGCTGGACCCGGGTGGAGTACCGGCGGAAGCCGCACCGGCCGCTGCCCGCCAAGGGCGGCAGGGAGCGGGCCCGGGGCGCCCACCGCGGCCGGAGGCACCTCTGATGAGCCGCCACCGCGGGCTCACCTTCCAAGCGGCCTTCTCCTTTCATTGGTGCAATGGACAGCTTCAATTTCGGAGAACAAAAACACGACACACTTATTTTTTTTTGGGGGGGGGTGGGGGAACACCTTCTAATAGAAACTTATACCCAAAAGGCGGCCCAAATTATGCTGGTTGCCTAGTGGTGGTCAGTAGACTTGGAAATAACTCCCCATATTTTCCCTTGAATTAACGCCGTTGGGAGGAAGGTCTGTTTCATCTTTTCAAGCTGGGCGCTGGCATCGTGCTTAGCAGGGCTGGGACTGGGGTAGGGTAAGGCAAGTGAAGGCCACAGGGGAGAAAAAAAAAAAAATCAAATTTCTGCAGAGAGACAGGATCGGTGTGACGGATTTTCCCTTTCATCCGAGGTTCCAGGATGGCTCAGCAGGCACTGTTGCCGATCCTAGTTTGTTTGTGGTTTTTTTTTTTTTTAATTTAAATTTTTGGTATTTTGTTCATCATGAATTTTTTTGCATTAGTTTTATTTTTTTAAGATTGTTTTAAAATATCATTTATCTTGACTGCTGAGGGATTTTTTTTTTTTAATGCCTCTCTAAATTTTGTGCCCAAGGCAAAAGCTTCACCCATCTCACCCTCTCTCAACTCTGCTAGCTAGTATTTATTTTAGTAAGATCCTTGTGTTTCTGTCATGGTCAGAATTGAACTGATTGGGCGTGTCATTTCAGGTAATAAAAGCTTATCGAAGTTAACGTTGATTATATGATGCTTATCACCTTCATTAAGTTTTCATCAGAAAGCAAAAGTTTCAATGGCTTGGAGATTTGTGGTCATTTCCTAAGATTCCAGGACTCCTCTGCAGTGTTATTTTCCACATTTTACCAAAGAAGGAAGCCAAGAGAGAAAAGCAGGAGTCCATAAAGGCCCCGTGGGGTGTCGGAAATGTAAAATCTGAAAGCAGACAGAGAGAAGGACAGTAACATAAGCTAATAGCGGAAGAAATTTTAAATAACCACCAGCCGTATGAGAACAAGACAGTAAGCAGGCAGCCTTGCAGCAAGCTGGCTCTAAGCAGCTGGGGCTTAAAAGGAGAGTGCTTGCAGTCTAGACAGGAAGCCCTGAGACGGTGGGATGCGAAAGGATACGAACCACTTCATATTCTGCACGTCAGAAAGTCAGGTGGGCAGCAAACATGTTATATGACAAGCATGACTTTGAATATCTGAGATTCTGTTCAGCAGTCACCAACACTGGATATCAAGTGTCCTTTACCCCACCCAGCAATCCAGATGACTCATGGGTCGCTCCAAAGGGTTGAATTGTCTTTTTATAGAAACAGCGTCAAAATACGCGTGCATGTTGTCAGAGGAGCTGGCCTGCCCTAGACCAGTGCTTTGGACCTGCTGGAGAAAGCTGTACTGATTAGCAGTAAAGTCACAGTGGTAGGAAATGATCTTTATTTACAAGAGGAACTGTCAGGACCTACACATGGGTCAAACAGCTTGATTTCATGAAAGCTTTTTGTTTGCCTGTCTGCATTATTTATAAGCAAAACAATGAGAATGTAAGGCAAGGTCAGTTAGCAGGTACGATTTCCATCACAGGTGACCAACTTCTGAAGCCCCAAAGCCTTCTCCACTGGGATCTTTTCTCACAAAGCTTATTTGTATCAACCACAGTCTGTTTCCAATTATTTTTCGTCTTTGTCCTTTGTGTTTAAATTTAAAGAAAAGCAGATTAATCTAAGGTAGCTGTCTGGGGCTAGGAAGACGGCGCAATGGGCAAGTGCTTGTCATGCAAGCATGACGTCCTGAGTTTGACTCCCTGACGCCCACATTCAATATGAGGCATAATGGCATGTTCCTATAACCCCAGTGTTGGGGAGGAGAGACAACTGGATTCCCTGAGGGCTGCTGGCTAGGTTTTCCAGCCAACGTGGTTAGCTCCAGTTTCAGAGAGAGAAATTGACTCAAAAGATAAGATGGAGAGTAACAGAGAAGGCACTCGATACTTACCTCGAGCCTCTCCACACGCACGCATACGTACCTACGTGCATATGAACACACATTCACGTTAAGAAATAGCACACATGACCAGCTGACAGAAAGCTGGAAGAAGCCATTCTACATGTAGTTCAATGGGAGAAAGAGATACCACCAGTGAAGATACTCAACAGTGGACACTGCAAGCCTTATAATTGGCCAGCCAGGCCAAATGAGCCAACGGGTGCAATAGTGGCGCATCTGTCATGGTGGAAACCAACTGCCCTCCAATTGGACTGGAGGCCCGCTCCATGGGAGGGAATGCATCCCAGATACTGAAAACTTAAAACAGGGGTAGTCATGAGCCCTAGGGGTGTAACATCTGCTGATGTCTGGAAAAATGTATATACTATGCTTATCAAACTGCCCAGTAAGCACTTCTCTTAATATTTATACCCTTATATTAACGCTACTCTCACTTTGGGTAGAGAATCTTCTCTTTTCAGATGGCAGTGACCTTGGGATGACTCAGAAGGTATCATAGTGCTGGAAAGAAGTGACTGGAGTACTGAGTAACATCTCGATCACACCTTCCAAGGCTCAGGGTCTAATGCGGGAGATGTGGCAGAAAGAATGTAAGAGCCAAAGAAAGGGAAGGACTCCTTACAACATCCTCCCTCCAGACATAAAATGGCCTGGATATCCACGACCTCATAGTGCCTGACACTACCTACACAAGACCATCATAAGAGGAGGAAAAGATCATGACATCAAAATAAAAGAGAGACTGATTGAGATGGGGAGGGGATATGATGGAGAATGGAGTTTCAAAGGAGAAAGTGGGGGGAGGGAGGGTAGTACCATGGGATATTTTTTATAATCATGGAAAATGTTAATAAAAATTGAGAAAAGAAAAAAAAAGAAATAGCACACACGTACACATACACTGTTAAAAAAAAGTTTGCTCACCTACTTAATATCATAGTTCCAAATAGGCAATGAAATATTCTCTTCTATTACAATTTTTTATTAAGAATGACAACCTTGCTTTCAACGACGAGAGGGACGTGGAGATCGGCGCTGTGAAGGACATGGGACTCCACAGATGTCTTGAGCCTCTGCCTACCTTCCGATCTAATAAAATGGCTTGACTGAACTGGTTGTAAAATTACTGCATGTTCTCAGCCCTACTTAGTGTGGTAGGTGACCACAGAGGATTTATTCCAACACTCCACAAAACTGACCACTTTGTAATATCTTGTGGAAAAATACTTGTCAGCATCAAAGCTCCCAGTCAAAATCAAAACAAGAACATCTGCAGTCTGCTTCTTGGTTGTAAAGAAATAATAAGAGTTGGATGTGCTTTCTGGCTTGTTTCTTGCTTTCTTTTTCTTTTTTTTAATGATGCTTAGTCACCAAAAATGGTTTGCCAGGTTGAAAGATGAAAACAAGTCCAGAGAAAGCAAGAATGGACAGGAACTTTGTCATCAAAATAATCTGGGCTGGGGCTGGAGGGATGGCCTAGTGGTTAAGGAGTTTGCCTACAAAGCCAAAGGACCCAAGTTCTATTCCCCAGGACCCACATTAGCCAGATGTACAGGTGGCACAGGTGTCTGGAGTTCACTTGCAGTGGCTAGAGGCCCTGGTGCATCCAGTCTCTCTTTCTCTCTCTTTCCCCCTCTTTCTCTGTGTCAAATAAATAAAAATTTAAAAAATAATAATGATCTGAGCTGGAGAGATGGCTTAGCGGTTAAGACCAGAGGACCCAGGTTGGATTCTCCGGGACTCATGTAAGCCAGGTGCACAAGGTGGCACATGTATCTGGAGTTCATTTGCAGCAGCTGAAGTCCCTGGCACTCCCATTCTCTCTCTCCCTCTCTTTCCCTATCTCTCTCAAATAAATAAATAATTATAAATTTTTTAAAATAATCGGTTGCCAAAATAAAAATTAAAAAATAGAGAAGCAGGCCTTAGTCTAGTGGCAGTGTGCTTGTTTAACAAGCACAGGAGCTTGGGTTCAATCCCCAAATAAATCAAGTTTTCAACAATCAGGAAGTGTATTAGTTGCTAGACGTTGAGATTAAGAGGAAGAGGAAGAAAGAGAGTGAAGAAGGGAAAGAAAGAAGGACCAAAAGGACGCCAGGAAAGTGCTCACTGGAGTCAGAAGGCGATAAGAACCTAGAGCCAATGAGATGAGCCACCCCTCATACATCAGCCAGGGCCCAGGGGAAACCACAGAGGAACTGGCGAGGTGAGCAAGAGCGCTGCTTCCATGGCGAGCCTGACAACCAGAGCGGGGTGAAGGAGACAGACCCTGAGAATACTCAAAATGTACCAAAGCAGAAATGCAGAAGCTGCTGAGAGCTCAACACTAAAGTAGACTTAGAAAACACGCCCACCACGGCTTAGAGAATTGTGGAAGAAGGGGCCAGGAAGACTGTAAGAGCCACAAAGCGGGAGGGAATATCCAGATGCATTGCCTCCCTGCCCCTTCCTTGCCCCCCAATGACTGACTGCTGTGCTCACAACTCATAACCCACAGCTCCGTGGTGAATACAGCAGTCCCACTAAGGGACTCAGTGGAATAGGGGCAAGAAGGAGGGAAATGATGGTACCGACACATGGTGTGTCCATACAAAGTTTCTACTTAACAAAAAAGAGAGAGAAAACGAGAAAAGGAAAAGAGAGAGAAAGAAAGAAAAAAAAACTTTTTTAAAAGCCTAAAGGGAACCCAACATGGTGGCACATGCCTTTATTCCCAGCACTTGGGAGGCAGAGGTAGGAGGATCACAGTGAGTTTGAGGCCATCTTGAGACTACATAGTGAATTCCAGGTCAGCCTGGGCTAGAGTGAAACCCTACCTTGAAAAAGAAAAGAAAATGAGAAGAGAGAAGAGAAGAGAACCTAAAGGAAGCAGAGCAACATGCACGCACATGCAAACAGACTCACAATTGTTTTCAGCCAACCTACAATGAATGTAGCTTATAAAAATAATTAGACTGGGGCTGAGGAGATGGCTCAGCAGCTTAAAAATGTGCTTATTTGAAAAGCCTGTGGGCCTGGGTCCAATTCCCCAGTACCCATGTAAAGCCAGATAAATGGTGCATACATCTGGATTTTGTTTCTAGCAGCGAATGGCACACCCATTCTCATTCATATTCTCCCTCTCTTTCCCTCAAAAATACATAAATAAAAATATTTTTAAAGTAATAATCATGCTGCAAACAGCAGTGAAATCTAGGGCAGTGAAGTATTACAGGAGAAAACTAGGTGAAGGAACCAGTTACAGAACACAACAGTTGACACAAGCTGTGATTAGTCAAAGGAGAAACTGAAATATGAATGAAAACAACTTTGCATAAAAAATATTTATTGCAAAATTTAAATGGAGGGCTGGGGAGATGGCTTACTGGTTAAGACACTTGCCTGCAAAGCCAAAGGACCCAGATTTGATTCCCCAGAACCCACGTAAGCCACATGCACAAGGTGGCGCACGTGTCTGGAGTTCGTTCACAGTGGCTAGAGGCCCTGGCGCGACCCATTCTCTCTCTCTCTATCTGCCTCTTCCTCTCTTTCTCTCTCTCTTTCAAACAAATAAATAAAATATTTTTAAATTTTTAAATGGGAAGGAACTAATTCTATGGGGAAATCAGTATAAGATATTTAATATAAAAATGAGAAATATGGGGCTAGGGAGACGGCTCAGATGTAAGAGCAACTTGCTACACAAGCATGAAGACCTGAGTTTGGTCTTCGGCACCCACGTGAATGCCCGTAACCCCAGCACCGAGTGGGGCAGAGTCAGGAGGTGTCTGAGACTTGCTTACCAGCCAGTTTCACTGAAAAATGAGGAGCTTCCGGTTCAGTGAGAGACTCTGTCCTGGAAAATAAGGAGGAAGAGCAATAGAGGAGGCCACCTGTCATAGTCTGGCCTGCACACGTGTGCACACACATGTGCCTACACCACAACACACACACCACCCCACACATACTAAGGTGGAACATGTTTTGCTGGATAGAAAATTAAATTTACTCTGAAATTCTGTCCTAACAAGACATTTCTCCATGTTTATACAACTCTGATCAAATTATTTTATCCCTAAGTAATGAGTCAAAATATCCTGGGGTCAGAACACTGTCAAAATGTCCATTAATTCGGGCTGGAGGGATGCCTTAGCAGTTAAGGTGTTTGCTTGCAAAGCCAAAGGACCCAGGTTCAATTCCCCAGGACCCATGTTAGCCAGATGCACAAGGTGGCGCATACATCTGGAGTTCATATGCAGTGGCTGGAGACCCTGGCGCACCCATTCTCTCTCTCTCTCTCTCTCTCTCTCTCTCTCTTTCTCTCTGTCAAATAAATAAATAAAAGTAAACATTTTTTAAATGTCCATTAATGGGCTGGAGAGATGGCTTAGCAGTTAAGGCATTTGCCTGCAAAGCCAAAGGATCCCAGTTCGATTCTCCAGGACCCACGTAAGCCAGATGCACAAGGTGGCACATGCATCTGGAGTTTGTTTGCAGTGGCTGGACTCACTGGGGTGCCCATTCTCTCCCGCTCTGCCTCTTTCTCTCTCTCAAATAAATAAATAAATAAAATATATGTTTTAAAAAATTTTTCCATTAATTCAACACAGCAGGGTCAAATCATACTGGTCTGTCCTCCACCTCAAAGCATTCTGATTTCACTGTACCTTTTCCAATGCAGAGGTACAAAAATAGTTTGTAAGTTTTCTGGGTCCCTTCTGTATATGTGTCATCCTGCCTGAACAAGTTGGAGCCGATGTGTAGACTGCTTCTGGAACTCTGGCCCCAGAAACTGCTTTGTTGTCAGTTACTGTGCTGTATTTGTGCCAACTTGTTCAGGATGAAGTACCACTGAATGGTGGAATTACAGCGCATACTTAGGGGCTTAGTATAATCTCATCATGGTTGGAGCTGAGAAGTTATTATGAAGTTAGGGCTCCCCGAGGACAGAAGAACTTAAAACCTTGGACCCAGTTCCTTCCCATCTTCCTGTTGTTACTGCAGCTGGCTTCTGAGGTGGATGATGTGGGAAAGGACCAGGTCCATAGTAAAGAGTGTCAAAACATTAAAGGACCCAGGGCCAGTGAGCTCTCTTACTTTCTTGCCCTTGGCTATGACCTATAGTGGCCATGCTTGATCAACACAGCTAACAATGACTTCTGGCCTCACAGTTCATTCAGAACTAAAATCAAGGTTCAGCACTGATAACCGGTGTGTTCCACTCACTTGACTTTTAACTGAGGAATCCCTTCCCTGTCACCACCAGAGACTCACTCAGCTCTCAGGGTCTAGCAGAAGGAAAAGGTTTGCCGTCCTATGCAAGCAAGACCTTCACGCAGACTACCACCTGCCCAGGCAAGGCAGTAAGGCCCTTGCAAAGCGACATGAATCTACTCTGTCTGAGAATTACAAACCTGGGATGGAGATGGTCATACAATCACACTCACATACCTCTTCAGTATTGCTTTCCTTACACTCACAAGGAAACATTCAAATATCACACTCAGCTATGCTAAATTCTGCCACCCTCCTATATGATCTTTTAAAAATATTTTATTTACTTATTTGAGAGAGAAAGAGGCAGATAGAGAGAGAGAAAATGGGTGCTCCAGGGTCTCCAAATGAACTTCAGATGCATGCACCACCTTGTACATCTGGCTTTATATGTGTACTGGGGAATCAAACCTGGGTCCTTAGGCTTCGCAGGCAAGTACCTTAACTGCTAAACCATCTCTTCAGCCCCTATCTGATCTTTAAAACTTCGTATACCGTGTAAGCACTTTTCTTAATATCCCATATACGGATGCTACTCTCACTTTTGGTTAAAGAAGCTTCTCTTTTCAGAGAAGATGGCAGTGACCACTGGGATGACTCAAAAGACACCATAGTGCTGAGAAGATGTGACAGAGGAGTATTCTGTACTTAAACATCTCTATCACACCTTCCAAGGCTCAGGGTCCATTGAAGAAGAGGTGGTGGAAAGAATGTAAGAGCCAAAGAAAGGGGAAGACTGCTTACAATGCAATCAACCAGACAGAAATTGGCCTTGATATCCATGGCCTTGCAGTGCCTGGTCCTACCTACACAAGACCCTCATAACAGGAGGAAAAGATGATGGCATCAATTAAAGAGGGACTGATTGAGAGAAGGAGGGGATATGATGGATAGTGGATTTGTCAAGGGGGAAATGGGGGAAGGGAGGGAATCATGGATTATTGTCTGTAATTATGGAAGTTGTCAATAAAAGAGTTTTAAAAAATTAAAATTAATTTTGGACAATGGAATACTCAGGAGCCATAGATGGTTGCTAGAAAATTTTCAGTGCCAGGGATGGGATACCTTCCAGTGAGTTGCCCATGATGCCCCCAAAACATTATAGGCCATTGCCAAGGCCCTTAGTTTCCCACCAGGAATAGATGATAAGACCCTATTGCTGAAGACTCTCCATACTTGGGCTGCAAGGTCACTGAGAAATCCTGCTGGAACTGAGCTGAAAACCTACTCCATGTAGACCAGCTGACAGAAAGCTGGAAGAAGCCATTCTGCATGCAGTTCAATGGGAGAGAGAAAAATCAGCAGTGAAGATACTCAACAGTGGACACTGCAAGTCTTAAATTTTGCCAGCCAGGCCAAATGAGCCAACAGGTGCAATAGTGGCACATCTGTCATGGTGGAAACCAACTGCCCTCTAATTGGACTGGAGGCCCGCTCCATAGGTGGGAATATATCCCTGATACTGAAAACTTAAAACAGGGGTAGTCATGAGCCCTAGGGGTGTAATGTCTGCTGCTGCCTGGCTAAATGTATATACTATGCTCACCAAACTGCCCAGTAAGCACTTCTCTTAATGTTCATACCCATATATTAATGCTACTCCCACTTTTAGTAGAGAACCTTCTCTTTTCAGATGGCAGTGACCTTGGGATGACTCAAAAGGCATCATGGTGCTGGAAAGAAGTGACTGGAGTGCTCAGCACTGCAATATCTCTATCACACCTTTCAAGGCTCAGGATCTATTATGGAAGAGGTGGCGGAAAGAATGTAAGAGCCAAAGGAAGGGTAGGACTGCTTACAACGTGCTCCTCCAGACACAAAATGGCCTGGATATCCATGACCTCACAGTGCCTGACACTACCTACACAAGACTGTCATAATAGGAGGAAAAGATGATGACATGAAAATAAAAAAGAGACTGATTGAGATGGGGAGGGGATGTGATGGATAATGGAGTTTCAAAGCGGAAAGTGGGGGGAGGAAGGGCATTACCATGGGATATTGTTTACAATCATGGAAGTTAATTAAAAAAAATAAAATTAAAAAAAAATTGTATGCCCCCAACCAGCTTTCATATGTGGCTAAGTCAGGCGTCAGCTCACAGCTAAGATATCCCTCCCTCTAGGAAACATGTCCTTATGCCCAGGTCCTGGTCAGGCCTGCCCTGAGCATTCATATTGAACCCTGTGATCACTCAGCAACATCTATCCCTCTGTGATAATTGAGACCAAGTTTACTTGAGTGAGGCAGGGAGTGTACCTATGTTGGTCACTGGTGTTATTTCTAAAACAGTCCTCATTGGGTGAATGGGCTAATTGATTAATCTGGTAACAAGCCATTAAATCCTCTAAATTCTTGTTCTAATTACATTAGTGAGCTTCATAGGAGTCACCAACCCATCAAGAGTTGTGTTTCGGTTTAAAATGACGGCCTTTCTGACTGTACACATTGGTCTCGGGTGAGCTGCTCACTAAGTACAACTCAGATCATAATTAGGTTCTGGGCCATATGTAGTGGAAGAAGATTCTGGGTGTGCCAAGACCCTCAAGAGAAAGGCCAACCTGGTTTTCCCAACAAGCTTTGCCTTGCCTGCTAGGGCATTAGTCTCATTTTCGATTTTGAATCCCTACACTAAACATGGCCCTCCAAATGCCTTTGTCACGGAAGTGACAAAGAATAGACATGCTATGTATGTCAGTACACACAGTGTGCTGAAAATCTGCCCTGGAAGTTGCCCTTCTCCTGCCCTCGACCCACTCAACAGTGGCCCTAGGAGGC
Source organism: Dipus sagitta (assembly GCA_036346955.1). Lineage (NCBI taxonomy): Eukaryota > Metazoa > Chordata > Mammalia > Rodentia > Dipodidae > Dipus > Dipus sagitta. The sequence continues at coordinate 65,512,626 of CM070774.1, read as the reverse complement.
TTGGTCTGGCTGAGGGGCTGGGGGCTTGGTGTGGGGGCTGGGGGCTGGGGAGGGCTTTGTGTTGGTGCGAGACAACTCAAGATTTGTCAGCTGGTTGTTGCTGATTATCAAGATGTCCAAACTGGCTACTTTGCTATGTGTAAGCAATTTAATTTTGTGCTTAATTTGAATCTGCAGTGTACTGTATGTCTGCATCTGCTGTGTTAAAGCCATCATTAGCATTTAAAGGGAGAACTGATGGTATTGATCACTCTTATTAAAGCCAAGCACCGCCCTGCGGCGAGAGCTGACACGCATTCTCTGTAGCCACTGGGGTCCTGGCCAAAGTTGATCTACTCAGAACACAGGCACAGACCGAAAATGTGGTAGGAAAGCAGGGGTGTAAGTGACATCTGTTGCAAGCGCGTACAGCTTGCCATCCGGCTCCCAAATTATGAACTTCTTAAAGGCAGCAAGCCTTGTGTGCTTCTAAACTTCTTCCTGCATCTCTCCCAGATGGCAGAATGGCTTCTCCATAAATGTCCTGATCAGGGAATAAATGCAAGAAGGAAGGTGGAGGGTCCCATATGTATATAGATATTCTTCGAGAATAACTGTTTTCTTTTCTTTTCTTTTTTTGGCTTTTCAAGGTAGGGTCTCACTCTAGCCCAGGCTGACCTGGAATTCACTATGGAGTCTCAGGGTGGCCTTGAACTCACAGCAATCCTCCTACCTCTGCCTCCCGAGTACTGGGGTTAAAGGTGTGCGCCATCACTCCTGGCCATAACTGTGCCTTTCTTTTTTTTTTTTATTTTTTTTCTTAATTTTATTTATTTATTTGAGAGCAACAGAGAGAGAAAGAGGAACGGGGGAGAGAGAGAGAGAGAGAATGGGCGTGCCAGGGCCTCCAGCCACTGCAAACGAACTCCAGATGTGTGCACCCTCTTGTGCATCTGGCTAACGTGGGTCCTGGGGAATCGAGCTTCGAACCGAGGTCCTTAGGCTTCACAGGCAAGTGCTTAACCGCTAAGCCATCTCTCCAGCCCTAACTGTGCCTTTCTTACAGACATTGTAATAGCTATGGATTGCCATGTAATGAGGCTCCCCAAGATAGAGGCTTGAAATAAGAACAAGCATTCTTATCTCACAGGACTTCCGTGGGTCAGTAATTCAGAAGTAACGTTAGCTGGCAGCTCTGGTTAGCTTTCCTTTTTTTTGTTTTGTTTTGTTTTGTTTGTTTTGCTTTTTATTTTTCGAGGTAAGGGTCTCACTTTAGCTCAGGCTGACCTGAATTTCACTATGTAGTCTCAGGGTGGCCTCGAACTCACATTGATCTGCCTACCTCTGCCTCCTGAGTGCTGGGATTAAAGGCATGCACCACCATGTCCAGCTCTTTTCTTTTAATATATATTTTTTTAATTTTTTAAATTTATGTGAGTGTGAGAGAGAGGCAGATAGATTAAGAGAGAATGGGCACACCAGGGCCTCTAGCCACTGCAAACAAACTCTAGATGCATGTGCCGCCTTATGCATCTGGTTTATGTGGGTACTGGGGAATTGAACATGGGTCCTTGGGCTTCACAGGCAAGTGCCTTAACCACTAAGCCATCACTCCAGCCCTTAATATACTGTTTATTTTTATTTACTTATTTGAGAGAGAGAGAGAGAAGCAGAGAGAGACAGATAGATAGAGAATGGGTATGCCAGGGCCTCCAGCTGCTGCAAACAAACTCCAGATGTATGCGCCACCTTGTGCATCTGGCTTACATGGGTCCTGGGGAATCGAACCCAGGTCCTTTGGATTTGCAGACAAGCACCTTAACGGCTAAGTCATCTCCCCAGCCCAGCTCTGGTTTTCTTTTGAGTTAGGGTCTTGTATGTCAGGCTGACCTGTAACCCACTGTGAAGTCTAAGGTGACCTCAAACTTGTGATTCTCCTGTCTTGGCTTCCAGATGCTGGCATGATGTGCCTTGGCTGGTTTGGTTTTTATTTCTATTTATTTATTTACTTATTTATTTATTGGTTTGGGGTTTTAATGAAGCACCAGGGCTGACTGATCTGCGTTCATCCAAAGGCTTAGTTAGAAGATCATCCCTCTGACAGTGCTGGTCATTGGCAGGATGCCTTGGTTTCTCCCCACACATGACTTTCCACGTGCCCTAGGGTCCTCAGGACACCGTAACTGGATTCACTTAGAAGAGTGATCCAAAGGTGAGAGTGACAATATCTTTGATGCTTACCTTGAGAAGTCATACCCAGTGCTTTCTGGAATTCCTACAGTTTACACAGGTCTGCCCTACTCAACGTGGGAAGCTATGAGTGCCAGGAGGTGAGACTCCTTGAAGGATCACCTTGTAGGCTGGCTGCCACAGACATCCACAGACTCTCTCCACTGTAATTCAGCAGTTCCTGAGTTTTGCTCTTATTAGTTGTAATGGTTTGAATAGATGGCCCCCAATATATTCAGTTGTTTATTTGTTTGTAGTTTGCATCTGCAGCCACCTGGCTGGAGGCAGTGTCACTGGGTGGATCTGAAGGCGTGGTGGTGGGTTTCAGATTCCAGTCTAAAGATATGCAAAGCGTGCCTAGCTGGAGTTCCTGAAGCGTGCTGTGCTGTGTGGCTTTTTGGCTTTAGGCTTGTGCTTCTCTCTCTCTGCTTGGGCCTGTGAAGGCAGGCCAGCTTCTTCTGCCATTATGGAACTTCCCCTGGATCTGTAAGCTTCACTAAATCCCTTCCTCCATAACTGTGCCTGGTCTGGAAGTTCATCTCAGCGAACCTAAATCTGTCTGATACATTAGTCTTTTCATATTTTCCTATGATCCACAATTTGGATGAGAGCCTATTCAACAGAATGCAGAGCAGGAAGACATCTTGAAAACCTTCCACGAAGTGTAGTGTCCTCACTTTAATAGAGGAGAAAGCAAAGCCTGCTGCGGTGATACCTCTGCCCAGCTGCACGGCCAGCTTTGGGTAAGAGCCGAGCTCCAGCCACAGGCCTCCAGCCCCTCCCTGCGCTCATCTCCTCACCATGCTCTGCAAACTATCGGGTTATTTGTGAAACACCCCCTTGGGGTCTGTTAACTGTGACTTAACAATCACTTTAATGGTACAGTTCAATCTCTCCTCCTTTCCCCTGCCCAATCTCCACATGAGGCTACAGCCACTGGCACCCCAGAAACCATGCTCCCCAGAACTCGACAAGCTAGCACCCTTCTCAGCCTCCGGAACTGTGAAACTGTCCCTTTTTAAAAAAATTTTTTTTGTTTATTTTTATTTATTTATTTGAGAACAACAGAGAGAAGGAGGCAGAGAGAGAGAGAGAGGAAGAGAATGGGTGCGCCAGGGCTTCCAGCCACTGCAAATGAACTCCAGACGCGTGCACCCCCTTGTGCATCTGGCTAACGTGGGTCCTGGGGAATTGAGCCTCGAACCGGGGTCCTTAGGCTTCACAGGCAAGCGCTTAACTGCTAAGCCATCTCTCCAGCCCGAAACTGTCCCTTTTGAAACCGCACAGTTTATGATAACTTTTGATACTGGCCTGAACTGACCAAGAACATAGTCACCTCTTTAGAAACCCCAACTTCTACCAGCATCGATGAAGATCCAGGGAGGCTCCACAGGAAAAACACCCCCTGCCTGCTTTTTTATTCAGGTTTCACGTTAAGAAGCAAAGTCCAAGACAGTCTCAAGAGTTATGTGTGCTCCTTCCTTGCGTTATCAGACCATTACGACAATAGACCCTAAAGGATTAACAATTCCCTAGAAGCCCTACGGTACTGAAAGGGAAAGGCTGAGGTCTAGTGCCACCCAGAGGGGGGCACAGTCTCCCTAGGTGGTTTTTGTTTTGGCAGGGGGGATTCGAGCTAGGATAACTATTGCAGTCAGGTTCGCATTGCTGGCAGAAATCACCTGACCAAGAGCAGCTTATGGGTAAAAAAGGATTTATTTTGGCTTACAGACTTGAGGAAAAGCTCTATGATGACAAGGGACAATGATGGCATGAGCAGAGCGTGGACGTCCCCTCCTGGGAGACATCAGATAGCCAATAGCAACAGGAGAGTGTGCCAAACACTGGGAAGGGGACACTGGCTATAACACCCATAAGCCCGCCCCCAACAGTACACTGCCTCCAGGAGGCATTAATTCTCCATCAGCTGGGAACCTAGCATACAGAACACCTAAGCTTATGGGGGACACCTGAATCAAACCACCACAATTTCACTCTATCCCAGGCTGACCTGGTATTCGCTATGTAGTCTCAGGGTGGCCTCGAACTCACGGTGATCCTCCTATCTCTGCCTCCCAAGTGCTGGGATTAAAGACATGTACCTCCATGCCCAGCTTCTTCACACAATTTTGACACCGTACCAAGCTGGAGCTGAAACAGCAATGGGTCACATAACACCTTGACCAGGACTGCTCAGTCACGTATATCTCTTGCCCTCTATTTTAAACCTAATCTCATACCAGTAACCCCGAGGATAGATTGAGGGCTACTGGACATCTTTTTGTTCCTCTTTTCAATGTGGCTACACTGGATACACCTTTCTCTGCTTTTCACCCCTACTCATCTCTTTAACTGGCATTCAGGGACAGGTGGCCAAACCTAGCTTTGTTGGAACTGCTGGAGCCCAGCCTCTTACCCCAAGCTCCAGTGATTAAACCTCAACCTCATGTCAGTACCCCAAAGGCTCACTAGACCTCCCATTTGTTCTTCTCAGACCAGGACTGGTTTCTTTAGACTCCTATTCCTCCTGAGACTTGGCCTCAGCAGCCCATTCCTTTTGCCTACCTGGGTCCCCTAACTGTAGCCCCTTTCTGACTTCTCTTTTGTTGGTGGCTTTTCGCTGCCATCCTCAGGAGTAGGGATGACCGGAGCTACAATGACCATGTGCCAAGTGCTTCACACCCCGGATCTGCGCAGTGTCTCGGTGGACCTCACAACCCCCTCCTCGTCTTCAGTTCGGGATCTGTTGACCATTTGTTTTGCCCATGTCTTTCTCTTGCAGAAGCTTCTCTCGCTGGGCAGCTTCCCACGCCGACTGCTGCTGAACACTCCCGGAGGGTGCGCAGGACCTCACATCGGCCATCGTGTCCATTCCTGAATCAGAAAGTGACGATTCCCGTCAAGTCATTGCCATGACAGCTCTTTGTTGTCCTTAAAGGGAGTCACTTAGTTTCATTCGATATATGACTGTGGCAATTTGGTTCTCAAATCAAAGCCAATTTACGTGCAAGTGGAAGCCTTTGTATTTTACAGCGTTCTGCTGTGAGCTGTGGTTTCCTTAGTCAGGTTCTCTCTCTCTGTCTCTATTAGCTTTTTTTTTTTTTTTTTTTTTTGCTTTTCAAGGTAGGGTCTCGCTCTTGCTCTCGCTCTAACCCAAACTGACCTGGAATTCATTATGTAGTCTCAGACTGGCCTCAAACTCACGGTGATCCTCTCTGCTTTCTGAGTGCTGGTCTTAACATTTTATTGACAACCTTCATACATATACACAAGGGGTCCTGATCATCATCAGCCCTTCCCACCACCCTCTTTGTCCTCGTTCCTCTGTCCCCTCCCTCCACTGAAGCCCTTCTTTCCAATTAGTCCCTCTTCTACTTGGATGTTCCCCCCAACCACCACCAAAAAATAATTTTGCCCTATATTATGCAGGTCTTACCTAGGTAGTGACAGCCACAGTGGAAAGAATATAAGGGCCAAAGGCTGAGGGTGTGATACAGATGCCTCCCTTAGTGCTGAATATTTCTCCTGTCACCTTAATGAATTTTGAGTCCCCAGTAGTCACCATCATCTTAAAAGAGAAACTTCTCTAACCAAAAGTGAGAGTAGCATTAGTATATGGGTATGACCATGAATGATAGAGGGGACTTTGGTGGCCATAAGGTGTCCATTTTGCCAAATAACAGACGTAACTTCCCCTCACAGGGCTTACGACCTCCCCAGCCACACATAGGCCTTTGCCTAGGTTTTCAGAACCAAACACGAATTTCCTCCCACAGAACAGGCCTCAGATGGAATCCAGTTGGTTTCTGCCGGGGCAGACTTGCTGCCATTGCTCCAGTTGGCACACAGTGCCTGGCTGGCCAGCTGTGTAGCTTTCAGGGGTCAATGGAGGTTAAGACTGTTGATGACTTTTCTCCCCCGACAGCCTGCATAATAGTAGTATAACAGCGAGTCAATAAGGAAGAGGCTTCCAGCTCAGCTCCAGCTTGGTTTCTTGGTGTCCAGCAGCCAAAACGTCTGGTGTCTTCAGCAGTAGGGTCTTATCGTTTAGTTCTCTTGGGTAACCAAGAGCCTTGGCAATAGCCTGTAGTGTTTTGGGAGCCTCAGGAGCCTCTCCAACCAAAAAGCCACCGGTAAGCATCCCACCCCTTCTCAGCCAGGTTCTCCAAAAGAAAACATCCTATCCCTTATCACGTGTTCCCTCATTTTTACATAGACAAGGACAAACAGAACAACTATCAAATAGAATGATGCTTTTCCTTCGCCCAGTGCTTTACAGACAAACCACAAGTAAATGCTGGGCTCCCAACGACTGGTAAAACACCCGTATCTCTGTTCTCAAAAAGATGAAAAGATTGCCCTGGAGATATTAGAGCTGTCTAAATCAGAGTGCAGAGTAACTTTGATTTTTATTTTTGTTTTGTTTTTGTGTTTTGAGGTAGGGTCTCACTCTAGCTCAGGCTGAACTGGAATTCACTATGTAGTCTCAGGGTGACCTCAAACTCATGGCAATTCTCCTACTTCTTCCTCCCAAGTGTTGGGATTAAAGGCATGCGCCACCATTCCTAGTATAAACATATATATATATATATATATATATATATATATATATATAATTTTTAATTTATTTGAGGAAGAGATGGGGAAAGAGAGAGGCAGAGAGACAGAATAGGCACATCAGGGCCTCCAGCTGCTGCAAACAAACTCCACATGCATGTGCCACCTTGTGCATCTGGCTTATGTGGGTGCTGGGGAGTTAAACCTGGGTCCTTTGGTTTTGCAGGCAAGTGCCTTAACCACTAAACCATCTCTCCAGCCCGTGAGTTTGGTTTTTGACTCAGTCATTTCAGTCCCATTCACCTCATGGCCATGACAGGACTGATTGCAGTCTTAGCCTTGGGAGTATGAGACTGGGCGTTCTGTGCAACCTGTCGGAGCTCGTTCAGACTGTGCTCACCTGGCCCTGGTGCTGCACAGAAAGAGCTCACCCCAAGGCAAGAGTGGAAGTAAACTCCATGAACTTTTATCTTATAATAATGGGTGTCCTTCCTTCTTTAATCCTATGAATATCTAAAAGAGAATTTTGGGATTGGAGAGATGGCTTAGCGGTTAAGCGCTTGCCTGTGAAGCCTAAGGACCCCGGTTCGAGGCTCAATTCCCCAGGACCCACGTTAGCCAGATGCACAAGGGGGCGCATGTGTCTGGAGTTCGTTTGCAGTGGCTGGAGGCCCTGGAACGCCCATTCTCTCTCTCTCTCTCTCTCTCTCTCTCTCTCTCTGCCTCTTTCGCTCTCTGTCTGTCACTGTCAAACAAATAAACAAAAATGAATACATAAATAAAAGAGAATTTCTCAGAACATAGTTGTGCCCTGCACTCCTAATGCCAATCATTTTTATATGGGATGGATTTTTATTAATGTTACTTCATTCCTGATCTTAGCCAAAAAGCCAAGACGAGCTTGTTAGTAAGTTACTTTACTGATGGCCTTTTAACCTGGGCATGGATGCAATGCCAAAAGAGAGGCAGAAAGATCATGGCAAGTTCAAGGCCAGCCTGGGCTACATAGTGACACCTTGTCTCAAAAAAGTGAAAGGAAATTTTCAGCTTCTCTAAAAGCTATATTTCTTCCGTAGGTCCCTAGAGCTGGTGTTTTCATTGCAATGGAAAAGAGTGGCTTGTCCCTGATTTTCGTTTCAAAAATAAGTGATTAAGGGCTGGGATATAGCTCAGTGCTATAGAAGTTACTTACCATATGCCAGGAGTTTGATCTTAACATCTCAAAATAAGTAAATGATTAAGAAACTAAAAACTAAACCGGGCATGGTGGTGCACACCTGTAGTCCCAGCACTCGGGAGGCGGAGGTAGGAGGACTGCAATGAGTTTGAGACCACCCTGAGACTATATAGTGAATTCCAGGTCAGCCTGGACAGAGCAAGACCATACCTCAAAAAAAAAAAAAAAAAAATTAGCCGGGCGTGGTGGCGCACGCCTTTAATCCCAGCACTCGGGAGGCAGAAGTAGGAGGATTGCCATGAGTTCGAGGCCACCCTGAGACTCCTTAGTGAATTCCAGGTCAGCCTGGACTAGAGTGAGACCCTACCTTGAAAAACCAAAAAAAAAAAAGAAATTGGAGGAGAAAAAAAGTCATTAGCAGGCTAGAGAGATGGCTTAGTGGTTAAAGCATTTGCCTGCAAAGCCAAAGGACCTCAGTTCAATTCCCCAGGACCCACATAAGCCAGATGCACAAGGTGGTACATGCATCTGGACTTCATTTGCAGTGGCTAGAGGCCCTAGCGCACCCATTCTCTCTCTCTCTCTCTTTCTCTCAAATAAATAAATAATTTAAAAAACAGTCATTGTCAACACATGCTCTCTTTTTAAAACTATTCCTAATTTTTTTTTCTTATTCTCTTTCTTTTTAGTGCGTGTGCATCTGTGTCTGTGGGGGAGTGGATTGTGTGTGTATGGACATGCGTGTGCCATGGCACACGTGTGGAGGTCAGAGGACCACTTCAGACTTGAGTCCCCGCCTTCCGCCTTGTTGAGCGGGGTCTCCTTGCTCACGCCGTAATCACTAGCTGGCCCTTGAGCTTCCAGCAATGACGCGTTCTCCCATCCTACTTCCCCTCTTGTGCTTGGGCTGCAGCATCCAGCTTTTGTGTGAGTTCTGGGGATCCGGATTCAAGTACTCATGCTTGCGCAGGAAGTGCTCTCACCCGCTGACCCACTGAGCCCCACTCCTCAGTTTGTTTTTCTTTTTTTTTCTAAGTTTTAATGGGAACTCTGAGATGCCCTCAATGTAAGTCATTTAGCCAAGGGATAGATGACAAGAAAAGAGGGATTTAATAGCTGTGGGCTAAACCAACAGAGAAAAGAAATGGCACGCAGTTCCACATTCCTTTCCTATACATAGGAGATCAGCCATGAGGACCACATCCCGTTCAGCTTGCAGAGTCAGCCAAGCACGGAGCAGCGAGCGCTTCTTTCGAGGGACTGCCCTCCTGTCCCGGGACTTTGCCCAATTTGTGTTGTGTGCTCCGCTTCTCTGTAGCCACGGCAGGGTCATTGTAAGATACTTAGGCCTTCTTCCCAACTTTTCCTTAAAAAAGACCCTGACTTCTTTTTTCTTTTTTAAAGTTTTTTTTCTTGTTGTTGTTGTTCATTTTTATTTATTTATTTGAGAGTGACAGAGAGAGAGAAAGAGGCAGACAGAGAGAGAGAGAGAATGAGCGCTCCAGGGCCACCAGCCACTGCAAAGGAACTCCAGATGCATGCGCCCCCATGTGCATCTGGCTAACGTGGGTCCTGGGGAATCGAGCCTCGAACTGGGGTCCTTACGCTTCACAGGCAAGCGCTTAACCACTAAGCCATCTCTCCAGCCCAACCCTGACTTCTTAACCAGGTGGATGTCTTCCCTTCTACTCTCGGACATACTCTGGATTAATGAGTTAGTCCCAGAACCTGTCCCCTACTTTTTGGGTGGCATCTCTCACAGCCCAATAAAACCCTTTTGTTTCTGAGAGCTCTTGGTTGCTAAGTAAGATGTCAACAGTTTGCTCATTGCAGCATTTGAAAGGCGAAATGTGGATGCTCACTGGCAAGGGAAGAGAAGCCAGCACTTCTTGGGCTCAGGGTTTGACCTGCAACCTCTGGCAAACTTGTAAATTTGTCAGGATCTGAACCTTCCAACCTTTGCCTCCAGGAAAAGTACTGGCCCATTTACTAAAGTTAAGAATTTTTTCTAAAGACTCATGGGCTGATGTGCAAAAATTGGAAGCAAACAAAAGAAAGCTCTCTGGATTTCTTGTAAAGGGAGTGTTCTCTTCTGACCTTGGAAAGAGCACTTAGACCCCATTCCATTAAGATTTGCTCTAAAATAAAGAGATAAGTAGCTTCAATAGATAAACGCTGGGCCTGGAGAGATGGCTTAGTGGTTAAGGCGCTTGCCTGAGAAGTCTAAGGTCCCAGGTTCGATTCCCCAGTACCCATGTTAAACCATTGGTGCCTATGTCTGGAGTTCGTTTGTAGTGGCAAGAGGACCTGGTGTGCCCATTCTCTGTCTCTATCTGCCTCTTTCTCTCTCTCAAATAAATACATAAATAAAATTAAAAAAAAACACATGAGCTAGAGGTTTAGTTCAATGACAGAGCGCTTGCCAACACATATACAGCTCTAAGTTATACACACCTTCCTGCCCTATCCACCCCCAACCAATTAAAATTTTAAAAAAAGATCCACTCTAGAGTGTGCCTCATGCCTTTAATCCCAGTCAGTACTCCATCACTGGGAGTTAGAGAACAACTGGGCCACAGAGTGAGTTCCAGGTCTGCCTGGGCCAGAGTGAGATGCTTCCTAAAAAACAAAAACAAAATCAAGGGCATATATGTGAAGTGTTCCCTTCATACTTGGCTCCTTCTTGGGCTCAAAATAAAGCAGGGCTGGGGAGTTGGCTCAGTGGGTAATGTGCTTACCATGAAAACATAAGAATCTGAGTCTGGATCCCTCGTACCCACATAAAAGCTGGATATGTTAGCACACCCCTGTGATCCCAGTACTGGGGAGGCAGAGACAGGAGGATTCCTAGGGCTTACTGGATAGCTAGTCTAGCCAAATAGGTGAGCCTTAAATTCAGTGAGAAAGCTTTTCTCAAAAAATAAGGTAGAGGAGCCGGTATATGCCTTTAATTCCAGCTATCAGGAGGCAGAAGTAGGAGGATTGCTGTGAGTTGAGCCAACCTGGGTCTACAGAGTGAATTCCAGGTCAGCCTGGGCTAGAGTGAGACCCCACCTCAAAAAAATAAATAAATAAATAAATAAATAAATAAATAAATAAATAAGGCAGAGAATGAATGAGGAAAACACTGGATATTGACCTCTAACCACACGCACCCACACAGGTATGAACACACACACACACCACAAACATGTACACATGCAAAAAAAAAAATCACATGGGACTGTGGATATAGCTCAGTGGGAGAGCACCTACCAGGCATGTATGAGGCTCTGGGTTCAATCCTAGCACCCAAAACAAAAATTAATTAAAAAAAAAAAAGACTTTCTGGACAGTATTCTAGGCTTGGAATCTTTCTTTTTAAATTTGTGTTTGTTTTGTGTTGTTTTTCTAAGTATGTATTTTAGACTCTTGGGGTGGGGGTCTAGTTCAGTGGCATATGTTCTTTGCATGCACAAAGTTGTGGGTTTTATCCCCATCACCACAAAGAAATAAATAAAACTCCCAAGATGAAAGGAGGAGGTCACTCAAACCAGACGGCCTGAGCGCAAATTCCAGCTCGCCACTTTCAAACTGTGTAACAAATGACTTACCCCAACTGTGTTTCCTCTCCTCCACAGCCTAATAGGATAATACTAGTACCTGTCTCATTCCGTAAGGGAAATTGCTTAGAACAGTGAAAGCCCCACGTGTAAGTAGCTATTATGATATGTGATCAATATTATAAAAGTACATACACTCACCAAGATTCGCAAGGCCGTCAGCATGGCACGCTGCCCGCATGCATGACTCTGTTCCGTGGGAACAACTGTCAAGAAATCATTAAAATGCACATCTGAGTGCCATGCTGCAGAGAACTGGGCATACACAGCCTCCGAAAGAAACTTTTGCCTGACACGCATTACCGCAAGTGGCAGAGCTTTATTCTTCCTTATAGAGAAAGTGGATTTGGGGTTTCCAGTAACCCAAAGTCATAACTATTTGATTCCACCATGTGCAAGTTCAGTCGTGTGTTTGAAGGCAGAATACATGTATTTATTTATTTATTTATTTATTTATTTATTTATTTTGCGGATATCATTATTGAAACACCAGCAGACCATGTCTAGAAAGCAGCCTGTTTAGTTAACAGCTGTATGATGGCACGTTCTCTAGTGTCTTTATCACCATAGACAGGCAGGAAAGAGAAAGAGAAAATGGGCATGCCAGGGCCTCTTGCCACTGCAAATGAACTCCAGACACATGTGCCACTTTGTGCATCTGGCTTTATGTGGGTACTGGGGAATTGAACTCAGGCCTTCAGGTTTTGTAGGCAAGTACCTTTGGCTGCTGATCAGTCTCCCCAGCCCACCTTATGTTTATACGCATATATATATATACATATTATTTATTTGAGAGAAGGAGAGAGAGAGAGAGAGGGAGGGAGAGAATGGGCATGCCAGGGCTTCCAGCCACTGCAAACGAACTCCAGATGCATACGCCCCCTTTGTGCATTTGTCTTATGTGGGTCCTGAAGAATTGAACCAGGATCCTTTGGCTTTGCGGGCAAATGCTTTAGCTGCTAAGCCATCTCTCCAGCCCCCCACCTTATGTTTGTCACAAAAGCAACTCCCAGGTAAACTGAGGACATGCTTCAAAGACACACATTTGAATTTTTATTTCCATCTTGAAATGACCCATGACCTAGCTACTGTTGTGATTGTGAACCAGAAACAACAGCTGCTTTGATTAGTTACTGAGAGGAAAAAATCCGAGCTAGAAAGACCTCCTAACCCAACAGGAAAGTACTAGAATGTTTTAGCTGAAGACTGCAGAGGTAACCAATATTCACCTGCCTCTACTATAAGGAGATTACCAATGGAGACAAATCACCCAGGAGACTTTCTGACCTTAGGGACACAGAATGTTTGATTTCTTGAAATCTTAGGCTTCTTGTGATCTGAATTTTCTATTCTCACACCTGATTTTAGTATAGGACATGCAATTGTACTAGGCAGTCATCTCTAGAGAAATAGAACTAACTTTAGAACAGGAGAGTCACTAGATGGGCTTATAAAATAGGGGCTGAGTAGTCCAACATGGCTAGGGGAGGGTCTTCTCTGCTTGGCTAATCCTTTCTAGTGACACCCTCACAGATCCACTCAGTTTAATCAAGTCTAGCCACCAAAGAAATCAAGTGTCAAAATGATCCAACCAAGCCAGGCATGGTGGAGTATGCCTTTAATTTCAGCACTTGGAAGGCAGAGGTTGGAGGATCGCCGTGAATTCGAGACCACCCTGAGACTACAGAGTGAATTCCATGTCAGCCAGCCTGGACTAGAGTGAAACCCTACTTCAAAAAACCAAAAAAAAAAGAAAAGATCCAACTGTTTCTGAAGATTGGTCTTTTCACACTACATAGTAGCTGTTTCCTCAGCAAGGCCATTGATTATTATCCTTTGACTATCACATAATTTCACAAAAAGAATAAGACACTACTGCTGGTGGCACACGCCTCCAATCCCAGCACCTGGGAGGTAGACGTAGGAGGATCGCCATGAGTTCGAGGCCAGCCAGAGACTACATAGTAAATTCCAGGTCAGCCTGGGCTAGAGTGAGACCCCACCTTAAAAAAAAAAAGAAAAAGAAAAGAATAAGACACTATTATGAACTAGACGTTGGTGTCACTCCAAAACTTATCTGTTGGCTCCCCAGCCTCCCATGTGATGGTAGAGGAAGTGAGGCCTTTGTTAGGTGAGTAGGTCCTGAGGGTGGAGCCCTTCTGACTAGAATCAGTGCCCTTAAGAAAGGTCTTCTTGCTGGGCGTGGTGGCACACGCCTTTAATCCCAGCCCTGGGGAGGCAGAGGTAAGAGGATCGCCAGAGTTCGAGGCTGCCCTGAGATTACAGAGTGAATTCCAGGTCTGGGCTAGAGTGAAACGCTACCTGGGGGGCGGGGGGGGAGAAAGAAAGAAAGAAAGAAAGAAGAAGGAAAGAAAGAAGAGAGAGAGAGAGAGGAAGGAAGGAAGGAAGGAAGGAAGGAAGGAAGGAAGGAAGGAAGGAAGGAAGGAAGAGTTTTCTTGAGCTCCCTTACCCTCCTTCCTCCAAGTGAAGATAAACTGAAAAACCAACAGTCCACAACCAGGAAGAAAGACCTCACAGGAACTGACCACACCAGCGACCCAATTTTAGACTTCTAGCCTCTGGAGCTATAAACAACAAATTAGAAGCCAACTAGTATATGGTACGTTGCTATAGCTGCCTGAGCTGCTTAGACCCACAGACACTGTGCTTTGACACAGAGATAATGGCTCAGGACGAGAAAAACCAGGGTCAAATGTCACACTCAGCTCAGCCTACTCCTCACTAGCACATGTCAATAGTAAACAGAGCATGTGCTTAAGGAAATGAGATACATTTAGGGTTTTTTTTGGGGGGGGGGGGAGATTGCTCAGTGGCTAATGGCACTTGCTTATAAATTCTGATGGCCTGGTTCGAGTCCCTAGTACCTACCTAAAGCCAGATGCATGGAGTAGCCCATGTGCCTGGAGTCTCTTTGTAGTAGCAGGAGGCCATGATGCAGCCATACTTCCTCTCTCTTTCTTCAATCCCCTCTCTCAAATGAACAATAAAAAAAATTGTTGTAAGCTTTTATTGTTCTTTTTTTAAAACTTAAAAAAAAATTTTTCTTACTTTATTTATTCGAGAGAGAGAGGAAGGGCCAGATAGAGGGGGAGGGAGAGGATGGGCACACCAGGGCCTTCAGCTGCTGCAAACGAACTCCAGAAGCATGTGCCACCTTGTGCATCTGGCTTATGTGGGTCCTGGGGAATCGAACCTGGGTTCTTTGGCTTTGCAGGCAAGCACCTTAACTGCTAAGCCATCCCTCCAGCCCATTAAAAAATTTTTATTAGCCAGGTATGGTGGCGCACGCCTTTAATCTCAGCACTCGGGAGGCAGAGGTAGAAGGATCGCTGTGAGTTCGAGGCCACTCTGAGACTCCATAGTGAATCGCAGGTCAGCCTGGGCTAGAGTGAGACCCTACCTTGAAAAACCAAAAAAAAAAAAAAATTTTTATTGGCAACTTCATTAATTATAGACAATAGACCATGATAATTCCCTCCCCTCCCCCACTTTCCCCTTCACAAATCCCGTCCCCCTCTCAATTAGTCTCTCTTATTTTGATGTCCTTATCTTTTCCTCCTATTATGAGGGTCTTGTGTAGGTAGTACTAGGCACTGTGAGGTCATGGATATCGAGGCCTGGTACTGCAAACCTAGTCAAAAGCCTATGGCAGGGGAGGTCATGAGTCCTAGGAATATAGTATCTGTTGTTGTCTGGCTCAATGCATATAGTGTACCCACAAAACAGCCCTGTAAGCACTTTTCTTAACGTCCATACCCATATATTAATGCTACTCCTACTTTTGGTTAGAGAAGCTTCTCTTTTCAGATGGTGGTGACCACTGGGACAGCTCAAAAGTGACCATAGTGCTGAGAAGTGACAGAGGAACATGCAGCACTGAAACATCTCTAAACCCTGAAACCCTCCAAGGCTCAGGGTCCATTGTGGAAGAGGTGGCAGAAAGACTATAACAGCCAAAAGAAGGGTAGGGCTGCTTACAATAAAAAAATATATATATTTGTTTTGTTTGTTTTTCTTTTTTTTCTTTTTTTTTTTTTTTTTTGGTTTTTCAAGGTAGGGTCTCGCTCTAGCCCAGGCTGACCTGGAATTCACTATGGAGTCTCAGGGTGGCCTTGAACTCATGGCGATCCTCCTACCTCTGCCTCCCGAGTGCTGGGATTAAAGGCGTGCGCCACCACGCCCGGCTGTTTGTTTGTTTTTCGAGGTAGGGTCTCACTCTGGCCCACGCTGACCTGGAATTAACTATGTAGTCTCAGGGTGGCCTCGAACTCATGGTGATCCTCCTACCTCTGCCTCCCGAGTGCTGGGATTAAAGGCATGCACCACCATGTCCGGCTCAATAAAAATATTTTTTAAAGGATGCTTTAAATGTTGATACATGTGCTGTATCACTGCAGTGAAATATCCCTTGTAACCATGTGACCTGGTTAACATGCCCTCTCAGTCAAGGGTCTGTGTGACCTTGGGCACATCATTTAACCTCTTTGGGTTATAGTCACTAGATTAGTCAGACAGTGATTTAACAAATCTTTTATTCTTGCTTGAGTGTGGTGCTAGAAAAGAATGAGGGGGCTGGAGAGATGGCTTAGTTGTTAAGCACTTGCCTATGAAGCTGAGGACCCTGGTTCGAGGCTCGATTCCCCAGGACCCATGTTAGCCAGATGCACAAGGGGGCGCATGCGTCTGGAGTTGGTTTGCAGTGGCTGGAGGCCCTGGCGCGCCCATTCTCTCTCTATACCTGCCTCTTTCTCTCTCTGTCACTCTCAAATAAATAAATAAAAATATTTTTTAAAAAAAGAATGAGGCTTCCTGCTATCTTTTTTTACTTTTCTTCTGTTTTTTTTTTTTTTTTTTTTTCCAGGTAGGGTCTCACTCTAAACCAGGCTGACCTGGAACTCACTATAGTCCTAGGCTGGCCTCAACTCACAGCAATCATCCTACCTTGGCCATTGTGACTGCACTAGGTTCCAACTGACCAGATGAAACCAAAATTGAGTCCCTCATAATCATAATGAAATTCTAAGGAATCAGATGAAGGCCTGTGGTAGTTTGAATCCCATGTCCCCCATAAACTCATGTGCTATGAGTGCTCACTTCTCAGCTGATGGCAATTTGGGAGGTGGAGCCTTGCTGGCGAAGGTGTGTTGTTGGGGGTGGTGATCCCCTCAGTGGAACGGGACCCATAGCTGGATCTGGGAAACAAGTCAGAACCATATCCAAACATAAGCCCACTCTCCAATATCAAGCTACCACCAATCATGGGCTACAAGAGGGCCTACACCTATTAAATTCTCTATAAAAAAGTAAGGGTTATCTCATTTGTCTGGTGCTAACTTACTCTCCGTTGGAGAATCTGCTTCTCTTTTTCAGATAGACATAGATCCTAAGGAGAGAGCCACCCCATCATACCTCAAAAGGGCCCTAGCTGAAACTAAGAATAACTGGCAAAACAAGCAAGGGTGCTGTTTTCTTGGTGAACTGGATACCAGCACAAAGGGGAAGGAGATCGACACAGAGAACAATCAACTCCTACCAAATCAGACAGCCAGAGACCCAGAGGTCCCTAACACCTCATCACTGAAGCAGACCAAAAATGAACCCAACATGGCTCAGGGAAATTTTGCGGAAGAGGGGGCGGAAAGAATGTCAGAGCCACATGTTGGGTCATGATATGCAGAGACATTTAGCTTATCCATAACTGTGGGCTAATTCCACAATGCATGACCCATATACCTCAACAAGGAGGGGCCAGGGGGAGGGGGTAGGACATGAATGAGCCTAACAATGGTACCAAACAAACTGTATTTGCTGAATACAAAATGAATTAAAATAAAAAAAAAAAAAAGAGTATGATAGCTAGCTCCTCTTTGCTACAGTTCGGCTGACTCTTCTTCCACCTGCTGTGGCAAAGTGGTGATGTCCAGCCTCTGCTCCACCAACTTTTCCCTGGCATCACGGAGCTTCCCTTTGACCCTGTAACCCAAAAATCAGTCCCTTCCTCCCATCAGCCGCTTCTACTCAGGCGTTTTGCTCCAGCAATAAGAAGGGAACTGCAGGAAGGCCCAAATAGACCATTTTGTCCCAGCTGACCTCAGTTAGCATGAACATGATGTTCCCTTTGCTTTAATCCATACCAAAAAAAAAAAAAAAGGTAAAGATAAAGTAAAACCTGATTGTTGGAACATAGTCGCAGTTACTGTAAGAGTCCCCCTATTACCAGAGACCAAAACCAAATGGGGAAGCGAAACCAGCTCAGTTCCCATGACAACCCAAGGCCACCTAAGTTATAGCTTTATGGTCCTCCCTGGTGTCTCTGTGGCTCCCAGCAGATAAACTGAGTCACACTGAGTAGAACTTTCCCTTCTCCCCAAGACATCAAATGTAAGAAGCTTCCTTTATTCTTCAGATTTCTGAAGCCTTTTCTCTTTCTGGCTTCAGAACCCCACCACGCTGCCTTGGCATGGGCCCTTCAACTCTCCTGATAAAGGTTTAATTCTTTTTTTTTTAATTAATTTATTTATTTTGGTTTTTTGAGGTAGGGTTTCACTCTGGTCCAGGCTGACCTGGAATTCACTATATATTCTCAAGGTGGCCTCGAACTCACGGTGATCCTCCTATCTCTGCCTCCCAAATGCTGGGATTAAAGGCGTGCGCCACCACGCCCGGCATAAAGCTTTAATTCTAAAAGGACATTTTGTCACAACTGTCTCTCATGGAACCATCCTGGTCTCCTCATCTTCATCTACTACCATCATCATCATTCCTGTAACCCCCAACAGCATGACCCTAGATCCTAAGTGTTACTGCGTGTTAGGGTCGTGTTTCCTGCAATTTCCATTAGAAAAAGGAAATCCAGCATAAACACTGACTGTGGTGCATAGCCTTGTTCCCTATTGCTCTGTTTCCTGTTCCTCGTACAAAACATGCTGTTCTGCCATGGCTCAGTAGGTGCTCTCATACTCTCCTGTGGGATGGAGGCTGCCCCTCCTTATGAATCACAAATAAACACCAGTCAGATCTTCAACTAAATATCTGTAATTGTGTCATTGACAGGACTGACCTAAAACCCTATAAAGTGTTGAGTGGAAGCATTGAGAATTGGCCTGAAGTAGACATAAGTTAGAAGTAATGTTAGTCTTCACAATTCATTTTTCCCTTTGGCACCCAGCTGTCAGAGAAGGTCTAATATGTTCATGAGGCCCCAGCACAAGGCACTCACTGAGGGAGCCCAGCTAGTGGTAAAGGAGGCTGAACAGTGTACCCTACTATCTAAACCAAAGGTGACAGCCCTAGTGTACTGGTGCACTTTCCAGGGGATGAGAAAAGGCACAAAGGTAAAAGGATAACATGTGCGGTGGTTTGATTCAGGTGTCCCCAATAAATTTGTGTATTCTGGATGCTAGGTCACCAGCTGGTAGCAATTTGGGAATTGGATCCTCCTGGAGGCAGTGTATTGTTGAGGGTGGGATTATGGGAGTTACAGCCAGCTTCCCTTGCCAGTGTTTGGCACACTCTCCTGCTGCTGTTGTCCATCTGGTGTTGGCCAGGAGGGGATGTTACCAGGCAATGGCTCAGGTCATCATTTTCCCCTGCCATCATGGAGCTTTCCCCTTGAGTCTGGAAGCCAAAATAAACCCTTTCCCACACAAGCTGCTTTTGGTCAGGAATTTTCTGATAGCAATGCAAAGCTGACTGCAACAATAAAATTGGTATCAGAAGTGGGGATGTTGCTGTTAGAACCTGATTCTATGGCTTTGGCCTTTTGGAACTGCTTTGTAGGAAGAATGTGGGCAAGTTTGCAGTCTTGGCCTAAAAGATGCCTTGAAGTCCTGTAAGTACAGCTTGATGGACTATTCTTGTCTGAGTTGAAAAGTTTGAATGCAATAAGAACTATAGACTGTGAGATTTGGCTTAAAGGGTGAGAAAGCTGGGACTCAGCTAGAAGTTGTGTGAGAGGCTTGCTGTGCATGGTGGCACTGCATAGAAATGAACTGGTGTGAGCAGAGGAATATGGCACAGAAAAAAAATGAAATATTTGGGCTGAAACTGCTGCACAACGGGGCACATGCATCTGGAGTTCGTTTGCAGTGGCTGGAGGCCCTGGCGTGCCCATTCTTTCTCTCTCTCTCTCTCTCCCCCTCTTTCTCTCTCTGTCTGTCACTCTCAAATAAATAAATAAAAGTAAACAGAAAATGCCCTCTCAGAGAACATTCCTTCATAGGGCCAAAGCTTGTTGACAGGTATGACCTGGAAAGGAGGTCCTCAGAATGCAAATGGCCCACTTGGGGCAAAACTTACCAATTGCCAGCTGGGTGTGGTGGTACATGTCTGTAATCCCAACCTACTTTGGAGGCTGAGGCAGAATTGGAAGTTTGAGGCCTGTCTGAGCTACAGAGTGAGTTCAAGGCCAGCCTGAGCAACTTACTGAGACCCTTTCTCAAAAATAATAAGTTTTCAACAACAAAAAGGGATGGAAAGGCTCTTTGGGGCCTATCAGAACTAGATGGTAAGAACCTATTGCTGAAGATACCATATGCTTCACTCACAGGACATTGAGAAATCAAGAGGTAGCTACCTCCTCCCTGCTAGATAGCTTTTGTAAGACTAGAAAGTGTTATGCAGGCTGCTAGAGAAAAGTCATCAATGGTCTGACTCTGCAAGCGACACAACTGACCAAGCAGATGTATGTGCCCACTGGTACAATAGTGGCATGATTCTTATGAATGTGCCCACTGGTACAATAGTGGCATGATTCTTATGAATGTGCCCACTGGTACAATAGTGGCATGATTGTTATGTATGTGCCCACTGGTGCAATAGTGGCATGATTGTTATGTATGTGCCCACTGGTACAATAGTGGCATGATTGTTATGTATGTGCCCACTGGTACAATAGTGGCATGATTGTTATGTATGTGCCCACTGGTGCAATAGTGGCATGATTGTTATGGGAGTCACCAACTGCTCTCTCTGACTGGACTTGAAGCTCACACCATAGGAGGAAATTTATGCCTGGTACTAAAAATCTAATTAAAAGCCTATGTTTGGGAGGGTCAAAGGCCCTAACTGGGAAGCTAGTCCTGTTTGGCTAAATGGATATGTTATGTCTATCAGATTGCCCTCTAAATATTTATATTTGTACCCAGAGAATAGTGCTGATCTTTGGTCAGGGAAGCTTCTTTTTGCAGTTGATAGTGATTCTAAGTGCTGAGAATAAGTGACTATTTATTGCTCAGTGGTACATGAGATGTCTCTATCACCCCCTCCAAGGAACATTGTGGAAGAGAAGGTAAAAAAAACGTAAGTCAAAGAACGTGGAACAAGCTGGGCGTGGTGGTGCACGCTTTTAATCCCAGTACTCGGGAGGCAGAGGTAGGAAGATCATGGTGAGTTCAAGGCCACCCTGAGACTACATAGTGAATTCCAGGATAGCCTGGGCTAGAGTGAGACCCTACCTGGAAAAACAAACAAACAAACAAACAAAAAGACACGGAACACTATCTTCTGGACATGGATTAGTTATGGCATTCACGGTCTCACGGCTCACTGTACAATACTGGGTCCATCAACAGCCCATCATGGATGGTGGAGGAGAACAACAATGACACCAAAGTAGAAGAGGGACTGGTTGGAAAGAAGAATGGGTCCAGGGGAAGGAAAACAGGGGATAGAGGACAAGAGAAGCAAATGGGAGGAGATTATGACCAAAATACATTATGTACATGTATGAAAATTTTCAATAAAAATATTCTTAAGGGTTGAGAAGATTTCTCCATGGTTAAACATACTTGTTTGCAAAGCCTGATGGCCCAGGTTAGACTCCCCAATGCCCACATCAAACCAGAAGCACAAAGTGGCATATGCATCTGGATTTTATTTGCAGTGGCAAGGGCCCCTGGCATGTTCTCATTCTGTGTGTGTGTGTGTCTGCCTATCAAATATATAAATAAAAATATATTTTTTTAAGTTTTAAAAAGCCAGACATGGTGACACATGCCTTTAATCACAGCAATTGTTGATCACCAGGAGTTCAAGGCCAGCCTGGGCTACAGCATGAGCTCTAGCTCAGCCTAGGCTAGAGTAAGACCCTGCCCCCCCAAAAGAAAAAAAGAAGCTGGGCATAGTGGCACACACTTTTAATCCAGCACTTGGGAGGCAGAGGTAGGGGGATCACCATGAGTTCAAGGCCACCCTGAGACTACATGGTGAATTCCAGGTCAGCCTGGATTAAAGACCCTACCTCGAAAAACCAAAAAACAAACAAACAATAAAAGAACAAATAAAAGTTTAAAAAAGAAGAAGGAGAAAAAATAAAAGAAAAAGAGCAAATAACCTGGGGCTGTAGGTCAGCAGCAGAGCATTTGGTAGCATGTGATAGGCCCTGGGTTCCATCTCCAGTTTTGAAAACAAAAACCTATTATCTTAGGCTGCTATCTCAGGCCTGTTTTGAGAAGAGCTAAGTGCAGAAAGTTAGGAAACATAGGTAGACATTTGTTCCCGGCCTCTGTGGGAGCTCACTTCAAAGACTTTACCAACTGTATTGCCACCGAGCTTATAGGGAGACAGCCTCACCATTTGTTGGGGTGGGAGCGGCTCACAGTAGCATTGGGCAGGGCAGGAGAACTACAACAGCGACTCCAAACCTCCCAGGCTTAGCTCCAGAGGGTTGACCTTGATGAAGGAAAGACGTGGCAGGAATGTGATCACCCCGAGTCGGACTAAGGGGCAGAAGCCCAAGAACACCGCAGCGTGGTTCCCTACGGTGCTGAGGACATCGCTATGAGATTCTTTTTTTTTTTTTTTTTCTGATGGCAGGACAAAGATGCCTTCTGCCGGAAGCCAGGGATGGACAATGTTGCTTGCAAAGCAGAGAGGGTGCCAGCTCACCCCAGGGAGCAGATTTTACACCTCCCACAGTTTTCCCACCTCTGAAGCCTAAAACCCTTCCTTCACCCTTGTGTCTTGCCACTAAGATGTATGGGCTCGGGTTGAAAATACTATTTTAAGATAAATTCCAATCGTCTGCTTCAAGAAACTGACTTTCCAGAGCTGCTTCTTTCTTGCATGACAGACCAGGCAAGGGTCAGTAAACTATGCTTGTTTCTCTCATACTCTGAGGGTTGAGAAAATAAATTAAGTGGTTTTTTTCCTCTTTCAACTTTTTTTTTTTTACAGTGGTCAGCAGAAATGACACAGGAAAGGGAAAGATTGCCTGTGTAGAGAAAGCAAAATGGCTTTTTCCTCTTAGTTTTTTCTTAGTTTCTCAGAATGTTTTAAAAAAAAGTTTTTGGCATTTTGAACAAGTTACTTTACTTTGAAAATTACTGTTATTCACACCTATTGTACAACTTAATGTGCACTTTGATCGTATAGAGTGAATGATTTATATTGAGCTGTCAAGTTCACTGACTTTGGCTATCTGCAGTCTCTTCCAAAGCTCAACCTGCAAACTGTTCATCTCAGCAATTATACCTTTAGATTTAGAATGTCCAATGTGTTTTTCTTATAGTTTTCATTTCTAAGATTCATCTGTTTACTCATTGTGACTGTATTTAAGGTTCTTGGAAGGTATATAACAGCTAATTTAAGATTCTAATCAGGGTCTAGAGAGATGACTTAGCAGTTAAAGCACTTGCCTGCAGAGCCAAAGAACCTTAGTTCGATTCCCCAGTACCCACATAAGCCAGATGCACAAGGTGGCACATGCATCTGGAGTTCAGTTGCAGTGGCTGAAAGCCCTGGTGTGCCCATTCTCTTTCTCTGCCTCTTTCCCTCTCTCAAATAAATAAATAAAAATAAAAATATTTAATAAAAAAAAAAAAGATTCTCCACATACTTGGGCTGCAAGGCCACAGAGAAATCCTGCTGAAAACCTACTCCATGTAGACCAGCTGACAGAAAGCTGGAAGAAGCTATTCTGCATGCAGTTCAATGGGAGAAAGAGAAATCACCAGTGAAGATAATCAACAGTGGACACTGCAAGCCTTAAATTTTTCCAGCAAGACCAAATGAGCCAACAGGTGCAATAGTGGCACGTCAGTCATGGTGGAAACCAACTGCCCTCTAATTGAACTGGAGGCCCGCTCCATGAGAGGGAATATATCCCTGATACTGAAAACTTAAAACAGGGGTAGTCATGAGCCCTAGGGATGTAACGTCTGCTGCTGCCTGGCTAAATGTATATACTATGCTTATCAAACTGCCCAGTAAGCACTTCTCTTAATGTTCATACCCATATATTAATGCTACTCCCACTTTTGGTAGAGAACCTTGTCTTTTCAGATGGCAGTGACCTTGGGATGACTCAGAAGGCATCATGGTGCTGGGAAGAAGTGACAGGAGTGCTCAGCACTGCAATATATTTATCACACATTCCAAGGCTCAGGGTCTATGGCAGAAGAGGTGGCGGACAGAATGTAAGAGCCAAAGGAAGGGTAGGATTCCTTACAACATGCTCCCCCCAGACACAAAATGGCCTGGATATCCATGACCTCACAGTGCCTGACACTACCTACACAAGACCATCATAAGAGGAGGAAAAGATCATGACATCAAAATAAGAGAGACTGATTGAGAGGGGGAGGGGAAATGATAGAGAGTGGAGTTTCAAAGGGGAAGGTGGGGGGGAGGGAGGGCATTACCATGGCATATTGTTTACAATCATGGAAGTTGTTAATAAAAATATACATAAATAAATAAATAAAAGATTCTAGTCAGCTAATTCCAACATCTGAGTCAGCTCAGGGTATGGTTGTATGGTATACTTTCTGGTTCTTGACTATAGGATCAAACTTCTCTATTTTTTTCTATGCCTAGTAACTTCCTATTTTCACTGGACTGGTGGATCCTCTTAAATTTACAGTGGCTTGATTTTATGATTTTTTAAAAATATATTTTATTTATTTGAGATAGAGAAGGAGAGAGAGAAAGAGGGAGATAGAGAGAGAATGGGTCTGTGAGGGCCTACAAAGTCTGCAAACAAACTCCAGATGCATGTGCCCCCTTATGCATCTGGCTTATGTGGGTTCTGGGAAATTGAACCTGGGTCCTTCCTTAGGCTTTGCAGGCAAGCGACTTAACCTCTAAGCCATTTCTCCAGCCCATGATTTGTTTTTCTTTTTTTTTTTTTTTTTTAAATAATTAATTTTTTGTTTATTTTTATTTATTTGAGAGTGACAGACAGAGACAGATAGATAGAGAGATAGAGAATGGGCACGCCAGGGCCTCCAGCCACTGCAAACGAACTCCAGACGCGTGCGCCCCCTTGTGCATCTGGCTAACGTGGGTCCTGGGGAATCGAGCCTCGAACCGGGGTCCTCAGGCTTCACAGGCAAGCGCTTAACCGCTAAGCCATCTCCCCAGCCCTTGTTTTTCTTTTCAAAAATTTTTTATTAACAACTTCCATGATTATAAAAAATATCCCATGGTAAAACCCTCTCTCCCCCCACTTTCCCCTTTGAAACTCCATTCTCCATCACATCCCCTCCCCCTCTCAATCAGTCTCTCTTTTATTTGGATGTCATGATTTTTCCTCCTATTATGATGGTCTTGTGTAGGTAGTGTCAGGCACTGTGAGGTCATGAATATCCAGGCCATTTTGTGTCTGGGGGGAGCACGTTATGAGTCCTACCCTTCCTTCAGCCCGTGATTTTTAAGGTGAGTCAATTTAAAGCGTAAGGTGTATAGTAAGACTTTTCAGCTTGGTAGCTTTTTCTCCCTTGAAGTAGCCAGCAGCTAATAGGTCTATTCAGGTCTTCCAGTATGGTATCCCACTAGACGTTGTAGTCATCTCTTCATAGCTGCATGGTGAAGCAAGTATTTGAAGGGAGTTTAGATGCAGATGTGGTGTCCCCTCCCTTTCTCTGTGACTCCTTCTGGGAGTTCATCTCAGAAGTCCAGCCACTCTTGCAGCCGTGGGGTTTGAACCCCTACCAGCTTAAGCCAGTAGTGCTGCAGTTTTCCTTCAGTTCTGCCTGCCCCAGGCCACAGACACCAGAACAATCTGTGAAAACGTGGGTTTCATACAGTAAGCAGGGTTCCCTTCTTCGGAGGCTCAAAGTCCCTTGTAGTTATTGGCTTTAATCCCTCTCCAGGTTCTTCAAACAGTTGGTAAAAATCTGTCTAGAATTTATTATTGCTTTCTGTGGGAGAGTTATTGCAGCGTGAACATTGTTAACACCAGAACCCTCAGTTCTCTCTTGCCAACTGAAACTGTTCGTTTTCCCCCCTCCATCCTTTCTTCTCTCTCTCCCTTTCTTCCTCCCTCCCTCCTTTTCTTCTTTCTTCCTTCCTTCCTTCTTTCTTTCATTTTCTTTCTTTCTGAGGCCTTAATGTATTTTATTTCTCTTGTATAAAATGACTTTTCCAGACAGGCATGGTGGCACAGGCCTTTAATCCCAGCACTTGGGAGACAGAGGTAGGAGAATTGCCTTGAGTTCAAGGCCACCCTGAGAGTACATAGTGAATTTCAGGTCAGCCCGGGCTAGAATGAAACCCTACCTCAAAAAACCAAAACAACAACAACAAAAAGACTTTTTGATTTTTGTTGTTGTTTGATTTTTTTGTATATATATATATATATATATATATATTTGATTTCGAGGTAGGGTTTCACTCTAGTCTAGACTGATCTGGAACTCACTATGTAGTCTCAGGGTGGCCTCGAACTCACAGCGATCCTCCTACCTCTATCTCCCAAGTGCTGGGATTAAAGACATGTGCCAGGCTGGAGAGATGGCTTAGCGGTTAAGCGCTTGCCTGTGAAGCCTAAGGACCCCAGGTGGAGGCTCGATTCCCCAGGACACACGTTAGCCATATGCACAAGGGGGCGCATGCATCTGGAGTTCGTTTGCAGTGGCCGGAGGCCCTGGCGCGCCCATTCTCTCTCTCTCTCCCTCTCTGCCTCTTTCTTGCTCTGTCTGTTGCTCTCAAATAAATAAATAAACAAAAATTTTTTTAAAATCTTTAAAAAAATAAAAATAAAGACATGTGGGCTGGAGAGGTGGTTTAGCGGTTAAGTGTTTGCCTGTGAAGCCTAAGGACCCCCGGTTTGAGGCTCAATTCCCCAGGACCCACGTTAGCCAGATGCACATGGGGGCACATGCATCTGGAGCAGACAAGTGCCTTAACCACTAAGCCATCTCTCCAGCCTGGTTGTTTTATTTTTTAAAATGGCATCACACTGCAGCACTGGCTGGCCTCCTTAGACTCACAGTAATCCTCCTGCCTGGGATTGCAAGTTTGAGCCCATGGCTTTTTTTCTTTTTTGGTTTTTCGAGGTAGGGTCTCACTTTAGTCCATGCTGACCTGGAATTCACTGTGTAGTTTCAGGCTGGCCTTGAACTCATAGTGATCCTCCTACCTCTGCCTCCTGAATGCTGGGATTAAAGGTGTGCACCACCACACTTGGCTTTGAGCCCATGATTTTTAAATTTTTAAAGTAGAATAAAGCTCAATCTAAACTTAATTAAAGGCTGGGAAGATGGCTTAGCAGTTAAAGAGTGCTTGTCCTTTTAAAAGTATTTTATTATTATTTTAAAAGTATCAGTTTTCTACTAATCTTACAGAATTCTTTCTAAGTATATTAAGGAGAAAGTCTGAATCTTATATTAACATTATTTTACATTCGACATTTTGTTTATCAAAGACAGAACAAATGAAAGACTTTAGGAGCCGGGCGTGGTGGCACATGCCTTTAATCCCAGCACTCGGGAGGCAGAGATAGGAGGATCGTTGTGAGTTCAAGGCCACCCTGAGACTACATAGTGAATTCCAGGTCAACCTGGGCTTGAGTGAGACTCTACCTCGAAAAAACCAAAAAAAAAAAAAAAAAGACTTTAGAAGACAGCAAGTGTAATTAGAATTTAATCATCTTATTTTATATTGCATTTATCTATTACTTTATTTTAGGAAAATTATACCAGTTTCTAATTTTTACTATGGTTTCAAGTTTTACACAGGGAAAAGTAAAGGCACAGTTATGACAAGACATATGCCATGGTGTTAGAATGGGTGAAATTAGGAAAATATTGCTCAATAGTATTCTTCCACTAACCATGAAATCGTGGTGAATGGCAATCTAGAGTTTGGAAGAGAAGTCAGGATAAGAAATGGAGACTTGGGAATTCAAAGGCTTCAGACCTTCAGTCCAGTGCCATTGTTAGAATCAGGTTTTACAACTTTAATGTAAAGGTTGTTGAGAATATAGCCATTCTAAGAGGTTCTATCTTTGGTCCCCTGAGATGTTTTTATCCTTATAGGTTGTTACATTTTTGTAAGAATCAGTATAACATGCTCAATTCCACTTCTGATTTATGTTTTTTATTTGATTTTTTGCTTTATATTTCTAACCATTGTGAAGATAACTTTAAAATACCTCTATAAATTCATTTGTTTGAATGTCTCTGATGAAAACTTCTTCAATTTTAGAAGTATCTATTGTTACTTTTCTCGCTCTTTTTTTTTTTTTTTTTCTACATTGATCTTGATCCTGAAAAGAGTTATAAAATTTTCTTTTAAGTCATTTGACTCTAGTCCTGGATCAGGTCAATATCACCTGAAGATGAAGACTTCTGTTATCCAAAGAATATAAAGAAAATAAACCCCCAGAGAGACGCATTGACTAGAGATTAGAAAACGGAGCTGGAAGGATGATAATCCAATTTAATCAGCTGCATTTTTTTCTGATCTCTCTGCTACCTGTCCTTCCTACCCTGGCTTTCAAGGGTTGATATGACAACCTAGCGTTAATATTTATTTAACAAAGGCACACTTCTATTTTCTTAGGCAACTAAGTTTTGTTAGTCTACTGTAGAGTGACTTAACTGGTTCTTTGCTCTGTTTTGGAGGAGAGCTTGGCAGAAGAAATTCTGCTAAGGGCCTGGCATCATGCCCACCAATACAACTGTTCTTTTCTGGGTGGCAGGATGCTGAAGTTCAGTCACACCTAGAACATGGCCTTAAGAATACCTGTCCTTGGCCGGGCGTGGTGGCGCACGCAGTTAGTCCCAGCACTCCGGAGGCAGAGGTAGGAGGATCACCGTGTGTTCAAGGCCACCCTGAATTCCAGGTCAGCCTGAACTAGAGTGAGACCCTACCTCAAAAACAAAACAAACAACAAAAAAAGAATGCCCATCCTCTTTCCTTTTGGGACTTCAATTATTCCTATGTTAAGTCTTATATGGTCCCATAGGTCATTAAGCCCTTATTTTATTGTCTTCTCTTTCTCCCCACTCCAAACATTTTTTTTCAGTGTACTTAGAATTGAATAATTCCTTTTCTTTTCTTTTCTTTTATTTATTTATTTTTTTCAATGTAGAGTTTCACTCTAGGCCAGGCTGACCTGGAATTCACTATGGAGTCTCAGGATGACCTCAAGCTCACTGCAATCCTCCCGAGTGCTGGGATTAAAGGCAGGCGCCACCACGCCCGGCTACTTTTCTTCTTTTTAATTATTTTAGTTATGTGTTTTTCAGATCTAGAAGTTCCAGTTGGTTAGTTTTTAAACTTTTGATCTCTGTGTTGATGTCTCCTCTTTGTCTGTTCGTTATAAGATGTTTTCCTTTCTTCTCATGAACATGTTTTCTTATATATATTTTATTTATTTATTTATTTGACATAGAAAGAGGGAGAGAGAGAGAGAATGGGCACTCCAGGGCCTCCAGCCACTGCAAACGAACTCCAGACACGTGCGCTCCCTTGTGCATCTGGCTAACATGGTCCTGGGGAATCGAACCTGGGTCCTTTGGCCTTGCAGGCAAATGCCTTAAATGCTAAGCCATCCCTCCATCCCAAACATGGTTTTGACACTTGTTTTAAAGTTTTTCCTAACTTCAACATCTATGGAATCTTCACATCAGTCTCCACTGGCTGTTTATGAATTATATTTTCTCTTTTTTCCCCCACTGTCTAGTAACTTTGGACTTCATGCAAGACATTGTAGAGTCTTTGGATTCTGTTCTGTTCTCGCTAAGAGTCTCAATGGTCTGCTTTAACAAAAAGCTAACTAAGGGGCTGGAGACATTGCTTACTGGTTAAGGCACTTGCCTGCAAAGCCAAGGACCCAGGTTCAATTCTGCTGTACCCACATAAGCCAGATGCACAAGGGGCACCTGCATTTGGAGTTCATTTGCAGTGGCTAGAGGCCCTGGCATGCCCATTCTCTCTCTCTCTTTCTCTTTCTCTCTCTCTCAAATAAATAATTTAAAAAAACAAAAAGCAAACTAGGCCTGCCTCAAACTTGAACATCCCCGTAGCTGGCAGAGGCTGATATCCCTGCGGATCCGTTCATCCATTGCTGACCTACTTGGATCTGAGATATAGGCAGCATTGGTTTGCAGAATTATTATATTATATGGTCTTTTGTAGAATTTGAGATCACTCATTAGTGACTTGCTGAGATATCTCTCTCAGTTTCCAGTTGCTGTTGTCACTTTAAAATTTCTCATCTACTCTCTTCAAGTTAGTGAGATGAAAGTTCCTTCCAAAGTTTTAGTCGGTCAGTCTGGTGCCAAGCTAGAACTCTCCTGAAGTGAAAAGTCAAAGGAGCCGTTCCCTACTGCCAACTGTGGACTCTCTGGGAATTCCTGTCTGCTGTCAGTCACTCTCAAGGTTTTTTCAGGTGATTGTTTCCTGGGTCTTGTCCGGAAGTGATGGTATCAGAGAAGCTTCTCTATCCTTATGGAAGCAGACTCTTCTAAGTGCACTTTCTGTTGTGATAGCTTATTTAATTTGTTTCTACATCTTTGCAAACCACTGAACTGTTATGGATAAAATCTTTTACTTTATGGGCTAGGGAGATGGCTCAGCTGTTAGAGGCACTTGCTTGCAAGGTCTGCCGGTTTGGGTTTGTTTCCCCAGCACCTACATAAAGTGAGATGCACAAAGTGTCACATGCATCTGATGTTCATCTGCAATGCCAAGAGGCCCTGGTGTCCACAATACTCTGTCTCACTCTCTTTCAAATAAACAAAGTTTAAAAGAATCTCTTTTTAAAAATAATTTATTTTGAGGCTGGAGAGATGGCTTAGAGATTAAGGCATTTGCCTGCAGAGCCAAAGGACCCAGGTTTGATTCCCCAGGACCCATGTAAACCAGATGCACAAGGGGCGAATATATCTGGAGTTCATTTGCAATGGCTGGAGGCCCTGGCACGCCCATTCTCTCTCTCTCTCTCTCTCTCTCTCTCCCTGCCTATTTCTCTCTCTCTCAAATAAATAAATAAATAAAACTAAAATATTAAAAAATAATAAATAAAAATAATTGTATTTTATCGATTTATTTGAGAGGAGGGGAAGAGGCAGGTAGAGAGAGAGAGAATTGGCACACCAGGGCCTCTGCAAATAAACTTCAGACACATGTGCCACCTTGTGCATCTGGCTTACATGGGTTCTGGAAGATTGAACCTTGGTCCTTAGGCTTTGTAGGCAAATGCCTTAACCACTAAGCCATCTCTCCAGCCCCCAAAAAGAATCTTTTACTTTAGGCCTTAATAGATCAATGGCATATTAACTTCAGTTAAAAAAAAAATAACATGGGCTGGAGGGATGGCTTAGCAGTTAAGGCGTTTGCCTGCAAAGCCAAAGGACCCAGGTTTGAGTCCCAGGACCCATGTTAGCCAGATGCACAAGGGGGTGTAAGTGTCTGGAGTTCGTTTGCAGTGACTGGAAGCCCTGGTGAGCCAATCTCTCTCTCTCTCTCTCTCTCTCTCTCTCCCTGTCAAATAAATAAAAAATTAAATTAAAATTAAAAAATAAGCCGGGCATGGTGGCGCACGCCTTTAATCCCAACACTCAGGAGGCAGAGGTAAGAGGATTGCCGTGAGTTCGAGGCCACCCTGAGACTCCATAGTGAATTCCAGGTCAGCCTGGACTAGATTGAGACCGTGCCTCGAAAAACCAAAAAAAAAAAAAAAAAAAACAAAAATTAAAAAATAACATTTTGGGGGCTGGAGAGATGGCTTAGCGGCTAAGGCGTTTTCCTGCAAAGCCAAAAGACCCAGGTTCAACTCTCCAGGACCCACGTAAGGGGGCACACGCATCTGGAGTTTGTTTGCAGTGGCTGGAGGCCCTAGTGTGCCCATTCTGTCTATCTCTCTACCTGCCTATTTCTGTATCTCTTTCTCAAATAAATAAATAAAAATTAAATTTAAAAATTTGTATGTGTGTTCTAGGTACTTAACCCAGAACCTTGAACACGCAGTGCAAGCTCTCTACCAATAGGCTTGCTTCATTTTATTTTAATTAAACTTTTGATTTTGAGATAATTGTAGGCTCATTATACACTTATAAGAAGCAATAGAGATCCCTGGACTGTTTGCTCACTATCCCAAAATAGTGACATTTTCCAGACATTGACAAATATGGATCATGTCCATCACAAGTATCCCTTAAGCTGCCTTTTTATATGCACATCCACTTTCTTTCTGCCAGGACTTTCTTTTTAAACTCTATTCACAACTAATCTCTTCTCCATTTATACAATTTTTTGGGGGGGTGGTGTTTCGAGGTAGGGTCTCACTCTAGCTCAGGCTGACCTGGAATTCACTATGTAGTCTCAGGGTGGCCTCGAATTCATTGTGATCCTCCTACCTCTGCCTCCCGAGTGCTGGGATGAAAGGCGTATGCCACCATGCCAAGCTCCATTTATACAATTTTTATGTCAAAAATGTTACATATAGGCTGGAGAGATGACTTAGCAGTTAAGGTGCTTGCCTGTGAAGCCTACAGGTTCAATACCCCAGTACCCACGTAAGCCAGACGCAGAAGGGGCACATGCGTTTGAAGTTCATTTGCACTGGCTGGAAGCCTTGGTGTGTCTATTCTCTCCCTTTCTCTCTTTCTCTCTCTCTCTCTCTCTTTCACTGTTCCTCTCTCTTTCAAATAAATAAATAAAATATTTTTCAAATGTTACATGTGGAATTACATATCATGTAACCTATTACTTACCTATGTACGTGTGTGTGTGCATATAGTTCCTCAGCACACATGTAGATGTCAAAAACAACTTCAAGGTGGCTGTCCTTCCCTTCTACCATCTTTGAGATAGGACATCTCTTGTTTTTGCCACTGTGGACACCAGGGAGCTTTGGGAATCTCCTGGCCCTATTTCCCATTGCTGTAGGCACATTGGGATGACAAATGTATGAGCCACTTTACCTCTGGCTTCGTATGGATGCTTAGGAAGATCAAACTCAGGTTGGCAAGCTTGTAAGCAAGCACCTTTAATTGCTGAGTCATCTACCCAGATCTTAGCATATAACCTTTTAAAAAATATATTTTATTTATTTGAGAGAGAGAGAATGAACACAGTAGGGCTTCCTCCACTGCAAATGAACTCCAGATGCATGCACCACCTTGTGCATCTGGCTTATGTGGGTACTGAGGAATCAAAACTGGGTCTTTAGGCTTTGCAGGCAACTCTTTAATCGCTAAACCATCTTTCTAGCCCTTGGTTTTGTTTTTGTTTTGTTTTTGGGTTTTTGGCTTTTCAAAGTAGGGATTCACTCTGGCCCAGGCTGACCTGTAATTCACTTTGTAGTCTCAGGCTGGCCTTGAATTCGTGGTGATCCTCCTACCTCTGCCTCCCGAGTGCTGGGATTAAAGGCGTGGAACACCATGCCCTGCTGGATTTGGCTTTTTTAATACCATAAAATTCTCCTAATGCCCCCAGCTTATGTATATATGCTATATATATGAATAGTATAAATGCAAACTATGGTTTGTTCCCATCCACTGGTTTGTTTTCAGTGTTGACTATTATAAGGAAAGCTTCTATAAAAACTAATTTACAAATTAAAAAAAAAAACTAATTTACAGAATTTTGCATGAACTTAGGTGCTCATTTGTCTGCAATGAATAATTGGGGGTGCAAGTGCTGGGTTATATGTATGGTAGTTCATATTTTGTATCTTAATAAACTGTCAAAATATTTACCAAAGTGGCTATATAATCTATATTCTCCCATGCAGTGTATAAGTAACCCAGGTGATGTTACTTATAATCATACGAAGAGGAATATAGTGATTTTTCATTATGGTTTTAGTTTACATTTTCCTAACAGCAAATGATACCAAACAACTTTTTTCCCAAGCCAAACTGTATTCAACTTTATTAAAGATACTTTTCATCAGTAATCATGGTATTTTAGACAAGACATGGGCAGACACTCATTAACAACCGACGAGAATTTTTAAACTCTCTTCTTGTATGCAGTACCAAACTCAGAAAGCCATTATAAAACCCAGTGAAGTCTCCATGTGACACTCTGAACAGAGGGTTGACATTTCACATTGAGCGTGTTGTTTAACAACTTTTCCCAAGCCGACCCTGACTTTCAGGAAGTGAAGAAGGAAAGAATTATTAATCTGAAAGATCCACAATCTTTTAGGAAAGGTTCCACAGCTCTTGTGAGGAACACCGTCTCAACGATGTCTCTGCAAAGTCCAGGTCATCTGACACACTGGCAAAACCAGTTTTAAGGGGTGAGGTCCCAACAGACCTCTGGTTTTAAGGGAGTTACGTCTATGCTGATAGTGCATGGGGAGAACATGAAAATGAATTTTGAGTTTTCTCAAGCGACAAGGCATGTGTGTCAAGGTTGGCTACTGTGTCAATACACGGGAATCCCCCCCTCCCAGGAGCCATGAGGAATCTTCCAAAACTAGCAGGGAAAGGTGTTTTCCCATCACTCCAGCTTGGGAGACCTTCTGTTAGTGATACTTGTTCCCCCGCAAAAAAAAAAAAAAAAAAAAAAAAAAAAAAAAAAAAAAAACAATGAAGTATTCTGTGTGCTACAACACAGCTTAAAAAAAAAAAAACAAAATTCGTTACTTTTATAAAACTTGATAAGAGATGGTATTTCAAACTGTAGCGTCACCAGGAGTACACAGTGGTCCAGAATGCACAACTTCACACGGTATGTCCAGCTCCTTCGGCTCTCTGTGCCCGGTCTGATTTGGCATCTGCGTTTCTGCAGGGTTATTCTCTCCTTGCCAGCGTCAGCTTTTCCCTTTGGTACCTTCTCTCCCCTCTTTGCAGGGGTCTTTTGGGGCTTGGGCTCTGGCTTTGGAAGAGCAGGTTTAGTCATAAGTCAACGGGAGTTGGGATGGGAGAAGTACGGGAGAAAAAAGAAAACAGAAAAAGCATACGCGCTTACAGCAGACAACCTTGTGGATCTGCTCTGTGGTTCGTCCTTCACCTTGGCTTCTAGGGAACGTCTGCACAATTCCCAGCCCGAGAGTGCAGAGGAACTCAGCCAATGCTGGATCGCGGCTAGGGAGGTCAAACAACTTTTTTAAAAGATTTATTTATTTATGAGATTTACTTATTTCTGAGAGAGAGAGAGAGAGGTCACACCAG
Organism: Dipus sagitta; assembly: GCA_036346955.1. Classification (NCBI taxonomy): domain Eukaryota; kingdom Metazoa; phylum Chordata; class Mammalia; order Rodentia; family Dipodidae; genus Dipus; species Dipus sagitta. The sequence goes on along the minus strand of CM070774.1, from coordinate 65,477,704 downwards.
GGCCTCTAGCCACTGCAAACAATCTCCAGATGCATGTGTCATCATGTCCATCTGGCTTATGTGGGTATTGGGGAATCAAACCTGGGTCCTTAGGTTTTGGAGGCAAGAGCCTTAACCACTAAACCATTCTCCAGCTCCCTGTATGAGTTTTTCTTTCTTTTATGAGACACAGAGAGAGAGAATATTGGTGTGCCAGGGCCTCCAGCCACTATAATCAAAGTCCAGATGCGTGTGCCACCTTGTGCTCATGAGACCTTGCACATGCTTGCATCATTTTCTTGTGTGTCTGGCTTATGTAGGACCTGGAGAGTCAAACCCATGTCCTTAGGCTTTGCAGGCAAGTGCCTTAACCACTAAGCCATCTCTCCAGCCCTGTACAAGTTTTTCTGTGGAAGGTCTTTTCAGTATTGTACTTGTTCTAATTGGATTATTTGCTTTTCACCCTTGAGTTTTGTGAGTTCTTTATATGTTTCTAGATATTAGTCCTTTCTCCAATATGTAATTTGCAAATCAATAATTTCTCATAAATTGTAGAAGAGTTTTTGTCCTGTAGATTGCTTTTCAAGAAAAGATTCTTTGGAGCAGGTGTGGTGGTGCGCACCTTTGATCCCAGCACTCAGGAGGCAGAGGTAGGAGGATCACTGTGAATCTGAGGTCAGCCTGGGCTACAGTGAGACCCTATCTCGAAAAAAGAAAGAAAAAAAAAAGATTCCTTTTCTTTTTTTTGGTTGGGGGGGGGGGTCATTGAGGAAGGGTCTCACTCTAGCTCAGGCTGACCTGGAATTCACTATGTAGTCTCAGGGTGAACTTGAACTCTCGGTGATACTCCTACCTCTGCCTCCCAAGTGCTGGGATCAAATGTGTGCACCACCAAACCCAGTTTAGGGATTTTCTATATGAATAACCATGTTCTCATACATAGGAATGGTTTCATTCTTTTCTTTTTTGGCTAATATGGCTTTGATTTCCTTTTGTTGTCTTATTATATTGGCTAGAAATTCTAGCAGTAAGTTGAATAAGAGATGAGACATTTATGTTCATGGCCACAGATTAGCACTGCTATCACCTTTTGTCAGAGGGACCTCGTTTTGTAGTTGGTAGTGACTACTAGGGAGACTCAAAACTCATCAAAGTGGTGCACACCTTTAATCCTTTAATCCCAGCCCTCGGGAGGCAGAGGTAGGAGGATCGCCGTGAGTTCAAGGCTACCCTGAGACTACATAGTGACTTCCAGGTCAGCTTGAGCTAGACTGAGACCCTACCTCGAAAAAACAAACAAACAAACAACAGCAAAAAAAAAAAATCATCAAAGTGCTGAGAATAAGAGACTGAAGTGACTGTTGAGTTATCAGCACTAAACGGGCATCTCTTTCATGCCCTCCAAGGCGAGGGAGAGGGCGTGGGAAGAATGTAAGAGCCAGAGGATAGAGAGGAGTGCCGAAATGCTTTCTTACAGACTTGAGATGTCTGTGGCATCTATGACCTCACAGCAACTGTCATTACCTGTGCAAGGCCTGTACAATATTGGACTCATCAACATTTTGTCATTGGAGGAGGGGGAAAAAAAGATATCAAAATTGAGCCAGGTGTGCTGGTGCATGCCTTTAATGCCAGCACTCTGGATCCAGATGTAGGAGGGTCACTGTGAATTTGAGACCAGCCTGAGACTATAGAGTAAGTTTCAGGTCAACCTGAGCTAGAGTGAGACCCTACCTCAAAAAAAAAAAAAAAAAAAAAAAAAAAAAAAAAACTGTATATGGGCTGGAGAGATGGCTTAGTGGTTAAGCGCTTCCTGTGAAGCCTAATGAACCCAGGTTGAGGCTGGATTCCCCAGGACCCACGTTAGCCAGATGCACAAGGGAGCGCACGCATCTGGAGTTCGTTTGCAGTGGCCAGAGGCCCTGGCGCGCCCATTCTCTCTCTATCTGCCTCCTTCTCTCTCTGTCTGTCGCTTTCAAATAAATAAGTAAAAATGAAAATTTTACAAAAACTATATATATACGTAATCAAAATGAGGGCTGGAGAGATTAGCTTAGCAGTTAAGGCATTTGTCTGCAAAGCCTAACCATCCTAGTTCAATTCCCTAGTACCCACATAAAGCCAGATGCACAAAGTGGCACATGCATCTGGACTCTGCTTGCAGTGGCTAGAGGCCCTGGTAGGCCCATTCCCTCTCTCTCTCTGCCAGGTGTGGTGGTGCACACCTTTAATCCCAGTATTCAGAAGACAGAGGTAGGAGGATCACTGTGAAGCTACTGTGAGACTTCTTCGTAGTGAATTCCAGGTTAGCCTGGGCTAGAGCAAGACCTTACCTAGAAAAAACAGACAAAAAGAAGGGCGGGGAGGCTGGAAAGATGGCTTAGTAGTTAAGGTGTTTGCTTGCAAAGCCAAAGGATCCTGGTTCGATTCTCCAGGTCCCATGTAAGCCAGATGTACAAAGGGGCACAAGCACCTGGAGTTTGTTTGCAGTGGCTGGAGGCCCTGGCATGCCCATTCTCTCACTCTCTCTCTCTGTCTCTTTCTCTCTCTCAAATGAATAAATAAATCAATGAAATATGTTTTAAAAAAATTTTTAAAAGCTGGGTGTGGTGGCGCACACCTTTAATCCCATCACTCAGGAGGCAGAGGTAGGAAAATTGCCGTGCTAGAGTGAAATCCTATCTTGAAAAACAAAACAAAACAAACAAACAAACAAAAATATATACATACATACATACATACATACATATATACATATATAAAATAAAAAGAACCAGGCATGGTGGCGCACGCATTTAATCCAGCATTTGGAAGGCAGAGGCAGGAAGATCGCTGTGAGTTCGAGGCCACCCTGAGATTACATAGTGAATTCCAGATCAGTCTGGGCTACAGTGAAACCCTACCTCAAAAAACCAAAATAGGGGCTGGAGAGATGGCTTAGCGGTTAAGCGCTTGCCTGTGAAGCCTAAGGACCCCGATTCGAGGCTCAATTCCCCAGGACCTACATTAGCCAGATGCACAAGGGGGCGCACGCATCTAGAGTTCCGTTTGCAGTGGCTGGAAGCCCTGGCGCGCCCATTCTCTCTCTCTCTCTCTTTCTGCCTCTTTCTCTCTGTCTGTCACTCTCAAATAAATAAAAATGAACAAAAAAATTAAAAAAAAAACAAAATAGTAATAATAATGATAATTAAAAGATGTCAAAATAGAAGAAAAGTTTGCTGGAAGAAGGAGGAGGAGGAGAAGGAGGATATGGAAGAAGAGCAAAAGATTAGGTAGAAGGGGGACAAGGAAGGGTGGACAAAAGAAGGTATTTTCAGTGCCAGGGATGGATACCTTCCAGTGAGTTGTTAGCCAGGTAGGCCCCTGATGGCCCCAAAACATTATAGGCCATTGCCGAGCCCTAGGTTTCCTACCAGGAATACATGGTAAGACCCTATTGCTGAAGACTCCACGTACTTGGGCTGCAAGGTCACTGAGAAATCCTGCTGGAACTGAGCTGATAACCTCCTCCATGTAGACCAGATGACAGAAAGCTGGAAGAAGCCATTCTGGATACAATTCAATGGTAGAAACAGAAAACACCAGTGAAGATACTCAACAGTGGAGACACTGCAAGCCTTATATTTGGCCAGCCAGGCCAAATGAGCCAACGGGTATAATATTGGCACGTCTGTCATGGCGGAAACCAACTGCCCTCTAATTGGACTGAAGGCCCGCTCCATGGGAGGGAATATATCCCTGATACTGAAAATTAAAACAGGGGTAGTCATGAGCCCTAGGCATGTAATGTCTGCTGCTATCTGGCTAAAAGTATGTACTATGCTTATCAAACTGCCCAGTAAGCACTTCTCTTAATGTTCATACCCTTATATTAATGCTACTCTCACTTTGGGTACAGAACCTTGTCTTTTCAGATGGCAGTGACCTTGGGATGACTCAGGGTCTAATGTGGAAGAGGTGGCGGACAGAATGTAAGAGCCAAAGGAAGGGTAGGACTCCTTACAATGTGCTCCTCCAGACATAAAATGGCCTGGATATCCATGACCTCACAGTGCTGACACTACATACACAGACCATTATAATAGGAGAAAAAGATCATGACATCAAAATAAGAGAGACTGATTGAGAGGAGGAGGAGATATGATGGAGAGTGGAGTTTCAAAGGGGAAAGTGTGGGGAGAAAGGGTATTACCATGGGATATTTGTTATAATCATGGAAGTTGTTAATAAAAAATTGAAAAAAAAGAAGGTAAGGACAGGGTATTATGATCAAAATATATCACGTACAGGTATGAAAACTGTCAATAAAAAGTGCTGGTTTGAAGGCATCATGGTGCTGGAAAGAAGTGACCGGAGTGCCCAGTACTGTAATATCTCTATCACACCTTCCAAAGCTCAGGGTCTAATGTGGAAGAGGTAGCGGAAAGAATGTCAGAGCCAAAGGAAGGGTAGGACTCCTTACAACGTACTCCCCCCAGACCCAAAATGGCCTGGATATCCATGACCTCACAGTGCCTGACACTACCTACACAAGACCATCATAAGAGAACTGAAAGATCATGACATCAAAATGAAAGAGAGACTGATTGAGATGGGGAGGGGATATGATAGAGAATGGAGTTTCAAAGGGGAAAAGTGGGGGGAGGGAGGGTATTACCATGGGATTTTTTTTTATTTTAAAGTTTTTTTTTTATTTTTATTTATTTATTTGAGAGCGACAGACAGAGAGAAGGAGATAGATAGAGAGAGAGAGAGAATGGGCACGCCAGGGCTTCCAGCCACTGCAAACAAACTCTAGACGCGTGCACCCCCTTGTGCATCTGGCTAACGTGGGTCCTAGGGAATCGAGCCTCCAACCGGAGTCCTTAGTCTTCACAGACAAGCGCTGAACCACTAAGCCATCTCTTCAGCCCAATGGGATATTTTTTAATTTGTTAATAAAAATTTGAACAAAAAAAAGTCCTTTTTTTTTTTTCGGTTTTTTCAAGGTAGAGTCTCGCTCTAGCCCAGGCTGCTAAGCCATCCCTCCGGCCCTATTTTTTATTTTTTATAAGTATTTTTACTCACTTATTTATTTGAGAGAGAGAAAGAGGTAGAGAGAAAGAGAGAATTGGGTTCACCAGAGCCTCTAGCCACTGCAAATGAACTCCAGACACATATGCCACCATGTGTATCTGGATTATGTGGGTACTGGGGAAAGAAACCTGGGTCTTTAGGCTTAGCAGGCAAGAACCTTAGCCGCTAAGCCATCTCTCCAGCCCTATACTGACATTATAAATTGAGATGGGAGATATCTCATCTTCTATTATCTTTTTTTATTTGTTTTTCTTTTGTTTTGTTTTGTTGCTTATTTGTTTTGTTTTTCAAGGTAGGGTCTCACTCCAGCTCAGGCTGACCTGAAATTCACTATGTTGTCTCAGGGTGGCCTCGAACTCACTGTGATCCTCCTACCTCTGCCTCCCAAGTGCTGGGTTTAAAGGCGTGCGCCACCACGCCCGGCAAGAGCTTTGTGTTCTAATCTCCAGCTCTGCTCTGGTGTTTTGAATGCAATGTCCCCATAGCCTCAGGTGTTTTCGATTACGTGAATCATTTGGGAGGTGGATCCCTGCTGGAGGAAGTATGGCCCCAGGGGCTGATCTTGGAGTTCTGAGCCAGCTTCTCCTGCCATGATGCAGCTTCTCCTGGAATCTATAGGTGTAAAATAACCCCTCTTTTTTTTTTTTTTCCCTTTAGCTACTTCTGGTTGGGTGTTTATCCCAACAATGGGAAGGTAACTGCAACAACTGCCAAAAATATATAATTATAGTTGGTGAATTGTGGTCCACCTCATCCAAGCTGTCAAATTCGTCTTTGTAGGTTAAGTTCTGTAGTCAACTTGATTAGATTATGAATGCACAGACATTCCTCTTGGGTGGGTTGCCTCCAGAAAGGAGTAACTGAAGGAGAAAGTCCTGCCTCCAGAGTGGGTGGCGCTTCCGGTAGAGAGCTGTATATAAGGAAGCTCTGTGAGGATGCAGTCCATTACCCTACCTGGATGCCTGTGATGCTGGCTGGTGAGTGCCTTGTACAGGGGTGCGTTTTCATGTATCCCCTGCTGTTCATATATCCTGTTATGCTATGCTTTGTCAGTATTTGAATCAAGTTTCCTTCCAACGTGGACTGGAAAAGCAGCAGCTCTCTATGAATCCTCCACACCTTCAGTGATGGATTAGGACTGCTGAGGCATCCAGCCATGCGGACTGAGCCGCGACCGCGTTCCTTGACTCAAGCCTTGCAGATAGCTATTGTTGGACTGCCGTAAACTAATCTAATAACTTCCCCTTTTAATACCAACTCATTCTACTGGTTCTGTCTCTCTACAGAACACTGACTAATACATATTGTGGTATTAGGAGTGGGTCTAGAGAAACAGAATTGTAGGGATGGATTTCTCTGATGGGTTTGGTGTTGTTTGGATTTGGCTCTCCAACTTCAGTGCTACTAAAGGCTTTACAGGTAACAAGATCACTGAAGGTTTCTAGTGTGACCTGAAAGAGGCTTTTCTCTCTAGCAGCCATACACTCAAGTAGTAGAAAAACAAACCCAAAGCTGGGCGTGTTGGTGCACGCCTTTAATCCCTAGCACTCGGGAGGCAGAGGTAGGAGGATCGCAGTGAGTTCAAGGCCACCCTGAGACTACATAGTGAATTCCAGGACAGCCTGAGCTAGAGTGAAACCCTACCTCAAAAAACAAAACAAAACAAAAAAACCCAAGTCCTCAATTGCCGGACTTATATATATTTTTTAATATTTTTATTTATTTGACAGAGAAAGAGGGAGAGAGAGAGAGAATGGGCATGCCAGGGCTTCCAGCCACTGCAAACGAACTCCAGCTGCATGTGCCCCCTTGTGCATCTGGCTAACGTGGGTCCTGGGGAATCGAACCGGGACCTTTGCTTTGCAGGCAAATGCCTAAACCTCTAAGCCATCCCTCCAGCCCCTGACTTATATTTTTATGAGGAATTGGTCCATCTCATCAAAGTTGTCTATGTAGGGTTGTTGAAGATATTACCATATTATCCTTTGGTTGTCTGTAGGCTCTGTAGTAAAATGCTCTGTTTCATCTAGGATAGTAATTGTATTAATTTTTTTGTTGTTTTGTCAGTCTTATTACAGATTCATCAACTTCACTGATCTTTTCACAGAACCAGTTCATGGTAACATTGATCTTCTCTAATGTTTTTCGGTTTTAAATAACACTGACTTGTATGTAAATCATTCTTTTCCTTCTAATTGTTTTGAGTTTAGTTTGTTGTTCGTTCTCAAGGTGTTTGCTTTGGGACACTTCAGCATTGGTTTGACACCCTCTTTTCTAATATACACATTTAGTACTATGACTTTTCCTATCAAGATTGGTCAGGCGTGGTGGTGCACACTTTAATCCCAGCACTTGGGAAGCTGAGGTAGGAGGATAGCTGTGAGTTTGAGGCCAGCCTGAGACTAAATCCAGGTCAGCCTGGGCTAGAGCAAGACCCTGCTATGAAATGACCCCCCCCCCCCCAAAAAAAAGGGATTGCTCTACTAGGGCTAAGGATTTAGCTCAATTGGTAGAGTGCTTCTGTTACATCTGGAAAGCCCTACTGGAAACTTGTAATTCCAGCACTCAGGACTGTAGAAGCAGGAGGATGAGAAGTTCAAGGTCATATTACATAGCGAGTTATACCAGCCTGGGATAAATGAGACTGTTTCTCAATCACCTTTCCCCCTACTGCCCATACATGCACACCAAAAAAGATTGCCTTCTCACTTCACAGTGTTTTTCTCAGTCATGTGTACAGGGGAATTGATTAATTTCTTTCTTGATTATTTTGTAAAAACAGGTCATAAAAACATAATTCAAGTTGTTATTTTTTATTTATTTATTTATTTGCTGTTGCTTTTATTTTTTGAGGCATGGTCGTTTCACTCTAGCTCAGGCTGACCTGGAATTCACTATGTAGGTTCAGGGTGGTCTCAAACTCATGGCGATCCTACCTCTGCCCCCCTCACCATGCCCGGAAAGACGTTAAATTTTTCTAAGGGAGAAGTCTCAATCGTAAATGAGTGCCTCTTTTTTTTTTGGGGGGGGGGTGTGGTAGAGTCTCTCTAGCTGAGGCTAACCTGTAGTTCACTATGTAGTCTTAGTCTGGCCTGGAACTCACAGTGATTGATCCTCCTACCTCTGCCTCCCAAGTGCTGGGATAAAAGGTGTGCACCACCTTGCGTGGCAGAGCACCTTTTTTATCATAAGGCTGAAATTAGATTGCCCCTAGTGATGATAGATGGGGAGGTGAAGGGCTTGTTTTTTGTTTGCTTGTTTAAGGTATAAAGAGATTATATTACATTAAGACAAGGAGAGACTATGAAGAGGTTCTCAAATGAAGGCAGGAGGGAGTAAATAGCTCACCTAGAGGCCCAAATTCAGAGCTGGGCGTGGAAACAATTAGGAGGATCACCATGAGTTCAAGGCCACCCTGAGACTACATAGTGAATTTCAAGTCAGCCTGGGCTAGAGTGAGACCCTACCTCAAAAAAAAAAATAAAAATAAAAATAAAAATAAAAATAAAAATAAAAAAAGAGAGAGAGACACACACACACAAATTCAGGTCATTTACAGGTTCTGAATGGAGGCTTAGCTAACCAGTCATGATGCTAAATTTTGGGGCTGAGTTTAACTAACCACAATCAGGTTAATCCTTCCTTTTTTCTTTTTCTTTTTTTCTTTATTGGATTTTTGAGGTAGAGTTTCACTCTAGCCCAGGATGATCTGGAATTCACTACATAACAAAAATCTTAATTTTAAAAAATGGAACTCCTTCCTGGGGAGGACCTCAGGTTGTTTATGGAAAAACAGACCTAGAGAGAACTCCTTTAGACAGCAAGAGATAAAGATAAGCTGCATCTTTCTCTGACCTCTAAGAAGTGGACATAGCAAGGGCAAGCTCAAGGACATTTCTTGTTTTCACATTCAGGGGCCCAATCTCTCCTCTCAATGTGAATGACATATAACCTTGACAATGGCACAGATGTCACGCTGAGTTAAGTCCTTTATTTCCCAGTATTTTTTTTTTCTTTCCTAGTATTTTTTTTTTTCCTGAGTGCTTAAGATCAAGTAGGTAGCTAAAATTTCAACTTTAAATAATATTGTATTTTTAAGGAATATTGTGGCTTTTTTGAGAGACCTTTAGGTACCTGGAAAGGGTTCTGTGGCTCAGCATGTTTGTCGTCTGCTAGAATGAGTCAGGGTCATGCTGAGCATATGGCTTCCTTTAGAAGTATTGAGGATCTTCCCTCGATTCTTATCTACTTCTGCAGACTGTACATTGATTGGAGTCCAACCTCTGGGCCTCAGTTATTTCCCTGACCAAGAGAATTAGTGACTTGAGAGTTTTAAGACACATTAGGAGTGTCCCATCATCTCCTGGGCCTGTGCAACCTGAAAGAGCGGGGTCCAATATATTTGTTGCCCTTTTTAGCTCTGGTGTCTCCAAGTGGCCTTGTTTTCTGCATGTGTTTACCAAGCGCTCCAAAGGACAGTTACACCAGTGTTGAACAAAAGCATGGATTTGTACATACAGGCAAAGCATAATAGCACTGGAAATACTTGTTACCAATGAATTTAAAAAGTCTCAATAGCCTTGGATGGAAAATGGGCCACAAGATCATGCCCCAGTGAGCACACTTATGGATGGTCCCATGAAAACCAAGGGTGCCAAGGTAGCATAGCATTTTATTTTATTTTGCTTTTTTTTGGGGGGGGGGTTCAAGGTAGGGTCTCACTCTAGTTCAGGCTGACCTGGAATAAACTATGTAGTCTCAGGGTGGCCTCAAATGCATGGTGATCCTCCTACCTCTGCCTCAAGAGTGCTGGGATTAAAGGTGTTCACCACCATGCCTGGCTTAGCATAGCATTTTAGAGCAAAGAGAGCCTACACATAGAGAAATTTCAAGATTGCACTTGGAAGCCTGAGATCTATGGGTTTAAGTCCTTACCCATGGGACTCTAAATAAGCCTAGGATCTATAGATTTAGACTCTCATGGATGGGACTCTAAATACAAGCCTAAGCTACCCTATCTAAACATCTCTATCAGGGCCTCAGCTCTTGTACAAAAAGATGACTCTTTTCATGCTCTGTATCCATTCCCATAGTCAGGTAACAACAGGGCCTTCAAAGGTCTGTCTGGGATGGGGCCACCATACCAGCGTGACCTTGCTTTCCAGGGCCTATAGATTTAAGTACTTACCAATGGAACCCTAAATCAGGGTCTACAGATTTATACTCTTACCAATGGGACCCTAAAAAGTCTATTATGGATTTAGATCCTTACTGATAGGATTCTGTATAGAATCTATAGATTTAGAGTCTTACTAATGGGACACTATGGTTATTTGATTCAGGTGATCCCAGTAAACTTAGGTATTCTGAATGCTAGTCTTCCCAGCTGATGGTAATTGGAAATTAAAACCTCCTGGAGGCAGGGTATTGTTGGGGACGGGCTTATGGGTGTTATAGCCAGTTTCCTCTTGCCAGTGTTTGGCACACTCTCCTGTTCCTGTTGTCTACCTGATGTTAGCCAAGAGGTGATGTTCACTCTCTGTTCATGCCATCATTTTCCCCTACCATCATGGTACTTCCTCTGTAGTCTATAAGCCAAAATAAACTTTTTTTTTTTTTTCCAAAAAGCTGCTCTTGGTCAGGTAATTTCTGCCAGCAATGCAAACTTGACTGCAATAGTAAACTTGGTACTGAGGAGTGGTGTCATTTGCTGCTAGACACTTGACTGTGTGGCTTTGGCCTTTTCAAGCTGATTTTCAAGAGGAATGTGGAAGGATTTGAAACATTGGCTTAAGAGACACCTTGCATGCTGTAAGATCAGCCTCATGGACTATTCTGGTCATAGTTGAAAGACCTGAATGTAGTAAGAACTATAGACTGTGAGCTTTGGCTTATGAGGTTGAAAAACAGCTTTGCTTGGACTGGGCCAGAAGCAGTTTGTGTGTGAGGCTTGCTGTTATGTCCATGTCCTGAGAATTTGTGCAGAGCTGCATTGCATAGAAATGGACTGGTGTGAGCAGAGAGATATGGCACAGAAAGAAATCTTTAGACAGAAACTGGTACCTGTTCAGCTGCAATTGAGAGATTGCAACCTTTGAGATTGGGCCAGCTGACCTGCACTGGGGCAACAAGAAGAATCTAGACTCTTTTGAAGGAGCCTCAGTGCTCAAGGAGTGTCTTGTTCTTCAAAGCCTGCTTAATTCCCCCTGGATTAACAAATTGGTACCCTACCTGGTACTGTGGAGTATAAGAAATGCAGGAAAGAGACAGTCATTGAGTTTGCAACATGGTCTTGTGTTTCGGAAATGGCCACTGGGCAGTGTGAAGCAGGTTTGCTGGATGCCCGCATGGAGACCCAATGGAACCTTGAGGATGAACCGTGGATTGCAATGGAGACCCAGTGGAGATGCCAGGGACCACAAGATGACTGCTAAGGAAAGCTACCGGCCCCAGGTGAAGTTTTCCAGGACTGTGAGCAGCCTAGCTGGAGGGGTGGAATTGAAACTCCAGAGACTTGTTGCTGGTAAGAATTATCGGACTTGGAGACTTGTCATTGGCTAGAATTGTTGGAATTGGAGCTATAGAGTTTGATGTTTGCCCTGTTTACATCTTGTATGGGTTTGCTATACCCAATGCCATCTTTTGCAGTGTGAGTGTTTATTCTGTGCCATTATGGTTTTTTTCGGGGATTTTTTTTTTTTTATATTATGGCTCAGTTAAAAGATCTTGGACAAAAAAAAAAAAGATCTTCGACTATGGGAATGTTTCTGAACATCACTAGGATTGATAAAAACTATGGGGACTTTTGAAGTTGGATGAATGCATTGCATTTTATATCATGGATGATTATCATTTTATGGGGGCCAGGGGTGGAATATGGTGGTTTGATTCAGGTGTCCCCCATAAACTTAGGTGGTCTGGATACTAGTCTCTCCAGCTGACGGCAATTTGAAATTAAAGCCTCCTGGAGGCAGGTGTATTGTTGGGGGTGGGCTTATGGGTGCTATAGGCCAGTTTCCCCATGCCAGTGTTTGGCACACTTTCCTGTTCCTGTTCTCCACATGCTGTTGGCCAGGGGGTGATGTCCACCCTCTGCTCATGCCATCATTTTCCCTTGCCATCACAGAGCTTTCCCTGTATTGGCCTGTAAGCCAAAATAAACCCTTTTCCCCCCAAAGCCGCTCTTGGTCAGGTGATTTTGCCAGCAATGCACACCTGACTGCAACAGACACTAAATTTAGGCTCTATGGATTTAAGGTTTTACCAATGAGGCCCTAAAAAGCCTTAGTGATAGGACTCTAACTGTGCAGAGTCTGCTTGTGTAAGCTCTATAACAGATATTCATGGGAGCTGCGCTTATGACTTGTCCATGCTGCGCATTCACACATTTAGCCTCTGGGGGGGGTACTTGAGTCTGAAGCAGTACTAACAAAAAGAGCCCCCCCCCCAAAAAAAAGTCTGGAATAAGTAGAATGCAAACATTTCCCATTCAAATCTGTTTGGCTGCCTGAATTAAGAATGCCATACTGTAATTTACCATATGCAATACAGAAACGACTAAAAGGTAATTTACAGTTAAAACATTTTATTTCTTCTTGAACCCAGAAACATCTTGAGCTGTGTCCTAGGGCATTTTCCCAGCACAGGAATCGCAAGCAAAATTTGCATTTTCCTCAGACTAGCATTGTTCAGTATCCTTTAAAACTCGTCATTTTATGGCCTGGATATCCATGACCTCATAGTGCCTGACACTACCAACACAAGACCACCACAAGAGTTGGAAAAGATCATGACATCAAAATAAAAGAGAGACTGACCATATTTCTTATTTCAGCTTCATGGGAGAGATCACTCCTTGGCACTGGCATCAAGCTTGACCACCCTCTTTGCCCAGGCAGCCTTGTCTCCCCTTCTAGGATGTTTCTTTCTTTTTTTTTTTTTAATTTTTTTGGTTTTATTTTTACTTATTTATTTAAGAGCGACAGACAGAGGCAGAGGCAGATAGAGAGAGAGAATGGGCACGCCAGGGCCCCCAGCAAACAAACTCCAGATGCATGCGACCCCTTGTGCATCTGGCTAACATGGGTCCTGGGGAATCGAGCCTTGAACCGGGATCCTTAGGCTTCACAGGCATGCACTTAACTGCTAAACCATCTCTCCAGCCCTCTAGGATGCTTCTTTATGCATTAAAACAAAACAAAACAAAATAAACAAACAAACAAAAACACTGGGGTGACAGAGGTAGGAGGATTGCTGTGAGTTCAAGGCCAGCCTGGAATTACAGTGAGTTCCAGCTCAGCCTGAGCTAAAGTGAGATCCTACCACAAAAAAGCAAAAACATAACAAAACAACAGACTCAGGGCTTTTGCGCCCTCCCTTCTCCTGGGCAGTCACTGTCAGTCCTCTGGGCTTTACCCCTCCTGCTTTGTCATGGGCAGGAGCTCTTCAGACTCTCTCCTCTTCATCTAATAAAATCTCTCGAAGCCAGGTGTGGTGGCACACACCTTTAATCTGAGCACTCAGGAGGCAGAGGTAGGAGGATCGCCATGAGTTCGAGGTCTCCCTGAGACTACATAGTGAATTCCAGGTCAGCTTGGGCTAGAGGGAGACCCTACCTCAAAAAACAAAAAAACAAAAAAAAAAAAAAAAAGAAGAAGAAGAAGAAAAGAAAAGAAATATGGTTTTGAGTATGAATTCATTCATCCTGTGGGACAGGAAAGATGCCAAATCTGGGAGAAACTGGAGCGCGAATGTGAGGGGGTGAGAGTTAGTGAGGGATGGTCATATGGTCTGCACCTGAAGAGGGTGTCTTGGAAAGTAGCCCATAGCTGACAGTGCCAGACGCACACAGTCCATTCCTAGTGGGGCTGGTTCTTGGGAAGCACTCCACAAAGGTCAGCCTGGGCTAGAGTGAGACCCTCCCTTGAAAAAACAAAAACAAACAAACAAAAAAGTTACAGCTAACATGCAAAATGGATCTATGGGCCTCTAACCAAGTGAAGCAGCAGAGCTTTTGCCATGGAGAAATCCTACTGCCCTTAGAAGACCTCAAAAGACCTTTTCTTTCTTTCTTTTCTATTAGAGACAAGAGATAGGGACACAGAGATAGAATGGGCATGCCAAGGACTCTAGCCACTGCAAACAAACTCTAGACGCATGTGCCACCTTGTGCATCTGGCTTATGTGGGACCTGGAGAATTGAACCTGGGTCCTTAGGCTTTGCAGGCAAGCACCTTAACTGCTAAGCCATCTCTCCAGCCCCAAAAGACCCTTTCTTTCTTATAGATACTGAAACTCTTTTTAGTAGTATGTGTGACCTTGAAAATTTGAAAAATTTTAAGCTTCAGTTCCTTTCTCTAGTGAGAAAAATAATGCTCAAGAGTTAGCCTCAGAGAGTGCTGGGAGGGGAAAGAAATCATGGATATAATATAAAGGGCAGGGGCTCCTGAGCATCATATGCCTACTATAAATTGTAGCCATTGGTTTTTTAAAATTATTTTTATTTATTTAGTTGAGAGGGAGAAAGAGAGAGAGAATGGGTGTGCCAGGGCCTCTAGCCACTGGAGACAAACTCCAGACATGTGTACCCCTTGTGTATCTGGCTTTATGTGGGTCCTGGGGGATCGAACCTGGGTCCTTTGGCTTTGCAGGCAAGCACCATAACTGCTAAGCCATCCCTCCAGCCCTGTTTTTAATCTTTTTATTTATTTGAGTGAGAGAGAGAGAGAGAGAAAGATGCAGAGAGAGGGAGAGAGACCTGAGTGCAGGGTAGGGAACCAGGGCTGACAAGGCATTAACTAACCCATGGAAGAAAATACAGTCAGGTTTCATCCACCTGTGTATGTGAGGACCTCAAGGCTCTATGGATTGGTGGTCCCTAGATCAAGATCACATGTTCGGTCTGTGACATGTGGTAGCAAACATGGAGCAGATCTTCGCACTAGATGTTCAGTCATTTGACCCTGCTAGAGCGAGGGTCCTGCTCAGTTTGAAAGAAGTCTGCCACTTAGATGTTTTATGACTTGGGGCAAGCTAATCTTTCTGTGTTCTAGCTGACTTATCTGTGAAATGGAGATAAAAATACAAGTTAGCACTAAGATTAAGTAAGTTCTTCCCTGGTGGTACACTCATCCCAACTCTCCCATGGCTGAGGATACTGGATTGCAAGTCAAAGGCCTGCTTGGCCAACACAGTGAGTTCAACACCAGCCTGCAGTTGTGGTGGTTTGGATCAGATCCCCCCCCCCCATAAACTCATCTGTGAATGCTTAGTCCCCAACTGATGGCAATTTTGGAGGTGGAGCCTGTTGGAGAAGGTGTGTTGTTGGGGGTGGGCTTAGGGGTATTCCTATAGTCAACTCCCCTGTGCTAGAGTTTGGTTCACTCTCTTGCTGCCATTGTACATGTGCTGTGGCAGAGGTGATGTCCAGCCTCTGCTCATGCCATGCTTTTCCCTGCCATCACAGAGCTTCCCTTCAAGACAAAATAAAAAACTTTTCTCCCATAAGTTGCTTTTGGTTGGGTGATTTCTCCCAGCATCACAAAGGTAACTACAATAGCAACTTACTGAGACCCCATCTTAAAAAGTAAAAAGAGGGGGCTGGAGAGATGGTTTAGCAGTTAAGGTACTTGCCTGCAAAGCCCAAGGACCCAGATTCAGTTTCCCAGGACCCATGTAAGCCAGATGCATATGGTGGCACATGTGTCTGGAGTTTGTTTGCACTGGCTAGAAGCCCTGGTGCCCATGTTCCCTCTCTCTATCTGCCTCTTTCTCTCTCTGTCTCTTTCAAATAAAAAAATTTTTTTAAGAAAAAAGAAAAAAGAGGGTTATCAAAATGGCTCAGCGGTTAAAGGCACTCGTTTGCAAAGCCTGACACCACAGGTTCAGTTCCATAGTACCCACTTAAAGTCAGATGCACAAAGTGGTGCGTGCACCCGGGGTTCATTGGCACACTCATTCTCTTCTCTCTCTCTCTCTCTCAAATGAATAAAGGTCTTTCTTAAAACGAAGGGAAGAGGGCCAGGGAGATGGCTTACTGGTTATAGGTGCTTGCTTGCAAATCTGCAAGCCTGGGTTTTATTCCCCAGTACCCATGTCAAACCAGATGCATAAAGTGGCGCAGGTGTCTGGAGCATTCTCTCTCTCTCTCTCTCTCTCTCACTGAAATAACTGAATAAAATATTTTCTAAAATGAAGGGAAGATCTTAGTTTACTATGAGTCTTGTGAGAAAAGCTGAGACCCTTTTCCTGCTTTAATTCAAAGTATATCTCAAATTTCCAAAGCATTATGAATATAGTTCATTGGTTTTAAATAAATTATATAATATATATATATACATATATATATATAAAATATACATAATCTATGTGCATGCATGCACATGACATGGTGCATGTGTGAGGCCAGGTGAGGTTATAGGACAACTTACTTTCCCTTTATTGATATCTGATAACATAAATTTTCATCTAGTATCATTATATACAGGTAAGTTTCTTGCAGACAGCATATAGTTACATCATTTTTTTTTTTCAAAACCACTGTGTAAGTCACTGTTCCCGAAAGACTGAGGACTTTGGGTATAGCTCAGTGATACAGCACTTGCCTAGTATGCTCAAGGCCCTGGGTTCAATCCCCAACACTGTAAAATGTGAAGACCTGGATAATTCACTGCTGAGATAAATTATAGTACATTGCTTACGTTTTCACATCTTTCTTGGAAATTTTTCCAACTGTTTCCAGAGAAATAAATGATTAAGTTAAAAACAATTCTGAAGTAAAAACAAAAACTTTGCCAGTGCAAAATTTCAAAAGTTGTGGAAGGGGGGCTGGAGAGATGGCTTAGCAATAAAGGTACTTGCCTGCGAAGCCTAAGGACATAGATTCATTTCCTCAGATCCCACGTAAGCAAGATACACAAGGTGGCACATGTGTCTGCAGTTTGTTTGCAGTGGCTGGAGGCCCTGGTGTGCCCATTCCCCCTCTCTCTTTCTCTAATAATAAATGCTTTTTTTTTTCTTTAGTTTTAGAAAAAGTTGCTGGGCATGGTGGTACGCGCCTTTAATCCCAGCATTCGGGAGGAAGTGGCAGGAGGATTGTAGTAAGTTTGAGGCCACCCTGAGACTCCATAGTGAATTCCAGGTCAGCCAGGGCTAGAAGGAGACCCTAACTCAAACTCCTCCTCCCCCCCCCAAAAAAGTTTTTTTAAAGTTGTTGAAGGGAGCAGGGCGTGGTGGTGCACACCTTTAATCCCAACACTCGGGAGGCAGAGGTAGGAGGATCGCCGTGAGTTCGAGGTCACCCTGAGACTCCATAGTGAATTCCAGGTCAGCCTAGGCTAGAGTGAGACCCTACCTCGAAAACAAACAAACAAACAAACAAACAAACAAACCAAAAAGTTGTTGAAGGGAGAATGGTTAGCAGAAAGCCATAGTCATAGATGGATTTTTTTTTTTAAACTTTAAAAGTAGGCAAAGTTAGAGTTTAGTTGCTTCCATAAAGTTGGAACTGATTCAGTAATCAAAGCTGTACTATACTTCATCTAATGGACTTAATGAGGCTGGGGGTTATATCTCAGTGGCAGAGGACTTGGCTAACATGTGCAAGGCCCTAGTTGCCATCCCCGACACTTAAAAAAAAAGTAAGTTTAACAACACTCTACCACCTGCAGTTACATGGTTCACAATAGACAATGTTCATCCAAGAAGAAACAGCATCTCCTTTTGCTAATGATGGTAAAAGTGGCCATTCGTTTTTCCTATAGACCTTTCTGTAATCAGGTATCTGATGTCAGCAAACTGACCTACATAAGACATATGATCAAAGGCAAACATGGCAGTACTGTTGGGAGAGCTAGTGTTTGTGAGCTACCAGAGCCCTGGGTGGTAATGGATTGGGCCCTCCTGCTCAGTGGCTTCTGGCAATGGAAACAACTTCCATTGTCAGAGGCGCTATTGGTTTTTTTTTTTTTTTTGCCTTTATGTATCCTGAAAGCAGGCACACGGAGGTAAATCTATAATTAGAGGGTTATTTTAAACAGATTTGTGACCTGACCCACAAACACAGTAAAAACTTTGCCCTTTGTCTCCAGGTGTGTCTGGTCTACTCAAGGGCTCTGGTTTCTGTGCTACCTGGGTTCAGGTTACACTGCCTGAGAGATGGCTAAGTGGACAGAACACCCCATCTAGAAATGATACATCTTGCTTCTTGCTGCATTCTTTGTCCAAAATCTAGTCTTTCTAAGTTAAAGTTTGATTTCAGCCCTCCTCACTAAGAAAACTGCTGAGTGCTGAGAAACCTCAGAATAAAGTTTCAAATATGAAATGGCATACTTTGTGCAAGGTGGATAAAAGCCACGGGACAACACCCAGCCATCTTTAAAGTTCACAATAGCCCAAGCAATGCAAAGCTCTGTGATCATTTAGAGTGCTTCACAGATAGGAAAGTCCACTTATCATTTAATTGGTAATAAGTACTTACTGAGGACCTGTTGTCTTCACATCCTCAGAAAATGTCTGTATGCTGATGTAATGAGTTTCCTTTTGCCTGTTGTGGAAGCCTGGCCCTCATTTTTCCCTGCTCACTGTTTTTTGTTTGTTTGTTTGTTTTATCATGCTTATTCATTGTGTGGCTTTCATCCAAAATATAAACATATACCTCAGGGATTAAGACAATGACTTATAATTTCGTGATACACTTGGATTCCCACTTACTGGACTCATATTTACCAACTTGCCATATTTGTTTCACACAGTAATTATGTGTGAGACACAGTCTCAGGTATCCTAGGCTGGCCTTGAACTCCTGATCCTCCTGCTTCCACCTTCCATGTGCTGAGATTACAGGCATATATGTACAACCATGCGTAGGTTTTTTTTTGTTTGTTTTATTTTGGAGTGTGTGGTGTGAGGATGTGTGTGCCCTGTGCACACAGAGGCCAGAGAATAGTGAGGGTCCTCCTGCCTTGCTCTTCTGCATTGTTTCCCTGAGAACAAATCTCTCACTGAAACTGGAGCTGTCAGTTTTTGGTCCATCTGCTTGATCAGAAAACCCTAGCAATCCTCCTGCCTCCACCCCACTGGACTAGGATTATAGGCGTGTGTGGCCATATCTAGCTTTTTTTTTTTTTTCCCGTTCAAGGTAGGGTCTCATTCTAGCTCAGGCAGACCTAGAATTCACTTTGTAGTCTCAGGCTGGCCTCGAACTCACAGCGATCCTCCTACCTCTGCCTCCCTAGTGCTGGGATTAAAGATGTGTGCCATCATGCCTGACTATACCCAGCTTTTTACATGGGTATTGGAGATCTAACTCAGGCAGTCTCAGGTTCTAGAAAGTACTCTTACCCACTGAGCCAGCCCTCCATCTCTTTTTAAAGAAAGCCTTCATGATACAAAGGTTCTATCCCTTCTTATTCTCCTTAGAGTTCACCTCTATCCTATCCTCTGTTTTGTTTTGTTTTTTTGAGGTAGCGTCTTGCTCTATCTAGTCAAGCTGATCTAGAACTCACTCCTTAGGCCTG
Organism: Dipus sagitta; assembly: GCA_036346955.1. Lineage (NCBI taxonomy): Eukaryota > Metazoa > Chordata > Mammalia > Rodentia > Dipodidae > Dipus > Dipus sagitta. Next base: position 65,458,133 of record CM070774.1, on the reverse strand, counting down.
GCTGGCCTTTCCGCTCACGACATTCCTCTTACCTCAGCCTCTTGGAGTGCTGGGATTAAACTGTGAGCCACCACACTTGGCTTTGTTCATTTTTTTGGTTTGTTTTTGTTTTTCAAGGGTAGGGCCTTGCTTTAGCCCAGACTGACCTGGAATTCACTATGTAATTTCAGGCTGGCCTCTAACTCACAATGACCCTCCTACCTTCTGCCTCCCGAGGGCTGCGATTAAAGGTGCACACCTCCACACTCATCTTTTGTTCATGTTTTTATGTATATTTTGCGTTTTGAAAATCTGCACAAGGGCTGGGGGTTGAGGTACACACCTTTAATTCCATCAGAGCTAGGAGAATTGCTGTGAGTTCTCCACCCTGAGACTACACAGTGAATTCCAGGTCAGCCTGGGCTAGAATGAGAACCTACCTCGAAAAACCAAACCAAACCAAAACAAAACGAAACAAAAAGAACTCGATAGAAGGAGGGGAGGGACTCTTGTGAGACAGCAGGGAAGTGAAGAACTCACCTAGTGAAGGGTTTGGATTCTTAGGAGAGGAATTCCTTTAGGGAAGGAAAAACTAGGTTTCTAGATAAGAGGTCTGGTTCCTGGGAGATGCGGTAATCTTTCCAGGAATCCTAATTTTCCAGGAAAAGGCTAATTCTGATTCAATCTTAATTGCCCAGGGAAGATAAGTGAGAAGGCTAAATTCTCTTTTAAAAGGCTAAAGGAAACTACCAACACAGTCATTTTGGGGCTCCTGTTACCGTAAACTACCTTGCCAGTTTCTATCTCCTATTCTTCAAGATCCGTGTGCTCCTTGAGAGCAAATTGAGGAAGACATCCATGGGCTTCTGCACACAAGTACACACACACACACACACACACACCACAAACACAAGAAGTTATCACAACTGAAACCGTCTCGTGTATGTCAGATCTTCCAACCAAATGCACTCTCAACCTTGTATCCTCCTAACTGTACCTGGCTTACTAACCTTTCAACAACACTTCATTAAATGAAAACTATGGTAAACATATCTCCTTACTAGGCTTCATCATCAATGGCTTTCAAGGTTCTGTCCCTGGCGGTGCATAAAATGAGGTTGTCATCAGTACGTGCCCTTGATGATGAAACCTAGTAGGAGATACATTTTACATAGCACACACACAAACACAGAAGGAAAGTTTCAGGAAACAATACTCATACTACTTTCACTTGTTTGTTTTTGCAGTTTGGGGGATTGAACCCAGCACATGGAACATGCTAGGGAAACACTGCTAGCGAACCACATCTCCTTTTAAATTCTGTTTCATTGTAAAACAAAGATGGGAACCTAGAAAAACAAACAATGCACAATTGTACTTATAGGAGGTGTTGTAAATCCTTGAATTCATATAGCATCATAATGGAATAGTGGTTGCCAGGGGCTGGAGGGAAGGGAAATGGGGAGTTACTAGTCAATGTATACTTCCCGGGGATCAAGATGAATAAATTCTGGAGATCTGCTATTCAACACTATATGCAACAATACTATATATAGTTTACTTGCAAATTGGTTGGGAGTGTAGTTTTTATGTTAAACTTTCTCACCAACCACAAAAATTACAAAGGTAACACACACAGAGACATTTTTTTAAAAAAGAAGAAAATATGCCAACTGAAGCTCACTGAATTGATTTTACAACTTCAACAGGTTTGAACCAGCAATGTGAAAAAACATTCTAGTGTTTTATATCTTGAAGTGGTTTTGTTGGGTTAATTTACATAGTCTTGAATTCCTGTCTAATGTAAAAAAAATTACACTACTAACATTCTTGTGGGAATTGCTCCTATTATTACTTAACACCTGTTATCATCAGGCTTTTTTAAGTTTTGCCCCTCAGAGCCGAACTGTATCTCTTTGCTTTAATTTTCATGTTTCTGATTACTAAAAAGATTAGGTCTTTTAGACCAGCAGTCTTAAAAACAAACAAACCAGAGAGCTTATCTTTGAACAACAAGAATGTAAACCAAATTATTATCTCATGCCCCAGGAGGATTCAGAATGTTCTTATCAAAATCTTCCACAGGCAGTGACTTAATGGTCCCTACTTTGTGTGACTGGCTTACAACTTCAGCACTTCCCTAACGATAATTTTAGCTCAACAAATATTTATTGAGGACCCTGCTGGCTACCAGTAATTTCTCTAGACAAGCCAGTGACCTCTTCTCCTGGCGCCTCCCTTAGAGACCACGAGTTCTTTGTCTCTCGCACAGTGCAGGGTGAGCAGTGGGCAGGCGTGCTTCAGAAAAGCTCCTTCCAATCCATTGTCCTCCTGCATTATTTACTTACAAGTTTTTATAGTCAAATTGGGAGCGGAATGGCGTGTCCGCGCATGCTCTCTTCACAGCCAAGGACTTATTCCAACAGAAGTTTTGAAATAAGGGGGAAATGTGAATGTTTTTACTTCGAATATTTGTTAAAAATCTAACATTATTAAATGCAAAAGACTTTTTGAAAACTCTAGCACTATAATTAAGGTCTTTAATGAAGCTCGATTTCTTAGTTTTTTTTTTTTTTAAATCAAGCCCCTCCCTTAACAAAAAGAAAAGCCTCATTTATTCCGTTATTTCAACTTCATGCGGGTTGAAAAATGAAAAATCTCATCTTTCTGACTCAGCTGAATTCCGAATTCTGTCGGGGGAAGAGAACAGCCACCTCCTATTACAAATGTAGCATCTATCTCCAACATCTAATCTCCAAAGACTTTCACCCTGCCAGTTTTTCTACTTTACCACCCGCAGACCTTCCTACCTTCATGTAAAACAACTCGACTTCCTGTGCTTTCAGCAAAGATCGGGATTTAACCCCTTTTATCATTATAATGGTGTGACTGCCAGATTAGAGGTCCACGACTAACCGGTTAATCAAGAACGGTGTTTCTGTTGGATTCTTTGACTTGTATCAATTTTTCTTTTTAAATATCGTATACCGCCACCTTAATGGAGGTGCTCAGCGTCTGTCTGCATATCCCCATCCCCGGCTTTTCTTCCCCAGCCCCGGGCATGCATGCAAATCAACCCAGGCAGCCCGGGGCCAAGCCAGCTACTTTCGCGCCACTGGCCGAGGACCGCGCAGCTACATAAAGAGCGGTCTCCAAAAGACGTGGTTCGGGAACGCTCACTTCTGCAAGGAGAAATTCCCCTTTTCCCGAGGACATCTCGGAGTTTAGAATACTGAGACCACAGGACGACTAGGGGCTCAGGCGGGCCCGGCGCGGGGTCGTGATGTTACCTCACCTTGCAGGACCTGGGTCCCGGCGCGGGAAAGCCGGCCCGGGCCCCGCCCCTCGGGCCTCGGTCCGCGCGCCCCGCCTGTCGGCTCCGCGGCTCGCGCTGCTCCTGTTCCGTGCGCTCTGCACGCTCGCCTCGGCCGGCTGCAAGTGCCCGGGCGCCCGCCGCCAGCATGGAGGCTCGCCGCGCGCGGGTGAGGCACGGACGGACGGACGGACGGGTGGGGCACCAACTCCCTGGACTTCACCGTCGCTGTAACTGCTTATCAACTGGTGGCGGTCCTGGGCGTCTCCGGGTTTTGGGGAAGTCGCTGATTGTTTGTTTGTTTTGCGCTTGGGATAAATCGAGGTGTGGGGGGGTGTAGGGGAGGGATGCTCGCGCCGGCGAGCGCGCACTTTGGAGATGGCAAGCCTGTGTGTCCCGTGTTGCGTGGATGGCAGTGCTGGCGAGCCCGAGGCACGTGCGCCCCGGATGCACGTGCGCGCCGGAGGCCCTGCTCCGTGTCCCGGCGCTAGTCTGCTAGCACTCCCGGGGGTCGCCCCTTAGCCGCCTAGCTCTTTCCTGCACGCACTGCTGGGGTGGGTACGTGGTTTCCCACCCGCGCGCAGTAGGTGGCTTTGGGACACTTCTGGCCAGCGCAGCCTTCAGGGACCACTTCTGATAGCGGACGGTCTGCGAGTTTGCTGAGATCTTGCAAATGCTTCTCTTTGGAACTTTGGCTGTGCACGTGGTGCAGGGAATTTTAGTCCCAGCTGGCGATTAAGTGCAGTTCAGGGACTTGGCTGATGCCAACCTTTGACGACCCGACCATTTGCTCGCTGCCCACCCCTCCTCCCCTACCCTCCCAAACTCACTCACTCAACAGCTGCTTGTTGCCCTGAAAGGAACGTTAACGTTTTGCTCTAAAGGAAGTCAGAACCTAGGTCGTCGGATAGGCCAGAAGTGTGGGGGGATGGGTAGAAAGGAAAAACACTTGATGGGCCTGAGTTGGGTGGGGTACGGGGGCGTGGCTTCAGAGCCCATCTCTGCCCATGTGAAATTGGGTTTTTTTGGTGTCTTGGAATAAGAAAGTCACATGTGTGGGTTGGGCTTGGATTTGCCTGCGTGTAATCCCAGCGCTGGGGGGAGTGGAAGCAAGAGAATCTAGCATTCAAGATCATCCTTGGCTATAGAGACAGTTCGAGGTTAGCCTGGGTTGCATGAAACCTTGCCCCCCCCCCACAAAAAAAACTCCAACATATTAGCTGAGTTTGTTATCTCATGTGCCCGAGTTGAAATTTGGGGCCACTAAGCCCTTGAGTAATCAGTTTGACCTCTCCCAACTTGAGTTATCTAATTTGAGACTACAGATGGCCCCTTTGCTGCGAAGAAAATTAAACACGTTATGAAAGCACACCCTACTTAACGCTTGTGCAGCAAGACATCCACCATAGATGGTATTATGCCTGGCAAAAACGCTCGTCCCAGATGCCACCGTTTGCTTTGCTTCTTTCTTTTTTTTCCCCCTCCTAAGGCATATCTGCCTGGTGCATAACTCTTGCCCTGTCCTGGCTTGCTAAAGCTTAGCATGTTCCCACTAGAATCTCCCTGGAGGCTGTCTGGGGCCTTTCTATTTGCAGGTAGATTAATGAGGGTCCTTGAAGCCCTGCAAGGAGCTGTGCTATCTTTACGGGGTCCCTCTGGTCTTTGCAAGCTATTTTACCTTCCAAGGGTCCTTGCTTTTCCTCATCTGGAAAACAGGGGCGGTGTGTGTGTGGGGGGGAACCTATGAGAGATCCCTTTCAACTCCTAACATTTATTGTACCCCACTTACACGCAACCTTTATATTTCATAGTACTACCTAGTAATGGTTTCCTTTTTCAAAGGAAGACAGAAACCTCCTAAGAAAATTGAATGTTTACTTAGGAACATGGGGTTTTGGCTTCCATCTTGAGGATATTATGCATTGCTAGAAACTGAAGTGCACAGTGTTGGGTGAAGAGGGAGGTGAAGACACTTTATAGCATCATCGTTCTGTGAGTCTAGCAAAGTTTGCCTACTGGAATTTTCTGTGTAAGGACTCTGCTTATCTTTGGCATTGTTTGAGAAGATAAAAATAGAAGAACTGATGTAATGAAAAAGTTATTTAAAAACTTGTCTTTGGGCTGGCAAGATGGCTTAACAGTTAAGGTGCTTGCTTGCAAAGCCTAACAACCCGGGTTCTATTCCCCAGTACCCATGAAAAGCCAGATGCACAAAGTGGCGCATTTGTCTGCAATTCATTGGCAGTGGCTGGAAGCTCTGGTGCACCCATTCTCTCTCTCTCTCAAAAAAATATTTAAGAAAATATTTGTCTTTGGACTGGGGAGATGGCTCAGCAGTTATGGCGCTTGCCTGCGAAGCCTAACAAACCGGGTTCTATTCCCCAGTACCCATGTAAAGCCAGATGCACAGTGGCGCATGCATCTGGAGTTCGTTTGCAGAGGCTGAAACCCTGTTGTGCTCATTCTCTCTGTCTCTTCTGTCTCCCATGCTCATAAATAAATAAATAAATAAATAAATAAATAAATGATATTTTAAACAAATGGGCTGGAGAGATGGCTTAGCGGTTAAGCGCTTGCATGTGAAGCCTAAGGACCCCGGTTCTAGGCTTAATTCCCCAGGACCCACGTTAGCCAGAAAGATGCACAAAGGGGCACACACATCTGGACTTCGTTTGCAATGGCTGGAGTCCCTGGTGTGCCCATTCTCTCTCTATCTGCCTCTTTCTGTCTGTCTGGCTCTCAAATAACTAAATTAAAAAATAAAAATAAAAATCTTGTCTTTTCCTCGTGTGCTGGTGATTCACCCTAAGGCCTCCTGTGCTAGACAAATGCTGTCCATTGATCTGCTCTTCCAGTCCTTAAAAACTTCAAGAGTTACTGAGTCAGGGACCAGCAGAAAGGGATGCGCGAAGGCCAGGGTAATGGAGTGCTAAAATGGAATCAGCTATTCCACCTGGGTTTGGAGTGCTAGTTGACCTTTAACTTGGCTTCCTGTAGCATACGTTTACTGGGCTGATAATACTTGATTTGTAAGAACTCTTGCAAAATCTCTATACCCCTCCTGATTGGAACAGGGCCTGTTTGGAAGCCTGCCATCTTGAAACAGAGGTCCTGCCCAATTTTTGTAGTTTGGGAAATTAGCATCACAGTACAGAGCCCAAAGCTTACATAAAAAGACCTCATTAGCTTGATTTTGGCTGAGGGAGAAAAATTGCTCTGCCATTTTGTACTTTTGAAATTTCCTTTTAGAGGTACAGTTCAATTAAAAAAAATAAGGTTGGATTTTAGGAGTTAGCATTAAGCTCTCATGGCGCTCCATATAATGCTAAGAGCTTGGGGCCTGTTAAGGTGGGGAGAAAAGTAGCTCTGCAGATGTTTGAATAAATTGATAAATAACCATTAAAGCCTGCTCCAGAAGGGATCCTTTCTTAGAATTTGACCTGGTTTTGAAAAATTTTTTGTAGCCATTACAAGTCTTTTCTTTTCTCTGTAGGGTGTGAAAAATGTGTCCATCTACTCTGCTTTTTAAACCTGCTAAACTAAAAATGATGTCTTTAGATACCGCAGGCAGTGTCCCACTTAATAGTATTGCCATTTCTGTTTTCAGCAAAAGGATCTCAGAGCAAAGAACTTAAAGAAATTCAGATATATGAAGTTGATTTCCATGGAAACCTCATCATCCTCTGATGACAGTTGTGACAGCTTTGCTTCTGATAATTTTGCAAACACGGTAAGTGCTGCCTGAGAATAAACAGAATTGAGTCTGTGGTGCTCAAAATGCCCCAAATGCTTTGTGCATGATTAAAACCGCTTGCTTTTTGCCTACATTTCTATACAGCCGTTATGAAAATGCAGTATGCACTGTAATTTCATTTCCCTCTTTGCTGTGGTTCTAGGTGGTAATTGTTGGAGGTAGATTAACTACTTATTCTATCCTTTTGAGATGTCGCCTAACCTAACATGCCTGATGATTTGCCATAACAACTCAGAAATCATTTGTAAACCTCTGAACCATTTTTCTTTGTAACAAAAGCTATTCTCTTGTAGTGCACTTGTAAATGTGATTTGCTCTCTGCAAGGTTTATGGAAAATTGGTTCTTGAAAGAGGAAAAAAAAATCCACAACCGCATTTATTTATTTATTTATTTATTTTACAGAAACCTAAATTCAGGTCAGATATCAGTGAAGAACTGGCAAGTGTTTTTTATGAGGACTCTGATAATGAATCTTTCTGCGGCTTTTCAGAAAGTGAGGTGCAAGATGTATTAAGCCATTGTGGATTTTTACAGAAACCAAGGCCAGATGCCACTAACGAACTGGCCAGTATTTTTCATGCCGACTCTGACGATGAATCATTTTGCGGTTTCTCAGAGAGTGAGACACAAGATGGAATGGTGAGTTTGAGAAGTTCACCAATATTAAGGTGTATTTAGAGGCAGGAAAGATTCTTGTCTTTTGAAACTTTTTCCCCTTGTTCATTTTTGTTTTAGTCATGCCAGAAGATTTTCTTGATTTTTTTTTTTTTAAGATGACTGTTGTCTTTGTGTCTTACAGTCGTATTTTACTAATGTCCAACTTGTAGGTCTAAAACAGTTTTTAGGTTGTGGAAATCTTGGAAATTTGTTAAATAAAGTTGGCCAACTTTTTTTTTTTTTAAATATAGTATGACATTGTCAGATTTTCATGACCACAAATCCAGCTCTTCAAAGGAAACACATGTGTCCTAAAGCAGAGTCCTGGCATGGAGTCGGTCTTTGGCAGTCTTGGCAACCTGCGAGGACTGCCACAAGCAATAGAGATGACACGTAGAGCCCTTCCTGCTTCTACGCTTGCTGCTCCCTGGTCTGCTCTTTTCCCGTGAGCCCCCACCTGCCCATCTCCTCTCTGTCACCTGCTTCAGGCTGCAGCTGTGCTTGCGTCCCCCTCCCTGAGCATACTGTACCATCCTGCAGACTGTTCTTATTCCTAAGTCTTTGTCCTGGGGAAGCAGTGTCTTCATTACAAAGGGACACATGTTCTCCACCTTACCAGGCCTCACGTGGATCCACTACCTGGGGGCCACCACCATTTGAGTAACAATGATGTGACAAACACTTACTCCAGAACTGTCTTATCACTAACTGTGCTAATTCATGTCTCCTGTAATAAGAGGTATTGGTTCAAATGGGCACCAAATGGCATTTGTTAGCTGAGGCCAGTCTGCTAATCTACATGTGACCTATTGTCAATGGCTGAATAATCTATAGTTTAGTCCGCCTTTCAGTTTTTTGTAGGGTATTACTTGTGGTTAATAAAATGCCATTTGGTTACATGTGTTAAGAATTCATGCAAGGTTTTTGTTTTATAATCTCTCAATCTTTGAACACTAAAAATGCATGAGGTACTAAAAATGGTTTGTGGAGATTTAAGAAATATTTATTGAGATGGCTTAGCAGTTAAGGCGTTTGCCTGTGAAGCCTAAGGACTCAGGTTCGATTCTCTAGTACCCACATAAGCCAGATGTACAAGGGGTCGCATGCATCTGGCATTCATTTGCAGTGGCTGGATGTTCTGGTGCACCCATTCTCTCTCAATCTATCTGCCTCTCTCTCTCAAAATAGATAAATAAATAAAGTGTAAAAAATATTTAATTATTGGTGTAGGGAATCAAACCTAAGGTCTCACACATGCTAATCATGTGGCACTGAGCTATACTTCTGGCTCATTGAGAAATTTGGGGTTTTAAAGGGCATTCTTCTGTTTCTATAACTTTGTGGGTGATGTTCCACCATCTTTTTTTCTGTTTTAGAATGTTTTCATCACACCAACAAGAAACCGTAACCACAAATACTCACTTTCTATCCCTCCATTTATGGGCATTTGGAGGGCTTGTACTTTTAACTTATGAAAAATGCTGCCATCAGCATATCAACATTCATGTCCACGCTTTTATGTGGATATACACCTAGCAATGGAATTGTTGGGTCTTATAAGAACCGTGTTTATCCTTTGGAGGAATTAACAGATTTTTTTCCAAAGTGAGCACACCATTTTATATTCCTACCAGAAGTGTATGAGGGTTCCACTTTCTCCATACTCTGCTAACGCTTGCTATTTTTAAAAATATTTTTATTTATTTGCAAGCAGAGGGAGGGAGGGAGAGAGAGAGAGAATAAAGAGAATGAATATGGGGTGCCAGGGCTTCCAGCCACTGCAAAGGAACTCCAGATGCATGCACCACCCTGTGCATCTGGCTTTATATGGGTACTAGGGAATCAAATTCTGGTCCCTAGGCTTTGCAGGCAAGCGCCTTAACCACTGAGCAAGCTCTCCAGCCCTGTTTTCTATATTTGGTTGAGCTGAGCTAGTGGGTGTGAGGTGATAGTGTGTTATTAGTATGTTGAGATTATGATTTGTGTTCTAATCTGTGAATTTGTTAATTCTCTTTTGTTAGGTTTTTTTTTTTTTAAGAGAGAGAGAATTGACACTCTAGGGTCTCAGCCACTGCAATTGAACTCCGGATGCTTGTGCCACCTAATGGTCGTGTAAGACATTGTGCTTGCCTTAACTTTGTGTGTCTGGCTTATGTGGGTCCTTAGGCTTCGCAGGCAAGCGCTAAGCCATCGCTGCAGCCCTTTGTTTTGTTTTGGGTTGTAGGGGTTGAACCCAGTGTCTTGTGCATACAACCGAGCACTCTACTACTGAGCTACATCCTTAGGCCAGTTTTGTTTTTAAGCTTATAAGTAAATTTTAGAGGCACCAATACCTGTCAAATCCAGGAACAGAAAAAGTTGGTGGTTACAGGGACTGATGGTAGCGAAAACTGGGAATTAATGTTTTTGTTTTTAGTATGGTCTCATTGTGTAGCCCAGACTGTCCTGGGACTCCCTTGCATTGGGCTTACAGGCATGAGCCACATTGCCCAGTGGGACCTAAATAGTTAATTTTGACTGGAGAGATGGTTTGGTATTAAGATGCTTGCCTGAAAAGCCAGAGGACCTCTCATGTACCCATGTAAGCCAGATGCACAAGGTGGTACATGCATCTGGAGTTCATTTGCAGTGACTAGAGGCCCTGATGCGCCCATTCTTTTTCTATATCTGCCTCTTTCTCTCTCTCTCTCAGATAAGTAAGTAAAATATTTAAACAATGAATTAGAACCGGGCATGGTGATGCACTTTTAGTCCTTGCACTTGGGAGGCTGAGGTAGGACCATTGTGAGTTGAGGCCAACCTGAGAATCAGGTCAGCCTGTGCTAGAGAGCCTACCTTGAATGCCCCCCCCCCAAAAAAAAAGATTAGAAAAATTATTTTATTTATTTGCAAAAAGAGAGAGGCGGACGTGGTGGTGCACACCTTTAATTCCAGCACTTGGGAGGCAGAGGTAGGAGAATCACCGAGAGTTCAAGGGCACCCTGAGACTACATAATGAATTCCAGGTCAGCCTGAGCTGGAGTGAGACCCTACCTTGAAAAAAAAAAAACTAGAGAATTGAGATAGTTAAGATAGCTGGGGGGAGGGGTGGGGAGCACACCATTAATCCCAGCACTCAGGAGGCTGGTAGGAGGATCTCGTGAGTTCAAGGCCAGCCTGAGACTACATGAGGAATTCCAAGTCAGCCTGGGTTAGAGTAAGAATATACCTAAAAAAAAAAAAAAAAGTAGTTAATACTCATGAAAGATCATTTTTATGGGTGGACATGGTTGTTCCTGTACAAATTCTTTGGAAATAAAGAGCTATTTTAAAGAAATGGGGGAAGGGGTTCCACATGTGAAGAAGTGACTCAGTACCCAGGCACCAGGGCTGTGAGGGTACCTGCTTCTTCTTAGACTGTAGCTGTACCCACTGTTCACGTGCAAGTCTTGATCTGCTTACCCAGGTCAGTCTCAGTCTGATTTGCTAATGTGTCTTCTATTCCTTGTTCTGTCATAGAGACTGCAGTTGGACCGGGAGGGCTGCAGGACCCGCAGCCAGTGCCTTCACTCTGGACCGCTCAGGGTGGCCATGAAGTTCCCAGCACGCAGTGCAAGGGGAGCAGCCAGCACAAAAGCAGTCCCCTCGCCGCCCTCCGAGATCTCTGCCACCGACTCCAATTCCGACTCGGAAGAAGAGGGCGGCATGAACTTTCTGGAGAAAAGGGCTTTAAATATAAAGCAAAACAAAGCCATGGTAGGTGCTTGAATGCGTTAGAATCCTTCACAGCTTTTCTCTTAGCAGCCTGTTGCTTCTACCTCCGTGTAGCTGTGAAGTCTCCCCCCACTCTCAAACAAGCCTTTTTTTTTTTTTTTTTTAATATTTATTTATTTGAGAGCAACAGAGAGAAAGAGGCAGAGAGAGAGAGAGATAGAGAATGGGCGCGCCAGGGCCTCCAGCCAATGCAAACGAACTCCAGACGCATGCGCCCCCTTGTGCATCTGGCTAACTTGGGTCCTGGGGAGTTGAGCCTCGAACCGGGGTCCTTAGGCTTCACAGGCAAGTGCTTAACCGCTAAGCCATCTCTCCAGCCCAAACAAGCCTTTTTTTTTCCCTAAACTAATTTTGCTTTTCAAGATTCAATCATTAAAGCTGGGCTGGAGAGATGGCTTAGCTGTTAAGCCTGCAAAGCCAAAGGACACAGGTTTGATTCCCCAGTACCTACGTGAATCCAGATGCAATAGGTGGTGCATGTATCTGGAGTTCGTTTGCAGTGGCTGGAGACCCTGGTGTGCCCTTCCCTCTCCTTTATTTGCCTCTTTCTCTCCTCCCTCTCTTCAATAAAAAAATAAAATATAACATATGTATAATTTTTTAATGCACTAACGCTATGAGATGTGCTAGTATCGTTCATACAGATTAGCTGCTCATTTTCAGCAGCAATTCTAAGCTAATAATTTGTTTAACTGTCTTCCCTTTGCAGCTTGCAAAACTCATGTCAGAATTAGAAAGTTTTCCTGGTTCGTTCTCCGGCAGAAGGTCCTTCACAGGTCCCGGTTCTGTAAATGTAAGTGTTTGTTTCTGCAGTGCTGTATTTGGGTTAGCCTAGAGCAGATTGCAGTGAGGTTGGAAAATCTGGTTTACTTATCTGTGTGATCTTTAGAGAATTGCAGGGGCCTTGAAAAAGCCTCTGGACTGCTCCAGATAGACTTTCTTCTGGGACACTCCTGCCATCCCTGAGGCACTATAACCCTCCCTTTTGTGTTAGTGTGACATATATATATATATATATACGCATGTGGAGGCCAGAAGATAATCTTAGGTGTCACTGTCCAACTTTTTGAGATCACTTTGGCCTGGAGCTCACCAACTAGACTAGACTGGCTGGCATCCACCAGTCTCCACCTCCCCACAGTGCTGTGATTAAAGACATGCACCACCATGCCCAGCTAATCTTTTTTAAATTTTTTTTTTTTTTGAAAGAGAGAAAGAATGGGCATGCCAGGGCCTCCTGCCACTGCAAGTAAACTCTGGATGCATGTACCACCATATGCATCTGGCTTTACATGTGTACTGAGGAATCAAATCTGGGTTCTTTGGCTTTGTAAACAAGTGCCTTAACTGCTAAGCCATCTCTTTAGCCCTTTGGCTTGGATTTTTTTTTTTTAACTTGGGTTTTAGGGGTCAAAGTTGGGTCTTTATCTGGGCATGGGTGCATCTTTAATCCTAGCAGTCAGGAGGCTGAGGTAAGAGGATTGCTGTGAGTTTGAGGCCAGCCTGGGCTACAGAGTGAGTTCCAGGACTGCCTGGCTACAGTGAGACCCTGCTTACAAAGCAAATAAACATAAGCACTGTGTCTTCATGCTTGTAAGGAAAGCACTTTACTGACTGGGCTATCTTATCTTCCCAGCCCTATGTTTCTTCTTTTGGTTTTTCCAAGGTAGGGTCAGCCAGGCTGACCTGGAATTCACTGTGTAGTCTCAGGATAGCCTCGAACTCATGGCAATCCTCCTACCTCTGCCTCCCAATGGCTGGGATTGAAGGCATGCACCACCACACCCAACTATGTTTATTTATTTATTTATTTATTTTGGTTTTTTGAAGCAGAGTCTCACTCTAGCTCAGGCTGTATTCTCAGGGTGCTCTCGAGCTCTTGGTGATCCTCCTACCTCTGCCTCTTGAGTGATGAGATTAAAGGTGTGTCCACCATGCCCGGCTTATATTTGTTTTGATAGATGATTTCTTTCCTTCCAGGCTATACTAACCTCAGCAGCAGGCAAAGCTGAGACCTGTTTGCGTAGTAGATTTTTTTTTTTTGGTTTTTCGAGGTAGGGTCTCTCTCTGGCTCAGGCTGTCGATCTGGAATTAACGATGTAGTCTCATGGTGGCCTTGAACTCATGGAGATCCACCTACCTCTGCCTCCTGAGTGCTGGGATTAAAGGTGTGTGCCACCATGCCTGGCTAATAGATGGTTTTTTTTTTTTTTTTTTTTTTAATCAGAATGAGGGAAAAGAAAGAAAGCATTGTTTTTGCCAGGTCATGATGTTCCTTTGCAGTGGCTAGAGGCTCTGGTGCACCCATTCTCTCTGTCACTCTCAAATAAATAAATTAATTAAATATTTAAAAAACAAAAGACAAAGCAGAAAGCCAGGTGTGGTTGCACATAGACAGGCAGAGGTAGGAGGATCATGGAGAGTTCAAGGCCACCTGAGACTACATAGTGAATTCAAGGTCAGCTTGAACTACAGTGAGACCATAGGGGGATGTGGAGGGGGGCGTGGTGACACACACCTTTAGCACTGGGAAAACAGAGGTAGGACGACTGTGATTTCGAGGCCACCCTGAGAATATAGAGTGAATTCCAGGTCAGCCTGAGCTAGAGTGAGACCCCAACTTGAACCCCTGACTCCCCCCCACCACCAAAAAGAAAAGGACAAAGAAGGGGCTGGAGAGATGACTTAGCGGTTAAGGCTCCTTCTGCAAAGCCTAAGGACTTAGGTTTAATTCCCCAGGAATTAATGTAAGGCAGTTGCACAAAGGGGCACATGCATCTGGATTTCATTTGCAGTGGCTAGAGCCCCTGTCATGCCCATTCTCTCTCTCTCTCTTCTCTCTCTTTCTCTCTCTCTGCCCCTCTCTCTCAAATAAGTAAATAGATGAAAAAATAAATAAAGACAGAGAAAATGATGGCTGAGTAGATGGCCCAGCAGTTAAAGGTGCTTGCTTGCAAAGTCTGTTGGCCTCTATTTGAGTCCCCAGAACTCATGTAAAGCCAGATGCAAAAAGTGGCATTTGTTTGCAGTGGCACCAGAGGTTCCCACATGCATACAAGGAAATACAAATTTTTTTTTTGGTTTAGTTTGTTTGTTTGTTTCTTGTTTGTTTTTCGAGGTAGGGTCTCATACTAGCTCAGGCTGACCTGGAATTCACTAGGTAGTCTCAGGGTGGCCTCGAACTCATGATAATTCTCCTACCTCCCAAGTGCTGGGATTAAAGGTATGCACCACCACGCCTGGCTCACAGATATTTTTGAGAAAGAAATAAAAGGAGAAAATGCAGCTTTGTTTTTATGTAAAGCTTAAGGAAAGTATGGTTTCCCCGGAGTGCTGCTTCTGCTTGTTCGAGTCTAAGCACATCTTTCTCCCACGTCCTGTTCAGCAGTCAAGGCCTCCTCGAAGGCGAACCTTCCCGGGTGTGGCTTCCAGGAGGAATCCTGAACGCAGAGCCCGGCCTCTTACCAGGTCAAGATCCCGGATCCTGGGGTCTCTGGGTGCTCTGCCCACAGAGGAGGAAGAGGAAGATGAGGAAGAAGACAAGTACATGCTAGTGAGGAAGAGGAAGTCCGTGGACGGCTTTGTGAACGTGAGTTCTCATTGGCATCCTTGTGTGTTGCATGATCTGGAGGCTCGGTGTCACTTAATACCAAGTGATCCCACTAAAACCAGAATTATTCATGTTCCCTGAGCTTTTTTGTTAGCTGGTGAGAAGTTTTCAGTTTCTCTCAGTTTACAGGAATTACTTCCGTAATTTGTCCATCATCCACATAGTAAGCTTACATGGCATCCCCCTCGCAAGCAAGAGCGATGTCCCAAGTTGAGTTTTCTGTGATGAAACTTCAATCCAGCATCTGACATTCAAAACCGCACAGAGCCAGGGAGGAATTCGGTGTCCTATCTCTTGTGTTACACAGGATGATGACATGCCCAGAAATCGTCGCCCTGGATCCATGAGTCTCCCACATGTCATTCGCCCAGTTGAAGAAATCAGCAAGGACGAGCTGGAGAACATCTGCAGCAATTCTCGAGAGAAGATCTATAGCCGTTCACTGGTGAGAGCCCTGGGCCATGTCTGGAATGTAAACGTCCACGGGAGGGCTGGCAGCTTGGGTCCCAGTGTGCTGCTCCTCTTGTAAGCCCTGGGCCTATGTGTCTGCGTGCTTTTCCATACAAGGAAAGAAGAGTTGTATAGTATCCCCGGGACTGAATTATCGGCCTGGGATTTCTCTTAATTTAGAAGTTGATTCATTCAACATGGATTTACTGAGTATCACTCAGTGTGTATACACAGATAGCTGCTGGGGATACAGTGGTGTGCTAAAGATAAAAATGGATTTGGGCCGGGCATGGTGTCGCACGCCTTTAATCCCAGCACTCGGGAGACAGAGGTAGGAGGATTGCCGTGAGTTCGAGGCCACCCTGAGACCACATAGTGAATTCCAGGTCACCCTGGGCTAGAGTAAGACCCTACCTCGGGGAAAAAAAAAATGGATTTGGGCAGAATGTTCCAGAATGTTTTCCCATGCTGGAAATCAAACTCCGAATCTTGGGTATTGCTAGGTGTTAGGCAAGTGCTCTGTAAGAGCCCTGACCTCCCCTTTCCAATAATTGATATTAAACTATTGCACTTGCCAATCCAGTGCATCACCTTGCTTGGGATGTGTGTATGTTGGTGTTAGATAAGCTTCAAAAAACAAAATCTCAAGGGGGCTGGAGGGATGAGTTAGTGGTTAAGGCATTTGCCTGCAAAGCCAAAGGACCTCAGTTCAATTCACCAGAACCCATGTAAGTCAGGTGCACAAGGGGCATATGCATCTGGAGTTCATTTACAGGTCTGAAGGCCCTGGCACACCCATTCTATCTCTCCCTCTCTCTCTACCTGCCTATTTCTGTATCTATCTCTCTCAAATAAATAAAAATAAAATATTAAGAAAAAATGTCAAGTCAAATAAGAATGAGGGACATTCCTTACACTGTTCTTCTCTACAAAATGGACTGTTTGTTTTCTCATTTGCTCCTTACCTTTAGGGATCTACTTGTCACCAGTGCCGTCAGAAAACTATTGACACCAAAACAAACTGCAGAAACCCAGAGTGCTGGGGCATTCGGGGCCAGTTCTGCGGTCCCTGCCTTCGCAACCGCTATGGCGAAGAGGTCAAGGACGCCCTGCTGGACCCGGTACGTGCGCCTGGGGCCTTGACATTGGCCATGAGCTGCTTAGGGCAGGAGTGGGCACTGGGGAGTTGGGAGATGCACTTACGGGTTCGTTTCATGATGCTTTTCACACTTCTGCAGAACTGGCACTGCCCGCCTTGTCGAGGAATCTGCAACTGCAGTTTCTGCCGCCAACGGGATGGTCGATGCGCCACTGGGGTCCTTGTGTATTTAGCCAAGTACCATGGCTTCGGGAACGTGCATGCTTACTTGAAAAGGTAATGGCTGCTGTTTTTCCTCCCTTCCTCACCTGAATCTTACAGTCATTTGTGTTTTAATGTGGATGATAGAAATCAGTAGTTCTCTCCACAGTAAGGGAATATTAATGGAAACATCTGCTGGGTACGACTAGCCCCAGTAGACATGTAAAGCCAGCCTGTGCATTAAGATGCATGCATTGACCACATGTATGTTATAATTCATAACGCTTTTGTGGATTTGTTTGTTTGTTTGTTTGTTTGTTTGTTTTGGTTTTTCGAGGTAGGGTTCCACTCTAGCCCAGACTGACCTGGAATTCACTATGGATTCTCAGGGTGGCCTCGAACTCACGGTGATCCTCCTAGCTCTGCCTCCCGAGTGCTGGGATTAAAGGCGTGCGCCACCACGCCCGGCTAATTCATAACATTTTCTTGTTTGTTTTTTCTGGACGTAGGGTCTCACTGTAGCACAGGCTGACCTGGCATTCACTCTGTAGTCCCAGGCTGGTCTCCAACTCACATCTGTCCTCCTACCTCTGCTTCCCAAGTCCTGGGATTAAAGTTGTGGGCCTACCACGTCCAGCTCAAAAATAATTTTGGTTTGTTGGTTGGTTGTTTGGGAGGTAAGGTCTCAGTCCAGCCCAGGCTTACCTGGAATTCACCATGTAGTCTCAGGCAGTCCTCGAACTCTCAGCAATCCTACCTCTGCCTCCCAAGCCCTGGGATTAGAGGTGTGTACCACCACACCCATTTTTTTTTTTTTCCAAGGTGTAGGAACTCATTCTAGCCCAGGCTGACCTAGAATTAACATAATATAAAAGATGAATTTAGCTCTCAAGGATTCTTAAACTGGGCATGGTTGGACACATCTTTAATCTCAGCATTTCCGGGGCTGAGGTAGGAGGATCGCCGTGTGTTCCAGGCCAGCCTGGGCTACAGAGTAAGTTCCATGTAGTTAGCTTGGACTAGCGTGAGATCCTGTCTTAAAAAAAAGGAAAAAGAAAATTCTTAATTGAAAACTATATCCTGACATGTTCCTTTTCGCTCCCACAGCCTGAAGCAGGAATTTGAAATGCAGGCGTAATACCGGAAAGAGCCACTTTCTGCCTTCGGCTGCTCAGCTCCCTCTTATTAAAGTCCTTGATTTTTGTTTGTGATTGAACCCGGAGTAAGAATCTCCGTGATGTCTTTTAGAGGAAGCACAAAGCGAGTTAATCTTGTTAGGCTTGCGCTTGTTCCTGCCACCCCACGAGAGGCTTATCGCTGGCACCACGGGGCTTACCTGTCCTTTCTCCTCTGCATCACTGGGCCCCATCTTGGAACCTCTATTTACAAGGGTCCTCTGCCATCACTTCACTTTTAAATTCTCTTTAAGTGACAGTTTTATAAAGGCCATATCCGATGTAATTGGTGTAAAATAGTCCTGGAACACACTCATAAAACCCAAGCACTTAGGAACACCATAGTAACACTAACTCTTCCATTGGATTCCAGAGACCAGCCCTTTTAACTTGTTTACACACAAAAGAAATGGACATGATTTAGTGTTCACACTAGTTGACTTTTGAAAACAGAAAACCAGGGCACAAAAGTCTTAAAATCTTGTGGGAAAATGATGTTATTGTTGTGAAGTAGAGTATTACATTGGCTGCCTCTCTTGAGACTCAGGCTGCATCCGGCTTCCAAAGTCATCGAAAGGTTGCGGATGACATTGTACCATACTACTTCAATTGTTAGAGAAAAGACATTCTGGGAAATTGGGATGGTGAAACCCTGGAATTGGCTGATTTGAATTCTTGGTATAAAACTTCAGAAACTTGACATTAAGAGCTAAACTCCTTGTAGTTTTCTGAAGCAGGCCATCCTGGGGATTGCTGGGTACAGGTCCTGTTTAGGCTCTAAGCACTTAGGTAGCGACGTAAAGTGCCGTGCGCGCACACGTTACCTTCTGCCGATGGGCTGAGCTATGTCATTCCTCCCCCTCCCCTCTTGGTTGGTAGAAGTAGAATCCTGCTTGTCAGATTTCCTTGCTTCTGTAGTCTGTTGCTGCACCCACTCACTTTCTGGTGCTTAATTGGACCTTGAATTATCAATTGTAAATACAGCTTTGGATCTGTAATGCTTTTATACAAAGGTTTTTATTTTAATAATAAAACGTTTTGTTCTGACGTGTATGTGTTGTAAAAAGATTATTTATTTATTTATTTATTTATTTATTTATTTGAGAGACAGGCAGAAAGAGGCAGAGAGAAAGAGAATGGCGCCTCCAGCCACTGCAGACGAACTCCAGACGCATGTGCCCCCTTGTGCATCTGGCTAACATGGGTCCTGGGGAATCAAGCCTTGAACCGGGGTCCTTAGGCTTCACAGGCAAGCACGCTTAACCACTAAACTATCTCTCCATCCCGTAAAAAAGATATTTTAAAGCTAGGCGAGATGCCGTACACCTTCAATCCTAGCACTTGGGAGACAGAGGTTGGAGGATCTCTGTGAGTTCAAGGCCATCCTGGAGGTACAGAATGAGTTAAGGTAAGCTTGGGGTAGAATGAGACATCACCTTGAAAAAAACATTTTTTTAATATGACCATATATATACATATATATATATATATATATACACACACACACATACATATATTTTTTGGCTTTTTGAGGTAGAGTCTTGCTGTAGCTTAGGCTGACTTGGAATTCACTATGCAGTCTCAGGGTGACCTCGAACTCACAACAGTCCTCCTACTTCTACTTCCTGAGTGTTGGGACTAAAGGCATGCACCACCATACCAGGTTATAAAAATATTAACTATAAGCCGGACGTGGTGATGCGCGCCTTTAATTCCAGCACTCGGAAGGCAGAGGTAGGAGGATCAGCATGAGTTCGAGGCCACCCTGAGACTACATAGTGAATTCCAGGTCAGCCTGGGCTAGAGTGAGACCCTACCTCAAAAAAAAAAAAAAAAACTATATTTAATCTTTTTTTCCCCTCATATTTGGAAGAGCATTTCTACCTCTTAGGTTTCTGATGTTCTCTTGAACAGTGTCTCATTTGACCAATAGTTGAGATGAGAAAAATACACGAAAACAGCACTGTCTGTCACCTGATAGCCTTGTGCTCATGAAGTTTTCTGCTGTTCTCTTGTCATTTGCAGACCCAAGAACAGTGAATTTTTGTAATACTTGGCTGCTGTTTATCAACCATTCAAATATTTATTAACTGCATGTCATGCCTTGAGACCTGATTTATAACTACAAGAAGACACAAAAGGCCTGGTCTAAAACTCTTAGAGCCAGGCACGGTGATGCATGTCATTAATGACAGCTCGCAGGAGGGTGAGGTTAGGATTGGAATTTGAGGGCGGCTTGGGTTAAATAACCAGTCTCAAAAGAAGTTCCTGGGCTGGAGAGATGGCTCAGTGGTTAAGGCACTTGCCTACAAACCCTAATGACCCAGGTTCGATTTCCTAGTGCCCACATAAAGCCAGATGCACAAAATGGTACATGCATCTGGAGTTTGTTTACAGTGGTCAGAGGCCCTGACATGCTCATTCTCTTCTTTTTTATTTTTGGTTTTTCGAAGTAGGGTCTCATTCTAGCTCAGGCAGACCTGGAATTCACTATGTAGTCTCAGGGTGGCCTCCAGCCCACGGAGATCCTCCTACCTCTGCCTCCCGAGTGCTGGGATTAAAGGTGTGCGCCACCATGCCCAGCTCTGTCTTCTTGCAAATAAGTAAAATACATTTTTTTCAAATCTTTTTGTTTAATTTTATTTATTTGAGAGCGATCGATAGAGAATGGTCCAGCCAGTGCCTCTAGCCACTGCAAACAAATTCAAACGCGTGGGCCCTAGGGAATCGAGCCTCGCTCAACTGCTAAGCCATCTCTTCAGCCCAGTAAAATAATTTTTAAATTACTTATTCTTGCCAAGCGTAGTGGCGCACACATTTAATCCCGTCACTGGGGAGGCAGACATAGGACGGCCAGAGTTTGAGGACAGCCTGAGACTACATAGTGAATTCCAGGTCAGCCTGAGCTAGAGTGAGACCCTACGTTGAAAAACAAACAAACAAAAAAAAGTACTTTCCAATTTCAGACCAGACTTGGCAGGCAAATGGGTACCTGTAGGCCACTGCTAGCAACCTATGTAGTTCCAGTGTCTATGGAACTTTATGGTTATGTTTTATTTTTGCATTTTTTAAAAATTTTGTTTTATTTTTGGTTTTTCAACGTAGGGTCTCACTCTAGCCCAGGCTGACCTGGAATTCACTGTGTAGTCTCAGGGTGGCCTTGAACTCATGGCAATCCTCCTACCTCTGTTTTGCCAGTGCTAGAATTAAAGGTGTGTGCCACCATGCCCAGCAAAGTTTTCTTTCTAAAGGTATGTGATAGTATGTCACATAGTATGGCCATGAACCACATACTTGGGGAGAGGGCCCAAGCTGAAAGTTACACTTTCCATATAGATCCAAAAGAAAGGAATTACTGTTTTTTTTTTTTTTTCATAAGGTCTAAGAATCTTAAACCAAGTTGTAATTTATGTAACTGGGAGCTTAAATGTTAGAGTCAAAGCCAGATGTGGTTAGCACATACCTTTAATCCTAGCACTGGGGAGGCAGAGGTAGGATTGCAATGAGAGAACATCCTGGGAGTACAGAGTGAGTAACAGGTCAGCCTTGAAAAAAACAAACAAAAAATGTCAATAGACTGCTGATTTGGAATTTATATGGTGATTGAAACAGGACCTGCACATGCTTTTCCTCTGGGCTACACCCCACACCCATTGTTTGGAAAATTTTTGGTGTTTAAACTAATGTGGTCCTCCTTTTGAATTATAACTTCACAACTGCCAGGGCCTGGGAAACATTGCAGAGGAAGTGGTGGATTAAACATGAGCCAGCGCCCTAACTGCCAATCCATCTCTCCAGCCTTTTATTTTCTAATAATATTTTTTAATATTATTATTTAATAATATTTTTACTTATTTATTTATGAGAGACAGAGGCAGATAGAGAGAAAGGGAATAGGCGTACCAGGGCCTCTAGCCACTACAAATGAACTCCAGATGCTTGCAGCACCTCGTGCGTCTGGCTTTACGTGGGTACTGGAGAATGGAACCTGGGTCCTTTGGCTTTGCAGGCAAGTGCCTCAACTGCTAAGCCATCTCTCCAACCCCCTCCTTTTTTTTCTTGAAGTAGGGTTTCATTCTAGTCCAGGCTGACCTGGAATTCACTATGTACTCTCAGAGTGGCCTCAAACTCACAACGATCCTCCTACCTCTGCCTCCTGAGTGCTGGGATGAAAGGCATGTGCCACCACGCCCAGCTCAGCCCCTCATTTTTATTTTTGAGATGGGAGTCTTGGTCTGCTGCCCAGCCTGGCCCTAAACTCTCTGAACGGACCTTGATTTTTATTTTCTTTAAGCTGAGCTTGCCTTAGCAGGTGTGTAAAAGTCTAGGAGGATAACTAATCAGGTTCTGTGAGGCTAGCTAAGTGCTGGGCGAAGCCTGGCTGAGAAACTTGATGAATAGGGCCTGGAAAGAGGTGGGCTGGTGTGGAATGCTATCCTCCCAACGTGACGTTGGCCACTGCCGTCTTGTACTCTCAGCCACTGTGACTATCCACAGAAGATAGACACAAGATTGGTCCTAAGACCCCACCCCTCCCTGCCCCACACATGTACACGTACATATATGCGTGTGTAATACATGGGTGCTGGCAAGGTGAGAGATAGTGCAGTGGTGTGGCCCATGTAAGTAACCCTAAGTCATCACATTGGTTCACCAAGCCAGACTTGGGTAGAATTGTTTCTTTGGTCTTCCAGCCATGCCCTGTTTGGGATGAATAGTCTCCGCAGGAAGTTGACACAACATCTCACATGCAGGGCTTTGCTGGAGATGGAGAAGCAGGGCATGGGATGGTAGGAAACCAGGGTCCTGGATTCTCTGCAAGGGATGTTGGAGATCCCACAGGCTTTAGGAGCAGGTAAGAAAATCCTGTAAGTTGGCAATAACTCCTTACAAATTTAACACTGGAGAAGGAAGAAAAGCCAAGGTCAACAACTGATAGGAACCATAGCTATGAGACAAAGGAAGGTATATAAGCAGTTTGCAGAGGAATCTTGTGGGATGTGGAGTCCTGGTTGCAGAGAAATTGACAGGCTTTAGGCAGTACAATATCCAGGTAATGAAAGCTTTATTTTTATTTATTTATTTTGGTTTTTTGAGGTAGGGTTTCACTTTAGCCCAGGCTGACCTGGAATTCATTATGTAGTCTCAGGGTGGCCTCAAACTCATGGTGATTCTCCTACCTCTGCCTCCCTGAGGGTTAGGGATTAAAGGTGTGTGCCTCCACACTCACTCTATATACCTCTTTCACTGTGCCTTTTCACTTAACAGATATGGGAGAGATAAGCATAATAAATGCTATTATACAGAGATTATAAAAAGAATCCTGAAGTATACTTTCATGCATGGATACAGAATTTAGCTTGAAAGTTCCAGAGAAACAAATACTGTGGAGAGGGCTTTTAAAGATGGTGAAGTTTTTTATTTTTATTTTTTTATTTATTTTTATTTTTTATTTTTTTATTTTTTGGTTTTTTTTCGAGGTAGGGTCTCACTCTAGCTCAGGCTGACCTGGAATTCACTATGGAGTCTCAGGGTGGCCTCGAACTCACGGCAATCCTCCTACCTCTGCCTCCCGAGTGCTGGGATTAAAGGCGTGCGCCACCACGCCCGGCTTTATTTTTTATTTTTTGAGGTAGGGTCTCACTCCAGCCCAGGATGACCTGAAATTCACAGTGTAGTCTCAAAATGGCCTCGAACTCATTGTGAACTTCCTACCTCTGCCTCCTGAGTGTTGGGATTAAAGGTGTGCGCCACCATGCCCGGCTACGTGAGCTTTTCTTCATAAGGCACATTCCTTTCCCACGTACTGAGTAGGCATGATAACAGCAGGAACCCATATTTCAGCTTTCTCTTATTTTTATCTAGGTACCCATATTTTAATAGACTGATCCTCAAATCTGTCTTCTAAATTGAATAGCTGTAAATGTTTCCCCCGCTTCTTAATGACCATCCAGTATGGCTTTTAGAAGAGTAATAATCACCGTTGGAGCTTGCCTGAGTTTCCTTGACATGACCATTTTGAGTCTTCTGGTACTTAAGGAGGAAAAATATGTAAATAAAATTCCTTTTATGCAAATGCTTTCTGCAACTCTCATTGCCAGCCAAATTCTTGTAAATCAAGATAAACAGACGCTACTGAACTAAATGACTAAGTAAAATTATGGAGATGGATTCTATTTATCCTATTTTTCAATGTTGGGGAGGGGGAAAAAGATATTAAGAAAATTTTATCCGCTTGCATGATGATTAGGGCAGACACCAAGAACTCTATTAATTGATTTCAGCCGGAGAGATGAGGGGACCCTTGCGCTCTGGAGACCTGCCCATGGCAGGGACAGAGGATCTGTTGCAATTTAAGCAGACTTCTGTCGCACAGAACTGGGCTTCAGAAACAATCTAATATCAAGCTTCTTGGATCTCTGGCTAGTGTTTAGCTTTTCATTACTATTTTCCCTTAACTCTTAAAAAAAAAAAATCGGAAGTAAAATTTGCATAACAAAATTTGCCATTTCAACCATTTCAAAGTGTACAATTCATTGGCTTCCGGTACATTGACAGCGCCGTGTGACTGCAGCGTTTCATCTCGCCCCCCCCCAAACTCACTCATGGGAGAGCCCCTCCCTCTTTCCTCCCCCAGCTCACCGCAGCCCATCTGCTTCTGTCCTGGATTTGGAGTTTGGATGTCTGAAATTTATACAATGTGGTGGTTTTGTGTCTGGCTTCTTCACTGAGCACGTTTTCCAGGTCCATCCATGTTGTGGCGTGTTCAGTACTTCGTTTCTTGTTTATGGCCAAATAATCAATAGGCCTTAGCATGGCTATACCACCATTTGTGCATAGGTTTAGTAGGTGGTGAATATTTTGTTGTCTTTTTTCTTCATCGGGCTAGTATGTATTAATTGGTGTGAACATTTGTTTATAAGTTTTTTAAATATTTTTTTCTTATTTATTTATTTATTAGAGAGAGAGAGAGAGAGAGAGAGAGATTGAGAGAATGGGCATGCCAGGGACTCCAGTCACTGCAAACGAACTGCAGATGTATGTGCCACCATGTGCATCTGGCTTACGTGGGACCTGGAGAATCGAACCTGGGTCCTTAGCCTTCGCAGGCAAGTGTCTTAACCGTTAAGCTATCTCTCCAGCTCTGTTTATAAGTTTTTGTTTGAACACTTGATTTCATCTCTCTGGTATATATCCAAAGAGTAGAATTGTTAAGTCACATGGCAACTATTTAAGATCATTGAGTGGTTTCACTGGTTCCTTGATACATCAGTTTTTTTTCTTTTGATGTGTGTTTTTGTGTATGTGTGGGGTGTGTGTGTGGGGTGTGTGGGGTGTGTGTGTGTGTGTCACAGTGCACACACACGAGGAGGCCAGAGGACGACAACTCTGGTGTCATTCCTTCATTGGCCTTGTTTAAGGAAGGGGCGCTTGCTATTCACTACTGCAGTTGCTTAGGCTAGTAGGACTAGACTAGTGACTGTGACAGGAACTGAGTGTCTCCCCCTCCCTTCTTGCTGTAAGCACACTGGGATATAGAGCAGTCAGCTTTATTGCGGGGGTTCTTAGGGATAAGAACTGAGTTATTCAAGGCTTACATGGCAAACACTTTATCCATAAGCCATCTCCCTAGTTCAGAGTTTTTTTTTTTAATTTAATTTAATTTTATTTATTTTATTTTTATTTTTTGAGAGAGGAAGAGGCAGATAGAGAGAAAGGGAATAGCGTACAGGGCCTCTAGGCCCCTACAAAAAGAACTCCAGATGCTTGCAGCACCTCGTGCGTCTGGCTTTACGTGGTACTGGAGAATGGAACCTGGGTCCTTTGGCTTTGCAGGCAAGTGCCTCAACTGCTAAGCCATCTCTCCAACCCCCTCCTTTTTTTTCTTGAAGTAGGGTTTCATTCTAGTCCAGG
Organism: Dipus sagitta; assembly: GCA_036346955.1. Classification (NCBI taxonomy): domain Eukaryota; kingdom Metazoa; phylum Chordata; class Mammalia; order Rodentia; family Dipodidae; genus Dipus; species Dipus sagitta. The sequence goes on along the minus strand of CM070774.1, from coordinate 65,432,227 downwards.
CTGACCTGGAATTCACTATGTAGTCTCAGAGTGGCCTCAAACTCACAACGATCCTCCTACCTCTGCCTCCTGAGTGCTGGGATTAAAGGCACGTGCCACCACGCCCAGCTCAGCCCCTCATTTTTATTTTTGAGATGGGAGTCTTGGTCTGCTGCCCAGCCTGGCCCTAAACTCTCTGAACGGACCTTGATTTTTATTTTCTTTAAGCTGAGCTTGCCTTAGCAGGTGTGTAAAAGTCTAGGAGGATAACTAATCAGGTTCTGTGAGGCTAGCTAAGTGCTGGGCGAAGCCTGGCTGAGAAACTTGATGAATAGGGCCTGGAAAGAGGTGGGCTGGTGTGGAATGCTATCCTCCCAACGTGACGTTGGCCACTGCCGTCTTGTACTCTCAGCCACTGTGACTATCCACAGAAGATAGACACAAGATTGGTCCTAAGACCCCACCCCTCCCTGCCCCACACATGTACACGTACATATATGCGTGTGTAATACATGGGTGCTGGCAAGGTGAGAGATAGTGCAGTGGTGTGGCCCATGTAAGTAACCCTAAGTCATCACATTGGTTCACCAAGCCAGACTTGGGTAGAATTGTTTCTTTGGTCTTCCAGCCATGCCCTGTTTGGGATGAATAGTCTCCGCAGGAAGTTGACACAACATCTCACATGCAGGGCTTTGCTGGAGATGGAGAAGCAGGGCATGGGATGGTAGGAAACCAGGGTCCTGGATTCTCTGCAAGGGATGTTGGAGATCCCACAGGCTTTAGGAGCAGGTAAGAAAATCCTGTAAGTTGGCAATAACTCCTTACAAATTTAACACTGGAGAAGGAAGAAAAGCCAAGGTCAACAACTGATAGGAACCATAGCTATGAGACAAAGGAAGGTATATAAGCAGTTTGCAGAGGAATCTTGTGGGATGTGGAGTCCTGGTTGCAGAGAAATTGACAGGCTTTAGGCAGTACAATATCCAGGTAATGAAAGCTTTATTTTTATTTATTTATTTTGGTTTTTTGAGGTAGGGTTTCACTTTAGCCCAGGCTGACCTGGAATTCATTATGTAGTCTCAGGGTGGCCTCAAACTCATGGTGATTCTCCTACCTCTGCCTCCCTGAGGGTTAGGGATTAAAGGTGTGTGCCTCCACACTCACTCTATATACCTCTTTCACTGTGCCTTTTCACTTAACAGATATGGGAGAGATAAGCATAATAAATGCTATTATACAGAGATTATAAAAAGAATCCTGAAGTATACTTTCATGCATGGATACAGAATTTAGCTTGAAAGTTCCAGAGAAACAAATACTGTGGAGAGGGCTTTTAAAGATGGTGAAGTTTTTTATTTTTTATTTTTTTATTTATTTTTATTTTTTATTTTTTTATTTTTTGGTTTTTTTTCGAGGTAGGGTCTCACTCTAGCTCAGGCTGACCTGGAATTCACTATGGAGTCTCAGGGTGGCCTCGAACTCACGGCAATCCTCCTACCTCTGCCTCCCGAGTGCTGGGATTAAAGGCGTGCGCCACCACGCCCGGCTTTATTTTTTATTTTTTGAGGTAGGGTCTCACTCCAGCCCAGGATGACCTGAAATTCACAGTGTAGTCTCAAAATGGCCTCGAACTCATTGTGAACTTCCTACCTCTGCCTCCTGAGTGTTGGGATTAAAGGTGTGCGCCACCATGCCCGGCTACGTGAGCTTTTCTTCATAAGGCACATTCCTTTCCCACATACTGAGTAGGCATGATAACAGCAGGAACCCATATTTCAGCTTTCTCTTATTTTTATCTAGGTACCCATATTTTAATAGACTGATCCTCAAATCTGTCTTCTAAATTGAATAGCTGTAAATGTTTCCCCCGCTTCTTAATGACCATCCAGTATGGCTTTTAGAAGAGTAATAATCACCGTTGGAGCTTGCCTGAGTTTCCTTGACATGACCATTTTGAGTCTTCTGGTACTTAAGGAGGAAAAATATGTAAATAAAATTCCTTTTATGCAAATGCTTTCTGCAACTCTCATTGCCAGCCAAATTCTTGTAAATCAAGATAAACAGACGCTACTGAACTAAATGACTAAGTAAAATTATGGAGATGGATTCTATTTATCCTATTTTTCAATGTTGGGGAGGGGGAAAAAGATATTAAGTAAATTTTATCCGCTTGCATGATGATTAGGGCAGACACCAAGAACTCTATTAATTGATTTCAGCCGGAGAGATGAGGGGACCCTTGCGCTCTGGAGACCTGCCCATGGCAGGGACAGAGGATCTGTTGCAATTTAAGCAGACTTCTGTCGCATAGAACTGGGCTTCAGAAACAATCTAATATCAAGCTTCTTGGATCTCTGGCTAGTGTTTAGCTTTTCATTACTATTTTCCCTTAACTCTTAAAAAAAAAAAATCGGAAGTAAAATTTGCATAACAAAATTTGCCATTTCAACCATTTCAAAGTGTACAATTCATTGGCTTCCGGTACATTGACAGCGCCGTGTGACTGCAGCGTTTCATCTCGCCCCCCCCCAAACTCACTCATGGGAGAGCCCCTCCCTCTTTCCTCCCCCAGCTCACCGCAGCCCATCTGCTTCTGTCCTGGATTTGGAGTTTGGATGTCTGAAATTTATACAATGTGGTGGTTTTGTGTCTGGCTTCTTCACTGAGCACGTTTTCCAGGTCCATCCATGTTGTGGCGTGTTCAGTACTTCGTTTCTTGTTTATGGCCAAATAATCAATAGGCCTTAGCATGGCTATACCACCATTTGTGCATAGGTTTAGTAGGTGGTGAATATTTTGTTGTCTTTTTTCTTCATCGGGCTAGTATGTATTAATTGGTGTGAACATTTGTTTATAAGTTTTTTAAATATTTTTTTCTTATTTATTTATTTATTAGAGAGAGAGAGAGAGAGAGAGAGATTGAGAGAATGGGCATGCCAGGGACTCCAGTCACTGCAAACGAACTGCAGATGTATGTGCCACCATGTGCATCTGGCTTACGTGGGACCTGGAGAATCGAACCTGGGTCCTTAGCCTTCGCAGGCAAATGTCTTAACTGTTAAGCTGTCTCTCCAGCCCTGTTTATAAGTTTTTGTTTGAACACTTGATGTCATCTCTCTGGTATATATCCAAAGAGTAGAATTGTTAAGTCACATGGCAACTATTTAAGATCATTGAGTGGTTTCACTGGTTCCTTGATACATAAGTTTTTTTTTTTCTTTTGATGTGTGTTTTTGTGTATGTGTGGGGTGTGTGTGTATGTGTGGGGTGTGTGTGTGTGTGTCACAGTGCACACACACGAGGAGGCCAGAGGACGACAACTCTGGGTGTCATTCCTTCCCTTCTGCCTTGTTTAAGGAAGGGGCACTTGCTATTCACTACTGCAGTTGACTAGACTAGTAGACTAGACTAGCGACTGTTGACAGGAACTGAGTGTCTCCCCCTCCCTTCTTGCTGTAAGCACACTGGGATATAGAGCAGTCAGCTTTATGCGGGCTCTAGGGATAAGAACTGAGTTATTCAAGGCTTACATGGAAAACACTTTATCCACTAAGCCATCTCCCTAGTTTCAGAGTTTTTTTTTTTAATTTAATTTAATTTTATTTATTTATTTGAGAGAGGAAGAGGCAGATAGAGAGAAAGAGAGAATGGGCGCGCCAGGGTCTCCAGCCACTGCAAACGAACTCCCAGACACATGTGCCACCTTGTGCATCTGGCTTACGTGGGTCCTGGGGAATTGAACCAGGGTCCTTAGGCCTTCGCAGGCATGCTCCTTAGCCACTAAGCCATTTCCTCAGCCCAGTTTCAGAGGTTTTAATGAAGTCCAATTTATCTGTTGTCCTTTAGCCACTTGTGTTTTTGATTTTCTATCTAAGAATTTGCCACTAAACCCAAGATCATGAAGATCCTCTCTCTCTCTCTCTCTCTCTCTCTCACTCTTCCTCCTTTCCTCCCTCCCTTGTCATGTATCCAGACTCACCTTAAACTCCCAATGTAGCCAAGGATAATCTTTCTTTTCTTTTTTTTTAAATTTTCTCAATTTTTATTAATATTTTCCATGATTATAAAAAATATCCCATGGTATTACCCTCCCCCCTTTCCCCTTTGAAATTCCATTCTCCATCATATCCCCTCCCCATCTCAATCTTTCTACTTACATATATACAATACCAACCTAATAAAAGCCCTCCTCCCTTTCTTTCTCTTCCCTTTCTATCTCCTTTTTAACTTACTGGCCTCTGCTACTGAGTTTTTCCTTCTCTCACAGAAGCCCAATCATCTGTAGCTAAGATCCACATATGAGGGAGAACATGTGGTGCTTGGCTTTCTGGGCCTGGGTTACCTCACTTAGTATAATCCTTTCCAGATCCATCCACTTTTCTGCAAATTTCATAACTTCATTTTTCTTTACCGCTGAGTAAAACTCCATTGTATAAATGTGCCATATCTTCACTATCCACTCATCAGTTGAGGGACATCTAGGCTGGTTCCATTTCCCAGCTATTATGAATTGAGCAACAATAAACATGGTTGAGCACGTACTTCTAAGGAAATGAGATGAGTCCTTAGGATATATGCCTAGGAGTGCTATAGCTGGGTCATATGGTAGATCAATCTTTAGCTGTTTTAGGAACCTCCACACTGATTTCCACAATGGCTGGACCAGATTGCATTCCCACCAACAGTGTAGAAGGGTTCCTCTTTTTCCACATCCCACCAAGGATAATCTTGATCTTCTGATTCTTCTGCCTCCACTTCTTAAGTGCTGCCGTCACAGGCATGCGTCACCACTCTGGTGTATGCATGGAACTCAGGGCCTTGCGCATGTCAAGTAAGCACTCTACCCACTGAGCTCCATTGCCAGCCACTACAACTCTTTCATCTGCTTGTTCCTTCTTCCTCTGTCCTGCATGGAATCTTCACTCACATGAAGTCATCCAGCCATTGCTCTGTTGAACTGCATGCTTGTCTTCCTAGGGTGAGTCAGGACGAGCTATCGTTTCTCTAACCTGCATTTCTCCTGAAAGGGTAATTGAAAATTATTTGGTTTGCTTAATTAGTAGCTTGGTTGGAAAGAGAACGTGAAGTCAAATGATTTCTATCAAGATTTTTATTTTGTTCTTTTGCCGCTCAGCACTGATTCTGCCAGTGTGAGATGTTTCTAGTGGAAACCTGTGTTTTTCTCTCTGGAGGCTTTTGAGATCTTTATTTTTCAGTGTGCCAAAATGTCAGGATGATGTGTGTTGGTATATTTTGCTTTCTTGTCTTTTTTTAAAATTTCTTCTGATTAGCACTTTTCAATTAAAATTATCCAGTTTTACCAAGGTAAATTATTTTTGTTATTTAGAAATAATTTCCTCATTTTTTGTTATTTTATGTTATTTTTTTTTGTGCTTATTTTCCCCTGGAAATCTTATTTATTGGGTACAGTTCTTCTGCACCCATCCTCTGTGTTTTTTGTCTTTTTTTCTGAGTCTACATCTGTCTGCAACCAGTGTGTCTTCTTCTTTGCCTCTATCATTGAATCCATAAGATTGAATTATGCATGCAAAATTGCTACTTACATACAGTAACACAGCTAAGTATCAGCGACTTCATATGGTTCAATTACCTGGTTTTAAAATTTTTATTTATTTGCTTCTTTATTTATTCTTGTGTGTGTGGGGGTGTGCCAGGGCCTCTTACCAATGCAAACAGAATGCCAGATGCTTATGTCACTTTTTGTGTCCATCTTTACAAGGTAGGTGGCTTGGAAATTGAGCTCAGGCCAACAGGCTTTGGAGACAAACACCCTTTATAGATGAGCCATCTCTCTAGCCCCTAATGTTGTTTCATTGTATAGCTATATATTTTGTTGTTGTTGTTTTTGTTTTTTTTTTCGAGGTAGGGTTTCACTCTAGCCCAGGCTGACCTGGAATTCACTATGTAGTCTCAGGGTGGCCTCGAACTCACAGAGATCTTACTACCTCTGCCTCCTGAGTGCTGGGATTAAAGGCATGCGCCACCAAGCCCTGTTCATTGTATAGCTATATTCTAACTTCTAAGAATTTATTCCTGTGATTATTTGTTTTTCATAGCACCTTATTTCTTTTGTGTGTGTGTGTGTTTCTTTAAAAATACTCTTTTCTTCATCTCCTTCTTCTGCAGTGAAATTTTTATCCTGTTTCAAATTGCAAGCTTTTTGTTTCAGCGTTTGCTAAACTTGGAGACAGCATGGGTTTAGGGACACTGGGAGGCTGACTCTAGACTTCGGATAGCTAAGCAATGCTTGACTTCAGGCTGAAGACCTGGGCAGCCTTTCTGATAGGAGACCCAACCTACAGCCTGAGCTGGGCTTTACAAGGAGGGCCAGCATACATGTTAATTGATCTAGTTCTCCTCGGAAAGCTCAATTCTGTTTTTCTAGGAAAAACAAAACACAAACAATAACAGCAAAAACCGCCAAATTGTCCCATAGGCAGAGAGTTCTCTGAGTTCCTGCTCGTGGGAAAATTCCTGGCTCCTTTTCATTCCACCCCCAGGCTGGAGTTAGAAGGGTTGGTTGACTGATTCACATACATGCCTTGTAAAAGTTTCCATTTTTAGCTCCAACTCTTATTGTTCTATATCATATGGACATGGTAGTTCCCTACAAATTCATGTATGAATCCCTTTCCACAAACTGCTTAAAATTTGATTCTCCAGCTGGGTGTGGTGGCGCACGCCTTTAATCCCAGCACTCGGGAGGCAGAGGTAGGACGATCGCTGTGAGTTTGAGGCTACCCTGAGACTGCATAGTGAATTCCAGGTCAGCCTGGGCTAGAGTGAAACCTTACCTCGAGAAACAAAAACGAAATTGATTGTTCAGGAATATACCCTATTAATGACCACTAATGTATGCACTTAATATACCACACTCCAGCTTGAAAAATTAGCATCTAGTACAACTACCTAGAAGCCATGAGAGCTTTTAAAAGAATTTTTAAAAATCCAGGGAAATCATATGATCTGAGGAAAGAGATCCCATGAGAGTCAGTTTAAGAGGAGATCCACTGATTTCAAAGGACATCCTTCTTCCACAGCATCAATTGTACCATTTATGCCTTTACGTGAACACTAACCCTTAAAGAAAGAAAAAAAAATTGTTTTTTGTTTTTCTGATTACAAAGTTAATCTGTGTTTATTGTAGTGAACATGGTGAGTAATACTAAAAGCACAAAAGAGAATAAAAGGAATCTCATGACTAAATTCTTTTTAACATTTAACATTTTTAATTTTATGTGTCTGGATAGTACGCATATTTTGCTTAACAAAAATAGATCATAATGGAGATACTGTTTTGCAATGTACTTTTTCAAATTGGGTTTTTGCCTGGAACATTTTCTCTTTTACATAAGCAAATACCCTTGAGAGAGCTGAGGCATGAGAGAACTAAGTTAATTAGTAGTGACTGTGGAGTCCTAGGTTCCCATCTCCAGATGATTGCTATGAAGGCATGGGGGCAGTGTGATTCCGAGAGAAGAGAAGGCAGAGGCCGCGTTTGGAAAAAGGAGGCTGTGTCTGGACAAGCGAAGTCTGAAGGGCTGTTCTGACTCCAGGCCCTGAGTGTAGCCTCCGAGGTTTTGATCATTTCAAGGCCTGGCCAGAATAAACAGGTTGGCCCCAAACAGTGTGATTAAGATTTTCTAAGTCCTTGCTGTGTGTCAGGCTCTGTTTTCTAGAGTTTCCATTTTAACCCTCTGTGGTAGTTTAAATAGATGGCCCCCAATATATTCAGTTGTTTGTTTGTAGTTTGCATCTGCAGCCACCTGGCTGGAGTCAGTGCCATTGTGTGGATCTTAAGGTGTGGTGGTGGGTTTCAGATTTCAATCTGAAGATATGCAAAGTGTGCCTAGCTGGAGTTCCTGAAGTGTGCTGTGGCTTTTGACCTTTAGGCTTGTGCCTCTCTCTCCGCCTGGTCCTGTGAAGGCAGGCCAGCTTCTTCTGCCATTATGGAACTTCCCCTGAATCTGTAAGCTTCAATAAATATCCCTTCCTCCATAACTGTGCCTGGTCTGGAAGTTCATCTCAGCGAGCCTGAATCTGTCTGATACACCCTCTCACCAACCAAGAGAGGTTTCACCTTAAGGATGAGGAAACAGTGGCTTGAAGAGCTTAAAACATGTGTCTGAGTGTGGCAGATGGGAAAACTATATTCCTGGCCCTCCCTACCTGCTTTCCAAACACCATCATTTATTCCTTTTGCCACGCAGTCTGCTTCCTCGGTCCTGGAATGTGGACAGGCCTGTGTGACTGCCTTGACTTGAGCACTGTGGAAATACCATGCATGGCTTGCAAGACTGGGATTTAAAAAGGAGAGTAGCATCTTACTGCTTTCCTGTGAATTCTCACCCTGGAGACACAGCCTCTATGTTGTGAGGACACGCCAAGAAGAGGGCATGTATAGATATTCTGGTTAACAACTTAATCCTAGTCAATAGGTGGCCACTCACTGGGCATGGAAGAAGACGAGCTTTTTGATGATCCTGGACCTCAGCTACTGAGCCGCCCTCATCATTCTTGCTTCTAGCTGAGGCCTTAGACATTGAAAAAGAGAGAGAGAGAGTCTCCATTATACCCTTTCTCAATCTCTGGCCTACATAACTCATGGGTGGGAACAAGGGTTGTTTCATGCCACTAAATCCTCAGGTGCCTTGATCATACAGGCGCATATAGAGCCCTGGGCTTGACTTTGTTCTGTCTATTCCACAGTCTCTGCTTACAGCCATCTATAGGCTGTGAAGACCATCATCCTGGTTTCCTAGGACTTCTGTGTTAAAGCACCACAAACTACACATGTACCAATGTACACTTAGGTGTCAATTAAAAGCAAAAGTTAAAAATGCAAGACAGAGCTGGGCATGGTGGCGTACGCCTTTAATCCCAGCACTTGGGAGGCAGAGGTAGGAGGATCACCGTGAGTTCAAGGCCACCCTGAGACTACATAGTTAATTCCAGGTCAGCCGGAGCCAGAGTGAGACCCTACCTCAAAAAAACCAAACAAAAAAAAAAATGCAAGACAGTAACATAGACTAGGTGACTTAAAGAACTGAAATTCATTTTCTTACAATTTTTGGAGGCTAGGAGACTAAGATCAAAATCGGCATTGTTGGCTTCCTGGGACCTGTCCTTGGCTTCTAGATGGCCCTCTGTGGTATCATCACATGATTTCCTCTCTGTGCTTCTGTCCACAGTTCCCCTCTTTGTAAGGACACAGTCATATTGAATTGGACCCACTCCCATCCATACATTTTAGCCTAACCATGTCTTTAGATTTTTAAAATAATTTTTATTTTTAATTTATTTATTTGAGAGCAACACAGAGAGAAAGAAGCTGAGAAAGAAAGAGAGAGAGAGAGAGAATGGGTGTGCCAGGGCCTCCAGCCACTGCAAACGAACTCCAGATGCGTGCGCCCCCCTTGTGCATCTGGCTAAGGTGGGTCCTGGGGAATTGAGCCTCGAACCAGGGTCCTTAGGCTTCAGAGGCAAGCTCTTAACCGCTAAGCCATCTCTCCAGCCCTAGATTTATTTATTTTTATTTTTTATTTTTTTTGAGGCAGGATCTCACTCTAGCCCAGGCTGGTCCTGGGCTCATAGGTGTGAGCCACCACAGCCGGGCTCTCACTACGTCTTTAAAGGCCTGAAAAGCACTGATTATCTGTGGCAACAAACTGCTGGCTTTGCTTAGAGGACGAGAAAATCAGAAGGACCCCACAGAGTTTCTATGAAGAGACCTGGGAGTTAGGGAGGTCAGGAAAATGAGGCTGTCAGCAGTTGGAATGGGAAATTTCATTATGTGGCATTAGGAAAGGACAGGGAGGAGGAGGAAAATAAGACATTCCCTGGAAGTAAAGGAATGTATGAATACTTAGGGTTTGGTGTGAGCCTTCTATTCTGTTCTCTTTTCATCTTTTTTTTTTTTTTCCTTAGTCCCCCGCCCCCCCTCCCCGACCCCCAGTCCCCAGGTAGGGTCTCCACTGAGGCTGACCTGGAATTCACTATGTAGTCTCAGGGTGACCTCTAACTCACGGTGATCCTCTTACCTCTCTCTGCCTCCCAAGTGCTGGGATTAAAGGTGTGCGCCATCACACCCAGCTGTCTTTTCATCTTTTACTTTGGAAATGTTTACCTGAGAATTCATTGATTCTATGTGTACAAATGCAAAAAATATCCACTCCAGTTTTGTGTTCGACTGAGAGCTCTCTATCCCCAGTATCAGGAGGCGTCAGCTCATGACCGGAAGTTGGTAGCATCCAGCTGTCCACATGTAGCCCGTCCCTGGACACTCCTCTCTTCTTTCCTTCTTCTTCTCAGCCCTACCCCGCGGCCATTTCTGTGGCTAGATGTTGCTCGTGAATTGACACCGGGGATGTGGCCTATTCCTGAAGTCATTTATATCAGTATTACTACAGTAAATTCTTTATGAAATAAAAATCAATAGTCACCAACATCCTGAGTACTGAGGAAAATAATTGTTTATGGCACTCAGCTTAAGCTGTTCTGGTAATCACGTTGAAAAATACAATATTTATTCATTAGATCAAATTTAATGAGGCCTCCTGGCAGTAATTATAAAAATTACTGTAGCAGTAAATTACTAATGAGTTGTGATGTGCTTCCTACCTGTGAAGAAGGACTGGGGGTTGAAAAAGCCTGCTACCCAGATGAGGGGCGAGGGTGGGAGCCCCGCGGGCCCAGGCAGGAGAGGATCAGTATACCCGGACCACAAAAGCAAACGAGAGAAAAGACTGAGGACCAGGACCACGCACAAGCAGGGGCATTCTTGCCGTCCTGGGAACACGATCAAGATTAGAGCAGTCTTTTCCCCAAAGGTGAGCCTGCTGTCAGCCCCGCCGTGTGCGGCGTGCTGAGGTCACGGAAGGGCGCTCATCTGCTGCCGGGGAAGGACAGAGCCGCTGATTAAACCTGGGAAGCCATTCCAGACACACGCACAGCCCGGCAAGTGCAAGGCCTTGACTTGACCACGGAGGTGCCAGTTCCAATCGGAACTCTTTGAAAACCAGCGGCAGGGGCATGGAGCCTGCACAAATGCAAGACGGCAGATCAGGGTGCTGGCAAACTCCTCCAGGGCTCTTCCTCCTCCGAAAAGGAGAAAAAAAAAAAAAAAGGCTGGGATTTCTTCTCTTTTATTTCTAGCATGGAGCTAAGTTTTCTTAAGAATGCCTGTAATTAATTTTGACCGAGAGCCGACGTGTAAATAGGCCAGAAAATGGAATGATCTGAGGGCAGGCACGTTGTTAAAAATACATGGACAGAGGGGCTGGGCGTGCCTTTAATCCCAGCACTTGGGAGGCAGAGGTAGGAGGGTCGCAGTGAGTTCGAGGCCAGCCTGAGACTACATAGTGAATTCCAGGCAGAGCGAGACCTTACCTCGAAAACAAAACAAAACAAAACAAACAAACAAAAAAACAACCATGGACAGAGCTAAATGGAAATCACAAGCCAAGCCTTGGGGAGGCTTCAGTGAACACGGCTTGGGTGTGTGCCGTGTTCTGGCCTAGGACGGCCTTACCATATAACCCGGCTACCACCAATTTATTCCCTGAGCCTTTGTTCTTCAGACGCACAGCCACGGCCTGTGAAGGACCATCCACGCTAGGTGAGGGTCTCCTACCCCACCAGCAGCTAGAATCTGGTACCCCGCATAAACAGTCTCTACAGCCCCAGCTTAGCACCCCTCAAAAGCAAGTCCTCAGAACTACCGGCAGGCTGTCTTCTGGAGTGACAGCTATCTATTCAGATAGTGGCTGCTATTGTCTTCTCCCTTGTAACACCAAGAGGGTTTTTGTTTAACTTTAAGAATTCTGACAGCATCTCAGAATGTAGTACTCCAAGCGGGTCCAACCCCTCCTCTTGCAGGGAGGGCGCAATGACATTAGAGTGTACATTTTTTTTCCCCTTTAAATTGCAGATGCCTTAAAATGAGATTGTCAGGTTTGTTGGCTTGTCAGACGAAAGTATCAAGATTGTCACAGTGTATTATATCACTATAATATGATCATTGTACATGAAACTAATGAGTAATATTGTACTTAGTGGTGGGACCGAGTCACAGTAACACGCAAAGCAGTCTTGCATTGTGCCTAGGAGAATCTAGGGAAGATGGCTGCCCTGGGGGATGGGGAATCTCACCATGCAGGCAAGGTTAAAAGGAGCTCTCTCTTCTGGGGAGGATGGCAGGCTGAGGGCCGTCCTGGGGAGACCAACGCAGAAGCGAGGCTGGAGGCTCCTCGGGGCGGGGGTTGGGGGTGCTGGCTGAGGTATTTGCACTCTCTTGGGCACCTAGTGCCGTCGGAACCCTAGCCTGGTAGACTGCGTTACTTCAGCATCCCCTTGTGCAGGCTCCCCCCTCGACCATTCATTCATTCATTCTCTGACTCTTTGGTTACATGTTGGTTAAGTCCGACCACATACCAGGTGCTAGGCACCCGGTGGTCTGTGTGATGGGCACAGTCGTTTCTTGTAAGGCTCACAGTGTGGCAGTGCAGATGGTGAACGACGACATGTACAGAAGAACCACAGCACCATAGGGAAGAAGGGAGACGGAGACGGAGCCAGACGTGGTGGCGCACGCCTTTAATCCCAGCCCTCGGGACTCAGAAGGAGGATTGCTGTGAGTTCGAGGCCACCCTGAGACTACATAGTGAATTCCAGGTCAGCCTGAGTTAGAGCGAGGCCCTGGTTTGAAAAACAAACAACAACAACAACAACAAAAAGATGGGAAACAGAGCAAGAGAGGAAATCTAACCTTGCTGAAGGACTGAGGACCTGTAGGATGGGGAGCATTCCAAAGTGGGGGGGGGCATCCTGGCAAAGCAGCAGAGGTTTAGAGGCCCCAAGACCCGAAGGACGGCCAGGGAAACAGTGGCCCTGTAGTCGCTATGAGAAATGTGCACACCCCGGTATGGAGAGATAGATGGCTGAGCAGTTAAGTCGCTTGCCTGTGAAGCCTAAGGACCCAGGTTCGATTCCCCAGAACCCGTGTAAGCCAGATGCACAGGGTGATTCATGCGTCTGGAGTTAGTTTGCAGTGACTAGAGACAATGGCACACCCATTCTTTCTCTCTCGCTGTATCAAATAAATGAATAAAAATATTTGTAAAAATAAAAAGTAAAAGAAGAAAAATAAAAGAAATGTGGACCCTGAGTTTAGGCAGAACTGAGCTTGCCAATTTACCTCTGTGAGTTGTAAGGAACTGAATCTGTCAGACCTTGGTTCATAGTAGAAATTAAATATGTGGAAAAAAACATCATTGTTCCCGAGGGGCAGGCTGTTGAGCTTTTTGTCCTGTGGCAGTGAAAGACATCCACACCCTTATTTTGTGGGGGAAGGGCTTTGGGGCCTATGACAAGAGGACAGGCATCTATGCAGGCCTAGTGACCATTCAGAGTGGGCAGAAGAGCAAGCACTGGCATAGATTCAGGGTGCCAGCACCCCACAGTCCACATTTCGTTGCCTCAGTAGCACCAAGCAATACATTCTCTCCAGCAAAGCATAAATTCCCCCACCACAGTGTGTTTGAGAACTGCCCCACAGATTTATTCAGGACACAATTGTGCAGTCATACTCAGAGGTCCTGCATCCAATACAACACTCTTTCTTCTTCCTTCCTTCCTTCCTTCTTCTTTCTTTCTTTCTTTCTTTCTTTCTTTCTTTCTTTCTTTCTTTCTTTCTTTCTTTTTGCATGCATGCATGATGAAAACAAAAGTGGTAAAGTTGAAGTATTTTTTTTTTCCCCAAAGCAGACTGATCTTATGTCTCCTGTTCCAGCAAGTCTATTTGCTAAAGTGGACAGAATTTACAATGTTTACTTTTTCCAAAGGATGCAAGTACATTCCTCTCACTAATGTTAGTGCAAACTGCACTGCTTTTTTTTTTTTTTTTTTTCTTGGTAGGGTCTTGCACTAACCCAGGCTGACCTGGAATTCACTATGTCATCTCAGGGTGGCCTCGAACTCACGGCAATCCTCCTACCACTGCGTCCCAAGTGCTGGGATTAAAGGCGTGTGCCACCACACCCGGCTAAACTGCACTTTTATTTGAAGAAAGAGAATGTCCACCAAGATCTGCAAGGGAAGTTCAACATCAGTTTGTAGAGCTGGCTGTGTTTCTCCAAACTTAAGAACAGCATGGTAAGTCAAGGCTCTGTCTTATTTTCTTCACCTATGCACCACATCGAGGCTGGTCAAGATTCACTTGTTGTGAACATCTTTGCCTGTGTGTCCATGAGTGTGGATACCTTGGGTGTTATTCTTCAGGCCTCATCCGCCTTATTTGAGACAGGCTCTCTCATTGGCCTGGGGTTCACCAAGTTGGCTAGACTGGCTGGCCATCAAGTCTTAGAGATCTACCTATCGCCACCTCCCTGGTGCTAGGATTACACATGTGCCGCCACATCTAGCTTTCTGCTACTGGTCTCTAGGAATTGAACTCAGATCCCTATGCTTGCAAGGCAAGCACATTATGGACTGAGCTATCTTCCCAGCACATCACAAACATCTCCATAAGGGATTAGTCTGGGCCCAGGATTCCAGGAGAAGGATTGGGTGAGTACATTTCACTCCGTTGGTCATTATCTGTATCTTCCCTAGTTATTCTTTTTTTTTGGGGGGGGGGTTTCGAGGTAGGGTCTCACTGTAGCTCAGGCTGACCTGGAATTCACTATGGAGTCTCAGGGTGGCCTTGAACTCAAGGTGATCCTCCTACCTCTGCCTCCCGAGTGCTGGGATTAAAGGCGTGCGCCACCACGCCCGACCTTCCCTAGTTATTCTTGACGTGAGTCTTTGGCGTGGGGAGTTGAGGTACATCACTAGCACTCCTGGAAAGTATGATAGCCTTCCCCCCCTCCGCCCCAACCCATTCTTCTAGATCATAAGCCCTTGTTTTCTGAGTACTGTTGTTGAGAGGAAAGGCATGGGTTGAGTGAGCTTTCTAACCAAAATGGCTGAACAAATGAGATGTGGGAATTACTAAACTGGCTTATCACTTCAAAATGCATAAACTGGGGAGTGCTGGGGAGGACGGAACTGGAAGAAGAGGAAGAGAGCAGAAATAGGCTGGAGACTCACCAGTCCTGCCAGGTGGGGGCTTTGTTTGGCCCGCACTGCCTCTGGTATGTGAGGGCACACGCACGTTCTCACGTAGCTCCACTCTCCCTTGCCTGCAAGCCTGCTGCCCCTGAACTCTTTTTAGAGTGCCGGCTCTAAGTGGGCCTTAAAGAGCCTGCTCCGTGCACATGGTCAGTGCTTTGTGGAAGCCGCTTACTGGGGGGGCCTTAGAACTCAGATTCTTTGTCCGGCAGGCCGCACACTTCTGTTGGTTTTTTTTCCCCCTAAATTGAACCACTCCTGTCCCTAATTGTGTCACTCCTGCTGTCCCCTCTAGCCATCAGAGCCTGTGGCATGGTTCTGATTGTGTTGCAATGCGTCCTTGAAGCATCCTTTTTGTTTGTGTTCAATGGCTGTCCTTCAGCTCACAACACAGTGGTGGCAATGGTTTCCTAGGGTCACCCATTCTCCTCTGAGGACCAGCCCAGAAAAGCCCCGTCGTAATGAACGGGGCTTCAGACGGACGGACACACACACGGGCTTGAGAGCCCTCCTGGCTTTGGCCACTCTAACAAGATTTTGTCATTTGTGGCTTTTGCACGTTGGGAAAACTTTCATCTCTGAGTTTCTATGGGCTATAAATACTTGGTAGGTTAAAAAGGAATCATTCAGAACATGAAATAAACAGAGCCTGGCACGTACACAGCGACACACCTCAACGGAGCCCTTCAAGTTCTAGGCCAGAGCGGCAGGAATCTGAGACAGGGGCTTCCTTCATCCCTTCTCCCATTCACTTCCCTCCGGGGCTGGACACTGCTCTGGCGTGTGACCTCTTTGGGCTGGGTATTTTCCTAATGAGGCAGGAGGATTAGGTCTCCATGTTGCTTACACTTTTAACCACGAAGTGAAAACTTGATCTCATTGGGGTTAGGGGGACATTTTTAGAATATGTGGAAAACATGATACGGATATTTTATACATCAACCAGGAATTCAGAAAAAGAGCTGGGCAGAGGAGCTAGTCTATGTCGATTTTGAAAGGTTGCTATGATTCGGATCTTCATGTCTTGAAGTTTTAAAAGATATTTGCTTTTTTTTTCATTATATTTATTATAAAATCAATACGTATATGATGATTGAGTAAAAGAGAATTGACAGGCTGAGGAAAAGTAAAACCCAGCCATATCTTCCAAAGAGATCTTGGCCCTATACTTTTTCTTAAAATTGAAGTATAATGTGCCTACAGAAAGGTGCACAGGTCACAAGGGGATGTCTTAATGTTTAAAACAGCTTTAAAAATCATACATACTCATGCCCCACTACCTACATGAAAATCTTCCTTGTACCCTAAGAAACTGTGTCATCCCATTACAGTAATGCTACCTCAGAGGGTGACAACTTTCTGATCTCATATCTATTGTTTTATACTTTATGATATAATACAAAATAGTTCACACAGGAGATCTCTTAATTTGTATTTTGCTATCTCTGTATTTTGCCTTTTATACTTTGTTTTACGCATGTCATACAATTTTACAGAAATGGATCAGATCACCAGATAAATTGCAATCTGATCTCACTTTGTATGTCATACTAGAAATATGCATTCCAACTATGTAATAGTATCATTGAAATCTCATTGATATTATATAAATTATTTATATAAAATATTTTATGTTAGTATATACTGTATACTGTTGCATACTTATATTACTATAAGTATAAAATTTATAGAATTACCACTTTATATAATATCTTTCTAGCAATAAACCTAAGTTATTATTTTGTATGTGTGTGTGTGTGTGTGTCTGTGTGTGGTGTGGGTGTATGGTGCTGGAGATTGAACCCAGGGCCTCATTCATACTAGACAAGTGCTCTGTCACTGAACAACATCTTCTAAACCATTGCTTTTCATGGCTATGTCTACTGTTAGATGTAGCATAATTTTTAAGCTACTTTGCTTACTGATAGACTCTTAGCATTATTTCCTCATGATTATACTTAAAAATTGTCCCCAGGTGCTGGAGAGCTTAGCCGTTAAGGCATTTGCCTGCAAAGCCAAAGAACCCAGGTTCGAATCCCCAGGACCCACGTAAGCCAGATGCACAAGGGGCACACGTGTCTGGAGTCCATTTGCAGTGGCTAGAGGCCCTGGAGTGCCCATTCTCTCTCTGTCTCTCTTTTCTCTATCTCTCTCTGCTTGCAAATGAAAAAAAAATTGTCCTCGGGGTAACATTCATGAGCTTTTCTTGATATGCCTAGGCTGGCCTTCACTGGTCGTGAACTCTTGGGCCTAAGAAGAACTCCCTGTTTCAGTTTCCCAAAAGGCTAGGACTATAGGCATGCACCACCTTGCCCACCGATTATAAGCTTTTGTTTTTGTGTACTGAGGTTTGAACCTAGGACCTCATACATGCTAGGCAAGTGCTCTACCACTGACTGAGCTAAACTCCCAGCCCCCAATTAAAGGTATTACTGGGCTGGAGAGATGGCTTAGATGTTAATGCGCTTGCCTGCAAAGCCTAAGGACCCAGGTTTGATTCTTCAGTACCCATGTAAACCAGAGGCACAAGGTGGTGCATGCATCTGGAGTTCATTTGCAGTGGCTAGAGGCCCTGGTGTGCTCATTCTCTCTCTCAAATAAATAAATAAATGGAAAAAATTAAAAATATTACTAAATATTTTATTTTATAATATCCATTTCTTATGTTCTTTTTCTTTCTTTATTTTTTGGTTTTCCGAGGTAGGGTCTCACTTTAGCTCAGGCTGACCTGGAATTCACTATGGAGTCTCAGGCTGTCCTCAAACTCACGGCGATCCTCCTAACCTCTGCCTCCCGAGTGCTGGGATTAAAGGCGTGCGCCACCATACCCGGTTCTTCTTTCTTTTCTTTTCTTTCTTTCTTTCTTTCTTTCTTTCTTTCTTTCTTTCTTTCTTTCTTTCTTTCTTTCTTTCTTTACATACACCCACATTGTAGCACATGCTAGAGAACAGTGTGTATGTGTGTGTACACACATGTATGGGTGTACAGGTTTACTTAGCAGTCCCAATCTAGCTTAACCCTGGAACAGGATACAAAACATGTTTGCGTTCACACACTATGGATCCTTTTATGACTACTACTCACTTAAAAATTCTCACCAGATTTCGTTTCTAATTGTTGGAGAATTTCTTCACGGATTATTCAATTCCATCAGGTCACAGAGGTAAAAAAAAAAAAGAAAGAAAGAAAGAAAGAAAGAAAGAAAGAAAGAAAGAAAGAAAGAAAGGTGTCTGTCTCCAGTGCTCTGGTTGAGTGAAGTTCTTATACTGTCACCTCTTCCGCTTCACTGGCAAACACCCCATGACCACTCAGTGCATTTCTTTCTGCTCTGATCCATGAATATCACTGCCCTTGTTTCTCGATCTCGACCCAGGCTTTCTGCGTACTACTCCACTGTTCTTATTCGAGTGAGATTCTCTTACCACCCTCCAGTGCCATGGTTGACATGTTTGCTGAATTTTCATTCAGGGTTCATTTTCCTGGTCAGTTATTTAATGTAATTTTTTTTAAGCTTTAAAAATATTTCCGTCCAAAAGACAAGTAAAAATAACCGTCAGAGATATATGTGTTTAAAGTAGGGCTTTATTAGGGTGCTTGTTTACATCCACGCTGCAGAATTCTTTCTAGTCTAGAAGCAACAGGGATTATTACTTCTTTGTCATGGAATCCCTAGATCTTTGTGGGAGGCCTAGAAGCGCCAGTTTCTCCTCCATTTGAACAAATCTAATTCCCTTGTATTGGCAGAACATGCACCAAAGCCTTCGTTTTCTCAGCCAAAGAGAGTAAAGTTGGCCTGGGAGCTTTTTAAACATGGATTTAAAATTTTTTCCATCCTAACACAAGCCCAGAAAACACACACACAAACACACACACACACGCGCGCACACACACACACACACACTCTCTCTCTCTCTCTCTCTAAAACAAAGAAGGCACATGAAGTTTCATTTTCCAAACCTTTTCTGGCTAGGAAATTATGTGTGAGTGAAAGTAAGGTAGGTAGCCAGGTAAATAGATACTTATTTTCACACCTTCAAATAAGCATCTGAAAAAATTTTAACTGCAGGTAGTAGCTCAAGGTCCCATCACTTCAGGGTTACTTGGTAGCAGTTGGCAGCAGGCTTTGGAAACAAAAGGTAAAGACTGGGGCTGGTGATTGGAGGTGTTTGCTTGCAAATCATGCTGGCCCAGGTTCGATTTCTCAGTCCTCAGGTAAAGCCAGATGCACAAAGTAGCACATGCATTTGGAGTTTGTTTGTACCAGCAAGGGACTCTGGCATGCCCTTTCTCTCTCTCTCTCCCTCCTTGAAAATAAATAAAAATAAAACATTTAAAAATGCTTCTATTTATTTATTTATTTGAGACACACACACAGAGAGTGAGAGAGAGAGATAGAGAGAGTATGTGCACACCAGGGCCTCCTGCTTTCTGCAAACAAGCTTCAGACACATGTCACCTTGTGCATCTGGCTTTATGTGGGTAATGGAGAATTGAAGCCAGGCTGTCAGGCTTTGTAAGCAAGTACCTTTAACCTCTAAGCCATCTCTCCAGCCCCAATAAAAATATTAAAAAAATTTTTTTTGTTCACTTTTATTTATTTATTTGAGAGGAAGAGGCAGATAGAGAGAGAGAATGGGCGCTCCAGGGCTTCCAGCCACTGCAAACGAACTCCAGACGTGTGCGCCCCCTTGTGCATCTGGCTAACATGGGTCCTGGAGAATTGAGCCTCGAACCGGGGTCCTTAGGCTTCACAGGCAAGCGCTTAACCACTAAGCCATCTCTCCAGCCCAATAAAAATATTTTTTAAAAAAGAAACGCAAGGTAGGCTGCAGTGCCATGTGGCCAGGCAGAAAGCTATATTCCTCCCTGATCCTGGAGGTTTCTCCATGTGAAAGCACAAAGGACCTGGTCAGTTTTGAGTGTGGCAGAGGACCCCATGGCATGCATCTCTATAATTTAGTAATCCTTTTTCTGTCCATGGACAGCTAGGTTTTCTACAGATTTTCGTATTTAAAAACCTAGCTGTGGAAAGTAACTGTGGCATAGACCTAGTTCTAACGCAGGCTGCAGGTCATACTCAGGCTTGGGTATACTCAGAATCAGTGGTTGGTAGCCTCTTGTTCCATTTTGATTTCCAGAACAGAAGGAATGGGACTATGAGCCAGGGACAAGTCTGCCTACTTACTCACAAAAGTAAATAGAAAACCTCTTTTCTCTGCAATTTCAGCACACAGGATGGAGGACAAGGCAGGAGGCTTGTGAGTTTGAGTCCAGGATTGGCTACATAGTAAGTTCTAGGCCAGATACGAGAACCTGTCAAAAAAAAAAAAAAAAAAAAAAAAAAATAGAAAGAAAGGTAAAAAGAAAGAAAAAAAAAAAACCCCAAAAAACAGTAAATCCTCTTCTCTCCTTTCCCCGACCCCTTCCTCTTACATGGTTTTCTTCCCCTGTCAGCTGGGAAATGTTTTTGAGAAAAACTTTTGGGGCCTGAACTTGTGTAGAAATGATTTCATTACATTCTTTGGTCTTGTATTCCTAGTTTTTTTTTTTTTTTTTTCTGCAGGTTTTCTTGATTGTTCCACACCAAAGAAGTAAAAACTGTTATAAATTGGAAGATTTCCATTGACTGGAAGGTCGTGGCTAATGAGGCAACTTAGCCACAATTTCAGAGCAAAGCCAGCATATTCTAATTCCAACAAGGTGATCTTGATCTAAACTTGTAGCATTTGTGGTTCCACCCCCCCCCAACACACACACACCTTTTTGTCACGGAAAATAACAGAGTACATCGAAACAGTGCAAAAAGACTGCTTCCACACTTGCATGTTAAAAGGGCGCAGTCCCGTGTGTTGTGTTTGTACTGTCAGCCTATGAAAAACAGACAAGACTTAGGAAGAAAGGAAGGCTATTTACCAGAACAAAATACATGGTAGTTCACATTCCATATTTTCTTGATGGACACAAAGTGACATCCACACTGATTGACTGTCGGCATGCGCCTCTCCCCTGAGTCTGGGTTCTAAGTGATGGATAAGCCAGTCGCAGGCGAGTGTCAGGAAGATTATCAAAAGAAAGAGCTGTCTGTAGTTGTTCCCTCTCTCTGGAGATTGACAACTCACCCTAACAAAAGGAAACATTAGTGTGCTATTTGCGTCTCCCAAAGAGACTGTGATAAGATGACGTGATAAATGGTGGGGTGGGGGGTGGGAGGGAGGTTGCCCGTAAAAACACATAAGGTAGTTGAATCGTGAAATGCAAAGAAAGTCTCAGCTGGCACAATTGATGAAGCTTGTTTATTTATTTATTTATTTTATTTTTTAAAGGTGAGCTGGTTTGAACAATGAACGTGCCTGCAAACATCTTGGGTGACAGCATAAGTTCTCTTAACAGAACAGTCCTTCCAACAGGACTTCCTCAGGACACATGCAGGCTTCCCACCCAGTCCTGCTTTTCCTTCACATCTTCAATGTGACCTACCATCGCTTGCACCGGAAGACACAGGTTAACAGGGAGCAAACCACGGGGAAGCAAATCTTTTTCCTCCTACAAGATCTCGAGTGGGTCCGGGGCTGGCAGAGCCCCAAGGATAGAGGTTTGTGTTCTGGAGTCCCAACGTGTTTCTTCTCATTGGAAAACAAACAGGAGGGACTTCAGTGTACCCCGATAGGACACTGGCCTCCAGAGAGGCTTTACTCAAGACTGCAGCCACTGTCACCCCTCATTGGTTGCAGGGATGATGGCACCAACTTCAAGTGATCTCAGGTCATCTTGGCAGGTTTACTTCCCCCAAGCTAGGTGACACAAGAAGGAAGACCACAAACATGTTTAGGGGTCACCCCCTCTCCCCTTTGCTGACAATATTCTCAGCCCCCACATACTTTTGGACAGTCCAAACCAGAGATGTCTAACAGGTAGGAGGCTCCTGACGCTGATCTGGAATTCACTATGTTGTTTCAAGCTGGCCTGGAACTCACAGCGATCCTCCTACCTCAGCCTCCTGAGTGCTGGGATTGAAGGTGTGCACCACTCTGCCAGGCTTGAGGACAGGCTCTTACATGTGGCATGGAAAAGCTTGGTCTGGCAGAAGCTGTCAAGGATTTCTCAGGCCGGGCATGGTGGCACACGCCTGTAATCCCAGCACTCAGGGAGGCAGAGGTAGGAGGATCGCCATGAGTTCGAGGCCTGCCTGAGAATACATAGTGAATTCCAGGTCAGCCTGGGCTAGAGTGAGACCCTACCTCGAAAAACAAAAAACCAAAAACAACAACAACAAAAAATAATTTCTTAGGCTTGGGCTAGAGAGATGGCTTAGTGACAAAGGCATTTACTTGCAAAGCCAAAGGACCCAGGTTCAATTCTGCACGACCCACATGAGCCAGATACACAAGGTGGCGCAGGTATCTGGAGTTCATTTGCAGTGGCTGAAGGCCTTGACAAGCCCATTCTCTCCCTCCCTCTCTCTCTCACAAATAAATGAACAAACAAACAAAAAAAAAATTTAAAGAATTTACCAAGCTTTATGCAAGCACTGACCAAGTGAAGATACGATTTTCTCATTCTGCCCGCAACCTGATATCGGGAGAAAATGTGGTGCCCCAATAACAAGGTGACAGTGTCACAGGGGAAGCTGTTCCCAGGAGACTCCCCCCCCCCCAACCCCCGCAATCCCGCCTCTCCTATTACACCCTTTGGATGACCCGCTTCACTATATTTAAAAAATGCCTTAATTTCTACTGAGACTGAAAGCAGTTTAAATCTTCATGTGGTTAATCTTTAGTCCCGTAGTGGTTTGCACTTCATTTGAAGCTGTCCCGAAGGATGACCGGAAGAGACACTGCGGTGATCTTTCCATTAGATTGTACAGGTGGTGCAGGGCCACACTGAGCAGTGAGACCCGTCCTCACTGCTGTCCTTTCCTTGGTCAGTGGGGATGACATGGTCAGGTGTGCCGTCACTGTGAAGCCCTTACCTGGCCCATGGGAGGAGACCAGGTACAAGTGCGGAGCCTGGCACATTGAGGTGCCTGCCAGGAGAGAAACTGACTGTCTTTGAGACCAATCTTTATCTTTTTGTTGTTGATTTTTTTTTTTTTTTCAAGGTAGGGTCTCTCTCTAGCCCAGGCTGACCTGGAATTCACTATGTAATCTCAGGCTGGCCTTGCACTCATAGCAATCCTCCTACCCCAGCCTCCTGAGTGCTGGGATCAAAAGTATGCACCACCATTAATTAATTAATTAATTTGCAAGCAGAGAAAGACAAAGAGAAGAGAGAGAGAGAGAGAGAGAGAGAGAGAACGGGCATGTCAGGACTTCTAGCCACTGCAAACTCCAGATGCACGCAGTACTTTGTGTATCTGGCTTTATGTGGGTACTGGGGAATCTAACCTAGGTCATTGGGCTTTGCAGGCAAGCACCATAACTGCTGAACCATCTCTTTCTATCCCCCAATCTTTACTTTATTTTATTTTTGTTTTTTGAGATATGGTTTCACTCTAGTCCAGGCTGACATGGAATTCACTATGTAGTCTCAGGGTGGCCCCAATTTTTATTTTTATTTTTAATTTTTTAAAATTTTATTTATTTGCAAGCACACAGAGAGAAAGAGATTGAGAAGAGAGATAGAAAGAGAGAGAATGGGCACACCAGGGCCTCCAGCCTCTGCAAACGAACTCCAGACTCATGCGCCCCCTTGTGCATCTGGTTAACATGGGTCCTGGGGAGTCGAGCCTCGAACCGGGGTCCTTTGGCTTCACAGGCAAGCACTTAACCCTAAGCCATCTCTCCAGCCCCCAATTTTTATTTTTAAAAATATTTTATTTATTTATTTATTTATTTTAGAGAGAGAGAGAATGGGCACAGCAGGACCTCTAGCCACTGCAAATGAACTCCAGATGCATGTGCTACCATGTGCATCTGGCTTATGTAGGTTGTGGGGAATCAAACCTGGGTCCCTAGGCTTCACAGGCAAGCGCTTTAACCACTAAGCCATCTCTCCAGCCCCGATCTTTAATCTCTTTTTAAAGATTTTTTTTTAATATATATATATATATATGTATACATGCCACTGCAAACCAGCTCCAGACATATGAGCCACCTTCTGCGTCTGCTTATGTGGGTTCTGGGGAATTGAACCTGGGCCCTGAGGCTTCACAGGCAAGTGTCTTAACTGCTAAGCCATCTCATCAGCCCTGACCTGTTTTTTAAAGGCTTCTTGGATCTGTCTGAGCTCTGAACTCCCAGAGAACCCAGATCACAGTGACATCTTTTTGTCTCCTCTTTTTATTAGTTTTTGTCAATTTCATACATGTCTATAATGTGATCATATTCACCCCCATTACCTTCTCTAACCTTCCATTCCACACCAGTCAAACCTCTTTTTCTCAAATAGTCCTCTTTGATTTTTTTTTTTTAATGTGGCCCACTGCGTTTCCTTAGGGTTGCTTGCATGAACCTGGGTGGAGGTTATTGCTGGAGCATGACCCACCGCTGCATCACTGAAGATCACTGACTGTGGGTCCCTGGATCCCCTGGCGTTGGTGCCCTGAAGGCGTCCTGGCCACCTTGGAGAGCCGGGTCTTGACCGGCAGTGAGCATCGTGGGAACTATACCTGGGAGATGACTTCAGAGAGTAGCTCGGTTTATTCAGTAGGGAAATGGGTTTATAAGCAGCTGTGAGAGAGCGGGAAGAGGGTCCTAAGGGGATTGGTGGGTTCAAAAGTTGCTTGCCTAGGAACATTCATTTCAGCATGCAGAGAGATAGAGAGTCAGGTGATCTACATAGTGGCGGGAAGAGGGTCGCAGGGGGATGGGCTGTGTGAAGGGTGCTGGCTGATACCATCTAAGGAGTTTCCTAGGCAACTGGCCAGAGGTCACAGGGCTATGCAGGAAGCCTAAGGCCAGGTTTGCTAGGCTTGGAGAGGGAGTGGCCTCCTGTAGGGGGTTGGGAGGATTGCTTAGCCAGGCCTGGCAGCTCAGGCCTGTCTCCTGAAGGCTCCAGCCTGTGCCTGGCAGTGCCCAGCAACTCACCTTCCCCCAAAGCTGTTAACTGCCAATAGTCACCTCTCAGTTTTCTTCCTGTTCATGGGCAACCATGCTCTTGAAATAAGAACAACATGAGAGATAGGGCAGTGGCTCACTGGTAGAGCTGGCATGTGTAAGGCCCTGGGCTCCACTCCTGGCATTGAAAAAAGAGAGAGAGAGAGAGGAGACTCTAATCTCAGGAATATCAAGGTAAACTCAATTTTCAAGCAGACTTAGATGGGGCTGGAGAGATGGCTTAGTGGTTAAGCGGTTGCCTGTGAAGCCTAAGGACCCCGGTTCGAGGCTCAGTTCCCCAGGACCCACGTTAGCCAGATGCACAAGGGGGCGCACGCATCTGGAGTTTGTTTGCAGGGGCTGGAAGCCCTGGCGCCCATTCTCTCTCTCTCTCTCTCTCTCTCTCTATCTCTCTCTGTATGTCACTCTCGAATAAATAAATAAAAATAACAACAAAAAAAGGAGACTTAGATGTAAAATGACTTAGAAGCAAGTGGTTGAGGGAAATGGCAAAGTAAGCAAAAGTCACCACCAAAAGAAATGTTTGCAAGGACTGGGAAGAAGGAAAGCGAACCATCCAACTAGAAAGAGGAATCGGGGATACAGGATGTCAAAGAGAGAGACTCTAATTGTGCTTGGGGAGATAATAGAGCAAGAGGATAGAGAAGTGGGGCTGAAGAGATGGCTTAGAGGTTAAGGCACTTGCCTGAGATGCCTAAGGACCTAGGTTTGATTCCCCTCAACCTACATAAGCCAGATGCCCATGGTAGCACATGCATCTGGAGTTCATTTTCAGTGGCTAGAGGTCCTGCTGTGCCCATTCTCTCTCTCTTTATCTATCTGCCTCTTTTCTCCCACAAATAAATAAATAAAATACTTAGCTGGGTGTGGTGGTGCACGCCTTTAATCCCAGCACTTGGGAGGCAGAGGTAGGAGGATTGCTGACACCTTAAGACTACATAGCGAATTCCAGGTCAGCCTGGGCTAGAGTGAAACCCTACCTCCAAAAGCAAAACAAAAACAACCCCCCCCTCCACAATTTGTGATAAGCCAGGCATTATACTTGACTAATTCAGGTGTACTTAGGTAATTATTATAAAAACATATTCATGGGGAAAATGATCATAAACACATGTATAAGTGCCTGTTTACTTAAAACACAGTATTGAAGAAAAATGCAATTTAACTAGTACTTCCTTTTCTTTATATTCTTGAAAATGTAACAAAAATCACAGAGAACCATTTGCTACTCTAGGATTAATATCAGCTATAGACTAAACATTTTTGTCAGTTTCTAATGAAAATCATGCAGTAGGGTTATTATGTGTAAGTGACATCAAAGGAATCCCAAATGGTTTGGTGTTTTACAAAGTAGAGCAGAATGCAGGAGTTTGTTTTCCCCAGTCATGTCTGGATATGGTGTTCCTAAATTATACACCAAGAAAACATTTAAATTTAAGAAAAAATTCCATATTGGTTTGTGAGTCAGCAAGTATTGAGCATGAGAAATAGCATCTTTGATCTTGGAAAGGAATAGGAACTCTAATAGGGAGGTAAATGAAATTATTTGATGATAGTTATAACTGATAATGATCTTCTGAGAACTGATTCTCTAGCCTAACAAAATAGCCTACATGGCTAAGTTTGAAATGACTGAAAATAAGAGGAAAAGTCTGTAATTTCAGAGTGGTTTCAGTAATTTGATTTGTTTTATTGGCTAACTTAAAAAAAAAAAAACAAACCTGTAAAACCATTTCCTGCTTTGCTTTGGTAAAATTAAAGGGGGAAAAAATCAAACAAGGAAATAGTTATGCTAAGTGAAATTGATGACCATATAGGAATATATAAGCTTGTCACTTCTGTGAACAGTTTTATACCTCTGCCTCTTCATGACCCCTTCCCTCTGAGCACCTCTACTTGCTGACTGCTCCTGATGTCCTTCTCATCAGTGATGGGCACCACGAGGCCCAAAGTCGCTGCCAGCAATGCAGTGTGTGCCTTGGGGCATGGGGCACACAGAGGACGGCCCTCAAAAGCAGCAGTCCTTCACCCCTAGACCTAAGTCAGCCCTGGAAATGAGAGCGGATTACTTAGCCAACACTCCTAACAAAAGTCTTATTTTCAGCATTGCTCACAGTTGCTCAGATGTGATTGTTTGAAGACCGTTGTGTTGAAAAAGACCCACGCTTTATAATGCATCCATTCTGTCTAAATGAATCCATATCATAAGACAGTCTGGACAGATGCAGTAATAGGTTCTCTGTCCACATACGTTCCCAGGCTGCTGCTGGCTCTCAGAAATGTCTTTTCGCTTAATTGTTATAAAAATATAAACATTTTTAAAGCACATTTCCCCTCTAAGTTTTGAAACACAGCCTGCTAGCAAAATATTATTATTCCATTTGTCCCAAATTAAATAACTTAATATTTTGGAACAGAACTTTTTCTTATTTAAATGAAAATAAGTATTGTAGTTTACAAAGTAAAAGGCAGGGTTTCATCTTTTAGACAAAAAATAAATTAAGAGAGAGAGAGGAAGAAAGACATGCATTGTCTGTTTAACAATCAAAACACTACAATAAAATAAAATAAAATCGTGGTATCATAATAATGAGTTCTCTTTCAAATGGTTTTCACCGAACGAAACCGTCTTCTTTCTGTAATAGAATGACAATTTGTTTAATTCACTATCAAATATTCATGAGCTGCAAATGTGCTGCCTCACCAGAATGGGAGCCAGACCACAAGCAAATAATGCAGCGTGAAAGAGACATGGACGTGTCCACAAGTGGACGCAAATGGTCGTGCGCTCAGGTTTTCTGCATTGTTAGCGCTTTGGGTCTGAGGTGAGAGAGGAGAGGAGAGAGAAATGGGACACCCCCTTCTCTGACCACCTTAACGTGCGGTAGGGGGAGGATGAAAGAGGGAGATGGGAGCCTGGATGTGTGTTCTCCTGATTCCTGCTCTCCTGCTCTTCTGAAGGTTTAAAGTAAGCCCGAAATAAGACCACAATGTGAGAGAAATTCCTAGACTTCTCAAAACGGGGCAGGGTAGCACTTCTCTGTTAGGAAAGAGAGTATATGTACTGTTTTATTAAGTTTAGGAGGCTTAATTATCCGGTCTCGATATAAAGATAAAGTGGGTTTTGATGATTCAGGGAGAGCAACATAAGAAATTACGATCCACGTTGTCCACATGACCATCTGTGTCTTTTGCACTCGGCAAACTTCACAGGAAAGACCAGCCCGGGAGCAGTGGAAATGGCAAGTAAGGGAACACGGCCTTATTGTGCATGTTCTGAGAGTCTTCTTAGACGTCCCTGGAACAAATGTATTCATTCGGAGTGAGAGATTTCTTCTTTCATTCATAGCCAAATGCTCCCAGCGCCACCCAGGGCTTTTCTGTCTGTCTTCTCCTAACAGTATTTTGCTTCGTAACGGAGGAAGGACTGGTGTTCAGGAGAGAGGAGGATGAGTCTTTCTGGGTCCTTTTGCCCTACAGGGGGCAGACCTCACCATTTTCCAGCTAGCATGTACTGGCTCGTTGGCTTTTTCTTCTAGAACTCACACATTTGGAAAGGTTGAACACCACCCATTTTACAGAGCATCCCTTGGCAAGCATTCCATTCACATCATCCTGTCATTTCATCTTGCTGAAGAAATCTCCAACTCCTTAAAATTGACATCAGTTCTTTCAAATGGCAGGAGTGTTTACTATGAACTCTACCGTCCCCTGTTAGCCAAACTCATTTGTTCTCTCTTCCCAGAAGAGCTCTTGCTGCATGTAATCACATCGAATCTTTCTGCAAAGCTGTTTTCCTTAAAAAAAAAAGTATAAATCAAGTTTTTGTGAATCTAATCATATGTTTTATGCATCAGGGGAATTTGGGATGTAGAGGAACCCCATGTTTACAGCCTGCTATAAAAATGAAGATCTGCTTTCTTATTCATCTTTGTAAATGTGAATAATTATTCAGGGTGTTGAAGGAGTCATGCCTTCATTTAGACTTCTGAATCTAGTGTCTTTCCACCTCTCTCCCCACTCTCTGTCTCTCTTTCTTTCCTTCTTTTGTTTTTATTATCTTGTTTGTGGAGACAGGTTTCACACATCTCAGGCAGCACTTCTGATCCTTCGGCGGAGATTACAGGCATGTGCCACCACACCTGGGGATCAAACCAAGAGCTAGGCAAACACTCTACCAACCAACTACTTCCTCCAGCCCTCAGTATCTATCCGATTTTCAGTGAGCCCCCCAAGTGGGCACACATTCCAGTTTCAAGAAATGCAACACATACATGCTCCTGGAATTTTCCAACCTTAATCCAAGGTTCCAAATTCTATGTCAATGCATCATAATGGGTCATCCACCTGACAGGAGACAACAGCGGCAAACCTTCCCCTAGCCCACCCGATAAAGCTGGATTTCCATTTCAGAGGGTCTCGGCTCTCTATGCCTGCCGTCTTTTCCTTCATCTTTGGCAAGCGCAAAGAGGCACGGACTTCTCCATTACAAATAGGTGTCATCTATTAAAGGAATTACCCAGATGGAGGGCCATGAAATTTCTCAGTCACTGGGGATTGTAGAGACTCGGTCTGTAAAGATAAAGCTAAAAGAAAAAAAAAAAAAAAAAAAAAAAAAAGCAAGATTTACTGTTGTTTTTTTTCCACTGACAGAGACCCTAAGGGCCTACGGCAAGAACGGGCTTAGAAATCAGAGCAGAGTGAAACCAGGCTCCCTCACCGGCAGACCTCCCTCGAGAGGGAACTTCCTTGAAGTGGTTTTCACCTTCCACTCTCCGCATCCTAATTAGACAAAACAGTTTTTAGACATGTCTTTTTCCCATGATGGGGAAGCAATTCACTCACTTAACACACACACACACACACTCTCTCTCTCTCTCTCTCTCTCTCTCTCTCTCTCTCTTTCTCTCTCTCTCTCTCCCCTCCATATGAGTGATACAAAAGGTCCGGTATTCAGATTTGTAAAAAAAAAAATTTTTTTTAATTACTTTTTTATTAGCGAGAAGCTTGTTGTTGGATCTCCTTGTTTTATTTAGGAAAGTCCCCAGGCCCGAATCTCCAGCTTAGGAGAGTCGTAGCAGACCTGGGACAAGTAAGCTGGGATATTCTGCAGTAAGGCGGAAGGAAGACTCGCAAATGGCTCCACAGTGATGTCAGCTCCAGTCCTGGGCAAAAGCCTTGTCTGCGGGAGAAGTGGCTGGCGGAAAGCAGAGGCTCGCTCAGGGTTGCCAGCAACCTCGCAGAGAGAGAGAGAGAGAGAGAAGCCGGGCTTCGTTTCAAGTTGCTTCGGATTCCAGCAGGGGGAGCTCTAACTCTGGGAACGCGGCAGTGGTCACTGAACGCTGGTTAACCGGGTCTGCACCTTTCTGAGTTCATCATTCTCTGTCACAGAGGTTGGTAACAAGGTGCATAGATGCTTTCGTTGAACCAGAAACAGAGGTCTCCCTCTGCAAGGTCCCTCGCTGAGGAAACTAGTTAATACCTTTGTCGAAGCACAGCTGAAAGACAGCTGGCCAGGCAGCAAAGACAAGAGCAAACCAGGACCCCAGTTACCCCCACTTTCCCTTCACACTGCTGTTGCATTCGGATTTGGCCTCAGTGGAGCCTGGCTGAGAGTTTCTCCAGGCCATACGAGCTGTTTGGGCTGGGCGATGCCTTCAGGTAGCAATGACTCCTATCACTCTTACTTTGGGTTTGGGAGACATAAAAAAAAAGTACCTACAATGTGATCAGTACTTACTTACTCTGTAGCTACATCCTGTGTCAAGGGTCTTCCCTTCCTGTGTCTTCTATGTTCTTCTCAGAAGGACAAGCAGGGAGCTGTAGGCAGCCTGGCAAAACATGATCCAGTGCACAGACAAGGTCTGAGAGGCAGCATGCTCAGGGCAGATTCCCAAGCTGCTTGCAGGAGATCTCCAGTGGTTCTGTAGTCACAGGTGGGGGAGAGGCCGAACACACCGTCCGTGGACCCCCTCTTTGTGCAGGCTTTGTGGAGAGAAGCTTGTTACAAGTCCCAGAAGGTCTATTCAAATAAACGAATAAAACCCACTTAGTTTTGTGTCGCCCAGCATTTTCGAAATTTATCTGATCAGGAGCCTCAGCCCCCTCCACACACAGGGTTTCTATATTCCAGGTACTGGTGTTTTCTGCGGTCCTCATAGAGAAATGCCAAGTTCCAGAGGGTGCATTTCTGTAGGTTGACTCTACACCCAACTCTTGCTCATTTTGATGAGTCCTGTGGCCTCTCTGGACCCCATTTTACTTGTCTATGAAATGAAGCTTCCTGTCTTTCTGTATACTTTTGGGGTTCCTGGCTGGTGGGAATGGGAGTGGTCTAATATATTCAGAGCTTGTAAAATGTGTGCTTCAGATGAAACAGTAACTGACCACACATTTATGCTGAAAGTCGATTGTAGGCCTTGGTCTTCAAATGGACAAAATCATGTGGCAAGATGATTTCTTGGTATCTGGTTGATAAATCACAGGGCACGTCAGTCCTGCGGCTCCGCGGGCACCTCTGCTTTGCTTACTCTACGGGATGGAGTTGTACGATTGCTGTCCCCGCTGTTCCCGTGCAAGGCCACGGCTTTTCATTTTGTTTCAATTCATGTAATGAGTGGACTTTACCGTGAGGAGATTTATTCGGGACTTTAATATAGATTTCATAGACGGCAAGGGCTTACTATAGAATATCAAGAGCCGAAGTGCACGAGTGGGGATTGAGTGGTACCAGTATAAGTGAGGGTTTATTTCTAAGCAGTAGTGGAAGTGGTCAGACCCTCTGCGCTAGGAAGGTATTTTTTCTTTTTCCCTCTTTTCCCCAAACCCTATCTGTCCTTCCCTTGGAGTGGAAATGGAGAAGGGAAATGAACTTCCATGAATGCCTTTCCTTGGACATGCTGATCAGAAGGAAGATGGGTTTTGCATGTCATCGGCCGCCCACTTTGCTCATGTGTATCTGTATGCTCTTGTGCAACAGCGCTTGTCTAACATGTATTGCATGAACACCTTCGTGGCAAGTGTTTATGCTCAAGTAGAAAGTCATCTTCCTTTAAGTTCTGGCTCCTCCACAGTGCTTTCCTTTGCATTTCCAACCTTAATTGACCATCTGCCCCATTCCAGATTGTTATAGTTGGGGTTCCACAGTTTAGCCCTTATCATATACTGCTCTGTTGCCATGACACCTACGAGTGCCCCAGTAGGGCGTGAGCTGCACCCTAGCAGTCTTTACCTTGCCAGAGGCGCCTCCGTAAACACCGTCACCGACTCAGCACAGAGTCTGGGGACTCCTTCAGATAAAGGCCTCTCTCCTGGAATCCTAGCACACGTTTTTGAATAAATAGTTCATGTAGTCCTGTTTGTGGCTTGGCAACTATCTGTGAAGTCTGCTGTCTTGATTTCTGGTTCCACACCCCCCCCTCAGAATTAGACGCTCTGATTCTGGGTTTGCTTTTTCGCTATTTGTTATTGATAATGTTGTGCATTGAGATTCGTTGAGCTTGACATAATTAAGTGCCTTTCTGGGTGGTCTCAACCGCCACTGATGTGGTCTTTTCCCTGGCTCTCTGTTTCACCACTTGGTGGCTAATTATGAGAGCCACCATCAGTTGGTACAGTCACAGACGGCACTGGCACCCCAGGTGGCCCAGGGAAGATGTGTGGGTTGTGGTGTCTGGGACTCTGAAGGGAGGACTGTCGGGAAATGAACATGCGGTTGTGGACGTTGTCACTGCTTTCTCATGGACATCCGTCTTCCCATTTCTGGATGTTCCACCTCCCCCCATCCTGGAATTTCATCTAAGGGATTTCTGCCGCAAGACTGTTGCCTAAGCAAGGTGGTTCCGGCAAGTGTTTACACCCAAGCGTGGACGTGCATGAAAAATTGATTATGAATATCCATAACTGCTTCCTAAAGCTGAACTTGGCTGATCTTTCCAAGTGCTCTCAAACGGTAACCTTTGCCATGTTTCTAGTCTACAAAACACTCCTGAGAGCCGGGCGTGGTGGCGCACGCCTTTAATCCCAGCACTCGGGAGGCAGAGGTAGGAGGATCACTGAGAGTTCGAGGCCACCCTGAGACTACAGAGTGAATTCCAGGTCAGCCTGAGCTAGAGTGAGACCCTACCTCGAAAAACCAAAAAAAAAACAAAAAAAAACAAAAAAAAACACTCCTGAAGTATCAGGTGAGCTATAAAACCACCCCAGGAAGAGGGGGTTGTCGAGAAGCAGGGGTCGATATGCCTTGAACTGTGGTCTTGGTGCTCTTGTGGGCTGGACTATGGTGTAGCAGAGAAGCAAAGCAGCCTGTGAGTCCGAGATGAAAAGTAAGCCTGCCTTTCAAAAGCAAGCAGATGATAATGACAATGGCAATGATAATAACAGCTCTTTCTGAGGAAGAGGAATTATACTCATACCATCTCATTTACTGCCCACAGAAGCCCCTAGAAGCCTGCATCCCTGTCCCATTCGCCAATGCAGTTCAGAGCAGGGCTTCCCTGGCTGATCTGCCTCATGGGCAGCCTTATTTGTTTTGTCTGGTTCATGTCCCTGTTTCGGCATTTGTTGCTGAGAGGGTTAAACAGTGTCATGTGGCACCAGATTGGCGTGTGGAAAGCTCACCATAAGCATTAGGCGTTCCTCTCCTTTCCTGGGAGTCGGTAGCCA
Source organism: Dipus sagitta (assembly GCA_036346955.1). Classification (NCBI taxonomy): domain Eukaryota; kingdom Metazoa; phylum Chordata; class Mammalia; order Rodentia; family Dipodidae; genus Dipus; species Dipus sagitta. Next base: position 65,398,400 of record CM070774.1, on the reverse strand, counting down.
CACCACCCTCCCCTTGTAAGTGTTCCTCAAGCACACTGATTTCCATAGGTTAGTCCTCAGCAGAAATCAGAGTTGAGAAGGAAGCTAATGGTCTGCTTTCCTAAAGAGCTAAGGCAAAGTAGCCAAGGCCTACCCACTGGCATGGGGGTTGGAGCATAATGAGACCAGGACTATGACTTTGGCCCCAAACCGCTGTCTCTTGATTGTTCACCCGTAGCTCTGCATGTCCCCCCCTTTTAAAAACTTTTTAGGTGGGCATGGTGGCACGCGCTTTTAGTCCCAGCACTGGGGAGTCAGAGGTAAGAGGATCTCTGTGAGTTCGAGGTCACCCTGAGATTACATAGTGCATTCCAGGTCAGCCTAGGCTTGAAAGCAAAACTTTTTTGGTGATAATACATGTACATAATGTATTTTGATCATAATCCTCTCCCATTGCCTTCTTTTGTCCCACATCTCCTATTCCCCTTCCCCGAATCCCTTCTTTTCCATCTAGTGCCTCTTCTGTTTTATGGGGTTTTCCCCCTTCTTCACTATCCACGATGGAAAGTTGATGGATCCAGTATTGTGCAGGTCTTGCACAAGTAACGATATTCACTGTGAGGTGATGAATGCACCAATCAACTCAAGTTTGGAAGACAATGTTGCAAAGCACTCCTAATCACCCTCAGACTCTTTCATCCTTCCTTCCTTCCTTCCTTGTTTTAATTTAGAATATTATTTATCTATTTATTTCAGGGAAAGAGAGGAAGGCAGATGCACACACACACACAAACACACACACACACACACACACACACACACACACACAGAGAGAGAGAGAGAGAGAGAATGAATGGGCACACCAGGGCCTGTAGCCATTGCAAATGAACTCCAGATGTGTGCGCCACCTTGTACATCTGGCTTATGTGGATCCTGGGGAACTGAACCTGGGTCCTTATGCTTTATAGGCAAGTGCCTTAACCACTAAGCCATCTCTATAGCTCACCTTCCTTCCTTTTTTTTTTTTAATATGTTATTGCAAGGAGAGAGAGAGAGAGAGAGAAAAGGAGAGAGGGAGAACAGGGCACACCAGGATGTCTTGCCACTGCAAATGAACTCTAGTTGCGTATGCCACTTTGTGCAGCTGGTTTATGTGCGTACTCGAGAATTGATCCACAGTTGTCAGGCTTTACAAGCAAGTGCCTTTAACCAGTTATCCATCTCTTCAGCCCTCTTACATTCTTTCTTTCTGGCCACTCTTCTGTAATGTTCCCTGAGTCTTAGAGGACATAGCACCTAGCACTCATCACTTATTTTCAGCACTTTGACAAGCAGAAGGTAGCTTCTGTGGGCAAAGGTGAGAACAGCACTAACGTATTCTAAACGGTGAAGATGATTCCCTCCTCGGCGCTTGCCTGGATTGGGCTTCCTAGCGGCTGATTTTGGTGCGGTGTGTGGTTGCGGGGAATGGGAGCCTCTAGCTTCCTGCGATCTCCAGCGCTCCCCACGTCCACGTACTGTGGAATGCTGCCTAGAGGTGCTCTCACAGAGCTCAGCTGGTCCCCTGCCCTTTCCCCCAGGGACTTCTGATTTTGCAAGGCTGGGGTGAGTTCCTCAGGCTCTCACTGGGGTGGGGAGGCAGGCCTGTTGGGAGAAGGAGGGCTGGAGTCCATCCACAGAGGCTCCCTTCAACTTCTCCATGGGAATCTCACCTGGCTTAATAAGTTTGCTTGCAGACCCTATCTTTTGCTTAAAAAGAGATTACTGTATGCTGCCTTGCCTCTCCTGCTCACCTCATGTCACTGCCTATACGGAGACCTTACAGCTGCCTGGCCCAGTGCTGATTTCACTCCTGTCGGTATGTGTATGTCTCCACAACTACTCAGCTTGGAGCCCCGTGTCTTACACGAAGCACATCGTGTACTGAATTCATTATCTCCTCATCCCACTCCTTGTTCTCCCTTTTAAGCTTATTTGAATTATTTTAACTTAATGATGGTTTTATTGTAAGGATACCTATGTGGGAGAAAGCTACTTAGAGCTGAAAAACCTCAAAACCCCAAATCAAGCCTCAGGGGAGGGGAAAGCATGGCGGGTGAGGAAAAGCAGCTCCCAGGAGCAGTTCTTGGAAGGTTGGAGGAGGTGCTTTACGTCTGGGTGCCGTCGCCCGCCTCACTCAGCTATCGCACAGGCTCTGCTCCGCCGGGCGCTTGTCCGACATGGAGGCTGGGCGCCTTCTCTTTACTCCACGGCTTCTGTTAACTGGCAGCATCAGCAGCTCCCACTTCTGCTGCCTTTCTCCTCTCCCTTCTTCCTCCTCCTCTTTTATTTACTGATTTTTGGTTTTTCAAGGTAAGGTTTTGCTCTAGCCCAGGCTGACCTGGAATTCACTACCTAGTCTCAGGGTGGCCTCGAACTCATGGCAATCCTCCTACCTCTGCCTCCCCAGTGCTGGGATTAAAAGGCGTGCACCAGCTGATTCCTCTTTTGTTTTTATAAAATTTATCCTTTGGGCTGGAGAGATGGCTTAGCAGTTAAGCGCTTGCCTGTGAAGCCTAAGGACCCCGGTTCGAGGCTCCATTCCCCAGAACCCACGTCAGCCAGATGCACAAGGGGGCGCACGCGTCTGGAGTTCATTTGCAGTGGCTGGAAACCCTGGTGTGCCCATTCTCTCTCTCTCTGCCTCCTTCTCTCTGTCGCTCTCAAATAAATAAACAAAAAAATAGTTTAAAATTTATCCTTTGACAATGTATGCAGATGGGTTGTAGTCTGATCACATAGACCCTCACCCTCAGTAGTCTCTCTCACCCCCTTCCAACTCCCACTGAACGCTCTCTTCCCTTCACTTATGGTTACACCACCGTGAAGAACGATTCCGCCTCGCCCAGCCACTGACTACCCTTAGCTCCTCACGGAGGGGTAGGGCTTCATGAATGCCTTCCCCGTCCATGACTGGCCCTATCTTGTGTAGGTCTTACGCAGGTAACCACAGCTGCTGCGGGTGTCTGAGTGTAACAGCTGCGTGATGTCCAGACGACAGAATTCCACAGCATCCTTCCCCACCCTCCGTCTCCTACATTCTTCCCTCTCCCTCTTCTACCATGTGTCTTGAGCTTGGAGGGGTTAATATAGACGTCCTGTATAGGTTTTTTTTTTTTTTTTCGAGGTAGGGTCTCACTCTGGTCCAGGCTGACCTGGAATTAACTCTGTAGTCTCAGGGTGGCCTTGAACTCATGGCGATCCTCCCACCTCTATCTCCTGAGTGCTGGGATTAAAGGCAGGTGCGCCACCACGCCTGGCTTCTGCATAGGTTTTAGACCCCAACATCACCTGCTGAGCTGGAGGGATGGCTTAGCCGTTAAAGCGCTTGCCTGCAAAGCCAAAGAACCTGGGTTCGATTCACCAAGACCCACATAAGCCAGATGCACAAAGTGACACATGCATCTGGAGGCCCAGGAGCACCCATTCTCTCCCTCTCTCTCTCAAATAAATACAAGTATTAAAAAAAAAAAAAACACTTGTTTTCAACACTTTGCCATTATGATTAACCTCTGCCCACTGGGTAAAAAATATCAAGTTTTCAGACCAAGGCTGAGAGTAGCACTAATCTGTGGATATGACCATAAATATTTAGAAGCAGTTGGATAGCACATCCATTTTAGTCAAACAACAGTAAGAGATTCACCCTTTCTTTTTTGTTTTTTTTTTTTCTTTTTTGAAGTATCTTTTTGGTATTTTATTTTTATTTATTTATTTGAGAGAGACAAAGAGGCAGACAGAGGGAGAGAGAAAGAGAGAGAGTGAATGGGTGTGCCAGAGCATCCAGCCACTGCAAATACTCCGCACATGTGCCACTTTTTTTTGGTTTTGAGTAGGTTCACTCTAGCCCAGTGACGGAATTCACATGGAGTCTCAGGTGCTGACCACAGCAATCCTCTACTTGCCTCTGATGCTGGGATTAAGGCGTGCGCCACTACGCCCGGCTTACATGTGCCATCTTGTGCATCTGGCTTACGTGGGTCCTGGGGAATCAAACCTAAGAAGTTCTTTGACTTTATAGGCAAGTGCCTTAACGCTAAACCATCTCTCCAGTCCTATTTTTCTTTTTAAAAATATTTTTATTTTTATTTTCAAACACACACACACACACACACACACACACACAGACACAGAGAGAGAGAGAGAGAGAGAGAGAGAGAGAAATGGGCATGCCAAGGACTCCAGCCACTGCAAACGAACTCCAGATGCGTGCCCCCCCCCTTGTGCATCTGGCTTTACATAGATGCTAAGGAATTGAACCTGGGTTGTTAGGCTTTGCAATCAAGCATCTTAACCAGTGAGTCATCTCTATAGTCCCTCTCTCTCTCTCTCTCTCTTTTTTAAGTAGGGTCTTGCTGTGTATACCTGGCTGTTCTGGTACTTGCTGTGGAGCCCAGGCTGACCCTGGAGCTTGTGATCCTCTTGCCTCAAGCTCATGAGTTATGGGATTCACAGGTGTGTCCTGCCATGCCCAGCTCAAACAGTATATTCTTCCTCATCCTGCTCACGGTCTACTGCACAGCCAGGCTGGCCTTACTCCCCACCTGGCCAACTCTGTCTTGAGGAATGTCTAGGCTAGCTTTAGATTCCCGTAAAGGCCACTCTAAGCATTTTCAGTTAAAAGGGGACAGAATATGATTGTTGAGCACATCTTTCTTGCCAGACCATGTTCCTGATTGTGGACCAGTGTATGGATTGGCAAACCTGGCTCCAGAGCATATTGAACCAATCAAAGCCGTAGCTGCAGGTAGGGCCCATGGCTGTCTCATTCAAAAATATTTCAGTGAAGCCGGGCGTGGTGGCACACACCTTTAATCCCAGCACTTGGGAGGCAGAGGTAGGAGGATTGCCATGAGTTCGAGGCCACATAGTGGACTACATAGTGACTTCCAGGTCAGCCTGGACTAGAGTGAGACCTTGCCTCAAGAAACAAAACAAAACAAAACAAAACAAATTTCACTGACCCTGATGACCTATGCTAAATGAGATTATCTAATCATACAATATGATTTAATTTATATGAAATACTCAGGAGAGGCAAGTGTATATGTAGGCAATATAAATGAATGGTTGCATAGGGCTGAATATGGAGATAAAGGAGTTTAGACTTGCCTTTTGGAGTGATGAAAATGTTCCATAGTTGACTGGTGATGCTTATAAAACTCTGAAAATATACTGAAAACCACTGACTTATACACCTACATGGCAAGTGAGTTATATCTCAATAAAATGAGTGTTTTTCTAGAAGTAGTTTTCTCAAGATGGGTCTGGATCATGGCAGACATCTCCCTTATGTGTTCATCTTGTTAAATGCCTTCACTTTAAAGTCCACCTTGATAAACAGAACCCATGGGATTCATTTTCACTCGGTTTTAAGTTCCAAGGCCACCTCGTTCCATGACCCTATTGGAGGACTAGCTGACCTCATTTGGGGTCAGTTGTCTCGGAAACATCTGGTATTGAACTGGTAGTCTATACTATACGTGGTGCCTTGTCTGGCAAGTCCTTTCTATTGGACTCTGAACCACCTAGAGGCCTTTCCCTGAGTATAACTGCATGCTGTCTTTCTTATAGGGACCTAAAGACATTTCTAGTGTGGCTGGGATGGATGGATGGATGGATGGATGGATGGATGGATGGATGGATGGATTGGGAGGGAATGAGGAACTGGACAGAAGGCAAGGGCCAGTTATCATCTGTAGCTATGACTACTGCCTGCTTTTCGAAATCCTAGCATTTGGGTAAAAATGAATGTTAAGGGCAGCATGAATGAGAACTTGGTGGCCAGTACAGCACCACCATGATCATCTGGAGAATTCTAAGCACAAACACTGCTGATGGGGGTTAGCCCATGACTGTGGGGGGAGCGCTTCCAGGGCAGCTGGCAAATTCACAAGAACTTCACTTCCACTTATTGTGATTCAAGTTGTTTCTGATGTGCCTTGTGGCAGGATGGGCTCCTTCGAGCAAGGGCAGAACTCATTGCTCATTAGCACATCATAAACCCAGCTTCCGGTCATTCTGCTCTGTGCCAACCCCTTTGGATAAAAGATTTGGGGCAATGGGGAGGGCAGAAGGGCAGAAGGAAGAGAAACAGAGAGAAGAAAAGCCCTCTCAGAAAGACCGATTTGAAGTATGAGAGTCCTTATTGATAAAAAGCAAAGCCCAGACAGAAGGAAGCGGTTTGATATAGTGCACTGTTTGAAAACCATCATGTGCATCTGTTTAGCACAATATACAACATAATGACAGCAATCTTCCCTGTTTGTATCTATTCATCTGATTATACAGAGTAACAATTCTTTTAGTTGCACATTTATTTACCCAGGGATTTTTTTAATGGATAATAAGTTAGTAAATCAGATAGCATGTGTTCCGGATAATACTTTAGTAAACTGTCTACCACACAAGGCAGTTGCAATTCACATTTCATATGATACCCAGTGTTCCATTAATACACACAACACAATGTGAAGCTATGAGTAGCTCTTCAAGAAGGACAAAGCAGATTTTAATGATTATTTAATACTGTTTGATCTAGACACATATTATGTTGAAAAGCTAGGTTTCAGTCCTGCAATGAACCACAGATGTAACAAGAAATGTGCCCTTGTTTGAAGTATAATCCAATGTCCTTCTTTTGATGCAGTTGCCATGGCTATCATGCTAAAGTTTGTTGGTTTTCTTTGTTTTGCTCTGTGGTGCTTGGGATCAAGCTCAGGGTCTCATGGATGGTGGGCAAGTGCTGTACCACAGAGCTACACCCCCCGCCCCACAGCCTATGTTTGTCATCTGTGACTCAAGGGCACATCACGAGCTTCTTCTTATTGCTGAAAATGCAAACTTGAACCCTCATATGTATTGTTTTATGGCAAAATAATAAACACCAAGGAGGAAGACAGGAGTGTATTTAGCTTAGGCCATTGAGATAGGATAAAAAAATACAAATTATTCTTCCTCTCTTTCTGCACTGACACCAGACATCAGCAACATCCTCGTCCTTCCTGAAGGTCTGAGCGGGCCAGGAGGTCTTGGGTGAAGATTGAAGTGCAGTGCTGAAGAGAAGGCTCGTCCCGGCCTAACTCTTCACACTCCACAGGGCCTGGCTACGGGGAAGTGCACCTGGGACTACACAATGCCACCATGTGTCCTGGCGACCTCAGCTTCATCCAGCAATGCTGGCTCGCAATGTGTCCACCTGCTCTAAGCCTCCTGACATAGTTCCCAGGGCTTCTCGTGGTCATGAAAGTGGGATCGGTTGTAGACCACATTATGGAGATAATTTTAAGGAACGTCCCTCCTATGTGAGATCCCTACTGCATGTCATGTTTCTGGGGTACTATTAGGAAAAACAGTCAGACTCTGTTTTATTTAGTGAGTTATGAACACAGAATACTGGCAGGGATGCTGTAAGCTGCTTCAAAGGGAGAAGTAGATCAGATACAGATAACAGTAGGAACTTTCCATTCCTCTCACAGTGAGCACGTGACAGTAACGTTCACTATGGACTCGCGTCTGCCTAATGTGGAGCTCACACTTCCCTTGTTCTTGAGCAAAGCCACCAGACAGCTGCTTAGCAAGATTCCACAATTTTTGGAAAGTCTCAATACCCTGGGATGGAATGAAAAGACATTGGATATTTGAGTAACTTTCTTGAAGTGATTTAACAAAATTAGATTTATTTTAGAGTACAAAAAAATAACATTAAGGAATAAAGGGAGGGAAACTTGCCTTCACATCCATGATTACCAAGCATTTCCCACATATTTTCTCTTCTAGTAGTTACAATCATGTTTTGAAGGAGAAATTAGCATCTCCCTTTCCCAGAAAAGGTAACAAGACTCAAATTTGTGCGGCTGGTTTTGGACAGAGCTGTGATCTGAACTCAATGCCAGGGGATTCCAAAGGCTGTGCTGTTTGTGTATCCCCAATGTGTCCCACACTGCAGTGACCCGCCACCGCCGGTGCTCCACACGCAGAGATTCTGAAGCAGTTGATCTGGGCTGGACCAGAGCATCAGCATTTTGCAGACACCCACTCAGTGATTCTAACACTGAGATGTTAAGAACCCCTGGCTTGAATACCGTCCCACTGCAAAGTTTCAAACCCACTGCTGACGTAACAATGGTTTGACTTAGAGCTTTTGGATTTTGTAGTGGTGCAGAAAGCAATACACACGCAGCAGAAATTGTGCCTCGATGTTTTTATTTTTCCCTGGGCTAGGGACACACAGTATCCTCATCTCTGATGGTGCCTGGCAGTGACATTGGGCCACTTGGTCATTAGTTAGGGGAAGTAACTGATGCTCTACAGTGGTCTCTATTGCTAAGCGGGTTTGGTTGGTCAGCAGGTTAGGTACATTAAATACATCTCCTGACGTACGACATTTTCTTTTTCTTTTTCTTTTTTCTGTTTTTGTTTTTTCAAGGTAGGGTCTCACTCTGGCCCAGGCTGACCTGGAATTCACTATGTAGTCTCAGGATGGCCTCGAACTCATGGTGATCCTCCTACCTCTGTCTCCCGAGTGCTGGGATTAAAGGAGTGCGCCATCACGCCCGGCCGATATTTTCAATGAACTGGGGGGGGGGTTATCAGGTTATAACCCCATCTTATGTTGAAGAGCATCTATCTAGATCACATAATTCATAACCAGTGAATATCCTGCTTGTTGCAGTCTGGTTCGCATTGCTGGTAGAGATCACCCAACCAAGAGCAGCTTCTGGGAAAATGAGGTTCATTTTGGCTTACAGGCTCGAGGGGGAAGCTCCACGATGGTAGGGGAAAACGATGGCATGAGCAGAGGATTGACATCACCCCCTGGCCAACATAAGGTGGACAATAGCAACAGGAGATTATGCCAAACACTGGCTTGGGGAAACTGGCCATAACACTCATAAGCCCACCCCTAACAATACACTGCCTCCAGGAGGCGTTAATTCCCAAATCTCCATCAGCTGGGAAGCTAGCAGCCAGAACACCTAAGTTTATGGGGGACACCTGAACCAAACCACCACACTACCATTGCACTATAGGGCATGCAGTAACAAGTGGATGTCCTTGAACACAAATTCTCTTCCTTTCCCTTCCGCCGCCCCCCCACCCCGCCCCAGGCCTTGTGCTACGCCAGTGCTCTCACTGACTGAGCAGCACCCCAACCTTGTTTATTTTGAGATAGTGTCTTACTAAGTTGCCCAGGCTGTCCTTGAACTCACCATCTTCTTGCTTCTGCCTCCCAAGTACTAGGATTATGAGTGTAAGATACTATACATGGATTCAATTATCAGTCTTTTTCATGTTGTAGCCACGTTGGCTGTACTGGCCTCTTTCGCTTTCTCACTCCAACATCTTCAGATGTTTTATTTTATTCTATTATTATTTTTCATCTTCAGATGTTTTAAACAAGTTCATTGAGCTATATCTGGTAGTAGTTATATACGCCGAGCACATTAAAGGCCTTAGGAGAGGAAATGATCAAATGAAGCTGTACCTCAATAGGGTTAAAACTTGGGTTAAGCGTGTAAAACTTAGGCATTTCCAATGGTTAATTTCCTTTGTTCATTTTCATGATCTTAAAACCCTTTTGATTTGATTCTTGTTTGATTCAGCAACTAGAATCTAGCTCTTTGCTTGGAAAGTGGTTCTGGTAGTGCAGGGACCCATGCTGTGGAGGAGGGATGGTGAAATCCAAGCCCAAGACACGCAATCGAGGACTTGGAGCAGAGCTGACTCATTCAGGGAGCTTTCTGCTACTTGGGTACCATGTGTATTCACTTTTAACATATTAGCACGTCACTTGCTGTCTCTTTTGACATGTTAATGCAATCTCTTTTTCCCCAAGGCTATGAGAATTTTCTTAATTCTTCTTATTATTTGGCTAGGATGTGGCTAGAATCCAGGGTCTCCTGCACACTAGGTGTGCATTCTCTCACTGAACTCTATGCCCTGCCCCCCAAAAGGGATATTTATTAGACACAAAATGCTAAAAACGAAACAAAGCAACAACTCTCCCATCAGCACTTAGAGTGTACAATTAAATTACGGGAGCAATGTGGTTGTGGCCGGGACTATTAATGCTCACTGGAAGTAGGACTCCACAGTCTAACAACACCTATTCCAGCCCATTAAAGGTCCATGGACAAAAGGTCAAACTCTTCTGTCTTGAGATTTAGTTATCTACTTAACTTATTTTGGAGAAGGTGAATAGAGAGAGAGAGAAAGAAAGAGGCAGAGAGAGAGAGAGAAAGAGTAAGAGAGAGAGAGAGAGGGAGGGGGGAGAGAATGGGTGTACCAGGGCCTCTAGCCACTGCAAACAAACTCCAGATGCATGTGCCACTTTGTGCATCTGGCTTTACATGGGTACTGTGGAATTGAACCTGAGTTCTTTGGCTTTGCAGGCAAATGCCTTAACTGCTGAGCCATCTCTCCAACCCTTGTTTTGAGATTTTAAAAATGGCTTCTACCTATGTCCCATTTATCATTCTCTTCCAAGGGTCATTTCCAGAAATCTTTTTCCTTTTTTGTTTTTTTTTTGTTAAAAACAAATCATTTGCATCTTAGCTCAATAACTTGTTCTAATAAAAGCCTGTTATTTTAAACATATGTGAGTAGAGATGAAAAACACTAGCATTTTTGCTGAAAAATACATTAAAATGAATAAAATGTTTCCAAAGCTTTCTCAGACTTGAATTTCTTTGAACTACTCTGTCTCAATCTATATATACATACAATTATTTACTTATATGTTATATATTTTTGAGACAGAGAGAGAATGGGAACGGCAGGGCCTCTAGGCCCTGCAAACGAATTCCAGACACATGTGCATCTAGCTTATGTGGGACCTGGAGAATTGAACCTGAGTCCCTAGGCTTCGCCAGCAAGCACCTTAACCTCTAAGCCATCTCTCCAGCCCATATTAATATGTATTTTTAATATGATTCTAGTTCTAGATTTCATTGAAGAAATAAAAGAAACATTGCAGATGGTTGAACAAGGAGGAAGATAAACTAAACTAAGGACACTTCATTTCAGCATGAACCTTGCAACATCATGCAGAGGCAGGGTTAAGAGATAGATGCTAGAGTTGGAATATGTGTGGGTTGATTCTGGTCACATGACCTGGGCAAGCCTCCTAACCTCGTCGTTTCATCTGAAAACATGGGGCTAGTATTTAGCAACGTTCTATAGAATTCCTGGAGGCCTAAACAAGCAAATAGGTAAAGTGGTTAGAGCAGTGCATGGATGTGCTCAGTATATGAAGTGGTGATCCTAGACAGAAAGATGCTGGGTTCCATGGCAAAGCTGGTATAGATGTGTGTCTAATGTGGATAGTCTGTATTTAAAGAATTTGTTTTCTCTTTACTGAGTTTTTCTAAGCAAGGAGCAGATGCACAAAGCTGTGGGTGAGGAGGGCAGAACTACTGGTTCATGGTATACTTTAGTGCCATCAAAAACCCGTTTGTTTTGCTTTGTTTTGCTTCATCCTTGGATGCTGTCCTAGGAACTACAACAGATCCTGAAGACAGGGGCATCATTTCTCCATGACCAACAGTTAGTCGTCAGCTCTCTTGGCCAGATATTATATTGTACTCTTCTCTCTTCTCTCTCCTCTCTCTCTGTTGCTCTCCTTTTTGGAGACAAGGTCTCACTAAGTAAGTAGCCCCAGCTGGCCTGGCCTGGAATTCACTATGCAAATTAGGCCTTGAACTTGAGGAAATCCTCTTGTCTTAATTTCCCAAGTGCTGGCATTATAGGTGTGCTCCACCATGCCCAGCCTTCTCTCTTCCTGTTTTTCTTTTCTTTTTTTTAAATGATCAGTCGTTTAGATAATAATCCCTTTATTTAAACTTATGGAACTGCCAACTTATCAGCAAACAGCAGTGAATACAAAGAGGATCGGATAATGAACGGTGACCTATCAGTTCACTTTGTTGCCCACGCAGCCCACCGCGTGCACGGCTCACTCAGTGCTGGGCTCTGCAGCTGGCTGTCCGGCCCTGTGAGGCTCTGTTAAGTCCTTCTTTCTCCTCACCTCCTAAACATGCTCCCACACAGCTCATTTCCCAACCTCCTTTGCTCCTTCCTGGTGTCTGGGGAACTCTCCCTTAGCATTTTCAGAGACCAGGACTGTGCCAAGGGGAGAAGCTGTGGAATCTTGCCCAGCTGGGGTGTACTATGGGCAGTTTTTGTCTTGGACTTCTCACCTCGGCCTCAGCTTAGAGGGCTCTTCTGAGCCCAGGGACTCTAAATAAGCACATTTCTTATGTCTCTGTCAACTTTTACTTAACTACTGCATGAGACTGTGATGGGACTATTCTCTTTCCAGAAAAATTAAATATGAGAATTAAAGCTATTTTCTAAAGCTCTCTTTCTGTCCTTAAGTTGGACCACATTTTGAGTGCATTCAGTTAACTACAAGGCATTCTTTCTCCAGCTCTAAGTTCACATGTCTTTTCTTCATTATAACACAGGCCCATGCAGGCCCTGAGTCGCTCATATTTCACTTTTGCATATTATTTTGTCACTCTATTACTCTTAAGTCATTTATTCAAATTCTTAACTAAGTTTCTTTTAATTCTGGCCTCTGCACCTTAGGCTCCCCACTTCCTAAAGTTTTCTCATGAACAGATGCAACAGGGCTAGACAATTCTGTGTCTCCATGCCCTGTCACAGCCATTAAAATTGTGTTTCTGGTGACTTCTGTTGGTGGGCTGGCTGCTGGCACACAGTAGAGACACTTACATGCCTCTGCCCATGTTTGCATAGAAGGCTTGTCAACCTGCTCAGTCAAGGAAAAAAAGGCTTAAAACTGGACTGAACCTTTTCTTCTTTTAATTTTTTAAAAATTTATTTATGTATTAGAGACAGAGAGAGGGAAAGAAAGGGACGCAAAGAGAGAATGGGTGCACCCGGGCCTCTAGCCACTGCAAACAAAACTCCATGTGCATGAGCCACCTTGTGCATCTGGCTTACGTGGGTCCTGGGGAATCAGACCTGGGTCTGTAGTCTTTGCAGGCAAGCACTTTAGCCACTAATCCATCTCTCCAGCCCAGAACCTTTTATTAGTAGATAGACTTTTGGATGCAGACAAATATCAGAAATAAATTTATTTGTCTGGACATTTTCTAGATGAAAAGACCAAAGACTGGAAGCTTACTTTCCTTGGGCAAATACCATGTGACCAGGTAATGAGAGAGTCAGAGCAGAGCAGGCTTGTGAGTCCCTGCATAGGATTAACCCTCCGTCCCCTCTCCTCGTTTCCTGCTGTCCTTCCCTTCTTTTTCATTATTTATTCATGTCTACCATGTTATTTGTTTCATAATAAGGGATTTTTTTTTTGATCCCTTTACCGATTTATTTTTAGCATCTAAAATCTGGTGACAAATGGTGAGACAAGAAGGGTGTACTAATAGACATAGGACATTGGAAGCAAGACTATCCTGGAGCATCTTATTTGTGTGCTTTTGTCAACATGGATGCCACCTCCAGGACACATGCCACACTACCTCTGTGACATGGCGGAATCCTGGTTCAGAACCAGGCAGCAAGGAGCAGGGCACAATAAGAAAGTAGCAGACACTCTCCAACCCACCCCTAGACCCGGAGCCGCCTCAGATGTGATTCTGCACGCAATTACAGCACTGACGTTTTGGCAAAATTTCCAGGCATTTCCATAAATCCTTTTTAGATTCATCTTCCCTCCAGCTCAGCAAGACAGTCACATTTCCCCGGGTCTCTGACAAACAATAGCAACCAAATGATATTTAAGACCAATCCCCCAGCATGACAACTGAGCTCAACCCATCAGAGAAAGGAAGGTCACCATATGCCCCGTGTTCTTTGTGTCCGCCTGGCTGCCATCTTACAGCTGCCCTGGCCTCTTTATTTGACTTGGGGAGACAAGAGCGTCACTGACACGTACAAAGGGGATTTAGGATTAGGCGCTGTCTTCTACCTCTCTAACCTACAGCATCTTTCATCCTCATACAGGTGGGCGGAGACGAGGAGAAAGAGGGGGCTCACAGGGGGGAGGCTGGGGAGGAAGCCAGGCGATGAGGGAGGCAGGGGTGGGGGAGACCGCTGCGCTGTCCCTCTCAGCCTCATTTTGTCTTCATCATACAGAAGCACCATCTGTCCCCAGACTTCATGTGCTCCCATTTGGTTTTCATTCACTGACAGCTTATGTAGGAAGTGAGCAAAATAGGCCCGCTAACTGGATCAGCAACTGCACTTTGGCCAGAAAAGTTGTTAGACGCGCTGGGGCGGGCCAGCTCCCCAAGCGAGGCGTCCAGCCTGGAGGACCCCCTGCTCTGCTAGTGCCTGCCCCCCCCCCTCTGCCTGCCAGCGTCCAGCCATCCATTTACATTGCGTTGTAAGGAACCCTCAAGTTATGGGTTCAACTTTTTTTTTTTTTTTTTTTTTAGCATGCAACGACAGCATACATGAGTCATGAACAGTAAATTAACTTTATTTATTTATTTTTTTCCCTCTTTCCCTTTGCTCTGGTCCACCACAGTCAACTTTATAAGGCTCCAAACACATGAGGACAGAGTTTTCAGGCAGTCTCTTAAGTAAAAGAATGACTTGACCACACTTCCTTCTTTTTCCCATTTAATTTTAATTTTATTTTATTATAGTTTATTTATTTGAGAGACAGAAAGAGGGGGAGAGAGACAGAGAGAATGAGAATGGGCACACTAGGGCCTACAGCCACTGCAAACGAACTCCAGACGCATACGCCCTCCCCCCCCCCTTGTGCATCTGGCTTAAGTGGGTCCTGGAGAATTGAACTGGGACCCTTTAGCTTTGCAGGCAAACACCTTAATCGCTAAACAATCTCTCCAGCCCCCTTTCCCCACTTTAAATTAATATTTTAGTTGACATCAAAATAATGGGCTTCACTATGGTATTTTCATATATATATATTGTACTTTGCTCATATTTACCTCCTCTCACTGGTTTCCTTCTTCCTTCCAAATGTTCTGTTTTTGCAATATATATATGTTTGTCTATATATATATATATATATATATATATATGTAATAACATATATTATAATTTATAAGTATATAAGTTAGCTAAATCTAGATCTGCATTGGAGATATATATATATATATATATATATATATATATATATATATATATATATAGTTTTATTTTTCAAGGTAGGGTGTTCCTCTTGCCCAGGCTGACCTGGAATTCACTATATAGTCTCAGCATGGCCTCTAACTCAGTGATTCTCCTACTTCTGCCTCCTGAGTGCTGGGATTAAAGGTGTGCACCACCATAACTGGCTATATAAGTTTATATGCATAAATTAATATATCTATAAATTAGTTAAATCTAGATCCATAGATCATATAAAATACGCAATATTTTGTCTCTTTTACCCCCCCTTATCTTCTCTTGTTCCCTCATTCCCCTATCCTTTAGATCCCTTCCTCCTCCCCACATGATATGGGCCCCTTCTTTCATGTCATATATATGATTTTAAACACTTGATCATGCCTTTCTTTAAAGACAGGGTCTCAGGTAGCCAGGGCTGTCCTTGAACCCCTGATCCTTCTCCTGCTTCCACTTCCTGAGTGATACTGGGGGGATTACAGGCATGTGTGTCAAGATGCACTGTTTATGCCATGCTGAGGGCCAAATTCAGGGCTTTATACACGCTAAGCAGACGCTCTACCAGCCACAGGCCCAGCCCGTTGCTTATCGATGCACACACCGTTCTGTAGAGCTGATAAGCTGAAGGCTATATTCCCATTCTGCTCTAGTTGACCACTCTATTACTTTAAAATGTCCAATGATAAATAATGCTGATGTCAACATCTTTGAACATAAAGATTTTTCTGTTAGAATTACCTTCCTGGACATTGTGGTTGATAAAATTCAGCCCTCAGAACTTGGCATCATGGCTGGCTTCTTCCTGAGCCAGTCTCTAGCCCAGACCAATCAGTTGTCTCTGGCTGACCAGTGCCTGGAGATGTCTTACTGACTCACAGAATATGTGCTTTCTTCACTCTTCAAAGATTCTCCAAGTGAACTAAGTGTGGGTAAATGATATGACACCAGATTAATGGAAAGGCGACACTGGGAGACACTGCCATCTGCCCAAATATGGTCAAAGTACAAATAAAACTACAACCTTTTAGTTGTTTTGTTATGCACAATTAAAATGCACAGTCTACAAGGACCCAAAAGGTTTCCTATGGAAACCTTATTCATTTCCAAGTTCATAACAACATCTTGAATCCTCAAACCTGTGGAGATTAGCTGTCCAGAAACCAGCACAGACTTCAGTTATGTCCACATGAACCTGGTTCAGAAGAATCACCTTTTCATTCCTGATACACAGGCTGGCACAGCATGCTCAACAGAGCTCCAGGATGGCAGGGGAAAGTGATGTGGCATGAGCAGAGGGTGGACATCACCTCCTGGTCAACATCAGATGGACGACAGCATCAGGAGAGCGTGCCACACGCTGGCGAGAGGAAGGTGACTATAGCACTCATAAGTCCGCTCCCAACAATACACTGCCTCAGGAGGGTTTAATTCTCAAACTACCATTAGCTGGGGACATGGCATTCAGAACACCTAAGTTTGTGGGGGACACCTGAATCAAACCACCACATAATATGGCCACACAATGTAGTAATAATGTATTATATTTCAAAGTAGCTAGAAAGAAGGTTTTTGTACATATTTTGGGTCATATCTATGCTAAATGCACTGACTTCACCATTATACATTTGACCATGCATCAAACCATGAGCTATTGTAACATAAATATGCACAAGTATTAGTCAATTAATAGTTAAAAGTAATATGAGAAAATCCAATTATTGTCTCATCATTTTGAATTTCTCCTTAATCATGTGTAATGAATTATTGATATTTATTTCAAATACTTATGATGTCAAATATCACATATAACATATGGGACAACTTATTTTCTGTAAGTTCAACATTTGGTTAGTTCTTATTGCTGATATTAAGTGACTCATGAATTATTCATTGGTTTGAAATGTATACTGAACAGAATATTTCTTCCTTAAAGGGCCATGTCTTTATTCCCCAAACATCAGATTATGTACTTTCATTTAAAAAAAAAAGAGAGGCCAGGCGTGGTGGCTCACGCCTTTAATCCCAGCACTCGGAAGGCAGAGGTAGGAGGATTGCCATGAGTTCGAGGCCACCCTGAGACTCCATAGTGAATTCCAGGTCAGCCTGGGCTAGAGTGAGACCCTACCTCGAAAAACCAAAGAAAAGAGAGATTTCCAGGCTGGAGAGATTGCTCAATGGTTAAGGTGTTCAAGCCTAACGACCTGAGTTCAATTCCCCAGTATTCACATAAGCCAGATAGATGCACAAAACAGTGCATATATCTGGAGTTTGCAGTGGTTGGAGGCCCTGGCCTGCCCATTCTCTTTCCCCACCCCTCTCTTTCTCTCTCTGCCTGCAAATAAATAAATAAAATATTTATTTAAAAAAAAAGAATTACTTTCTTGGAGTACTTTGTGAGAAGTGGAATAATAGAATAGTTAGAAACATTTTGGATTTCTTTCTTTTTATTTATTTGAGAGCTAGAGAAAGAGGCGAAGAGAGAGAAAATGGGCACGTCCCAGCTACTGCAAATGAACTCCAGATACACGCGCCACCTTGTGCATCTGGCTTACGTGGGTCCTGGGGAATCGAACCTTGGTCTTTTGGCTTTGCATGCAAGCACCTTAGCCTCTAAGACATCTCTCCATCCCCTTGAATTTCTTTTAAAGTGGGATCTTATGTAGTTTAGTCTGGCTTCAAATTCTATACTTAGATAAGGATGACCTTGACCTTCTCCTGCCTCCCCTTCCCATGTGCTGCGATTACAGGCACATACCACCATACACAGCTAACAGGTTCAATGTAATCTTCAAACTTTACTGTTTAAGAAAAACTTAGCGTTTTGAGTAGGATACAAGCAGGACTGCTAATGTATTGTTGCATGTGTGCACTGTCACCCCCACTTTACTGACTAGCTTTCACTGTCACTTTAACTGTAGTTTTCCTCTATTGAACAGAAACTTAGGGTGTGTTTGTTTTGTTGTTGTTGTTGTCGTTGCTTGTTTTTGTTGTTTGTTTTTTTGTGGTAGGGCTATGAGTCTGGGCCACTGTCCATACTAGACAAGGATTCTACCACTGAGCTATACCCATGGTCCAATCAGAAAAGTTAATGTTTACTTGAAGTACCTTTAACATCTAGGAATGTAAATTACTATTAAACATCTTCATTCTTTTCCTTAGAGACTCAGTGAACATTTAAATACATGATTTAATTTAAATTAAATCAAATTTCATACTTTCCTTGGGATTTTTACTGTGTTTTAAAATTTAAATTAAGGCCAGGCATAGTATCTCATGTCATATACCTGAGGCATGTGGATTGCAGTGACTTCAAGGGCAGCCTGGGCTACACAGTGAGCTCCAAGCCAGCCTGGGTGACAGAGCTGGACCCTATTTCAAAAACCAACAAGCAAGCAAACAAGAACATTAAATTAAATTAGTCGTGCAGAAGTTCTCAGAATGTCTATTTTAAACTGAAACTGTCATATAGATCTGAAATGTCATTTTAAGTTGACATACTTGTAACACTAAAACTTTCTGGTTAGTACCCCTAGTCGCCTTGTTTTATAGCGTATTTTGATTGGTTGATTTTTCTCTTTTTTTATTATTAAGCATAAGTATTCTTTTGTTTGAATGGTACTTCTATTTTCCACTCAAAATTATTTGTGTCTAAGTATGTACACAGAACTTCTTCAATTTCCAGCCATAAGCACTGCTGTGTCAGAAGTGGTTCTGATTGTGCTGCTGGCCCACACGCACACTTTGCAGTCTCCTGTGTGTGTCTGTGATGTGTGTGTTTATGTATGTGTATGAGCACAGGTGTGTGCATGTGTGGTCAAAGGACAACTTTGGGTATCCATCGCAGCCTTCCACTCTGTTTGAGGCGGAGTCTTCCTTTGTTCTCCACTGCGTCACCAGGCTATGTCTACTGTCACCAGCCGGTCTACGAGCACTGGAGAGATTGTTCTGTGTGCACCTCCCTCCTGCCACCAGCTAACTGGGTTTACAGACAACAACCATCACGCCCAGCTGTAGGTCCACTCTAGGGATCAAAATTCAGGCACACAGAGAGGAAAATATTTCCCTAACTAGGTTTAACCACTTCAATAACTTTGTTTGGGGCTGGAGAGATGACTTAGTGGTTAAGGCGCTTGCCTGCAAAGCCAAAGGACCAAGGTTCACTTCCCCAGGATCCACATAAGCCAGATGCACAAGGTGGCTCATGCGTCTGGAGTTTGTTTGCAGCAGCTGGAGGCCCTGGCATGCCCATACCCTCTATCTACCTCTCTCTCTCTCTCTCATATAAATAAATAAAAATATCAAAATTAAAAAAATAACTTTGTCCATAAACTTCTACTTTTCAATCTACATATAATACATACTTACATTAAAATCATATTGTAGGGGCCATGGAGATAGGTCAGTCAGTAAAGTGTTTGCCTTGCAAACATGAGGGCCTGAGTACAGTCACTAGAATCCATGTTAAAAAGACAAATTGAGAGCTTGAGAGATGGCTTAGCGGTTACGCTCTTGCCTGTGAAGCCTAAGGACCCCGGTTCGAGGCTCAATTCTCCAGGACCCACGTTAGCCAGATGCACAAGGGGGCGCACGCGTTTGGAGTTCGTTGCAGTGGCTGGAAGCCCTGGCGCGCCCATTCTCTCTCCCTCTCTCTGACTCTTTCTCTCTCTGTCACTCTCAAATAAATAAATAAAAATGAACAAAAAAATTAAAAAAAAAAGACAAATTGATTGTAGTGGCCTATGCCTGTAATGCCAGTGCTGGGGAGGCAGGGATAACATAGACTCCCCAGGGCTAGCTGGCCAGCCAGTCTAGCCTCCTTAATGACTTTCAGACTAGTGAGAGACCTCGTCACAAAAAAGATGGATGGTGCCTGAGCAATGATGCCCAAGGTTATTCTCTAGCCTCTACACATACCCACATATGTGTGTACTCACACCTACACATATGTGTGCAACCATACTCCCCCCCCCCACAGTATTGTATTGTAGGTTCTGATTTGTAACCTGTGCTTTTTTTTTCTTAAAAATTTATTGTAAATACTTTTTTTTTATTACTAATAAAGCCATTTCTCCAACATTATTCTTTTTAAAGGAAGGATTTATTTTGGCTTATGTTTTGAGTCCATTATAGTGAGGAAGGCATGGTAGCAGGCAGCTCTTTGGTGGTGGAAACAGGGCCTGGCTATATAACTCTTGAGTGCCACCCCTGTGGCGGTCTATCTACTAGGTAGATCAGAAGTCCAAAAGTATCTACAGCCTCCCAAATAGCACCACCAGGTGGGCACCAAGTATCTAAACACATTAGCCTGGAGGGGACAGCTCATATTCAAACTATAGCATTATAACCATGGGCCAATAAATTCATGACCATTTCATAATACAAAATACGTTCAGCCCAATTTCTTTTTTTAAAAAATATTATTATTTATTTATTTTTATTTATTTGAGAGAGAGAAAGGATAGCTGTGCCAAGGCTTCCCGTTGCTGCAAAGGAATTCCAGATGTATGCACCACCTTGTGCATCTGGCTTACATGGGTCTTGGGGATTCGAACCTGGGTCCTTCGGCTTTGTAGGCAAGCGCTTTAACTGCTAAGCCATCTCTCTAGCCCTGTTCAGTCCAATTTAAAAAGTCTCCATTTTCTTACAGTTCTAATATGGTTCAAAAGTTCAAAGTCTCTCACCTCCCTCCGGGAGCTCCGGCGGGGCTCCAATGCTTTCTATTCACCGGGGTCGCAGCGCGCGTGCGCAGAAACTTAGCGTGCCCAGAGCCGCAGGGAAAATGGCGGGAAGTTCACCATTGCCATTGCCAGAAAGAGCAATTTATGGCTTTGTTCTTTACTTAAGCTCCCAGTTTGGCTTCAGTGTTGGGCAGTTGCATTACCTGTCTACCTCCTTATTGCTATCGTAATTTGTTATGTGCTCTTATTTGGAATTAACATGATGAACGCATCTCCACTGAACTCCATTCATACCATCACAGATAACTATGCAAAAAAAAATCAACAACAGAAAAAAATACCAAAAAGAGGCCATCCCAGCATTAAGAGATGCCCCTATTAGTGAAGTAAACCAAATGTTCTTTCTTGAAGCCAAAGGACTTTATACCCCAAATTGAGACCAAACATTTGTTTGTAAGGCTTAGACTAAATAAACTTGATCATAATTATTTAAAAAGAAGTTCAAAGTCTCTTCTAAAACTCAACATAATTTCTTTTCCTTTCTTTTCTTTTCTTTTTTTCCTTCTTTCTTTCTTTCTTTCTTCTTTCTTTCTCTTTTTTTTGTTTTGAGGTAGGGTCTCACACTAGCCCAAGTTGTACTCTCAGGGTGGACTTGAACTCACAGCAATCCTCCTACCTCTACCTCTGCCTCTCCACGCCTAGCAGGGAGAGAGAATGGGTGCACCAGGTCCTCTAGCTACTGAAAACTGGTACATCTGGCATTCTTTGGGTACTAGGGAATCAAACTTGGGTCGTTAGGATTTATGGGCAAGCTCCTTAACCTCTGAGCCATCTCTCAAGTCCTAAAACTCAAGGCAATTTCTTTTTTTTTTTTTTCAATTTTTTTCCTTTTTAAAAAATTTTGTCTCAATTTTTATTAACATTTTCCATGATTATAAAAAATATCCCATGGTAATACCCTCCCTCCCCCCAATTTCCCCTTTGAAATTCCATTCTCCATCATATCCCCTCCCCATCTCAATCAGTCTCTCTTTTATTTTGATGTCATGATCTTTTCCTCCTCTTATGATGGTCTTGTGTAGGTAGTGTCAGGCACTATGAGGTCATAGATATCCAGGCCATTTTATGTCTGGAGGGAACACGTTGTAAGGAGTCCTACCCTTCTCTTGGCTCTTACATTCTTTCTGCTACCTCTCCCGCATTAGACCCTGAGCCTTGGAAGGTGTGATCGAGATGTTACTCAGTACTCCAGTCACTTCTTTCCAGCACTATGATACCTTCTGAGTTGACCCAAGGTCACTGCCATTTGAAAAGAGAAGATTCTCTACCCAAAGTGAGAGTAGCATTAATATAAGGGTATGAATATTAAGAGAAGTGCTTACTGGGCAGTTTGGTGAGCATATTATATACATTTAGCCAGACATCAGCAGACATTACACCCCTAGGGCTCATGACTACCCCTGTTTTAAGTTTTCAGTATCAGGGATGTATTCCCTTCCATGGAGCGGGCCTCCAGTCCAATTGGAGGGCAGTTGGTTTCCACCATGACAGACGTGCCACTATTGTACCCATTGGCTCATTTGGCCTGGCTGGCCAGTTATAAGGCTTGCAGTGTCCACTGTTGAGTATCTTCACTGGTGGTATCTCTCTCTCCCATTGGACTGCATGCAGAATGGCTTCTTCCAGCTTTCTGTCAGCTGTTCTACATGGAGGAGGTTATCAGCTCAGTTCCAGCAGGATTTCTCAGTGGCCTTGCAGCCCAAGCATGTGGACTCTTCAGCATTATCAAGGCAATTGTACCCATGTACAATCCAAGAACCAGTTATATGCTTCCAACACACAGTGTTACAGAGTAACTATTCCAAGTTTAAAAGAGTCATATGCTGTGGTAGTTTGAATGTATGTCCCCTCCATAGACTCAGATGTTTTATTAAAGCTTGTAACTTTGGATTTCCAGCTGCCTGGCTTGAAGAGATATCACTGAGACTGATCCTGGGGTCCAGCCCTAAGGTGTGTTTGGGGACGGATCTAAATTCCCAGCTCAAATGTATGCAGAGAGGTCTAAGCTCTGCCAGGGTCCCTGCTGCTGGCTGCTGGGTCCGGGCTATTTGCTGCCTATTTTTGCTTGCTTGTGGCACTGCCTGTATGAGGGTGTCTCTCTGCTTGGATTTATGAATGGGAGCCAGCGTTTCTCACCATTTGATGGACCTTCCCCTGGATCTATAATGTTCAAAAAAAAAAAATCCCTTCCTCTCATAAACTGTGGTTTGGAAGTTCATCCCAGCAACATGGAGCTGACTACAACAGGGGCATAGCAAGGAAAGATAAGACCAAATATCAACAGGGCAAATGCCAGACTCAGTAGGTCCATGTCCAGTATGGGGGAATGGTGGGGGAGAGCTAATGATAAAATCATCTGAATTCCAGTGGACTTAGCAGCCTCTCCCCTCTAGCTTTGTTGTCTATGTTACATGTGGCTCCTCTCTGGGAATGGTTCCGCGTGGCATCTGCAGCTTTCCTCAGTGGCTGTCCACGTCTTGGCATTACCAACATTCTGAGGTCTCCATTGCAACTTATGCTTGACTCTGACAGCTTCATGCACACACCCATCAGGAGCTTCTTGGAGGAATTCCAACCCTGCCACATGTCGCTGGGCTGGAGAGGCTTGCTGGAACCTTGGTGCAAGCTGCTATGACCCCCCCCCCCCCACCACTTTTTTTATTGTGGATGCCTGAGAAAACAGTACCACGAAGATGATGCCAAGTTCTGCTGCCAGCTCAAGACATGGCCCAATCCCTTTGGGCCACAACTGTGGTGTTTTCTGTGCATCTGCCTGACTGAAACTGGGAAGACATTTCCTTAGGAGCTCATTTTTGAGCAGGGAATACCTTCCATGATACTCCCTTTTTAGGTACTCTCCTAATAAGAGAATTATCATTCTTGGACCAGAGAGATTGCTCAGTGGTTACAGGCATTTGCATTCTAAGCCTGATGGCCCAGGTTTGATTCCTCAGTGCCCATGTGAAGCCAGAGATGTACAAAGTGGTACATGTGTCTGGAGTTTACAATAACAGGAGACTCTGGTGTGCCCATATTCAGTCTCTTTCTCTTTCTCAAATAAATTTGTTTTAAAAAAGAGGAGTATCATTCTTACTAGCTGGAGCCTTGATGGGTGGGATCTTGCCCTCAAGGTACCTTTCCTATTGTTCTATTGCAAGCACTTGATTTCTCTTTGATTGAATCAACTGTAGTACCTTTGTCTGCATCCTTCCAGCCCACAACTTTAACAGAGTTCATGCTCCTTGCTCATCAAACCATATTTCCCAAATATTTCTGCTCTGCTTTTGGCTTTGAATTTTCACAATAAGCCTCACTAAATGTACAAAACAGTAACTAGGCCAAACCCTGAGTGTTGTGGAATCTTGAAATTTTCTTCATCAAGTTACTTAGTCCATACTTTTGAATTCAGTCCCCTGCAAATTTTTAGGAAATGTATATACTGTAGCAAGATGTTTTGCCAAAATGTTATATAAATGACTTCTATTCTAGTTCCTGATAGATTCTTTGTTCTTCTCTGAAACTTCTTGAGTGTAGTCTTCACTGTCTGTTTTTCTGTTGGAATTCCGGTCTTCCTTACTCTTGCCAGAATGCCATTGAGCTTTATTTATAGCATTCTATAGTATTGCTCACCTACATTGCTCCAAACATTTCCAAATTCCTCCTACAAACCAGATCCAAAGGCCTAAGAACCTAATAGGTTTCTCATAGCAATAGTAACAATCCCACTCCAGGTACCAATTTTCTATATTAGTTACTTTCCTCAACTCAAGGGAGGAAGGATTTACTATGGCTCATGGTTTGAGGGGATACAGTGGGGACGTTTTGGCAGCAGGCAGCTCCACGGCCCTGGGAATGTGTGGTGGCTTGTTCATATCTTAGCATACTGGAAAGCAGAGCTATAACATTGTCTTGTAGCTGCTGCTTGTTTTTAAGGTAGATTCTCACTCTAGCCCGGACTGACCTGGTACTTACTCTATAGCCCCAGGCTGGCCTTCAACTCACAGACAGCCCCCTACTTCAGCCTCCCAAGTGCTGAGATTAAAAGCATGAGCCAACACGTCCAGCTATAACATTGTTTTTAATGACTGCTAGATTATTATCTGAATGTCCTATATGTTATTTCCTCAATCTTGTTGCTGGAACTCCTGGTTGCTTCTAATGTCCATAATTATTAACAGTTCTGTAATGAACCTTCTTTCCATGTCCTTGAACAACCCATCCTTGCTATCTTATGATAAGACCATAGGCTGTAATCTGCATTTGAAAATCTCTTGACTCATGTAGACAAATGGCCTTCTCTAAAGCCTTAAATTTGGGTTACTTTTATAACTTTCTTCATAGTCATTATTCAATTGATGGATGGCACTGATAAACTTTGGTGGATAAAATTTAGTTTCTTACCCTGATCATTCTGCAGTGTCACTTTTTGTGGTTTAAGGGTTCCCTTGAAATAATAGAAGTATCAAAACAGGAATGGTGGAAAAACTCAGAGAGGGCCTCACAGTGATGCCATAGAATTAGTGTTGTTAACCTAGCATGTCTCTTTTATTTTTTTCTACCATATCTTTTTAAATGCCATTTTGAAATGTTCTTTATTACTGTTTCAGATGTAAGTAAGTTATTCTTGGCCAAACACTGCATAGGTAGTGGGCTTCCAATAGCACTCCCTATGCATAGCTTCAGAATATGGAACACCATCACTATTCACTTAGCTGCCTTAGCAGCTGGTCACATTGCCGCCCGCGTTTGAAGAGGCCAACATGGTGAGAAACCATTCGCGTGTGTCCCTCCCATGGGGGCTTCTACAGCATCACTGTGAAAGGCAAGCCTTGGACAAGAAGTCCTAAAGCTCAGGTGACTCACAGCCCTACTTATCTCTATATGAGGTCAAAATACAAGTGCCAACATTTCACTTTCCCCAATTTTCTATTTTTGCTAATTGCATTCACCTTGTGCTTTTTCTTTATATCCTACACACTTTTGACATTTTGAAAAGGTGTTTTAGCTTTTGAATTTAGTCAAATTGGTCCCCAGAACTTCCCACTGAGCCACAAACTTTGAGTTAATACTCAATGTCCTCGGTGTTAACACAGCTTGGTTTTGCCTCGCTGCCTGTGCCTGGCTCCAGCTAATCTTAAATCGTATTTACAGAGTCACTTACTTTCTGCATTAATGAGTCAATATCCAATTCAGTTGAATTTTGGTCTTCCATTGATTGCTACTCTACCCAGGACAATTAAATGACCATGCTAACTTTAAAAGCAGAGTGCAGGGCAGGCTTGCATTTGGACAGGTGAATGCCTTTCTGTCAGAGGCAAGGACCTTATGTTCTAGAAAGTCTGCTTTATAGAGCAGCACATATATGTCCCTGAAAATAATGAGAAACACCCTTTTCTTTTCTTTTTTTGGTTTTTCAAGGTAGGGTCTCACTGTAGCTCAGGCTGACCTGGAATTCACTATGTAGTCTCAGGGTGGCCTCGAGCTCACGACATTCCTCCTATCTCTGCCTTCCGAGTGCTGGGATTAAAGGCGTGTGCCACCATGCCTGGCTTTTTTTTTTTTTTTTTGTATTTTAAAAATTATTTAATTATTTATTAGAGAGAAAGAGAGAATGGGTGCACCAGGGCCTCTAGCTACTGCAAATGAACTCCAGACACATGCATCCCCTTGTGCATCTGGCTTATGTGGGTCCTGGGGAATTGCACTGGGGTCCTTAGGCTTCACAGGCAAACACCTTAACTGCTAAGCCATTTCCCCAGCCCCATTTTTTTTTTTCTGAAGTAGGGTCCCACTCTAGCCCAGGCTGACCTGGAATTCACTCTGTAGTCTCAGGGTGGCCTCGAACTCACGGCGATCCTCCTATCTCTGCCTCCCGAATGCTGGGATTAAAGGCATGCGCCACCACGCCCAGCTCCATTTTGGTTTTTAAAAATACTTTATTCCCTGAGATAAGGTGACCTAGAAGATGGCCAAGCTCAGGAGAGAGTGAGGATTATGAAGAGTGCAGTTCACCACTGACTTTAAAGGAATTCTGGAACCCAGTGTGTGTTTCTTACTTTTCTCATTGCTGTGACAAAACACCTGACAAAAGCAATTTAAGGAAGGAAGGGTTTATTCTGGCTCATGATTGGTGAGTACAGGGCATCACGGTGTGGGAGGCATGGGGCTGGAGCAGAAAGCAGCTGATAACACTGTTGTCCACAGTCAGGGAGCAGAGAGAGATGAATGCTGGTGTCCCAATCACTTTCTTCTTTTTCTTTTAATTTTATTTATTTGTTTGCAAGGAGAGAAAGAGAGAGAGAGAGAGGGGAGAAAGAGAATGGACATGCCAGGACCTCCAGCCACTGAAACTGAACTCCAGATACACGAGCCACTTTGTGCATCTGGCTTTACATGGGTAATGGGGAATTGAACCTGGGTTGCTAGGTTTTTCATGCAAGCCTCTAAACCACTGAGCCATCTCCCCAGTCCATGCTTTCTCCTTTTTATTCAGTTTTGGACCCAAGTCCATGGAATTGCACCACCTACATTCAGGTTCTATCCTTTCTTTAGAATTTTTCCGGCACATTCTGTCATCACTAACCATGAAAAAAATATGATGGGCATTTTTATCAGGATGTTATTTTCATTAATATCATTATCATCAATAATATATGAGTAATGTTTTATATTGAAAATGTATTTCAAATTTCCTAGATTCATCACTCTGTGTTAGGAATAGTATCATCTGGGACCCAGCTGTGTTTCACTGGTTTTTATTTATTTATTTGTTTATTTGCAAGCAGAAAGTGATAGAAGAGAGACAGAGAGAATTGGTGAGCCAGGGCCTCCAGCTGCTGCAAATGAACTTCAGGTGCATGTGCCACTTTGTGTATCTGGCTTTACATGGGTACTGGGGAATTGAACCCAGGATGTTAGGCTTTGCAGCCAAGTGCCTTAACCACTGAGCAACCTTTCCAGCCCCAATTATTTAAAAAGCATTTATTTATTTGCAAGCAGAGAGTGATAAAGGGAAGAGAAACAGGGAGAATTTAGCTAGTTTTGTAACTTTATTCTGTTTTTTGTTTTTGTTTTTGTTTTTGTTTTTGCTTTATGAGGTAGGGTTTTACTCTAGTCCAGGCTGACCTGGAATTCACTATGTATTATTAGGGTGGCCTCAAACTCATGGTGATCCTCCTACCTCTGCTTCCCTAGTGCTGGGATTAAAGGCGTGCGTCACCACGCCCGGCTCTCTGGTTGTGTTTTGCTTAGTCCACTTGTGCTGGAACCCTTGCTCTTGCCATGTTTTCTGGTCAGTGCTGGGCTTTTCTTTTCTTTCTTTCTTTCTTTTTTTGATTTTTTTAAATTGACAACTTCTATAATTATAGACAATAAACCATGGTGATTTCCTCCCTCCCCACATTCTTCTTCACAACTCTACTCTCCATCATATCCCCTCCCCCTCTCAATCAGTCTCTTTTATTTTGATGTCATGATCTTTTCCTCCTCTTATGACGGTCTTGTGTAGGTAGTGTCAGGCACTATGAGGTCATGGATATCCAGGCCATTTTGTGTCTGGAGGAGCACATTGTAAGGAGTCCCACCCTTCTTTTGGCTATTACATTCTTTCTGCCGCCTCTTCTGCAATGGACCCTGAGCCTTGGAAGAGGTGATAGAGATATTTCAGTGCTGAGCACTCCTCTGTCATTTCTCAGCACCATGGTGCCTTCTGAGTCATCCCAAGGTCTCTGCCATCTGAAAAGAGAAGGTTCTGTAACCAAAAGTGAGAGTAGTATTAATATATGGGTATGAACATTAAAAGAAGTGCTTACTGGACAGTTTGGTGAGCATAGTATATACATTTAGCCAGACAGCAGCAGACGTTACACCCCTAGTGCTCATGAATTCCCTGTCATAGGTTTTCAGTATCAGGCATATATTCCCTCCCATGGAGTGGGCCTCCAGTCCAATTAGAGACTGGTTGGTTTCTCCCGTAACAGACAGGCCACTATTTCACCTGTTAGCTCATTTGGCCTGGCTGGCCAAATTTAAGACTTGCAGTGTCCACTGTTGTTTATCTCTACTGAAGACCTCTCTCTCTCCCTTGGAGCTGCCATGCAGTGTAGCTTTTCCCAGCATCTTGTCAGCTGGTCTACACAGAGGAGTTTTCATCTCCTAGCAGGATTTCTCAGTGACCTTGCAGCCCAAGCGTGTGGATTCTTCAGCAATAGGGTCTTACCATCTACCCCTGCTGGGAGAAACCAAGAGCTTTGACAATGGCCTTAATGTGTTGGAGCATCAGGGACCTCCCTGGCCCACAACTCACTGGAAGGTATCCCATCCCTGGCACTGAAAGTTTTCTAGTAACAATCTACAGCTTTTGGGTGTGCCATTGTCCAAAAAAAGTAGGTTTCCACGTGACTTATTCATACCCTGTTAGATTTTGATTAGCCCTCCCCCACCTTTCCTTTACTCAGTCCCTTCCCCTGACCTCACTTAGGACTTTCCACTGTGCTTTGCATTTCTCTCTGTCCAGCTTCATCCCGAGTGTGGACAGAAATGCTTCCCATAATCCCCCTGTGGAGATGGACTGGAATCTGGACTATAACTTTTGAGAGTTTGGGAGCACAAGAAATGCATTAAATCCTAGTTGCTGGGCTGTTTTTAAGAATCCTTCACAGGGATATCCTCTGGGTGCCTTTCTTTTCAGGTTCCGTTGGCAGCTGTGTTGCCAGAGCTACTTATCTTCCTTAAGTGGGAGGCGTCCTGTCCTCCCCTCCATGGGCAGGGCTCTATTTCCCTCCCAGAGGACCCCCAGCCTCTGAACACCCCAAGAGAAGGTAAAGGGTTCTTCCTTCAAACAGATTTACTTCTCCTGCTCCTTGTGTAAGAATTGCTCTCTCCCCAAGGTTATGGTGACAGCAGTATATTCATTTTATTCCTGGGCAGGTCTGTCTCTGGGATCTTACCCGTTGCCTTATAAAATACTCTTATAAAATGCTTTAGAATTCAATGGCCTGATGTCATATATTTCCCAGTTGCTCAGGTTTTTTTTTTTTTTTTTTTTTTTTTTTTGATAGAGATCAAGCTTGGCTTTATCAATTCTACTCTTCCACTGCGTAGGCACGTCCAAGGCTTATATCTAGAGTCTATGTTGTTTAAAGTCATGTTTAACAAGGAAACCTCATCTGTAGAAACATAGGTCCCCATTAGGTTCCAGATTTAATCCACATTGCTGAGGAAGACACTTAACTTCCTGGGCAGAGTTGTTTGAACCTCGTCTCCCTCAAGGACCCTGGAGGCTACTTGCATTACCTGTTGCATAGCTCTGACCCTGCCTCTTGAATCATGGGGAGGAACTTCCAGAACCCAGCACTTACCTCCCATCCCTCTGATGACGCTTCCCCAAAAACAAGCTTAAAAGTGTTCTGTGACTCAAATATGAGACACACTGGATTAAAGAAGATTGTTCTTTTTCAAACTGATCATGTTTCCAGGCCTTTAAATTAACCTTCACATTATGAGTCTCATGGAAAGGAATGGCAGAATGTTTTTCTCCAATGCTGTAACCCTTAGGATCCCTCCCCCCTCACCTTCAACAAAGACTTGTTCTTCTAGAATATTAGTCAAGGTTGGGTAGATAAAATGACGCTCTTTCTCCTTCCTTCATTAGGATATACAGTTTACATCCCAGAGATAAAAATGATTACCAGGACTGTGCTTAGAATTACATTTCTGACCTGCACAAGGGAATAGAGAAAAATCCCAGAAATCCTGTGACCTGGCAGCGATCACAGCCTGAAACAATCTGTCGTTCTCCAGATGGTTTTTACCCAGTGTGTCCATATGGTGCCGTACTCCCAAATGTCCTACTCTCTGCTTCCTACCTTACCTTTTATTCTTGCTCGCTTTCTTTTCTCATCTGGAAAGGCTTAGGCACGGTCCCTTCATATCTGGGGTTACCCATTGAAGGCTTGTACCTTTTGTCTATTTACAACCTTCTTGATGATTCATTGCCACAAGAATATATTTTCCAGAAAGCTGCTGAGGGTCAACTCTGCCACTACTCATTAGAATCAGTGAGGAGATTTCAAATGTTCTCTTTCTTTCTTTTTTAGGCAACAATTGTGCAATGCCTGACAATAATCACACACAGGAATTTGTTAGTAGTCAAGGATTCATTCATGCAAATATTAAAAATACAAACATTGTCATGGTATATAGCTGCTAATATAGAACACCTGCTTCAAGATTTCCTCAGCTATCCCTGACTTTAAATGGTGACTATGTATCGTGACTATATACATTATCATCCTTTGTGAAGAGTAAAGTTTTGTCACATAGCTCAAGTTGACACTCTATCAAGAAGATACATGCTGTCCCAAGTGGTACTTCTTTTAAAATATATTTTATTTATTTAAGTACTCATTTATTTGAGAGAGGGGGGGAAGATAGATAAAGAGACAGATAATGGGTACACCAGGGCCTCTAGCCACCGCAAATGAACTCCAGACACATTCATCACCTTGTGCATCTGGCTTATGTGGGTTCTGGGGAATTGATCCTTGGTCTTTAGGCTTCACAGGCAAGTGCCTTAACTGCTAAGCCATTTCTTCAGCCCTGATACTTCTTTTTTTTAAAAAAAATATTTATTTAGAGGGCTGGAGAGATGGCTTAGTGGTTAAGATGCTTGAATGCAAAGCCAAAGGAACCAGGTTCAACTCCCCAGCACCCATGTAAGCCAGATGCACAAGGGGGTGCATGCATCTGGAATTTGTTTGCAGTGGCTGGAGGCCCTGGCACATTCATTCTCTCTCTCTCTCTCTCTCTCTCTCATGCACACACACATACCTATTTCTCTCTCAAATAAATAAAGAAAAATAAAATATTTAAAAAATATATTTATTTAGGAGAGAGAGAGAGAATGGGAAATCCAGGGCTTTCTGCCACTGCAAACAAACTTCAGACACATGTGCCACTTTGTGCATCTGGCTTTATGTGGGTACTAGGGAATCGAACCCAGGCCACCAGGCTTTGCAAACAAGTGCCTTTAACCACTGAACCATGTCTTAGTCCTTGTGTATGTTCATGTGTATGTGTGTGCGTTCACAATACATGTACAGACGTCAGAAGACAACTTTGCATATCTCCTCCCATTCCACATTGTTTGAAGCAGGGTCTCATGTTGTTCACCACTGCATATACCAGGCTGGCTGGTGCACCAGCTCCTGGGGCTCTGCTGCCTCTGCCTCGCATTTGCCATAGACGTGCTGGCTTATAGACATGCACTACTGTGACCAGCTTTTATGTGAGTTCTGGGGACATGAACTCCAATTCTCACACTTGCACAGCAAGCACTTTATCCACTGAGCCATCTTCCCAGACCCTCTAAGTGACATTTCTAATCATGGATGCTACTTTAAATAGCTTCACACTGCTGGGATGAACATCCAAGCCAGATACAGTTCATGGGAGGAAGGGTTTTAATTCAAGCTTAGAAATCCAGGGGGAAGTTTCATCAGTGGTGGAAAAAGCTGCTTCCAGCACCCAGGCAGAGAGAGAAACAACAGAATAGCTTGTGAAGACCAAAAGCAACAAGCACGAATGGGCAGCAAGCCTTTGGCCTGGAAATCAGATCCACCCCCAAACACACCTTAGGGCTGGACCCCAGGATCCACCCCCAGTGACACCTCCTCCAGCCAGGCAGCTGGAGGCCCAAGTTACAAGCTTTAATAAGACAACTGAGTCTATTGGGGGACAGACATTCAAACTACCAGAGATGCCTTACTTTAATCTGTCAGAGACCTGTGGAATGACCTGTCTCTATGACACATGACTTAAGAGGCAATGCTAGAGAACCTGCCTATGCTAGTCAGGACGTGTGTACCATCTCAGTGTGCTCTAGAGCATGCGCAGTTATTTTATCTTCAGATAGGAGGAAGCGGGACACCTGCCAGCAAAGCTGAGTGAGATGTATTTGTCTCTGGAGACCATGGTGAGCAAGAATGAATGTGAAACAGATGACCCGTCAGTCAGACTATTGATCTTCTCCACCACAGTGTTGGAGGGTCCCATCTGGTGTAAGATTAAGGAAGAAGTGTTGTGGGTGGGAAAGAGTGAAGAAGGTTGTATGAAGGGCAGTCACTAGATTTCTCCTGGAGCAAATTAGCTATTCACAGGAACACTTTGATCTGCTCTGATACAGTCAAATAAGAATTAATTAAATTCGGGATGGAGGGATGGCTTAGCGGTTAAGGCATTTGCCTGCAAAGCCAAAGGACCCAGGTTCGATTCCCCAGGACCCAGGTTAGCCAGATGCACAAGGGGGCGCATGCATCTGGAGTTTGTTTGCAGTGGCTGGAGGCCCTGGCGCACATATTTTCTCTCCTTTCTCTGTCCAATAAATAAAAATAAAATATTTCTAAAAAAAAAGAATTAATTAAATTCTTTGGCCATTTGTTCTATTTGCAAAACGGATCCATAAGAAAATAAAACAATAAACTTTGTTTTGGTTACCTGTCATTCCCCAGTGGTTTTATTTCCTAACCATGCAGCAAGAGCGATCTAGTGAGAATGAGCAAGATTAGCCTTGAAAGCTGCAAGGAAGCCAGAAGCGGCAAGGGATCAGGGGAGGCAGCCCTTGGAAGTGCCCTGTTGCTGAGAATAGAAAATGTAACAGGCTTCATGCCTCAGTATCAGTTACAGTCATTTTGCGTGTATGCTTCTCCAATATAAGACAGAATACATTGGAGTAAGACCTTTTACTTTATACTCCTCAGACACAGTTGTGAGTAACTAAGTCATGCCGGAGGATTTGATGTAGTAGAGATGTATAGGTTTAGAATCTCCAGCTTTCTCTCCGTGAGACTGAAATCTCTCAAACATTCTCGAGATGCATCTTGTAGCAAGATCACGAAGAGTATGACCTCTGTATTTCTTCAGATGCTTCTGGTTTCGAGCGACAAAAACGCCCTGACAAGTGTTATTTATGTCAGTAAAAGTTTGCTTTTGTGCCTTAGCAAGAACTCCAAAGGAGGAGGAAGCCACACGTGTGCTCGGCAGCACACTATGCATCTACGCTGTTCATCGCTTTCTCCATGGTAGCAAAATGTCTCCCGCAGCACCAGCCATCACACCCACATTCCTGGCATCACACACATATGCCACGGCAGTTCTTAGGGTTCGCCTATGAACGTTGCTCCTAGTATATCCCCCCCCCCCCCGACCCAAGGTAAGATCTCACTTTAGCCCAGGATGACCTGGAACTCACTCTGTAGCCCTAGGCTGGCCTTGAACTCATGGCCATGCTCCTACCTCAGCTTCCCAAATGCTGGGACTAAAGGCGTGTGCCACCATGCCTGGCTGTTCCTAGTATTTGTTCACTCATACATTCATTCCTTCATGAAGTGTTTTCCGAGTACTGCTATGTGCCTGATACTAAACTTGGCTGTGGAACTCGAAAAGATGCTTGGAACACAGCAGAAAGAGATACCAGGTATTTCTGCTCTTAGGCAAGCTAAGACCTCTGTGGAAATCTTCCAGAGTTTCTTCTTATGTTTCATGAACAAGGGATGCACGCATGTTCCTTTTAATTCAATAACTGGGTAGATGGTAATGAGAACATTCCTACCTTAGACCGGTCATAACTACTGCTGAGGCTAGCAGGGGGGCTGCCCTTCTCCAGGAGCAAACCACATTCTTCATTTCACCTGCCAGCGGCTGCCTCTAGCATTAACTCCTCTGGGCAACACATATTTATTGAGCATCTTCTAGTCAGGCGTGAATTGGACCCTGGAAACAGAAAGATGCGTGAGATAAGGAGTCCCTAGGGTGACGGAAAATGGCAATAATGCAAACCACTGATTCTAATATGATCAGTTAGTATCTTGTTTCGTGACCTTAAGGAAGGCAGTTTGTTTTGGCTCATGGTGTCGCGGGGAAGTCACGGCAGCAGCAGTGCATAGCGTGCATTACAGTGCGGCACAGGCAGGAAACAGAAGGCGAACAGGAAGTGGGGCCCAGTCATAAAACCTCTAGGCCCAAGTCCAGTGATCCGCCTCAAGTAAGGCAACAACTCCTAAAGGTTCCACAGCCTTTCCAAACAGCACTTCTATCCAGGGAAGAAGTGTCCAAACACATGAGTCTATGGGCTACGTTTCACATTTTTTTTTTTGAATTTTTTTTTCATTTTTATTTATTTATTTGAGAGTGACAGAGAGAGAGAGAGAGGCAGCTAGAGAGAGAGAGAGAATGGGCACGCCAGGGCTTCCAGCCACTGCAAACGAACTCCAGATGCATGTGCTCCCTTGTGCATCTGGCTAACGTGGGTCCTGGGGAATCGAGCCTTGAACCAGGGTCCTTAGGCTTCACAGGCAAGCGCTTAACCTCTAAGCCATCTCTCCAGCCCCACGTTTCACATTTAAACCACAACAGGATGCAACATAAGATGGATTGGGTGATTGTTGCAGTCAGGCTTGCATTGCTGGCAGAAAACATGCGACCAAGAGCAGCTTGTGGGAAACAAGGGTTTATTTGGCTCACAGACTTGAGGGGAGGCTTCATCATGGCAAGGAAAATGATGGCACGAGCAGAGGTGGACATCACCTCCTGGCCAACGTCAGGTGGACAGCAATAACAGAAGAGTGTGCCAAACACTGACAAGGGGAAGCTGGCTATTAACACCCATAAGCCCGCCCTCAACACTACACTACTTCCGGGAGGATCCAATTCCCAAATTGCCACCAGCTGGGAATGTAGACTTCAGAACGCATACGTTTATGGTAGATACCTGCATCAAACTGCCACAGTGATAGCGGAAGTGGAGAAAATCCCAGCAGGAGTTGTGTACTTCTGAAGCAGAGAATAGGCGATGGACAGAGATGAATGAAAACATGCTAGACAAGGGAATGTTGCAGTAGGCCCTTCAGGGAACATGGGATTCCACAGAGCATGGGCTGTTGGAAGGAGAGAGGTAGTGGATGCTCAGGAGGCTCTGAGCCAGTTTCAGTGACCACGGGCCCCTCAGAGTCGCCCTGTACAATTCACCCTTTTCCCTAGAGCTGAGTGTTGACTACTCCTGCTGCTGATGCAAAGGGGATGGGTAAACAAGCTGTGTCTCATTCTACTCCGGAATCTTCTCCCTTTACAAAGTCTTCTATTAAAGTCACAATCTCAAGCCGGGCGTGGTGGCGCACGCCTTTAATCCCAGCACTGGGGAGGCAGAGGTAGGAGGATTCCCGTGAGTTCAAGGCCACCCTGAGACTAAATAGTGAATTCCAGGTCAGCCTGGGCCAGAGTGAGACCTTACCTCGAAAAAAAAAAAACCAAAAATAAATCAATAAATAAAGTTACAATCTCTTCACCATTTCCTTGTCTTGCCAAACAGAGAAACAGGAAGGTTAAAGTGCTCCATTTGGTGCAAAAAAAATTTGACCAGTGAAATAATTGGAGGGGAGGGGACGCTTCGTCTCATTGTTCATTTCTAACCTGTCACCCTCACTTCAGCGACTTTACTGCCACAGCAAGGTAGACAAGGAGCACAGCCTGTTCACACAGACAGCTCTCCAGCTATAAGCTCCACTGCTCAGAAAAAGGAGGAGACCTACAGTGCCCCATGGGATCCACGAGAGGGCTTTAGGGGTGGCCGTCCTGGTCTGCCTGCATTTTATCTTTTTTTTCTGATTTATTTTTATTTATTTATTAGAGAGAGAGAGAGAGAGAATGGGTGCACCAGGGCCTCTAGCCACTGCAAATGAACTCCAAACGCATGTGCCACCATGTGCATCTGGCTTAGATGGGACATGGAGAATCAAACCTGGGTCCTTAGGCTTTGCAGGCAAGCGCCTTAACCGCTAAGCCATCTCTCCAGCCCTCTACCTACATTTTAGAGAAGTCCCGACAGTGCCAGACAAGGCAGGCTATCATGGTTCCCCAACTGCTGAGTCCCAGAACAACTGGCTACTCTTTTCACAAGCCTAGTTCCTCTGTACGCAGTGGGTAGGGGTCAACTTCTGAAATGTTGGGTCCTAGGAGCCCTTTTCCTTCCTTCCTTCCTTCCTTCTTTCCTTCCTTCCTTCCTTCCTTCCTTCCTTCCTTCCTTCCTTCCTTCCTTCCTTCCTTCCCTTTCCTGGTTCTTTATCCTGATACCAGGGATAGAACCCAGGGCTTTTCACACACTAAGCAAGTGTTGTACCCCTAGGCTCCAGCTTAAGCCCTTTTGTGAATGTGTCCATGAGCCCGTATATAGAAGGCCCCTTAGCAAGCATGGATTGTGACAACTGACCTGAGAGAAACCAAGTGACATAATCTGGTCCTACACAACTCTATTCAGAGTCTGACTCATTGAAATCCCCTCTTGAGGGAGAAGGATTTGTGGTCTTAGGGTGTGTTTAAGGAGATAAGGAGAGATTACCTCTGACAGTTTGATTCGACCTAAAGACATCGTAGCTTAATGCGTGTGTGTTAATGCACACACGGTTTTGATACAGACATTCACGATATTGCCCAAGCTTGCCTCGAATTCGCAGTCACAAGTAAAAAGCACTTGTGACTCCCTTAAAAGGCAAACTTCGTGTGTGGTCTTGCAAGGGACGTCTTCAGTTGTGTTAAGTGTTGAATGTGCCACTTGGCAGAAACTGCAGCCCCCATGCAAGTGCTCTACCACAGAGCGGAGCTGCCCCAGCCCCTCGCAAGCCGCTTCTGCGAGAAGAGATGCCAAGTTCCCTAAGCAATAGTGGAAAAGCAACAGTACTCCGCGCTGTGCTTACACACGCCGGCAGCCAGGTCCGCAGGGAGCACTGAGGACCAGAGCACTCAAAGGCATCGACTCTTCCATCCTCCACGTGAATGACATTTACAAATGTGGCTCCTGAGAATGAATCAATTCTGAATCCCAAATTCTGTAGACTTGTTTCTCAATGTATTCTTTTAAAAAATTTTTTTTTTGTTTTTTATTCATTTATTTGAGAGCGATAGACAGAGAGAGAAAGAGGCAGATAGATAGATAGAGAATGGGCAAGCCAGGGCCTCCAGCCACTGCAAAGGACCTCCAGACGTGTGCGCCCCCTTGTGCATCTGGCTAACGTGGGTCCTGGGGAATCGAGCCTCGAACCGGGGTCCTTAGGCTTGACAGGCAAGCGCTTAACCGCTAAGCCATCTCTCCAGCCCATCCATGTATTCTTTTAAAATTGTGTGTGTGTGTGTGTGTGCATGTGTGTGTATACGTGTGTGTGTGGGGGGGTATTCGTGTACCATGGTGAGCCTGTGGAGGTCAGAGGGTAGCTTCATTCCTGCTCCTCTTCTCCTATGCTGCGTTCACCAGGCTAACCGGCCTGCTGGCTGCCAGGAGGTTTTGTCTCCTTGTCCCTTTTCATCGGAGGGGCACTGGGAGGGGGTGTGGCTTTTGCAGGGGTTCCACCGATCCAAGCTCAGGTCCTCATGCTTGCATAGCCGAGAGCTCTATCCTCTGAGCCATGTCTCCAACCCTGTCTCCAAATTTTCATGCGGAGAAGTGGAAATAAGTACAAATGAACACATCTAGAAATACTATTTTGTAAAGCACAGACAATGAAGAGCGCTTATTCTAATAATTTTTTGTGTAAGTTTAGCTATGTTTGTACTTATATGTTTGTATATTTATAGAAAACTATAAATATGTCAAAGTACAACTTATGTGTGCTTACTTCTTTACATTTTACTCTTTTGCTATACACATTTGGCTTATGAACAGTAATTTCTTTTGGGTTTTGCCCACACCAGGCTGACCTGGAATTCACCATGAAATCTCAGGCTGGCCTCAAACTCACAGTGATCCTCTTACTTCTCCCTCGTGGGTGCTGAGAGGCAAGGTGTGTGTCCCCATGCCCAGCAGCAGATATTAAAAAAAAATTAACGTAGCCGGGCGTGGTGGCACACGTCTTTAATCCCAGCACTCGGGAGGCAGAGGTAGAAGGATTGCCGTGAGTTCGAGGCCACCCTGAGACTCCATAGTGAATTCCAGGTCAGCCTGGGCTAGAGTGAGACCCTACCTTGAAAAAAAAAAATTAACGTGTGAATTTTAGATTTTCGAAATAGTTGCAAGGAAAGTAAAGAGCTCTTGTATGTTTCCTCACCAGTTTTCTCAGCTGTTAACTCACTATAGAAAGATGGTTCCTTTATCTCACAATTGGCAGGCCAATGCTGACATATCATTATAACTATAGTTCATGCTTTCTTCCGGCTTCTTTAATGTGCTCTTTATGTCCTAAGGTCCCAGCCCAACATCACATTACGTTTTATCACCATGTTTCTTTAGGCTTCTCGTGACAATTTTTCAGACATCTTTCTTTGATGACCTTGACAGTCATGAGCAGGTCTAATCAGGTATTTAGTGGAATAACCCTCAATCTTAAAAAAAAAAAAAAAAAAAAAAAAAAAAACCACATTTTTTTTTTTTTTTTTTTTTTCCTGAGGACTACACTGGGAAAGTAGGTGTTTTGGAAGGCAAGGTAAAGACCGTAGAGATAAAGAACCATTTCCATAATATCATGTCAAGGTCAAGCACCAGCAATATGACTTATTTCTGTTAATGCTAACCTTGATCGCATGGCTGAGGAAGTGTTTGGTCAGATTTCTCTGCTGAAAAGTTACCCCTGCACACACATCTGTAGGAAGGAGGACTCCAGTCACGTTGCAGCTAAAGCGCTTCTTTCAATTCCTCTCAGCTTTGGGCAGTGTAGTTGGAGGAGCAGAAACCTGGCATTGAATGAAAGAACGAGATAAATACCTGCCTTCAATACTCATTTGCTTAGAAAGCAGAAAACAGTGAAGAGAATCTTTTTATTTTTTTTAAAGCCGCTTTCTAAAAGACAATTCAGATAGTGCCTTAAAAAATATATGGGAAATGTTTTTAAAAAATTTTGTATGTGAGTTTTTCGTGTGTGTGTGTGTGTGTGTGTGTGTGTGTACGTGACACGTACATGTGTGGAGAGAATAGGATGATTTTCAGATCAGTTCTCCCCTTCCCACCTCATTTAACAACTGTCATCTGCCTGTCCACCTCATTTGAGGCAGGGGTCCTCTCTCCAGATATCACTCTACCATTGTTCCTTGCTGTGGTCACTGTGTGCTTCAGGGAAATGCTTCTGTTTTCAACTCCAAATGTGCTGGGATTCCAGAAACTTGACATGGCTTCTGGCTTTTTGTTTTTTCCTTTAACATGGGGTCTGGGGAGGATTGAGTTCCTGTACTTAGGCTTGAGCAGCAAGTGTGTTAGCCACTGAACCATTTTTCCAGCTGACATAAATATTTTTGCATGTGGTTTTTCGAGGTAACGTCTCGCTCTAGCCCAGGCTGACCTGGAATTCACTAGGTAATCTCAGGGTGCCCTTGAACTCACAGTGATCCTCCTACTTTTGCCTCCGGAATGCTGGGATTAAAGGCATGTGCCACCACGTCTGGCCTGATTTTTTTTTTTTTTAATTTCTGCACATGTAAGAGGATGCCTTGGACTTGCTATAAGATGGTTATTGGATCCCCATGAGGGGAGAGATGTCAAAGGAAGTGCCAAGGGCTAAGTGGAGGTCATCACTTTTCCCTAAAAATCCTGGAACATGACAACAGTGTGAAAGTGATAATTTCTTGTGATTTTTCATGTTTAACCATCTCTGTAAGCCAACTCTTTTATCTATCTATTTACTTTTTATTCTAGCAAGAGTGAGAGAGACAGAGCACACACATGTTGGAGAGAGAATTGGCTTGCCAGGGCCTCAGACACTGCAATCAGACCCGAGACACTTGTGCCATCTAGTGGGCATGTTCAACCTTGGGCTTGCCTTACCTTTGTGCATTTGGCTTATGTGGGATCTGGAGAGAGATTGAACATGGGTCCTTAGGCTTTGCAGGCAAATGCCTTAACCACTAAGCCATCTCTTCAGGATCCTCTTTTTTGAAACCAACTCTTGATACCAGTTTGCCAAGAGCCCATTGGAAGACCTTAGGTCGACCCCTTTCTCTCTCAGTTCCTCATGGACAGGTAGGAATATTATTGTCTGCTTCTTCCCAACTGCAGTGCGTCATTGGCTGATGCTTGTGAATGTCTGTGTATGTTGCATTAGAAAGAGGAATACAGGTCTGGAGAGATGGCTTAAGGTGCTTTCCTGCAAAGCCTAACAACCTAGGTTCAATTTCCCAGTACCCACGTAAAGCCAGATGTACAAAGTGGTACATGCACCTGGAGTTTGTTTCCTGTGGCCGGAGACCCTGATGTGCCCATTCTCTTTGTCTGTATCTCTCTTTTCTACATTTCTCTCTGCTTGCAAATAAATAAAAATATTTTAAAACAAGATAGCCTCCTGGTCATAACTCTGAAACTTAAAAATCTAAAAACTGAAATAGTATAGTTTCCTTGGCAGAAAAACATAACATAATCAGATAAGAGGTCACTGATTTTTTAAATTTATTCTATTTAATATGTATGGAAGGCTGTCTAGACTCCACTAGGGATATCATATAATATGTGGCATATCTACGGAATTATAATTCTAAATTCCCAGCATTTTTGATTTCTGAAACATATCTGGTGCAAAGGATTTCATTTGGCTATTTCTAATATCATTATTGTTTCCCTTACTAATAGAAGGACTTCTTTCAATGCTTTCTAAAAAGCTAATCCTTAACCCCTTACATTGTAGACAGAGTTACAGCAAGCTCACATACAGTATGGTCTAAAAATTCTTCAGTGTCATAACCAAGGGATGTATGGGAAACATTCTAGACTATCAGAGGGGTGAACTAGGGCCCCAAGCATGCATTCAGGAGGCTCTCTGAGGTGTCCGGGTGACTTTTAAAAACTGTCCAACTCACACTTTCTATCTTCTGGATTGCATAACCTCTATTCCTAGTTGGTAATCTCTTCTCTGTGATTAAATCCATTTGCTGGTGCATTTTAAAATCAGCTTTAATTGAACACTTGCTGTGTTTTAAAAATACTACTCTTCCTTATCTGTGTGATTTTCTTTCCACCCTGTCACTTCTTTTAAGTAGATTTTTTTTGTGTGTGTGTATGTATATGTATATGGAAAAGGTTGTAAATTTTTTTCTACCCCATTATTATCTGAAGGCAACTTTCCCCTTATTTATTTGGTTAATGTCACCTGTTGATAGCCTGGGAAGCATTCTAAACATTTAAAGAGATGTTGTAAAGAACTGTCTTAATTAAAGATAGCACAGCCCTTGCAACTTCAATGAGCTGTAAAATCAGCTTTTCACCTTCAAATGCCTGATGGCTAAGTTACATGACACTTTCACAACAGGCGGTCATAAAGTTGAAGTCTGAACAGAGTCCTAGAAGTTTGAGGCTCCTGTTTTTCCTTCCTCTCCATCTTCTATGGCAAACGTGGTATCATTTGACCTCTGAATTTAATTCTTCTAGCTGTGTATTCCAGATGTTTCCAGATACAAAGAACAGAAGTATAAAAGAGGTCACTCTGATTGATAATTTGAGCTTTCTTGGGAATGTATGCATCAAAACGTGGGTGGGACTCTCATGGCCACAGCAATCCTTTTAGCCCTGTGTATTCACAGGAGGAAGAGTACTTGGAGCTAACTGCATGAGTTATGGGCAGGACATTATCCCAAGTGCAGTTATAGGCATGTCCTATAAGATACTATGCTTTCTAACAGTTTATTAGGCCTGATTTTACTCATGAGACAAGAATACATTGCTCTCTTTCAGGGGAACATTAGCTATTTCAATCTGTTCTTCTAAATCACAAAGCAAGGAAACGCACAGCACTACGTTCTTTTGGATTTTACACACACACAGGCACACGCTGCATGATCCAGAAGTCTTTGTGGACTCAGAGGTTCACAAAGCGAAGGTAACATAATGAATAGGAGAGAGTAGGTAATGATCGCAAACATATCTTCAATCAGTCAGACTGAGCTGGAAACAAATCTTACCAGTCAAAGATTTCCAGCCAAAAAGTTTGAATCATGAGAATCTAGTTCAAATTACAATGACTTGTCTCTCGTGTTGTGCAAGGTTACATTTTCCAGAGATTAAAAATCCCCCCTTTTAAAAAGCACCAAACTCAGGTATGCTAGTCAGAGATGCCCTTAAAGACGGTCTGCCCTCTGGAGAGTGAGGTGTGACCACTTCCAGAAGAACACCCTTGGGCTGTCTGTGCTGCCTTGGGGAAAGGAGCTTCTCTAATTGATCCAATCAGTCCTCTCTGCCTTTGTCCCTGAACTATGGGAGACTCTCAGGTAAAGACTCTTACAAGATGACACCAGGATTCTCTGGAGAAGTTGATGGGGCAGACCCATGGGTGGTTGTCAAGAAATAACAGACTGTTCAAGGAAGAAAAACATGGCCAATCATTTAATTTGCCAGGCATGGTGGCACATGCTTTAATCCAAGCACTTGGGAGGCAGAGGTAGGAGGACCTCCAAGAGTTTGAGGCCACCC
Organism: Dipus sagitta; assembly: GCA_036346955.1. Lineage (NCBI taxonomy): Eukaryota > Metazoa > Chordata > Mammalia > Rodentia > Dipodidae > Dipus > Dipus sagitta. The sequence continues at coordinate 65,355,098 of CM070774.1, read as the reverse complement.
TGAGATTACATAGTGAATTCCAGGACAGTCTGAGCTACAGTGAGACCCTATCTCAAAAAACCAATATATATTGAGAGAGAGAGAGAGAATGGGCGCCTGCTGTGAAAGAACTCTAGACAGGTGCGCCCTCTTGTGTGCATATGTGACATTGTGCACTGTGTCACTGTATGTCTGGCTACGTGGGACCTGGAGAATTGACATGAGTTCTTAAGCTTCACATGCAAGCACCCTAACTGCTAAGCCATCTCTCTAGCCCTTTTTTAAATTAAAAAAAATTTTTTTTGAGGTAAGGTTCACTCTAGCTCAGGCTGACCTGGAATTTACTACGTAGTCTCAGGGTGGCCTTGAACTTTTGGAGAGCCTCTTACCTCTGCCTCTCAAGTGCTGGATTAAAGGCGTGCACCACCATGCCTGGCTAAATTTTTTTTTAATGCCAATCATGTTTAAGGACTTCTTTTTTTCATCCAAGTGATCTACATGATCACATATTTTAAACCCATTCTCCTCACTATTAGTTTTATCTTTTGTCTCTGGGAATTACATAAGTGGAGTTTTATGCCATATGCTTTTATAATTTGACACCATATATTTGCCATTCTTTTGCACTGAAAATTGGAGAACAAGGCCGAATGAATTTAGCCAAGGCAAGAGGCTGAGGAATTGGACAGCTGAGATCTCAACATAAGCACCAGACCCACTTTCCTCTGTAAGTTTACATTGTGCAGAATGTTGGATGAACCTGTGAGCAAAATAGTGATACACACTGATCTGTAGCCATCTTCACATCTAATGGTACTGACGAAGAAAGCTACACTTCCCCCAAACTGTTCTTTCTGAAATAATACAACTTGTAGTACCCTAAAATGTAAGGGCAGGATCCCTGTGCTAAAATGCAGCACAATTTACATACACTTTTTATACAGTTTATCAACTACATGCTAAAATTAAGCCACTTCATCCCCCACTGAACCTGTGGTGGTGATGGGCTCTTCCCAGCTTCTCCACCAAGAAAGCGTTCTTGAAGAAACTGCCCCTGAGCAGTGAGAGGCAGAGGACGCTTCAACTTCTCACTGAATTCTCAACTTGATTTTGAAATCGGTTTCCTTCTTGGCGAGCCAGATTAAAGCGGCAATAATGACTTCACAGAGGCCTTGTGTCAGTGTTGTCAACAGAGGGAACACGCATCACTGCCCTTCCCGCTTGAGCCTCTTGCCAGCCTTGACTGTGATTTCACGGCTTCTGTGGTTCAATTCCCAGGCCACTATCAAAAGGGAAATGAAGTGTTATTTTGCCTTCTTCTTGACATGCCCAGAGCAAACTCAAGCAGTAGCTATTTGTAAAAGCATCCAGAATTAGTGGACCGGGATTAATACCTATCAGGACACTCGGATAAAAACAAGTTGGAGAGCAGAGAAGACCTGGCCAGTAGGAGGAAGGGCCTGTGGTAATGTCTGTCCTCAGGGAGAGATTTCTCCACTCAGGAGGCAGCGTCTAACCCCAACTGACACATGTTTGTTCTGGGCTTTCTAAGTTCTTCAAGAGCTTTGCTTTTCTTGTTCTGCTAGCCAGCAGAATCCACCTAGCGCCAGACATGAAATTCTCATGGCAGACTTGAAAGCTGAAGAGCAAAACACCCAAAGTTTCTAAGGTCTATTTCTTCTCTTTACTACTCTTGTACAATGGACCAAAATTAAGAGGAAGTGTGGGGAAGAACGATTGCGCTCCCCAAAAGCAAAGGGAAAAAGCAGCAGGAGAAGTACCACGGAAAGGGGGGAAGGGGAGACTAGATTATGTAGTCAAAGCATTAGAAAACAGAATCCCGTTTTCATTATCACCCCTTTCTGGAGCTCTGTTGATTTCCTTCTGTGTAACTCAAACCTGCAAAGTAGTAGCATTTTCCAAGTCTTTACCCTCTATGAAATCACTCTGTATGATGGAGTCCTCTAACAACATGCATGCAGAAAGGGAATTCAGTAATTGACCCAGGGGCTCTGAAACCCAGAACATGGGGTCATAATCCACAACAATCTGTGTACACGAGAAGTGTGAGAGAGAGCCGGGCATGGTGGCGCACGCCTTTAATCCTAGCAGGAACACACACTTTGTAAAAAAGTCTTTAAAATTTTTTTAAATATATGTACATATATATTTTTTATTGACAACTTCTATACTTATAGACAACAAACCATAGTCTTTTCCTCCCCTCCCTTGCTTCCTCCCTCATAACTCTGCTCTCCATCATATCCCCTCCCTCTCTCTCTGTTAGTCTCTGTTTTAATTTGATGTCATCATCTTTTACTCCTATTATGAGGGTCTTGTGTGGGTATTGCTAGGCACTGTGAGGTCATGGATATCGAGTCCAGTTTCTATCTGGACAGTGGTATGTAAGGAGTGGTACCCTTCCTTTGGCTCTTACATCCTTTCCACCACCTCTTCCGCAATGGACCCTGAGCCTTGGAGGGTGTGAGATGTTTCAGTGCTGGACACTCCTCCATCCCTTCTTCTCAGCACTGTGTTGCCTTTTGGGTCATCTCAGTGATCATCGCCATCTGAAAAGAGAAGCTTCTCTAACCAGAAGTGAGAGTAGCATTAACATATGAATATAAACATTAAGTGTAATGCTTTCAGGGCAATCTGGTAAGACTAATATATGCATTTATCCAGACAAGAGCAGGCTTTACACCCCTAAGGCTTATGACCTCCCCTGCCATAGGCTTTTTATTAGGTTTCCAGTACCGGGCATGTATTTCTTTCTATAGAGTGGGCCTTCAGTCCAATTAGAGAGCAGTTGGTTTCCCCCAGAGCAGACAGGCCATTATTGCACTCGTTTGGTCATTTGGCCTGTCTGGCCAAACTTGAGGCTTCCAGTGTCCACCGTTTTCACCACTGATGACTTCTGTGTCCCATAAGGCTGCATACAGTGCAGCTTTTTCCAGTTTTCAGTTGGCTGGGCTATAGGGAGAAGGTTTTCTGCTCAGCACCAGCTTGATTTCTCAGTGACTTTGCCACTCAGGCATGTGAAGTCTTCAGCAATAGGGTCTTACCATCTCTTTCTCATGGGAAGTCAAGGGCCTTGGCAATAGCCTATAACGTTTTGGAGGCAACAGGGACCTTCCTAGCCAACAACTCACTGGCTGACCTTGAATTCACTATATAGTCTATATGTAGTAACTATACATATATAGTCTCAGGCTGCCCTTGAACTCATGGTGATCCTCCTACCTCTGCCTCCTGAGTATTGGGATTCAAGACTTGCGCCACCATGCCTGGTTAAGTTATTTTTTAAAAAACGTTTTGTTGGCAACTTCCATAAATATAGACAAGATACCATGATTATAAAAGCCTCTTCGATGTCTTTCAGATCCTTCTTCTCCCACATGACCTTGATGCTGAAGTTGGTATGACAGTCTGCACCACTCCAGTTCCCAGAAATGGATGTAGGGTCAAAGGTTTCTATCAAAGTCTTCACATACACTATGCAAAATGAAGTGGGCCACTCACAGATGAGCTCCCATGTGGATTCCTTCCCAGAATCTCACTTGGAATTCCCACTGGGCAGGCATAACGTTGGCATTCACTTCTGCATTCACAAGCAGGTCGGGTAGTGACCCTCCTTGAAATCCGTGACACAGGCTTTGTGTGCGCCCACACCACACTAAGTGCAGACCTTGGGGCCCAGCGAAGCCATTGGAAGGCCAGCAGAGGGGTGTCCATCTGTCTCCATGAGAGTGTATTCTTGCTCCATTCCGAACCAGGGGTGGTGGTTGCCCACCATCTCCATTGTCCGTTTACAGGTGCGCCTCAAATTTGTCTCTGCAGGCTTCCAGTTCTTCCTGAAAGCTTCACAGGACACCAGCTTTTTGGAGTCCTTGCAGAAAGGGTCCCAAAACATGGCAACATGGGGGAGGCCCATGCCTCTGTTGGAACCTTTAGACTGGAAGGTGCTAGAGCCATCACAACTCCACTCAGGTGACGCTTCTATACATTTGCCTCATGGTCCCGGGAGCAGGGCTTGCGGTGTAGTCCTCCTCCAGAACCATCAATCCAGAGACCAGATGGTCTGCATTTTCCAGCCCCGAGGCAGGGGCATGGATATTTGCTTGATGCCTTGGTTGAAGTGAGAACTTGCTGAGGTGGCCCTGGTGGGAGGTGTTCCGGGCAGTGGGAAGTTGGGCAGAGAGAGAGAGAGAGAGAGAGAGAGAGAGAGAGAGAGAGAGAGAGAGGAGGGTGGAGAATCAGTGTGCAGCTCAGATACTCTCTTCTCCCATTCTCAGCTTTCTTCTTTCTTCTTATGTATAAACATGCTTATTAGGAAGAGTCCAACCAAGCTACAGAAACCATTTACACAGGGGGAAGTATTCTAAAGAACTATTAAAATACAGCATCAGGGTAACTAAGGCCTTCAAATGAAAATACCAAAAACCCAGTGGCTGAGGAAGAATGTCTAAGGAAGGAACAACTTAAGGAGGACCCCTCCTTCAGACAGGTCAGTTCAGGTGAAGGAAGATGTCTGCAGCTCCATTGGATGGCAGAGTTCTCTGGGTCCCCAGGTCAAGTTGTAGGTGGGTAGGGAACAAACCGCTGTAGGGCAGGTACACAATTGGGACATCAGGAATCAGCTTGTTGGCAAGACATCTGGGGCCCTGGGGTGAGTGGTGACCCTGGTGGAAGGACTGTTGCACTGTGGTCACTGACTAGGGTGGGATGAGTGGTTGTGGAGGGACTGCATGCTCTGGGGGGTGTGGCTGGCAGGGATGCTGAAGCCAAAGTGAGACAGAAGGAGACATGAGAACCTTCACCTATACTGACAAGCTTAGGATTATGCTTCCTGCAAAGAGAAAATTCTTAAAGGGTCCAGTCCACTGAGGCAGAGGAGGTGGTGGAGGCAGAGTTGGAGCAGGGATGCATTGCCAATGAGATCACAACATAGGGACAAGGCTCTTGCTGCATCCTAGGCTGGCTTTGAACCCTGATTCTCCCTGCCTTAGCATTTGGAATGCATGGGTTACAGGTAGGTGCCACCATGCCTGGTGAATCATAATATTTAAATATTTATAATTATTATTTATTTATTTATTTGACAGTGACAGACAGAGAGAGAAAGAGGCAGAGAGAGAGAGAGAGAGAGAGAGAGAGAGAGAGAGAGAGAGAGAGAGAATGGGTGTGCCAGGGCCTCCAGCCACTGCAAACGAACTCCAGACGCGTGCGCCCCCTTGTGCATGTGGCTAACGTGGGTCCTGGGGAATTGAGCCTCGAACTAGGGTCCTTAGGCTTCACAGGAAAGTGCTTAACCACTAAGCCATCTCTCCAGGCCTGAATCATAATATTTAAAACCAATATCTAGTGTTAGGACATTGAGGTCATGTCTTATTTCTAGCTATTATAAACAGTATTGTACTACTATTCTAGTGGCAAATCTTTGTTACGCACTTATTTCCTTAGAACGAAGTCTTAGCAGTGAGATTTCTGAGTTAGAGAATATATATATACATATACATAGTAATTTTCATGCATGCTCTGAAGTTTTCTTCCAGAAAGATAACAGTGTATCTGAAAGCAACAAGTCTTGGTATAGTTCCTGCATTTCATTATTTTAATGTGTACTAGTTTTTTAAAAATATGCTAATTAAATGAATTTTATGATGGTAATGAAATGGTCTTAGAGAAAACAATTCTTGTAACAACATTTCATAATGAGTGATACCAAAGAATTGTTTAAAATGATAATGAAGTGGCTATTAGTATAGTACCAAAGAAAGAGATGCTTAGAACTTACAAATGAAGACCTTGATTATTCCAAACATAAATTTCAAACTATAAACACAGAACTCATTGTAATAGACCATTTTTGTGTTTTACAAGGGAGAGACAAAAATTTAATAGTCTACTTCTAAAGGGTTGTCTTTTTTTTTTTTTAAATGACTAATAATTAGATTTACTCTTCACCCAGGGGAAAAAAAAATGTAGTGAAAAAAGACCTAAAAAGAAAAACACCATGAAATGAGGAAGAGAGAAAGAGTATAAGAAGACTGAAAAAGATGAGGCAGGGGCTGAGCTAGACATGGCACATTGGTGGGGTACTGGTTTAGGGTGCATGAAGCAGAAAGGACAGAGTATTGCAGAAAATAGTGAAAAGTCAATTGGAAGAAAAGTTAAATAGAAGAAGGGCAAAGAAACATTTTTTAAAGCAAACACCACCTCCAGAATGGTACTATTTAGTGGGCTCGATATCAAAACATTCTTAAGTACTAGGAACACACAACTTGAGCAAAGACCTCCTTCCAGGAAATATCCCTTGGCTGCCCAGTTTACCAGAGAAGCAGAGGCGCACTGTTTTTGCGACACTGACGTGGTTAGATCTTGTCACGGAGGAGAAACAGCAGTGCCCGCCTTTCCGTGCCACTACACAGTCCCCAGGGCTTCCGAGTGCCAGAAAATGGCTCAGAAATAAATGATGTAAGTATTTCAACAAAGACTCGGAGTCGACCCACTGAGCATCTGCACATGAGGCGCTGGAGTTACCTGCTGACAGGTTAGTCACAGCAACATGGAGTCTCACCTGACGACACATGAGTCTGCTTGAGGAAAGTGGCAACATCCAAAGTCAAAGTAACAGTGCAGGCACATCCACACATACAGTCATGGTAGAATGTTCTGTAACTCCATAGATTCATTCTGTTAGAAAGCGTACAGCAAAAGCCATGGGAAATGTTAGAAGAGTCCCTACCCTTTCTGGGCTGTCCTCAGGGTGAGATAATTGTGGGAACCTATACCTTACAGCCTTTTTTTTTTTTTTTTTTTTTTTTTTTGCCTCAGGAGCTCTATTAAGTAGAGTAAATGTCAGACTGGAAAGCTTAGGGGCCTGGGCAGTCACACTCCTCTACTCTTTTGATAGAATGAAACCGATTGCTACTCCTCTACTATTTTCCCTCATCTGTTTGGAAGCTGGCAAACTGATTTGATAAAACAGTGATAGATTTGTCAGATTAAGATAGTAATTTACTTCCATTAATTTGAGGGACACCAGTGTCTCACAGTGAGAAGAAATATGGCTACCCTGGTGGGACACATTTAAATTCATTAGATTTTCCGGCTTTCATCCAAGACACTAAGATTTTTTTTTTTTTTTTCCTCAGCCAATAAATCCTTTCAGTTTTTACTTCAAATGGCACTAAACAAGCACTCATCAATTTATATTTTAACAATATCCAGTTGGATTAATCTGCTTAATTAGCAGTGGGTTGATGCTTTCTTGGCCCACTGCAAGTCCAGTTACCAAAATAAAAGAAAAGCATGGAAAGTGGCTGTTAGAAGAAAAAAAAAAATACCTCCTACAAGTGCAGGGAACAAGGACAGGCATTCTCCCAACAAATGTTAACCCAGGCAAAAAAAAATTTGAATATACACAAAAGATTAAATTAACAATAGATGAATGGCAAATGAGAAAGCGGCCCGTGACCAGACGTTCTCAGGAGCCAACCTTTAACAATATGGATTATTTCGGATAATTCGTGGTTTGCCACTCTTTATTCTTTGTCTCCTCTGTAATATCCAGGGCACATCTTAGACAGATAATTAGGGCATTATCATATTCCTTAACTAAGTCGGACAAATTGCGCTGTGCTTTGTGGTAACCCAACCTAGGGTTCTATCATTAGCATCGTCTAATTGTTCCAAATAAAGTCCTTGCTTTTTTTTTTTTTTAATTTCATCAACTTTGTCAATACTCGGACAAGAATGGCCGTTGCTTTTCTAGAAGGTTTCTTGAATATACTAGCCACTAGGTAATCTTACAGTTAATACGGGCCGCGGCATGGTAAAATGTAAGACAATGTAAAGGTCAAAAACATGTTTCTATTATTAAAAAAAATGAATGATGATGACATAATTTTTTTCCAGCTCATCAGGCTTTTTGCTAAGTGCCTCTGTTCCTGCCAGAGCAGTCGTGGCTAACAAAGGGGTGCTTTCTTCAGCCTGCTTCATCAGCCTGCCCTGTCGGACCTCACCTCCAGACCTTTCACTAATCTGTTGGCCAGCTCAATAAGTCCCGATCATTCTATTCACTTCTTCCTAACAGTGGACCGTCTCAGCTGTAGCCCTCCCAGAGGCTGGTGGCATGAGCAGCCAGGTTCTTGTCTAGTGCCTTTAAATGAAAACAGTGAGAGACAACTTTGGACATTGTCAGAACACGTAAAAAAAAAAAAATTGCCGCTGACTTATTTTATATTGCAGAAAGTTAAATTATACCGTGTGCCCAGAAGTAAACAACTGCGTCAGGAGACTGTGCCAATTCACACAATGAGAAGGTGCAATAGGGAAAATGGAAGAAAAGGATCTTCGACAGTTTATGTAATTTTCGTTGTTTGTTCAAAAACAGCACCGAAGGGGGAAGAAAAAAAAAAAACAGAGAGAACACACTGACAAATTCAAAATCCCAGGGGGAAATGGAGAATGTCATTTTCCCAGACAAATTACTTGAAGTCATGAAGATTTAATACAATTGATTCCTGTGCACCATTAGTACCAATGACACACTTAATACAAGCGGTCCCCAAACATTTTGCATTGAGAACCGATGGCAAGAGGAAACCTAGGGGAAGCGTTTAGAGCGAGATTTGAAGAGCTGGGCTGAATCACTTGCTCAGAGGGGAGAGAGCCCGGGTGGGGAGCAGGGGACGCAGCCAGCTGGGATCAAACTTCCAGCTGTGGATGTAATGGAGAATTGGGAAGCCAAGGAGATTGGGGGTCGGGGGGGGGGGCTCACGGAGCTGGCTGCAATGAAAGGATAAACGGTAGGAATGGGTAGAAAATGAAGGCCGTGGGCAGACATATTCCAGACTTAGCTGTTTCTTTGGGGGATGCATGAGTTGGAGGGCAGGGAGAGATGTAGAAGGCAGGCTCCAGAAACATCATGAGAGAATCGTTGATCAGACAGCAAGAGGGTGCGGTTTCTTTTTCAACAAGTCATCTGCTCATTTAATGCTCATAAAGACCTTCTGTGAAGAAGGAAGATGTGCTCACAGTGCACATTGATGTGGCCTTGGCCGACCTAGCATCATATAGACTCTTGCCCATGATATATTTATGGAAGAACATTAGCACTAGGATAATTAGATATGACTGATGTGAGACTCTCAAAGTCCCTTTGGGGACTATCGAGCCAGTATCAGTCGAGGGAAACTGAGGCCATATGGCTGACAGGAAATGGGAAATGACTGGGTTGCAGCATTTAGGAAAGCCCTTCTGGAGCTTATGGAATTATTTCTTGGCTACCACTTGACATTCCTCAAGCCAGTTAAGCCATCCTCTTCCTCTCCCTCGTCCGTCTGGGTTTTCTACACTCTTCCCTTCTTTGCAAACTGCCACATCTCATTGCACCGAGGTAGCATAGCAGGGAGGTCAAGGTTTGCTCTGAGGAGAACATTATCTTTTCTCTTTCTAGAACTTTCTGATTAAATAATCCATTGGACAAAAATGGCTGTTGTGTTAGTTTGCTAAGGCTGTTGTAGCAAGTGTCACCACACAGAGGCTTGTATAGCAGAATCCGTCGGCTTGTGGCTCTGGAGCGATAGTGACACCAGTATAAAAAGTTGGAGCTGGGCGTGGTGGCGCACGCCTTTAATCCCAGCACTCGGGAGGCAGAGGTAGGAGGATCGCCATGAGTTCGAGGCCATCCTGAGACTCCATAGTGAATTCCAGGTCAGCCTGGGCCAGAGTGAGATCCTACCTTGAAAAAAAAAAAGTTGGCAGGGTTGGCTCTTTTGGGGCGAGGGTGGAGGCTGTGATACACTTGGGTGGCTCTTCTAGATTCTTATGATTGCTGGCAATCGTTGTCGTTCCTTGGGTGGTAGAGGCAACGTGGTCACCTCTGTCTTCTTCCCATGGCCTTCTTGCTGTGTACAGGCTGTTTTTCAAATCCCCCCCTTTTTTTGTTTATTTTTATTTACTTATTTGAGAGTGACAGACAAAGAGAAAGAGGCAGAGCGAGAGTGAGAGCAAGCGAGAGCGAGAGCAAGAGCAAGAGAGAGAGAGAGAGAGAGAGAGAGAGAGAGATTCTGTCTACAAACACAGTTACATCTTGAGATCCTGGCATTCAGGCAGGACACAGTTCAACTCCCAAAGCTACCAAGAGTAGACACTGCTGTAAACTGGAAGGGGAGAGCAGTACAGAGATAGAAGAGGTGTGGCCCCTGATCTCACACACTTGCATTTTAGTGAAGGAGGTGGCTTGGCATACAAATGAAGGCAAATAAACAAAGGAGTTTACAGCCAACTGTGGCCAACCTGGGTTTCAGTGACTCAGCAGCTCAGATAGGCCAGCTCTGTGGAGAGGCAGACGGGGTCAGTGACCCAGGCTTTCCTTGCCCCTTTCTTCTAGAAGTTGTCGCAGAGGGGGTGCCTTGATCTTCGCTGCCTCCCTGGGACACCCTGGTTCTGTGACCAAGGTGAGCCACTGTGCAGAACACTTTTAGTCTGGGGTCAGGATGAAGCACGAAGGATAACTGCTGTACCTGGAGCAGGCCCTGGCTTCAGCACAGGAACCTCGGGAGTCTGTGAGGATCCAGTGCTAGGGCCAGGGAGGGGGCCCCCTAAGAGTCCCCGTGGCTCTAAGCCTTTGGGGAGCAGTCAGTTTCAGATGTGTCCTCATCTCTGCTGTTGAGGCAGAGTGCCTTATCCCCAGCACCCCTAGACTTCAATCCTTGTCCAACTGTGCCTGAGCTCCAGGCCTTGGCCTCAAAACCTTTTTGAAAGATGCTTTGAGTTCTTTGTTGATGTTGTTTTGAGACAGTCTCATGTAGCCCAGGGGCTGGTCTTGAACTCACTAGGTAGCCAAGGATGACCTTGAACTTCTGTCTCCACTTTTTGAGTGTTGGATGTGTACTTCCTTACCCATTTAATGAGGTGCTGGGGATTGAACTCAGGGCTCCCTGCATGCTGGAAGAGCCCTGGATCTACATTCCCAACCCCTCTTAACTTCACTTTGGAAGGAAAGAAAGAAGGTAGAAACTGGAAAGAAGGAAATGAGGGAGGGAGGGAGGGAGACAGATAGGCAGAGGGAGGAGGAGAAACAAGAGTCATTGGAAATATACCCTAACTGCTCTTTTCTCACTCACCAGTGCTCAAAGTCACATTTTAAAACACAGGCCTGGGCTGGAGAGAGGCTTAGTGGTTAAGGTGATTGCCTGAGAAGCCTAAGGACCCAGGTTTGACTCCCCAGAACCCACATAAGCCAGGTGCACATGGTGGCACATACATCTGGAGTTCATTTGCAGTAGCTAGAGATCCTAGTGTGCACATTCTCTCTCTCTCTCTTTCTCTCTCTCTTAAATAAATAAATATAAAATAAATAAAACACAGGCCCATTCTCCATTAAAAGCGTCACTGCTCCCCACCTCCAGGGTCAGATGCAGACACCTTGGCATATCACCCTGTGGTCTCTCTCTATCTACCTTCAAACTTTGCTGGTACTCAGCCTTACCTCCTGCTTGGCAGAATTACTTTCCATTCCTAAAATAAGCCTTGCTATTTCACACCCTAGAATCTTGTAAATGCTGTGTTCTCTGCTTAACCTCCCAGGCTTCCAAACTCGCTCCTCATTCAAATATGTCACCTCCTTCGCAAAAGATTCCCGAACCCCCAGCAAAAGTAGTCACACCTCCACCCTTCGCTTTGTCTGCACAGCCTTGTGGCTCATCATAGTACAATACAAATAACACTATATTATAATTACATATTTCTCATCTGTCTCCCTCATGAGACTGTGATCTGCTGTGCGGGGGGGGCTGGGGGGTGGGGAGGGGGGAGGAAAGCTCTGTCTTAGTTGTCTGGGAGTCCCCAGCACCCAGCCTGCCATGAGTTCGTGCTGTCGGGTCTCTGCTGAATGAACACACATTTGTAAGGCTGGGCAGAGACAGGGAGGAAGAAAGCAGGCAGAGGAGGTGAAGGGAAGAAGAAGGCAGGGGAGGAGAGCAGAGAACCCCTGCTTGTCACTCGACAGTCACCTTGGCTCCTTCCTCTGCTTGATGAATATGAGGCAGGTACAGGGTTGGTCTACAGAAACCAGCCCAGGAACTTGAATATAGTCTGCCCTTAAGAAACCCTTAATTTGGGTGGTGTTTGGGGGTGGGGGTGGGAAGGTATGAAGAGGAAGTGACAAGTCTAAGGACAGCCAATGGGTAAACTAGTGTTCACCCACAGCAGTGTGGAGGTGGGGCAGAAGACCCCACCCACCAAGCCTATAGGTGCAGAGGTCAATTGCTGGCCAAGGTGAACCACGGAAGGCTAAGAGGCAACCGACCATAAGGAGACTAGTCCTATTTGGTTTGTAGAGGAAAGTCTTTTAAAATGAGTATTTTAGGGCTGGAGAGATGGCTTAGTGGTTAAGGCACTTGCCTACAAAGCCAAAGGACCTCGGTTCACTTCCACAGGACCCACGTTAGCCAGATGCACAAGGTGGCGCACGCATCTGAAGTTCGTTTGCAGTGGCTGGAAGCCCTGGAGCGCCCATTCTCTCTCTCTCGCTCGCTCTCTCTCTCTCTATTTCTATCTCTATCTCTCTGCCTCTTTCCCTCTCTCAAATAAATAAATTAAAAATAAAATAAAATAAAGCTAAAATGAGTATTTTACCTTTCTTTTGCTTCCCAGTCTGAAGCCAATAGGACTTGAACCAGGTGTAGATCTTGTTCTACGATTTACTATCGCTCATTTTTATAAGGAGGAAAGGGTTTATAATCCTATTAGTAAATCCCTTCCCAATCCCCACCGCCCAGGATTTGGGTTTTTATAAGTGAAGCAAAGGAGAGGCAGAAATACAAAGATTTCCAGCCCTATCTTCTGTTCTCCCTCCACTTCAGGGGCTGGTCAATGATGCTCGGGGGGGGGGGGCTCTGATGGACAGAGCACCTCTCCCACTCGTGACACACTTCCTGAGAACCGCAGGCTCCGCACTGGGGCTGGTGTGGTTTCCCTTAAGGCCTTCTCTCCTGAATCTGTTGTATTTGATGATAGCCATGTCTGACACTTTACAAAGAAATGTGCTAAACAGATAGAAGATAATGTCATTATTTCCTCATTTTTTTTTTTTTTGGTGTGGCTGATAGGAAGACATAGCCCTTCCCTTACAGAATGTGCATATCAATATGATTTATGTTAAAAAAAATGTAAGTGTCCAAGCTCCTTTCTTTTCCAGCCTCCCTCGCATTCCCACCATTCTTTCTGTGTTTCTCTCCCCCCCCCACACACACCCCTTTTAAAGCCCTGCCCTTTTCAAAACAAGGGGAGATTCAGTGTAGTCCCTGTGCCACAGCCACCCAGGAGTGTCACGTCACTATGGCAATTGCTGCCCAGGGCAGGAATGCAGAGCAGCTGTAATTGTGCAATGCCTTATTGCTGGTGCATGTCAATCAGAACCTATGAATTGAGAAAAATTTGCTCTGTTCATTCTGTTAAATGATGTATCCAATTAAACCTGTTAGAATTCATGATCTTCAGTCAAGGTTAAATGAAAGTAGTTACTCCTGTCAGCTAGGTGATTAAATGCTGCCTACATCAGGCACATTTATGTGCAAAATTAAAATTTTGGTATAAAGCATGAATCTTTATGCATGCCAGTTAATTATCTTGCAGTTCCTCCACTTATTAAATGCCCACTGCACTTCTTCTTAATCATCAGCTTCCTTTCAAAACTTATTTCATACTTCACATTACACCACATTTCAATGTTTAAATGAAATCCTCACCAATGCAAACTTCCTCTTTCTGAGGGCTCGACTGTACCATGCTACTGAAAATAATCACGATTAACACTTTTTTCTCATTATTATGTACAAGCATTTCTAGCAGCCAGGTTGACTAATGCCAAGGCATTTTGGGAAAGATTCCTGTTGAGGTCTGATCCAGGACTGTTTTTATTCTGGATTTCAGCTTCTTGCATGCCCCTCCATTTCACCCACTGCAGGGGTGCACGCAATTGTAAGGTGTTGTTCTTTTTCCATCCCCACTCTACCTTGGGTAGATACAAAACGAGTTCAAATGTACTGATTGGATGATTTAACATTACCCATAAAATGCATTAAAAATAGATACTTAAAAGTACTGTTTTTAACTAAGCCAGGTGCAGTGACACACACCTTTAATCCCAGCAGTCGGGAGGCAGAAGTAGGAGGATCACCGTGAGTTCAAGGCCACCCTGAGAATACATAGTGAATTCTAGTTCAGCCTGGACTAAAGTGAGACCCTACCTCAAAACAACAACAACAACAACAACAACTAACTAGACCATGCCTTAGACTTATATACAGACTCATCTGTTTTTTTTTTTTTAAAGATAATTGGAAAGTATAATGTAGGAGCAGCATGATCCCAAAGCTCACAAACACAGCAGTATGATCCTGGGGGTGTAACATGCTGTAGAAACACCCCCTCAGAGTCTTCTCTTAAGGGCATCTCTACTATAGAACCAACAACAGTTGCACAGAATAATAAATTTCATAGCAAATGTTTTCTTACTGATACGATTATTTCAGACCTTTATTTGCTTCCTGAGCATATGTGTGTATGGATGTGCCCGAGTCTCTTGCCACTGCAAACAAATGCCCATCCAACTTTACATGGGTGGCTGGGAAATTGAACCAGCAGACTTTGTAAGCAAGCACTTTTAACCACTGAGCCATCTCCCCAGCCTCAATAACCACATATTTTTAAAGTTAGATTCCTACTATCTAATTGATTATAATAAATGGTATCAACAGAACCAATGTTATTGAAGTTAATTTCCATTTTATTTGATTATCTATCACCATCTTTTGTAACCACAAAGCATTCAAGGACTATAAGAAACATATCTTTAAAGCTGAACCATTCAAGTTTTCAATTTAATTGTTGCAAATATTTAAATAAAAATACTTCCCACACTAGAAAGTTGTGAAATATTCCTCTTAAATGAACTTGAAAGGGAATGATTTCCATGAAAAGGAAAATAGATTTATTAAAAAATTAAATGTAAGAAATGCTTTTTATTGAGTAATACTAATGAATTAGCCAGCAGTTGGTGACATTGAACAGCTGCCTATTCAGAAATGTGTTAAGAATTCACTTTCACATTCAATGTGCCCTTATACAGATCCCCTCATCAATATGATGCCCTGTTATTCTTGGCTTTATATTCTTGATACACAGCAATATTTAAATGTCAACTTATTTTTTTTTTTTACCTCATAACTTTACCACCAACAGATTGAAGAAATGATGAAACTTGAACTCACATGAGCGTAAATTCTTTTATTTGTTGCAAAGGGCAGCCTCACATGGGTGAGTGGGTGGCTTGGTTTTGGGGTGGGTTTCAAGGTGAGGAGGCTTCTGTGGCAGAGATGGTTCTAGGAATCTTAGGACATAAGTCTCAGATGCTTTGAGAATCTGCAGTCATTACCTTAATCTTCAGGGTGGTATAAGGATAGATAGATAGATAGATAATAGGATAGATAGATAGATAGATAGATAGATAGATAGATAGAGACTACTCTCCCCCCCCCCCATTACACACCTTACTGCTGGTCACAGTTTCTTCTCCTCATCTGATCCTCATCTGTGGCTCCTCAGATCCCATAATCCCTCCCCACTGACTTCCTCCTTGGTCAGCTCTTAGATGCACTCCAGGATAAGCTGGAATTATGCTAGAATTGGAGGTGGAGTTGAGCAGAACAGGACTTCTAAAATAGAATGGGGGATGGTTGCTGGAGAAGTGGCTTAGCAGTCAAGGCACTTGCCTGCGAAGCCTAAGAACCCATGTTGGACTCTCCGGATCCAACTAAGCCAGACACACAAAGGTGAGGCAAGCACAAGGCCGCACATGTCCACTAGGTGGCATAAGCATCTGGCGTGGGATTGAAATGGCCGAGGCCCTGGAGCACCATTTCTCTCTCTCTCTCTCTCTCTCTCTAAAAATAAAATAAATCTAAAACAGTGTATTATAAAATGGAATGGGATATAAGGATGGAGACCATTCCACTTTGCATACATTTCAAGATCAGTAAGGCATCGAGTGGTCAGAGTCTTTGGGATGGCCCTGAGGGTGGGGTGATGTTTGGAGACGTCTCCAGTATCAAGAGCATACTGAGGCAACAGCAATTGGTACCTCAAGTAGCACCTGAACAGGGGGTAGCGGGCTAGATTTAAGGCTTTGGTGTCATGTGGGGTGTTCCACTTGTGTCTTCTGGTGCATTTCAACTGCCTAGTGCCTTCTTTTCCCTATGTGGCACTGAGTGATTCTTTGAGGGACCTTGTTTTAAAGTGGATCTAAATGATTTCCCACAGGGCCCACTCTGGCTGCATGGAGGCGGGTTAGGTGGGATTCCAGCACAAAAGGGGGGCGATCCAGAGATCATCCGGGCTCTCTGGAGGGCTCAGATGTAGGGAGGCAGTGGGCACCGCTGGCATACAAGGGGTGAGGACAAAGACGCAGTGGGTGAAGGGCAGGGTAAGCAAGTATCTCTTTGAGTTAATTCTTACAAACACATCTCTCTGTGTGGCCACGTGTGTATACCATGGTTTAGATGTCAAAAAGCAATGCCTTTCTTTCTTTCCATTTTTTTTTTTTTAAATCATTTAGAAACAGGGACAATTTTCTGTTCAAATGGCCGCTGTCCCCAAGGCTTAAACCTCTCAGTGGGAAGGACAACAGCTCGCACGGAGACAGAGTGGCCTCTGTCTGTGAGAAATATCCACCTGCGGGCATGCTTTTCCGGTTCGCTTTATCACTTGCTTTGCAACTTGGAAGATGTAACGTGGCTTGAAATCAACCGTGTGTTTAGCCCTGCTTTGTCAGCCCACCTGGCGACAGATTGGGCTGTTTTGTGGCCCTGCTGTTTTCCCCAGGTCACTCAATGCTATGGCAAGTGGAAGGACTGGGTCCGATTTAATCAAAGGCTTTTTGATTGTACAAAGCTTCGAGCCTCATTCCAACAGGGAAGCCTCTTCTGGGATGGGGGAAAGAAAGGGTTTGGTGGGCAGCGTACACACTGGTTTAAAGCTCCATGTGGTTTAAAGATCCCCACCACCGCAGATGGTTCACGTTGGGATGGCAGCAAACAGCAGGAAGGGCCACGGAGGCCTTTCAAGAAGCTGCTGCCCAGGGGTTTCGGTTGCAGCTTTTGAGATGTCATGCTGGCCCCGTTGGTCTAGTTAACTCCCAAGCGGGGGTAAATTAGGCAAGACCAGGTGGTGGTGCACTCGGGACTGTGGCACGCAGGGCAACAGAGATGGGTCGGGCACCGCGCTGCACTGCGATGCAGGGTGGCAGTTTCGGATGCAGCGCTGGCGGTGCCGGGCATTTAGGCTTTCAGCCTGACACCCGCCTGGCCCGAGGTCGGAAAGGAGACTCAACCAATAAGTGCCTTCCCCTTTTCTGTCGTTAAAATAGGGATGAACATCTTTCTTCATTTCAGCCACTCGGTATAAATAGGATGGTTTGTGTAATGTCTCCAAAATAAACACACCAAAAGTCCAAAAGCCTTTATTGATTTACTGTGAATAACTTCAGTGAGGAAAAAGTTAATTTCGACTGTAATTGGAGAAGGAAATGCTAACTTTGCATAGAGCAGCAGACGCTGTGAGGCCCATGGTTTACAACGATCTCTGGTGGCCTTTGAGTCCTGTCATGAGCTCGGGGTAACCTGCCATGATAGAGTGTGGAGGACTCTATGGCTTTGTGTAACTATAGCAGGATGAACTCTATTCGTATATAAGAATAGTGTTCTTAAATTTCTTAAATTTGCTCTATTTGGGGTCCTCGCTATGCAATAACAGAGTAAGATGAATATAGGTTTCCTTCACAATAATTTCTGTTTGATCATGAAGATGTTTATTAAGATATTTTATTTCCATTAAAACATGTGGAGCTGGACGTGGTGTCACCCTGCCTTTAGTCCCAGCACTCGGGAGGCAGAGGTAGGAAGATCGCCGTAGGTTCGAGCCCACCCTGAGACTCCATAGTGAATTCCAGGTCAGCCTGGGCTACAGCGAGACCCTACCTTGAAAAACCAAAAGGAAAAAAAAAATGTGTACAACACGGCAGAGGTGACATCCAAATCATCTCTGTGAACAAATGGTAGCTTGCTTCACCCTCATCAGGTACTCTCTAACGGGTCTGCTGCTTTGGCCTGCTGTGACCTTGAGAAGGGAAACACTGTACGCCAGTTCTGTATGTTTGAGCAAAACTCAGCATTGGAGAAGTACTTGGAAAATAAATGGGGCAAAGGAATAAGGTAGAGCGAGGTGTCTAGGGGAGGGAGGATAGCTGACATGCCGCACTGGTAGCCAATACACACCGGCAGTGGGGAGGGACCATAGGACGGCTTCTTACACCACTCAGTGGATGACTGACGGTTTCTCTCCAGGAGAATGGCACAGGGATAACACGCTGCAGGTTTTTATTTTCCATGGGGGTTTTATCACCCCCATGAAACCATTATGTGTGAGGCACTGCGTGGCCCTCTGGGGATTGGGCCATGGGTTAAAAACTGTGCCGTCCATTGTGCTGAGAAGAAGTGACAGAGGAGTGCTCAGCACTGAAATATCTATCACACCTTCCAAGGCTCAGGGTCTAATGCGGAAGAGGTGGCGGGAAGAATGTAAGAGCCAAAGGAAGGGTAGGACTCCTTACAACATGCTCCCCACAGACATAAAATGGCCTGGATATCCATGACCTCACAGTGCCTGACACTACCTACACAAGACCATCATAAGAGGAGGAAAAGATCATGATATCAATATGAAAGAGAGACTGATTGAGATGGGGAGGGGATATGATGGAGAATGGAGTTTCAAAGGGGAAAGTGGGGGGAGGGAGGGTAGTACCATGGGATATTGTTTACAATTACAGAAGTGGTCAATAAAAGAAAAACAAAAAACAACAAAAACTGTGCCTTAAAGGTCTAAACCACGGCTCACGGGGGTGAGGGAGGAAACACGTGGAGGAAGCGTCGGTTTGGTAGAAACACCTTCTCTGCCACCACTGGCACTGCTGACGAAAAGACTTTCTGCTGTGCAGGATGAGTGAGCAAAAGCGTTCGAGGGCGGATGGAGAGTTAGACACGAGCAACCATGCCTCCCAGAGACTTTCTGCTGATTCTGTGTACTTGTGGGTGTGGGAGTGGGCATGTGTCGGTGCCCTGCTCACCAGTCCAGGAAGACAGCACTGAGAAACCACAGCGGCCTCTTCCTAGTGTGGAGTGTGTGGACCTCTGGGCCTGAGGGGACTTCTACGGGCGTTTAAGGCCCTCTGAGGAGCTGACTTGGGACTTCCTGCATGGTCTGCAAGGTGCCTGGTGGCTGGACAAGGGAAGGCAGTCGCAGACCTGGAGCAGGCTACTTGGCTAGAGTAGAGTGATGCCATCCCAGTGGATACCAGCACGCGGAAAGGAGAACTGGGAAGGAGGCAAGAAGCGTCCATTTCTGAAGAAGCCAAGATGGTAGAAGACAGGAGCAGATGCCTCCCAAGTACCCCAAGGCCATGTGAACTCCTGGGAAGAGGGTGACATGCTTCTCCTTGGAGAAGGGAGACCCTAAATGGGCCACATTTATCACGAACCAATCAGGTAGACCCCGAACTGACTGCGCTTCTATGAATAGGTAAACATTAGCCTTAGAAGGTAGAATGAAGGATGGAGTTTCCAGTGAGGCAGAAATTCAATTCAGTTACAAAGAAATAAAGATAGTTACAGTTTTGTACATTTCTGTGAGCATGTACACGCACGGGTATATGTGAATGATGGGTGTGCATGTGTCAGCATGTATGTGCACGAGTATATGTGTGTGGTGGGTGTGCATGTGTCAGCATGTATATGCACGAGTATATGTGTACGGTGGGTGTGCATGTGTCATCATGTATATGCATGAGTATATGTGTGTGGTGGGTGTGCATGTGTCAGCATGTATATGCACGAGTATATGTGTGCGGTGGGTGTGCATGTGTCATCATGTATATGCATGAGTATATGTGTGTGGTGGGTGTGCAGGTGTCATCATGTATATGCATGAGTATATGTGTGTGGTGGGTGTGCAGGTGTCATCATGTATATGCACGAGTACATGTGTATGGTGGGTGTGCATGTGTCAGCATGTATATGCACGAGTATATGTGTATGGTGGGTGTGCATGTGTCATCATGTATATGCATGAGTATATGTGTGTGGTGGGTGTGCAGGTGTCATCATGTATATGCACGAGTATATGTGTATGCTGGGTGTGCATGTGTCAGCATGTATATGCACGAGTACATGTGTGCGGTGGGTGTGCATGTGTCAGCATGTATGTGCACGTGTATATGTGTGTGGTGGGTATGCATGTGTCAGCATGTATGTGCACATGTGTATGTGTATGTTGGGTGTGCATGTGTCATCATGTATATGCACGAGTATATGTGTGTGGTGCGTGTGCATGTGTCAGCATGTATGTGCACGAGTATATATGTGTGGTGGGTGTACATGTGTCAGCATGTATATGCACAAGTATATGTGTATGGTGGGCGTGCATGTGTCATCATGTATATGCACGGGTATATGTGTGTGGTGGGTGTGCATGTGTCAGCATGTATGTGCACGAGTATATGTGTGTGGTGGGTGTGCATGTGTCAGCATGTATATGCACGGGTATATGTGTGTGGTGGGTGTGCATGTGTCAGCATGTATGTGCACGAGTATATGTGTGTGGTGAGTGTGCATGTGTCATCATGTATATGCACGAGTATATGTGTATGGTTGGTGTGCATGTGTCAGCATGTATGCGCACGAGTATATGTGTGCGGTGGGTGTGCATGTGTCAGCATGTATGTGCACGTGTATATGTGTGTGGTGGGTATGCATGTGTCAGCATGTATGTGCACATGTGTATGTGTATGTTGGGTGTGCATGTGTCATCATGCATATGCACGAGTATATGTGTGTGGTGCGTGTGCATGTGTCAGCATGTATGTGCACGAGTATATATGTGTGGTGGGTGTACATGTGTCAGCATGTATATGCACAAGTATATGTGTATGGTGGGCGTGCATGTGTCATCATGTATATGCATGGGTATATGTGTGTGGTGGGTGTGCATGTGTCAGCATGTATGTGCACGAGTATATGTGTGTGGTGGGTGTGCATGTGTCAGCATGTATATGCACGGGTATATGTGTGTGGTGGGTGTGCATGTGTCATCATGTATGTGCACGAGTATATGTGTGTGGTGAGTGTGCATGTGTCATCATGTATATGCACGAGTATATGTGTATGGTTGGTGTGCATGTGTCAGCATGTATGCGCACGAGTATATGTGTGTGGTGGGTGTGCATGTGTCAGCATGTATGCGCACGTGTATATGTGTATGGTGGGTGTGCATGTGTCAGCATGTATATGCATGTGTATATGTGTATGGTGGGTGTGCATGTGTCATCATGTGTATGCACGAGTATATGTGTGTGGTTGGTGTGCATGTGTCATCATGTATATGCATGGGTATATGTGTATGGTGGGTGTGCATGTGTCAGCATGTATATGCACGGATATATGTGTGTGGTGGGTGTGCATGTGTCATCATGTGTGTGCATGAGTATATGTGTATGGTGGGTGTGCATGTGTCAGCATGTATATGCACGTGTATATGTGTGTGGTGGGTGTGCATGTGTCAGCATGTATATGCATGTGTATATGTGTATGGTGGGTGTGCATGTGTCAGCATGTATATGCATGGGTGTATGTGTGTGGTGGGTGTGCATGTGTCAGCATGTATGCGCACGTGTATATGTGTATGGTGGGTGTGCATGTGTCAGCATGTATGCGCACGAGTATATGTGTGTGGTGGGTGTGCATGTGTCAGCATGTATGCGCACGAGTATATGTGTGTGGTGGGTGTGCATGTGTCAGCATGTATGCGCACGAGTATATGTGTGTGGTGGGTGTGCATGTGTCAGCATGTATGCGCACTAGTATATGTGTATGGTGGGTGTGCATGTGTCAGCATGTATATGCATGTGTATATGTGTATGGTGGGTGTGCATGTGTCATCATGTGTATGCACGAGTATATGTGTGTGGTGGATGTGCATGTGTCATCATGTATATGCATGGGTATATGTGTGTGGTGGGTGTGCATGTGTCAGCATGTATATGCACGAGTATATGTGTATGGTTGGTGTGCATGTGTCAGCATGTATATGCACGGGTATATGTGTGTGGTGGGTGTGCATGTGTCAGCATGTATGTGCACGAGTATATGTGTATGGTGGGTGTGCATGTGTCAGCATGTATGTGCATGAGTATATGTGTGTGGTGGGTGTGCATGTGTCATCATGTATATGCACGAGTATATGTGTGTGGTTGGTGTGCATGTGTCAGCATGTATGCGCACGTGTAGTTGTGTGTGGTGGGTGTGCATGTGTCATCATGTGTGTGTACGAGTATGTGTGTGTGGTGGGTGTGCATGTGTCCGCATGTATATGTACATGTATATGTGTGTGGTGGGTGTGCATGTGTCAGCATGTATGTGCACATGTGTATGT
Source organism: Dipus sagitta (assembly GCA_036346955.1). NCBI lineage: Eukaryota > Metazoa > Chordata > Mammalia > Rodentia > Dipodidae > Dipus > Dipus sagitta. The sequence continues at coordinate 65,332,565 of CM070774.1, read as the reverse complement.
GTATGGTGGGTGTGCATGTGTCATCATGTATATGCACGAGTATATGTTTGTGGTGGGTGTGCATGTGTCAACATGTATGCGCACCCGTATACATGTATGGTTTGTGTGTGTGTGTGTGAGCACCCGCATGCCATGGAATGTGTGGTGGTCAGAGGGCAAGCTTGGGTGTTGTGTTCACCCTCCATCTTGTTTGAAACAGGGACTCTCGTTGTTTTTGCCACCGTGACCTTCAGGATTTTCTGGCTCTGATTCTCCTTGCCACAGGTGCATTGAGACTACAGGTATTTGAACCACACTGGCTGTGGCTTTACTTGAGCGTTGGGGGTCTGATCTCCAGTCATCAGGCTTGCTGAAGCAAGCACTTTTATCTACTGAGTGGTAGTCCCAGTCTCAGTTACAGTTTTTGAAAACTTAAGTTGTAGATTGAGGAAATAATGTACTCATTTCATATCAATATTCTGAGAAAGAGACCAATGCTTGGCTGAATTTTATTTCTTTTTTAATTTTTTAAAAGTATTTTTATTTGTGTGTGTGTGTGTGAGAGAGAGAGCATGCCAGAGCCTCTAGCCACTGCAAACGAATTTCAGATGCATATGCCTCCTTTTGCATCTGGCTTACATGGGTACTGGGGAATCAACCTAGGTCCTTAGGCTTTGCAGGCAAGTGCCTTAACCACTAAACCATCTCTCCAGCCCTGGGCTGAATTTTAAACTTGGGCATTTGGGATAGAAGACATGCAGCTCAGTGCTTGAATTCCATTTGAAAATCTTGGAGACAGTATGATTAAGAGAGCCTTCAAATTGTATTGTGGGGAGATGGTTCAGTGTTTGCTTGCAAAGCCTACTGGCCTGGTGTCTGATTCCCCGGTACCCATGTAGAGCCAGATGAACAAAGTGGCACATGTGTCTGGAGTGTGTTTGCAGTGGCAAGAGTCTTTTACTCGTTCATACTCTCTCTCCCTCCTGCTCTCAAATAAGTAAATATTTTAAAAATGTAATCTGTACAAGGCCAAAATCTATATTTCATTGTGCTATAAATCCTAAAATTTTAAAAATTATGTACTTGTTGAAATATTTACTAAATATTTATTTTGAATAAATGTGTCCAGACACAGCAAGTAGGAAGTCACTTAAAATATCTTCCGTGAGCTCAAGAAAATTAAAATCTATTGTTTTGAAATTATATATACATTTCACTCAAGACATTTATACCACTAGAGTACAATTAAAGCAAAGTAATAAAATATAACCTTTGAATATAACAAAATTCAAAGCTGTAGCTTAGATTTCATGCACATTTAATATACTATCATTAAATGATGGGTTCAATTAGGAATCATAAAATTGAGAGGTAGGGGCTGGAGAGATGGCTTAGAGGTTAAGGTGCTTGCTGTGAAGCCTAAGGACCCATATTCTGCTCTCCAGAACCCACATAAGCCAGATGCACAAAGGTGAGGCAAGTGCAATGTTGCACATGCCCAGTAGGTGGTGCAAGCATCTGGAGTTCAATTGCAGTGGCCGAGGCAATTCTCTCTCCCTGTCTTTTTCTCTCTAAAATAAAAAATAAAATAAAAAGCAAAGAGAGGTAGCATCATCAGGATTAAGTACACAGCTGCCTGGACTTCTCTCCCCACTCCACTGATCACTAGTTGTGTGGCCTTAGGCAACTTTTTCAACCTCTCTGTGTCTGTTTCCTCAGCTGTAAACTAGGAATAAGAAAAGGACTCACTCCACAGGGATTTCTATGAGGATCGCACGAGTTCTTATACGTAATGCATTCTTTCAACTTTTTTTGTTTTTTGGGTTTTTTTTTTTTTTTTTGCAAGCAGAGAAATATAGATGAGGAGAGAGAGAGAGAGAGAGAGAGAGAGAGAGAGAGAGGAGAGAATGGATGCACTAGGGCCTCTAGCTGCTGCAAATGAACTCCAGACACGTGCATCACTTTGTGCATCTGGGCTTACATGGGTACTGGGCACTTGAACCTGGGTCCTTAGCCTTTGCAGGCAAGAGCATTAATTGCTGAGACTTCTCTCCAGCCCTCATAATGCACTTTTTATAGGCTTTGCTAGGGAAAATTCTAGATGTGCATATGCATTTATACATCGGTGTAATCTATAGTACAGTGTGCACTTTCAAAATTTTTTTCTCTTTCCTATGACTGAAGAAGCAATTCTATTTTGGTTTTACTGTACTGTAAACTACGAGAGTATCTCTTTAAGTCTGTTAAGTAAGCAAATGAAATATATTCATCACACCCGTCAAAGGAAGGTGGGACAAACGCTACCCTTCACCTTGTTCCGCAGTTGTACATCCAGTGTGAAGTCCCCCAGCCTGGCACTGCCATAGACATCAAGAAACACGCATGGATGAAGTATTTTAAACGTGGTACATCAGATCTGGTTAAAAATGAGCCTTCTGAATTAGCTGTGTGATAAGAGGGAGCCCGTTGATAAAGGACACGAGAAATGCTAAATATGCCCAGTGACAAACGGTGAAAAATTAAAGATCGTAACTAACATTAATTACATTCCAGTAAGATGAATAGGCTGCTCTCCATTAATGAGAACGTACACCTTGTCTACGTTTCACATCCACCTGTGATGAATGTGCTAATGGGGACAAAATACATCATAGCAGCATTCGAATTAACAGCACACTAATAGATTGACATATGAGTATGAATAGAGCATTTAATCACGGCAACTAGACCACACCCTAGAGCAAATTTTCATATCACCTACATTGCACCCAAGCGAGTGTCCATTAGAGTCTATTTTTAAATAATGTGTTCAGGATGCTGGCCATAGGGTTCTTGAAAAAAAGGGCTTGCTTATTACCTTCCAGTAAACTTAACTGAAGCGAATAAAAGGTTCAACCTCACTCTGATGAAACAAAAGGAATTCAAGTAATGTATGACTTGAACCAGACACTAGCACATCATGTCTAATGCTGCAATACCTACAGTGTGTGTTGCTGCCGCAATGTTATGGTCTTAACACTGGATCTAAGGTAGGCTGAGGTGGGGTCAGGCTTGTGCTACAGCAGAGATCCATGAAAGTCACACATATCTGCGTGGTTATGTGATGTCGTTTCTACAGCAGTAGCAGTACACTAGTGTCTTGTAAATAGATCAGTGCCATGCAATGTTGATGGATGCTGGATTCCTAATATACCGAGTAATGTTATCTAAAGCTGCACCTACTGTGATTAAGTATTCATGAAAGAGAGCGATTATGCATCTACCAAGACAATGGGGCTAACGAGTGTATGTTTACAATCTAGATCCATGCCTGCTAGAGAAATGTATGTGCTGGGCAGTATCTTTTTAAGCCATCCCGAGATTGTGTGTAAATCACCGCCGTCCTTGTACTTATTGAAAAACTGGAAGCTGGAGCCATTCAACTGTAGAACAGTAATAGCTCCCAGTCTTCTAAAAGCTGTTGTGAGCCATCATTCACTCATTCAGCCTTTGGGCTCCTAACAGGTGGTAGGTGTAGTGTGGCACTCAGACAGGCACTCGGACACTGGAGATCAGGTTTACGTCCTTAAGAAGCAAATGGAACAGCTGTGGGGAGGCAGAGGTACCAGCTCCAGGGCTGAAGAGCTCCGCTACCAGCCCAGGCTGACTAGATCCTAGCATGGTGTGTGTGTGTGTGTGTGTGTGTGTGTGTGTGTGTGTGTGTGTGTGCAAGGGTCGGGGGGTGGGCTGCTTGGGAGTAATCATGCATGAGGAAATATGTAGCAAAAAGCAGGGAGGGGGACTTATAAAATTTTGTTTCCATGCTGAGGACTTTGCCCTTGCAATGCAAATGATCTATCACTAAGCTATACCCTCAACCCTTTAAAAGAAAACCTTACCTTGTCACATACGAATGGTATATCTTTTGTGTGCAGTATGACATACACACACACACACACATACACACACACACACAGACACGTTGTTGAAAGGGAAGGGTTTGTTTTGCTTTACAGTTTCAAGGGGACGTTTCACTATGGTGGGAAAAGCACATCTCCACATGGGCAGGAAGCAGTCAGGGTAACCTAGCTCCAAGCACCCAGTGGGCGGGGCTAATAAACCTCAAGGTGGGTTCCCGGTGACACACCTCCTCTAGCAAGCTCCACCTCCCCAAAGCACCATAACTTTCCCCAAATTGCCACCAGCTGGGGAACCAAGCATTCCAAACACATGAGCCTGTGGGCGCTATTCCATTCAAACCATCACCATCACATATATGTGCACAGTATCGAATGGCTAAAATGAGTTAACTGTCCTGTGCATTACTTCATAGACTTATTATTGTGTGTGATGAGGACACTTGTTCTTTCGATTTATTTTGTATGAGTGAGCGTGCATGTTTGTGCGTGGGCACGTGCATGCGTGTGTGTGTGTGTGTGTGTGTGTGTGTGTAGGTCAGAAGACAACAGTCTCAGATATCACTGCTTAGGTGTTTTCCTCCAGTTTTTTTTAAAAGATTTTTTTTGTTTATTTTTATTTATTTATTTGAGAGTGACAGAGAAAGAGAGACAGAGAGAGACTGGGTGTACCAGGGCCCCCAGCCACTGCAAATGAACTCCAGACACGTGCGCCACCTTGTGCATCTGTTTTCCTCCATTCTTGAGACAGGGTCTCTTATTGTTCTGGGACTTGACAAGTAAGCTTGACTGGCTTCCAGAGAGCTCTAGGGATCTGCCTTCCTAGAGCTAGAGTCACAAACTCATGCCTCCACAACCAGATTTTATTTGAAAAATGTGAGTTCTTTGGGGCTGGAGGGGTTAAAGGTGTGTGCCACCAAGCCAAGCTTGTCTTTTTCATCTTTTTTGTGACCCGCCGAATTGCTTGCATGAATATGGGTGGGATTCCTTATTTACTGGAGCATGGACAACTTACCAGTGGCTACACCCCTGAAAAACATACCCCCCCCTTCCTCAGCAATTAATAACTTCCAGTTACTCTTTGGGGAGTGGTGGGGGGGGGTCTCATAAGCCCCTCCCCCAATCCATAATGGAATATTAACTGGATTAGTATTTTTTTTTCAAGAGAGCACTTTAGTAGATAGATGGTGGCGTCACCTGCATCCAAACTCATCCCATTTCTTACAAAGTGACTGAGCATGTCATTTACTTCTGTGTGGCTCAGCTTCCTCATCTGTAGAACCGGGAAAATAAAAGTGACTACTAAGACCATTTTTGAGGAGTCAATGAAAAGGATTGTAAGTATTGTAACGCAGTCAATAAATTTAACGATTATGTATTCACTTACTTACTCATCAAATTATATTGTGCATAGATTTTTCTGCGTGCTGTGGATAATCAAAGAGGTGGTGACAGGCTACGGGGTGCAGCTCAGTGCTAGGGTACTTGCTTAGCATGTGCAAGGCCCTGAGTTCAGTCTCCAGCACAACAAAGAGGGAAAGGGGTGGGGATTGGCTAAGTTTGTGTCACCTAGCACTTCTTAGGGGAGATGGGCATCTATTAACTATTCAGGGTTCTTGCAGAGCGGTAAATATGAAAGAAAGTCAGGTGATGGGCAGGGTGTGGAGAAGGAGTGCAGGGGCCAGGTGCTCAGCAAAAAGTTTTCTCCTGGCATGAGCTGGTTTGCTGGCTGTATGTGGGCAGAGGGCCCCAGAAGGAGAATAGGTGGTTAGAAGCAAAACTACACGTACCAGCTTTTGCAGTGGCGAAGGCCACAGCCAAGGATCCTTTGCTCCCTAGGGAATGAATGCTGCCTCTGTTCCCCCAGGGCAGCTAGTGATTGCTCTGGGTGCTGGGTTTCTCAGCTGGGTTTTTAATCCAGGGACTTGGAGGTTAATTCTTGATCAGGGCAGGTCTCTGATCCTATCTGCTCAGGTGGCTGAGACAGAAGGATCACAAGTTCAAGGCCTACCTGGGCTACAGAGTGAGTTCAAAGTTAGCCTGGGCAATTTAGCACTTACTTGCCCAGGGTCTCCAAGGCTCAGTTATCTGTCTTCAGCATTAACATGAATGAAACTATAACAAGAGGAAAAATCACAAGCATTTGGAGAAATGAAAATTCTAACTGAACAATGCAAGTCCTCTAACCAGTGTCCAATAAGCCTGGCGTGGTGGCTCACCCCTTTAATCCCGGCACTCGGGAGGCAGAGGATGGAGGATTGCTGTGAGTTCGAGGCCACCCTGAGACTGCATAGTGAATTCCAGGTCAGCCTGAGCTAGAGTGAGACCCTACCTCAAAAAAAAAAAAAAGTTCAGATGAAAGATGTCTGCTCCAAAAATGTCCAAATAGAAAAAAAAGGCAAGTAACTAAAGAATGGTCTACTAGGGAAAGTACAAATCTGGATATTAGCTGAACAAGCCAAGGAGGAAATGAACTGATATTGGTTGAGCATCTACATCATGGCAGCTTTTGTGTAGACACTTTCTTTTAAAAACAATTGAAAACTTGGGCTGGAGAGACGGCTTAGCGGTTAAGCGCTTGCCTGTGAAGCCTAAGGACCCAGGTTCGAGGCTCAGTTCCCCAGGACCCACGTTAGCCAGATGCACAAGGGGGCGCACGCATCTGGAGTTCGTTTACAGAGGCTGAAAGCTCTGGCGCGCCCATTCTCTCCCTCCCTCTCTCTCTGCCTCCTTCTCTCTGTTGCTCTCAAATACATAAATAAAAACAAAAAATATTTAAAAAAAAAAAACAATTGAAAACTTAAGCCAAGTGTGCTGGCACATGCCTTTAATCCCCACACTTAGGAGGCAGAGGTAGCAGGATCACTGTGAGTTCGAGGCCATCCTGAGACTCTTCCAGGTCAGCCTGGGCTAGAGCAAGACCCAACCTCAAAAACAAAAACAAATGTATTTGCATGCATGGTAGATATATGTGCCAGGGCCTTTTGCCATGGCAAAAGAACCCCAGACATTTGTGTGTCCGGCTTACATGGGTGGCTTGGGAATTGAACCCAGGTTGGCAGGCTGTGCTATCTTCCAACCCCTTGTGCTTAGATATTTTCCATAAAGTATTTCATTTACTCCCTATCATACCTTATAAAACAAATATTCATCCCCTCCCCTGTTTCAAAGATGAGGAAACTAAGAAGAGTGTCAGTTAGCAGTGGGAGCCTCCCAGTTTGAAGTCTCAACTGTCATCCACACGAAGGTTAGTCGAAGACTCAGTGTGCGCCTGCCTGCCTTCCTCCACTGACATTAGACTCTAGTTTCCTTGGCCTTCCAACACAGCCTCAGTGTGGATGAGCCTCCGGGGAACTTCCAGGCTTTCAATCCCAGATTGAGACTGTTGAGGCGTCCAGTTTTGTGGACTTAGCAGCCACATGGTTCTCTGCCTGTTCAGTGTACAGGCAGCCAATGATGGGCTTCCCATCTACCACTGAGTCACTGACCTAATAAATCAATGTCATGCATTTATTGATGATACCCAAATTTATCTTGGTTTTCACCCAAGCAATTGGATGGACAGTAGTACTATTTTTTTAGGGGGGGAGGGGATGGAAAAAGTTTATTAGGATTTGAGTCTTGTTTTTGATAAGGGAAATCTATAACTCAGTTTCAGGCATGTTTATTTAAGAGACGTAATATTGATGTAGTTTAGAAATATAGACCTCAAGATAGAAATCTGGGCAAGAAAAATAAATTTGGACATTATTAATATATGGATATGTGAACATATGAGAGTTTTGGGGAAAGTTGTGGTGGTTTGAGTAAGATGTTCCCCATAAACTCATATTTTTAAAAAAGATTTATCTTTATTTATTTATTAGAGACAGACAAAGGGAGTGAAAGAGATAGAGAGTGGGCGCACAAGGGCCTCTAGCCACTGCAAATGAACTCCACACGCATGTGCCAACTTGTGCATCTTGCTTACATGGGACCTGGAGAATCAAACCTGGGACCTTAGGCTTCGCAGGCATGTACTTTAACCACTAAGCAATCTCTCCAGCCCAACTCATATGTTTTGAATGCTCAGTTCTCAGCTGATTGCAATTTGGGAGATGAAACCTTTCTGGAGGAGGCATGTTTTGGGGGACAGGCTTAGGAGTGTTATAAGCCAGCTCCCCCTTGCCAGAGTTCTGCTCACTCTCCTGCTGCTATTGTCCACTTGATCTTGGCAAGGAGGGGATGTCTAGCCTCTGCTCTACCATCTTTTCCCTGCCATCATGAAGCTTCCTCTCAAGACTGGGAGCCAAAATGCAAAACTTTCCTCTCATAAGCTGCTTCAGGTTGGGTGTTTGTCCTAGCAATGAGGCTATAAGTATAACAAAAATGAAAATGTAGGGCTGGAGAGGTGGCTTAGCAGTTAAGCCCTTGCCTGTGAAGCCTAAGAACCCCAGTTCGAGGCTCGATTCCTCAGGACCTACATTAGCCAGATGCACAAGGGGGCGCACGTGACTGGAGTTCGTTTGCAGTGGCTGGAGGCCCTGGCGTGCCCCTTCTTTCTCCCTTTCTCTATCTGTCTCTTTCTCTCTCTGTCTGTTACTCTCAAATACATAAATAAAAATAACAAAAAAAAAAAAAAAAAGAAAATGTAGTTAGAGGAGACAATCACAAAAGATTCCCAGAGCAATCATCACTTGGAGATCTAGAATAGGAGGGAACCAGGCACGTCCAACTTTTTGACATTTCTACACTGGCATTGTCATCTACAAAACTCACACCGTTGAGTTTAAAAATCACACACACACAAAATCCTTTTTTTTTTTTTGATCTTTCAAGGTAGGGTCTCCCTGTAGCCCAGGCTAACTTGAAATTCTCTATGCTGTTTCAGGGTGGCCTCTAACTCACCACCACCCTCCTACCTCTAACTCCTGTGGGCTGGGATTAAAGGCATTTACCACCACACTCAGCTAACAAAATCTTTTAATGTTTTAGGTAAGTTTATAGTTTTGTGCTGGGCCATATTTATAGTTGTCCTGGATCAAATGCAGCCTATGGGTTGTGGGTTGGGCATGCCGAGGAGAAGATGCAGGAAAGAGGGCCTTGTTTTAGGAGTCAGATGTGTGAGGAGAGAAGATGGCATAGAGTTTGTCAGGACATAGCGATGGCAGGTGGAAGTTGAAATGGATTTCCTCTGATCACATCTATATTTCTCTATGAAATATATGACAGGGACTTCCGCTGAGAGTTGGTGGGAGGGGATGTTGGAGATTTGAGGATTGAGGAGAAAGCACATAATAGTCATCTTGGGAGTAGGGTAATGAATTTCCTAGGGGAGTTCATGTGTCAGACAGTGTTGAGTGCTCACTGAAGACTTTTGGCTATAAATTTGAAATGAGTCCTGATAGGTTGGTTATGTGACATTTTTCCCCCAGTGCTATTCAGCTGCTTGGGTACAAGTGCACAAGCAACAGCTAGGGCAGTATTAAAAGAAGTTGGAGAGTGGGTTGCCAGGGGATGGGGAGTTGTTTTCTCAGTTATGAGAAATGATTAGGTTCTTGAGGTCTGCTATACAATATTGTGCCTAGAGTTAACATCGCTATATTGTACATTAAGCTTTCGTTTACATGGCTGATCTCGTGTTAAGTGTTTTTGCCACATTTAAAAAAGAAAGACATAAATACAGGTTCCACATAACATTGAATAACACTGGATTTAGATGCAGAGCTCTGAGTAAGTTCATAGTCAAATTCATAGCCCTGGATATGTGTACAAAACAAAAGAAATAAAAACAATTAGCCAAATAAAGAGGTTGGGGAAAAAAATAACAAGATAAAGTTCTGGGAAGCAGAAACAGAAATTGATTTGGTTAAACAGCCTTCACAAGTGAGGAAATAGAGAAAAATGTAAAATAGACAACTATGGTAAATTATAGTTTATAATTATATTATAAAATTTTACTGTAGTAAAATATAGTAAAAGTTGGTTTAGGAGCCAGGTGTGGTGGCTCACGCCTTTAATCCCAGCACTCAGGAGACAGAGGTAGGAGGATTCCCATGAGTTCGAGGCCACCCTGAGACTACATAGTGAATTCCAGGTCAGCCTGAGGTAGAGTGAGACCCTACCTTGAAAAATCAAAAACAAAAGCAGCAAACAAACAAAAAAACAAAAATCAAAAACAAACAAACAAAAAAAAAGTTGGCTTAGGGATGGAGGAAGGAGAAAGACCAAAATAGAAAGAAATTGTTATCTGATTAAGAAAAAATTATAGCTGAAAGCTGGGCATGGTGACGCATGCCTTTAATCCCAGCACTTGGGAGGCAGAGGTAGGAGGATTGCTGTGAGTTCAAGGCCACCCTGAGACTACAGTGTGAATTCCAGGTCAGCCTGGGCCAGGGTGAGACCCTACCTCAAAAAAAAAAAAAAGAAAGAAAGAAAGAAAATAAAAAGAAAAAACTATAGCTGAGTGCAGTGGTGCACACCTGCAATCTAGCACTTGGGAGGTTGAGGTAGGAGGGTTAGATAGAGACCCCAGGTGAACAAAAGAAATAACTGTCAAATTCTCTGCCTGTTGGGATTTCTACTTGTGCACTGGTCCCCGGCTAGGGTGTGTATGCTTCTATAATAGGTTGTAGGAAACAGGCCATCAAGATGGAAGCCTAGAAGGGGTCAGTTTTTCTGCATATTTGGAAGCTTGTAGTGATTCCATTGCTAATAAAGGATATTATTAATGCATTATAAGTAACAACAAAACAGCTCCCTCTGTGGTCTCCTGGAGGATCTTCAGGATGGACAGGAGCCAGGAGACGGTGACTGTCCTGGTGGACCAGCATTCTAGAACTCTGCAACCTTCGTTCACATCATGGTCAACTGTTCACACCCAATTATTTTAAGCAACTGATGGATCAGGGTAACTAAGTTGAATTAAAAACATTTATCCATTCTCTATGAACAAGTAGAACATTGACTAGAAAACAGTGAGATTCATGACAGGAATAACAACATTTAACATGATCCTTTCAAACCCTTCAGCCAAGAACCTCCTCTTCAGAAAGCCTTCTCACTCTTGTAAGGGTGGCTGTGCCCTGGTTGGAAAGATGCAACAGATGTGTCTGAGGTGAGTCCTAAACAAAGAATTATCAGCTTTCTCACTCCCTGTTCTACAGCCATACATTACCTTTAGACTCATAGCTAGGTGTGTACAAAATCAGTTCAACCCCAAATTCACATCCAGGAGAAAAAGACTTACTTAGGAAACAATCACCTACCATAAAATGATACTCATTTGATGTTTTTCATAGTAGTTTAATTCAATATATTTTGAATTAAAAAATATAATTTATGAGTACACTCTCCTGTTGCTGTTGTCTATCTGATGTTTGCCAGGAGGTGATATCCACCCTATGCTTATGCCATCGTTTTCCCCTGCCATTATGGAGCTTCCCCTCCTGTCTGCAAGCCAAAATAAACCTTTGTTTTTCATACAAGCTGCTCTTGGTTGGGTGTTTTCTGCCAGAAATGCAAATATGACTATGACAGTAAAGTTGGTACTGAGAAGTGGGATCATTGCTGCTAGAAACCTGACTGTGTGGCTTTTGGCCTTTTGGTACTGATTTGCAGGAAGAATGTGGGAGGATTTGAAATCTTGGTCTAAGAGATGCCCTGCAGTGCTCTCAGTACAGCTTGATAGACTAATCTGGTCAGAATTGAAAGACCTGAATGCAGTAAGAAACATGGACTGTGAGGTTTGGCTTGTGAGGTTGAGAAAGCTTTTGCCTGGACTGGGATAGAAGCAGTTTGTGTGAGAGGCTTGCTATGTTCTGCCTGCCTGCGTCCTGTGAACTTGTTCAGGATTGCATTGCATAGAAATGGGCTGGTGTGAGCAGACGGATATGGCACAGAAAGAAATGAAATCTTTGGGCCAGAACTTCTGCCCATTCATGTGCAATTATATGAGAGATTACAACTTCTGTGATTGGGCCAGCTGACCTGTATTGGGGCAACAGGAAGAATGCAGTCCTTTGAAGGGGTCTGAATGCTGAAAAAGTGTCCTGTTCTTCAAAGTCTGCTTCATTCCCCCCTGGATTAAGAAATTTGTAGCCCACCTGGTATTATGAAGTATAACAAATGCAGGAAAGAGAGGGTCATTGAATTTGCAAGACAGTTTTGTATTTTGGAAATGACTATGGCAGTGTGAAGCAGGCTTGTTGGATTACCTGTGTGGAGACCCTGTGGAGCCATTAGGATGAACCATGGGTTGCAGCAGAGACTGAATGGAGATGCCAAGACTATGAGATAGCTATCAAGGAGGACTGCTGGCACTGGATGAAGTTTTTTGGGACTCTGAGTAGCCTAGGTGGAGGGATGGAATTGGAACTTCAGAAACTGGCCACTGGTTGCAGTTATTGGATTTGGAGACTTATCATTGACAAGTGTTGTTGGACTTGGAGCTACAGAGTTTGATGTTTGCCCTGTTTAAATCTTGTACTGGTTGAACATTTCTTTGCTATGTCCAATACCATCTTTTGTATTTATTCTGTGCCATTATGGTATTTTTATTGTGTTTATTTCTGGTATTATGGCTCAGTTAAAACAACTTTGACTATGGGAATGTTTGAACATCATTGGGATTGATAAAAACTATGAGGACTATTAAAGTTGGGATGAATGCATCGCATTTTACATCATGTATGATTATCAGTTTATGAGGGCTGGGAGTAGAATGTGGTGCTTTGATTCAGCTGTCCCCCATAAACTTAGGTATTCTGAATGCTAGGTCCCCATCTGATGGCAATTTGGGAATTAAAGCCTTCTGGAGGCAGTGTATTGTTGGTGGTGAGCTTATGTATGTTATAGCCAGCTTCCTCTTGCCAGTGTTTGGCACACTCTACTGTTGCTATTGTCCACCTGATGTTTGCAAGGAGGTGATGTCCACCTTCTGCTCATGCCATTGTTTTCCCTGCCATCATGGATCTTCCCCTCAAGTCTGTAAGCCAAAATAACCCTTCTTTCCCCCACAGAAAATAATTCATGTGTCTGCCACAGAATTATTTTAAAACAAATTTCTTTATAAAATATCATTGGTCAAAATGTAATTTAAATTCATTTAATAGAAATTTTGTTGTTTGCCAGGCTTGATGGTGCACGCCTTTAATCCCAGCACTTGGGAGGCAGAGGTAGGAGGATCACTGTGGGTTCGAGGCTACCCTGAAACTACATAGTGAATTCTAGGCCAGCCTGAGCTAGAGTGAGACCCTACCTCAAAAAACCCCCCCAAAAAATGTTGCTTTCAGGTGATAATTGGGATAACATTATTATCAATAAATTGTCTCAAAAGTTTTATAAAGAGACTTAGAGACTTAGAGACTTTGGAAGGTTGTACAGTAGAGGGAAAGGAGGCAAGGTGGCTAAGAATGTTTGGAGATCAGATGGAGTTCAGAGTGGGCTGTGAGAATGGTCAGGACTTGAGGACAGTGACCATGTGGTTGGGTCAGTGGACAAGCCACCTGAATGTGGGGTGCTACAAGGGTACGATGTGATGGTCACAGAGTATTCTGACTGAGGCTGTTTTCAGAAGTGTTGATAGCTTGCAGTGTGCTGGGCATGGTTGTACTGGACACAGCGGATGAAACAGACATTCATTTTTAAAAATTTGATTATTTAATTAGTTTTATTTATTTGTGGTACACAGGGAAAAAGAGGCAGAGAGAGAGAGAGAGAGAGAAAATGGGCACACCAGGGTCTTCAGCCGCTGCAAACGAACTGCAGACGAATGTACCACTTTGTGCAGCTGGCTTACATGGGTCCTGGGGAATCGAACCTGAATCCTTAGCCTTCATAGGCAAGTACCTTAACCACTAAGCAATCTCTTCAGCTCCCAAAAAGACATTCATGACACATGCTAATTCAGAAAAATGCCAATGAACAAATAGGCAATTGACATAAACTGCTGATAAATGCTCTGGAGAAAAGGCAAATCGTGTACGCTGAGGAAAGTCACTACAGTTAAATAAGGAGGCCATGGAAGGCCTTGCTACAAAGGTGCTGTTTGAGGAAAGCTTGGGAGGAAGGTATGAGTTGACACAGGGTTATCTCAGGATGTGAGGCTACTCAGTAGCCCAGGGGAGAGGGGGAGGAGAGGAAGCCAGAGAGGGGCATAGTGATGGGAAGGAGAAACTGGACCATACAGAGCCATGGAGCAGGTTGTGAGAGCACTGTAGGCCTCTGCAAAGAGGGAGCTAGGAAGCCCCTGCAGGGTTTGGAGCAGAGACAAGACTTGATCTTGAAAGGCTCCCTATACCCGCGGTGTTGAGAGGACACTAAAGAGGACAGGACAGGGGGAGGAGGTCAGGGACAGAAGGAGGGTTATCTGCTGAAAAGCTCTCTGGGCACTGAGGTCAGACCTTGGTAGAGCTGCAGAGTGCCCAGTTCTGGATGCATATGAAAGGGGCAGGAAGTGAGTCTGCCAGTGGGATGCGAAGCAGAAAGAGGAGGCAAGGAGCGCTCTCAGAATTTGGAACAACCTCACATTTTGACCAACCAGGAGGTTGCAACACGTATTTACTAAGGTGGAGAGCAAAGAGATTTAGTTGAAGAAAAGATTGGTGGGGGGTGGGCATGGTGCCGCATGCCTTTAATCCCAGCACTTGGGAGGCAGAGGTAAGAGGATCCCCTGAGAGTTCGAGGCCACCCTGAGACTACATAGTGAATTCCAGGTCAGCCGGGGCTAGAATGAGACCCTACCTCGTAAAACCAAAAAAAAAAAAAAAAAAAAAAAGTGCATTTTAAAAATGGGCTGGAGAGATGGCTTAGTGGTTAAGGCACTTGCCTATAAAGCCAAAGGACCCAGGTTCAACTCCCCAGGACCCACGTAAGCCAATGCACAAGGTGGTACATGTGTTTGGAGTTTGTTTGCAGTGGTTGGAGGCCCTGATGTGCCCATTCTCTCTCTCTCTGCCTCTTTCTCTCTCTTCTCTCCCTCCCTCTCTTTCTCAAATAAATAAATAAATAATAAAACAATGAAAATAATTTAAGAAAAGGTTTTGGTTTTGATCAGGTCAGAGTTGAGACCCCCCCAACCTTCAACTTGAAATCTAAAGATATAGAATAAGCTGGTGGATGTGTAAGACTGGAGTTCAGAATGCTGCGCTTCCATTCCATGGTATACTG
The DNA here is from genome assembly GCA_036346955.1 of Dipus sagitta. Lineage (NCBI taxonomy): Eukaryota > Metazoa > Chordata > Mammalia > Rodentia > Dipodidae > Dipus > Dipus sagitta. Next base: position 65,317,542 of record CM070774.1, on the reverse strand, counting down.
AAGATAAAAATGTGGACGTAGGGCTGGAGAGATGGCTTAGTGTTTAAGCGCTTGCCTGTGAAGCCTAAGGACCCCAGTTCGAGGCTTGATTCCCCAGGACCCACGTTAGCCACATGCACAAGGGGGCGCACACGTCAGGAGTTCGTTTGCAGTACCTGGAGGCCCTGGCGTGCCCATTCTCTCTCTCTCTCTCTCTCTCTCTCTCTTCCTCTTTCTCTCTCTGTCACTCTCAAATAAATAAATAAAAATAAACGAGAAAAAAAACCATTAAAAAATGTGGATGTCCTCTTGCCCATGAGAGTATATGAAATCTCTAAGGGAGTGGGTGTAGGTAGAGGAGAGAAGAGGCTACATGTTCCAAGGGGTGTTACAACACCTACCTGCCATGGAGATACGGAGGAGCCAGGAGAAGATATGGAATGGACAGTAAGGAGATCGTGGTGCCTGGGAGACAAGGGTTACCTTTACTGGCAGTGGCAAGGGCTAGCATATGATAAACACACGAGTACAAGACTGAGATGAATGGGAAAGATCACTGGAGCTCAGATTGGTGAGGAGCTGAGTGTCGCGATGTTCAACTCCAAGGTGATGATGGGAGCTGTGGAGAAAGGGGCAGTGAGCCACAGGCTGACATGTGACTCCGCTGGCCAGAGAGTGGGAAGGCTGTAGAGTTTGATGACTCACTTAACACAAAGAAAGCTGGGCTTTGAAGGAGAAAGGGAAGACATCTGAGGAATGACAAGGTGTCATCAGGCAAGCATTTACCCCTCTCAGCCTTGAGGGATCCAGGGAACAGAAGGGACAGTCTCAGCCGAGATCAGCCTGGATTCCACTCCCAAGAAGACGCAGTAAAGTTGAAGAAGATGGCATAGAGGAAGGGTTGAGGGGAAGAGAAGCGACTTAGGAAAAAGTTTAGAGGCGAGTTTGAAAGGAAAAAGCAGTTGTTAATTTCCATGGCAAGAGCAGGCTTTATTCAGGGCTCAGAACCAGCAGCCTTGAGAGGGATTTGCACCCATGTTTCAGCAATCCTGGGGCTCTGGAAAAGTGAGGCACACTGGTAGGTAGCTGCTGACAGGGAGCTTTGATTGATTTGGGGTTGGGGTAGTGCTGTGCTGGCAGAAAGAGGGAGGAAGGAGTGAGGAATGGGGAGAAGTAAGCGGCTTTGGCTGTTCAAGGTTGTAGGCTGTGGGTAATCTCCGGGCTAACTATTCAAGGTTGTGGGGCCACTTGTAACTTCCAGACAGGTTTCTGGCATCCAAAGTCTGTTTGCTGGCTCCCATACTGTTTGTTAACCCCTTCATTTCAGACGCTTATTGGTACGGGATTTGGGGACAATGAATATTCATGTGACTGCTTCCTGCTGAGAGACGATGCTATGCAGTGCGTTTGGAGTCGCCTGGAGTGACTGAAGGAGTAGCATTGTGTTGAGCTTGTCTTGGGTAGTGGATCGGTGATGACGTTAAGATGTTTTAGAAGAAATCTCTGTTAAAAAAAAAAAATTAGGTGACAGGGCAGAAATGTAAGCAGGAGTATAATCAGGAGGAAGGGTGTCAGGATGGGGAATGACCAAGTTGGAAGGGATCTGAAATCCCACCCTGAGACATTAGTTTGTTGTTGAATTGTCTGGTCCCTGAGTTCCTGGCCCCATCTTGGACCAGTCGGACTGGTTAGTGAAGAAGCAGCATTGTTCTTGAAGGAGAGTGCATATGCTTCTGTTGGCTGCTATGAGACGATCAATTCCTCTGTGACTGGAAGGTGTGATGTGCCACATCTTCACTATCCACTCATCAGCTGAGGGACGTCTGGGCTGGCACCATTTCCCAGCTATTGTGAATAGAGCGGCAATAAACATGGCTGAGCAAGTATCTCTAAGGTAATGAGATGAGTCCTTAGTATATATGCCTGGAGTGCTATAGCTGGGTCATATGGTAGATCTATTTTTAGCTGTCTCAGGAACCTCCACACTGATTTCCACAATGGCTGGACCAGATTGCATTCCCACCAACACTGTAGAAGGGTTCCTCTTCCTCTGCATCCTTGTCAACATGTATTGTCATTTGATTTTTTGATAATAGCCATTTGAAAGGAGCAAGATGAAATCTCAAAGTAGTTTTAAATTGCATTTCCCTGATAGCTAAGGATGTAGAACTTTTTTTTTTTTAGATGTTAATAGGCTATCTGTATTTCTTCTTTTGAGAACTCTCTATTTAGTTCCATAGCCTTTATTATATTTTAGTTTTTAGTTTTTTTGAGGTAGGTTCTCACTCTAGCTCAGGCTGACCTGGAATTCACTATGTACTCTCAGGGTGGCCTCAAACTCATACAATCCTCCTACCTCTGCCTCCTGAGTGCTAGGATTAAAGGCGTGCACCACCACGCCTTGCTTCCATAGCCCCATCCCCCTTTTTTATTTGTTTGCTTGTTTTCCAGAGGTAGGGTCTCACTCTAGCTCAGGCTGACCTGGATAGCCCATTTTTTAATTGGATTGTTTGATTTCTTATTATTTAGTTTTCCGAGTTCTTTGTATATCCTAGATATTAATCCTCTGTCAGATATATAGCTGGAAAAGGTTTTCTCCCATTTTGTTAGGTTGCCTCTTTGCTCTATTCACAGTGTCCTTTGTTGTACAAAAGCTTTGTAATTTCATTGTCCCATCAGTTGATCAGTGGTTTTATTTCCTGAGCAACTGGGGTTATATTCAGAAAGTCTTTGCCAATACCAATATGTTGAAGGGTTTCCCCTACTTTTCCCTCTAGCAGTTTCAGAGTTTCAAGTTTGATATTAAGGTCTTTGATCCATTTGGATTTAATTCTTGTGCATGGAGAGAGATAAGGATCTATTTTCATCCTTCTACAGGTACATAGCCAGTTTTCCCAGCACCATTTGTTGAAGAGGCTATTTTTTTCTCCAGTGAGTATTTTTTGGCATTTTTGTCATAGATCAGATGGCTATAGCTACCTGGACTTACAGCTGGGTCCTCTATTCTGTTCCATTGATCTACATGTCTGTTTTGTGCCAGTACCACGCTGTTTTTGTTACTATGGCTCTGTAATATAACTTAAAGTCAGGTATGGTGATACCACCAGCCTTAATTTTATTGCTCAAAATACTTTTAGATATTTGAGCTTTTTTTGTGCTTCCAAATGAATTTTAAGATTGTTTTTTTCGATATCTGTGGAGAATGCCATTAGAGTTTTGATGGGGATTGCATTAAATGTGTAAATTGCTTTTGGTAAGATTGATATTTTCACAATATTGATTCTTCCAACCCAAGAACAAGGGATGTCTTTCCATTTCCTAGTGTCTTCTGCAATTTCTGTCTTGGGTGTTTTAAAGTTTTCATTATAGAGGGCCTTTACTTCCCTGTTTAAGCTTATTCCAAGGTACTTTATTATTATTATTTTTTTGAAGCAACTGGGAATGCGAGTGATTCCCTGATTTCATCCTCAGCATGTTTGTTGTTAGTATATAGGAAGGCTACTAATTTCTATGTGTTTATTTTGTATCCTGCTACATTGCTAAAAGTGTTTTATCAGCTCTAAAATTTTGCTGGTAGAGTCTTTAGCATCCTTTATGTATAGAATCATATAATCTACAAATAATGATAATTTGATCTCTTCCTTTTCAATTTGTATCCCTTTTATATGTGTTTCTTTCTTTATTGCTATAGCTAAGACTCCTAGTACTATATTAAATGAAAGTGGAGGCAATGGACAGCCTTGTCTTGTTCCTGATTTTAGTGGAAATTTCAAGTTTTTCACCTTTTAGTATTATGTTGACTGTAGGTTTGTCATAAATAGCCTTTATTATTTTGAGATATATTCCTTCTATTTCCAATTTCTATAGGACTTTAATCATGAAGGGATATTGGATTTTGTCAAATGAGTTTTCTGTATCTATTGAGATGATTACATGTATTTTTTTGTCCTTCATTTATATAGTGTATTACATTTATTATAGTGTATATACATTTATTATAGTGTATACAAATTATTATAGGATATTTGCATTTATTGATTTGCATATGTTGATCTCTGCATCTCCTAGTTAAAGCCTACTTGATATATTCTTGTATTCTGTTTGCCAATATCTTGTTGAGAATTTTTGCATCTATGTTCATGAGGGAGATTGGTCTATAATTTTCTTTTTTTGTTCTGTCTTTGGTTTTGGTATCAGGATGATGCTGGCTTTGTAGGAGTTTGGAAGAATTCCTCCCTTTTCTATCTTATGGAAAAGTTTGAGAAGCATTGGTATTAGGTCTTCTGTGAAGGTCTGCTAAAATTCACCAGTGAATCCATCTGGGCCTGGACTTTTTTTAGTTGGGAAATTTTCTTTTTGTATAACTGCTTGCATCTCCATACTTGTTATAGGTCTATTTAAGTTTTTCTCATCTTGATTTAATTCTGGTAGATCATATAAATCAGTGAAATCATCCATTTCTTTCAGATTCTCAAACTTAGTGGAGTATATGTTCTTAAAGTATGTCCTTATGATTTTCTGAATATCTTTGGTATCTGTTGTTGTAATGGTGCCTTTTTCATCTCTAATTTTTATTAATTTGTGTTTCTTCTCTCTTTCTTTTGGCTGACCAAACCCTGTTAAGGGTTTATCAATCCTTTTCTTTTCTTTTCTTTTTCTTTTTTTTTTTTTTTTTTTTTTTTTTTTTTTTTTTTTTTTTTTTTTTTTTTTTTGGTTTTCCAAGATAGGGTCTCACTTTAGCTTAGGCTGACCTGGAATTCATATGTAGTCTCAGGGTGATTTTGAACTCACAATGATCCTCCTACTCCTACCTCCCTGAGTGCTGGGATTAAAGGTGTATGCCACCATGTCTGGCTCATGTCAATCTTGTTTATCATTTGAAAGACCAACTCTTTGTTTCGTTGATTCTTTGTATTGGGTTTTTGTTTGTTTATTTCAATTTCATTAATTTCTGCCCTAATCTTTTTTTTTTTATTTTTTTTATTTTTATTTTTTTTATTTTATTTTTTTATTTTTTGGTTTTTCAAGGTAGGGTTTCACTCTCGCCCAGGCTGACCTGGAATTCACCATGTAGTCTCAGGGTGGCCTCGAACTCATGGCGATCCTCCTACCTCTGCCTCCCGAGTGCTGGGATTAAAGGCGTGCGCCACCACGCCCGGCTAATTTCTGCCCTAATCTTTATTATTTCTTCCCAGCTATTAATTTTTGGTTTGCCTTCTTCTTGTTTTTCCAAGGCCTTAAGGTGAAGCCTTAAGTTATTTACTTAAGACCTTTATAATTTCTTAATATAGGCACTTAAAACTATAAGTTTCTCTCTTAGGACTGCCTTCATTGTGTCACAAAGGTTTTGATATGTTGTGTCCTCATTATCATTTGATTCTATGAATTTTGTGATGTCTTTCTTGATTTATTCATTGATCCATTTATCATTTAGTAGTTTGTTATTTAGTCTCCATGATTTTTTGTATGCTCTATAGCTTTTCTTGCTGTTGATTTGTAGTTTAATCCCATTGCGATCAGATAGAATGCAAGGAATTATTTTAATTTTCCTATATCTGTTAAGGTTTGCTTTGTGTCATAATATATGGTCTATTTTTGAAAAACGTTCTATGTGCTGCTGAAAAGAATGTGTATTCTGTAGCATTTGGGTGAAATGTTCTGTAGATATCTGTTAGGTCAGTTTGTTCTATGCCCTCACTTAACCCAAATGCTTATTTGTTTATTTTTTGCTGGGATGACCTGTCAATTGATGAGAGTGGGGTGTTAAAGTCATCCACTACAACTGTGTTTAGTGTTATCTGTAACCTTAATTGTAATTGTGTTTTTTAAATAAAATTGGGAGCCCCCATGTTAGATGTATATATGTTTAGAATCATAATGTCCTCCAGTTGGAGTTCCTTTCATCAATATAAAGTGACCTACTTATCTTTCTTAACTAAGGTTGGTCTGAAGTCTACCCTGTCAGATATTAGGATAGTGACACCTGCTTGTTTTCTAGGTCCATTTGCTTGAAATACCGTTTTGCAACCTTTCACCTTAAGATAGTGTCCAAATTTAATGGAAAGATGGATTTCTTGGACGCCAAATAGAAAGATCCTGCTTTTTGGCCCAGTCTGCAAAACTGTATCTTTTGGTTGGGGCATTGAGGCTGTTGATGTTAAGAGTTATTATTGAAAAGTGTGTATCTAGGGCTGGAGAGATGGCTTAGTGGTTAAGTGCTTGCCTGTGAAGCCTAAGGACCCCAATTCAAGGCTGAATTCCTCAGGACCCATGTTAGCCAGATGCACAAGGGGGTACACACATCTGGAGTTCGTTTGCAGTGGCTGGAGCCCTGGTGTGCCCATTCTCTCTCTCTCTCTCTCTCTCTCTCTCTCTCTCTGTCTGTCTGTCTGTCACTGTCAAGTAAATAAAAATAAACCAAAAAAATCTTAAAAAAGAAAAGTGTGAATCTATTCTTGCCAGTCTTGTTTTGTAGTTTTTCAGGTTTTTCCTTTACTCTCTGGTATTAATGATTATTTGAGTATGGTTTATTTTTTCCAGGTTCCTTAGGTGTGTGCTTTTCTTTCTCTTCAGCATGAACGATACTTTCAAGCATTTTCTGTAGTGCTGCTTTAGTGTTCATATATTCCTTTAGCCTGCTTTTATTGTGGAATGTCCTTACTTCTCCATCTGTTTGAATGGATAGCTTTGTAGGATAAAGTAATCTTGGTTCACAGTTGTTATCTTTCAGAACTTGGAACATCATTCCAAGCCCTTCTGGCTTTTAAAGTTTGTGTTGAGTAATCTGCTGTTATTCTGATGGGCTTTTCTTTGTATGTGACTTGATTTTTCTCTCTAATTTCTTTCAGTATATTTTCTTTGGTTTGTGTGTTTTGTAGCTTAGCTACAATATAGCAGTGAGAGGGTCTTTCCTGATTTTGTCTGTTTGACATTCTATAGGCTTCCCTTGTCTGTATTGGCACCACTTTCTCTATTTAGGGGAAATTTTCTTGTATGATTTTGTTGAAAATACCTGCTATGCCTTTGGAGTGAAATTCTTCTTCTAATATGCCCTGAATTCTTATGTTTGATCTCTTCATAGTGTCCTGAAATTCCCATTCATGCCTTCCTATTAGTTTGTCTTTGTCTTTTTGGACTGTATTAGATCTGCCACCTGGTTTTCTGGTTTAGGTATTCTGTCCTTTCCTTGATTCATTCCACTGGTGAGAATTTCTATAGTTTTCTATTTGACTTACTCTGTTTTTCATTTCCAGTATTTCTGATTGGTAGGTTTTTATTTTCAATTCCTTACTCATGCCTTGTATTGATCTCCTTATTTCATTAAACTGGTTTCCTGTGTTCTCCTTTAGGAGTTAGTTTTATTCTTTGATTCCTTTGTTTTCTTCTTTGATTTCCTTGAACAGCGATATAATCTTTTTTTTTTTTTTGAAATCTTTGTCATACATTTCATCTAAATCATTCTCACTGGAGGTCATTTCTGATAGATTTATAAATTTTGGTGGGATTGTATTGTCTGGATTTTTTGTATTTCTTTTATTATAATGTAGAGACTTTTGCATCTTGAGTTAATTTGATGCTTGGGTTTCCTAATTATCTACAGTGTTTGTAGGCATGGAAATATGACTTTATATATCTTCAGATAGGAGTTTAAGGTACCAGGTGTAGCTCTTATACTTGAAAACAAAAACAAAAACAAAAACAAACAAACAAAAAAAAACCCCCACAGAAGTGACCCTAGGTGTTGAGTTTAACTGCTGTTCAAATAGCCTAGGAGACTGGGTGGAGCAATTTACTGGCAAATTCTAAAATTCAGCTGAGCAATATACACATTCAATCAAAACCAGCAGAGTATTTATGCAAGAATGGGGATTAAAACAAACAGATAATCTAATAAAGCCAAAGTCCCTAAGGGTGTGTGTTTCCCCACACCATTAATCCTGTCAACTGGGAGGTTGAGTTTCTGGTCTGAAATGGGTTTCAGATCAGCCTGGGGCTGAGTGAGACTCTGTCCCCAATAATGACAGAAGGAAAAGGCAAAGACATAATAAAGCAGGAAGCATCAAAGGCAAGAGTAGCCAACACCAAAATACAGCTTATTTGAGAATGGTAAAGCCAACCAAGAATATGTAACACATAATCTGCCCTGACATGGAAAGAGATATTAGTGGCCTTTGTGTAAGTAGGCCTGGTTACCTTTCGGGATGGTTTCCATTCTCACCAATGCTGAAGGCCCACCTTGATCCTTCTCTGTTGCACTGTGGACCTCGTGTTCTGATCAGCTGTGCTGGATGCCGTGCGGTCAGGGGTGAGTGAGTTCTCCAGAGGTTCATGGCACTGATGGTTGGGGTATGGGATGCTGTGCAAAGTGCCTGGCATTGTACTGGAGCTCTTCAGATGGTCCCACTTGTGTTCTCCTTCAGCAGGTGTTCAGCTGGTCCCTGCTATCTTCTCCTTCAGATTTCTAAAAGATCTTAGTCTCTCTTGCTTCTCTGCTGTGCTTGGTAATGACTTATACACCTTCGCTTTTCAGTTTTCTGCTTATTTCCCACCCTAGGCTGCTTTGGCATGGCTGCTATGCTGTCATCTTACCCAGGAGTCCTAACACAAAATTTTTGTTTGTAAACCATTTTGTGAACATTAGCAAAAGTAGAGTGATATCTATGAGATATTGTTTTACTTTTCCAGGTAGGGTCTCACTCTAGTCTAGATTGACCTGGAACTCACTCTGTAGTTCCAGGCTGGCTTCAAACTCACAGTGATCCTCCTATCACTGCCTCCCAAATGCTGGGATTAAAGGCACACGCCACCACCTGGAGCTTGGCAAGATCTACTTTTGTAACAGAATCAGGTATTTTGTAAACATTTTAAAAGTAAAACCATATTTAAGGAAACTTGAATTTTGATGTTAGTAATTTAATAACATTTAATAATATATTTAAGTCATATTTTTTAGTTTGAAATGTATCTTAATCAGAACTTTAATAACTTTTTAATAACAATTTATTAGTACATGTTATATCTTTTAAATCTCTATTTAGAATCAGTCCTCTGGTTAGAAGGTAGCGACTTTTTCCTTTCCAATGTTACCATGGACAAAGGAAACTGGGTCTTTATTTTAATGACCTCTAAGTCTAATGTCTATATATTTATCACTTCCCCTTTTAAAAAGTTGAGACCCAAATTGTTTTTTTTCTGGGTAGGGTCTCACACTAGTCCAGGATGACCTGGCACTCACTCTGTAGTCCCAGGCTGGCCTCAAACTCACAGCAATCCTCCTACTTCTGCCTCAGGAAAATCAAAGGGGACCAAGATGCTTGAAATTAGACTGCTATAGGACCCTCTAAGGTGGACTGATTAAGCTGTAAAAGTGTCTCATTTTCTTGCTGAACATCCAGAAGATCATTTTCAGCAATCTTGTATTTTTGAATTTTATGTCACACTTAGATAAAGCTTAAAATGAGTTCAAATCATCTTGATTTTGTTAATGACTCAGTTTTTTCAGTTGTTAAAGTTTAACATAGTAAGAAACCTAGCTATATATAGCTGAATTTTAACCTTGGTATGAGACAGGACAATATAAATGAATTTATTAATTTACTGTAAATTAATAAATTACTATAAATTGTATAAACAATTAAGGCGACAGAAAATATAAAGAACCAACCTTCTTATATTAACCCATTTACAACAGGCAACTGAAACGTTTTTCAGTTTAAGTTCTATAACCTTTTTTATATTAACTTTTACCCTTTTTATAACATAACTTCTGAAAACACAGTTTATAGTTGTAATTTTATGCTTCCTTTTATTGGATGTTCCCTTTATATATTTTTCATTATCACTGTCATTGTAAAATTTAGAAATTAAAATTAAAATCCAGGGAGCTATACTTGACAGAAAGCATGTATATTGTATCTTAGCAGTTGTAAATACAGGTAAAAGATATTGAAAGTTTTGTGTCTTTTATTAAATTCAAAATCATTATTTTCTTTTTTTTCTCAATTTTTATCAACATTTTCCATGATTATAAAAAATATCCCATGGTAATACCCTCCCTTCCCCCACTTTCCCCTTTGAAATTCCATTCTCCATCATATCCCCTCCCCATCTCAATCAGTCTCTCTTTTATTTTGATGTCATGATCTTTTCCTCCTCTTATGATGGTCTTGTGTAGGTAGTGTCAGGCACTATGAGGTCATGGATATCCAGGCCATTTTATGTCTGGAGGGAGCACGTTGTAAGGAGTCCTACCCTTCCTTTGGCTCATACATTCTTTCCGCCACCTCTTCTGCCAAATTCATTATTTTCTTAAAGATTTAACTCATAATAAATGATTAGAAGGCAATGTTAGAAGCAGGATTTTAAAACTTGGCATACAAATATGTCTATTTTTGCAGTAAGCATGAACAAGTATAACGCCAAAAGAATAGAGATGAATTATTTTAAATATATTATTAACCTGTTTTTAGTAATACAGTATTATGTTGAAATACCTTCATGAAACATATGAACACATGTTGTAATGACAAGAGGCTGGCCAGCCTTAGGCATCGCTAAGAATGTGTAACACAATTAAAAAGTGATGCTTCTAGTGTTTTTTTGTTTGTTTGTTTGTTTTGTTTTTGTGCATCTGGGAAGGCTCTAACATGTGGCAGAGGCCTGAATGCCCTCCGGGAAGGTATGGAGTTGATGGGCAGGTCCTATCACCTTTATCTGTGTGCCACAAAAAAACATGTGGTCACTGTTTATGACCAGTGAATGTTTAGGGATGAGGGATGAGACAGTTTTGTGTAAAGGTAGATGAGGAGGGCAGAGGAGACGGGGGAGTGCTGTAAGCTCAGCTGGAGAGGGGAGGAGGTAGAGGAGGGCTGGAGCCAGACACTGAGCTGAGGAGCAGCGGGGAGCACAGGGGTCCAACAGGGAGGGGCTGGCCGGCTGTGTCTGGGTCCGAGGGAGGGATTGCAGAGCCCTGTGGTGGGGCTTGAGTTAAGAGGACTTGGTAGGCAGAGGCTGAGGAACCTAAGGAGGAGAAGGGACCCCTGACCATTTGCAGGGTGTTTTTTTTTGTTTTGTTTTGTTGAGAAAGTGAGGTGTTAAGTTTAGGTCAGTGGATTTTGTTGTCTAGAATGTATTGAGGTCAGATTTGAGTGGAGAGTCGGATGAGAAGGGGAGTCTTAACCTCTGACGTTCAGTTCAACTTTTTGAAAACTTTTTTTTTTTTTTTTTTAAGGAGACAGGCTAAAAGACTGTCTTTTGGAATTGAGAAAGAATTGTCCGTTTTGGAGTCCTAGATGTGGACCATGGCTGGCTTGCAGTCTCTGAGACTGAAGGGGTTGCCTGAATAAACTGAATGAATTCCTGAGAGTTTTTTTTTTTTTTTTTTTCATATGTTCCCAAAAAGACTGTCAGGAAACCTCCTTGTGAATGACCTTCTGGTGGCTGCCAGAAGGTATGAAATGACCCACAGTAAGGAGATGTGTAAATACCCCTGTGGTCTGGGAAATAAAACCAAATTCCAAGAGCCAGTGGGAAATCAATGGAAGGAGGCCTTACCTATCACCTTGAGATATTTCTGTGATGAAGAGAAGGGAGGGAACACAGGGAAGGAGAAAGTAGACGGGGAAGAGGGAGAAGCCCAGTGGATTACCCAGTGGGCTGTCAGAGTTATGGCTCAGGCCAATGAGGGGTTTTAGATATCCACTAGAGAGTTGCCCTGGCCAGAATTTTGCAGTCCCTACAACAGGGCCATCAACCTCATGCAATCTGGTTGGCTAGGTAGGAAGGAGAGAGGGAGAGAGAGGGCATACAAAGTTAAAACCAAGGACTTCTCAGGATCCAGTGGTTAACATGGGATGAGCTGCTGCTGCCCACTGCTCCCTGGAGTCCCCACTCCAGTACCTGCTCCTGGGTTTCAGCACCAAATGTTAGGAAAAAGTTTAGAGAGGACCTGGGTGCAGCATCTGGAAGGGGCTGGGTTTGAACACACACACACACACACACACACACACACACACACACACACCTGAGTACTTCCAGCTCTGTAGCACTTGCCACAAATAGCAGGACAAATAGGGGAGGTAATTTCCCTCTCATTGTGAACTTAGCAAGGTCACTCCACCTGGATGATGTTGATCTCTCTACCTCAAATAGTGTATGCCCAGAAATTACTGAAACTATTGCAAAGAAAAGTATAATTGACTATAATAGCTTGAAACAAACTGAGGATGCAGTCTAGCATTTTGGCTTAGAATAAGAAACTCACTATTTATAATAGTATTCACCACTTTTTTTTTTTTTTTTTTGGAAATTTGGCTAAGTGACATCACTTCCTTGGGTCCATTTAATAATGGTACAAAACAGTTGATATCTATACCCATCCTGGCCTTTTAGGAAGGATCCTGGTATTAAAAGTAAGATTATTTGCTGGCACATTACTCATTGTGGGTAGAATTAAACATCAATGAGTTATGATGTTTTATATTGATTGCCAACTGGGCAAAACCTAGAATCACCTGAGAGACTAGCCTCAGGGAAAGCTTGTGAGGGATTATTTTGATTATATTAATTGAAGTGGGAACATTCCATGGGCTGGGGTCTTGGACTGTATAAAAGAAGGAAGTGAGCTGACAACATTTGTCACTCTCTTCTTCCTCACCGTGAGCTGAATGTAACAACCTTCCTGTCACGCTATACTGTAACCTCAAACTATAAGCCAAAATAAACCCTTTGTTGTAGTTATTTCCATGTTGCTGGGAAAAGTATCCAACCAGAAGCAGCTAATTGGAGGAAGGGATTTATTTTTGGCTTACAGTCTTGAAGGGAAGCTTCATGATAGCAGGAAAAAGATCGTAGAGCAGAGGCTAGACATCACCTCCTTGCCACAGCATGTGGACAACAGCTGCAGGAGAGTGAGACAAGTTCTAGCAAGTGGAAGCTGTTTATGACGTCCCTCAGCCCACCCCCAATAACACACCCCCTCCAGCAAGGCTCTGACTGCAGCCATCAGGTGGGAACCAAATATTCAAAGCTCTTGAGTTTATGGGGAGCATCTGATTTCACACCACCACATCCTTCCTCCCTTAAACTGAATTTTGTCAGATATTTTGTCCCAACAATGATAAAGGTAGCTAAGACATTAGTAAGCATATATTTATTTCTTCTATCAATGTGCATTTATGAAAAGTGAAGGGAGCGTTATATTGGATGCCATGGGGGACATAGATGACATGTAGAAGGGTACAGCGCCTGACCACAGGGAGACTACAGTCCAATGCGACATCAAAAACTTGACATTAAATTCCTAGTGAGGAGAAGAAAGAAGAGCAAAGCAAGTGCAGAGGAAAGTGAAATGGTCTCAACTGAACAGAGAAATGCCTCTTAAACTGCAAAACTAGAAATATTGAAGAGAAGCTTGGAGCAGGGCTGCACCACACACCATTAAGGCAGAGAAAACAGAGCAGAGTCAAGATCCATTAATACGACAAGAAGACAACCAATTGCACGCCATGAGACTTGTCACCTGTACCTCATATTCCAGGGCCCAGGAGAACTTGCAGTGGAAGTGGCACCAGGAACACTGCTCTCACCGCTAGCCTGACAACCAGCTCCAGGGTGGTGGTGGCAGAAACAGTGATCAAGCAAAACATATCAAAGCAGAAATCCAGAGGCTCCAAAGAATCCAACACTAAATGAGACTGCCAACAGGCCTACCATGGCTCAGGGAACATTGCAGAAGAGGGGGAAGAAAGATTGTAAGAGTCACAGAGTGAGTTGGAATATCCTGAGGCAACCTTCCCCCCATTATCCCATTGGGTCTGACTGAGGCCTTCATGATCCCACAGTGAATACCATACCACAAGGAGGGCCCCAGGGAAACAGGAACAGAGGAGAGGGAATAAAAAAGCACAGTCTATTAAAAATAAATAAAATTTAAAAATAAATAAAATAAAATGAAATAAAAACTAGGAATATTGACCGAAGAGTTTACTCACTGCTCACTAGGAAAAGAAGAGGAAGGAAGAAACTGACATGGGTCAAGCATCCACTTTGCTGAGTATTTAGGATGTTACTAAACCTGTGAAGCAAGTTTTGGGCACCTTCTTCTGTGGATGGAACTGCTTGGGTTTAAAGGGGTGGGTTCACTTATTTGAGGTCAGACTGCTACTGGGAAGTGAAGTTAAGACTCATGCCTTAATTTGACCTAAACCCAGTGACTTTTGTAGTCATTTTATCATTATTATTTTTTCATTTTATTATTCACTTTTAATGCCTACATTAAGTGGTAGGCACTAGGCTAGGAATGAGTATTGTCCTGGTGGCATTCAATACTGAAAAAGTGGCTTCTTATTATGCATCCAATCATGACTTATGGCCCATAAGATAAAACAGGCAGGGATATTTTGACTCTTGGCTTAGCTTTAGACTCTCACGGGTGAGCAATGGCCAACAATGGTGGTTCTGTAAGAAGGCTCACTCCCTGAATTCAGATGACTGTCTCCCATGGTTATGGTTTGGAGAGAAACTGTCTCCCACAGGTTCCTGTGTTGGGACATTTGCTCCCCATCTGGTGAAGCTGTCTGTGGACGATTGGAATCTAGGGGCAGGAGACATGGCCAGCAGAAGCGGCTTAGGAGGGGGAGCCTTTGAGGGTAATAGCCTGGCCCTGCTATCTGATCCACCTGAATGTGGACAACCTCTTATCACCACAGACTAAGCATCTCCAAATGCCATGACTTCCATGCTATGATGGACAGGTCCTTCTGAATGGTGAGCCGAAACAAACCTCTTCTTTAAGTTGCTTCTATGTCAAGTATTTTGTACACAACCATAAGGAAAGGAACTCTACACACACAGTGATCTTTCTTCAGTTGGTGCTATGTCATTCCGCATGCTGTTTCTGACAGCACAACAGCTGGGGTGATGTGGAAGTTAGAAAGATGTAGGAGACAGAAGCAAACACCCTGACAGGATGTACACACCAGTGCAATAGTGGCACACATGCTTGGTGGGTAACCAATAGCTTTCTGACTGGTGAAGAGATCCACTCATTGTAAAGGAACCCGTATCTGGAATTGGGAACCAGATCAGAATCCTATGGAGACAAAGATTATGTTCTCCAGTGTCAAGCTCTCACTAGTCTTTGGCTAAAAGAGGGGTTGCATACATCAAACTCTCCCTAAATTAACAACGCTTATCCCATTTAAACTATGCTGACTTCACTCTCCATTGGAGAATCTGTTCTTTCTCAGAAGGTAGTGAGACCAGAGGAGATAAAGTACCCCTTGCACTTCAGCCAAGCCACAGCTGAACCCACAGAGGAATGGGGAGATGAACATGAGTGCTGCTTTCATTATGTTCCTGATAATCAGCACAGGGTGAAGGAGACAGACCCTGAGAATACTCAACACCTACCAAAGCAGAGATCCAGAGGCTCCTAAGAGCTCATCACTGAAGTAGACTTAAAACTCACCAACCATGGCTCAGGGAATGTTGCAGAAGAGGGGGCGGAAAGATTGTAAGAGCCAGAGGTTGAGACATCATTCCCGGAGGCATTCCCTGTCCCTCAAAATAACTGACTGCTGCTCCCATAATGCATAAACCACAACCCCATGGGGAATACTTGCAACCCCGCTGAGGAGGGACCCCAACAGAATGGGGGCAGGGACGAGGACAAAGAGGGTACCAACACATGATGCATCCATACACAATATGTTGTTAATAAAAAAATAATAATAAAGAAAAAGAAAAGATCAATTTTAAAAACTGAAAAAAAATAAAGATGTAAAAAAATCAAGGCAGGGGGCTAGAGAGATGGCTTAGCGGTTAAGGTGTATACCTGTGAAGGCTAAGGACTCAGGTTTGATTCTCCAGGTCTCACATAAGCCAGATGCACAATGGTGGCACATGCAACTGGAGCTTTTTTGCAGTGGCTAGAGGCCTTGGTGTGCCCATTCTCTCTCTCCCTCTCTCTGTCTCTAATAAATAAAAATACAATCTTTAAAAAAGCTCAAGGCAGCCAGGCATGGTGGCCCACCCCTTTAATCCCAGCACTTGGGAGGCAGAGGTAGGATTGCAGTGAGCTTGAGGCCACCCTAAGGCTACATAGTGAATTCCAGGTCAGCCCACCTACAGCAAGACTCTGCCTAGGAAAAAACAAAACAAACAAACAAAAATCAAGGCAGAGGAAATCATTACCACAAACCCAGCTAAGTCAAGTTGCCTGTCCTTCTGTAGCATGTTTGTATCTAATGGCTCCAAACAAATGATGTTCTGGTGTCATCGTCCATTTTTCTCTCTTTGGTAGAATAAAAATCACTGTGCTTCTTACTGAAACACGGACACACAGATACCCACATACAAACCCACACTATAATCTGGTCAAATCACCAACTGCCTAACCTTCATTTGACAAATGTGGAAAGTGAAACCCAAAGATTTTGCTGCCTTGTGGAGAGTTTGAAATGGAAGGAGTAAATTCGTATAAATATGGGCTTCATGACCTCAAATTTGTGGGGTTTGCCTCAGGCAGAACTGCCTGTTTGTTTGTCATGCAAGAAAGTAGAAAACAGTTCAGCATAGCTGTTTAGATTCTGGTGTCTGAGGGCTCTCTGAGGTTAAATGCTCCTAGGGCAATCCTGGGCAAGCTATCTAACTTTTATAACTGGTATATTTAATATGAGAAACTACATAATATAGTTGTTCTGAGAATCCAATGGGATCCATGTCCTTGCTTAGCTCAAAGGCAAAGATTAAAGTCATAATGAACAGTTTCTGTATGACTGTCTTATATCTTCAAATAGAGCAAATGGCTCAACGAGTTGGAATGAATCCACTTAAAAAAATTAGTGTCTTTTCTAACTGTGGATTTTGGGAGGAAAGCTTTCATCTTTGTGTCCTGAGTGCCTACATGGGGTAATTCCTGGTTCATAGTATGCATCCTTGAATGCTTGTGGAATGAAGCAGAGTCCTGTTTCCTTAGCATGCTACAAGTAATTCCCACATTCACTCTCTAGCTATGTTCCCAAACAAGACAGAAAGAGATCTTAGAGCAAAGAAAAGATACATTTCATAACTTCATTCATAGAAGGAAACAATCTTGGATACAGGTTTTCAACGAAATGGTATCTAGCTATGAAATATCTAACCCAAGATGCAAGCAACATCTCTATTTATAGTCAATTGAATTAAATGTAAGAATATTTGTTGTCCTGTACTCCATGTTGTTAGGGACATAAATATGTATGGAGTAGTTCATAGGGCAGGAAGAGAGTGGTGGTTGAACTGCTAGGCTCTCGGCTGTGCTAGTGAGGTGAGGGATGTGGTGTCTGGGTAGGGAGGTGCTCGTGCTATGAATGCTGACCACATTTATATTCAGCATTGTAGAGCATCTACCCTAGGAGCTCCTCTTCTAAGCAAAGGACAGAGCACGCACTGAGAATGCTTAGAGACAGAGGAAGTCCCATACCCATAGCAACAGGAAAAGAAGTTCTTCTTAGGACAGCAGTAATGAGCAGTGACGCGTGGTAGTACTAGAGCAAATCTGATGTTTTTTTTTTAAATTTTTTTGTTTGTTTATTCTTATTTATTGGAGAGCGACAGACAGAGAGAGAAAGAGGCAGAGAGAGAGAGAGAGAGAATGGGTGCGCCAGGGCTTCCAGCCACTGCAAACGAACTCCAGACGCGTGCACCCCCTTGTGCATCTGGCTAACGTGGGTCCTGGGGAATGGAGCCTCGAACCGGGGTCCTTAGGCTTCACAGGCAAGCGCTTAACTGCTAAGCCATCCCTCCAGCCCAAATCTGATGTTTTAAGTACGGGCACTCAGCACACAAGCGTCTGGCTGGACTTGAGGCTTAGGATGGCATCGGGGCTGAGAGTGGCACATGTCATGCAGAGGCACTGCCAGGAGCCTAACCAGCAGATGCTAGAGGCCTCAGGATGGAGCCAGGTAAGGTTATTCTCAAATGCTCAGGACTGTCATCTCTGTACCTGATGAGGGGGAACTGTGAGCCATTGCGGTATGCATTTGGGGTCAAAATTTAATAACTTGAAATTCGTCTGTAATCACACCAGGCATCTCTTCACAGTTCTTTTTCTTTTCTTTTTTGCCTTATAGTTTTCAGTGAAAGAGCTCTATGAGATGATAAAGAAGGGTATCCTTAGCTTACGAGATGCATGCAGATGTACTTAAAGGTGAAATGTGAGGGTGTTTGATTGCTATCATGTCATAGACATGCCGAGTGAAAGGAAATCAGATTACTATCTTTTGAATCATCCTTCTTGGTTTTATATGTTAAATGTAGAAGACCAAGAAGTTAAGCAGAGAAACATGCTTGAAATCGGTTCAAATAGGTACTGGACTGCGTGTGCCTCATTTGCCTATTTTTTTTTTTTTTATCAAAATCTGTCTGTCTACAGTGATCAAGGTAGGTGGAAAGCAACTGCTGGAGGTAATTGCCACACCAAAGCTGTTGCTGTTGGTTTGTTTAATTAATTAACTAATTAATTGGCATCTGTTGAGTGCCTACTACTTAGATGACACAGTTCTAGGTCCTGATTATATAGCAGAGGAAAAGAAAACAAGAGGTGGTCCTGCATTAGCTACTGTGTTGTTGCTGTGATCACATAACGGAAAAGAAGCAACTTAAGGAAGAAAGCATTTCTTATGGCTCACAGTTTGAGGGTACAGTTTGTCGTGGCAAGAGAGATGTGGCTATGAGAACAGCTCTGAGTGTGGCGGCAGGCACGTGAGGCAGCTGGTCACATCACCTCCATGGTCAGGAAGAGAGACACGGGCACTGGTGCTCCATTCATCTCTCCAGTTCCTCCATTTGGAACCCCAAGAAGATGGGATATCCTCCCTCTTCGGTTAAGCCTCTCTGACAACACCCTCACAGACATGCCGAGAGGTATGTCCCTCTAGGA
Organism: Dipus sagitta; assembly: GCA_036346955.1. Classification (NCBI taxonomy): domain Eukaryota; kingdom Metazoa; phylum Chordata; class Mammalia; order Rodentia; family Dipodidae; genus Dipus; species Dipus sagitta. The sequence goes on along the minus strand of CM070774.1, from coordinate 65,298,641 downwards.
GGTTCTAAACCCTGACTAGTTGGCAGTCAAGATAACTACCAAAGTCCCTTTCTCCTGTGTACTTATGATAAGTAAAATAAAACACCCTTTAAGGAAAATAAACGTTTTGGAATATGGATAGATTTTGTGTCAATAATACCTGCCTTTAAAAAACCAGTTCCTGGGCTGGAGAGATGGCTTGGTGGGTAAGGTGCTTGCCTGTGAAGCCTAAGGACCCTGGTTTGATTCTCCAGTACTCACATAAGCCAGATGCCCAAGGTGGCACATGAGTCTGGAGTTTGCAGTGGCATACCCATTCTCTCTCTCTGCCTCTTTCTCTCTAGCTCTCTCAAATAATAAAATATTTTTTAAAAATTAAAAAGCCAATCCTTTTAATATTCTTACTAAACTCCTATGGAACCAAGTAGTTGTGAAGTATATTTTTCTGGCTCCTATAATTCAGAATGTTGTCCCCGGGACACCGAGAGACCAAACATTCCAGTTCTGTAAATCTCAGAGGCAGGAAACAGGGAAAGCTTTAGTTCGATCAAGCTTAAACGAGAAGGTACACGGAGGTTAGGGTGGTGATTATTTTAACCTGAGTAATGAGATAACCTGCAAGTCAGTAGAACCTACTCACACCTTCTATCAAGCTTACAAGACAACAAGGGTTGTTGAGAGCCACATTTGCGGCACTGAGGACAGGCTCTTATGGACAAGGTCAACTTCACATACTTGTGGCTGTTTTATTACTTACTCCTGAAGAGCGGCATACCAGCGCACTCTTCCCCTGCCCGCTGGAATGTCACCACACATTCCAAAGGATACCTTTAGTTTGCCAGCTTTCAGATCACAAGGACCCTTCTACAGGTGCATCCGGCCCTCCATATGCCTTTTCTTCATTAGTCCTGGGGTGGGCCAGGAGTAGATTTACCCCCTACCACAAAATGGGGAATTTTTAATAAAGAAATATGGGAGATAATGATTGCTATGTTGGGTTTATATGTTTTGTTTTCAAAATAATGGGTTTCAGGTTAAATTGAGGTAGGTGTGTAACTGTTCCAGTCCATACAGGCTCCCTCCCTCCAGCAAGCCATGAAGAGACTCTGATAACAGTTGTCACCAGCGTCAATAATCGTAGCAAGGGTCTGGAATATCAATCAAGGAAGGACAAGCATTTTGATAGCATTAATCAGCGTGGTTTCCTCCTGCAAATCATGCCAGCGCTCTTGGACTGCTGCCGGGGTTCTCATTGTTCCTGCCTGCAGCGTTGGACTCACATCCCGTCGCCCTTCCCCGCTGTGGCCATCATGAAACTGGGGAATTAACTCCGAGCAGAGCTGCCCTAGTTTGCATGTGAAGGTAAACACAAATGTAGAAAGTTCAAACGATCGAGAACAAACAGCCCTTGTTACTAAACACTGGCTGGCAAACAGGACAGACACGTACCATGGGCAGACATCATGGACAATTGCTCATACTGGCTCACGGGAAATGGTCACAGGCTATGAGGCCTGTGTATGATATCTCAAGAAAGAGTTTTGCTTTTCCATTTTAAACGGCCAGGGCAATTATATTTAGTTGCTAGATTTTTACAAAAATATTTTTTTTATTAATTTGCAAGCAGAGAGAGAGAAGAGACACACATACACAGAGGATCGGTGCACGAGGGCCTCCAGCCACTGCAAGCGAACTCCAGATGCATGTGCCACTGTGCATCTGGCTTTATGTGAGTACTGGGCAATCAAACTCTGGTCATTAGGCTTTTCAGGCAAGCGCCTTAACCGCTGAGCCATCTCTCCAGCCCCAGTTGCCAGCTTTTTGCATGGTACTCTGTTATCACTAACAAAGGGAGCTTCAGGGAGATTCTCAGGATGGAATGAATAGTTCTATACAAGCTTTAAGCTCAGGGATTCTGCTAGGGTGATCTACTCTTTCTGTCTTACTGTCTGGATAGACAGATTCTTTCACCTATATAGGTCTATGTGTTTACTTAGGACTCAGCTGAACCAATTGCAAACGACAGCCAAGAGTGTGATGTGGAGATTTAAGCATTTTTCAATTGGAATTTTCCCCAAATCACAAATAGCTCCAATATTACTTTAACTGAGATAGCGGATACAATTTCATGTTAAAAGGAAACAGGTTCAGATAACTTTTCAAAGGATTGTACATTAGTGAACAGGATTAGTTAGAATAGAAAAACCTGTCCATTTCATTTGAACTCTCTGTGTCAAAAGATACTTTGTCTCAATCTACTCAAAGGCGTCAGAAAGAGTCCTTGGACCCACCAAGCAGGAGCAAACATGCTCATTTTTAGCTGGTCTACCCTATAGAGACTACATATCGGAAAGAGAGTCAATCCAACAAGAGGCTAAAGCAGGAAGACTGGATTAGTATATGTGTAGAAAGATTTCTAAACCAAGCGTGGTGGCACACCACTTTAATCCCAGCACTCGGGAGGCAGACATAGGAGGATAGCCATGAGTTTGAGGCTACCCTGTGACTACATAGTGAATTTCAGGTCAGCCTGGGCTGGAGCAAGACCCTACCCAGGGAAAAAAAAAAGATATCTAGTTTTACCTACTTTTTCATAGGATTAAAGACATTGAAGGGGAAAATAAATCCATATGTCATAAGCACATGCATGTATATTTAAATCCAGAATAAATGGCTGAAAAATGAGCAGTGTGATCAATGTCTGATTGGAAACACCATTGAAACAATCATTTTGGGGCTGGAGAGATGGCTTAGTGGTTAAGCACTTGCCTGTGAAGCCTAAGGACCCCGGTTCGAGGCTCAATTCCCCAGAACCCACGTTAACCAGATGCACAAGGGGCACATGCATCTGGAGCTCGTTTGCAGTGGCTGGAGGCCCTGGCGCGCCCATTCTCTCTCTCTCTCTCTCCTCCTCTCTGTCTGTCACTCTCAAATAAAAATAAGCAAAATATTTAAAAAAACAATCATTTTGATTATTTTTTTCTCTGAATTGCCTGACATCTTATAGTGCACCATGACATGGTATAAACATTTTCCATCTAAAACTGCTACAACTGTTTGGAAAACTAATTGGTCAGCTTCTGTTGTAATGGTCAGCAATCTACAGTGGAGATCACACACACAGACAAGTTACTACACTTTATAGAATAAAGCAACTAATTAATTTTTCCAGGGGAGCTGTAAGTGCTGGGAACTATGATCAACTCATGGCAAATGGAAGTGTGTTTGAGTTTTTTGTACCTTTTATTTCGTAATAAGGACCCATTTTCCTTAAGTGCTAATAAATAATTGCCATTAAAATAGTGCAAGTCAGGGGCTGGAGAGATGACTCAGTGGTTAAGATGCTTATCTGCAAAGCCTAACGAGTTTGATTCTCCAGTACCCACTTAAAGCCAGATGCACAAAGTGGTGTATGCAGCTGGAGTTCATTTGCAGCCACTGGCTAGAGGCCCTAGTATACCCATTCATTCTCTCTCTTTTTCTTTGCAAATAGATAAAAAATATTAAAAAATAGTGTAAGTCAGGCCATTTCTCAGGACTTTGTTCATGAGTTCTCTCCACAGTAACATAAACTAGTCTTTGACTGTGACACACACACATCCTGAATAGACTTTACAAAGAATAATTAAGTAATTATGAAAAATGTTGCCCCCAAATTATACTTACCTAAATTCAAAAAAGACAAGGAAATTATAGAAAACCGAAGCAGAGCCGCATAACGTTCACAATACGTAATTTTATCTTTCCAAGAAATTGTAGATTAAAACACTTTCGTGGCTTGTATAGGAATGTTTTCTTAGTGAGTTTCTTTGTCTCAGGACTCAACATGGTTCTGACTTGACAGACTTTCTGCTATTGTCCTATTTGGACAATCTGTGCCTCAGTGTCTTTGTTTCTCTGATGAAGTTGTTTTCTGAATGGCAAGTTTAGACTTTAAATCTTCCACCTGACTTATTACAAGAGAGATTTGGTAATTAAGTTCTAACAAGATTTAAATGATATTAAAAACAGTCAGTTAAAAGGAAACACAGCCTTGGGCTTTGTTGTAAATTTGTATAATTATTTTTAGTCCTCCAGAGGATGCATAATTATGTTTCTGTATTTATAAAAATACTGCCTCTGAGGCACCAAAATGAATTTTACAGTATGCTAATTTGCATATTGATGTTACTCTTTGTGTGTTGAAATTTCTTTGGCTGAAAAGAAAAAGAAGATTTTCTAGGAAATTTTCAAAGTAACCATGAAGACTGCAAAGCTTTTTGATTGGTATGTCTGGAAAAACCACTGCTCAGGGAAAAAGTTTGATTGTCCAAGGAAAAAGAAACTTAAGAAGGCCAGACAGAGGGCTAAACCTCAAGTTTAATTTTCTTTTGAAGTTGGAAAAGATCATGATGGGACAGCCAGGCGTAATACCAATAACATTCATCAAGTACTTAATATGTATTGAGATCTAGTAACCTTGCCTTGACAGCCTTTAATCCCAGCATTCGGGAAGCAGAGGCAGGGGGATCACCGTGAGTTTAAGGCCACCCTGAGACTACATAGTGAATTCCAGGTCAGCCTGGGCTAGCGTGAGAACGAGACCCTACCTCTACCTCCAGAAGAAGAAGAAGAAGAAGAAGAAGAAGAAGAAGAAGAAGAAGAAGAAGAAGAGGAGGATCTGAGCTAATCCACTTAAAAAGAAGAAAGGTTTATTTTGGCTCACAGTTTCAGTAGCTTTAGTCCATGGTTGGCCAGCAGGTCATGGCAGACAGCAAGCGGCAGAGAAAACTGCTGACCTCATGGTGGTGGGCAGGCAAATAGAGAGTGTTGGAATACCACTTCCTCCTTTCTGTGTCTGTGTATGTGCGTGCATGCATGTGTGTGTGTGTGTGTGTGTGTGTGTGTGTGTGTGGTGTTCATGTGGAGGCCAGAGATCAACACCGCGTGTCTTTCTCAGTCACTCTCCAGCTTACTTTAGAGACAGGGTCTCTAAACCTGGAGCTTACTGGCTCAGCTAGACTAAGGATCCAGAAAGTTCCAAGGCTCCTCCTGTGTCTGCCTCCTCAGTTCTGGGGTTACAGGCTTGTTCAACCATGCCAAGCTTTTTCATGGGTGCTGGGCATTCAAGCATAGATCTTCATGCTTGAGGGGCAAGAAATTTACCTGATGTTCCATGTCCCCCTGGCCCTATCCCTCCTGACTAGCTCCTTTGAAGGCATGCCCTCAGTGGCCTAAAACTTCCCAGTAGACCCCACCCTTTTAAAGATTCCACCACTTCCTAAGAGCACCATGTTGGGGACCATGCCTTTTCTTAACACATAAGCCTTTAGGAACATTCTAGGTCCAAAATAGGGCCACCTTCTTCATTTAACTAATATTTATTATTCCTGCTTCAATTATAAGAAAGCCGAAGCACTGATTGATGAAGTAAATGGCTTATATCAGTTACTTCCTCCTTTCTAGGACAAACTACACAGCTGGAAGCAACTTAGAGATGGTAAGAGAGTCCTTCACGGTGGGGAAAGCAAGGCAGGTGCTGGAGGCCAGCTCACACCATCACATCAGTAGGGAGAACATGGTGTGTGTGTGAGAGAGAGAGAGAATAGTAAGTAGGGTTGGATTGTAACACCACAAGGCCCTCCCCCAGTGACACATTTTCTCCAGCAAGGCTCTACCTCCTAAAGGTCCACAACCTTTCCAAATAGGGATATTTTGCAAAGGATTAAGTGCTCAAACACACGAGTCTATGGGAGGCACTCTATTCAAACCACCTCATGGCTCAAGATTCCAGAGCTGATGTCTTAACCTAAGTAATTGGACACTAGGGCCTTAACTTCTCTGACTATAGCTGACTTGTAATCATCTGTGTTATCTTCTGGACAGAAGCTGAAGGAAGCATGGAAGGCTTGTGGATGTGATGGAGCAATCAGTTTTCTGACTTTGTGCTGGCTCCACATGTAGTTCTGGGAGCCACGTATTCAGAGCCACCTGATCTGTTTACGTAGTCAGGGCTACATGCTCTGTTTTCCTTGTGTGGATTCTCTCATTTGTCTCACAGATTCCCTTTGCACCATATTTCGAGCTCCTCAGAACTGGACCCATTCCTATCTTCTTCCTGCACTGAGAACTCAGAGCAGCTACTTATTTAATGCAGTCAGGAAGTGAGTCAGGAAGGTCTGTGTTTCTCACTATGATAGGCTTCTTGCTCCCCACGTGTGAGTGTGTGTGTGTGTGTAAATACACACATCAGTTCCCATGTTAGCCACAGTTCTGTGCATAGTTTTTGGCATGGAGTATGTCCACAGTCATGTGCAGACATCACCACTATCCATCTCCAGAACCTGTTCATGTTTCCTAAAGTAGAAATCCATGTGCACTCTATAACTGTCCATGTCTCCTTCGCAGCTCCTGGAAATTCCATTTTGTTCTGTTTCTATACATGGGACTGCTCCAGGTGCCTCACATCATTGGAACAGTTAGCTTTATTTCCTTTTTTTAAATTTTTTTTTCTTTTTAAAAATATTTCATTTTATTTGTGTGTGTTTGTGTGTGTGTGTGTGTGTGAGAGAGAGAGAGAGAGACAGACAGACAGACAGACAGAGAGACACAGAGAGAATGGGCATACCAGGGCCTCTAGCCATGTAAAAATGAACTCCAGACGCATGTGCCCCTTGTGCATCTGGCTTACGTGAGTGCTGGGGAATCAAACCTGTGTCCATAGGCTTTGCAGGCAAACACCTTAACCACAAATCCATCTCTCCAGCCTTTCAATTAGGTTTTTTAAAATTTTTTGTAGATTTTTATTTGAGAACGACAGAGAGAGAAAGAGGCAGAGAGAGAGAGAGAGAGAGATAATGGGCGCGCCAGGGCCTTCAACCACTGCAAACGAACCCCAGATGCATGTGCCCCCTTGTGCATCTGGCTAACGTGGGTCCTGGGGAATCAAGCCTTGAGCCAGGGTCCTCAGGCTTCACAGGCCTGCGCTTAAACTGCTAAGCCATCTCTCCAGCCCTCAATTAATTTTTAAATTAACAACTACAAAGTAATCGGTTTCAACATGGCAGTTTTATACCGATGTCATTATACTTTTTTCCAATTCCTTCCCTCTTCCACGCCCTTTGCCTTTTCTGGCTGCTCTGCTTCCTTCCCTCAGATTTCCCTCTTGCTTTCATACCACATTTATTCTATTACTTTTTTAAAAAAAGATTTATTTTTATATATTTCATTAGAGTGAGAGGGGAGAAAGAGAGAGAGAGAATGGATGCACCAGGGCTTCTAGCCACTGCAAATGAACTCCAGATGCATGTGCCACCATGTGCATCTGGCTTACATGGGACCTGGAGAATCAAACCTCCTTAGGCTTTGCAGGCATGTGCCTTAACCTCTAAGCCATACCTCCAGCCCAGCCATCTCTCCAGCCCCTATTACTTTTTTTTAACTACCTTTCTTCCCTTAATATCTCTTCCTCTGCTATCATGTTCCCCTTTCTAGTTACATTACCTACACACACACACACACACACACACACACATTTAGTCTAGTTTCTGCATATGAGGAAAAAATATATGGTATTTTATATGTCCTCCAGAGTCTGACTTATTTCACTTAACCTACTGATTTCTAGTGGCATTCATTTTCCTGGAAATGTCATAATTTTGTTTGTTTTTATGGCCAAATGGAATTCTATTATGTATATAGAAATGGTCAACTTTCAGGGCTAGAGAGATGGCTTATCAGTTAAGGCATTTACCTACAAAGCCTAAGGAACTATGTTGGACTCTCCAGAAGGTGAGGCAAGCATAAGATCGCATATTACCAGATGGTGTAAGCATCTGAGTTCAATTTCAGTGGCTGAGGCCCTGGGGTGCCAATTCTCTCTCTCTAAAAAAGAAAGAAAAAAAGAAACAAATGGTTAACTTTCAAACTAATGGTCTTTTTCCCTTTCTTCTTCCTTCCTTCCTTCTTTCTTTTTTTCCTTCTTTTTATCCTCCACCTTTTTCTCTTTCTCTCTCTCTCTTCTACTGTGCTCACTCTATATCCCTGGACTATCCTGGAACTTGGATAGAACAGGCTGTCCTTGAACTTATGGGCATGTGTCACCATGCCCAACTTGAAGGCACTTTCCTGAGGTGTAACCTGGAGCATTATTTGGGTACATGCTCTTGCATTCTTCTATAATTGTTTTAGGACCATATAAAGGGCACAGATGGCTCTGGGAAGGCAAACAGACCCGAGTGAGTGTGTGGATGGGATGTGGCCTCTTTGTGGGCAAAGACCACTGTTTTTCTGAGAGACGTGGAGGTTAGACCATGCAGCGTATGGGGAGGTGGATAAGCCCCCTGTTTCCCTGGAAGGATTCTGTGAGGGAAAGAGGCTGGTGGCTCAGGGCTGGGATAAAAGCTCTCTCCAGAACTGACATGCTAAGCAAGAAGCACATGAGCATTGGTGAACACGGGAGGAATGTATTCGCACACACGGACCTTGGTTCTTGCTATGTGTAGGATGACTCCAGGTGATATTTCAGCTAATTAAACCGTACTCAAAGAGGAACATGCAGAATCAGAATGTGTGAATGTGGAGCTGCCCCATGGCTTTTAATCATAGAACATTATTGAAGACCAGTGACGTGGAACTTTGGGAAAGAAAGAGGTCAGCTGCAGGCTGGGGCTAGCTCATCTCTGGGCTGTGGAAGCAGTTTTCTCTCAGGAGAATGGACATTCCCTTCTTCAGACCTGAGGCTACTTCTAAGGTGAACAGAGAGTTTGGAGATATCAGGAAGTTAGGGGAAGGCACAGTCCTTCCTCTCTGCAAAGTCAGAGGTCAGTTGGTCCACATCCAGGTTTAGAAGATGCCTTAGAGTTTTCCAACCATGGGGAAAGGGGAAAGAATAGCTTGGGATCAAGATGATAATGAGGCACTGAGAGGCCTGTGAGAACACAGGGAGGACTAGGGACATTTTAATGTCTCTGAGCTGCAATTTCCTTTCCATAGGTCTGATCTGGGGATGGGATGCAGTAGAGCAGAGCTGAGCTGGCCCAAGATCAGGATGAAATATTCAAGGAGATAGCATGAAAGGAGCAGTATCAAGCATCAGCATGGGGACCAGTGAGCAAGGCCTATGTGGCGAACTCCCAGGGGTCTCCAAGGTTCTCCGGAGTTTCCCAGTTTCTGTGTAGAGTCAAGGCTGTCGTAGAAACCACTGACCAGGCAGAGGGTCCAAATCATGCCTAGAGGACCATTGCTCCTCATGATTTGTAGTTTGGATCCTCCAAATTCTTCCTCATTAGTGCTGTCCACAAAACCATGGGTTGATTGGTTGATTAGAACTTTATAGATTTAAACAGGTGGGAATCTTGACCAAAGTTACAGCTTCAAATGGCAGAACAAGGATCTTCCATTTGATCTTACTGAAAATCCCACATTCTTTCCCCTGAGACACAGCATTGCTTCCAGGGCTAATACAAACGCAGTGAATCCAATATCTATCCTGCCAGCATTTTTTTAATGTGCGTACATGTGTCTGTGTGTGTGTGTGTGTGTGTGTGCAGGTACATGTGGAGGTCAGAGGACAACCTTGGGTGCCATTCCTCAAGAACACTGTCCACTTTTTTTGGGGGGGGGTTCAAGGAAGTGTCTCACTCTAGCCCAGGCTGACCTGGAATTAACTGTGTCTCAGGGTGGCCTTGAACTCATGGTGATCCAACTACCTCTGCCTCCTGAGTGCTGGATTAAAGGCATGTGCCACCATGCCCAGCCTGTCCACTTCTTTTTGAGACTAGGTCTCTCATTATCTTGGAGCTTACCAATTCGACTAGACTACCTGACCAAGGACCACCAGGGATATGCCTGTCTCTGCCTCTTCAGTGTTAGGATTACAGGCACATGCCAGCATGCCACACATATCTACATGGGTTCTGGGGAATCAAACTCAGGTCCTCACGCTTGCAAGGCAAACATTTTTACCAACTGAGTTACCTGCCCCCCACCCCCGGTCTTATTTCACTAACTTTTAAAGCAAGGTTGAGGGTGACTAGAAAATTAGTCTCCGAGAAGGTGTTCTGAGAAATCTGAAGCCCCACTCCATTGCTCTAGAAGCTTTGGGCTGGAAGGGAATGCTTGTCACAGTTGTTTGGCTGGGTCCCCTATGTCATGGTTGAGAAACCGAGGTTGGCCAAAGACACTCACTGGTTGGTTCTAGAACTCTGATGAGCACCCTAGCCCTAGGTCCCAGTGTGGATGCAGCAGTCACTGTCTCATTGCTGGGACAAAACACTCAACCAGAAGCAGCATATGGGAGAAAGGGGTTTACTTGCACTTACACTTTCCAGGGGAAGTTCCATCATGATGTGGAAAGCATGGCAGAGCAGGAAGCCAGGCATCACATCTTGTCATAGCAACAGGAACGAAGGAGTCCGAGTGAGCTACCTCACAACTCACCTCCTCCAGCAAGGCTCCACCTCCCAAAGGCTCCACCAGCTGGGGACTGGGTAGGAGGCTTCATCACAAGAACTTGAGGCTAAAGGGGACATTTTATATTCAAACCACCATGGTAGTTCTTGTTCTTTTTTTTTTTTTTAATTTTCTTGTTTTTTTTTTTTTTTTTTTTTTTTTTTATTTGAGAGCAACAGGCAGAGGGAGGAAGAGAAAGAGAGAGAGAGAGAGAGAGAGAGAGAGAGAGAGAGAGAGAGAATGGGTGCGCCAGGGCTTTCAGCCACTTCAAAGGAACTCCAGACACACGCGCCTCCTTGTGCATCTGGCTAACGTGGGTTCTGGGGAATAGAACCTTGAACCGGGGTCCTTAGGCTTCACAGGCAAGCACTCAACTGCTAAGCCATCTCTCTAGTCCAACAGTAGTTCTTGTTCTTATGTAGTGAAAGAAGAGAGTTCAATGCTCCCACCTCAGAGGACCTTCATTTGTGTTACCAACACCAACCCAACCACGAAAGATGCTTCACAGATCCTGCCTTCCGTTGACTGTCACTTCACATTACACATTTAGCCAGTGAGGAACACGTCAGTCAGCTTATCATATCTTCAACCTCTGTAAGTGCCCTATAAGGAAAAAGTTCCTACCAGGAACTTTTGCTTTTTAATTGGTGGTTACTAACACAGTCTGGGTGAAAGAGAATATTTTATAAGGCAAGAATAGCAAGGAGGAGAGCAGTCTATTTCGGGCAGGAGTTTCTCCTATGATTGTCCTACACCTATCCACTTCTAAGGTTGGCTAGGGAGTAGGAAGGTCTTCGCTCAAATCCCTCATGTGCTGCTCATTACTTACAGGACACTAGGATGGTTACTTGACTTTTCTGAGTCTCAGTAACGCACTATTAAAAAAAAAAAAACAGCATTCATGGGCTGGAGAGATGGCTTAGCAGTTAAGACATTTGCCTGCAAAGCCAAAGGACATCAGTTTGATTCCCCAGGACCACGTAAGCCATATGCACAAGGTGTCACATGCATCTGGAGTTCATTTGCAGTGGCTGGAGGCCCTGGTATGCCCATTCTCTCTCTCTCTCTGTCTGCCTATTTCCCTCTCTCACTCTCTCAAATAAATAAAATTTTAAAAAATAGCATTCACATTTATGTTAAGATATTGAAAATTACATGAATGTAGCAAAGTGGGTAGCCCCTTTTTTTCTCTTAGAGCTTGGTGGGGGGGGGACTCTTTGTGAGCAGCTGTGCTTGTTACAAACCCTTTTAAAAAAAAAAAAAACCTGTTTTTTCACCTGATTACAACTGTATTTTTCACTTCATCACATTTTATTTTCATTTGTACAGGAGAAAATAGAAGTTTAGGATTAGACCCAATGGCCTGGTTTGTGGCTAAATTATACTGCCTCTAAGTACGGGTTTCTAATGACCAACCACACCAGTTTTCCCTGGAGGAAGGGGCTTTCCAGGAAGGAAGGACTGCAGTGCTACAGTGGAAATTCTCCACAAGCAGGGGTGAATCAGTCCCACCATACACACTAGAAATCACTGGTGATAAAGCTTTCACAGCTTCTCTGGACATAGAATGCCATACCACTCCTCATGACGGAGGCAAAAACAGTGGCTGTCCATGCCTGCATGAACAAGGATGACTGGCTTGGGGTGGCAGGAACAGGGAAAGTGGACCTGGTATGATGTTGCTGACGGGCCGTTTATTCCATTGAGGTGCCAATCATTTTATTCATGGAAGTATTAATCAAGATTGTTTTTTTTTGTCCTGTAGAACATAGCAAAGAATGGAAGATTTATGCATCAAACTTTATATATTTTACCAACGTTTCTCTTTCTGCAAAACTAAGATTTCTGTTGCTAAAACAGGTAGGAATGGGGCTAGAACGATGGCCCAGTGGAGAAAGTGCTTGCCATTGAAGCATGAGTCCCCAAACCCCATGTAACAGCTGGAAGCCATGGAGGGCTTCTGCCCTTTTCAGAGGGAGGCAGAGATGAGAGAATCTCCTGGAAGCTCACAGGACCAGGCAATCCAGTGAACAACAAGGAGAACAAGAGACACTGCCTCAAATGAGGGGGAAGGTGAGGACTGACTCCTGACAGTTGTCCTCTGACCTCCACGTGTGTGCCGTGGCACATGCACGCCCACACATACACGTGGGCACGCACACACACACACATGCATGCACGCACCACACACAGAACTATTAGGTAGGATTATTATATTGCAGTACAGGTGTGAACAACTTCTCACACTGCAGGTGGGAAAATTTATGTTCAAAAGGGTCCATTTAATGCCCTTAGAGTCACAGCCAGGAAAATGGTTTCATTAGAATTGTGGCTTCTGATAGATGCTGGACATGAGGATCTCCTTACAAACCCTGGGCCTCCTCATATGTGATTCCATCTCCTGGTCCAATCTCCTACTTAGATGGACAAGTACTGGGAAGGTTGGCTAAACAGACAAGCTGGAACAAGGCCTCGCTTTAGTTTCCCAAGCACCTAAGTCAGTGTCTCAGTGATTTCCTTTGCAGTCTCCTTCCCTAAACTGGAAGTAGATGATTCCAGCAAATCCCCAGCTGTTGAATAGTTGCTATTTACATATAACCAATTACCCCCCTCCCCCCCACACACTGAATTGGAGGCCTAGATCATTTACTGATTTGAAAGATCTGTGTCAAGACCATCCCAGGCATCCACGGCATAGATTAAGATGCATAAAATGATGTTGGGGAAGGCTTTGGCTTTTCAGAAATACTAAGAGGTTGATGTCTTGACTCGTGTGTGCTTCTGGATCAGCTTATTAAAGTTGCTGAACTGGGTCTAGAAAGCCAGTCCAAAAGCTCTTCTTTCCCAGACCTGTCTGGATCTGTGTCAAGCCTGCCTGGTGCTTTGAGGACCCCAGGGGCATATCTGTTCTGGGTGGGCCCTCTTAAGGACATAGATGACTGGCGTGGGTGATGTGCAGCTCTGCCTTGCGGCCCGGAAGCCCTGCCATGGTAGGCTGCAAGTATGGCACAGCCTACTGCTACAATACATCAAGGCCCAGCTCTTACGTGAAGGTCAGTTTGTTAAAAGACGGAGTTTCCGCAAGCTCCAAGCCCGAGGAAAGGAATTCTTTTCATGATAGAATGAAAGTCAACGGAGCAGGCAGGAGGGTTAGTGGCTGTCACAAGTGAGGCCTTCTCTAAGATAGAATTCACATTCCATGCGCATCATTAGCAGTGGCGATGTTACTATTGTCTTGCTTTGTTGAGGTGCAGCCCACATCTTCCTTCAGCATCACCCCCCCCCCCCCCCGCACCAGAGCAGCAGGGCCGTAACTTGGACTTGTATTTTCCATGTTCCTTTACAGAGGCTTGCTAAAGCTCTTCCTGCTATGAGCAGCCAGTCTCACCCTTCCTGATGGTAAACACCCTTTCAGTCTCTTTCCAGTTATTCTAGCTTGCATCAAATCTGTACAGAAAAGAATGAGGCTATAAGGTGAGGGAGTCTGTCATTCTGCCTCATGTGAAGTGTTAGGTGTCTACGGCATGAGTTTATTCAATCAGTAAGTAAGTGTAGAAATTGTTAACGTGTTCTAATCAAATGTGGTAGTTGAAAAGCAAGCACATTTGGGGATGGGGAGATGGCTCAGTGGGTGAAGTGCTTGCTGGGCAAACATGAGAACCTGAGTTCTCATGAACTCATATAAAAGCTGGGCATGGGGCTGGAGAGATGGCTTAGAGGATAAGGCATTTTCCTGCAAAGCCAAAGGACCTCCGTTCGATTCCCCAGGACCCACGTCAGCCAAATGCACAAGGTGGCACATGTGTCTGGGGTTTGTTTGCAGTGGCTGGAGGCCCTGGCATGCCCATTCTCTGTCTCTCTCTGCCTCTTTCTCACTCTCTCAAATAAATAAATAAAAATTAAAACAAACAAGCAAAAAAAGCTGGGCATGGTGGTGCATGTCTATAATCCTAACTCTGGGGAGGCAGAGACAGGAGGATTCCTGAGTCTTGCTGGCTAGCCAGTCTTGCAGAATTGGTGAGTCATGTGTTCCATGACTGACTCGGACTGAAAAACAAACAGAAGCCACAATATCAGCAAAAGTGATTGAGGCCTGGAGCGATAGCTCAGCAGTTAAGGCACTTGCCTACAAAGCCTAATGACCTGGGTTCGATTCCTCAGTACCCATGTAAAGCCAGATGCACAAATTGGCACATGCATCTGGAGTTAGATTGCAGTGGCTAGAGGTCCTGGAGCTCCCATTCTCTCCCTCTCCCTCTCTCTCTCTCTCTCTCTCTCTTGCTCTGCTTGCAAATAAATATTCTTTAAAAAGCTGATTGAGGCCTCCATACATATGCATGTGCACCTGCATACACACATGTGCTCACACACATATAAACATGAATTCATTCTTACATGTACAATGCACACATATGTCAAAAACTGTAAGTACGCTTGTAATCTTTTATAGTGTGCTTCCAGAAGAGTCACTGTAGGATAGAGTAATATTGGGGCTCAGTGACATCACCAAAGATCCAGGTTCATTCTACCTTGGCATTCTGCCACTGGCTTCTCCCCTAAGACATTTATCTTTACAGCTACAAGATGGCTGTTGCGTGTCCAGCCATCCCATGTATACATAGTACCCTTAGTCAGAATTTCAAAGAGACAGGAGAAAGGACATTCTCTTGTGTCCTTAAGAGCAAAGTAAGCATTCTCAGACACCCATAACAAACTTCCCTTCAAGTTTCTTGTCAAGAATTATGTCCTTTTACTATGTCCAAATCATCCCTGATGAAGAAAGTTAGAGAACTCTGAATAGAAGACTAGAGTCTGCTTCCTCCACCTCTCCTTTCCCAAGGATGGATACTTTAGATTTTGCAAACAAAGGAAAGAGGTCAGAATTTAATGCCTAGAAATTAATTTTGTTTTTTCAAAGATATTTTTATTTATTTGTAAGGGAGAGAGAGAGAGAGAGAAGAAATGGTCACACAGGGTTTATTGCCACTGCAAACAAACTCCAGATGCATGTGCCACTTTGTGCATTTAGCTTTAGATGGGCACTGGGGAATTGAACCCAGCCTGGCAGGCTTTGTAAGCAAGTGCCTTTAAGAGGTGAGCCATCTCCCAGGCCTTAGAAATGGATTTTGCCTGTCACAGGATTCTGGCTCTGAAGACAAGAAGCCTTGAGAGTCTAATCTGCAGGCTTCCTGGGAGCCACATTGGGGTGGGCAGAACGCCATATCCTGGACCCCTCAGCACACACGAAGAGCCTACTGTCCCAGCTCTGGGCAGCCTTGGGTGCCAGCCCTCCACCGAAGAGGAATGCCCTGCCCAAGGCCATGCTGTTTCCAGAGCCGGCTGCACCCATGACCTGTCAGCAGAAGGGTAGAGAAGCCAGGTGCCTCCCTGCCCCTTGGGACAACTCCGAAGGGTCACACAGCTTCAGGGACCTTGATGAATCGGGACTTCTTTGTGCTTATATCACAGTTTAGGGTCATGTTTCCTGGTTCCATCCATAAGCTGTGGACTACCTTGTTTGCTCTCTCTTCCTCAGAGCCTGTTTACTGGGTAGTCTGCAGTATAGAGGTTCTTAGCCTTAAGGGTCTCTCTGGATTCTGTTACATGGAACTGTCCAGAGAGGGGGGTCATTTTTCCATGCCAGACACTTGGCAACTTGCAGATTCTCAAATGGGGGGTGATTCGTGCTCCCACTGAAAATGCTAGTCATCTAAAAAGACTCTCCCACACCGCCCCTATAATCATGCCTTATTCCCTTCAGCTTTCTGAAGAGGAATGTGAGGATGTTACCATGAGTGGAAGTGAAGCATTCTATGATCCGGAGGATGTGGTCAGTGTGTTATGTCACGAATGCTGTGGTCCCCGCAGCGCTGATAGCAGCCTGGATATGATCTGGGAGTTTGCTGGAAATGCAGAACCCAGGCCTTATTTCTGGACCCATGGAGTCACAGTCTATGTTTGAAAAGGGATCTGTGGATATCACTTTTCTACCTTCCCTCCCACTAGTAACCACACATCAGGCCTTTTACAGTTACTGTTATCACTCTAGAGTTTAGATGCTTCACGGAGATTACAGACTGGGTGTGGTGGCACATGCCTACAATCCTAGCCCTTGGCAGGTGGAGGCAGGAGAATCGATGTTCAAGGTCATCTTCAGCTATGTAGTGAGCTCAAGGCTAGCCTGGGACACATGAAACTTTGCAGAAAAGAAAAGAAAGGAAGGAAGAAAGAAAGAAAAAGAGAAAGCAAGAAAGAATAATTATAAGTCCTTTCTGGGGTATCCAATCATTTTAACCAGAATAAGTTCATCCAAGTAACTTAGGTATATGAAGAGCAAACTCTGGGCAACGTCTCATCTTTTACAGGTTTTATTCCTCAGGAGCATAGAGATGGTTGACCACAATCTACTGGAGAAGGAAGAGCTAGACGAGAGGCTAGAGGGTAGGAAGATGCTGTGGGATACTTTATGGTCAAAGTTCTCCTCTTACCTCAAGGGTAAGAGAAGGGATTCTCCATGGTTAAACCTTGGGTGTGAACTCCTAACCACAGCTCCCCTCATCTCTGAACAAGGACTTTGGAATGCACATTCAGAGAGGGGAGGGAGGAGGTGGTTAAGACTTGCCAGAGGGATGAAGGTGCTGGAGGGCTCTGGGTAGCATTTCTAGAACCCTCAGCAGTGGTCAGTGAGAAAAAAAAAAAAAAAAAAAACAACTAGACATGGGGGGCAAATGAAGGGCCTCTAGAACATATATCTAGGTCAAAAGCCATGTGTTTCTGGGGCCCCTCAGTAGTGGAGAGCTGGTGTCCTGAGGGTCTGATCCTTGGATCTTTTTCTGCACCCTAGGGTGATTGGCAATACCAACTGTGAGGGTTAAGTCACTCTGTCTGGGTTTTCTTATCTGCCAAATGGGCATGGTGAAGGTAACCTACCTGGTTGATGGTTCTCAAGAAGAAAAGTTGAAAAGTTCTGGTATTATTTTCCTGTTAGTAGCCAGCACAGTAGCAGGTGGGCAGCAAGGATTACTCTTGGTAAACTAGGAAGAAATAACCTTGACCGCTGGCGGCGGGATTCTGAGTGCATGCATTTGAAGGGAATCAGTGACTAGCCAGGGGCCAAGGCATTGTGTGTCTTAGGGTCCCGTCTTGTCTGTGTGGTCCTCTCAGTGGCCTGTCTGGATGAGCAGCTGCCACATGCAGCCAGTGGGAAGGAAAGGAACAAGTAGCTCGTTCTTTTCACAAACTGATCTGCACAGGTGTAAATCCCAGCCTGACTCAGCACGTTGCCATCTTTCCCTGCAAACCCAAATGGAGATTAGAATCATTTGTTATTTTTCCCAAGTGGCCAGGAGCCCATCAAAATCTAGAAGTCTGAGCTGGTTGTAATGGTGCACACCCATAATGCCAGCACTTGGGAGGCGGAGGCAGGAGAATCACAAGTTTGGGGGATTCATAGCAAGACCCCATCTCAAAAGACCAAACTAAACGAAAACCACAAAGCGAAACAACAACCTTGGAAGTGCAGTCTCTTTGCCAAAAGGTAAAAGTGATGTTTGGGGACAGTTAGCAGCTACTGCCATTCTCAGTTTAATCACAATCCTGAAACCTCATGAGCAGCAACTACACAGAAGAAATGTACACCTTCCTCTCACTTTTCCTGTTAGCCACACCTAATTAATGTCCACACCTGGATGGCAGAAATCGTTCTTTAAACATTGAGTCCAAATAAAGATCCTTGTCAGATTCATAACATCTATGTTTAGAATGATGGCAACATCCTATTTTTTTTTCCAAAAGGCAGGAAGGGTAGCTCATGCCTTTTATTAATTAATTAATTTATTTGAGAGAAAGAGAGAGAAGGTGGGGAAAGGCAGAGAGAGAGATAGAGAGAGAGAATGGGTGCACCAGGGCCTCCAGCCACTGCAAATGAACTCCAGATGCATGTGCCCCCCACCTTGTGCATCTGGCTTAAGTGGGTCCTGGGGAATCAAACCTGGGTCCTTAGGCTTTGCAGACAAACGCCTTAACCACTAGGCCATTTCCCCAGCCCAACATCCTGTTTTTTTTTTTTTAAGATGATATTAACATCAAAGTAAAATAATTTCTACATGGTAAGAGACAGCCCTCTAGGGATAATGGTAAAGCACTCTTAGAACTGAGTTGGTATAAGTGAGGGTGCTTGAAAATTAGGAACCAGAAAATAGGGTGTCAGTGTCCCACTAGGATTCTAGAAGAACGACTGTCCTGTTCCAAGGCAGATAGTGCATTGCTCAGTTTGTTTCTGTGCCATGCGGGGTCTAGTCCAGGCCATGTGCTGGCCAGACCAGAGCTCTGCCACTGAGCTGCACTCCCAGCCCCGAGCCCCATTTATGAGCCACAAAACTCTGACCCTCTTGAGAGCTTTGCGCTCTGTAGGGTGAGCAGCCTGGAAAAGATCTGGGGAGTCTGATACTTGCCCACCAGTACAGGTGGGGTCTCACGCAGGGGTTCTAAAGGACACATTGACAGTGAGCTTTGAGACAGATGTCTTTTACATTGCTGCATACAACAGGAATAATGCTGCCAAAACAATGTGATTAATAACCAGTGGGCTTGAATCACTAGGAGCCCTTACAGACACTTCATAAAGACAGACAAAAGCCTCTGCCGCGAGAGATGCAGATTGGGCTGTGAATGTCACTTGGCATGTCCTTAGCTGCCGCAACACATTGCTTTATTGTCGCTGGAGATCTTGGGGGGGGGGGATGAAGTGCGGGTGGGGAGAGACAAAAGAGATAGAATGAGGCAGATGAATATTAGACTTGCTACGTTTGGCTCAGAAAGACCGTGTGCATAGGGGTCAACAGGGAAGTATGTTAAGTAAGGGTAAACATGTGGGCTATTGGCAGGGAGGGAGAGAAGATGGTAATTATTGAAGTGATTTTGTCCTCTCAACCTATCTTTTAGAGCACCATGAAGAATACTAAACGAATTTCCAGGAGACACCCGTAGTTCTTCCCTGTTCTCATCAGCTTAGATTTTAGCCAGGGGACTCGTGAAGAATAAATATTGTGCCAAGGTGAAAAACAATTATGGTAAAAACAACAACAACAAAAAGCTTCCACCCCAGGTCACTTGGTGCATTTCTAGAGGAATGAACACAATGGGCTGTGTGCAAGCATTTAATCACACCTGGCAGCCTATTTCTCATCACATAGCAGCCGGTTGCCTGTCTTAGGTGAGCATCTGGGGATTGAGTCTCAGTCCTTCCTATTTCCAGGACACACAGGAAATTTCATGGAAACATCTTGGCTGATGAGGAACAATGACTGCAGCTTCCAAAGGAGAGGCAAGTTGGTAAAATCAAGGTGAATCTTCCCATATCTCTGCGTCCCTCTCCTTCCTCCCAGATCCCCAGGTCACTGGAATGTGTCAGACACTGGGAGAAAGAAAGAAAGAAGATGTCATTCGTGTCCTGTGCATGCTCAGTCAAAAAGAGAACCCAGACCTATAAAAATGAATTATCCCGGGGCATGGTGGCATATGACTCTAATCTCTGCACTTGAGATGGTAGATGGGCTGAGTTCCAGGCCAGCCGGAAGCCCTTGCCTACAAACAAACAAACAAACAAACAAACACAGTCAATAAATAAATAACAAATACCTAAATAAATAGAAAAGGGAAATAAGAAAGAAAAGAAAGAGGGAGGAAGGGAGACAGAAATGCCAATACCCTGAGCATGGGTGAAAGGAGCCACGTGGGGAATGTTCAGCAGGCACAGACAATGGGGAGGACGCTGAACTACAGTCCTCGGGGGTGACCTGGGGGTGACCTAGGGGCATCACCTTAAGGCGCAAAAGGAGCGAATCTCCTTCCAGGAAGGAACAGCAAATAAAAAGGTGTAGAGGCTTGAACTGCCGGGAGGTGTTTAGGGAACCTCGAGTGTGTGTCTGTAGGCAGAACATGACTGGAGATGTGGCCATACAGGAACGTTGTAGCAAACAAAAGATGGAGGTCCGGGAGCACAGACTGGTGTGCTAGTGGCACATCTGTTTCTAGATAAGCAGGTCTAAGTTGGATCCTAGGAAGTAGTCACTGGCCTGATGATCCAGAAACCAGATGCTGTGCATGGCAGTCAGGGTCCTTTGGGAAATAAAATCACCTCACCTCACATGGTTGAGGTAGAGTCTTACATAAAAGGACTACCCAGAGGCAGGGGCAGGCAAGAGAAACTGAGGAACTCAGAGACTGGGAACAACAGGCACTACACCTTAGGTTAAAGAAACAGGAAGGGTGTCATCAGCAGAGTCCCGTGAGAGCAGGAGCTGCCCAGACAAGGGACCCGGAGCGGAGAGCAGGGGAGGGAAATCCACCTCTTCCTTGTCACCTTTGATCCCCTGCTGGTGCCTCTACAGGTTAATTCCAACCGCAGTCAGGCATGAGAAAGTCCAGGTGACACAGTTCAGAGGGTCCTCCCCCTCTGAGTCCTGTAAAGGACAGGGAAGGCTAAGGAATGGAACCCAGTTGGGACTGTGGGCAAATGGAGAATAGCAAGGTTGCTGTGCATCTGTCCTTCCGCTTGAAGACCTCGGGGATGAAGAGTCAACTCCTGTGGTCATCTTGATCCTTTTCTTTCATTGTCAATTAATCTCATGGAAAATCCATGTTACATCTTTTTTTTTTTTTAATTGAGAATCTGATGGAATCATCTGACTTTCTTCCCAGGAGCAAAGAAACCCAACTGCATTTGCAAATAGTTTTCACATCCTTTAGAACCTCACTGCTCAGACTGGGCTGTGGACCCACAGAATTAGCCTCACTTGGGAGCTTAGCAACGTGAGTTTTGATAACCCAGTTCCTAGGTGAGGCACATGCGCACTAGGGTTTAAGAAGCCCTGCCCTAGGAGCCAACTTCATGAGCTTGATGGGGGCTGGTTGTGGGGATGGGGCTAAGTCAGTTAGTATGTAGGTTCAGTTACAAATAGAAGAACCAAACCAAGCAGTGGCTTGAACACAACAAGGGTTTTATGTTCCTCATGGAAGGAACATGAGCTCTGGAGATAAATCCTTTCAGGACTAGGTTTCTGACTACCCATTCTCCATCTAGATTTCCACTTTTCCATCTTCAGTCTGTGGCTGTTGACTTCGTTGTTACTGATTGGATCCAAAAACCCTAGGTATCACCTTGATTTGGGGAGGGGTAAAGGGGTGAAGAGAGCCAACCACCCAGCCTTTATAAAGAGTAGCCCTGGATCTTCCTCCCAGGAACTTGCAGTGGCCATGACTTCATAGCTACAAGAGAGATTGCACAAAGAGTTCTTCTCCTCATGGAATAGGAAAGAACGGAAAATTGATATTGAGGAGAAAGTCATCTGAATCTGTTGTCATAAGTAGTAATGAAAATTATTGATTGTGAAAATTCTCATTTCATCTCATACCACTGATGAAAACCTGTAACATGAGCTCTATAATTTGGATTTGCCATTTGCAAAAAAAAAAAAAAAAAAAAAAAAAAAAAAAAGACAAATTCAGAACTTCTTGGCAAGAGGCAAAGTAAGATTATAGAAACAGAGAAGGAAGAGTTAAAAATTGAAAAATAGGGCTGGAGAGATGGATTTGCAGTTAAAGCGCTTGCCTGCAAAACCTAAGGACCAGAGTTCAACTCCCCAGTACCCATGTAATGCAAGATGTACAAGACAGTGCTTGTATCTGGAGTTCATTTGCAGTGGCTAGAGATCATGGTGAACTCATTCTCTCTCTTTCTACTTGCCTCTCTTCCTCTCTCTCTCTCCCTCTCAAATAAATAAATAAATAAATAATAAAATATTAAAAAATTGAAAAGTATGAGTTGAGGCTCACATTATTCATAATTCAAAATAATTTCTTTAGCATTTGAACTGAAATATACTTTTTCTCCCAAAGAAATATCTGCTGAACAAAGTAAAAATATGCCTAAGAAGACAAAAATTCCTTAGATTTTTTAAAAGAAATTGTCTCCAGGAGAGATTTGTGTAAAGAATTGTGGCAGGAGAGATTGCTCAGTGGTTAAGGTGCTTGCCTACAAAGGACATGGGTTCAATTTTCCTCAGTATCCACGTCAAGCCAGATGTACAAAGTGGTGCATGTGTCTGGAGTTCATTTGCAGTGGCTAGAGGCTCTAGTGCACCCATTTCTTTCTCTCTCTCTCTCTGATAAGTAGATAAATAAAATATTTTTTAAAAAGAAATTATGCCCACATTTCATTTGTGTACATATTTGAATATTTTTTTCTGGAAAGAAGGTCTATGGCTTTCCCATACCATCTTCAAGGTAGAATTATTATTTGCAAGCTGATAATAGCTAATTTCATACCTGCAGTACTGGGTTTTTAATACCTGTATTCTTGGAGTTCTTATAGCCCAGTCTGACAAGTGCACAGTATTTGAAAGAAATACAAGCCTGAATTGAACAAAGGTATTCTGTATTTCCCATTTCACTAATTAAGAGTGTTTCAGTGCATCTAAGTGCTTTGTACTGTGTTCAAGTAGTGGGTAGCTCCGTGATCTTCGTAGCATCTGTAGCTTAATGAGGGATAGACTGGTCTTAAAACATCGCCCAGCTAAAGAGAGCAAGCCGAGTTCCAAGGAGACGTGAAAGTGGGGTCAATGTTCCAGATTCTGAAAAAAAAAAATTGCCCCATAGCATCCTCAAAATACCTTAAGTTTTTCATGAACTCTGTGTAGGTCTTTTTGACAGTGGGTTAGGTTCTTGACTGAAGGCTTCTTCTCCTTGGAGCCAGAGTTTCCTGCCAGACCCAAGGGGAAATTTGGGCATGAGTGTCAAGCTGCACTGAAGTATACCATTAGAATAAGACTCTTCTTAGGACTTGGAGACAGGCTCCATAGCACACACGAGGTGATATCACGAGATACTGGACAACAGGTACATTCTAAGCTACGTGTAGGGTTTTGTCGTTGTGAGGTGCATTTCACCCACTATTCACATAGAAGATAAAGAAACACTTGGTTAGGTGCTTTGTTTAGGGTTATTCAATCAGCCTGTGTTCACATAGCACCCACAGTGTTCCTCTCTCTGCTTCAGATCAGCAAGAAGAAAAGAGGATATAAAGATGATTTAAAGATGGAGGAGACACAGCCCCTGCCTTGAAGTGACAGTTGTATATGGAACTGGCCATGACAGGAGGTAAGAACTAAATGACAAAAAATTCACAGATCTGCAGAATTTCTCTTTCTTCCCTATAAACCACATCTCACATTGAATATATAAAATGCGAAACTATGACATTCAGACGTCTAGTTTATGGATATGTTGGAAAGAATAATGTAGCCAATATTTAGCCCCTGGAAGGACTTCTGGTTTTAAAAACCCATACTAGGGTTGGAGAGATGGATCAGTGGTTAAAGACCCTTACTTGCAAAACCTGATGGCCTGAGTTCAATTATCCAGTACCCATGTAAAGCCAGATGCACAAGGAGGCGCACGTGTCTGGATTTCATTTGCAGTGTCAGGAAGCCCTGGTGCACCCATACTCACTCTTTGTGTCTTCCTCTTTCTCTGTCTCTCTCAAATAAATAAATAAAATATTTTAAAAAAAAAAAAAAAAACATCCCAAGGGGCTGTTTTCCTGATGAACCGGATACCAGCACAAGGGGGAAGGAGATCAGCACTGAGAAAAATCAACTCCTACCAAATCAGAGAGCCAGAGCCTCAGAGGCCCCCAATGCCTCATCACTGAAGCAGACCAAAAATGAACCCAACATGGCTCAAGGAAATTTTGCGGAAGAGGGGGCGGAAAGAATGTCAGAGCCACATGTTGGGTCATGATATGCAGAGACATTTAGCTTACCCATAACTGTGGACTAACTCCACAATGCATGACCCATATACCTCAACAAGGAAGGGACAAGGGGAGGGGGTAGGTCACGGGATGAGCGTAATAATGGTACCGAACTAACTGTATTTGCTGAATACAGAACTGACTAATAAAGAAAAAATAAAAAATAAAAAAATAAATAAAAAACCATCCCAAGGGATTGGAGAGATGGCTCAGAGCCTAATAATCTCAGTTCCATTCCCCAGTACCCACATGAAGCCAGATACACAAAGTGGTGCAAGCATCTGGAGTTCATTTGCAGTTCCTTCTGCTTGTAAATAAACAAATAAATGTTTTAAACAGCCCATTCTAAATGTCAGGTTATGTTCTCAAATGGCAGCATGTTGTGAGGGCAAGTCTACAGTGTGAGTTCTTATCCCAGCTGGGTTTAGACAGGGGTTGTACATCTGAGGAACAACACTATTTGTTTCTACCAGGACCACTCTCACACTGACTAAATAGACTTCCATGTGCCGGGAGCCGCTCCTCAGGATCACGGGATATCACGTTCCTCACTGGCTCTCCAAAGTAGCTTCTCTAACCTACGAGCGTTGCCATGTTTGATGCTGTTCAGACATCCGGGCATGATCTGCTCTGTTTCCAAGGCTTCTATGGTGTTATTGGCATGTTAATTATTACTGCAAATGACAAAATGTGCAAAATGGTGTCCCCTCTTCTTAATGACATAAATAAATGAAGCAATTAATTTTACACAATAAAAACAGGCAATACAATGACTTACAGATTTGGGGTTTCTTCATTATTACATCAAATTGAAACTAGAAACATGTAATTTCAAAGGCTCATAAGTAAAAATGGAAACACAGCTGATACCACATTAGCTTGTGGGCTGCAAAATAATGTGGGGTTTTGTGCAGAGACGAACAGTCAACATCTTTTAGGTCTTTTAGGGTAGATAAGATTCTGAAACTATAAATCTTCCCAGAGTCGAGCCATCCCAATGATCTAAGCCATTTATGTGCTATAATGAAAAACAAAACAACTTTTTCTTGTTGTTCTTTGATATTAGTTTGGAATTCCAGAAGTTACTTTGCCTAGGACACTCAGCTCCACTTATCTGCACTTGCAGAAGCCTGAAGCCTATGATTGATCTTGTAACTTCAATATCTCAGGAGAGATAAGTAGGGAAGCAAATTTCCTGGGAGAGCTGACAACAGTTTTTAAAATGAAATGTGTATACACCAGGCCTGACATACTCTATTGCCCACCATCTTTGAAACTGTCAGTTTCAGGGCTGACATTTTGGTTCTGTGTGTTTGTTTTGGTGAGTGAGAAGTAACACATATTTTCGTTGACATCTTGTGCAATTTTACAAGTATTCAGGGCACATTCCCTGCTTTGCATGGAAAATGTATCTGCGCAGTTGTCAGAATGATGGACAGGGGAGCGAACGATAGGACGGAGCGCTGATCTCTGCTTGTTATTACGTACAATAGCCTACTAGGAACCGTGATGTGCTGGTGAGACAAACTGTGTCCCATTCTGGAACATATTAAGTTTGTCTCCAGGACACACATGACTTCGCTAGGGTGACGAACCTCATTCATAATAGATGCTAATCTTTTCAGGGCTGACTGATGACAGCACTTCCTGCCCTTCACGGAATTAGAGCTGGGTTTTATCAAAGGACTCGAACTGCTTGCTAATTAGACTAATTCCCTTCATCATGAATTATTTATTTCCATTGGTAACCGATCACTGTGACATTAATGGGTTCTGCTCAACTTAGTTTCGTACTAATACACACTAGGAGTTAAATGTTTAAAAATTCCCGATACCTCACTCTAGGTCAAGTGTTTCTCGGTCTCACGTTTGACAGATTCCATGAAACTTCAGTGATGATGTTTTAGGTACAAGTCAAATGGGATGGAAGTCTCCGATTTTGTCTAGATAGGAAAATGAATCCATTTCTTTCAGTGCCCCGGCGTCTTCTCCTGACTTGCCAGGAACATGTCACCCTGTGCTGGGGCATGCTTCCAGGGCTGGGTAGATTTTGTCAAGATCAAATTATTCCATGGAAGTGCTGGTGATCCTGCTTAGAATAACAGCATTTTAAAGTTGAACTACGCAAATAGTGTCAGCTGGCCAGCTTGAAGTGGTATTTCAATTATTGATATATGCTGATTAAAAATTAGAATGTGGACTCGAGAGATGGCTTAGTGGTTAAGGCACTTGCCTGCGAAGCCTAAGGACCCAGGTTCGATTCTCCAGGTCCCGCATAAGCCAGATGCACATGGTGGCGCATGCGTCTGGAGTTGGTTTGCAATGGCTAGAGGCCCTGGCATGCCCATTCTCAGACATATACTCTCTCTGTCTCTAATAAATAAATAAAAATAAATCAGAAAAAAACTTACGTAATTTTTTTAAAAAAATTTAGAATCTAAGGGACTCCACAATGTAGATCCCATGAGGTTGTCATCTGCAATGGGGTGGGACTTTGCGCTGGGGTCACCCATGTTCCTATTCGTAATACCTGATAGAAAGATCACAAGTCAACTAGACTAAGGAGAGGAGGGCTGGTGAGTGCAGACAGATGTTTACAAGTTCTGCTAATACTGCCAATGGCTGGAGCTGCTTCTTGGACCCCAAGGATGAGGGTAACTGAAACAGTGGAGTAGAAAGCTGGGTCTCAGACAACTGTAGGTCTTTCACAGCCTCTATACCCTGCATTTCTTTTTTTTTAAACAACTCTGTTTTTATGTATTTATCTGAGAGAAAGAGGCAGAGAGAGGGAGAGAGAGAATGGGCGCACCAGGATCTCCAGCCACTGCAAACAAACTCCTGACACATGCGCCCCCTCGTGCATCTGGCTTACTTGGGTCCTGAGGAATTGAACCGAGGCCCTTTGGCTTTGCAGGAAAATGCCTTAACTGTTAAGCCTTCTCTCCAGCCCTAGACTCTGCATTTCTGATCTATGAGAGAAAGAGACTTTCACACTTACTTTTTTCAATTTACTCTTTTTCTAGTCAGTTGCACATGACCAGATGTAATCCTATGGATGCTCTTTGCTTTCAATAAAGTCCGTGCACTAAAAAAACTCTGACCTTGTTCAGTTATGTGTAAGCACACTTTAAAAAATATATGATTTACACTTATAGCCCACATGATGCACTTGTCAACATTTAAGGTTATAAAGATCCGCATTTCTCAAAGCATAGTGTGCGTGACATCTGAACCCCAGAAGTCCTATTAAAAGTGCAGATTCCTGGGTCTCATGTGGTTTGTTAATGGAGTATTAGAATTAGCAGATAGCTGGGCACGGTGACACATGCCTGTAATCAGAGCACTCAAGAATCTGAGGTGGGAAAATCTGGGGTTTGAAGGCTAGCCTGGGCTACATAAAGAGACCCTGTCTTAAACGGAACGAAATGAAACCAAACAAAACACCTAAAGTACGCCATTGTATTCTTGAGTGTGAGAATTGCTAACATTGGTTATCCAGAAAGACCCTAACATTGGTCAACACTTTATCAGAAATACTGAGCCAGCTCATTGAGCAGGGCAGGATGCTCCACAGACGGCTACTGCTGGCCTCTGGGGCTGGCATCTGGGGCACAGGAAATGTACTTCACTCATATTGACTGATCAGAACTCCAGGAGGTCTGTAGATGACAGACCCACGTGTCACATGTCACAGCATGCTCAGGGGACACAGAGGAAGAAGGTGAGCAGGTGGAGGCCCTCACAGTCGCTGTTGAGAGAGGCGACTGGAATCAGGTGGACAGCCTGCTGCGCATGTACTGAGACACTTGCGCTAGGCACTTTAACTACAACATACCAAATTGTGGAAGATGGTAAAAAAAAAAAAAAAACAAGGTAAAACAAAGGCAGAATGATCAACGAAACTGGAGCGAGGTTACAAATGAGGAACATAAGCATCGTGTGGTCCATGGTGCAATATGACAAAACCACAAATCACAGGTTCTGTGAAAAAACAGCTGTGGTTCCAAACCGAAGCTGAGTCTGTACACACATCCAACGTCAAGACTGCTGGTCTCAAGTCACACACACACACACACACTCACACACACTCACACACACACACACACTCACGTGAGCAGAAAGCCATGCTGCCAGCAGAGTCAGGGTTAGTAAGGGACAATATTCTATGTACATGCATTAGCTCCTAGAAAAATCCTATCAAATTTTCTTTTGAAGGGAATCTTTCAGATTTTTCTAAGAAGAGTGGTAACATTGCATAACAGTTTAAATTTTTTTTTTTAAAGTATGTACTTGTTTATATGAGAGAGAGAGGGAGAGAGAATATGACAATAGGCATGCCAGGGCCTCCAGCCACTGCAAACGAACTCCAGATGCATGCGCCACCTTGTGCATGTGGCTTTACATAGTTACTGGGGAATGGAACCTGGGTCCTTTGGCTTTGCAGGGAAGTGCCTTGGCCACTAAGCTATCTTTCCAGCCTGCATGATATTTTGTTTTGTTTTGTTTTGTTTTAAATAAAGATACCCAAGATCTATGTGACTGAGAAAGCTTGGTGATATGTTGGTGATATGGATTTGATTTATAAGGTTACATAAATTTTCAGGAATGTACATTCATAGACCAAATGTATTTATGAAGTATTTACTGGATTCTAGCTACCTACATCCGACAGAACTAAGCTTCTGGAAGAGTACACAAAGAAATTGTGAATTCGTGAAGAGTTTGTAGGTGATTCCTGAACTATTTACCCATGCAAGGGGCTAATTCTACCTGAAATCACAGACTTCAACTGAACAAACAAAGGGTTGGGGGACATCCTGCTCTTAGTAAAGAAAGGAAGTGCTTTTGTTGGTCTCTCTTTCTCATGGCCACACTCGAATGTCCCTGCTGCTCTGTTTTCCCACAGACACCCCAGCACCCCTATTTACATATGTTTCAGAAAACCTTGGATCTCAGTTCACTATCTGACATCCCTCCCTAAGTCCCTAGTTTTTAATTCATTTTATGGATCTGAAGTTGTCAGTTGACTAAATTGTTTTCCTCTTTCCTCACTTCCCTTTTCATCCTCTCTACAGGTCACATTACAGCTGGAGGAATTTTGATTGGAAAGGTTCATTCATGTGTTAATATCTTGTATTTTGAATGGCTCTCATTGACAAACCTTCTACAAGGCACAGCATCAGTTAATAAACCATGAAAATAAAGATTTTTTTCCTAAAAAAGTAAAGCTCTCAGGGGGCTACTAGCCAAGGATGTAAAATGCATTCTGAGAAATGCTGGCCTGATCACACTTGCTGTTTTTCACATCAGTCATCATCAACAAGACTTCTTGAAGATATTTTGGCATGCACATGTGCCTGGCTTCCAGTGGCTTCAGTAAATTATGTCCTCTTTGCTTGTATTCTGAGACTGTTTGCAATCATTGAAGAACTCTTCTTTTTTATTTTTAATTTTTTTCTGAGGTAGGGTTTTGTTCTAACCCAGGATGACCTGGAATTCACTCTGTAGTCTCAGGGTGGCCTCCAACTCACAGGGATTCTCCTACCTCTCCTCCTAAGTGCTGGGATCAAAGGCATGTACCACTGATTTTGAATACAAATTTCTTACATCAAATGTGTCATGAGTGCAATGTAGAGAACGGTGACCAAGAGAAGCAGTAGGACAGGATTTGAAGTCTGAAAGACAGATCA
This sequence comes from Dipus sagitta, assembly GCA_036346955.1. Classification (NCBI taxonomy): domain Eukaryota; kingdom Metazoa; phylum Chordata; class Mammalia; order Rodentia; family Dipodidae; genus Dipus; species Dipus sagitta. The sequence goes on along the minus strand of CM070774.1, from coordinate 65,268,728 downwards.
GCCTTTATTCAAGTATGGAGCCTGGAGTGTCATAGAGACCTCAGACATCTGGAGATGGAGGTAGTAACCATGATTACATGTGACATATCTTCTACATTCCACCCCAGGGCAAATAATGTGACCTACCAACTGATGAGCTCTGGAATCATGAATCACCCATGTCAACATACCTAGATAGTCTTCATTGTTTGTGGAGAAGAACTCCTTAAAGGTGCAAATTTCCTGCTAGTTAGTCAAGTTCCTGGAGGCTTAGAATATTGGGAAAATGCAGTCTATAACCAGGAAGAAAACCAGTGAGTAGATGCAGATCAGTTCTACAGGTAGAATGGGGAGAAAGGAACATTAATTAAAACAGCTTCTTTCTTTTCCCCACACAAGTCTCACTAGGTAGATCAAGGTGGACTTAAACATGCTATATAGCCCAGGCAGCCGTCAACTCTCTGTCCTCCTGCCTCTACCTCCCAAGAGCTGAGATTGCAGGCTTATGTCACCACACCCAGCTTTAAAGAACTATTATAGATCTCTTCAAGTAACTAAAGAGAGAGAGAGACAGAAAGTGAGCATACTGAGGAGGGAAATAAAGGAAAATAAAAAGAAATGAATGGAATCTATAGATTTCAAACATACAATATCTGAGGAGAAAAAGTTACTGGGTGGAATTAACAAAATATTGGGCACAAAAGAAGGAAAATCCCACAAAGACACAGGAATACAATCTACACAAAATCAAGTACAGAGAGAAAAATTACCAAGAACAAAACAACAGCAAAAGTCTTCTAAAAATAAAAAGCTCAGAGCAGCGGTGGCTTGTGAAACAATAGTAAATGACTTAGCATACATGTAACTAGGGTCTTTAAAAAGGAGAGGGCAAGCAGAAGGGGCTCATGCTTCCGGAGTTTGTTCGTATTGGTTAGAGGCTCTAGCATACCCATTCTTTCTCTGTCTGTCTCTCTCTCTCTGCTTGCAAATAAATAAATAAAAATATTTTTTAAGGAGAGTGAACAGAGCATAGATTTGAATAAATAATGTTTAAAATTATAATTCAGTGAAAATGATGAACTCTTAAATAAAAGAGGCCCAATGAATTCCAAGCAGGAAACGCACGCACACACACACACACACACACACACAGAGAGAGAGAGAGAGAGAGAGAGAGAGAGAGAGAGAGAGAGAAAGAGAAAGAGAGACAACAAGTAATTAAGAGGAACTTTTTTTTTTTTTTTTTTTTTTTTTTTTTTGGTTTTTCGAGGTAGGGTCTCACTCTAGCCCAGGCTGACCTGGAATTCACTATGGAGTCTCAGGGTGGCCTCGAACTCACGGCGATCCTCCTACCTCTGCCTCCCGAGTGCTGGGATTAAAGGCGTGCGCCACCACGCCCGGCTTAAGAGGAACTTTTAAAAGCACATCAAGAACAAAGATGCTATATAAAAGGGACCAGAACTAGATGACTCAAAAAAAATTTTTTTTAGCAGCTACACAAACTAAAAGAAGATAGAATGGCATATCTAAAGCAAAGAAAATAAGAGCAACAACTGTTGATTTAGAATTTTATATCCAGCAAAAATACCCTCCACAATTAAATGCAAAAATAAAACTTTGTCAGGCAATCAAAAACAGAGGAAATTTATGGCTAATTGGTTTATTGTAAGAAATGCTGAGGGGAAGTCCTTTCAAAGAAGGGAAATGGTACCAGATAGAAAGGTTCATCAGGGAAAGAAATATGGATCACTAGAAGTGGCCAGCATATGAATAAATCCAAAAGGTGTTTTCCCAATTTTTATGTTTCTTTGAAGGATATTAATAAGTGAATAATCTGAACAGAGTTAGAAGGCAGATATTGTGAAACTGGATTTTAAAAAGAAAAAAAATCATATGATTTTTATAAGAAAATTGTTTTTAGCTAGGTGTGGTGGTACATGCCTTTAATCCCAGTATATAGGAGGCTAAGGTAGGAGGACTGCTATGAATTCAAGGCTAGTCTGAGACAACATAGTGACTTCCAGGTTACCCTGGGCTAAATCAAATCCTACCTTGAAAATAAATTTTAAAAATCACTTTTACTTTATTTGGTGTACAAATTAAAGAATGGAAAGATTTAATATTAAAAAAAATCTAATCATTGGCAAGAGAAGCTAGGAGCAGGGCTATGTCACACACCATTAAAGCAAGAATGGAGAACAACCAAAAACTATCAACAAGACAAGAATAGCTGACTCCCTGACAGGAGATGAACCATCCCCTGCACAGCAGTTAGGGCCCAGGTGAAACCACAGATAGGAACTGGCGAGATGAGTATGAGTGCTACTTCCAAGGCGAGCCTGACAGCCTGGGCCAGGGTGATGGAGACAGACACTGAGGATACTCAAAACGTACCAAAGCAGAGATCTAGAAGCTGCTGAGAGCTCAACACCCACCATGGCTCAGGGAATTGTACAGAAGAGGGGGCACCCCCATGCACACACACGATAACTGACTGCTGCTCTCACAACTCATAACCCACAACTCCATGGTGAACACAGCAATCCCACTAAGGAGGGCCTTCAGTGGGATGAGGGCAGGGAGGAGGGGAGTGATGGTACCACCTAAGATGTGTCCATACAAAGTTTCTATTTAATAAAAAAATAACAAAAACGCTAGATGGCTATTTTAATATCATAAACTCTAGGACAGAGACTATTTCTAGAGAGATAAAGAGGGACAGCAATGATGATTAAGGAAACATTTTATCAAGACAACACAAAATCCTAACTGTGTGTGTGCCCCCAATAACAGAGCTTCAAATACACAAAGAAAAGTCAACCCAAAGAAAAGAAACAAATCACCAGTTATAGTCATGCTATGAATCTTCTCTGCGTAACAGAAAAACAAACAGAAAATCCACAGTGACGCAGACCACTCGAATACTACTGAGCTATTTGATCAAGTGAATGTTTATATAGTATTCCATCCAACCAGAGCCAAACGTGTTCAACTGAGCATGGGAAAATCACCAGCAGGCCATGTGCTAGGGCCATAAAATAAGCATCTATGTCTTAAAATTTTTTTTAAATATTTTAAATTTTTATTTATTTGAGAGAGATGCAGATAGAGAAAGAGAGAATGGGCAGGCCAGGGCCTTTTGCCACTGCAAACAAACTCAAGACACACGCATCACCTTGTGCATCTAGTTTACGTGGGTTCCGGGGAATCAAACCTGGGTCCTTTGGCTTTGCTTACCTTAACCACTAGCAATCCCTCAAGCCCAGCATCTCTGATTTTTGTTATTGTTGTTTGTTTGCTTTTGTTTTTCGAGGTAGGGTCTCACTCTAGTCCAGGCTGACCTGGAATCCACTATGTAGCCTCAGGGTGGCATCAAACTCACGGGGATCCTCCTAGGTCAGCCTCCAGAATGCTCGGATCAAAGGTGTGCGCCACCACACCCGGCTTACCATCTCTGTTTTTAAAAGGACTGAAACTATAGTCTGTTCTCTTGATCACAGGACAGTTAAATCTGGAGTCAATCACAGATATGGAGAAGATGATGTTAATAGTGTGTCCCTCTGGACAGACACACTGACAGCATTAGAGGTCCTCTACGGCTCTGGGACAGACATTTTGTGTATTACCAGAACTTCCTTCAAACAGCCTCTTTGAAACTGTGAGCCTATGCCTGCCAAGTTCACTTTCTCTGCCCCCGCGGTGTTTCCAGCGTCTCATCTCTCTGAGGGAGAGTCATGAGGCCCATTCCCTGCTGTCCACAGAGCAGGTCTCTAGTGCTAACGACGGCCTGGAAGTCTGATGTGTAGACCTGAAGTACTGGGTCCCAAGGCCCAGCCCTGCCTGCCAGCGCCGCTCTTCACTCCTCACTGCAAGCAGGTCTTAGAAGCAGCAAAGACCTGAAGGCTTTTGTCCCCAGCAGAGAGCTAGAGCACAGGCCTGAAAATGAGCCGGTCCTCAGGAGTGAGTCAGGACAGGCCTGCGGGGCTCCGAGCATCCTTTCTGTTAGCTTTCATGGACTTCTGTTTATTTCTTTTCAGAGGACCCAGAACTTCTCCTAAAAGCCTTACTGGGTTTTACCCGTCTCTGTGGGCAGCAGTAGAAGGAGGCTGAGGGGACTTTGAAGATCCAGGGGAGAGGATTAATGTAAGGAGGGCAAATGCATCAGAAGTTGAATTGTAACAGGAAACAGCTGCGTGGTAGGAGTGGGCTCAGAAGCCGCCGCACGAGCTCTGCCTCTTGCTTGCTGTGAGATGTTTGGCAAGTTTCTTATGTCCTTGGTCCTTAGTTTCCCCATCTACAAAACAGGGACAAAAATATATGCCTTGTACGGGTGTCCAAAACATAATAAGCAACATTTTACACACACACACACAAACACACCACACAAACACACACACCATGCACACACACATGCATGCACACACACACCACACTCCACACACACACACATGCACACACACACACACATATGCACAAAACAGTCATCTTGTTTATTGAATTAAACAATACTTGTAAAATGTCTGTTATCTCTAGAATGTAGAATGCACACAACAAACACAAGCTGACATCACTGTTTCCAAAACTACCTTAATGGTTTAAGCTAATGAATTCCTGGTCCCCTGGGCATACATAGACTGCCTTTTATAGAAAGAGAAGGCCAGAAAGAATCAGGGTGAAGACTCTTCAAACTTCCACTTTAAAATCAGGGCAGGGAGGAGAAAGAAGTGAAGAGGAACAGTTTTCTTTAAGAAAAGTTCAAAGAGTCCCTGCATTGTTTTCATAGGCAACCTGCTCACACTCTGGTCACCATGGAGCGTGAGGTACGGAACTTCCTTCCAATTGTAACAGAAAGCCCATTTTCTCGGCTCCTTTGCAGTGGTGTCCCCTGAAGATAAACACACCACTTAGAGCTATACGTTCTGTAGCCTGTTCACACTTTCTAAATATAGAAGCCAGATGATTACTTAATTTAGCTAGAAATGGCAGATTGTTGACAAAGAATCCCTGCTGGGTTCCGATGCCTTGCAATGCAGCTGTTATGAAGCACATCATATCGGCAGAACCGACAATGCCATTTGCTTCATACGGTGACATAATATTTAGCTCTGTCACGGGAGTCTAATTGCCTTATTTTTACAATGTTAGCACTCTATTGATAAATATAGATTACCTGAATCAAGTCAGTCCCGTCGCAGCAGATGCAGGGTGAAGCTTTTCGGTGAGGGGGAGACCCATTGTCATAAATACCATATGCCGTTCTGACACTCACTCACCCAAAAGGTATATATTTGGTACACAAATGGGATCAATCATATACAATCATTTAATTAACTCACAATAGAATCAGCTCCACACAATAGCCGCAGCCACCAAGGGGACCTGAAAATGAAATCCTGTTGCCATTCTGCTTCTTGGTCCAAGTGTGTAGAGGGTGCTAGGGGGTCTCCTCCTCTTTGCCTGAGCCATTGTTTTGGAAGAGAGTGTGCCTCAGCCTCCGGGCACATGGGAGCACACAGTAGGATCCAGAGAACCCGACTCCAGCTGGCTTAAGCGAAGCGAAGAACTACTTGCCCTTAGGACTGGATCACCATTGAGATGATCAACTCCATCAGTGCACTGCTTCCAGCCCCTTAGGTCTGCTCTCCTTGTAAGTCCAAGGATAATACAAGGTGCTCATGGGCTGCACTGGGACGGCTCGAGCGCCCAGAGAAGAGACCATGCATCTCCTGTAGGAATCCCGGACGCCCGCCAATGGGCCTGCACTGGCCTGACTCACCTGCCTACTTCTCATGTGAGGTACATGGCTGGGTGGAAGGGGGCAGGGATTTGACTTCACTGCAGCAATCACGTAGGCCCGGATGAACTGAGGGAGCAGTGATCCCTGAAGGAAGGGCAGCTGGGTGGGCACAGGACATAGTCATCCCCATGCTGCACTGGAGGGAGGAAGCACAGAGCACTAGGGGGCTTCCTGAAGAGGAAGTTATCTTGGATTCAGGAAGGCCTCAGGAGGTGGGCACATCTAAAAGGAGACAGGGCTCGTCAGGATTTGCCAAATGGAAGAAATTTCTTCCTTTTTAAAATATTATTTATTTATTTATTTATTTGATAGAGGGAGAGAAGAAAAGAAGGAGAGAGAGAGAGAGAGGGAGGGAGAGAATGGGCACGCCAGGACCTCCAGCCACTGCAAACGAACTCCAGACGCATGCGCCACCTTGTGCATCTGGTTTACATGGGTCCTGGGGAATAGAACCAAGGTCCTTTGGCTTTGCAGGCAAATGCCTTAACTGCTAAGTCATCTCTCCAGCCCTCAAATGAAGAAATTTCTCTATGACCCCAATAACTACCAGTGCCAAGGTAGAGGACTCCCCCCCCACCGAATGAGAGCTGCTGAGAGGAAACTCCAGACCAAGAGCTCAAAAGAATTATTACAGATGTGTACAAGGGACTCAAAGACACAGATACACACATGAATGGCATCCTGAATAAGTTCAAAGAGGAGGTAGAGCCCCAGCATAGTATGACACAGTAGGCAAGGGGCACTCCAGAGCAGATTCATGGAGGGAGGACTTGAGAAGCCCTTGCAAGATATATGAGGGCTGTATAGACATGTCCCTGGTGTGATTCCATCCTAGGCATCTTTTCTGAGGCACAGTACTTAGTTGTCTCCGTCAGGCCTCTCACACCCAAGTGCATGCCACCCCCCCCCCCCCCCATGGAAGATTCCATGAACATGAGCCCTCTGAGTCCTCGGAACTATCTATCTATCTATCTGTCTGTCTGTCTATCTTTTTTGTTGTTGCTTTTATTTTTTTATTTTTATTTTTTGTTGTTTTGAGGTATGGTGGCCTCGAACTTACAGCAATTCTGCCCCCCCCCCCAGGTGTCCCAAATACTGGGATTAAAGGTGTGTGCCACCGCACCCAGTTTAGAGCTATCTATCTTTTTTTTTTTTTTTTTTTTTTTGGCTTTTTGAGGTAGGGTCTCACTCTAGCTCGGGCTGACCTGGAATTCACTATGTAGTCTCAGGGTGGCCTCGAACTCACGGCGATCCTCCTACCTCTGCCTTCTGAGTGCTGGGATTAAAGGCGTGCGCCACCACGCCCGGCTAGAGCTATCTGTCTTTAAAGGCCAACAATGATTGTCACTTTAAGGTGGATAATGATGAAAATGAGCACCAGTTGTCACTAAGACAGTAAGATGACCTGCCCATCATTGAGGCAGAGACAGACAGTGGATTATGAAGGTAGTCCAGTCAAAGTAACACTGGCAACTGTGAAAATGTCTGTACGGCCAGAGGTTTCTCTGGGGCTTTGAAATGATGCCGCTTGTGGTCTTCAGGTTGAAGTGTGGCTCGGGGCCTGTGCACATTACTGGACAGCACTTAGTAGTTGTGGGGGGTGGGTAGCAGAGCTCCACAGAAAAAAAAGTAAAACTTGCTGCTGATGAAGAGGGTGCTGAGGAAGAAGATAATGATTTTGATAATGATGAAGCTGAAGAAAAAGCCCCAGTGAAGAAATGCACTGAAATCAAATCAGAATGGAAGACTCACTACCCTCAACACCAAGATCCAAAGGTTAAGAAGCCTTCAAGAAACAAGAAAAACTCCTAAAATGCCAAAAGAAGCTCGTTCTGTTGAAGACACTAAAGCAAAATGCAAGCAAGTATAGAAAAGGGTGGTTCTCTCCCCAAAGTGGAAGGCAAAGTCCTCAGTTATGTCAGGAATTCCTTCTGAATGACTCTGGCAGTGGAAGAAGTCTCTCTCTCTCTTTAAAATTTCTATTAATTTATTTGAGACACAGAGAGAGAGAGAGAGAGAGAAAGAGAGAGAGAGAGAGAGAGAGAGAGGGAGAGAGAGAAAGAGAGAGAGAGAGAGGCAAATATATAGAGAGAACAGGTGCACCAGGTCCTCTCCATCTTGTGCATCTGGCTTACGTGGGCACTGGGGAACTGAATCTGGGTCCTTAGGCTTCGCAGGCAAGCACCTTAACTGCTAAGCCGTCTCTCTAGCCTGGAAGTCTCTTTAAGAAAGCAGTCTAATTTGATGACATTTTCTGTCTTCATTTCTGTAACAGTTGATATCTGGCTGTCTTTTTTATAATGCAAAGTGAGAACTTTCTCTACCCTGTTTGATAAATGTTAAGTTCCATTGCCAAGAATGTGTTGTCTAAAATGCCTGTTTAGTTTGAAAGACGGAATTCCACCAGTTGCTTGGTTTTAAGTATGCTGTGGAATGTTATGACAAGACCTAGTAGTAGTGGTCAGACACGGAAACGGTGGCGAAACAGAAATATCACATGTGAAATAAACTCAGTATCTTAATAAAGTAGTACCGTTTGTATTTACTCATTTAACTGTTTCATACTTTGTCAGAAAGGGATAAATATATGTAAATTAAAAAGAATCAAAGAGGACACAAATGTCTAAATGAATCCAAGAGGACCCAAGCAGCCAGATGAACTGAGAAAGTCAAACCAGGACGTGAAAAGGGAACTCAACAAAAAGACAGAAATCCTGAAGGAAAACCAAACTGAAACAAAATTGCAAGTGAAAACTACAAGTCAAACAAAAAGGTCTGTGGAGAGCCTCACCAGTGGAATGGAGCGAGTGGAAGACAGAACATCAGGGCCTGAGGAGAAGGAAGAGGAATTGGATTCATCAGACAAAATGACGAGAAGTTAAAAAAGTACATGAGTGAAACATGAGAGAGATTTGGGACATCATGAAAAGACCAAATGCTTGAATAATGGGCATAGAAGAAGGAGAAGAACATCAGGATCATAGCATAGAAATATTTTCAATAAAATCATCAAAGAAAAATTCAAAAATCAAGGGGAAATGATGTCCATCCAAGTACAAGTGACATACAGTAATTCCTCTATGATTTTTTAAAAAATATTTTTATTTTTATTTATTTATTTGAGAGACAGAGAGAATGGGCATGGTAGGACCTCCAGGCACTGCAATCAAACTCCATGTGTCACCTTGTGCATGTGGGTCCTAGGGAATTGAACCTTGTTCCTTTGGTTTTGCAGGCAAGCACCTTAACTGCTAAGCCATCCCTCCAGCTCTATGGTTTTTTCTTTTATAAAAATAAATGGAAAATAAATAAATAAGTGGGCCTGGGGATATGGCTCTTGTTTACAAATCTGTCGAACCTAAGTTCAGTTCTCCTCAGCACCTACCAAGTGATAGGTATAAGTGCTTGCCTGCAAAGCCTAAAGACCCAGTTTCAACTCCTCAGAAACCACATAAGCCAGATGCACATGGGTGGTGCATATGTCTGGAGTTTGTTTGCAGTGGCTAGAGATCCTGACATGCCCATTCTCTCTCTCTCTTTCAAATAAATAAATTAAAAAAAATTTTTTTTAAGGTGGAAGGAGAGAAACACACTGTTCATTCTCTGACCTCCATGTATATGCTGTGAAGTGATCATGCCCACACACCCACATACTACACAAATTACACAAACCAGAAAAATAAATTCTGTCACCATCTATACGGTATGTACATGATTAAAAACCAGTTAGTGGTTGCAACACTCGTCCTTAGAACTATGTTACAAATAAGGCATTGTTTTCTTCTTTTTTTTAAAAAAAACTAAATTTATTTGTTTGACAGGGAAAGGCACATAGAGAGAATGGGCCTGCCAGGGCCTTCAGGACTGCAAATGAACTCCAGATGCATGAGCCCCCTTGTGCATCTGGCTTACATGGGTCCTAGGGAATTGAACCTAGGTCCTTTGGCTTTGCAGGCAAGTGCCTTAGCCGCTAAGCCATCTCCCCAGCCCAGACATTGTTTTTCTATACTCTGAAGTCAGGGAGTATGCCTTATGCTTCTTTGTATAGAACCCAAGCGGGCGCTCAGTAGAACCCAGTTATGTGCATTTGGACTGTGGATTCTGTTGCACTTTGGAATTTTTTGCTCAGGCTTAAACCTTGACTACCCCATGTAGGCTTCAGGGTGAGTCTAGTCTTCAGGGGTTTGTTTATTTTTGTAAGATATTTATTTGTGAGGAGAGAGAACGAGAATGCCAGGGCCTCTTGCTGCTGCAAACTCCAGATGCATGTGACATTTTGTACATATGGCTTTATATAGGTGTTGAAGAATTGAAATGCACCTTGTGCATCTGGCTTATCCACATAAGAGAATACTGGAGAATCGAACCTGCGTCCTTTGGCTTCACAGGCAAGTGCCTTAACTACTAAGTCATCTCTTTAGCCCCCTTGTTTGTTTTTTAATTCCATGAGATGATATCGGATCTTTTTTTGATGCTTTCCTTTTTTTAAAAAAAACTTTTTTCTTTTCTTGTCTTTTCTTTTTTGCGAGACAAAGTTTCTTATTCATTTATTTATTATTTATTTGAGAGAGATACAGAGGTAGAGAGAGACAGACAGACAGACAGACAGACAGAGAGAATGGGCACACCAGGGCCTCTAGCCACTGCATACGAACTCCAGATTCATGTGCTTTCTTGTGCATTTGGCCATTATGTGAGTTTTGGGGAATTGAACCTGGGTCCTTAGGCTTCTCAGGCAAGCACCTTAACCACTAAGCCATCTCTCAGGCCCAATATCAGATCTTAATCAAAACAATGAATATTTATTCCTTAGATTATTTCCAGAAAGTAAAATCTCTGTTTTAGTACAATCTCAGTAGTGCAAAGTCTATCATGAATGGATTCTCGAAAGTTACATATGGTCCTGGCATCTACAGAGGCACTTGGGACAAAGGAGATAATTAAGGAGCTCTGACCAGAGGGAATTCAAGTCTCCCCCAGAATAGCCTCTGCTGAATAGCACTTGGAGGTTATACTGTCTGCTACCATGTTAGTCAACTTCCCATTACTATAGCGAAATACCTGAGATGATTAACTTACAAGGAGAAAAGGTCTCTTTAGCTCCCAATGTGGAGATTCCAATCTAAGACCTGGTGAATCCACTACTGTGGGTGTGAAAACTCATTTTGTGGTTACGGAATGGCAATGGTTGGGAGCTCATGGAGGAACCATCTGCTTACCTCGTGGCCAGGAAACAAAGAAATCTAGGAAGAGGCCAGAGAGCACCACAGTCTCCTTCGAGGGCACACTCCCAGTGATCAAGCATCTCCCACTAAGCCTGATGTCTGGAGAGTCCTCCGCTCCCATAGCCCCAACCTGGGAAGCAAGCCTTCGCCACATGGGCCCTTGGGGAACACTTATCCAAACCGTAATGGCTACTTTGACGTGTGATTGTCAGAACCGGTCCCCAGGGACATTCTCTAGCAGTGTTCCCAACACGAATTACTCCAGGAGAGTTTTCTAAGGAAAATAAATTATTTTCAGGAAAAAAGACCATTTTGGTTGGTCCTTTCTTTCCTTTCCTTTTAAGAAACATCTGCTGGATTTATTTTTTCCCTCTTTGCTTTGCCTAATTTGGAAGGCCAGAGACATTTTTGTTGTTGTTGTTGTTCACCTATAGCAGCTACATAAAGCATTCTGAAACCATTTTACATACTTATCTTCCCTGCATTTATTTTCTTTTTCTTCTTCAGCTTTAGTTTAATGGGTTTTAAAAAAAAATCTATTTTCTTAATCCTATTTATCCTGAGCTGAGTATTGTTATAAAGCCATTTCAAATTTGGGGGTGGGTGGGTAGGATATAAACAAATAAACTTATTGATTAAACCAGTATACCTAATATCAATTTAAAAGACTACGGACTGACTTGACAGACAGGCTGGGAGAGAATAGAGAATTGACTCCTCTGAGGCTAGTCTTATGAAACTTGTAGTGGTAAAACGGAAGGGCTCTGTCTTTCATGCTTCTGGAGGGAAACAAGGAGAACGGCATGTAAAGGGCATTGTCCTCACTCAGGGCAAACCTTGGTGTGGCCAAGCCCTCTCATTGGCATAGAACAGAGCTTCCTAAGGGAGCTGGGTATTCGTGGGGTGAGGTCTACTCTCCTGTAGGTGAAGGCATTTTTGAATTCTTGTGGATGGGTTTCTGAAAGTCTTGGGGTCTTCAGTGAGGCGGAGTCATTTCGAGGTGGCCCCATCGTCTCAGCCCCATTTTGGAAGGGAACCCTAGACATCGGAGTGGGCAGCAGCTGAGGGTGTGTGGCTCGTGTGACTTTTGGGTTGGTTGTTGTGTCCGTCCGGGTGCTTTAGAAACCCAAGCCTTGGTGACTTAAACAACTAACGAGACTTTATTGCTAGAAAAATCCCGAGTTGGGAGAATTTTATGTGAAGATTGACTCAGAAGCTCAACATGTCACCCGTGTCCTCGGTCTGCGTCCGTCTGTGTTTTCATCTCTGACACTTTTTCCTAGGCTGGCTGTCCTCTTTGTTGCAGAACAGCTGTCAGCAACAACTGGAATTACTAATTCTCATCTCCTAGAAGCAGCACCAGCTGTTTCTCAGAGCTTTCTTCTACTCAGACCTACCTGTATCACATGGCCATCTCTGTGCCAATCAGAGGAGCCACATGACTAAAGTCAATGAGGTGGAGGCTACCATGACTAGATAGCCAGAAATTGGGAGTCAAGGTAGGAAAATGGGAAGAAAGGAAGAAGTAAATACTTGAAGAATACGAACAAGGGTAGAGAAGGGAAATGAACAGACAAAATAAGCCCATTCCCACCACTAGCCATTGAAGTCTTAGAAACATTTCCACTTGCTTGTCAGTCCACGAAGACCCTCAGAATCTGTCCCTAGGGAACTGCCGTGGCTCCTACCGGTAGAATTAGTAGTCTGCTTGCTGTGCTTGGGCCTCTTGTATGATGCTGTACACTAATACAGTCTGCAGTTAGCCTGGACGATGTGCTGCAGGGAGCCTTTAGTAAGTCGTGTTACAGGCAAGAGAAGGAGAAGAGTGAGCTGCCTGAGGGAGAGAACCTCAGCTTCTCACTGAGCAGCTTCTCTTGGGCTGCAGAGAAGCTGATAACCAGCTAGGAACCAGGCTGCAGGGAGGCCCATTGTTTTGTGTTAAATTCAAAGTAGTGGAAGATTCCTAAGACACCATAAGAAATGTCAGCAAGCAAGGCACTTGGTGGGTTGTACTGAGTAGTCTCTGTTCAGCACTCAGACCCCAGAACTCTCCAGGGGAAGGTAAGCTCTGCATCAGGGTCAGTTTGTTGCACCTGGCTTTACACTGCAAATATGGAAGAGCCAGGCCTGTTGGCTGCAAACAACCCAGCCTGCTATCAGAGGACCCTTACAACAAGCCTTCCTTCTTCCCCTTTCTGCGTGGTCATGAAATCCTGACTGGGTTTTGCCTTTTGCTTCAAGATGGGACCTCCAAATTCTTCTGTAAACTCGTCAGACCTGGCCTCTCAATCTAAGGATCAGAATCCTTTCATTTAATTTTTCAAATATTATCTATTTATTTGCAAGCAGAGAGAAGAGAGACAGATAGAAAGAATGGGTGCACCAGGGTCTCCAGTCACTGCAAACAAACTCCAGATGCCTGCACCACTTTGAGCATCTGGCTTTACGTAGTTTCTGGGGACTTGAACTCAGGTTGTCAGGCTTTGCAGGCAAGTGCCTTAACTGTTGAGCCATCTCTCCAGCCCCTTCAAAATCTTTTCTGTTGACTCTTTCTCCTTGGGGTCTTGCTGGCTCATAAATGGTTCCTCAAAGTATATCATCATAGCTTCTGTATTTGACTAAGAGTTTGCATGAATAATAAAATCTCCCAGGAGTAAATCAGGGTTTTACAACCAAAACTGTTGGCAGATCCTGCAGTTGTGAGGACTGATGTAAGACACCATGAACTTCTTCTCCCTCTCTGTGATTTTTCTTTTAGTATGGTTTTATACATGTGACCATAGCTCCTCATCATGAATATCAAGGGCACTATTCAGAGGCAGGAGTAGTCTCCTTAATGCTGCATAGAGCTGTGTTGGTACTTGTGGATGGTTCACCCAACACAGACCATACTCATCTCTGGGGTGACAAGGGTAGAAAAAATGGAACTTACATAACCTGTGCTGGCAGCTCTTCTTACATACTTGGCCTTTCTTCTTTGACCTCTGATTTGTCTAGATGGGAACTCCCAGAACTGTCTTAACTGCCTCCCAATTTTGCCTTGCCCTGCTTCCCTTAGGAAGCATTTAGCTGTTAGCTAGTATAGGTATTCCCAAACTGACTTGTTTATCAGAATCACGTGGTCTCTCCTCTTTCTTGCTTTTAAAAATTTATTATGGGGCTGGAGGATAGTTTAGTGGTTAAGGCATTTGCCTGCAAAGCCAAAGGACCCAGGTTCAATTCCCCAGGACCCATGTTAGACAGATGCACAAGGGGGTGCATGTGTCTGGAGCTCATTTGCAGTGGCTAGAGGCCCTGGCGTGCCCATTCTCTCTCTCTCTCCCTCTTTCTCTGTCAAATAAAGAAATAAAAATATTTTTAAAAATATTATGGAAAAAGTCCACTCCTGGTGACTGTAAAAATAAAAATTCACACACATAGAAACAAAATTTCAAGCTTTACAGAAGACAGCATCTTATGTTCATGATTACTTTCATGATATTCAGCCTACACTTAACCTAGGATAATCTTTACAGTGTTTGAAGGCTGATGAGACATGAATCAGAACTGCTACCTGGGAGCTTCACTGTTCCAAGCATAAACTTTCTTATTTATTTATTTATTAATGTATTGTTATTTTAGGGAGAGAGAGAGAGAATTGGCATACCAGGGCCTCAGCCACTGCAATCGAACTCCAGACCTCTCCAGATCCCAGGCATAAACTTTCATTTAGACATTTAGGGGAAACATGAGGAATACATTAACTTCCTGTGACTGCTGTAACAATTTACCACAAATTCGGAGACTTAAACCACAGAAGTGTCTTGTCACACAGTTCTGGAGAACAGAAGTCAGAAATCAAGGGGCTCCAGGGCCTCACTCCCCCAGAGATTGTAGAGGAGAACCCTTCCCACCTTCATCCCGTCCAGATCCGGGCACTCCCTGGCTTGTGGCTGCATCCACCCACTCTCCCTCTCTGACTGCACATGGCCTATCTTCTGTGTCTGCCTTGTCTTCTTTCTCTTGTAAGGACTTCTCTCACTGGACTTAGACCTGCCTGGATCATCCAAGGTGACCTTATTTCCAGATCTGAGTCATCTCTTCAAAGACCCTTTTGCCAAATAAAGTCACGAGCAGGGATCTGAGAGTGAGCACGTGGGTGGATCTTCGGGGGCCACCATCCAATAAGCCTGAGAAAAAGTTAATGTGCCTGTAAGCAACTTAAGCAAAATGTTTCAGTATTCCATTATACTCACTTAGCTTATGGAAGCACATTTCTTTCTCTTTATTTCTTGGTTTAACCACTTCAACTATTACTAATGAACTGTCTACTGATCTGCGGAGCTTTCATATCGAGGTCTACTTAGCCACAGGTGCTCTCAGAATCTCTCCAGGTCTTCCACCCTGCCAAGTGTTACTTTGGGCATCGTTACTTTGGAGATCTCAACTCTGGGGAAGAAGGACTAGGAGATCTAAGGAGGTGGTTGGAGGTGACAGAGATGGAAATGTCTCTTTTTAAAACATGCTTTTGTTTATTTTTATTTTTTTATTTATTTGAGAGTGACAGAGAGAGAGAGGCAGATAGAGACAGTGAAAGAGAATGGGCACGCTAGGGCCTCCAGAGACTGCAAACGAACTCCAGACGCGTGTGCCCCCTTGTGCATCTGGCTAACGTGGGTCCTGGAGAATCGAGCCTTGAACAGGGGTCCTTAGGCTTCACAGGCAAGCGCTTAACCACTAAGCCATCTCTCCAGCCTGGAAATGCCTCTTGAAAAAGGGCTTTGGGAGCTGGGCAGATGGTTCAGCAGATAAACACTTGTAGTGCAAACATGAGGACCTGAGTTCAATCACCAGCACTCACGTAAAACAAACAAAAAAATCTGAGATCTTTTTGACCCAAGGACATCTCTCTTGCATCTTGGAAGACCAGAGAGATTTCCTAAGACTGGAGTCCAGTGTCTCACAGTTGCATTAACTTTATTTAAAAATGCTCGTCTTTCACTTTTTCTGCTCACAATTGTTCATAAGTAGGTGGGATTTCTTTCTCTTTCTTCTTTCCTTCCTTCCTTCCATTCATTCATTCATTTGTCATTTCCAGGCATATAGTGTAAGGCATTACCAAAAAAGAACACTTGTGTCCTGTCTTATGGTTGTCCTTGGGCTTCCCATCCTGGCGGAATCCATTTTGAAGATGAGATTTTTGTCTTCTTTAATTTTCTTTTTTTTTTTTCCCCAAGCCACACTGCATCCAGCTTTATTAAAGTTGCTTTTCATCAACAATCATGGTATTTCAGGCAGGACATGGGCAGAAACTCATCAACAGCATACAAGAACTTTCAAACTCCCATCTTGTATGGACTACCAAAATCAAAAAGCCACTACAAAATCCAGTGACCTCTTCATGTGATGCTCTGAACAGGGAAGTTTAGAGTGAAGGTTGACATTTCAATTGAGCATATTGTTTAACAACTTTTCACAAGCCAATCCTGAAAAGTAAAGAATTATTAATCTGAAAAATCCATATTCTTTTAGGAAAGGTTCCATAGCTCTTGCAAGGAACACCTGTCTCAATGATGTCTCTGCAAAGTCCAGGTCATCTGACACACTGGCAAAACCAGTTTTAAGGGGGGAGGTCCCAACAGACCTCTGGTTTTAAGGGAGTTACGTCTATGCTGATAGTGCACGGGGAGAACATGAAAATGAATTTTGAGTTTTCTCATGCCACAAGGCATTTGTGTCAAGGTTGGCTACTGTGTCAACATCAGGGAATCCCCCCTCCCTGGAGCCAAGAGGAATCTTCCAAAACTAGCAGGGAAAGGTGTTCTTCCAGCTTAGGAGACCTTTTGTTAGTGACACTTGTTCCACCCTCCTGCCAAAACAATGAAGTATTCTGTGTGCTAACAATATAGGCTTAAAAAAAAGGAAAACAAATTTAATAAGCAGCCACATGTTGCTGGGATGAGCTACCAAACTAGGCACAGTTATGGAGGAAGGAAGCTTATTTGAAGCTTACAGATCCAGGGGAAGTTCCATAATGGCAGAGGAACTTGGACCCCTTTCACAGGCCCAAGCAGAGAGTGGTGGTGGTGGAGGGAACACCAAAATTAAGAGCAAAAACTGGCAGCCAAACCACAGGGAACCCAGGCAGAACTGCAGTAAAGCTCTAACATTTTGCATATTTTTAGACTGGAATTATGGCTGGATCTGCCCACAGTGACACCAAGTTACAAACTTTAATAAAACTCCTGAATGATTGGAGGACATCCATTCAAACTACCAAAACAAAATTCTGCATTTTTACAAACTTGATCAAAAATAGTATTTCACTACATAGTCTCAGGGTGGCCTTGAACTCACAGCAATCCTCCTACCTCTGCCTCCCAAGTGCTAGGATGAAAGGTGTGCATCACCTCAGGCCCAGAAAGCCAAACGTCACATGTTCTCTCTCATATGTGGATCCTAGCTACAAATGATTGGACTTCCATGTGAGTAGGAATAAAATTCAGTAGCAGAGGCCAGTAAGCTAGAAAGAGACATAAAGGGAATAGAAAGGGAGGGAGGGGGGACTTAATAGGATGGTATTGTATATATGTAAGTAGAACAGATTAATAAGGGTTGAAGGGCCTAAGTGAGGTTAGGTGAAGAGACTGAGTAAAGGAAAGGTGGAAGGATGGCTAATCAAAATCTGAGAGGATATAAAGTCATATGGAAACCTACATTTTTGGACAATGGAACACTCAGAAGCCATAGATCATTACTAGAAAATTTTCAGTGCCAGGGATGGGATACCTTCCAGTGAGTTGTTGGCCAGAGAGGTCCCTGGTGCCCCCAGAACATCACAGGCTATTGTCAAGGCCCTAGGTTTCCCACCAGGAATAGATGGAAAGACCCTATTGCTGAAGACTCCACATACTTGGGCTACAAGGTCACTGAGAAGTCTTGCTAGAGCTGAGCTGAAAACCTCCTCCATGTAGACCAGCTAACAGAAAGCTGGAAAAAGCTATGCTACATGCAGTTCAATGGGAGACAGAGAAATCACCAGTGAAGATACTCAACATGGGATACTATAAGCCTTATATTTAACCAGGCCAAATGAGCCAATGGGTGCAATAATTGCACTTCTGTTATGGGGAAACCAATTGCCCTCTAATTGGACTAGAGGGCCACTCCATGGGAGGGAATACATCCCTGATACTGAAAACTTACAACAGGGGTAGTCATGAGCCCTAGGGGTATAATGTCTTCTGGTACCTGGCTAAATGTATATACTATGCTCACCAAACTGCCCAACAAGCACTTCTTTTAATGTTCATACTCATATATTAATGTTACTCTCACTTTTGGTCAGAGAATCTTCTCTTTTCAGATGGTAGTGACCTTGGGATGACTCAGAAGGCATCGTGGTGCTGAGAAGTGACAGAGGAATGCTTAGCACTGCAATATCTCTATCACAACTTCCAAGGCTCAGGGTCCATTGCAGAAGAGGTTGTGGAAAGAATGTAAAAGCCAAAGGAAGGGTAGGACTGATTACAAAGTACTTCTCCAGACACAAAATGGCCTGGATATCCATGACCTCACAGTGCCTGATACTACCTACACAAGACCATCATAATAGGAGGAAAAGATGATGACATCAAAATAAAAGAGAGACTGATTGAGAGGGGGAGGGGATATGATGGAGAGTGGAGTTTGAAAGGGGAAAGTGGGGGGAGGGAGGTCATTACCATGGGATATTGTTTACAATCATGGAAGTTGACAATAAAAAAAATTAAAATTAAAAAAATAGTATTTCACATTGTACATTCACCAGAAGGCCACAGTTATAAAAAAAAAAAAAAAAAAAAAAAGCAATGACTTTGCTTGGCACCTCCAGCACCTTCATCTTTCTGTGTCTGCTCTGTTTTCTACAGGGTTGTTCCCATTCTTACCATAGTCAGCCTTTTCTTTTTTCCCCTTGAGTACCTTCTCTCCCTTCTAGGCTGATGCTCTGGCTGCGGAGGAGCTGGTTTTAGCAGACAACCTTGTGGATCTTCTCTGTGGTTTGCCCTTCACCTTGGCTTTATCTCCTTGAAGGGCGCCTTCAGCCTTTCTTTGGGTCATGGTGGGCCGGAGAGGGGAGGGGCATAGGCGTTGAATGTGGGACGCAGCCCTGTGCGCCTTTGGTGGGTCCACTGGGTCGTCCTTGCTGCTGCTGCTTCCGCAAACTGCGCAAGCTGTAGGGAGGTTTATCAATTTTCTATCTCCACAATTATTGGATACTATTTTTTTAAAGTTTGCTAACTTTTTTTTGTTTTATTTTATTTATTTGAGAGCGACAGAGAGAAGGAGGCAGAGAGAGAGAGAGAGAGAGAGAGAGAGAGAGAGAGAGAGAAAGAGAGAGAGAATAGGCACACCAGAGCTTCCAGCCTCTGTAAACGAACTCCAGATGTGTGCGCCCCCTTGTGCATCTGGCTAACGTGGGTCCTGGGGAATTGAGCCTCAAACTGGGGTCCTTAGGCTTCACAGGCAAGCGCTCAACCGCTAAGCCATCTCTCCAGCCCTATTGGATACTATTTTTAGTGACATTTAATTTCTTTAAAATTTAAAATCAATTTTCTTGTTCCTATCCCAGAAATGCATTTCTGACTTGTGTACATACATCACTGAATGGGAAAATACCATTCAATATTGTGTGCAGAAATGTGCTTTACAGTCAGATTTGTAGGAATGTATCTGGTCTTCCATAGCAGTTCTAAAGTAAAACTTGATATAAATCAGTTTATAATGGGCACTCATACCTCATTTTTCTGAGTAAGACCGCTATTCCTATGTGATAAACCAATAGATTGTCCTCTTAACTTTGTTTCTGTTTTTAAAAATCTCATCCATCCTCTCAGGTTCAGCTCAAATAAAGTCCCACTATATCACAGATTTCTTATTGAATGCCCCTTCGTTTAAAACTCTCTTGTCTGCTTTAAAAGACATATGGCTATCATTCTTTTCTCTCTGAAGGCACTATCGTGTTCTAATTATTTGCATTCTTGTCGGCTTTCCAAGTTCTGCATTATCCAAGTCCCTAGCTCACCTTTTGGTCGTGGTCGTAGCTTCCTGTAGCTGGCTGTGTAGGTTGTGTGTTAGAGGTTTCTGATAAGTGTTTTAAAACTGAAATCAAGTGGACAGACTCGGAAAGACCAGCCAGCGATGGAATCATAATTTAGAGGGTAGCAACTAAGTCTAACACTGAAGCCACTTGCCTAAGATGAGGTAAAAAGCCCATCTCTGGGTGGCCTTTTTTTTTTTTCTCCTTTAGGGTAAACACTCCAATACAAAGCTTAGGAGGATCCATAAGAAGGGGCAGTGTTCCTGGAAGCTTTAAGAATTTCAGTTTGCAGGTCTTTCTTGAGCAGCCAAAATGAATCTTGTCTATTTCTTAAAATCTCATTATTTCTTGGATATGGCAGAAAAGGCAGAAAAAGATTTGGCGAGAAACTTTTCAAAAAGACACGTAAAAGTTCTGCTTCCAACCTGTGGTGGTTTGAATGGATGGCTCCCAGGAATTTATTAAAGTTTGTAGTTTAGATAGGCAGCCACTTGGCTAGAGGAGGTGACACTGTGAGTGGATCCTAGGGCCAGGCCCGAAGGTACAGGGGTGGGGGTATAGATTTGAAATTCCAGCCTAAAGATATGCGAAGTGCCTGAGCTTTGCCTGAAGTTCCTAAGTGTGCCTGCTTGTGTTTTGGTGGTGGCTCTTCTCTCTCAGCATGGGCCTGTGAAAGCGGGCCAGCTTCTTCTGCCATTATGGAAGTTCCCCTGGATCTGTAAGCTTTAAGTAAATCCCTTCCTTCATAACCGCTCAGCCCAGTGACCTGAAGCTCACTGCTACATAACCCTAGAGCAAGACCCAAGTCCTTGCCTACTTAGGGCATCAACATAATTAAAGGGAACAAAGACAACTATTCAGGGCCTTTCAAGGACTCCTGAAATCAAAAAGGACCACATTTCCTTTTTCCTTGCAGTCTGATCACAAGACTTTCCTTCTTGTTTGAAACAAAGAGGATCGTCCATCTTATGTTAAAATATGGACTTTCTGACAACTCTCAGGATGAACATCTGTTTGGAATACCAGACAGCAAGCCAGCTCAGATAAGGGCTTCCCAAGCTATCCATCATTTGAATAAAAGCTAAGCCACGTTATTGATCCTCATCCTAAAGGTAGGGTGAGAGGCAGATGTGAGGTCACAGCACAGTGGTCACTCAGGAATATGAAAGAGGTGAGATGTTGATAAGTAGCAGACACAGGAAAACAGCAACCACTATGGGCCAGCTGGAAAAGATAGTCCAGACAATTCAAGTGTGACACGAGAAGTCCCATGGGTGCCTTTAGATCACCCAAATCAAGAAACTCAAATAAAAACAGTGGGCTTGGGTTTCCAGGTTGAGGAGTCAGGATTGATCTCTACAGGTGAGTCCCAGAGGAGGTCACATAGCGAGGACTGTGAGAGTGATGTCACCTTGAGGACTGGTGGTGTGGATGGTGGCTTCCTGCACTATGCAGATCCGTGTCACCAGGCCACTTCTCTCCCCATTCTCCCCTGATTTTGGGGGTCTTTATCTCCTTTCTTTCTTCCAGCTTGCCAAGTTTTAAACGGTACACTCATTCTACTGTCCTTCTCACTCTACTTATGCCTTTCTGGACTTCTCCAAACCATGCAAACATCAGTGCACAAACTCACATGCAGAACAACAACAAAGTCACTCGCTGCTTGATTTTTCTACAACTTAACTGTGTAATTTGCATCACTATTATCCCGAAGTGGCAGAAATTTAATCTCAATCACTTGTTCTCAGGCTTGGATTTTTTTTTTTTTTCTTTCTGGACCAAAATCTGCCCTAAATTCACCATGAAGCACTGACTATGGCTGAACAGAATTGCCCTCCAGAAGGCTGCCCATACTGCCAACACCTCCTTCCCACCACCATTATTAAATCACTGCTGGTCTCCATGCTGTTTGGGCGTGGGAAAGTGTGATCATAATCCTCAAACTTTAAACATGGTGATTAATAATACCTTCATCTTTGTGTGGTCTTTTCAAGGCATGAAAAACAAATCCCAGAGGAATTTCTGAGGAGAAATTTCCTATCCTTTCAAAGGACATGGGCCCAGGACAAGGCTCAGGTGGGGGCAGTGCCACAGGGGAAAGAAATGATCAGGAGATACAGGGTGAGGCCGGAGATGTGTGTTGGTTGGTTAATATCCAAAATGGTATTTTTTCACAGTTATAAAGCCAGCTGCTTTTGAGCCCACCCCACTACTGCTGACTTTCTTCATGATGTAATTCACATCTTTTGTTACTATTAAGGGCATCTTTCTTTTATCTATTCCTCTTTTGACTTCCTTGAGAGAAGCCACGATGGTCTACTTCTCCAGTCTAACAGTATTTTCTCTCTCACTCCACAAACTCTTTTTAATTAATTAATTAATTTGAGAGGGAGAGGGAAAATTAGGCAAGGAGAGAGAGAGAGAGAGAGAGAGAGAGAGAGAGAGAAATAGGCATTCCAGGGCCTCTAGTCACTACAAACAAACTCCAGACACATGTGCCCCCTTGTACATCTGGCTTACATGGGTCCTAGGGAATTGAACATGGATCATCTGGCTTTGTAGGCAAGCGCCTTAACCACTAAGCCATCTCCCCAGTCCTCCACAAACTTACAACTGTATACTGACCATATGATTACAACAGGGCAAGGGAGGATGTCCTTGTTGATAGCTACAGATACATTCCAGTAATGCCCACTGGACAGAGAAGTTCTACAGAAGGGATTATGCCAGTGGTCTGAACCTTACTGTTGTGTAGCAGATTCCTCTGAATTGAAATATTCTCTTCTGAAAAGAGGGCAGGAGGCTCTGATTCAGGAAGTCAAGTCTGGGAGACCTGAAACTCAATGGTCACAAAACCATTCTCCAAGGTTATGTTAGTTAGAAACTGATACATTCCTTAGTTGTGTGTGTGTGTGGGGGGGGTGCGGGGTGGGACTCAGGGAGTCAATAGGTCTGGAAAACAGTTGCAAGACCCCACCTTAAGGCTATATAAAGACAAATGAGAATCTGATTGAGAGCTGCCTTCAAGTTGTGTAGTGTGCTGCAGACTCTCATCAGCTGAGCTGTCCGCAGTTGTCACCTGTGCTCCCAAGGTGGCTTTCCAGATGGGATGAGACTTCTGGTGTGGCTGCTTTTGAGTCATCATTGCTCCTGCAGGCTACCTGTTGGGCCTTGAGAGGACCGGGCGCGAGGCCTAGTGGAACTTCCTGAGCCTAGCTAAAGTTTGGTGACCTGTCTCTGGCCAGCTAGGACTCAGCAAGACGCCTAATGGCTTCTTGCCTACTACTTCCATGTGGGAGTTGGAATTATCATTTCAATAGTCACAGTTTACTATTGGCTCTTACCTCTCCCCCCATCCTAGAATCCCCGCCTTCGTTCTCAACATTTTATAGGCAACCATCTGTAACAATAAAGTGAGTTCCTGCTTCGACAAGACTCAGTGTGGTTTTTCTCCAGTGACTAGGAGAGGTTCTGAGTTGTCCGACGTTCACCCTCTTCCTCAACCCCTTGGGAGGAACCAGCGGGTCTGGTCCTTCCTCAGCACTACCTGCCGGGGGAGCCCGGCAGCAACCCTCCACCCTGCTCAGTAAGTAACTCCAAATAAACTAATTCATTCACCCAGACTGTTTTCGATGTAATCTCCTCTGGTTCTGTCATCTGTGCCCTATCTGGGGTGAATACGTGTGTTCATGTCTCCCAGGGAAAAAGGTTCGCACCACACTTATCCACTTTAAATCCCACATTTAAAATAAAGTTAGTCATGTGGAGACTTGCAAATTTCAATTGGCTTGTTTACTTTTGTTGTTGAGCTGTAGGAGTCTTTTTACTCTCTCTATATTAATCTCTTATCAGGCATATCACTTGCAAACGTTTTCCCCCATCCCGTGGACTGTTGCCTTTTCACTGTTTTGATGGTATCATTAGATGCACAAAACGTTTTAATTTTGATGAAGTCCAATTTATCTACCTTTTCTTTTGTTGCCTGCGCTCTTGGTGTCATATCAATGAAATCAGCCCAATCCAAAATCATAAAGTGTCCCCTATTTTCTCCTGAGAGATTTACAGTTTTAGCTCTTTACAAATGTCTTTCATCCACTTTGAGTCAATTTTTTCCTATATGCTTTGTGTCCAGCTATATTCCTTTGCATGTGAATATCTAATTTTCCCTGCAACACATGCTGAGCAGAATCTTTAGATATTTTAAATGCCTGTTGCACACTGTTTTGTTTTCTTATATAGTATGTAGAAGGTAGTACTTTTTCTTGATAGTTTTGGTCACTTCTAAGATTATTAATTTTTACTTTTTAATTGTTTTAAATTTTTAATAACAACCTCCATACATATATACAATAAATCCTGATTATGATCCCCTCCTATCACCTTCTTTTGTTCCCACTCCACTATACCCCTTCTTTCAAACTACTCCCTCTTCCATTTTGATGTCTTTTTATTTTTGCCCTCATGCAGGTCTTGTGTAGGTACCATCAACTACTGTGAGGTCACTACTTTGTTGGAAGACAGTATTCTAAAGCACACCTCCCCATCCTTTGGCTCTTGCATTCTTTCTGCCACTTGTTTTACAATGGTGTGATAGAAATGTCTCACTTAGGGCTGAACACTCCAGTATGACTTCTTCTCAACACTTGGATGAGTTTTGAGTCTGTCTAGTAGTCACCACCATCTGAAAAGAGAAGCTTTTCTAACAACAACAAAAAGTAGCATTAATATACGGACATAGACATAAGTATTTAGAGGGCAGTTTGGTGGGCATAATATATCCATTTAGCCAGACAACAGTAATAGTTTCTCCCAAGGGCTTATGACCTCCCCAGCCATAGGCTTTTGACTAGGTTTTCAGTACCAGACATGAATTTCCTCCCTTGAGTGCATACAGCAGTTGCTGTTGCAGTCAGTTCCTCATTGTTGGGACAAATATCCAACCAGAACAGTTTATGGGAGGTAGGGATTTATTTCAGGCTCACAGATCTGGGAGAAGTTCCTTCTATGGCGGAAGAAGCTGGCTCCCTTTCATAGATCCAAGACAGAGGTAAACAACTTCAGCAAGAAAACATCAACACCAGCAGGCAGGAACTGCCAGAGCTCAAATCGCTGTCCACACCCCTTTGGACTGGACCCCAGGATCCGCCCCCAGTGACACCTTCTCCAGCCGGTTGGCTCAAGACCCCAGCTACAAGCTGAATTTTAATACAACAACTGAGTCTATGGAGCTATACATTTAAATCATATTCAAACTACCACACTTTGTTTTTCCCGTAACAGACGTGCCACCATTGCACCAGTTGGCACATTTTGCCTGACTGGCCAGCCATGCAGCTTACAGAGTCCACTGTTGGTGAAACCCATTAAAGTCTTTTTTAATTTTTCCACCAATAGGCTGCACAGTATTTTTCAGCACTACCAGAGTTAGTCAACAGGAAGGAAGCTTCCAGTTCAACTCCAGATAAATTATCCAGTGTCCACAAAGCATGTGGGTCTTCAGCCATAGGATCTACATCCAGTCCTAGTAAGAATCAAGATCCTTGGCAATGGCCTGTTAGGAGGACATCAGGAGACTCCCTGATCAACAACTCACTGAGAGGCATCCCATTCCTGGCACTGAAATTTTTCTTTAACAATCTATGGCTTCTGGGCACAATATTATCCACTCCCACGGGGTACTTCTGTCCAAACTGTCTCTTTTTCTAAACACATATGTTTTTTTTAGCTAGGAATGAAGTAGGTTTTCATATGACTTATTAATAACATCTTTCATTTTGTTTAAATCTCTTCCCATATATTTCTCTTCTACATCCCTTCCCCTGACTCCACTTAGGCCTTCTCATATCCAGTACTCTACCCCTCTACTTATATATCTACTATACGATCCCTTTAAGTCCTTCCCTGTACTCATAATCCCACTTATGGCTCCTTTCTAGCTCCCAGGCCTTTACTACTGACTTTTACTCTCACATAGAAATATATATTGGTATTTTTATTATTTATTTTATTTGAGAGAGAGAGAATAGGTGCACCAGGGCCTCTAGCCACTGCAAATGAACTCCAGATGTATGCACCGCTTTGTACATCTGGCTTACTTGGTACTGGGGAATCAAACCTGGGTCCTTAGGCTTTGCAGGCAAGTGTCTTAACCACTAAGCAATCTCTCTAGCCCCTCACATATAAATCTAAACATTTGAAGGTAGGATCCACAAATGAGAGAGAACATGTGGCATTTACCTTTCTGAGCTGGGGTTGTCTCACTTAGTATAATCTTTACCACATTCGTCCATTTCCCTGAAACTTCCTAATTTCATTTTTCTTTATAAATAAATAAAACTCCATTATATATGTGTACCACATCTTCCTTCATTCATCAGCTGATAAACATCTAGTCTGGTTCCATTCTTTACCTATTACAAATAGAGCAGCAATAAACCATTGATGAAAAAATACCTCTATAGTAAAGTATAGAGTCCTTTTGGTATATATGCCTAGGAGTGGTATAAATGGGTCACATAGAAGATCTATTTTTACGCTCTCCGGAACCTCCACAGTGATTTCCATAATGGCTATACCAGTTTACATTCCCACCAACAATGGAGAAGGGTTCTTCATACCCTCAGCAGCATTTATTTGATTTCTCAGATAGCTATTCTCACAGGAAAGAAGTGGAATCTCAAAGTAGGTTTGTTTTTGTTTTTTGTTTTTTTTTTCGAGGTAGGGTCTCACTCTAGCCCAGGCTGACCTGGAATTCACTATGTAGTCTCAGGGTGGCCTCGAACTCACGGCAATCCTCCTACCTCTGCCTCCCGAGTGCTGGGATTAAAGGCGTGCGCCACCACGTCAGGCTCAAGATAGTTTTAATTTGCGTTTACCTAATGGCTAAGGATGTAGAACATGTTTTTAGATGCTTTTTAGCCATTCATATTTCTTCTTTTGAGAACTCTCATTAAATTTTATAGCCCATTTTTAAAATTACTTACTTGTGTGTGAGAGAAAAAAGACAGGCAGTAGGACATGCCAGGGTCTTTTTGCCCCTGTAAGTGAACTGCAGACACATTCACCATGTTCTACATCTGCCTTTTTGTGGGCATAGGGGAATCAAAACCAGGCTGCAGGTTTTGCAACAAGTCCCCTTAATTGCTTTGCCATCTCCCTAGACCTATAGCCCATTTTAAAATTGGATTGTTTTATATCTTACTCAGTTTTTTGAGTTCTTTGTATACCTTAGATATTAATCCTCTGTCAGATATATAGCTGGCAAAGATTTCCCCCCATTTTGCAGGCTGTCTCTTTGCTTGATTAACTGTGTCCTTTGCTGTATAAGAGACTTTTATTTTTTAAAAAATTTTTTTGGTTTATTATTTATTTATTTATTTGAGAGCTACAGACAGAGAGAGAAAGAGGCAGAGAGAGAGAGAGAGAGAGAGAGGGAGAGAATGGGTGTGCCAGGTCTTCCAGCCACTGCAAACGAACTCCAGACGCGTGCACCCCCTTATGCATCTGGCTAATGTGGGTCCTGGGGAATCGAGCCTCGAACCGGGTTCCTTAGACTTCACAGGCAAGCGCTTAACCACTAAGGCATCTCTCCAGCCCTACAAGAGATTTTTAATTTCGTGAAGTCCCACTGGTTGATCAGTAATCTTATTTCCTGAGCCACTGGGGTTCCATTCAGAAAATCCTTGCCTATGCTTATATGTTGAAGGGTTTCCCATGCTTTTTCCTTTAGCGGTTTCAAAGTTTCAGGTCTGATGTTAAAGTCTGATCCATTTGGAGTCCATTCTTGTTCAGGGAGAGACAAGGGTCTGGCTTCATTCTTCTACATACAGATAGCCAGTCTTCCCAGCACCAGTTATTAGAGGCAGTCTTTTCTTCAGTGAATATCTTTGGCATTTTTGTCAAAAGTCAGATGGCTATAGCTGCCTGGGTTTACATCTGGGTCCTCTGTTCTGTTCATTGATCTGAATGTCTGTTTTTGTGCCAGTACCATGCTTTTCTTTTGTTACTATGGTTCCACAATATACCTTAAAAATCAGCTCTAATGATATCTCTAGCCTTATATTTGTTGCTCAAGATTGCTTTAGCTATCTGAGGTTTGTTGCACATCCAAATACACTTTAAGATCACTTTTTTATTTCTGTGAAGAATGCCATTGAAATTTTGATGGGGATTGCAATCTGTAGATTGCTTTTGGTATAATAGTCATTTTTACAACGTTGATTTTTCCAGTCCATGAATATGGGATGCTTTTCCATTTTCTAGTATCCTTTTTAATTTCTCTTTTGAGTGTTTTAAAGTTTTCGTTGTAGAGATCCTTTACTTCCTTGATTAGGTTTATTCCAAGGTATTTTATTTTATTTTTGAGGCAATTGTAAATGAGATTGTTTCTCTGATTTCACCCTCAGCACATTGGTATTGGTATATAGGAAGGCAACTGGTTTCTGTGTGCTAATTTTGCATTCTTTTACTTTGCTGAAAGTGTTTATAAGCTCTGACAATTTTCCAAGTCTTTAGGGTCCCTTATATATGACATTATTTTATCTGTAAATAGCCCTTTTATTTGTCTCTTGTCTTATTGGTATAGCTAAGAATTCCAGTACTATATTGAAGAGTGAAGAAAGTGGACACTCCTGTCTCAATCATGATTTTAGTGGAAATGCTTCAAGTTTTTTTTCCCATTTAGTATGATGTTAGCTAAATGTTTGTTATATATAGCCTTTATTATTTAGAGATATGTTCCTTCAATTTCCCAGTTTCTTCATAACTTTTATCATGAATAGTGTTGGATTTTGTCAGATACCATTTTCACATCTATTGAGATAATCATTTTTTTTTTTTTTTTGGTCTTTGAGTCTTTATATATTATGTTTATTGATTTGTATAAGTTGAGCCATCCTTGCATCTCTGAAATAAAACCCACTTTTCCTTTTTCTTTTGTTTGTCAAGGTAGGGTCTTGCTCTAGCTCAGGCTGACCTAGAATTGACCATGTAGTCTCAGGCTGGACTCAACCTCACAGCAATTCTCCTACGTCTGCTTCCTGAGTGATAGGATTAAAGGTATGTGCCACCACACCTGGTAGAGAGAAAGAATGGGTGAAGCAGAGGGTGAACAGGAAGTGGGGCTAGACTCTAAAATCTCAAGGCCCATCCTTGTATCCCACTTCCTCCTGAAAACCTCCACCTCCTAGAGGTTCCATAACCTTTCAAACCACCCTCACCCCCACTGGGAGCCAGCTGTTTAAACACATGAGCCTATGGGGGATATTTCTCATTCAAATCACAACATGACCCTTCCCTTTCTTTCCATTAATAGTAAGTTCATACCATTTAATTTTTGATAAGAAGGATGTTTAACATTTGTCACTGAAATCACGGACATTTAACAATAAGCTCTTCCAAGCTGGGGCAAGCCAGCTCTAGTACTCTTCTGGCATTATTCAATTACTTTGTACTGTAGGTAATCAAATTATTTAATTTATAATCCCTGAGAATATGTATGGGTTGAAGTAAACAGACTTTGTAAAACATCAAATTAATGAATGCCAAACACTACCAGTTACTAATAGAAGAAGGATATTTAAATGATATTCCGTAAACCATTAAGTAGATAAAATTCTTGGATTCTTTTTGTGTGCTAGGACCTAGACTAAGTTCTTTATTGCCATTATCTTGTCAAACCTGGATAAAACCTCATGGGGTAAATGCTACTATGATCTTCAATTTATAGGTAAGGAAACCCAGCCTTAGTACTCAGACCTACTAGGCTTATATGTCCATGTCTGTGGGATCCCAAGTTCTTTATTGGAAATCAATGCTTTACTAGATGACAAGCAGTGAGGGTGACTGAGAGGAGGAGAAATGTGACTGGGTGGAGACAGAAGACCACAGTATAGGATGAGGCTAGAGGAATCAGAATTTTGCAGCACCCATAGGCTACTGTCTGTTTGGAGGAAGTTTCTATGAAGCATGGTGTGGTGGTTTGATTCAGGTGTCCCCCATAAACTTAGGTTTTCTGAATGTTAGTCTCCGGAGCCATGAGGATGAGCTGTGGGTTGTAGTGGAGACCCAGTGGAGGTGCCAGGACCATGAGATGGCTGCCAAGGAGAGCTGCCCGCCCCCTATGAAGTTTTCCGGGACTGTGAGTAGCCTAGCTGGAGGGGCGGAATTGGAACTCCAGAGACTTGTTGCTGGTTAGAATTAACAGACTTGGAAATTTGTCACTAGCTAGAGTTGTTGGACTTGAAGCTACAGAGTTTGATGTTTTCCCTGATTGTTTTAAATCTTGTATTGGATGAATATTTATTTGCTATGCCCAATGCTATCTTTTGTGGTGTGAATGTTTATTCTGTACCATTATGGGATCTGGGGGGGGATTTTTTCGTATCATGGCTCAGTTAAAAGACCTTGGATTATAGGGATGTATGAACATCACTGGAATTAATAAAAACTATGGGGACTTTTAAAGTTGCATGAATGCATTGCATTTTACATCATGTATGGATATCAGTTTATGGAGGCCAGGGATGGAATGTGGTGGTTTGATTCAGGTGTCCACCGTAAACTTAGGTATTCTGAATGTTAGTCTCCCTAGCTGATGGCAATTGGAAATTAAACCTCCTGGAGGTGATGTATTGTTGGGGGCGGGCTTATGGGTTTTATATCCGGTTTCCCCTTGCTAGTGTTTGGGCACACTCTCCTGTCCCTGTTGTCCACCTGATGTTGGTCAGAGGGTGATGTCCACCCTCTGCTCATGCCATCATTTTCCCTGCCATCATGGAGCTTCCTCTCGAGCCTGTAAGCCAAAATAAACCTCTTTTTTTTTCCACAAGCTGCTCTTGGTTGGGTGATTTCTACCAGCAATGTGAACCTGACTGCAGCACATGGCCTGGTGCCCCCAGAAGAGGAGTTGAATGGCCATTGCAGGCATGCTGGGGGCCTTGGAAGAGACGATTTCTGGCTTCCGTCACTGGATGAATGGTGAGCTAGTCTCTGAGGCAGGAAACAGCCCAGATGGCACAACTGGAGTTTGAAGGTTGGACATGCTGACTGGGGCTTTCCTCAATGAGTTGGAAGAAGAGAAGTTAAACAAGAAATTAAAGATTTGTGGCTTAAATCTGGAAATTTTCATCTATCATATCTTTGATAATACTGTCCCCATTTGCTCTGTCTTCTGTTTCTGAGAAAGTCATTAACCACATGTAAGAACTTAGAGTTAGACCCTATGATTTTATTTTTAAAAAATCATTCCTCAGTCATCTTTCATATGGATATTTTTAAATTCAAGTTTCCAGAAGAATTCAATTATATACAGAAAAGTTTCTGCAAAACGGTATTAATTGCAGGCACTGTGTTTTCCTTGCTGAGGTCTGTGTTTATTTGTCTGGTTTTGTGATGAGTCTTTTCCTCATTGTACTTTGGGTTTGTTTTATAAGTGCATCGTCCCCACCACACGTTGATTTTTCTTCTTCGTATTCCTAGGGATCTTCTGCTCTCAGCATCACCTCAGCTTCTTTTTTTCTACTTGCCTATTTCCACTCCATCCTACAATGTCACAGAGGTTCCTTAACTGTCTCCTGAGCCTCGGTTTGTACTAGAGATAGAAGCGCTTAGCTGTGAAGAAAATCTGGGTCTTGGAGGGGAGGGAGGTCGGCGCTTCCTGTGTGATGGTGTCACTGTGGTCTAGTCCAGTTTAAAGAGCTTTTTCTGCTGGGAAGTTCCTAACTGTGAAATGCTGAGATCTTTCTCTGAAGCTTTTCAGCTTTGTTTAAACATCTTCCGGCCTCCTGCTGGAGAGGCTGCTGGCATTCCAGTTGCAGGAAGAAGCCAGGGATAAGTGTCCCACTGCGCCACCAGATCTTCAGTGCATCTCTCTGTTAGAACCTAAGCCTCATTCCTGAGCTGAGCCTCCTTTGTTCAAGTTTTCCAAAATGAACATTGTCTCTCCCATAGGACCGGTGGTGGGAGGTGGGCATGGGAGGGGCATAGGTTTATTCTATGGACAAGAGTTCTTGAGGACGCATAGCTGGGTCTGTTACCAACTCTTCAGTTCTGTTTTCATCTTCAAAAACTTGTTCAGGTTCTTTTCTGCTTTTATTCTTTTCTTTTCTTTTTGTATCCTTGTGCATTCATGCCTTTTGTTCTATTTCTTTATATTTTTAGCTGACATTAGGGATGGTTATGGGAAGGAAACAAATACGTATTACAATTCTTCCATAGTTAATGTGAATATAGTTTTTCTATTTCAAGACTTGGAATCAGTATTAACTTGTAAAATGACAAACTATATAATGACTATTAGGAATGAGAATGGGGCAGTGTCTCATTCATATGACTCACAGTGACCAAAACGAAACAAAAATGGAAAAAAAAAATTTCTAACCTCTGATTTTTTGTTGTTAAATTGTACCACCAGAAGTTTTATTAATTGATAAGACACTGTGTATTTGTAGATAAAGTATCCACAGGAAATAGAGTATAAGAATCAAATCCACCTTTAAAATGTCTTTAAAAAAATCTGTTAAGATGAGCTTTTCAGTATCTGATGGAGCAAAATCCCATGACCATTTCGACTCTTGCGAGGTAATCTGAGATGAGTGAAGTGTGTTCGATGAGAGATGTATCCCGGTCATATATATTTCCACTGATTGATGGTAGTGTGCTTTCACTGAGTTAGGGGGCTGGGCATCACTTTTGTTGGCATCTGCAGTAAGGTGCTCATCTGAGGATCCCTGAAAATGGTCAAGAGCTGGGGTTGCAGGAAAAAGCACCAGGTTCCTATGGTGCTATGCTGGACAGAAGTAAGAAATTAGCTGTCACCCAGCCAAGGGCACTGAAGACTTCGGCAAGCATGTCATTGTTGTGATTGAAGTGGGAGAGAAGGCTGTGAAAGGGCTTCTACTTGGCATCTGAGTGCCAGGCAAGTAAAGGTTGGGCAGCTTTCAGTGCTTCAAGAGCAGTTAACAAACCCTGAAAGGGAAGGAGAAGTGGGCGAAGCTGCACCGTCTCAAAGTTTTATTGAAAGAAAAGAGCTTTATACACAGAGCGAACAAATGGCTCTGTCAATGCTCAGAAAAGATGATAATGTAAGTTTCAGGTAAGAACTGGGTAAAAATAGCACTTACTATTCACAAAATTTTTATAGAAGCCTACATGTAACAATATCTAATGAAATCCAATAATATTTTCTAAAATGCAGTAGGTTTAAAATACAGCCTTGGGATTAGGGAGAAACTGGTCAAAGGATATAGAATTTCAAGAGATAAGAAGAAGAATAAAAAAAGAAAACAAACATTAGTCAATAGCCAATATAGGAAAGCTATTCCATTGTAACAGTCACACAAGAAAACTCTGATTCTGGGCAGAAATGCTAGGTATATAGTTAATGAGGAGGAAATGGATGTGCTAATTCTGTCTGATGTGGGAGAGCCAATTCTCAGAAGAGCTGCGGACAGGCTTTTATTGACAAAACTTACCAAGGCAAAAATGATGAGAAAGATGTCAAGGTAGAAAACTTAATTTTTTTCACCTCCAATTGACAAACTCTCTACAAATGAATTCTCATAGCAGGACTTGTGTTTAATTATTTTGAGTAATAAAGGAGGAAATCTGTCAATTGATTTCTTTTAAGTGGACAGAACCTAGTTAATAAAGGCGTCACAAACATTTGTGTAACCTTGAGCTACTATGACTGAGTCAATTAGAGGATGAGAAAATTCTACAAAACCAAGCAATTTAATACATTACCGTGTGGTTGGTATGAGAGAAAAATGAAAGTATCAAGAGTTGAAGGACTATGATAAAAGCATGTTTACTCTCTGTTCTGTGCTGATGCGGCCCCCATGCACTCACTTGGAGCACCCTACAGGCTCGCCTACAGCCCATGGATAACACTGGGTGTCCCTCGCCATCATTCACCCACCTGTGCTTTTCCCTGGGATGAAGTCTCTTACTCATTCTGGAACTCACTGTTCACCAGCCCCTGGAAGTCTCCAGTCTCTGCTGTCCACACGTTGGGTTGCAGATGTGTGGCCATGCCCAGCTGTTTAAATGGGTTCTGGAGATTCTAAGTTGAGTGGTCTTGGACTCCCTCAAGTCCTCATGCTTTCTCAGGAAGAGAACTTAACTGCTGAGTCATCTCCCTAAGGCAATGAGCTGGAATTCTTTGCAAACACGCACATGAAGCAAGCTCCGTCGGACACAGGCTCTCTATCTTCTCCCAGGTCAGTTCCAGTGTCATCAATGGCTGGACTACACATGCCCCGGATGTAAAACCTGAAGGTCTCCCTCTACCCGTCCACCCACTTCTTCCAGCAAGGCTCCACCTCCTAAAGGTTGCACAGACCTCCCAAACACCGCCACCAGCTGGGGACTAAGCCCACAGGGGACATTTCACATCCAGAGCCATACTCATTTATCTACATCTTCTAAGGCTGCTTTGACATTACACTGGCAGATCAGGTAATTGCACCACAAGCCACAAAGCGAGCAGAGCACAGGAGATTTCCTATTTATCCTTTTCAGAAAGAGCTTCTGACCCCTGGCTCAGAGCACTAGCATGCATGAAGGATTTCAGGTTCTAACTTACCTGTTCTCATCAAGGTTCCTCTTCGACACAGTTAAACTTAAGTTTTTTCTTTTATAATATCACCGTATCTCACACACCCTTAAACTCCTCCTAGGATCATTTTATTTAAACAACAGCTGCCTTCAGTCTGATCTTTCCCTGAGTTTCTCATTACATCATATATAATATGGAGCCTTTCAAAATGAAACTAGCTACTTTCCAGAAACAAACAAACAAACAAACAACTGTTTTACCTATTCTTTAGTGCAATGTTTTTAAAAAATGTACCAGGTATGACAAAACGAAAAAAAAAATACGTAGTTATCCATTACCTTCTGGACACACAGTTTCAAAAACATAGGTCTTCCTAAGTGCTTGGTCAGAATGTCTTTTGTAATTTCCCCTTTCAACCACATCTGAGTTTATGCTGCTAATGTGGCTGCTGGTGGGTTCTTGGAGAGTTTCAAGAGAAGGGCTGGCCATGTGAGAAAGCCCAAGCGCATGACTAAGGCTTGGAACTTGCAGCTGGAGGTCCTAGCCTCCTGGCAGAGTGGTCAAGTTCAGTCCTGTGGCCAGAACTTTCTTTAATTGTGCCTACGTGATAAAACCCAAGAAGCCCAGGAAAACTCTGAAATGGGGGTGCGGGGGGCTTCCTGGCTGGTGAACAGAGTGACGGACTGCTGGAGGGTGGGCAGAGGCTCCTGTGCTCATGACCGTCTAGCCTTGCTCCGCGGGCCTCCTCATCTGGTCGTCGGTGTGCTTCTGTGAGTGCCTGAGTCATTCTAACACGTTATCAAGCCCGAGGTGAAGAGGGGGAATGCCCACTGCAGGACAAGCGTCTAATCTCAGCATGCCCAGGGCAAGATGGGGCGGACACAGAGGAATCCCCAGCAGCTCCGGGACCAGCTAGCCTGGTGAAAATAAGAGACTCTGCCTCAAATAAGTTGGAAAGCGAGGAGCAACACCTGAAGTTGCCCTTTGACTTCCACATGTGCCTGAACACACACACACACACACATATACACACACATGAATAACACACCCACAGATAAATTATATATATATATATATATATATATATATATATATATATACACACATACCAAAAAAGGAAATCAGGTAGACTTATATTTTAGCCCACCCTCCATATTCAATCCCCAAGTAATACTAAGTTTATCTTTTAAATGTGCATTGACTCAGCGTTTAGATTCTCAACCCCTCATCCCCCTCTCCGACTTCCACTGCCCTAATATACACGCCTATCCACTCTCATGTAGTATCAGCAGGGTCCCAGGAGCACTCCCTGATGCCAATCTTGCCTCATTGCAAATTGATCCACAGTTTAAACTAGTGATCTATTGAAGAATACAGATCTGGGGCTGGAGAGTTGGCTTAGTGGTTAAGCGCTTGCCCGTGAAGCCTAAGGACCTGGGTTCGAGGCTCGATTCCCCAGGACCTACGTTAGCCAGGTGCACAAGGGGCGCACACGTCTGGAGTTCATTTGCAGTGGCTGGAGGCCCTGGCGCGCCCATTCTTTCTCTCTCTCTCTCTCAGTCTGTGTGTGTGTGTCTTTCTCTGTCTGTGTCTGTCGCTCTCAAATAAATAAATAAAAATAAACAATTTTTTTAAAAAAATGAAAAATACAGATCTGATTTGGTCTGGGAACCGCTTCAAACACTGCCTCCTGTTTCATTAGTGGTCTCAGGTATGACGTGTCAGGCACCTGTGAAGTCTGTGAAAAAAATGCAGGCAGCTGAGTTCTAGGCCACTGATTCCGAAATCTAGCTAAGGTCTTATTTGAGGGCCAATGTGACAGCCCTTTCCTATGACTTTTCTACCAGACATTTCAAGTATTTGTTCTTCACAATTCAGAAATCATGAAAAATTGAATCATGAACTTTTTGAGGTATTTCTGTGACAAAATAAATCTTTCATCCTACCTCTTAAATAACACGTCATAACACGTCATCATTCAGAAGCGTTCAGAGTTACAAGTATTGAGTCTTGGAAGATGGCTCAGTGGGTAAGGGTGCTGTTCATTACACAAGCATGAGGATCTGAGTTCGAGCCACAGCATCCATGTAAAAGCTGAGCACGGCCACTCACACGTGTAACTCCAGCCCTGAGGGGGAGGGAGACAGAAGGTTCACTGGACTCACTGATCAGCAAGTCCAACCAAACAAGGCAATCTCCGGGTTCAGTGAAAGATTCTGCCTCAGGGAAATAAGGCTGAAGAGCAACAGAGGACACCTCATCCTCCTCTGGTCTTCATATGTGTGCACACAAAGTGCACACATCTGCATGCACACACGTACACACACACATGCACGCACAAACACGCAGTGCAAGTATTTCGCAGATCTTTTACACCCAGTCTCTTCTGGAGTAGGACTGTGATTTGATGACTGATCAGAGCTTGAGAACCTTGAGTTCAAGGTGCCAAATCCAGCCGAGTTTTACCTGAGGTAAACCCTATCCCAAGACATTTTCTTCCATATGTCAAATGAGTGCATGTCTCAGGTAATAGAAGGAGCTACCTTCAACTGAAGGGGAAGCTGTCAGGGGGGGTGTACTCCCAGGCTTCCGTGTTCGAAGGCTGCAGATGTGGTAGGATTCTACACGCCTTTCTTTTTCAGGGGTGCTTCTCTATAAGATGGAAATAATTCTGCAGTATCTCACCCATGTGGGTTATTTATTCCTATAACATCCTGGGTAATTTAAGAGCTATTTCTATTTTAAAAGAAATCATTCACTTTATCAGCAATACACAGGTGACTTGACCTTAAACTTAGGTAATTATAATAATGAAAGAGCTAATACCATATTCACAAGCATGTGCAGACCCTCCCTCACTGCCTATTGTCTAGAAGCCATTATGCTCCATGTAGCTCTCTTTCTGTTCCTGCTTCCTTGGACCCCTTCCAAGACGCAGTCTGTTATTATTTAAACTCCCTCTGAATGTCGGTCTGTTGGTATTTTTGTGCTCTGCCTTGTATGACTTATGGATTTCTTTCCCCTTCTTGGTGAGATATTTTCCATATCTATTCACAACCATTATTCATTCCACATGCTGCAAATATAATGCCCACCTAATCAATCACCACTTCTGCATGTGCAAATGAAACCATCCTTTCTTTATTATATTAGGCAAATTAGTCAAATGAGTGTTTTCCAAAACTTGTTGCCTTTCTAGGGCCCTTGGCTCTCAGCCTCCCTCCGTTGCTGCTGCCTCCCCTTCTCCAGTTTGCAAACAGAATATACCCCCTTCGCTGGTGCTCTGGGGGGTGCGCCCTCCAGACTTTGTCATCGGCTTTGATGATCACAGGTCCTCCCTTGGCGGTACCCCCTTTCCACTAAGCCCCTATGGGTGGTCTAAAGCTGTCAAAAGCACAAGGTTCATCTTCTTGCCTGCGACTGAGCAATGAAGTCCTTGGGATGGGAACAAGGAACGTCTGCTCCCTGGCAGGTTTGACTTGCAGCAACTGCACAATCAATATGAATCCCTGAAAATTACAAAATGTCATTGTTGATGGTTTGCTTGAGACAGGGCAGTAAAAGAGAAGAGAAAAATTGGTACATCTTCCAGACTTCTTTCCTATCTGTCAATCCCCCAGCCCACATTTTCCTTGCTTTTTCCATTTTAGTTTAATTTTAAGAGGAGTTGGTTTGCTTTAAGAAATCAAGTTTTATTTATTTTTTTTTGTGCCAAGCCCAACATTTTTGTCAATTAAGCCTCTTTAAGAGTGAGAGATTGAGAGGGAATAGTGAAGCATCTACTACCACAAGAAATCTTTTGGCCAAAGCCTGTTTGGGGGAATTCAACTCTGTTTAGCTATTGTGCTGGCAAGCAAGTGGCTCATAGAATTGTGGTGCTATCTAATGTATGTGTTTATAAGCAATTAAACTCCAGTTTTAGGGAAGACTCGCTACCAGCATACATTATTTTAATAGATGTACAGTACTTCTTTAAACTGTCTTCACCATCTGCTCATCATGATTATAAATGCAAAAGGAACATATTTTACATTAGCATCAGAAACTAGCACGATATTAGGGACTGAAACGTCCATATATGCTCTTTGTACAATACCGAATGCATCTGTGCTATTTTCCACAATGCAAATCAGAGAGAGAAGTCGTTTGTTCCTTGTGGACTGTTTCCTGACATGGAAGACAATTTTCAGAAGAGAAATTCATTAAGAGGGGATTTTTAACTTACTATTCAATCAAATATGCTTCTCAAAGTCTATGAGCTCCCATGTCTGCCTCTTGCCAGCCCTATTTGACTATCTTAACTCTCAGCTAATGAGGGAGAAAAAAACAATACACCAAGGGCAGCAAATGGACTGCAATCTCCCTTAATGTCCGTCAGAGATACAACGTCTAGCGTATAATGCGGTAAATGTTTCTTCCTTATAGATAAAATTTAAAATACATGGGCTGCACGCATATCGGTGGAGAACAGTGGAGAGTGGAAAAGGCATCTGGACAGGCATATGCTCTGTTTTCCATCCGCGTCTTTATGGCTGGATGATCTTTCTAGATGGAAGAATAATACCGGAGGAAGCAGGGGTGAAATACTTGTTATCTTAGCCAGGCTAGTCTGAGCCAACATCCGTACCGATTTATGTCTTAAGACATGGTAGAGGCTCCTTTCTAAGTAGGATTTTTTTTTTTCCCCTAGAGTCCATAAAAGGAAGCCAAAGGGAAGGAAGGACCAGAAGAAATCATATGATAAAGCCCCCTGGAAAGATAACCCCCCCCCGGGAGAAATCTCAATTTTTTATTTGTTTAAAGAGCTTAATTCACACTGTATTTCTAGTTCAACAAAGTTAAGATCAAGGGGCCATAACTGTTTCCTCCCAGGTGTTAGTCATGGTACTTCTGGTGTGTGTGTGTGTGTGTGTGTGTGTTTTAAGTTTAGTTTAGTTTGATTTTGCATTTTATCCACATTGGTCAGTATGAATGACAAAGAATGCATTACAGAATAAGGAATGTCACATGCAGGTGGACACAGGTTCATAAGAAAAGCGGGACTATGTACTCTGATCAACTAAATGTCATCCGAGGTGACTGCCCACTCCCAAGGCCAGAATGAGGACCTGCAGGGGTGGCAGGCAAGCCCCGTAGGCAGAAAGCCAACCCTATTCTTTATCTTCTGGTCTAGGTTTAAACAATTTTAAAATAAAAGATGCGCTAACATTTTCTGGCTTTTCTTGGAGCTACTGAACCTTGTGATTCTATGGGACGGACTACATGGCCCTGGCTGATGTTCTTTCCATAAGGGCTAATTTTTTGTTGTTGTTGCTGTTTGAGACCCAGCCTTATAAATGTGACAATCAGCCAATCCAACCTCAACTCCCAGTTCCCAGAAGTACCGCGTCCTCCACGCTCCTCCTTCTCAGAAACACCCAGGGCTCCACGGCTGGCGTTGGAAGCCTCTGTTCACAGAGCTACTACCTATTCCTTCTAACTTCAAGGTTTGTCTGCTGCTTCTGATAGTTCCGTCCTTCTACTCTCCCACAAGATTGTTGGGGGCCTTCTGCACCTCACAGGCAGCCTTGGAGGACCTGGAGGGTCCCTATCACATACCACTTCTTCCTAAACACCCCCCATTACCACCACCACCACTGCATTCCCTGGTAGCAATGCTGGTTGGTTTAGGGACCTGCCAGATGTCTTCCTTGAATTTCAACAGGGAGCAAGACCCAAGTCCCCATAGTGTATCAGGGTTTCTATCATCTTGCACCCTCTATAGCCAAGGGCTGGGACTAAGGGAGGCTGGCTCCTTTCTCATGGGTCTAGCTAGGGCTTTTGCCCCAGGCTTCTCTCTTCCAACTTTGTCTGCCTCTCTTTGGCCCTTCCCTTCCTGCCCTTCACAATGGATCTTCCTGCCTCTGTTGTTTGAAGAACATCCCTTCTTTCAGACCCTGGATTCCCCCACCTCTTATGGCGAACTGTACAATTTCTGTTTCTCTGACTTGAGTCCCACGCACCCTTTCTTTCTTCAGCGCAGATTGCGCCCAGTGTCCTAGTGGCTGTTAAGATTTGAATTTGAAATGTCCTTCACAGGCTGGTATTTTGGAAGCTTGATCTCCAACTGAGACTGGTTTGGTCGGTTCTAGAAACTTTTCAAGGTGTGGCCTAGCTGGCAGATGTAGGCTGCTGGAGGATTTCCTCGAAAGTTATGCCTGTCCCTGACCCCTGCTTCACTCTGCTTCTTGGTTTGCTGGGATGTGAGCATCCTGCTGCCGCCAAGAACTGAGCCCCCACATCCCTCCAACCCCCGAAACCCTTTACAAGTTGAGCCAAAATAAATTTTCCCTTTTTAAAATTGTCTCTGTTAGATATGGTCACGGGGAAGGAAAAGTAACCAATAGAGTATTGCACCACTTTGGACCTGAAACCAGAAGGAAGAAAGAGTGTCTGTCCTTCCTAAATTCAGGGTCAGGTTCCTTCCTGACCTAAAAGAAGGGTGCATATAGCTCCACAGGATGCGAAGCAGCAAGATTTTGGGAGGATAAAAATGACGAAGGATGACACTTTAAAATAATATTTACTTCACAGCCATTAAGATGTGGACCTGATTCCTTCTTTGCTAATCACACTGATCAGAAATGATCTCTACCTTCTGTAAATTCTTATAGTAAGTATGTCCCTCTCAAACTGGGTCTAGAGAGTTTTATCTATAGCTCTGTCTACATAGCTCTCCAAAGCAATTGTATTCCTACTGTCCTTCGCCTTGTCTGCTCACATCTACTTAGAGGGAGTGGATGACTATTCCCATGTGTGCAAACAAAGAGGAGCCACCAAGCAAGAAGCATTGTCTCCTCTCTTCTGGTATGCAACCCCCCTGGCAGATACCCTCCTGGGGTGAATCCTGTTTGTTATGCAGTATCCAAGATGAAGTGACTGGCAGTGTTGGTGCGGGTGAGTCTATGACTGGTCCATCGTGCCTTCACTGCTTCATCCTATCCTGCATCTGCAAAAGAACTGACATTCAGGGCCACCTCAGTGCCTCACTGCCTGACAGAGGAAAAAAAATTAACATTGAGAAAAATGGACCTCTAATAAATGCAGTCTTCCAGTGCTCCCAATTTGGGAATTGGAGAATGATTGAATAAATGAATATCATGCACTAATTACAATACAAAACTATACAGTTATTTCCCCTAGAGCTTTAATTTTACTTAAAACATTTTAAATTGTGATTAGCTCTATAATTTAAATTGCTATTGTTATTTGATAATTCCTGCACCTGGCCATTAGAAATTAGACTAAAGATTAGATACAAAAGGCACAACTCCCTCACTCTAAATTCCTTCTTACCTCCTCCCCCAGAGACAATTACTGTGATCAGCTTCTTGTCATCCTTCCAGAAAATTCCCAAGTATCCACATGCAGGGTGCATCTATGTAGCATCATGAGCTGCTGAAGTTCTAATCTGAACAAAATCAAGTTGTATCCTGGGCCCTTTGCTGGGGAGGAAAGACAGCTGGGATATGACCACTCATGACATAGCCAGTCATCACCAGTTGCTGCCCCTTTGCAGTCTACCTGGGAAAGAAGCAGATTTGGAACTGCACAGGTTAATGTGGTGGCTTCCAGACCACTTGAACCATGGCTGCTTTGAATGAAGATCTGCTGGAGCAAAAAAGTCACACCAAGTTTCAAAGATACAGGCAGCTCTACAAAAAAGTGTGAGATATCTCCACTATATTTACATTGATTATATGTTGAAATAACAAAAGTGACCATTTGTTGGGTTATATGAAATGCATTGTTAATGTTATATCAAAGTCAGCATCACTTGTTTTACCATGGCTAATAGGAAATTGAAATTATGTAAGTGGCTTATGTAATATTCCTATTCGCTATCCCTGGGCTAGGAAGTTTTGTGATTAGGGAGTTTTTACATTTTGGTGATATGCTTTCTGTGAATATTGATTCCTGGGAAGTTTTCACGGTTTAAGTCATTTTCAAAAAATGAGGGCTGGCGAGATGGCTGAGCAGTTAAGGTGCTTGCCTGCGAAGCCTGAGAACCCATGTTCGACTCTCCAAGTCCCACATAAGTCAGAAGCACAGTGACACAAGCGTGCAATGTCGCACATGCACACAAGGGGGCGCGCATGTGTGGAGTTCAGTGGCTGGAGGCCCTGGCTTGCCATTCCCTCTCCCCCTACCACCACCTTAAAAAAGGCAGTCTGTTGGGCTTGCCTCAAAAAAAAAGAGAAAGAAAAAGAAAGAAAGAAAGAAAGAAAGAAAGAAAGAAAGAAAGAAAGAAAGAAAGAAAGAAAGAACGAACCCATTTTAGAACAGTCTTCAGAGTTGAGAGCCCTCATCGAGGCACGCCTCTGTTCTCCAGACACTATGCGATTATTTCACCAAACACCAGCTAAGCATCTACGCTCCTGACATAGATAGGCCGCAATGCATGTACAAGTGAAAACGCGCATTTTTCCACCCCTTAGAAGTTCATTATAGACCAGCATTAGTTTCTTTTGCATCACTGTGACAGGATGACCGACAGAAAGAACTAAAGGAGGAAGGCATTATTTTGGTTCGCAGTCTGGGGAGATACCGTTTGTCAGGCAGAGAAGGTCTGGTGCCGGAACTAACCCCCGTCTTTGACAGGGGGATTGTGAGGCTGCTTGCTTACATCCTTGCCATTGAGGAACAGAGAGATCTGAGGTTGGGAGCTAGCCATAAAGCCTTCTCCCCAGAGACCTACATTCACTATCTAAGACCACCTCTCATAGGTATCACAGCCTCCCAAAATGGTCCCCCAGTAGCTGGGGACCAAGGTAATAGTGCTGAATGTCTCTTGTGACTTATAAACATACGGTGTCAAATGTGTGGGGAACTGCAGCATTACAATTGAGTAAGTGTATCACTTAGCTTGCCAAGATGACCACGCTGTGAAAGACAAGCTTGCTTTACCTT
This sequence comes from Dipus sagitta, assembly GCA_036346955.1. NCBI lineage: Eukaryota > Metazoa > Chordata > Mammalia > Rodentia > Dipodidae > Dipus > Dipus sagitta. The sequence continues at coordinate 65,225,163 of CM070774.1, read as the reverse complement.
TGGAGTACTAATGTGTGTGTGCAAATGAATCGTTCGCCTGTGTCTTATTAGCACCACCCCCTCAGCCATTCCCATGGGACAGCCAGGCTAGCTGGGGCAGAAGGGGAAGGGATGACCAGTGGCCAAGGAATAGGGGCATCTCATGTGTGACTCAGTGTGCCAGAACAGGAGCCAGCAAGGCCTGCCTCTGCACCTCTTCCTCTTCCTTATGCAAGTGTCCCCTAATCTAGGCCATTGTAACCTGTCCTGGTGGTCTAGGAATGATCTCATATTAATTCCTAATGTGTGAACTTCTATAGACTCCCTCTATTGGTTCCATTTAGGTAACAATATTTTGAATGAAGAATTACTGGTGTGACTAAGACAGGCTAGGAAAGACCTCTCTAATTTTTATTCCCTGCATGGGACATTCCTACCTGAGGACTCTCTGGCCAAATGAGAAGGATATGTGGAGCTGAGCTTCATGGCCCAGAATTACAGAGTTGTCTGATTGATACACGGTCACACAAACATTTCCTCGTGCCAGCAAATGGTCACAACACCGCACAGAGAGCGGCTGGTCAACTCCAGTGCAAACCATTAACCACATTAGAGAAAATAGCTCTGGAGAGCTATTGCTCAATGGTTTTAACTTCACAAGATGTCATGAGAAGAGCCACAAATTATTATTGCTGACAATTTGTACAATTTGTCCCCGGCGAAATGTGTGTGTCCCTACACTGCGCCATTTTACATGACAATATGAAATATTAAAAGGGAAAAACGTTTTGTAATAAACAGCCGTTTGGCTGATTGCGGTTGATTACGTTAAGCAGCTTGTGCGGTAGGTGTCAGAGGAGACTTAATAGCTCCTATAACTAATCTCCACGCCTGACCTCTCCCCTCCGCTGATGAAGCCTATTCAGAAACCTGCTGCCCTTTTCTCATTCGCAGAGTGTATATTCCCGAACTGTTTTGATCGCGCATATATTTGCGAAAGTTGTTGTGTACGGGGTGTGTGTGTGTGTGCGTGCGTGTGTGTTTTTTTTAAAAAATATATAATGCATGAAGAAAGATTCCTGCTGTCTTATGCATTATTAAAAGATGAAACAAACTACACAAGCAGTGAAATGATGCATATTTACAGCATTCTTAGCAGATACCAACAAGTCTTTAATTAAAGCGGGGGACGTTTCCCCTATTCCTCTGTCAAGTCAGAGAAGCCCTGTGAGGGAATATGGTGCCGATTGTTTTTTTTTTTTTTTTTTTTTTTTTTTTTTTAACTTCAACTTCAAAATAAAGGGCAAGGATGTCTTTCTCGGGAAGAACATCGCCCTGGTCATTTCATCAGCCTCAATGGCTGGCACTTAGAAGCAAAGTGCTATTCAATCATGAAGCAATTTCATTTTTCTGATAAAAGTTTTTGATTTAAATGGGATTTCATAGAGAACATTTCAGAGTGTAGAGAAATCCTCCACCGGTAAGTGCAGATAAATATGTAAGCGTCTATGTGTAAGTGTCTCTAATTCATAGTTTGCTGGTCTTCTGTTCCCCCAATGCAGAGATGTTTACAAAACCACAGGGGAAATGTGATGTTGGGGAAGGCTTCGAGCCTGCAGGCAATGGGTCTAGTCCACATTATGCAAATCCAGCCATCCTGGGGAAATAAAATAAAATAAAGACAAAGAGAGAGAGGGAAGAAATCGACCAGCCAAAAAGTACAGTGCATGAATAGAGCTCGCTAAAGGAAAGGGTGGGCTCAGGACAACACGGTCACCAGAAGGGGCAGCTTTTTAGGAGACAAATACTGGCTGAAGCAGGCCCATAAATACCTCCTGGAGGATTTGAAGCAGGTTGCCACCAGCCAAACAAAAATCCCTAGGGGGCAGTGCATAATTAACAATTTGAAGATGGGGCCGCATGCCATTGTCTCACAGGGAGCCAGGGAATCCTGCTCCCGGAAGCATAAAACCTGACTTCCCATATTAATCTCACCATCCCCTATAAAGGAACACCGCGTTTCCCCAGAGGCTCCGGAAAAAAAAAAAAAAATGCCTTCGCTCTTGGCTGAGGAACGTGTGTGGCTGTGGACTCATCAGCGCCACTGAATCTGTTCTTCCAGTCTCAGGAAAGCACATGAACATTTTTCTTCCCTCTAACAAAGAAATGAATAAAATCAAGAGTGAGAGGAAAACTGAGGTAGGGCTCCTGTCTGAGTGTTCAAAGACTTTTAGAACAGCAACCGTTTCTAAAAACTGACCCACGAATGAAAACAAAACCTCAGGAAAGATTCACAGGACTGGGCAAGAAGCCAGAAAGATTTAGACATGGTGTTACAGTTGATTTTGTTTGTTACTTTTAGGACAGAAAAGATAGGACAAGAAAATACTAAGTTTTAAAAATATATATTTAATTGACTTATTTGAATGAGAGAGAGAATGAATGGATACGGTCATGGCCGGGTCTCTAGCCACTGCAAATGAACTCTAGATGCATAAGCCACCTTGTGCATCTGGCTTACGTGGGTACTGGGGAATTGAACCTGGATGCTTTGGCTTTGCAGGCAAATACGTTACCCGCTAAGCCATCTCTCCAGCCCAAAACACTAAAAATTTTAATCTTGGGTGGTGCTGGCTTCCCCCCCCTTTTTTTTTTCAAGAGTAGTCAATAATGTTTTCCAAGAGATAGATCCAAGATGGCACCAATTTCAATCTATTCTGCTGCTAAGCCTTGGGGAAAATGTTTATGGCCACTCCGAGCTATGGAATTAGAGAAGGAAGACCTGCGGTCCATCCCCAGTGCTGACACAGAAGCCCGTGCTCCGTGGGAAGTTTCTCAGCTTCTCTGTGTCGTGGCTCCCTCAATTGCAAAGTGACTTCAGATCACTTGCCACCTGCCTACCTAATCAGAATATTGTGAGGGTTAATGAGATTGCGCTTGCAAAGTGATTGCCTCATCATATAACTCCAGAGTATTATTATTCATCATAAAGACACAGCTGCAATATTGTATATTGTTACATACCAGACGCCATGCTCCTATTTTTAGCAACTTGGAAATGAGGGTGTCTTAGAATTATACAGCAGAAGGGACCCGGTGATGTTACCTGCCCCAGGCTCTGTTCTGAGGCAGGTGGATGGTACTGGAGGGCTGATGGTTTCCTCTCATCTCCACAGGTAAGACAGGAAGCTCTGCAGTTCTTTTTCCAGAGGAGATTCCAGTGCCACCGTGGCACAGTTAAGAGTTCTTGCCTAAGTCTCCCTTCTCTTTGACCATAAACTTCTCATTTTTCTTGTCTCCACTTGGTGATGACAGAAACCATCCTATACATTCATATCTTCTTCAAGTCACTTCCTGGTGAAGTGGCATGTAGTACACACTCAATAAATGCATCTTGCCAGGCATGGTGATGCACACATCTCAGCATTTGGGAGGCAGAAATTTAGGAGGATCACCATGAGTTCGAGGCCACCCTGAGACTACATAGTGAATTCTAGGTCAGCCTGGGCCAAAGCAAAACCCTACCTTGAAAAAAAAAAGCACGTTGGAGAAGAAAGTACCTGGCTCCTAACACATGTCACACCAAGCCTGGGTCCTCTAGTCCTGGGACCTGGAGCCTCAGACAGCAAAAATCCAAGAGCCCAGGGTTAGGGGTGCTGAGCTATGGCATGAGTGTCCCTACTTGGAAAGTTACACTTTGACTTTCTTTTCCCCAGGCACTTCAAAAAGTCCCATTGTTTGGGCTAAGACCTGAATGTTTATGCCTGCCCCACTTCATAGGTTGAAATGCAAACTTTCAAGGTATTGGAAAGTGGGGCCTCTGGGAGGTAATTAGGTCATGCAGATGAAGCTCACATGTGAGGCTGGGAAATAAATATTTGGTCTTTGTCTATTTCCTGGCATACAACTCTTAAGAATCTTCAAAGAGGGCTGGAGAGATGGCTTGGAGGTTAAGCGCTTGCCTGTGAAGCCTAAGGACCCCGGTTCAAGGCTCGATTCCCCAGGACCCACGTTAGCCAGATGCACAAGGGGGCGCACGCGTCTGGAGTTTGTTTGCAGCGGCTGGAGGCCCTGGCGTGCCCATTCTGTCTCTCTCTCTCTCTCTCTCTCTCTCTCTCTCTCTCTCTCTCTGCCTCTTTCTCTGTCTGTCGCTGTCAAATAAATAAATGAAAATAAACAAAAAAATAAAAAAAAAAGAAAGAATCTTCGAAGCGAGAGTGTGTGATCTATGCTAACGTGTGCACTGACAGCTGGCAGCTACCAGGTAGCTTCAGGATGGGGACTGGTCTCTGGAAATAGACCACCACCAAGGGCCAGGAATATAATTAGCCATGCAAATGGAACAATGACTCCTTAAGAGCCGGATTGGAGAGCATCGGGACACTTTGGGGAGGGCAGGGTTGTGCCTGCAGAGTTCTGGAAGCTTCTTGCTTTTCTCCATGTCTGGCCCTGTGTGTCTCTTTATCGTGTTCCCTTGAGTTCTGTGAGCATATTGATCAAAACCCAAAGACGGGTGTGGTAACCCCCGACTTCTAACCCAGTCAGAAGCATGGGTGGAACAACCTAGACTTGCAAATGAGAAGTGGGGGTGCAGGCTTGGAGACTGAGCCCCTCGGCCTGTGGGGCCTGAAGCTGTCTCCAGGTGGACAGTGTCAGAAAAGAATTGGGTTCGAGGGCTCTGGCTACAGAATGAATTGATCGCTCGGTGGCTTGTGTGTGGGGAATTCCTCTTTCATGGCCTCTAAGTGCCACTGTTTCAGTGACACGAGGGGCGAGGATGCGACAATAATTAATCCCATAACAAAATCAGACCGTGTGGGCCTCTGAACCCACAGTTCACTCCCTGCTGAGAACTGAATGAGAAGCCGTCTCTCGCTTGAGCTTTAGACACAGTCTCCGCTGGAGTGTAGTGGTGAAAAGGGACGGGAAGATCTGAGAGCTACAGCTGTGGGGCTCCAAAGACAGCCAGGGGGTCACGCAGGAAGCGGACAATGCATCCCCGCGACAGTACCTATCGCTGGGCTCCCGGAAGTCCTGTGGGTGCCGGGGGACGGTCCTGGTGCAGGGATCAAGAGCGGGGAACCGTGCAAAGGGGGGCCACGAGGCAGTGAGGACCGAACGTGGCTCCCTGCCCTTTCTGCTCTCCGTGCTTCAGGACGAGATCTTTCTTTGCCTCCTTTCAAAGGTCTCCAGTCTGGTGAGAGAGAGGTGCGCTAGGCCTCCTGTGTGCGCAAAGGGGTTGCCGAGCACTCACTTTATTGCCTCTTATGGATGGGATTATTGTGAAAGATACCTTTCTGGTTTTTTCTTTTTCTTTTGTCTTTAAAATCCGAGTGAATGTTATTACAGCCGTGAAACCGTCGGCGATCAGGGCTCACTGTGAGAGTGCATCCTAAGGTGTGATCACCATAGACTGTACTTAAACACCGCTAGACTGTATGGGCCAATCACTTGATGTAGCCTCTTTATGCAATCAACATACGTGGGAGAAAGGACAGCCTTTTTGGTAAATAGTGCTCAGGAAGTTGGGTGCACACATGCAGAAAACGGAAAGGTGATCTCCTACCTGTTACAGAGGTCAATTCAAAATAGATTAAAGACTTAAATGTAAGGCCTGAAGCAATGAAGCTACTAGAAGAAAAAATGGGGTAAATGCTTTGGGATACTGACATGATCAAGGACTTTTTTTTTTTTTTTTTTTTTTTTGCACAAGACTTGAAAAGTATAGGAAACAAAAGCAAATATTGATAAATGGATGGCATCAATCTACAAAGTTTTTACACAGCAAAAGAAAAAAAAATCCACTAGTCATCAGACTGAAGAGGCAGTCCACAATGTGAGAAAATATTTGCCAACTATGCATCTGACAAAGGGTTACTATCTGGACTAGACAGGGATCTCCAAGATTCAAAAGCAAAACACCACCGGGCTGGAGAGATGGCTTAGCAATTAAGGCACTTGTCTGTGAAGCCTAAGGACCCAGGTTTGACTCCCCAGTACCCATGTAAGCCAGGTGCACAAGGGGGCGCATGCATCTGGAGTTCGTTTGCAGTGGCTGGAGGCCCTGATGCGCCCATTCTCTGCCCCCCGCCTTGTCTCTATCTGCCTCTTTTTCAAATAAATATTTTATTTTAAATAAAAGCAACACCACAAACAATCTCATTTTTAAAATGGAACAAAGGCTTACAAGTGGCTGATTTATATATGAAAAGAAAAAGTTTATATACGAAAAGAAAAAGCTCATGGAGAAATACAAATCAAAACCACAGTGAGATATTGCCTTACTCTAGTAAGAATGATGTTGCAGTCAGGTTCTCATTGCTGACAGAAAACACCTAACCAAGAGCAGCTTGTGGGGAAAAAAAAAGGTTTATTTTGTCTTACAGACTCGAGGGGAAGCTCCATGATGGCAGGAGAAAACGATGGCATGAGCAGAGGATGGACATCACCTCCTGGCCAGCATCAGGTAGACAACATCAACGGGAGAGTGTGCCAAACACTGGCAAGGGGAAACTGGCTCTAATATCCATAAGTCTGCCCCCAACAATACACTGCCTCCAGGGGGGCATTAATTCCCAAATCTCCATCAGCTGGGAACCAAGTATTCAGAGCACCTAAGTTTATGGGGGGCACCTGAATCAAACCACCACAAATGGCTTTTACTGAAGAAAGATAAACAGCAATAAGTTTAGGGTAGATGTAGAAGAGAATCTATGATGGTTTATAGTGACTGTCAACATGACAGGACAATCACCTGTGAGGAATTGTCTAGATTAGGGTAGCCTCTGGACATGCCTATAACAAATTTTCTCCAGTTACTTGAGGCTGGAAGACCTTAACTGTGGGGCCCTACACTGTGTACGAATGGGAGAGCTGGCTGAGTTACTGGCACTCACTGTTCTTTGCCTCCTCACCACTGGGCTGAATGTAAGCAGCTGCCTCAAGTACCTGTCACCACGCCTTCCCTGCCATCATGGGCTGTAACTTGGGTCTGTCAACTGAAACCGATCAAACTACAAACAAATAAAAGAACTGAATATATTGGGGGCCATCTATTCAAACCACCACACACAGTGACATAAGTACGCAAGCTCGTACATGTGCACAAGTGGGCACATGCATCTGGAGTTCAACTGCAGTGGCTGGAGGTTCTGGTGCACCAATTATCTCTCTCCCTTCCTCTCTCTCTCTCTCTCTCACACACACACACACACACACATATTTAAAAAATAAGGCCAGTCTGTTGGGCTTGCATCAAAATAAGAAAAAAAGTACTCCATACTTTTGAGCAACCACTCCCCAGTCTCTTCCCTCTCCAGGCCTTGGCAATCACTAACCTACTTCACAACTGGACCAAGATGATTTGTGCATCATTTAAAGGAGTCAGGATCTAGGGAGCTGGCTCAGTGGTTGAAGTACTTTCCAAACAAGCATCAGGTCCTAAGTTCAGAATCCCAGGACTGTGTCAAATGCTGGGTTATGGTAGGGAGTGCCTAGAACCCCAGAATTGGGGAGATGGAACCAGGGAATTTCTGGGGCTTGCTGCCCAGCTAGTCAAGCCAAAGCAGCAAGCTCTAGGTTTGTCAAGAGACACAGTCTCAAAAAATAAGATGGAGAACAATTAAGGAGGGTCCCCAACATTGACTTCTAGCCTCTCCACATGTGCATGTGAACACATGTGCATGCACACTTGGACACACATACACATGCAAAAGTCAAATAAATACATAGTAAATAAGTAAATGGGGGGCAGGAGCTACTGAAGATTTTAACTGAGGTAAATTTGCATGTGGTAGAATGCACAGATCTTAAAGCAACTTCTGGAAGTAGTTCATCTTGACTGTGTGTGGACCAGTGTGGGTAGGTGCACTGTGCATACGTGAGTATGACTGAGGAGGCCAGAAGAGAACATTGGGTGTAATTGTGTAGGCAGCGTTCACCCTTTTTGATACAGAATCTCTCATTGGCCTGGAGCTCACCAAGGAGTCTAGACTGGTTAGGGAGCAAGCCCCAGGTACCGTCTCTTGTCTCTGCCACCCCAGGGCTAGGGTTACAAGCATGTGCTACCAAACCTGCTTTTGTTTTTATTTCTTACATAGGTGCTGGAGATCAAACTCAGGTCTTTATGCTTGCAATGCAAGCACTTTACCCACTTTTCCCTCCACCTTAGTTCATTCATTTTTTTTTTTAATTTTAGAGAGAGAGACTTGGTGTGGCAGGGTCTCAGCCACTGCAGTTGAACTCCCGATGCTTGCGCCACCTAGTGGCCACGTGCAACCTTACACTTGCCTCACCTTTGTGTGTCTGGCTTACCTAGGATCTGGAGAGTCAAACATGGGTCCTTGGGCTTCGCAGGCAAGCGCCTTACCTGCTGAGCCATCTCTCCAGCCCAGTTCATTCATTTTTATTGCCAAATAGAATGAAGGTGTCACACTATTTCCCTGCTTTCTGTTGAAGGACCTTGGAGCTGCCATCCGTATATGAACAATCATGAAGGAAGTAACTGTAAACTTTCTTATACTTATCTTTTGGTGGAATACACTTTCCTTTGGGGAAGTGGAAGTAAGTGTCATGCTGGGAATGATAATGACAGAACAGTGATATATGGATGGTAGTAGAATTTACCAAGACAGAAAAAGGCAAAAGTAGAGAGTTGATTAGACATACAGCCATAACTGGCAAGATGGTAGAGGGGACTATCTTCACAGAAGCATTTCAAGGGGCTACTTTTGGGGTGGTGAAAGGTTTTATGCAGCCATACAGGCAATGTATCAATCTCATGGTGCCCTAGATAATTGTAGTTGAGGTTTAGCATGATGAGCAATAGCCTGGCAGTAATGTTTTACCCTGAGTCAGAAATGGCTGTCCTCAATTGGCGCCCACATTTTGTAGCTAGGGCTTCTTATGACTGACACTTTTCCTAACAATATGATGGTCCTGTTTGGAGCCAGAATCAGCCTTGCTCTGACCGCAGCCTGGACTGAGGAAAAAACAGCCTTGGTCTGAGGCTAGAATGGCTCAGCACAACAATCCATCCCAGAATGACATCCACAAAGCATACCTTAGTATGGAATTCCTGGTCAAGAATAAACTTGGAGAAAATGAACACAACAGCAGAAAGTAGGAGTTAGGAATGAAAGGAATAAAGCCAGGGGGATGATTTCTGATTGGGAGTCAGAAATACACTGAACCTAGAAGATGAGTGGATGCCTTTCCACTTAGAGAGTGGAAACAGAACTTCTAACAAAGCCTCTTACATCAAGGCATTCTTGGGCTCCAGGCAAACAATTGATGTAATGGTAAAATCATCTTTCTTTGTGGGAAAGAGAAAGGATTTGGTTTTGGACAATATGAATCACTGTCCTCCAAAAGCCATTACCCAGAGTGCCAGGCACTGAGCAGTAATGGAATGGGTGACTCTCTCATAGCCACTGAAAACTTAGGAAGAAGGGAAGGGCATTGGGAAGAGTGGGTGGGACAGGGCTGAAGCTCCCACATCAGAAATTAGCCCACTTACTGGACTGCTTGATTAGATTAGTTACTTGTGTAATGAGGTGGAGAATTTCATTCATCAGGAATTCTCCTCCAGAATTGCTCAGAAGTAGATCAGTCAGAGCATTCCCTGGGGTTCCGCTGCCCCCCACCTCCTCGGGGAATCTCCTGGAGTTCTCAGGAGGTGTTTATTCAAAGAAAATATTTATGGACACACAGAGCACAAGAAGGCTGTTGAATTAGAATTTAAGCAGTATGGGTAGGATTTCTCTTCAGTTCCTATGTTGACCACAAGCAAACTTGGTCATTTGTTTCGTAGCTTCCTTATCTGTAAAATGGGGGTGACAATACCTGCTTCATGTACCTTATTAATGAGTAGAATATGAAATCAGAAGTGTTGCATATACCAAAACATTTAGAAAAGGCAGACCACACACTACCTGCCCCAAAATGAGATAACCTATGACATTCTTAGCTTATCTTTCAAGATTTTTCTACACTCCAAAGGTCCAACCTGCCTTCTAGTTGATTCTCTCACCACTCTCTCTCTCCGCAAACACCACTGGATACCAACTGAAGCAGGCAGACATCCTATGCTCCTCATAGATGTGCTGGTCTTTGCCATCCCTGGACCCGGGAAGTCCTTCCCAAGGCCTGTCACTCAGAAGAACTCCTTCACACTCTCTCTTTACAAGCCCTTTCTACTTTGCCTCTCAACCAAATTATAAGAGAAGTCACCTGCCCTAGAGATTTAAATAAAATTACACACACACACACACACACACACACACACACACACTGAATTCTGAAGGAACTATAAGGTCATGGGCTCTTTTAGCTCCCGATATTTAAACGCTGCACCTCACCTTCTGTGGCGCTTTCTTCTCTCAGCAGATGGGGTACACTCTATCCTCCTTTTAAAAACATTTTAAAATGTATTCATTTATTTGAGAGAGAGAGAGAGAGAGAGAGAGAGAGAGAGAGAGAGAGAGAATGGGCATGCCCGGGCCTCCAGTCACTGCAAATGAACTCCAGACGCATGCGCACTCTTGTGCATCTGGCTTAAGTGGGTCCTGGGAATCGAACTGGGGTCCTTTGGCTTTGCAGGCAAGTGTCTTAACCGCTAAGCCATCCCTCCAGCCCCACCCTATCCTCCTTTTTGATAATTCCCATCACAATAACTACTTGGTGACAATGGAGGAAGGTTATATGACTGCTGTATGTCTGCATAATATTAAACCACATCCGGTCATCATCTTCAGAGGCCTTTCTTGGCTACCTGCTATAAGACTAGCTCATGGGCCCTTTTCTTCATGAGCAAAAAGCCTCCCTTCTACTTCTTCCTTCTTCCCTCTCTTCTTTACTCTTCTTTACTCAAGTCCTCTCACTAGTTCCTTGCTGTGCTATCTCCTTCCAAACTTCAGCTTCGGGGTCTCAACTTCATTCCCGGAAGTGTTTGTTAACATTTTTAATGTTTGTGGGTTTTGTGGTTTTTTTAAACTAAAGAAAAATAGTTTCCTCTTTAAAAAATATTTCAAGTTTTAAAAAATATTTATTGTCAGGCTGGAGAAATGGATTAGCAGTTAAAGTGCTTGCCTGCAAAGCCTAAGGATTCAGGTTTGATTCTCCAGGTCCCACATAAGCCAGATGCATAAGGTGGCACGTGCACCTAGAGTTCGTTTGCAGACTGGGTGCCCATTCTCTCTCTCTCTCTCTCTCTCTCTGTGTGTCTGTAATAAATAAATAAAAATAAATCTTAAAAAATGTTTATACTCCTTGTTAGATTGATTCAGATTACTTAGGCTGGTGTCCTGCAGCCCCTCAGAGCAGAGTGCAGTTGGGATTCTTACCAGAACTGAAACCCAGGGCCTTGCATTGGAGTAGAGCCCCGGGTTAACTAGCGAGTGACTGAAAGAAGCGAGTGCCACTTGTGTAGGTCACAGAAAGGACAGCAAGAGGAACTGAAGCATCATGTTCCATGTTAGGTGTTGCCACATGATCCAGACACCACTGGAAGAAGCCGTGACGGGCACAGAGGGTTGCTTCTGACCCTGGGCCTGATCCTGGTGTCCAGGTGACTGGGATCAGGGAGATGCCGACGGGCCCTGTGTCTGTTCCTGGGAGACCAGCAGCTGAATTATGACCAGCGCCAAGGAGAACCAGGACTTCCACGGGCATTGCCCTCCCTCCATCCTGAGTTGGCACAAGTGCAGGGCACGAACACCCACTCTGTTCACTGATTGGAAGCATGGAACATCTATTTTGTCAGCAACACTCTGCCATTCATCTTAATGAAAAATGGGGAGGAAGACAAAGACGGTGGCTCGAGCATCCACGAATGAGACTGCGCACCAAGAACACGCTCTCCACCTTGTCGTTGAGCGCGGTGGGTTGTCAGACGCGGAGCATCCCAACACTGATTGATGGCAGCTAGACCTTTCGGGCTCACTGGTGAGGTCAGGACCTGGGGATCTCATTAAGTCCCGTCAATGTGCCTACACAGTAGGAATCACCACTACCCCCACTCCACACGTGAGGAAGGGGTGGAGGTCCACGTAGCCTGTCCTCTGACCCTACATCTTCTTTGTTTTCCATCACGTCATGCTGCCTGCCTGGAAGGTGTCTGTAGAGTTTTACTTATATGTTGTACATTCAGAACTGAAATTACATTTCTCCCTTTACCTTTTCGCACTCCTGGGGATTAAATTTAGGGCGTCCTTTATGCTGGGCAATCTACCACTGAACTATATCTTTAGCCCTGTTATTTATTTACTTATTTAATTGCTTATTTATTTACAGATAAGCTCTTTTGATGTAGGCCAAACTGGTCTTGATTGTGCAATCCTCCTGCCTCAGCCTCCCAAGTAGCTGGGATTACAAGGCTGTTGCCACCAGATCCTACAAAAATAATGTAAGTCTTAAGAATAGTAATGGTTGATGGGGCTGGAGAGATGGCTTAGCGGTTAAGCACTTGCCTGTGAAGCCTAAGGACCGCAGTTTGAGGCTCAGTTCCCCAGGACCCACATAAGCCAGATGCACAAGGTGGCGCATGCATCTGGAGTTCGTTTGCAATGGCTGGAGGCCCTGGTGCGCCCATTCTCTCTCTCTCTCTCTCTCTCTCTCTCTCTGCCTCTTTCTCTCCCTGTGTGTCACTCTCAAATAAATAAATAGTAATGTTTGAGAATAAGGTATCATGACACATATGTATGAAAATGCCGTAATGAATCCTGCCAGTTTGCATGCTAGCCTAAAATTAATTTTGAAAACTCAATAAAATTTTAGGTTTTTTATTTATTTTAATTTCTTTATTTGAGAGAGAGAGAGAGAGAATGGGCAAACCTCTGGCCGCTGCAAACGAACTCCAGACGCATGTGCTACCTTGTACATCTGGCTTACGTACGTCCTGGGGAATCAAACCCGAGTCCTTTGTCTTTGCAGGCAAGCGCGTTAACCGCTAAGCCATCTCTCCAGCCCAATTTTAGCTTTTTTTTTTTTTTTAAGAGTTGTAATGTTTTAACGTCAGTCAAGCATTTTGCTGTACCTCAGGCATAGCACCTTATCTGGGGCAAGTAAACGTGGAGTGTGTGGCACCGGACACAGGAAGAGCACATGGGTTTAGGAAGTGGGGAGAGGACGGAGGGGGTGCTGTCTCTGGGGCTTCCAGCACTTCTCCCCCCAGCTGGCCCTGCTGGAGTGGACAGGTCACTCAGCGTGACAGCTATTTCTTCTGTTTTGAAGTCAGACGGGCACAGGAGTGCCCAGGTTCTACCATCTACTCTGGGGAAGTGACTGAGTGTCCATTTCCTCTTCCTCCCCTGTGACATGGAAACACGTCAGCTTGCACGGCGCACCTGCAGCCACAGAAACACGCTCGCTAATGTCAAAAACAGTGATGCTTTGGAACGGCTTGTCCCAGAATCACAGGGACAGGTGTTGCAAAGTGCAGGTATCCCTGGTTCTAAATAGAAGGAACACATTCTTGCCAGCACACTCCAACCTCGGAATGACTCCAAACCCAGCCCTTCCCATTCGAGGCAAGCCTCATGGCCAGACTCCCACGGGGTCTGTGCGCTGTGGCAGGGGATGGGATGAGGGTTTTGATTGATGGTCTCCTCTCCAGAATTATGCTGCAGCATCCGAGAGCAAGTGGTTTTGGCAAAAGGGGAAGGCAAAACAGAGATTTACTATAGAGATGAAAGCTTACTACCTCATTGACTGCGTTTAGGATTAAAAATGTAATCAATTTAAGGTGCTCACAAGACATCTGGCGTACAGGAGTACTTGATAGACTGGGACATAAGTGGGCTGTGAGGGACCAAGAAAATCCCAGTGAGAAAATACTTCAAAAGACAAAAGAGCCCAACAGGTGGCTTGGCAGGGCAAAGAAGGGGGTCTCCTCTTCCCTCTGACACCATGACCACCCCTAAAACATCCTGAAATCTGCAGCAAATGCTTTCCATTATTTGAACATTCTATTTTGTATAAAGAATGTCAGAATGCCAAACAGCACAGGCACCAGTAAATTGAGAACAACCAGAGGCTGTGTCATCGGCTGAAGGAAGTGGCAGATACATAGAGAGCACAGTTGTCACGGAGGTGAAGAACAAGTGGTCCGTTTCGACACTGCCCACTCTTAACAAGACAAGGAACAGAAAGGCGATTTTGTCATTATTATAATGGAATCGTTTAAAAATTACAGTCAAATGGTCTTCACTTACTCCTCTGTAACCTGAAGGAAATGTATTGGCAGTTAACAATTACTCTCTGATATTTCTGCATACCACACTAAGCGCAGTGAACATTAATATTGATGCGTTACTTGTGCTGTTGCTGACAGGGCCCCGGGCTGGTCCCTGGTTCCTCATTTCTCTATTCCTAGAGACATAAATGGGAGTTGCAAGTGAGTATCTGAAGACACATTTTCAACTGCTGTAGTTTGTCATTCTTAGAGTTTATGTCCTGAAAGCTTCATGACCGTAGCAAATCAGCTCCCACTCTGGGGATAGCCTTAAACAAGTTGGAAGCCACAACCCGACAGGCAGCGCTACGGAAAGTTTTCGAACAATCCCTCACCTTAATGCTGAAAGCATAGCTCTATTACTTCCACAGTCACAAAGTACTTAAATTGTGACTTGGAACAAAATTATATCGATCTTCTCATCTATCCACCTATCTGTCTGCCTGCCCATCTGTCTGTCTGAGCAAATGGATGCAGTGTCACATGTCTGTTTGGGGACCACATTGATGCTGGGGCATACAGATCCCTTCTTTAGAGTCTGCATGAAAGAGAGCGTGCTCCTGCAGTGGGTCTGCTCCCTCATGGTGTTCCATCACGCTTCTGTCAGGACCTGTGCCGGGGTTTGAGTCAGGTGTCCCCCATAAACTTAGATGTTCTGAATGCTAGGTTCCCAGCTGATGGAGATTGGGGAATTAATACCTCCTGGAGACAGTGTATTGTTGGGGGCGGGCTTATGGGTGTTATAGCCAGTTTCCCCTTGCCAGTGTTTGGCACACCCTCCTGTTCCACCTTATGTGGGCCAGGGGGTGATGTCCACCCTCTGCTCATGCCATCATTTTCCCTGCCATCGTGAAGCTTCTCCTTGAGTCTGTAAGCCAAAATAAATCTTTTCTTCACCACAAGCTGCTCTTGCTTGGGTGATTTCTACCAGCAATGCGAACCTGACTGCAACAGTAAAGTGGTGTCGTTTGCTGCTAGACACCTGACTGTGTGGCTTTGACCTTTTGGAGCTTATTTTCAAGAGGAATGTGGACGGATTTAAAACCTTGGCCTAAGAGATGCCTTGCAGTGCTGGAAGTACAGCTTGATGGACTATTCTGGTCAGAGCTGAAAGACCTGATTGCAGTAAGAACTACGGACTGTGAGGTTTGGCTTATGAGGGTGAGAAAGAGCTTTGCCTGGACTGGGCTAGCAGTTTGTGTGAGAAGCTTGCTGTTATGCCCATGTCCTGAGAAGTTGTGCAAAGTTGCTTTGCATAGACATGAACTGGTGTGAACAGAGGTATATGGTACAGAAGAAGATGAAATCTTTGGGTTAACTGCTGCCCATTCAGCTGTAATTGAGAGATTACAACCTTTGAGATTGGGCCAGCTGACCTGCACTGGGGCAACAGGAAGACTGTAGACTCTTTTGAAGGGGCCTGAGTGCTCAAGGAGTGTCCTGTTCTTCAAAGTCTGCTTTATTCCCCCTGGATTAACAAATCGGCACCCTACCTGGTATTGTGTAGTGTAAGAAGTGCAGAAAAGAGAGGGTCATAGAGTTTACAACACGGTCTTGTGTTTTGGAAATGGCCATGGGCAGTGTGAAGCAGGTTTGCTGGATGCCTACATGGAGACCCCATGGGGCCATGAGGATGAACCGTGGCTTGCAGTGGAGACCCAGTGGAGGTGCCAGGACCGTGAGATGCCTGCTAAGTAAAGCTGCGGGCCTGGATGAAGTTTACCAGGACTGTGAGTAGCTGAAGGGGCAGCATTGGAACTCCAGAGACTTGTTGCTGGTTAGGATTACCAAACTTGGAGACTTGTTACTGACTAGAGTTGTTGGACTTGAAGCTACAGAGTTTGATGTTTGGCCTGTTTAAATCTTGTATTGGTTGAATATTTCTTTTCTATGCCCAATGTCGTCTTTTGCAGTATGAGTATGTGTTCTGTGTCATTATGGGTTTTTTGGGGATTTTTTGGTATTATGGCTCAGTTAAAAGATCTTGGACCATGGGGATATTTGAACATCATTGGGATTGATAAAAACTATGGGGACTTTTAAGTTCAACTGAATACATTGTATTTTACATCATGTATGGACATCGGTTTATGGGGGTCAGGGGCAGAATGTGGTGGTTTGAGTCAGGTGTCCCCCATAAACTTAGGTGTTCTGAATGCTAGGTTCCCAGCTGATGGAGATTTGGGAATTAACGTCTCCTGGAGGCAGTATATTGTTGGGGGCAGGCTTATGGTTGTTATAGCCAGTTTCCCTATGCCAGTGTTTGGCACACCCTCCTGTTGCTGTGGTCCACCTTATGTGGGCCAGGGGGTGATGTCCACCCTCTGCTCATGCCATCATTTTCCCTGCCATTGTGAAGCTTCCCCTTGAGTCTGTAAGCCAAAATAAATCCTTTTTTCCCACAAGCTGCTCTTGATTTGGTGATTTCTACCAGCAATGCGAACCTGACTAAAACAACCTGCCTTTAGGGAATTGGGTGATGCTTGAAAAATTTGAAATAACTTAAACTTATACTATAAATGTTTACTTCATTATTTTGTATTTGTATAAATACTGAAGTGGAAAACTTTACAAACCTCTGTGTTTTTAAAAATATTTCTTGAAGCCAGGTGTGGTGGCGCACACCTTTAATCCCAGCACTTGGGAGGCAGAGGTAGGAGGATCGCCGTGAGTTCAAGGCCACTCTGAGACTCCATAGTGAATTCCAGATTAACCTGGGCTAGAGTGAGACCCTATCTCGAAAAAAAAAAAAAAAAAAAACCCAAAAAATATTTCTTGAATGCTCACAATGAGTAAAAGAACTCTTTTCTTTCAAGAAAAAACTATTAACTTGAAGTGCTTTTTTTTTTTTTTTTAATTTATGGGCCGGGGGATTTTTTTAAGGTAGGGTCTCACTCTAGTCTGAACTGACTTGGAATGCACTCTGTACTCCCAGGCTGTCCTTAAACTCACAGCGATCCTCCTACCTCTGCCTCCTGAGTGCTGGGATTAAAGATGTGAGCCACCACGCGCAGCTGAAGCTTTTTTTTTTTTTTTTTTTAAGTGATATCCTTTTAAATTAGTAAACTGTATCAGTATATTTAGGGTGAGGCAGGACATAAATATGTGGGTTTGGGAAATATATTTGTTATTTAAATTTTATTTATGTTATTTTATTTTTTGAGGTAGGCCAGACTGGCCTTGAACTCACTTTGTAGTCATATATTTGTTATTTAAATTTTATTGATTTTATTTATTTATTTATTTTTTTGAGGTAGGCCAGACTGACCTTGAACTCACTTTGTAGTTTTAGACTGGCCTTGTACTCACTCTGTAGTCCCAGGCTGGCCTTGAACTTACTGAGATCCTCCTACCTCTGCCTCCTGAGTACTGAACTTAAAGGCGTGTGCCCCCACACCTGGCTTATTACTTTAAATTCTAATGTTTGTCTTGATGCACATTTTAACTTTTGAAAGTTTATTCTTGGCAGCTGCTTTAGTGGATTTGCACTTGAGAGATTGTCTTCGTTGCCCACCCACTCCCCCACACTTGTAGCCCGAGGCATCGGTGGGCGCTGAGTAGCATCCTTAGAGAGAACACGGCTCCCACAGCATAGAGCCCATCACACTGCTCCAACACCACTCTTAACATGCTGCTCAGCATCTCCCAATCAGACCCCGAAAAGTAACGAGGCATCGTGGCAAAGTGGCAGCAAATTAGTAGCTTATAGATAAATACATACTTGTCATTACCTGAAAGTAATAATATATGGGGTAAACAAACAGCACATTAAATTCTCTAACCCATTCAGTACTTAAGGTTTTTTTTTTCACGTATTAATAGTTTCTTATGAAATCAATTCCCCCTTTGTCTGTAGCGAGTAAATGTATAGAATGTCTAAAAACTATAGAAACTGTCTTCTGTGATTTTAAATCAAAATTACTGGAGGAGCCAAGAATCATGGTTAGAGCCTTAGCGGAACATGCACCCTAAGAGTTTTCAACATTTAACATTTCCAGTGGCCAATGCCACACTACCAATTGGCCCAATTCATAGAAATTCATGTCTCTTCTTCTCTTCCATTTTAACTATTTGATTATACCTGTAGCAACTTTATTTAAGAGCAGAGAGAGGTGTGATGGTGTTGCAGTCATGTTTGCATTGCTGGCAGAAATCTCCCAACCAAGAGTTGCTTATGGAAAAAAAAGGGGGTTATTTTGACTTATAGACTTGAGGGGAAGCTCCATGATGGCAGGGGAAAATGATGGCATGAGTAGAGGGTGGACATCATCCGCCCGCCAACATTAGGTGGACAATAGCAACAGGAGAGTATGCCAAACACTGGCAGGGGGACACTGGCTATAACACCCATAAGCCCGCCCCCAGCAATACGCTCTCTCCAGGAGGCCTTTAATTTCCAATTGCCATCAGCTGGGGAACCTAGCATCCAGAACACCTAAGTTTATGGGGGACACCTGAATCAAACCACCACATTGGATGGGCACACCATGACCCTTTGCCACTCTCAAGGAACTCCAGACATATGAGCCAGTTTGTGCATCTGGCTTTATGTGGATGCTGGGGATTTGAACCCAGGCCATTGGGCTTTGCAAGCAAGCACCTTTAACCAGTGAGCTACCTCTGCAGCCCTGAGCCCTGCTGTTTTGTATCATTATTGTGCGGTGACTGTTTATTCTAATAAATGTTTATACTAGAGCAACAGAAAACAGAAGCAAAAACTTAGGAATTCAAGTTATCATTTGCTCAATATGGGTCATGTTTCAATAGGTACAAAATAGTTTTCAGAAATGATCATCAGAACAAAATCTTACTTAGACTTCCACTCTTCTTTTTCTTCTTCTTCTTCTTTTTTTTTTTTTAAAGTCCTACCTATTTCTTTGAGACTCTCCTCCCAATTCTCAGTTCCCACCTTCCAAGCAGAAGAGTTTTAAGTTAGAAACAAAGTCTGACCTGAGCAGGAACATTCCAAGTGACTAGAATGCCATCCATGTGCTAATCTTACAGGTTCTTTACTGTTTTTTTTTTTTGTGTTTTGTTTTTTGCATGTATATGTTGAGCACTATGGGCAGGGCTCCCAGAACTCTGCCTCATGCACCCTCTGCCAGCGTATTTCCACAGCTCATTTGTGCCATTGATCTATTCTGAGCAGTTCGCTGCTGAGGTTGGTTATAGCTTTTTAAAACATCTCTGCTCTGCCACCCTATTCTCTTTAGCTGGACACCATCGGTCCACCCTGCCTGTCCTCATCATCCCTGCTAACGCCGTCCACAAGCCACACGCAGCTTGGCCCAGAGTCAAGCGTGCATTTCTGGGCACAGCAAGGCCTGCCGCTTGGTCTTTTCCCCCTGGCTGGCCTGGCTGCTGTCCTCTAGGGGGTCGCAAAGGAGCCCAGCTCCGTCCCCACTTCGTGCTGTCATACCACATTTGAGGTCCACGTTCCAGACAGAGGACATGATGCCATCTGAGCTACGTAGGAAACCATCTCAATCCTTCACGTCAGCGGGACTTCAGTTTTTTCCCTTACTGCACCTTTGACATTGGCTTCACGTTCCTGCTGGCCTCCCTACACCCTGGATGCGAGCATCCCCAATGTCCGGGTGTGACTGCCTTTCCACGACGCTACCATTAATGTTGCTCAGTTACGTTCCTTGCCCAGAGCACCGTGTGTGTATGTGATCAAAAAGAGTTTCAGTACACGGCACATAGTCTCATTTTGTATTTAAGCGTCAATCCCGAATTTCTTTAAAATACCCACCTGTCAATGGCATGTTAATATTGCCGTAAGAGTATGTGGGTTCAAATGGTGTCTGTTCCACCACACCCTGGTCTATGGCTTCTACCACGTTCCTTTGGGATCTTCTCAACTGCACTTCTCCCTGCTGCAGATGTCAGGATGTTTAAATGAGATGACCACACAGAACTCCTGGAATGAGCACTGTGAGGTGAGTCACTGCCACTCTTACGATGTGTGGGCACACGGAGCTGGCCGGCCCTTGAGGGAATTCAGAGAAACTGAACGTAATTCGAGCCTCCTAGAAATGCTGGTTTGTGTGCATGGTGATTGCCTCACAGGCTTTCACAGAAGAACTTGTTTTTCTTTACAGAGAAGGTCTTGGGAAATCACATCCTCTGAAGGTTTTATTGGAAATCTCTCTGGTTACTTGGAGCTGCTCTGTATTCTGGAAGGCTGGCTCCCGGCCCAACAGGCATCTAACCAGGGCAGAAGGGACAGGACAGCCATCCAGTGGTAAAGTCCATGTCAGTTTCCTGTTAGGTACAAATTTTCAAAAAAAAAAAAAATGCAGCAGTGGTTTTAAAATCCATGGCATGTCTCGCTTGTCTCTCTGGGCAGGGTTTGCACTTCAAACTGGCATTCTCTCTATCAATAGGCCGCTTGGCAGCCGCCATTTCTAACTCGCTGTGGGTCCACATCCCATCCGGACATGAAACCACTAGGCCAATGTCTGGCCCGGGAGGGCTGCTGTAGCAGGCGAGGGAACTGTTCTTTGAAGGGCGGCCTCCACTTGAGTGCAAGGGCATTGTTCACCCCCAGCTGTACTTCATCAGGGTGATGGTGGCAGACCAAGGGGAAGGCTCCCTGCCAAAGGTGACGCAGTGGAGAGCCGCCCGGTCCTCCAAGCGAATACAGCTCCACAAAGGGCTGCTTAACCTGGACCCTGGCTTTCAGAGGCCCCGGAGGGGAATCCGAGCTTCAAGTGCTGCAGTTGTTTTCACAGGCCCAGAAAGGGGATCTTTGTCAGTCAGACCCCATCATGATTGTAACATTTGAGTGGCCGCGTCCCTCCGTTCAGTTTTACAGAGATCCAGTGGTGTCAGTTAGTCGCAGGATGTGGAGCCGAGCCTTGAGGCAATTCAGAGAAACAAGACGTGGTTTGAGTCTTCTAGAAGCTTACAGTTTTGTAAGGAAGTCAAAGACAAGCCTAACCTCTCATTGTATTCACTGGCTTTCTCTATGCGCCTGGACACGGCTTGTACCAGGCAAGGCTGGGCCACAGAGGCTCTGTCCTTGAAGAATAAAAGTAAAATATGAGTCACTATGATTCCTCTTAAACTTTGAAAGGTTTTATTGTGAAATAATTTTAAACTTACAGAAAAGGCAGAAAAAGAGTACACTTTATATACTCTTTACCTTAAATTCTAGTTGGTAAGATTTTTCTTTCACCCTTGGGTTTTTGAGACAGGCTCTCACCAGGCTAGCCTTAAACTCATGAGCAATCTTCCTGTCTCCTAGGTGATGAGATTACAGGCATGGTGACCGTCCTTGGATACAGTGAGTGATATTTTTGCCATAGGTATTTTAGCACTTTTTTCTATAAATACATTATACATATATACACACATTATATATATGTGTGTGTGTGTGTGTATACACACATGCACACATGCTCATGCTATTAATAATATACATTATTTCTGTCCTGTGTAAATCAATTGAGAGATAGTAGAAAAATCCTAAATACATTGTGTATTTAATAAACGACAAAAGTACTCTATTACCTAATCACAGAACCACCATCAAAATCAATACATTAGTATTGATACAATTTTACTCTCTCATCCTAGGATCCTATTTAAAATTTCATCAATTGTTCCAAAATGGTCATTATAGCATAAACATTCTCTCTGTATTTTTTTGTAATTCAATTTAGGATAACATGTTGTGCTTATTTGTTGTGTTTTATTATTTCTCTCTATCTCTTTTTGGCTTGTGTGTGTGTTGCTCATGTGTGTGCGTACATGTATGTGCATGCATGCATGTGGAGACCAGAGGTCTAGGGAGGGTATCTTCCTCAATTGCTCTCCACTTATTATTTAGTTAGTTAGTTTTTAAAAATTTTTTGGTTATCCAGGTCTCTCACTGAGCCCAAAGCTCATTGATTTGTCTAGGCTACTAGCCACCAAGCCTCTGGGATTATAGACATGTGTCACCACACCCTGCTTTTACATGGGTGCTGGAGCTCTGAACTCAGGTTTCATGCTTGCGTGGAAAGTGTTTTGCTGATTAAGCCATCTCTCTAGTGCCCTTACTTGTCTCTTTAGTCTCTTAAATCTGGGACATCCATTCCTTCACACTTTTCTTGTCTTTTGTGACCTTGCCTTTCTTTTCTAAAATATTTTTATTTATTCATTTGAGAGAGACAGAGAGAGAATGAATGAGCATGGGAACACCAGGGCCTTCTGTCCCTGTAAACAAACTCTAGACCCATGTTCCACTTTGTGTATCTGGCTTTACATGAGTACTGAGGAATCTAACCTGGGCCATCAGGCTTTGCAAGCAAGTGCCTTTAACCACTGAGCAATCTCTCCAGCCCTGACCTTGCTATTTTTGAAGTGTGCTAGACAGTTGTTTTGTGGAATTTCTCTCCATTGGAGTTCTGATGCTTCCTCATGATTGGACTGACGTTATAAAGTTTTACACATCACAATGTCAAAAGGGAGGCATCTGTCTCAGTAGATCTTGTTAGCAAAGACCCATATGGTATCAACGTCTTCCCATGGGCGGTGTTAACTGTGATCATTTGCTTAATGTCATACCTGCTAGATTTCTTCACTGTAGTTATTGTCATGTTTTCTTATGTAGCGAGTAAGTGACTTGTAGGGAATCACTGGGAAATCAGGATTTGTATCTTATTCCTCAAAAGTACTTACCTTGGGTTAGGATCCTTGGGTGAGCAAAATATTATGATAGTTGCCAAATTGTTTCTATTAGCATGGTTCATAATTTCAAGTTTATTCAGTGGGTTCTAATCTATCATTTTCATGCTAAAATTTTCCCATATTTGATCAGTGGGAACCTTTTTAAGTTGATTCCTGTGTGATTTTTTAAAAAATACTGGGCTGACTTTCTCTCTCTCTCTCAAATAAATAAATAATTTAAAAATACTCATGTTGGTTCTTCTTACTTTCTGGAACTATAGAATGTTCCAGATTCACCCTGCCCTTTCCCCTCTCAGCCATTTCTCCAAAGTGGCCTGAATCCTGTCAGTGGAGAATGGTATTGGAAACCAAGAGCTGGTCACGATGTGTGCTCATGGCTATTCTTGCTTGAAGAATTCTGCAAAAGAGTTTCCAGAATGCATCTAAGACAGATCTCTGCTATGCAATTCAAGGAACATGTTACTACCCAAGTGCCATGGGAATGGAGAGAGGGAGAGATGACTTCCACATGGAGGTTCCCCTGGTTCCCGTGACAACGGAAAGTTGTCAGATGGAATCCAGATGCACTGACAGCTTTCTCTCACTTTGATCATTACAGGAGTGAAGTCCCTCAGCTTCCGCTCCCAAGTTCAACCCAATCCTGTGTTCATTCTTTCACCAACTCCTAAAAGGCACTTCTGATGTTGAAACTAAGTCTTTGCACTTGTGGGCCTGAGTGTGCTAGTTAGACTGGAAGCATGTAGAGACTGGCTTTGTAACCTCTGAGTGCATTGTAGGTAATTTAAAATGAGTTACTGGGCTGGAGAGGAGGTTCAACACTTAAAGGTACTTGCTTACAAAGACTAAGGGCCTGGGTTTGATTCCCCAATACCCATGTAAAGCCAGATGCACAAAGTGGTTCATGTATCTGGAGTTTGTTTGTAGTGGGAAGAGGCCCTGGTGTGCCCATTCCCCCCCCCCCCACTTTCTTTATCTCTCTCCTTGCAAATAAATAAATAAAGATTTTTTTAAAAAGAGCTACCATATGGATATTTTCATATGCATGACCTTGGACACACTTTGAATCCAAAGAGCTTGGAACTAAATGTTGAATAAGTTTGAAATAAAATCCTAAATCTCACTCAATGGGGAAAAACAAATCAGTTGAGTCCTTTGGGCTCTCGTGTGTTTTTACCTGTGAAGGCAAGATAACAAGATTGTGAGTGCTATGTGATGAGATGATGTACGTAAATGCCTGCCACTGCCTTCCCCCTGGAGGCCCCCAATAGCCAGAAGCTGTCTCCACCCTTCCTCACAGGGAGCATCTGGCCGCAAGGGTGTGCTCAGCCAGAAGCGCCCAAGGGTTATGTTCCGGCATCACTGATTGCACTGTGTTGGCTTTGCCAGGAATGGTGGCCTGCTCAAACTAGCTGGAGTGAAGAGGAGATTTATTAAAAGGACAGGAGAGGGCTGGAGAGATGGCTTAGTGGTTAAGCGCTTGCCTGTGAAGCCTAAGGATCCTGGTTTGAGGCTCCATTCCCCAGGACCCACGTTAGCCAGATGCACAAGGGGGCGCACTCGTCTGGAGTTCGTTTTCAGTGGCTGCAGGCCCTGGCGCACCCATTCTCTCTCTCTCTCTCTCTCTCTCTCTCTCTCTCTGTCTCTTTCTCTCTGTGTCTGTCACTCTCAAATTTAAAAAAAAAAAAAAAAAGGACAGGATACAATCCCTTGAATTAACTTTCCGTGTGTATGGCTTTTGGTTTACACATCCCCCTACCTACACTAGGTTGTTGGTCTATAGTTTCATCTTGTAATGATGTCCCAACTCTGATTCTACATGGTCTTACACCCCAGTTCCTCAAAGTTAGTTTGGGTATTTTCACATAAGTGGGAAAAAAAATCCTAAAATCATATGAAAACACAAGATACCTCCCCCGCAAAACATCAACAACAATCTCAAGCAAAAGAAACAAAGTTAGTGATATCACACTACCCAATATCAAAATCTATGGCAAGGCTATGGTACTTGTCGGGGTTTATAGTGATTGTCAAGTTGACAGGATCTAAACATCACCTGTGAGGGATTATGTAGATGAGGTTGGCCTCTGTATATGTTATCTGAGGGATTAGCTTTAGGTTAATTGAGGTGGGAAGGTCCATCTCAATTGTGAGTAGTTCCATGGGCTGGGATCCTGGGCTATAGAAAAAGAGCTTGGCTGAGCAGTGGTATTCACTGCTCTCTGCCTCCTCAGTGTTCAACTGAATGCGACCAGCTGGCTCCTGCTATCACACCTTCCCTGCCACAATGGTCTTCCTTATATGGTTTTTGTCATGTAGTTTGTCTCACCCATAAGAAGTTGACTAATACAGTTATCAAAACCACATGGTACTAGCATACAAACAGATGCCAGATGAGGAGCAATGAAACAGAACAGAGAGCCCAGAAGTAAATGCGCATGCTCGTAGACAATTGTATGGCCTCAAGTTTATGCAAAAGTTTAAGTAAGGTGCCAAGAATATACAGTATCCTCAATAAATGATGATGGGAAAGCTGGATATCTACTTATGTAAGAATGAAATTGGACTTTTATGCCATATCCAAAATTAACTTGAATGTACTGTAATATAAGATCTGAGGTTGTGGAACTATTTGAAGAAAGTATAGGAAATGCTCCACGACATTGGCCTAAGCAAAGGTTTCTGGATACAACTCCTAGAGCATAGGCAAGAAATGGCAAAATAAACAAAAATTTAAAAAATAAAAAGCTTCTGCACAACAAAGTTAAAAATAGAGTGAAGACAATCTGCAGGCTGGGAGACAATACTTACAAACTGCAAACGTGGCAAGAAGCTGGTATCCTGACCTAGTCAGGGGTCATGTATCCAATACTTGGGACCCAGCTATCTGTTTTTAGAGTTCCTGAAAACTTCAGGAGTATGGTCTAGTTGGAGTAAAATAGGCCACTGGGGGGTATGTCTTTGAATGTTGTACCTAGTCCCTAGTCCTGGCCTCATTCTGGGCTTTCTGCTGGCCGTGAAGTGAGGCAGTTCCTCCACCTCATGCCCCCATTACCACGATGTTCAGCTCCAGCAAACAGAGCTAAGAACCCACAGCCTGAACCCTCTAAGTCTCAGAAACAAAGTTAATTCTTCCTTCACCAAGTTTTCTTTTTTTTTTTTTTTTGGTGACAGCATTTTGCTCACAGTGATGAGAAAGTGACTAATAGAGAAAATCACTTAAACATTACCGTGAAGTTCTTCAGCCTTTAAAACTGGGAGGAATTTGGGAGAGTTTGGAGAAGCAGGTTAGAAAAGCTTAAGTGTTTACAAACAGAACTTGCATGATCCTGATGGGAGCTCAGAAGACCAGAATGCCGATA
Organism: Dipus sagitta; assembly: GCA_036346955.1. Classification (NCBI taxonomy): domain Eukaryota; kingdom Metazoa; phylum Chordata; class Mammalia; order Rodentia; family Dipodidae; genus Dipus; species Dipus sagitta. Next base: position 65,198,916 of record CM070774.1, on the reverse strand, counting down.
GAAATATGGATAGAAAAAGCAGTGCTCATAAAGGCTCAGGTGTAAATGGGGACTTTATTTAGACTAGAGGATTTCATCTTATGTTTTGGCAAATAATTTCTGTGTATTTTGTTTATCTCCTGAGACTTGAGTGAGATGAAATCTAAAAGTAATGGATTAACTAATTTAGCAGAGAAAATTTTAAGACATCATAGCTTATTATTATTGCTGGCTGCTTTTTAGCCAGATTTACAGTCAGAATCAGGAACACATCAACACAAAACCCCAAAACGGATAGATTTGGAAATGTGCAGTTTAGCAAGAAAAGTAGCATGTCTCAAGTGGATAACGAAGGTGTGGTTATTAAGAGATTAGTACAATTAAAAAGAAATCAATTACTTTTTGTTGGGACAATAAGGAAAATGCCTTGAAGAGATCTCAGGAATTGGACAAACTCTGCCTACCACAACTATGACAGAGCAATCTCACTTGAAAGACTTTTCTTTGAGAAGAAAGTACCCCTGGGCACCCTGCTGGCAAAAGGCAGCCTAGGAAAATGTTCCCCTAGGAATTCTTTGACGTTAATCTGCCCTGTAGGCACACAGTAACCACTGTAGCCATGGTCTAAGTGAGACCAGTTACTGCTTAAGCTGGTAACCCTCCTTGGCATTATACAGATGATGTTGGTTTTGTAAGCAGGCAGAAACTGAGAGTTAGAGGGTCATGAAGACTTCCACTCAAATTCCAAGGCAGGCTTTTGAGGCTGGGCAGTGTATAGCAGGGTCTGGAGTCCCTTCAGGTACCCCTGAGAGAACAATGCATGAAGCTGTAAGGACAAAGCCACAGTGGAAGGTCCTAGAGTGTTGGAGATGCCAGGAGCACAGACCGTCTAATGAAAATTGCCGCAGCAAGCCCAAGAGAAAGGCCATGCCAACTGAAGATATAATAGCCATGGAGACTGCTAGAACTTACAAACACTACCACATACCACAGATTCTGGGCACAGGGCTACAAGAACAACATGCTTGGTTTTGGTGTGGCTTTGACCCACCTCTCCCTTGATGGTCTACTTCTCTCTTTGGAATGGGAATGTTTACTTGGTACTGTTGTATCTTGGAAGTGTGCAAGCTTATTTTTGACTTTTAAAAAATATTTATTTCTATTTATTTATTTATTTGACAGAGAAAGAGGGAGAGAGAATGGGCGTGCCAGGGCCTCCAGTCACTGCAAACAAACTCCAGATGGGTGTGCCCCCTTGTGCATCTGGCTAATGTGGGTCCTGGGGAATCAAACCTGGGTCCTTTGTCTTTGCAGGCAAACATCTTAACTGCTAAGCCATCCCTCCAGCCCTTGTTTTTGACTTTTATGGAGGAATCACAGCTAAAAGATTGTCTTGCATCTTGGAAACATTCTTGTTTGTTTTGAAGCAGGTTCTCACTCTAGTACAGCATGGCCTCAAACTCTTGGCGATCCTCCTACCTCAGTCTCCCCTGTATTGGCATTAAAGGTGTGCACCACCATGTCTGGCATTTAGTAGAGACTTCAATCTTAGGCTTTGGAACAATGTTGGCACTGTTGGACTATGGGGACTCTTGGTCAAGGACTAAATGCATTTTGCATCATGTTGCAAAATGGCCCTGAGTTTTTTGTGGGATCAGGAGTAAAATGCTGTGGTTTAAATATGAAGTGTCCCCAGAGGCTCATGTGTTGAATGCTTGGCCCCACACTGGTGGTACTACTTTGGGAGGTTTTGGAATCTTTGGGAAGCATGACCTACGTGGAAGAAATAGGTCATGGGTGGGGGTGCCTTTGAAGTTTACCTGTGATCCTGGTCCTGTACTCTTCCTGTTTCCTATCTGTCAGGAGGTCAAGAAGTTCCTCTACCACTTTCCTGCCGCAGGGTTGTTCCGCCAGGCAACCATGGCTCGAACCCTCGAAAACTGTGAGCCTGTAAGGAAATGAATCTTGCCTCCCTTAAGTTGCTTATGTCGCATAATTTGGTCATTGTGAGGAAAAGGTAACTGACGTGTATCCGAAATACAAAACGGACTCAATTCAATAGAAACATAACAGATCATCCAATTAAAACATGCCAAGGACTTAAATGACGCAAACCTGGGAACATGCTCATTCATAACCGATTGTCAGGGAAAAGCAAATTAACACCACAGTTCTGCCTCCCATCTGTAGGATGGTTAGATCAAAAAGGTAACAAGTGCTGGCAAGTCTATGGAGAAAAGGAAACCCTGTTTTGTACTGTTGGTGAAAATGTAAATTAGCACAGTGCTATGGAAATAGTACAAAGGTTCCTCCAAAAAGAATAAAATAGATAAATCGATTATAATGTGATCCAGCAGTTCCACCTCTGGGTATCTTCTAGGTATGTATGTATCTAGAAATTTAAATAAGTATACTGAAGAAATTTCTGAACTACCATCTTGGTTCACAGCAGCTGAGGTATGTATGGAAGCAACATAGGTGTCCCTCGGCAGATGAGTAGATGTAGCACAGTGGAATTCTACTATTCAGCTATGAAAATTCTATCATTTCCACTCATTTAGAGGCTATTATATGAAGTGAAATAAGCCAGGCACAAAGTGATAAATACTGCATGATCCTTATTTACATGTAGAGTCTGAAAATAGACTTTCTGTAAAGATGCCTATTGAGTAGAATAATAACTAAAATAAATAATAATTATGTACATTTTTAATAAGATAACCCACTCAATGTTTCAGTTCTGCCATTTTAAATTTCTTAGATGGCGATTGTTTCTGTTGACATCTAGTTAGGATTTTGTGTCTGGTCTAATAAGCTGTGGTTAGCTATAGACATGGCAACTTGGGCCACCTTGACAACAAAGCTATGAGTGAAAACAACTTGCCTCAGTCAATGTTGTGCCTGGTGACAATAAGCTCTCCTCCCCACTCAAATCACTGCGGTGGGCCCAGGGTTCATCCTGAGCTCAGTAACTAATGACCTGAAGGAGGATGTGTTTCTAGAGTAGATTTTATTGGTCTCAAAAAGACCATGTACACATTTTATAATCAATTTAAACATGAGCAAATATAGATGCATCATTTACTATGAGTCCAGGACTATCCCAAGAATTTTACAATATTTACTCACTTATTCTATTTATTTATTTATTTATTTATGTATTTATTTGCAAGGCGAGAGAGTGAGAGAGAGAGAGGAAGACAGAGAGAGAGAGAGAATATGGGTGTGCCAGGATCTCTTGCTACTTCAGATGAACTGCAGATGCCTGCCACACTTTGTACTTCTGGCTTTATGTGTGTACTGGGGAATCAGCTCATCATTCTTTGCAAGCAAGCACCTTAACCGCTAAGCTATTTCTCTATCCCCTACTAATTCATTCTCATAGTTAGTTGAAGAAAGGCAGAGTAAACAAGTTTTTGTACTCTAAAAATTAAAAACCTTATTAGGGGAGACAGCTCAGTTGCTAAAGTGCTTGCCTTGGAAACCTGAGTTTGATCCACAGAACGCACATCAAAATGCTGAGTGCATGGCATGGCCCTATGGTCCCTGTACTGGGGAAGTGGAGGCAGCGGGAGCCCAGGGCCTTGCTGGCCATCCAGTCTAGCCTAATCGATGAGCTGCCGACTAGTGAGAGACTCCGTCTCACGGAAAGGTAAGCGGCGTTCCTGAAGCCGGTACCTGAGTTTGTGCTCAGGACACAAACACAAAACTGAAGGCAGAGAGAGGGGCAGTCATTTGCCAAAGGCACCTATCCGGGCAGCAGCAAAGGCAAGACATGAACCTGGGCATGCTTCACATGGCCCACACCGCTCACAGTAAGAGCCATGTCACCACCAGGCCTGTTGACAGAGGGGACCAAATCTACAGCATCGTCGCTCACTGTCTCATGACAGGAGAACATTCGAACACACCGCCGTCCTGGAGCTCTCGGAGCTGACCGGCTCTAGGCTGCCGCATGCCTTCCGCTTGTCCCCTGTCCAGGTCAAGGGTGGTGTGAGAGGGCCATTGCACACTCCCTGTCACCTTGAAAGGGTTACATGTGCAAATGGTTTGCATTTGCGCTCCTGTTTTGAAAAGTCTCTTCACCTCAGAAACAACATTTTCCACTTTCTAACACTTTAAATTCCATTTCTATTACTTGAACATCAGGCACAATTATGCTGTTTTGAGTTTCTTCCTTGCAATTAATGCAATCATATGACGCATCACTAATGCCAACCAGGAGTCTTATCACAAAATAGTATAAATTATCATATTTCTATATACATTTGCAAGTGTCTTATTAACATTCTAATCCGGTGTACATTTTTATTTAGAAAAACACTCTCCGTTGAATTTCTGGAGCTGCTACTATCAGACAAACTAGACCAGTGTAGATGAACTGTTCCCCTCGCAGGGAAACCGACTGGAATTGGCAAGTTAAATCAAGTTGCATGGGGTTACTTATCCTGTGCAATCAAAGAAGTTCTCTGAGCTGCCCAAATTGCTTACAAGACTATAAGACCATTTCATTATACATGTAGATATAGGTCATCTACATAGATTAAATAGGCATATACATAGATGTATAATCTCTATAAGGCCATTCTCTCATAGAGATAATATTAAATACCAACACATATGTACATATATAATTGACACTTTATAGATACACATATGATTTTTGGTATTCAATGATAAGAATACTGAGTTGATTCTTTAGATAATCATCTTGAAATAAATTGATCAAAAATTTCCTAAGTACCTGGGTCACTGGTAGTACTTTACATAAAATGTGCCAATCATTATGACGTATTCCGAGAGGATCTATGTCATTTGAACTTAGGGAAGTTACAGTTAATCTGCTTCAAATGTTCTGTCTATTCAATAAGGATAAATACCTCCCTACACACAAGGTGGTTACACAGTGAAACGGAAATCTGGGCTCCTGGATTTTAGCTAGAAGGACAAGAAGGCATCAGAGATACTGGAGCTGGAATCTTTGCAGCCTCTTCTATGCCCAACTGGGAGGATCTTGTAGGACTGACTGGATAGAAAGTTATAAGGATATTCAAGTTTAAGGTCTCCATTCCATATCGCAAATTTAAAGCAAAAATATATAGTTTTCTTTTTAACTTTTCAAAGAAATAAACGTTTATTTACCTCATAGTTGGCTTGTATTGAATAGCTTTCTTGTGGCAGTCCTGAGGCAGCATGGGGGAAATCACACAGCCTATACCTATTTTTTTTTGTTTTAATTTTTATTGATTATGAACATTAGTATATGAACAAATTGTGTGTTGGTCATTTCCCTCAGGTTAACCTTTTATATCTCCTCTGCCATGCCCCCACTTCACTGAGGGCCCTCCTCAGAGGGGTTAGGTTAGTTGCATTTACCATGGGGTCATGAACGCATCAGTCAGCTTGTGTATATGTGTGTGTGGGGGAACAATGCCTCAGAATACTCCTTCCCACCTTATGGCTCTTACAATCTTTCTGCCTTCTCTTATGCAATGGTCCTGAGCCTTGGCAGGTGTGTTATAAGTCTCCTTTAGTGTTGAGCTCTCTGAAACCTCTGGATTTCTGTTTTGATGAATTTTGAGTGTCCTTGCTGTCTACTGCCATCTCCCTGGAGCTTGTTATCAGGCTGGCAGTGAGAGCAGCACTCGTATTTAAATCACCAATTCTTCTGTAATGTCTCTGCCCTGACAAATAGTTCAAGGTGTACTCAGCAGTTTCTTGTATTGACAGATCTTGGTTCTCCCTGCCATCTGTAAAACAAAACAAAACAAAACAGAAAGACCAAAACCACATTCTCCAACCAAGAGTGAAAGCAACATGGATTAAAGTGGGTAAGCATAGTTATTTAAGAGACTTTTTTAAAAAATAATTTTTATCTATTTATTTTATTTGGGGGGGGCATTAATGTTTTATTATACTTTTTTCAAATTTTTATTAACAACTTCCATGATTATAAAAAAATATCCCATGGTAATATACTCCCTCCCCCCACTTTCCCCTTTGAAACTCCATTCTCCGTCATATCCCCTCCCCATCTCAATCAGTTTCTCTTTTATTTTGATGTCATGATTTTTTCCTCCTCTTATGATGGTCTTGTGTAGGTAGTGTCAGGCACTGTGAGGTCATGGATATCCAGGCCATTTTGTGTCTGGGAGGAGCACGTTGTAAGGAGTCCTACCCTTCCTTTGGCTCTTACATTCTTTCCGCCACCTCTTTCGCATTAGGCCCTGAGCCTTGGAAGGTGTGATAGAGATATTGCAGTGCTGAGCACTTCAGTCACTTCTTTCCAGCACCATGATACCTTCTGAGTTGTCCCAAGCCTTATATTTGGCCAGCCAGGCCAAATGAGCCAACGGGTGCAATAGTGGCATGTCTATCATGGTAGAAACCAACTGCCCTCTAATTGGACTGGAGGCCCACTCCATGGAAGGGAATACATCCCTGATACTGAAAACTTAAAACAGGGTTAGTCATGAGCCCTAGGGGTGTAACATCTGCTGCTCTCTGGCTAAATGTATATACTATGCTTATCAAACTGCCCAGTAAGAGACTTTTTTTGTTTATTTTTATTTATTTATTTGAGAGCGGCAGACAGAGAAACAGGTAGATAGATAAGAAAGAGAATGGGCACACCAGGGCCTCCAGCCACTGCAAACAAACTCCAGATACATGTGCCCCCTTGCGCATCTGGCTTACGTGGGTCCTGGGGAATTGAGCCTTGAACTGGGGTCCTTAGGCTTCACAGGCAAGTGCTTAACCGCTAAGTCATCTCTCCAGCCCATTAAGATACGTTTTGTGGGTATAGGTACTCTTCTTGACCAAAGACCAGTGAGAGCTTCTCTCTGGAGTCTGACCATTGTATCCATAGGATTCTGGCTTGGTTCTCAGTACCAATTGTGAGTTCTCTCCCACTGAGAAGGCCTCATATCCAATCAGAGAGTCATTGATTACCTGCACACGCTGTGTGCCACTATTGCACAGGTATGTACATCTTGTCCCGCTGGTTGATTTCATAGCTTGCAGGATCCCCTGCTTGTTCATGCTATTGGTGGCCATCATTCCCTAGCAGCACACACAGCACTTTTCAGTGCTATGAGGGTTAACCAGCAGGAACCTGGCTTTCTTATAAGTTACAGCATGATCTCTCAATGTCCTATGTCTGCAGCCTTTGGTACCTTCAGCAAAGGGTCAGAAGCATTTAGCTCTGGTGGTTAACAAGTGCTTTGACAATAGCCTGCATTATTGTGGGGACATCATGGGTCTCTCTGACCAACAACCCACTGTGGGATATAAGCCAGTTCTGGCACTGAAAGTTATAAGCCAGAGCCCATCGTTTTAGGATTAGGTTGTCTCCACCCTCTCCAGGTCCCTTTGACATGGGTGATCTCCCTCCCCTCCTCTTATTAAGGGTTACATCTGATAAGGTTACAGCTGATAGTCTTGGCTTTTCTAGATTTTTAAGTAAATGGAATTATGTAGTAAATAGTACTTTCACACTTTGGGGGTTTGATTCAGGTGTCCCCCATAAACTTGTGTTCTGAATACTTAGGTTCCCATCTTATGGTAATTTGGGAATTGAATGCTCCTAGAGGCAGTGTATTGTTGGGAGCAGGCTTATGGGTGTCATAACCAGCTTCCCCTTGGCCAGTCCTTGGCACGCTCTCCTGTTGCTGTTGTCCATCTTATGTTGCCCAGGAGGTGATGTCCACCCTCTGCTCATGCCATCATTTTCCCTGCCAACAGGGAGCTTCCTCCCCCCCCCCCCCACAAGCTGCTTTTGGTCAGGTGTTTTCTGTCAGCAACGTGAACCTGACTGCAACACACACTAAGGGTATGAAAGACTCATTAATAATGGGCACTTTCATTGCTCAGTAGTATCCCAGCATATGGACATATCATAATTTGCATTCACCAATGACTTGCTACCCAGCTATTATGACTAAAGAGTCTATGAACACTTGAGTACAACTCTTATATGGCCAAATGTCTTCTTTTTCTCTTGGATTAGTATCCAGGAACAAAAATGATAAGTCATGTATAAATGCATGCTCAGTTTCAAAAGGAACTCTCAAACTTTTCCAAAGTGGCTATACTATGGTGGATTACTATCAGCAATGTATGTAAGCTCAGCTGCCTATACTCTTACTAACATACAGTAGTGCCTGTGGGTTTAAAGCTTCTGCCATTATAATAGGTATATAATAAAATCTTAATGTTGTATTAATTGCATGTCTTGAATAGCCAATGATAATAAACATCTTTGTATGTTTGTTTATTTTTTTGGCAAAGTGTTTGTATACATTTTTTACTCATTTTGGGAGAAAAAGTTTATTTTCATATTTTAAGAATATTTTATATTTTTATTTATTTATTTGACAAAGGGAGGGAGGGAGAGAGAGAGAGAGAGAGAATGGGCGTGCCAGGGCCTCCAGCCACTGCAAATGAACTCCAGACGCCTGCGCCCCCTTGTGCATCTGGCTAACGTGGGTCCTGGGGAATCAAACCTGGGTCCTTTGGCTTTGCAGGCAAACGCCTTAACCACTAAGCCATCCCTCCAGTCCTATTTTCATATTTCCAAAATGGAAGAGTTCTTCACATATCTTGTGAGATTTATGTTTTGTAAATATTTCCTCCTAGCTTGAAGCTTCTTTATTTTCTGTTTGTTTTTTGTTTTTGATATTTTAAAATTTGTGTGGATGAATGTCAGGGGCCAGGGTCTGTTGCCCCTGCAAATGAACACCAAACACATGTGCTACTTTTTGCATCTGGCTTTATGTGAGTGCTGGGGATTTGAACCTGGACCTGCAGGCTGTGCAAGCAAGCACCTTTAACCACTGAGCAATCTCCCCAGATACATACATACATGCATACATACATACATACATATTTTCCTTTTGAAAAAGGGTCTTACTAACTAGCACTATTTAATATTTTTGCCTCACTTCCCGAGTGCTAGGATTATGCTATACTTAGCTTCTTTATTTTCTTAACAGTCTTTCAAAAAGCAAAAAGTTCTGTTAATCTATTTAAAAATTTTGATATTTTTGCTTTCTGTATCCTACTTAAAGAAAGTCTTTGTTATCCCAAGAGTGCTAGTAATTTCCCCCATTTGTCTTTTGTGTACATGTTTGTGGTGTGGGTGCATGTATGTGAGAGTGTGCATGTGGCCATAGGTTGACATTGGGTGTCTTCCTTGGTTACAGTCCCCTTTATGCTCACTGAGGTGTGATCTCTTACTTGAGCTTTAAAAGCTCACCAACTCAGCTTATACAGATTGCCAGCTTTCCCTGAAGATCTCCTGCCTCCACCTCCCCTGTGCCATAGGTTTGTGCCACCATGCCCACGTGGCATTTATGTGGGTGAATTCCTGTCCTCATGCTTGTGTGGTGTTTTATCCACTGAGCCATCTCCTCAGCCATCATCTCTATTTTTTTTTTTTTTTTTTGGTTTTTCGAGGTAGGGTCTCACTCTAGCCCATGCTGACCTGGAATTCACTATGGAGTCTCAGGGTGGCCTCGAACTCATAGCGATCCTCCTACCTCTGCCTCCCGAGTGCTGGGATTAAAGGCGTGCGCCACCATGCCCGGCTATCATCTCTATTTTTATCTAGAAGCAGAATTTAAATTTGGGCACATGACACATCTTAATTAATTGTTTTATATGCATGTCCTTCAACATTAGAAAACTTAGATTGGGATTGGCTGGAATAAGATGGACAGGCCCACAGCCTTACTGACTTCGGCTTTGCCCTGGGGAAAACTGCACAGACCCTGTAAAGAAGGATCCAGCTTAGGGTCTGGAAGAGGCTCTTCAAGATCCATTTGATTATTGGCCTGATCCTGCTTGCTCCCTTAGTTGTAGACTTACCTTGCCTAGGGCATTACTTTTTTTTCTTTTTTCTTTTTTCTTTCAATTACCTTTCTGGTCCATAGTTCACAGTTCAGGTTTCAAAAGCCACCCAGTCTCTATTGTTTTCTATAGCTTCTAGAACTCCACTCCCTCCCAAGAACAAAACACCAGCCCATCTTGTGGGAAGACAGTGTGTGACATATTGTACTAACTTTCACACCTGACTTAGTATGCTTTCTTGAATCTAGTGTCACCTCCCTCACCCCTCTACTCTGGTCGTACATGTGTCTGGGTGAAAAGATTTATCTCAGCTTACAATTTTTTAAAGAAGGCTTTGTATTTTATTTATCTACTTGAGAAAGAGAGAGAGGCTTACGTGGGTACTGGGGAATTGAACTTGGGTCCTTAGCAGGCAAGCACCATAACCACTAAGCCACCTTTCCAGCCCACCGGCTTATAATTTTGAGGAGAAGTTTCATCATGGTGCAGAAAGCATGGCAAAAGTAGACAGCTGGGTGTCATATCTTTACACATCAGCAGAGAGGAAGCAGAGAGTGAGCTCACTGTTGTGGCAAGTTGAGTTGGGCTGTAACACCCCGTGGCCCAATCCCAACAACACACCTTCTCCAGCAAGGCTCCACATCCCAAAGGCTTTGCCAGCTGAGAACTAAGTATGAGGCTCCATCACAAACACATGAGGCCATAAGGGATATTTTCCATTTAAACCATCACAGGAGGGTAAACAGAACTTTATATTGCACCCAGTCCTGTGGGCCACAGAGTTCTTGTCTATAATTGTAGAAAGGAGAGGCAGGATGTAAGCGTAGTACAGAAAATAAGAAAGGGGGAAAGGGGAAGGAGAGAGGGCTGGGATCCATTGGCTGCCCAAGTCATATTGGAATCATTTTTTAAAAATATTTTTATATATTTTATTTTTTTTTATTTACTTGACAGAGAGAGAGAGAGAGAATGGGTGCACCAGGCCCTCCAGCCACTGCAAACAAACTCCAGACACACGTACCACCTTGTGCATCTGGCTTACGTGGGTCCTGGGGATTCGAACCTGGGTTCTTTTGCTTTACAGGCAAGTGCCTTAACCGCTAAGCCATTCCTCCAGCCCTTTTGAAATAACGTTTTTTATATATTTTATTTTTATTGATTTACTTGGCAGAGAGAGACAGAGAGAAGGAGAAAATATTTGAATCATTTTTATGATTATGTTACATTGTCTACAATATGCTTGGGCTCATGTTCCAGGAAAATATTGCCAAGGGAGGTCACTGAGGAAATGTCTTGAAGCACTGGTCAGATTCGTCAATCCATGCCAGCACTGAAGCCCAGGAACATTCAGGAATCCTGTCCCATTTTATCAGTAGGATTCTTGCTATCCCTATACTATAGGGTCTTTATCTGTTGTCCTCTAGTCATAGTAGTATAGGTCCCTTGATTTCAGGGTCCTTTGAGATAGTATCCTAGTGGCACCATAACATGCACCCCAAGCAGAGCTGGCTTGGGATGTGCCACCTGGGAAGGTACACTGGATTCCCACTCAGAAGAGTCTCGCATTCCCACGGAGCCATGATAAACTAGAAGTCACCAAGGCTTATGAGAAAATTCAAAGTAAGAACGTTACATATATGTTTTTAGTAGGGGTGCCAATGCTTCCAAGAGATGCCATATTCTATTTGAACCAGAACTTTCTTCCAAAATAGAAAAGAATAAAGTGGACTTTTGAAAACATGAATGACCAAGAAACAGTACCATCTTCTTTCTTGCCCAGGTTTGTCAAGGAAGTCCACTGACTGGCCAACAACTGCTGAAGACAATGACACCGAAGGACAGAGGAAGACAAGACAAGCTAAGTTCCTGCTCCTTTCTCTCTCTCTTTACTCATCAGTAGCTGGTAGAGTATGCGTGTATCCAGCAAGAGGCAAGACAAGCAGAGTTGGGGTAATTTTGTGTATTGCATGCATTTTCTACTGTTCAGGTGGAATAAAATACATATGCATGTATGAGCACAAAATACAAACTGTATAATCTGAGTGATTCCACATCTACATTAAATGTTCAGATATTTGCACTTAAAAGTGACATTACACAACATAAAGATGAAAGGTAAAATTTATGACAATTTGAAATTTAAATTTTTCTTGCCTTAGAATGACATTAAATAAATAAAATACCACGATGAATTGGGAAAACCTTAGAAGAATAGAAAATGCCTCATCTTTTAGTATGTTTAAAAGCATTTCTGTTTTTCTGCACTGAGACTTGCAAATTAGAGGGCTATGCTTCACCCCAGTGTCCCTCTAAGGCTCCCTACTGGGTTGGAATGTGTGTGAGCACTGGTATTTGGGACACTACCAAGGATTGTACTCTAAGCTGGAATCAAAGTAGTAGGTACAGACCCTAGTCAAGAGGGTGAACCATCTTGTCCATGAAACAAGAGAGGAATTGATTGCGGGGATGAGGTAGCGACTTAGCATTCTTTACCCAAGGCAGACAGTGTCAGGGCTGAGGCATCTGCACTCCTGGAGACTGTGAGGGATCGGACAGGCTGCTGTGACTCCCCAAGTCAGAGCTGAGTCTAAGCTGGGTGGCATCTGATGGAATGAGGCTGGGCTCAGGCTTAGGAAACCTAAGGGTTTGAAGGCTGGGGGACGTAGGAGGGGGAGAAGAGAAGGCAAAGGAAAAGAAAGCTATAGGTGTGAAGAGCTTGTCAAAGAACTAGTACCCATTAGGCAACTCTCTTTGTTCTGTTCTAGGATGACTAAGAAAGTTTCTAGCTCTATCTCCTATAACCAAATCTCCCCTGAACCCTGATTATTTTTTTTTTCAGTTCTTGTAGGCCTTTTCTTGATGCTATGGCTTTCTGAACTACAAAGCTCCTAGTGTTCAGTTGGAATGTGGTGTCTCAGATGGCCTTGCATATGTAGGACCATGCTTTCCTGGCCCTCAGACTACAAGACAAAATAAATCCTTCTTCCCTTAAGTTGCTTCTGGTCAGGTGTTTGGTCTTATCAAAGAGAAAAGTAACTAACAGGGCTGGAGAGATGGCTCAGCATTTGGAAATGCTTGCTTGCAAAGCCTAATGGCCCAGGTTTGATGCCCCAGTATCCATGTAAAGCCAGATGCACAAAGTGGCACATGCATCTGGAGTTTGTTTGCAGTGACAGGAGGCCATAGTGTGGCCCACTCCCCCCCCCTTTCCCTCTCTCTCTCTCTCTCTCTCTCTCTGTATGCCTTTTCATCTATCATTTTTTTCTCTCAAATACATAGAAATATGTGTTTTTAAAAAGAAAAGTAACTAATTCAGAAAATTGGTACCAAAAAGTATAGGCCTTTGGAACTGGTTTGTGGGAGGAATATGGACTATCTTAGAACTTTGGCATAGAGAATCCCTTAAATGCTATAAGAAGATCTTATAGGCCATTCTGGTGGGAGTTTGTAAGACCAGAATGCTGAGAGAAATGTGGTGGAGGCTCATGAGGTTTCAGAGGAGAACAAGGGCTCAAATGGGAACCAGGCCACAGGCCATTCATGTTGCATTCCAGCAAAGAATTCTAGCAGCATTCTGATCATGTCCTGAGAATGTGAGGCTGAATTTAAAAATTAATGAACTAATTTGTTTTGGGGGGATTTCAAGACAGGATAGTGTTCAAGTTGTGGTATGGTTACTGCCTACTGCTTTTATCAGGTCTGTCGTGAGAGAGCAACAAGTGAAGCAGAACATAAAAAATGTGCAGTTTAACAAGAGCAGTAGTGTAAGCTTAAAGATCCAGAAAGCTAAATGAAATGCAGCTATAACTGCTATAAGATCAGCACCATTAAATAGAAACCCACTGTTCTGCACTGGGATACTAGGAAATTTGCCTGAGAGCAAGACTTCACTTCCAACTAGAGAAAATGCAAATAAATTGAAAGGAAAAAGCCTAAACCGAGCATGCTGCTGAAGGGGTTCCCTGCTCAAAAACAACTGTCTAGGCACATGGAAGCCACTGCAATTATGGCCCATGGGGACCAGGCTACATCTCAGTGAGAAGCAAAACTTGGTAGTGTCATTCATGTGGTTTTACTGGCATGAACGCTGCACAAATAAATGCTTATGGGGGTTGCAGCAAAGTTCTAAAAGCTGGCTGAGGCTGGACAGTGTATGGCAGGTTCAGACTCCCTACAAGGAAGCCACTATGAGAAGCCTTAAAGGTGAAACCTGGGTTGAGATGGAGACCTCAGGATGCAACAGATGTCAGAACCATGGGGTATCTGCCAAAGAAAGCTATGGGCATGAAGTGGAGCCAGCCCAGGAGATAGGCTGTAAGTACCGCAGGAAGCACAACTTGAGGACCAGATGTACCTAGGCCGCTTAGAGCTCAAATAGCCCTATCATAAGCCTTAGATGCTGGAGAGGAGTTGCAGGATTTGTTGTTTGCCCTGACGGGTTTCAATCTTTTTTTTTTTTTTTTAGTCCATTTGTTGCAGGGGAACATGCTTCCCTGATGGTCTGGGGACCCACAGATAATTTCTTGGAACTAACAAATATTTGGAAGCTCCAGAAATGAAGACAGATTCAAAAACACAGTAGATAAATCCTTCCTTAAGTTGCTTCTTCTCTAAATAAATAAGCCTTCCCTAAGTTGCTTCTTGTCAGTTCACAGCAACAAAAAAGTCTAACTAATACACACGTGGTTGTCTAGTTATGTTATGCTTGAGATGAAATATCTCCTAAAATGGCTCATATATTGAAATAGTTCCCGGTTAATATTGCTATTTTGGGAGGCTCTGGAAACTTTAGGAAGTTGGACCTAACTGGAGGAAGTGGGTTACATGGGGTGGAGTGGTTTAGATGGATATTGCCTTTAACCCATTCCTGCCATGCTCTCTGCTTCCCAGCCACCATAGTACAGAAATTTTACCATTACACCCCTCACCACGATCAGCACTGTCACCAGGATATCTTACAGCATAATGGTCCCAGAAACATGGAACCAAGCAACCATCTGAAACCGTGGGCCAAAACAGACTTCACGTCTCTTAAATTGTTTCTGTCAGATCACTGCCACAGCAATGCAAAAGTAATACAAATAGTTATAACCAGATATAGTTTCTCCTCTTCTCTCTACTGGTAACCTTTGCTTCCCTAGTCATTGATAATGGTGACAGTAGTAATAGGCTATATTAAAGGCATTGCATTTTGGTTGCCTGCTCTCATTGTCTCTGGAATAAGCTCAGGTAAACTTTACCTGGGAAGAAGGGTAAGGGAGACTGACTGCCTTTTTCTCCATGAAGTTCTCTCTCTCTCTCTCTTTTTTTTTGGGGGGGGGGTTTCAAGGTAGGGTCTCACTCTAGCCTAGGCTAACCTGGAATTCACTATGGAGTCTCAGGGTGGCCTCGAACTCACGGCGATCCTCCTACCTCTGCCTCCCGAGTGCTGGGATTAAAGACATTCGCCACCACACCCGGCAACCAAGTTCTCTTAAGTGTACTATATTTAGGTTTAAGTTATGAATAAGCCTTCATTGAATCTTTCCACTGTGAAATGAGTGAAGGTTGGTACAAATCAAGTCAAGTGCTTCTAAAGAAATAAGTTAATAAACCAATGAAAAAGCACTTTAAGTGTAGAAATGTTATAGTCTCAAAGCTACTGTTAAATATGTAAGTGCTATTGTGTGCCTATTGTGTCACATCTTATGAATCAAAAACATAATTGAATTTAATAAGTATTGGCATGAAATTCTCCTTTTTATGCAAATGACTTTCTATTTGAGTATGTATGAAAATAGATCAGTCTCTCTCAATGTAAAATATATATATATATTTGTGATCCATTGTAGTGGTTAAGAATGTGGTACTGGGAGTTGAAATCTTAGGTCCTGAACTTGGCACTGACATATTAGCCACCGACCTTGGACAAATGTCCTTATCTGGAGAGTGGCAATAATAACTCGCTGACCTCATAAAGCAGTTGTGAGTTTCAAATGAATTAATATGTATGAGTGCTTAATTCCACGCTTTGCGCATAGTGATTACTTAATAAATATCAACTATCATCATTGTTGCTATACAGGAAGAAAAGGGTAAAAACTCAAAATCTCTGAAAAGGCTAGGCATGGTGCTGCATGCTTTTAATCCCAGCACTTGGGAAAGCAGAGGTAGGAGTTCAAGGCCACCCTGAGACTACATAGTGAATTCCAAGTCAGCCTGGGCTAGAGAAAGACACTACCTGGAAAAAACAAAATTAAATTAAATTTAAAAACCTCTGAAAGAAAGAATTCTAATGGGAAGGTCTTAGACAAAAGAATATGATAGACGCATATGCGTTTTTATTTTCTTTTTCTAAATCCAGCAGTCATTTCAATCTTTGAATTGTCTTTCTTAGCCAAGCATAGAGTGTTAACTATCCATTTCCCCAAAGGCCTACATCTATTAAAGTTGTAATTACTATCAAGTTATTATTAAACCAATTATATGAGCCTGGTCTGCCAGTCACACATGGCTTTTCAATGTCAAGTTCTTAAAAAAAAAAAAAAGAATTTTTGAAGTCTCTTAATTTATGATAATCTAGCATGTGCTCTGACTCTTCTATAAAACTGATACAGTAAGACCCCTAAAAACTTTTAAGCATTCTCAAACACCCATTAGGTCCACCAGTGTTAGGGGAGGGGCTGCAAGGTAGAGGGAGGACAGAGAAGAACGCTTTCTAGCAGTGAGCCATTATTTCCTTTGTCATATTTTGGTTCCTTTAAAATTGTTCACTTGTATTTAAGTCCCCAAGAGCCACAAAAATTATGTTGAACAATAGCAGGGATTTGTGAATAGGCTCCTTAGATAACATTTGAAATGTACAAGCCCTTGAACCTTTTTGCATCCAGTAACATCTGACAGGCTTTGTGAGTGCAGCCACCTGCAAGAGTGCTAAAATAGATGCTTTCATAAAACAGAGTTCTCAGAATTGATGTGTTAATATCATTCTCTTAATTACTTGACATCTGACCCAAGTGGCAGTAACAAGATGGTTCCGGCCACACTGAAAGGGAGAGTCGAGCTGTCATTCATATATTTTTGGCCATGAAAAGGGCGGGGGGGGGGAATGCAGCTACTAAGGGAACAAAAAACATATTATGGTATCCGTTAGACACATTGTCTACCCAGCTGAAGTTCACTGCATAATTACTTCATCTACCACTTCACATTTCCTTGTATATCAGCTTAGGTTTCTGAACAACACAAAGAGTTTATTTATGATTTGAGGGTGATGTGAAGGGGGCAACTGAGGTAAGGGGTGTGGAATATTTTTTTTAAATCATTTAATTTAAAAAAATTTAAAATATGGTAGCATAGTGATTTTTGTTTATGGACATGTTCTCAAAGCATATAATAAAACAAATAGAAATAAATATTGATTTACAATGCTTAAAATACTATGTGAAAATCGTCGATAAAAAAAGTTTAGAAAATAAAACAAATGTTTAGAAGCCCCGGGAGGTCAGGAAAAAAAAAAAAAAACCCTCCAAATAATGGAAACTTCATTCAAGATAAAAATTATAGGTCTGAAATTCAAGTTAAGTCTGTAACTTCTACTAATCAAACCAAGGTTCCCCATGCAGGTCACACCCCAGCTGCTTACTTCCCAGCTCAAGTCAAGGTTTTATTTCTTATTAGTCTTTCTCTTTTTTTCAAACTGTCAGCACTGCAAAGCCGCTCCAGCTGTGGGGAAGGCAGCTGTGTGATATTCCACCTCCCACTTCGTCAGCCAAATTGTCTGCTGTTTTTCTCTATTTATTGCTGTGGCTGCGGGGATAAAACACCAGGGCTGAGGGCTGGCTTCTGTCAGTTAGCTCTGCGTTTATTGGGATCTCTCTTCTGGTCTCTTTTCTTGTTCACCTTCTGTGGTAGTTTGAATAGATGGCCCCCAATATATGCAGTTCTTTATTGTTTGTAGTTTGCATTCTGCAGCCACCTGGCTGGAGGCAGTGTCACTGGGTGGATCTTCAGGTGTGGTGGTGAGTTTCAGATTTCAATCTAAAGATATGCAAAGTGTGCCTAGCTGGAGTTCTTGAAGTGTGCTGTGGCCTTTGGCTTTAGGCTTGTGCTTCTCACTCTCTGCTTGGGCCTGTGAAGG
This sequence comes from Dipus sagitta, assembly GCA_036346955.1. NCBI lineage: Eukaryota > Metazoa > Chordata > Mammalia > Rodentia > Dipodidae > Dipus > Dipus sagitta. The sequence goes on along the minus strand of CM070774.1, from coordinate 65,180,969 downwards.
CAGGCCAGTTTCTTCTGCTATTATGGAACTTCCCCTGGATCTGTAAGCTTCAATAAATATCCCTTCCTCCATAACTGTGCCTGGTCTGGAAGTTCATCTCAGCGAACCTGAAGCTGTCTGCTACTGAACTTGGTACCGAGGAGTGGACTGAGATGAACCTTACCATGTGGAGGTTGATATTTTGGAACCTTTGTTTTGGAGGAATAGGCATGGACTTGGTGCTTGCAACTGAAGATGTCTTCTGGAGTGGTAAGCCAAGTTTTATGAACTATTCTGATGAGAGTCTGAGAATGCTAAGTGCAGACAGCACTGAACTTCGAGGCTTGGCTTATGAGCTTTCTAAGGGGAAGGAAAGACTGCAGAGGACTTTGTTGGAACTGGGCTACTGGCATAAGGGCTGGCTGTGTCCTGCTGCCCAGGCCCAGAGAGTTTGATCAAGGTTAAATTTGTAATGGACTGATGTGCTTGGCTAGAGATATTGGACTGAGAGATTTAAGATTTTAAGCTGGAAAACCTCAAGCAAGTTAAAATTACAGGCACTGAGACTTGTTTTAGGTTACTGAATCTGCTATTGTCAAACACAATAGCAATCCTAAGGAAGATGGTCCAATTGCTTTACATTAAAACAATGAAAACTATGCCTGAGGAAAGACTATCATAGAAATGCAAACACTTTTAGAAAGAGTTGACTGGAGAAGGAACCTGCTTTTCAAGGCTATGATTTGTCTTGTCCCTGAATTAAGAATATGGCTGTGTCCTGCACAACTGGTATTGGTTTCAGAAGCATGAAAAATGTGAGGAGTGGTCATGAATTGCACATGCTTCCAGGAGCTGCCCCTGAGATGCGGCATGAGGTAGGGCCTGATGCCCTGATAGGCTGAAAGAGCCTTTGGAAAATGCGAGCAGTGGTCATGAATTGCACACGGTTCCAGGAGCTGCTGCTGAGATGCGGCATTATGCCCTGATAGGCTGAAAGAGCCTTTGGAAGATGGACCGTGGTTTGCGTGAAGACCTGAAGATGTTTTGTATATGCAAGGGCTACCATAGAGTGCACTGTTGGCCTAAGATGGAAGTGTTCCCTGGCTACTCTGCCCAGCTGAAGGGGCGGAATTGGAAAATCTGGAGACTGTCAGTCTGTGGTTGTATTGGACTTGAACTGCAGAAGTTTGATGTTTGTTTGACAGTGATTGAGTTCGCATTGTTTTAGTCTCTGCTTGCTATGCCTTATACCAGTTGAAAATGTTTACTCTGTGCCTTTATATGTTAGAAGTGTTTAACTTGTTTGATTTTACAGGTCTTAATACCTTAAATTGGTCAAGACTATGGGGACCTTTGAAATTGAACTGAGTACAATTTACAATGTGTAATGGTTATAAATCTATTGGGGGCCAGGGGCGGAATGTGGTAGTTTGAATAGATGGCCCCCAATATATTCAGTTCTTTATTGTTTGTAGTTTGCATCTGCAGCCACCTGGCTGGAGGCAGTGTCACTGGGTGGATCTTTAGGTGTGGTGGTGGGTTTCAGATTTCAATCTAAAGATATGCAAAGTGTGCCTAGCTGGAGTTCCTGAAGTGTACTGTGGCCTTTGGCTTTAGGCTTGTACTTCTCTCTCTCTCTGCTTGGACCTGTGAAGGCAGGCCAGCTTCTTCTGCCATTTATGGAACTTCCCTGGATCTGTAAGCTTCAATAAATATCCCTTCCTCCATAACTGTGCCTGGTCTGGAAGTTCATCTCAGCGAACCTGAAGCTGTCTGCTACACCTTCCTTTCCCCTTCTGTTCTTTCAGAACATCTTCTCTGGGTTGTTTAGTAGTAGAAAAGCCATATGCAAGCCAAAGGATGGGGAGGAGTGCTGTGGAGTGCTTCTGGACATGAACTCACAGTAGCTCTTGTTACAAGACAGCACAAGACCTGCACAACGTTGGGCCCATTCGTGGATGATGGAGAAGAGAAAAAAAAAAGACATCAAAATAGAAGAGGGACTAGTTGGAAAAGAATTCAGTGAAGGGGAGTAGGGGAGGGGCACAAAATAGTTTTTGTCCAAAAGTGAGACTATACCCCTCAAACTCTCTCTAAATCAACAATGTTTATTCCCTTTTAACCCCTATTGTGATCTCACTCTCCATTGGAGAATCTATTTTTCTTTTTCAGAAGGCAGCAAGAACCAAGGGCAATCAAAAATCTATCAACAAGACAAGAATAGAGCCCGACTCCCTGGCAGGAGATGAACCACCTCCGGCATATTGGCCAGGGCCCAGGTGAAACCACAGAGGAATTGGCTGGATGGGCAAGAGTGCTGCTTCCATGGCCAGCCTGACAACCAGTGCCAGGGTGATGGAGACCCACACCGAGGAGACTCAAAACGCACCAAAGCAGAGATCCAGAAGCTTCTAAGAGCTCAACACTAAAGTCGACTTAAAACACACCCGCACACCCACCAAGGCTCAGGAAATTTTGTGGAAGAGGGGGAAGAAAGAATGTAAGAGCCACAGAGTGGGAGGGAATATCCAGAGACATGCCCCCGCCCCCCAATGACTGACTTCTGCTATCACACCTCATAACCCACAACCCCATGGTGAATACCAGCAATCCCACTAAGGAGGGCCCTCTGTGGAGTTGGGGCAGGAAGGAGGGAAATGATGGTACCAACACACAATGTATCCATACAAAGTTTCTACTTAATGAAATAAAGAAAATAATGGGAAAGGATTATGATCAAAATATATTACATACGTGGATGAAACTTGTCAATAAAAATTGTGAAAAAAGAAAAGGCATACACATGAGATCATTTTGATTCCTGATAATGTCTTTAAAATGTAGCTAAGCCCTTCACATCTTCCTTCTTCCTCGTCCCCGCTTCCTCCTGTACCCCCCTCTCTCCCTCCTTTTTTAATGGCTATAGAGTGCCCCTGTATGGAAGAGTTTCCACTTCATTTACCATTTTCGTACTCGGCCATAAGCAACAGTACAATGAATATATCTACACACATCCCCATCTTTATTTTCATTTCCGGGGATTTTCATGAGGATATCTACAAGTGGCTTTGCTGGTGGAAAGGCTTTCTGAAGGCTTCTGGGTCCATAAGGATGTGAGCGTGTAAACCATTTTTATTGGCTTACTCACACGGGACAGTAATGTGTTTTCCCTTGTCCCTTGGTGCAATGCGGAAGCCACGCCGCGTCTCACAGCCCTGGGTCCCAGCTGCACTTGATGTAAACGCCCACCCAGTGCTGGTTACGGTTGGCACTCCCGGTGCCCTTGCCCAAGGCTCGCAGGCAATGGCTGCGACTGGGTCTTGGGAGTCTCAGCATAGTAGCAGGTTCCTCAGAGGTATTTTGTGGTTGAGAAGCAGAAGTGTCCCTGAGAGTGGGGCTGGGTAGCAGGGGGAGGAGCCATAGGGAATAGAAGAAGGGGTAAGGGGTTGTCTCATGAAACACACACTGAGCGAAATGTGGAATAGTGCCAGTTTCAAGGATCCATTGAGCTGGTCCCCAAAGAGCCGGTGGAGGGAGGGGAGGCGTGGGAGTACGGAGATGATAGTAAAGGCAGCTTTCTAGAAGGTCACGGTCAAGAGAAGCATAAGGCTGGCAAGTTTCCAAAGGAACTGAGCCAAGCTTGCCCAAAGGTTACCTGAGGACTAATTGGCCAGGTTTGAGTATCTATGCAGTTGAAATTCTCCAACTATACTGCCAGGTCTTGTTTTGGGGAAAGGTATTGTGTGTGTCTTTGCTCATGTACATATGTGTGTGTGTGTGTGTGTGTGTGTGTGTGTGTGTGTGTGTAGGCTTTGTCTCAAATTTTATCTGTGTAAACTGTATGATTTCATTAGATAAGAAAGATATTGGAGGCTAGAGAGACCGCTATGTGGTTAAGGCATTTGTCTACACAACCTGAGGACCCAGATTCTATTCCCTAGCACTCACATAAGCCAGATGCACAAGGTGGTGCATGCATCTGGAGTTTGTTTGGAATGGCTGGAGGCCCTGGCACGTCCATTCTCTCTCTCTCTCTCTCTTTCTCTCTCTCCCTCTCTCTGAAATAAATAAATCACTATTTTTTTTTTTTTTGAAGGAGAAAGATGTTGGGATGGGGAAATGACTGAGTGGATAGGCCGCGCAAGCGTGAGTAGCTGAGTTCAGACCTCCAGACCTACATAGCAGGTGGACTCTGCAGTGCTAGCGTCTGTAATCCCCGCGTGCCTAGGGCAAGAAGAGAGACAGAGACAGGAGACACCCCGGAAGCTCACAGGCCAGCTAGCCTGACATTCACAGCAGCAGTCAGTAATGACAGATTCTGTCTCAAGGTCGAAGGCAAGGTCTGACACTTGAAGTTGTCCTCTGACATCCACATGTACACTGTGGCATGCACACACCTGCATTCACACACTTGAATACACACACACACAAGAAAAAAAAAAAAAGATCTTAATTCCATCCTATAAAACCTTAATGCAGTGTGGATAATTAAAAAAAATATATCCTGAATCATTATCACCCAACACACACCTCCCCTTCTGAAGTAACCAATGCTGTTATCTTAATATAAATACTTGTGTGGCTTGTTTGGTACGCTAACATCCTACATATGCCTGAGTAAAACATATAGAGTAATTCTAAGTGCGTGCATGCCTATGTGCCTGTGTGTATGTGTGCAGGCTAGACGCCGACGCTGGGTGTTTTCCTCAATCACTCTTCCTCTAATTTACTAAGAGAAGGTCTCTCACTTGCACCCAGGGTTTGCTACTTCAGCAAGTCTAACTAGTCAGCTCACCCCAGGGCCCCTGCCTCTGTTCCTCAGTGCTGGGATCACAGGTGACCTCCATGCCCACCTGACATTTACATGGTTCTAGCCTTCACATTTCTGCAGCAAGTGATGTATGCTCTGAACTACCTTCTAAGCCCTTACATTTTAATACAAAATGCCATAATGTGTGCACTGTTGTGCAACTTGCTAGAAGAGACCACATTCATTTTTTTAAATTAATTTACCTATTGGTAAACAGAGATAGAGAGAATGGAAACAGAGAGAATGGGTACACCAGGGGCCTCTAGTCACTGCAAACAAACTCCAGAAGGAGGTGACACTTTGTGCATCTGGCTTATGTGGGTGCTGGGGAATAGAACCTGGGTTCTTAAGGATTCACAGGCAAGTGACTTAACCACTAAGCCATTGATCGCTCCAGCCCTCACATTGTTTTGTTTTTGTTTATTTCTTCTTTTCTTGGTTTTCCAAGGTAGGGTCTTACTCTAGCTCAGGCTGACCTGGAATTCACTATGTAGTCTTCAGAGTGGCCTTGAACTCACTGCGATCCTCCTACCTGGGATTAAAAAGCATGTGCCACCACACCCGGCTCTTTTTTTTTTTTTTTTAATGGAGACAATTCTTATATTTCCTTGTCTGTTATCCCCCAAAAGAGTCCACTGTTCTCTCCAAGGTATGTCTGGCATAAGTGTAGGGATGTCATCTTTGACAGTGTTGCACTCAGGTCTGCATTGCTGGTAGAAATCACCCAACCAAGAGCAGCTTGTGGGGGGAAAAAAAAGAGGTTTATTTTGGCTTACAGGCTCAAGGGGAAACTCCACGATGGCAGGGAGAAACGATGGCATGAACAGAGGGTGGACATCACCCCCTGGCCAACATAAGGTGGACAATAGCAACAGGAGAGTGTGCCAAACACCTGCATGGGGAAACTGGCTATAACACCCATAAGCCCACCCCCAACAATACGCTCCCTCCAGGAGGCATTAATTCCCAAATCTCCATCAGCTGGGAACCTAGCATTCAGAACACCTAAGTTAATGGGGGACACCTGAATCAAACCACCACATTCTGCCCCTGGTCCCCATAAACTGATATACATACATGATGTAAAATGTGATGCATTCAGGTCTTTCAACTCTGACCAGAATAGTCCATCAAGCTGTACTTACAGCACTGCAACGCATCTCTTAGGCCAAGGTTTCAAATCCTCCCACATTGCTCTTGAAAATCAGCTCCAAAAGGCCAAAGCCACACAGTCAGGTGGCTAGCAGCAAGTCCCACTCCTGGTGCCACTTTACTGTTGCAGTCAGGTTCACATTGCTGGTAGAAATCACCTAATCAAGAGCAGCTTGTGGGAAAAAGAGGTTTGTTCTGGCTTACAGGCTTGAGGGGAAGCTCCATGATGGCAGGGGAAAACGATGACATGGGCAGAGAGTGGACATCACCCCCTGGCCAACATAAGGTGGACCATAGCAACAGGAACAGGAGAGTGTGCCAAACACTGGCATGGGGAAACTGGCTATAATGCCCATAAGCCCGCCCCGAACTATACACTCCCTCCAGGAGGTGTTAATTCCCAAATCTCCATTAGCTGGGAACCTAGGATTCAGAACACCTAAGTTTATGGGGGATGCCTGAATCAAACCACCACAGACAGTGATTATATATTTTATTTTATTTTTATTTGACATAGAAAGAGGGAGACAGTGGGGGTGCCAGGCCCTCCAGCCACTGCAAACTCCAGACGCATGTGGCCCCTTGGGCAGCTGGCTAACGTGGGTCCTAGGGAATCAAACCTGAGTCCTTTGGCTTTGCAAGCAACCCCCTTAACCACTAAGCCGTCCCTCCAGCCCATATATTTTATTTTTTAAAGCTATTTTTAAAATTTATTTATTTGAGAGACAGAAGAGGGAGAGAGAGAGAGAATGGGCATGCCAGGGCCTTCAGCCGCTGCAAACAAACTCCAGACACATGCACCACCTTGTACATCTGGCTTACGTGGGTCCTGGGGAATTGAACCTGGGTCCTTTGGCTTTGCAAGCAAACACCTTAACCACTAAGCCATCTCTCCAGCCCGTGATTATAGTTTATATCTCCTCTGCATCTCCACTAGTTCATCAACATCTCATGCTGCCACAGAGTCTGAGAATCAAGAGAGTTCTCTGCAGACTCTCTGTGCAGCCCGGCTATTGTATCGGAGGATGGAAGGCCTAATCTCAGGTCATGCTGCCTCCCTTGGTCTCTTGGCTGGGTGAGCTTCTTTCTGTATCACTTACAGCAACCTTCACTCTCACGGCTTAAACTGGAAGCATCCTGAGCAGCAACGCCATTCCCAAAGAGTTCATGATAGTCTCTTTTCCCAAGATGGAGACTTTGGGGAGAAAGGACTCGAACAACCAGTATCATGCAGGAGCCACAGGCAGGAGCCAAGCCTCCCGTCTGAGAACCTTAGGAAGAACTTTGGCCTTTGATCTGACCTCCTAATTCTCCATGGGAGGCTACACCCTTGTCCCCATTCTCTAGATTCCTTGATGGAGCATGATTCTCACTTTAAGGCCAACCATTTGAAGGCCAGTTTCCACCTTTTTTGACTTTCTAACGATATCAGAGGCAGAAAGAGCACAGCTTGAGTCTTGAATTTCAGGTTCAGTCCATTTCAGAAATAAGCAAAAAAAAAAAAAAAAAAGAGAAGAAAAGAAAAGAAAAAAACAAGAAAGAAAGAAAGAAAAAAAAAAATCCTTTGGCTCACAATGTAAGAATCTTTGAAATGAAAGTTGTGGGGAGAGTAAATATGGAAGCACACAATGCCATCTCTAGAGCAGCAGTTCAGCACACAAGGGCACTTCCTCTCTGTAACAGAAAGCCAAGAGATGTCATGTTCCTTAATTAAAACGTAGCCCAAGAGTCAGTGGGAGGCTCCCACACAGCCCCTACCTGAAGATGCCGATGTACAGAAAACCTTCCAGCCTGTGGGATTCACACAAGGGACCTGCTGGCAATTGTGAGTTTCTTTTAACATCAGCTTCTGTCTGTCATACCTATGTAGTTACAAAATCAAAGGGGATAATAAAGTTCAATTGTATATTCACAGTTTGATATTTCTATTGACAGGTCTCACACACAAAAAAACCGCCATTTCGGGAAGCCCTGAATCTGTGTCCCTCCATGAAAGAATCTGAAAGGCTCTCCTGGGTTGCGAGTCCCCACCCAACAATCCCCCCAAATCTCAGCCTATGAAGTGGCCCCGCTGAGGTTCAAAGGTGTCAAATTGGGCCTCCTCTCCCCAGGTTCTGCTTGTGGTTTTAAAATATCCTTCTGAAGTGAGGGAAAAAGGAAACTCCCCAGACCAGGCCATAACCGAGTTAAAATCCAGCTCCTAAGTACAGAGAGCCGTTAACCCAACCGTGACCGCGCAGCTGGGGGAGACCACCGAGGCCAGGGCCAGATGGGGAGCCACCCTCCTCGCCCCGAGTCCTCACCGCAGCCTCAGAGAGGCTGTCGGCTCTGAAGAGCCCTCGTGTTAAAAAGTCATCAACGCATTTTCTAGGACGAAAATATTCTTCAGGGCCATTAAAAAAGCAGTATGCAGGTGTCTCTGATTTTTTTTTTTTTTTTTTTTTTTGAGGTTTACTTGGAAAAGAGGAGTGGGTGTTCTCGAATCAAAACCAGCAAGTCTGTTGCAACAGTGTATGGGACCAGGCTTACACCAGAGTGGAGCACATCTGAATGGAAAAATTAAATGGAGGAACTGGAGGAGGGGGGGGGGAACAGGTGCTCTTTTATAAAGGCTAAATTCCATATTTACCAAACTGATTTGCATGAGGCATGTTTTCAATGAAAATATTGCTACTCATTTTGCTGCATTTGTGCAACAGAAACAGAAGGATGGAGCAGAAGAGGGGTGCGGTTCTCAAGCTGGCTTCTTGAGCCCACCCCTCAGCCGACAGTTAAGCAGCACACTTGGGAGAAGAGCGCGTAGAAACTCTGCTTCCCGTGGGCAAGATGGCAGGACATTGTGTAACCTGTGACCCTGTGATTCAACCTCGGGGTCCCAGCACAGGGGAGCTGATGCAAGAGGATAAGGAGTGAAAGAGAGAGAGAGAGAGAAAAGAGAGAGAAAGTGAGAGGGAATATGAATGAGAAGGCCGAGAGGTCATTTGTCCCATCGAATACCACAAAGTTAGAACGCCTAAAGCGGCACAAGAAGAAAATTCTCTGTTAATTCCATGCCTTTTCTTAGTAATCCAGGCCAGCATTAATTCTTAGGGCAATAGTGTCTTCCTCCAGTCTTAGACATTTTATTGATATGTTGCTTTCTCTTCATGTAGATCCAGGATTTCAAAAAGTGCTGTTGGGGCTGGAGAGATGGCTTAGTGGTTAAGTGCTTGCCTGTGAAGCCTAAGGACCCCGGTTTGAGGCTCGATTCCTCAGGACCCACATTAGCCAGATGCACAAGGGGGCGCACGCGTCTGGAGTTTGTTTGCAGTGGCTGGAGGCCCTGGCACGCCCGTTCTCTCTCTCCCTCTCTCTCTCTCTCTCTCTCTCTCTCTCTCTCTCTCCCTCTCTCTCTCTCTCTCTGCCTCTTTCTCTCTCTGTCACTCTCAAATAAATAAATAAAAATAAACAAAAAAAATTTTTTTAAGTGCTGTTGGCCAGCCATGTTGGCCCACACCTTTAATCCCAGCACTTGGGAGGCAGAGGTAAGAGGACTGCTATGAGTTCAAGGCCACCCTGAGACTACATAGTGAATTAATTCCAGGTCAGCCTGGGCTAGAGCGAGACCCTACCTTATAAAACAAACAAGGGCTGCAGAGATGGCTTAGTGGTTAAGGTGCTTGCCTGCAAAGCCAAAGAAGCCAGGTTCAATTCCTCAGGACCCACGTAAGCCAGATGCATAAAGTGGCTCATGTGTCTGGAGTTCATTTGCAGTGGATGGATGCCCTCGTGCACCCATTATCTCTCTCTCTCTCTCTCTCTCTGAAAGAAATAAATAAAAACCAAACATAAGAAAATAAACAAAAAAGTAATAGTTATGAGAAAAAAAAATCACCCCAACCTTGTCCTGCTCCAGGATCTTGTTCACTCTGGAAATGGCAGTCACCTGCTTTTAGGAAGAGGCATGCCACAAATGGTCCCCCTCGCGGCCCACTGAGGAGCACACATGGATAAGAACAGGGCCTTCCCCAGGCGTGGTGGAGCACATCGGGAACACCAGCCCTTGAGAGGCTGAGGTAGGATTGCTACAAGCTCGAGGCCAGTCTAGGTTACATATGAGTTCCAAGACAACTTGGGCTACAGAGTGAGACCATCTTAAAACAAACAGGGCTGGAGAGATGGCTTAGTAATTAAGATGCTTGCCTGTGAAGCCCAAGGACCCAGGTTCGATTCCCTGGTTCCCACGTAAGCCAGATACACAGGTGGCACATGCGTCTGGAGTTTGTTTGCAGTGGCTAGGGGCCCTGGCCCGTCCATTCTCTCTCTCTCTCTGCCTCTTTCTCTCTCTCAAATAAGTAAATAAAATATCTAGGACAAACAAAAACCTGTCTTCTAGACACCTGTAACAAGCAGTTTGATTCTGTGTGAGATCTTATTTTTAACAGAGCGGGACTTCCAGGATGGCTGAAGGAAATCTTCACAGCCCTGCAGCCCCCCAGAGATGCCCCTTGTCTGTGACACAGTACAAGTGACAACCCGTGGTAGCAGTTCTTCCCTAGCTGTCTGTTTCTCGGTGGGAACTGTGGACAGCTCCCGTGTGCCCAAGGAGACAATCTGAGGAGTGAGCCCAACTCAACTGTCTCCCTTCTCCTCTTCCCAGACCCCAGACAGGTGCTTCAAGCTTCACCTTCGTCATCTGTGACAGCTTCCCCGCACGCATGCGTTTATGAGGTGCATGCTCATTAGAAATCAGTACGCTGTTTATACTAAGGGCAAGCAAACACTCACACACGTCAGTGGTTAAGAGCATAAACTTTGCCGGGCGTGGTGGCGCACGCCTTTGATCCCAGCACTCGGGAGGCAGAGGTAAGAGGATCACTGTGAGTTCAAGGCCAACCTGAGACTACATAGTGAATGCCAGGTCAGACTGGGCTAGAGCAAGTCGCTACCTTGAAACATGAAAAAAAAAAAAAAAAAAAGAGCATAAACTCTGAACTTTGGGGTTTGTATTCAAATCCCAGCTCTGCTCTAAAGAGCTGTGTGACATTGAGCAAGTTATAGTCTGTCTGGGTCTCTGTCTCCCCATCAATGAACTGGGCTATTAATAACATATTTTGTATGTTTAATGCTTGATGAATACACATGAGGAACTGGAGTCATGCCTGCAAGATAAATGGTAACGTTTTTTGTTTACCACTTAACTAGGGTTCTAATAACTCCTTCTGTATGAAGCTCTTTTTTTAAAATTTTATTTATTTATTTATTTATTTGAGAGAGTGAGAGGGAAAGAGGCAGACACACAACACCCACAGAATGGGCATGCCAGGGCCTCCAGCCACTGCAAACAAACTCCAGACGCATGCACCACCTTGTGCATCTGGCTTACGTGGGTCCTGGGGAATCGAACCAAGGTCCTTTGGCTTTGCAGGCAAACGCCTTAACCACTAAGCCATCTCTCCAGCCTAAAGCTCTTTCTTTTTAGTGGCTGAATACTATTCCATTTTACAGAAACACAGGAGTATTGAGCCAGTATAGTATTGATGGCCATTTGGACTCTCTCAATCACTTGCACTCTAGACAATGCCACAGTCGTCCCTGACTGCACACAAAACCGGAAGAATGAAGAATTCCCAAAAGTAAAGTTGCTCAGTCTATTTACCCTTGTTATTATTATTATTATTTTTTTTTTGAGATAGAGTCTCACACTTATCCCAAACTGGCCTAGAACTCACTATGTGTAGTCCAAGGTGGCCTCAAACTTGAGGCAGTCCACCTGCCGTAGCCTCTCAAGTTCTCGGGATTATAGTCATGAGTCACCATGCCTGACTTCACATTTAAATTCATTATCTTTCTGTGAAAATTGTCTTGTGGAACAGCCAGGGTGTGGTGGCACATGCCTTTAGTCCCAGAAGGCAGAGGTAGGAAGATCCCTGTGAGTTCAAGACCACCCTGAGACTATATAATGAACTCCAGGTCAGCCTGTCTAGAGTGCCCTACCTTGAAAAACAAACCAAAAAAAAAGTAGTCTCCTGGATCTTGTATGTCTGTTGTTATGAGAGAAGTTGAACACTGTTTTCAAATGCTGTACTCGATTTCTTATAGGGTTGGTGTTGGCTTTTTGCTCACAAAGCTATATTTTGAAACTAGAGAGCCCTGACTTACACACCAAGCCTTCTGTGAGCGATTGGATTTGCCTTCCGATTGATCTCACTTAAAGTGCCATTAGCCTGTGCAAAGGGGTTTCCACGATGGAAGTTTTATTCACAGTGTTGAGCAGCAGAAATCTAATGTCACTGTGAGGATCTGTTAGTATTTATGCAACCTTATCTGCCATGCTGGGGAATGAGGGTTTATTGCATCCTACAAAAATGTTACCTTCAGCTTGTATTTGGCAAGCATTGAAAATTTTATGAGCACTTCCTAACTAGAGATATCAATAAATAACACTGGAATCTTGACTGGGCTAATCTTATTGATGTGACTTATTTGATAATATCAACACTGTCAAGAAACTTGAAGCTGAATGTCCTGATTGTTCAAGAAGGGAAGGCAGGGGCTGGAGAGATGGCTCAGTGGTGAAAGGCACTTGTTTACAGAGACTGATGGACCTAGTTCGATTCCCCAGTACCCATGTAAAGCCAGATGCACAAAGCTGTGCATGCATCTAGAGTCTGGTTACAGTGGCAGGAGGCTCTGACACACTCATACTTTCTCTCTCTCTCTCTCTCTTTCTCCCTCTTTCTCTCTGTCTCTATCTGTCATAAATAAATAAATAAATAAATAAATAACGTTTTTAAAAAAGAAGAGAAGGCAGAGTCTAACTCTGAGTTACTCAATCATATTCGATGAGAAACGGACCAGCATTTGACCTTCTGAGAGTTGTCCCCAGGGGTCCAAGCTATGGAAGAACTGTGGTAACTAACTGGGTTCCCTAAGTGCATAGCACAGCGATGTCCTGCTAACCCTTTTCCTGTCTAATCTGTCCCAAAAGAAGCCAGGTGTATTAGTTTTCTTGCTGCTGTGACAAAATATCCCACGAAAGGAACTTCAGGTTATTTTGGTTCAGAGTTGTAAGTAGTCATCCAGCATGGCCAGAAAGGCGTAACAGCAGGAGCAAGAAGCAGCTGGTCACATCCAATCAGCAGGCAGGAAGTGGAGAGCCTCCTCCTTTTTTACATAGTCCAAGGCCCCAGCCCGCAGCACCACCCATAGTTAGGGTGGGCCTCCCAACCTCAATTAACCTATTCTAGAAACTATGTCACAAGCAAACTTAAAGGTTTGTTTCCCTTGTGATTCCAAGTCCCATCAAGTTGACAAGATTAACCATTGTGGAAATAAATGGTAAGAACCAACTGTGGGAATGAACTGTAACAACAAACGATAAGAACCAACTATGGGAAAGAACTGTGGGAATATTTCTTCTGGAGCTACAAATAACTTCGCTAAGAATATTGCTATGAGATGCTTTTTCTACTGATTCCAGACTTGTAACTTGCCGTAGGGTTAATCTTACAACCATGTCATCAGCCCATTTAAAATTAGGTTGCCTCTGGGCTGGAGAGATGGCTTAGCAGTTAAGGCGCTTGCCGGTGAAGTCTAAGGACTCATGTTCAACTTTCCAGGTCCCACATAAGCCAGATGCACAGTGACACAAGCACACAAGGCCACACATGTGCCCAAGGGATGCAAGTGTCTGGAGTTTGATGGCAGTGGCTGAGGCCCTGGTGTGCCAGTCCTTGCTCTCAATCTCAATCTCACTTGCTTGCATTAAAAAAAGGAAGGAAAGAGGGAAGGGACGGAGGGAGGGAGGAAGAGAGGGAGGGAGGGAGGGAGGGAGGGAGGGAGGGAGGGAGGAAGGAAGGAAGGAAGGAAGGAAGGAAAGAAAAAGAGAAAATGAGGTTGCTTCTGCCTTGGTATACCTTTGACCTGAGTAGCACAGGTGATCAATATTAACAAGGAATGTTAAAAGATGCTGACTGAGCTTAAGCTATGCTCTTTTCCCTGCTTCCTCAGTGACCTGGTTGCCCTTCTGACCCAGAACAACTTGCACATGCATGAGAAGTGCGAAGACAACATGGTCAGTCATGAGACAGAGCTCTGTTAAAAACAAACAACAGGTGGGCTTAGTGTGAGTGCATTTGTGAACTCTGTGTGTGTGTGTGTTCTAGAACAGCAGAGTCCAACAGCTCATATACCCCTAAATCCTTTCTTTTAACGAATGTTAACGGATTATTCAAAGTTGAAAGTTCCTTGCCTTTCGCTCATGTGTTGCCTGTCTTCTTCACATAGTACTTTTTTTCTGTTTAATGAAAACAGTAGTGAATGCCTGTGAGTGGAAGGGACAGCCGCAGAAACATCAGAGCTGAGGTGACAGCAGAAGCAGTGGGCTCCTCCTTGCTTTACATGACTCCAGGGAGTTTTTCTTCTTTCAGGGCTCTGCTCTAAGAAGCCCTTAACCCACTCTTGGGCAAACAAATCCAAGGGTCAGTTTCTATAATTCCAGGACAGTGCCCCCTACTGGGCTGACGATCACACCAAGTTTGCAAAGATCTTTCCCATGGGGTCTCAAGACTCCAGGAAGCTGCACTTCTAAATCAACCCCTGGTTCTAAAGCAGGTAGACAAAGGCGCATGGGGAGCTCTGCCTATCTGGTTCCAGTTTATGGATGAAAAGGGTCAAGGGACTCCGTCTAGGGCCTGTTTGTACAGCCATTCCTGCTGATTCTCACATGCCCCGAAGTTGAAGGAGCCCTGTCCTGGGTGGTATGTGGTTGTGAAGGTGGCGACGAGGCTGAGAGGAGTAGAAGGATGCTTTTGGGATGTGTCCTCTCACAAAGTTAGTGGCTGGAAGAGAAGTCTCCTCTCCAGCTACACACTGGGGCTCCAGCATGCTGAACTTCCCTCCCCTCCTACCACCTCGTGAAGTCATAAAGTGAGGGAGTGAGATCTGGGGACAGGTGGAACTGCCCAGAAGGGCGCAGTGAGGGTCTTCTCCTCAAAGTGTCTTCCTTTACCTGGGACACGGAGCCTGGAGCTCCATTCCACATGTGGACTTCCTGCTCTCCACCTTTTGAGCAGCTTCTAAGTGAGAACAACAGTTACGCGAACTGCGGAGCTAAGTGCCTTTAGGTGTCTGATTACCATAATCCCAAAACGTGGTATTACTCCCATTCCATAGATGAGAATACTGAGACTTGGGGGACGGTTAAACAGCTTTGCCCGAATCACACAGAAGGAAAATGGTAAAAGGAACGAACCCTGTCATGTGCCTACAGAATCTCGACTCTTTCTTGTTATTTTGAGGCAAGGCCTCACCATGTTCGCCTAAGCTGGTCTTAAACTCACAATCCTCCACACTTGGTATCCCATGTGCTGGAATTACAGACATGTACCACCACACCCGGCTTCCCTACTCTTCCTTCAATCAGAGTAGGTTGTCCATGAGTAGTTTCTGACCTCCACCACTTATACTCTGGTGTGCTTGCTCATACTGAACAGGCAAAAAGATCTGGTAGAACATGGAGATTTCAAGAGCCGAAGGCTGTGTCTCAGTGGTAGAGTGTCTGCGTAGCATGTTTGAGGCCCTTGGCTCAGCCTAGCAATACACAAATATCTTACAAAAAAAGACAGTACAAGAATCAGAAGCTCTACAATGCTCTTGACTCTGAAGTTCCGCTCTCACTGTGAGGTGGCTTCTTTTGTGGCCTCCTCTGACCATATATAAAAAGTAGAAAAGGTGTTACTATGATATTTGTAAACCTATCTGAATAACTGTACATGTATATGCAGATATAATCAACTTAATAGGTTAAAATGTGTCTGGCAGAGAGATCAACCTTATAAGAGTGGTTCTAGCTCGGAGGACCCCAGGGCTCCAGAAAGAGAGGATGGTTTCACAGACTCCACCACTAGCTTGTATGCTGGACGGTGACATGAGGTCACATGTCTAGAACTCACTGTGTCAATTCTAACATGAGAAGAGTCTATTAAAATAATTTAACTATTAGAGTAGTTAAAATTTTAACATGATAATGTGTAATAATTCCCATGATTTGAAATCATCTAAACACTGTGAATAAAGGAGAAGGCCTCATGACTTCTCACTCAATTCCAACAATTCTTTGTGTGGTCACTACTGTAAACAGTTAGTCTCAGTGCATGATTCCAGTGATTTTTACCAATATGAGAATTCCTTTGTTTTTGCTTGTTTGTTTGGTATTTGCTTGTTTGATTTTTGATTTTGAGGTAGGGTCTGTAGCCCTGGGCTGACATGGATCTCACTCTGTAGCCCCAGGCTAGCCTCAAATTTACAGTGATCTTCTGAGCTCAGCCTCAAATTCTCTTGCTGTTATTTTACATAAGTGACATCAAGTGAGTAGTTCTTATTTAGCCTTCAAATTTTAAGAAGACAGTGAAAACCGAATATCTCCTCTTCACCAAAATATATGTGCACATAGCATATTGTATAGAAAATATGGTGAAGCCGGGCATGATGGCACACGCTTTTAATCCCAGCACTTGGGAGGCAGAGGTAGGTGGATCGCCATGAGTTCGAGGCCACCCTGAGACTACATAGTGAATTCCAGGTCAGCCTGGACTAGAGCGAGACCCTACCACGAAAAACCAAAAAAAAAAAAAAAAAGAAAAAGAAAAAGAAAGAAAGAAAGAAAGAAAAGAAAAGAAAGTATGGTGAGACCTTACCTCGGGAAAAAAAAGTATACAGCCCCCCCCCCCCGGACTGCTTATAATAGCATTCTAGTTCAAAATATATGTTCTCTAGCCTAAAACACAGAACCGTTTTGTGCCTCTATGCGCTCCATGTGTCGTGGTTTGTATGTAAACGATCCCCCACGGTCTCATGTGGTTGCAATTAAGCCTTATCCTCAGTCCTGCTGGAGGATGTGTGTGACTAAGGGCAGACCTCGAAGGTTATTCGTCCAACTCTACGGGGTGTCCGTAGCTCACTCTTACCGTTCCCTCTCTGCCACTGTGATCGAATGTGACACCGGTCCTGTTGCTCGTGCCATGCTTTCCCCGTCCCGATGAAACGTCCCCTTGTAAGCGTAAACCCAGGTAAGCCCTTTCCTTCCGGAAGCACCTTCCGTTTGGGTGTTTTGTCCCAGCGAAGAGAAAGTGACCGCTGCGCCATGTCAACCTTGCCTCTGCTCCTTCCGCACTAGGGTGGGAGGCGACAGTCTATCACTCTTGTGTGTATGCGGTTTTCAAAACCATGTAGCACCCCAGAGCTCATCGTGGAGACAAGAATTCTCCTTTGACTCCAACTCGTGCTGTCTTCTTCTCACTGCCTCTGTGGAGACTTCCCTCCACGTTTCTTTCTACATAACCCACCTTAGAACCGGGTGGTTGAAAAGGCACAACTTGGTGATAGAAGCAGAAAATGGCTTTCTTGTTCTCCAGTCACAGCCTTCAAAGTGTCCCAACCTGAATGCCCTTGCAGGCAGACACCTCGGTTTTCGTGATCAAGGGCTTATGTAGACATCATAATTTTTATGGATACATTAATAAATGGTATTCATCTTCTTCCATCACAGCCCTTTGGAGCATCTTCCCTCTCTCTGCTCAGGTCTGGCCTGTGGCTGAGGCAAGGGCTATGAGGAAGACAATGGTGACATGCACGTGGGAGTCGGATGCCAGAGGACACCAGGAGCCACCCTTTCTGAGTGAGAAGCACCTTCCTCTGCCCGCTGCCTTCACAGCTCCAAGTCTCCTGGAATTCCTTCTGCACTCTCTGGCACTGGGTGCTGGGCACAGGCCTGACTGATGCTCAGAGGACTCATCACCCATTCTGGGTAACTGAGACCTCCTCATCTATGGGCACAAATGTCCCATGGGCCCACCATGTTCCTCTATGGGCCATCTTGTCTCTGATATTGAAAGCAACTGGCCACCCAGCATTGCCATTGTCACTAATGAAAACTTTCTGTGTAACCTTTCCTCATTAAAATGTTTGGTCACGTGTAATGCTGGAAGGTCCGCATGCAGGAAGTTGCTCCTTCTTTCCCTGTCCTTTGGAAGCACTGGGCTGGGCCGTGTGCAGAGGAAAGTTCACTCAAACATACAACGTCATGTGCCCCTGAATCTGGCCTAAGTCTGTGTTCTTCCTCCGTTTAATCAAAGTGACTCCCAAGAGCACATACATAGGAGTTAATGGTGAGGCTGCGGGATGACAAAGCATGTGTGTGTGTGGAAGGAGTCTGGGTCCCTTAACATGTCATTTACTTAGATCGTGGCCCAGACCCACTGGGCTGGATCCTGAGTATGTTGCTTCTGTGCCGCCATGATGGCTATAGGCTTCACTAGCCAAGAGGTCTTCCATGAATCCGTGCCATTACAACTCTTATTAAACAGCATATGCTCTTGCAGGAAACACAACTGTACTGCCTAGCATTTTCTGGAACTTCATTCACACACACAGAAATGGACACTCGGTGAAGATACCACTGTGGAGACATCCATCATGGTCATATTTTCTTCCGGGTCCTGGAAAGCTGCTGGCCATAGCTTTTGCAGTTTCACCCTCTCCCTGAAGGTGGGAACACAGTATGCATGATAATCCCAGGCCCCTGTCCACTGTTGGTGACCTCTGCTTGGTTCTGTATTATCCTATCACGAATTTCTCTTGACCAGGGAGGCACATCCTGCTCTAGATGGACCCTCTCTCCCCTGAGCCCATGCGACTTTTCTGTCCTTCTCTAAGCCACATCTTTCCAAAAGAGTCAAATGATTTGCATTGTAAGCGCTTGCCCCATTGATCACAAAATAAAGAGATGTTTCTTTCTAGTTCTTAAAAAGCAGAAAGCCAGCATGTGAGATATTTCTTATACTTCTTGCTTTTAGTATTTCTTTTCTTCTGCTCTGACTTGGGACACGGAGTAGTGATTATAATTACTTTGTAACACAATAGAATGGATTATTATAGCAGAAGAAAATGTTCCAGAGGACTACTTAAATCCATCAAAGCAGCCCTTATCCAAGTTTGCTAACTTAAATGAGAATTGTTAACAACATGTTCTCTTTCATTTTTCAAGTGCCCTTCCTGACCTTTCATTGTTTCACACTCTGAAAGGAAACGAAGGTACAATTGTCTAAACTCTCCTCTCTGGATCCGAAGTCTGTGTAGTTCTGCATTCTGGACCTCCCTTGGTCTGTGGCTGTCTGTATCAGCCAGATCTTCTCCCAGCCAGGAACCCTCCAGAGCGCTTGCTGGGCCAGCAGATGGGCTTCAGGGCCAGGAATGAGGTCTACAAAATAGCATATATGACATTAGATTTGTCCTGGGGGGGGGGGAGGAAAGCTCTCTGTCTTTGTGCTGCTCCAAGAGTGCCCTTTTGCTTGGCCTGAGGGGGTGTCAAAAAGACTTCCCGAGAAAGTGGGTCAGGGTCTCTTTAGGATGGGCAAGATCAGAAACTAGCAAGTAGGGACTTTCAGCTTCAAAAAACTGGAAGAAATGCATGAGCGTTGGATATTGCAGCTTTATGGGGATAAACTAGACAGATGTCTCAGGCTAAGGGAGAGGGGCAGTGAG
The DNA here is from genome assembly GCA_036346955.1 of Dipus sagitta. Classification (NCBI taxonomy): domain Eukaryota; kingdom Metazoa; phylum Chordata; class Mammalia; order Rodentia; family Dipodidae; genus Dipus; species Dipus sagitta. The sequence continues at coordinate 65,161,504 of CM070774.1, read as the reverse complement.
AGAAGGGGTCTGCAAGGAGGGGGAGCAGATCCGACAACGTGCGGAGGTTCCATGTCACAGGAGTGGCACCCTCCTCAACTGCATGTCTACATCCCAGGGATCTCTGGAAGGTTTTTGAGAGGAGTGTTGTGATAAAGGGACATTCTGAGATGAGTCTATGGTGGGTCCAGTGAGTTACAGCCAAGAGAAACCAGAGGCAAAAATACTGGTCTGGTCACCAGAGCCATGGAGGCTGAGACAGGCAGAGATGGGTCCGAGAGCTGCTGTCGTAGGCAGGCTGCAGTTCTCTGTACAGCAGCACCCATTTGCCGAATGGACAGGTTCAATGTCATCTCCACGCCACAGGAAGACACACACAGGACAACCAGAACCAGCTGGATTCTGAGTCAGGAGCAAGAGAAAGGAAAGCCTTGTGATTTAAGCCATGGCTCAGGATCACTGGCTGCCCGCTCCAGTCTCGAGAAGGTCCACCTATGGCAGGTGAGACTGAGGCCAACCCACAGGCACGGTAGATCCGAGAGATGGAGTCACAGGGAGAGTAGACAGACTCAGATTTATGGGCAGTTGGGCCACGTTTTCCCAGTTAAAACCAATGTTTCACTCATAGTCGAAAGGCTCCAAATTCATCCACGCACTCTTTCGTAAAGTCTTAATTTGCAAAGAGTGGAAAACATCAGAAGTCTGACAGCTCCAAGAATCGCATCCTGGCCAATCCAAGTGTACCCAGAACGATGGGCAACATGCGGATGCCTTTGTGCTGTCAGTGAACGAGGGCAGCAGGATGGAGGGAGACGCATCACAGGGGTGATAATAATCGTTTCCAAATGTCACTTGTTTAAGTTTTACACATTTCATGAATACATTTCTCTCTAACACACGCCACACAATTACATCCACTCCCTGCAATGAGATCAGCACCGTAACTCACTGAGAAAGAAAGGGAGCTATACTGATGAAGAGAAATAGACAGGGATAGGATGAGGGGTATGTGACAGGTCAGTGGCAAAACATAACTTTCCTTTATTTGTACCTCTAGTGAATAAAATATATATTTTTTTAATTTTTTGTTTATTTATTTATTTGAGAGCAACAGAGAGAAGGAGGCAGAGAGAGAGAGAGAGAGAGAGAGAGAGAGAGCATGCCAGAGCTTCCAGCCTCTGTAAACAAACTTCAGATGCGTGCGCCCCCTTGTGCATCTGGCTAACGTGGGTCCTAGGGAATTGAGCCTCGAACCGGGGTCCTTAGGCTTCACAGGCAAGCGCTTAACCGCTAAGCCATCTCTCCAGCCCGAATAAAATATATTTTGGCGATGCATTATGTCACTGGGGGGTGGGGTCACTTACATTCAGATATTTGCTTTTGTTTATGGACATAGTCAACAGTGAAGTTGAGCCAGAGCAGCAGATGAGAAGAACGTATGCAAAGCCAGCTGCCAGACAGCTTCCCAGGCTGAGGCTCGTGATACCAACATACAGTCTCAAGGTCTGTTTTGCTGTGTGTCACTGACACCTTTCCCATGGAGAAGGATGGTCTGCATCTTCTCCCCTTGAACTTGGGCAAGATCATAACTTTGGAACCAACTGAATGAGCAGACAAGGGAGCATGTGTGCTGTCTAAGACCAGGATGGAGAGGCTGCGGTAGACAGCTCTGGCATCCTTCCTACCACACCAGCACCAGATCCCTCATGGCCAGGGAAGCCATGCCACTGCTCTTCCATGCTGTGGAAAGGCAGAAGCAAGCAGTCCACAGACAGCCAGTGCAGGAAGAAGTCCACAACCATAAGAAGAGAGAAAGAAGTGACTATCTTGGTCTCTGGCGGCCCCAACCCACCCACCCCCTGCAGAAAGGAGTAGATGCAGCTACTATCTTGCAGAACAGAACTACAAGATCAAACCCTTCCTGGATTCCATGCTATATAGCCAGCCATGGCAGCACACATCATAATCAGCACTCAAGAATCTGAGGGAAGAGGACCATGAGTTCAAGGCCAACTTGGGCTACCTAGCAAAAATCTGTCTCAAAAAAAAAATAATGAATGAAGGAATGAATCTGGGGGCTAGGGAGATGACTTAGTGGGTAAGAGCACTTGCTATGCAAATATGAGGACCTAAGAGGACCTGATTGCCCCTGAATTCAATTCCCTGGCACCCATGTAAACAGCTGGGCATGGCCATGGGTGCCTGTAATCCCGGTCCTGTGAAGAGTGGGGACTGGAGAATCACTGGAGCTCACTGGTCAGCCAGACTGAAAAACATCAGCTCCAGGTTTGATGTGGGACTCATCTCAAGAAAACACACAGACAGGCCATGGAGGAGGACATCCAGTGTTCTCAGCTGGCCTCTGTATGTGTATGCATCTGCACACACACGTTCACACAGCACACATATTGTGCATGCACACACACACACACACACACGGGGAGAGAGAGAGAGAGAGAGAAAAATAAAAGAAACCAGGAGATAATTTTTTACTCATCAAGGGGGTAGGGGACACAAAACTGGACCCAAATGGCCATGGTACCATAAAATTCTGCATCCTAAAAGACAGACTAAATGGTTGAACCTTCATCAGGTCCTTAGAGAGAACACCTGAATCAAAGGGCCCCGGAGAGGGTAAGATGAAGAGTAACCTTAAACTTCTCCTGTTTCTCTCTCTCTCTCTCTCTCTCTCTCTCTCTCTCTCTCTCTTTCTCTCCCTGTTCTCTCTATCTCTTTCTTCCTTCTTTCCCTTGGAGCTGGCCTATAACTCCCAATGCCAGCATGTGGGTAATATCCAAAAATGAGCTGTTGATCAGAAAAACCTATAAGGTTTCCCAAAAGAAGACAGATTTCTGTCAGAGTACTTGATGACCCACCAAAGGCCCTACTGCTGAAGACAACATATGCTGTTGGTACGGAACATGGAGTGCCCTGGCTGGAATCTGGAAGAGAGTCAATCCCCAGTTAGCTCGTCTAGTGCCAGAAGGTGCTGCATAAGCAATTGGGGGAAAATGACCAACATCTGTCCAAGCAATTCATGGTCTAAGCTACTCAGCAGCCAACAAACAACCTGACATGATGCTCACACAAGTGCAATAGTGGCACACAGCCTTGATTGGTAACCAACTGCTCTTGATTTGGCTAATTGATCCACTCAGTGAAATGGAACCCATAGCTGGAGCTGGGAAACAAGTCATAACCATATCCAAAAAACAAGCCTGCTCTCCACTACCAAGCTCCCACCAATCGTGGGCTACAAGAGGGCCTACACCTATCAAATTCTCTCTAAAGTAGTAGTGGTTATCCCATTTACCTGGTGCTGACTTCACTATCTGTTGGAGAATTTGCTTCTCTTTGTCAGATGGATGCAGATCCTGAGGAGAGAATCAGGCCATGGCACCTCACCAGGGCCCCAGCTGAAACTAAGAGTAATTGGGTAAATGAGCAAGAGTGCTGCTTTCTTGGTGAACCTGGTACCAGCACAAGGGAGAAGGAGATAGACACAGAGAACCCTCAACTCCTACTAAACCAGATATCCAGAGACACAGAGGCTCCCAAGACCTCATCACTGAAGCAGACCCAAAACGAACCCAACATGGATCAGGGAAATTTGTGGAAGAGGGGGCGGAAAGATTGTTAGAGCCACAAGTTGGGACATTATGCACAGAGACATTTCCTTTTACCCATAACTGATGGCTAACCCCACAATACATAACCCACAGTCCCCAATGAGGAGGGTCCCTGTGGAGGGGGGAGGATAGGGAGGAGGCTAACAATGGTACCAACGTGACTGTATACACACTGTGTACATAACTAATAAAAAATTTCATATATATATATAAAAGAATAGCCTTTTCAGGTCATGTCGTCTTTGGAGGGCAGATTTTAACTATTACATGATCTTCTGATATCCTAGAAAATTTGTCAGACCCCGAGTCTATTTTACCAATTCTTGAGCAGATCTTCCCTTGGCATAATTTTCCATCATCTTTGTCAAAGACAAATCTTTAGAATAACTCACATAGACGCTTGGAGCTGCCTATAGCATAGCACTTTCTCTGAGGAAAAAAAAGATATAAAAACATAGGTTAAATATCTATTATACAGATACAGTTCTGTGCAATTAGCAGAACTCAAATACTAATGTAAATCACCTCAATTTGTTTTTAATCATTCCTCTAACAGAGACAGAAAAAATGAATTATTTATTATGTTAGCTTTAAGTACTAGAAATGTAAAACAGTTACATATACTCCAATGTGAGGCTTGTTATAGTCTTAATTTTCTAATAACAATGAAAAATTTTTGACAGTGCACAGATTAGGCCCTGAATAAATGTTCCAGTAAGATTACATTATGTAGCTTTTGTAACTCAATGCGGTGGAATATTGCATTTTCTTGCCACTGAAAATAGAATGAAATGCAGTTATTAGGATTATTGCAATATCTATATGCACATTTTCCAGTATAAATGGCATATTATAAACATAAATCACCCAACTCCAGTGTGATTATGTTGAAATAATATAACATGGACATAAATGAAGAGAAATGATGTTGAACTGCCTTTGCAGCTACAGGATTTAAACTTCTGCCATGAAGATCAGAATTATAATTGGAAAACTGAGTAAATACTGTGGCAATAGTTTTAACCCGAGAAAAGCACCAATTTCTTTGAAGCTGAAATTGTAGCTATACATTCCTATTTATCTCACCAGGCACTTCCTCTGCACTGCATAAAATCGTCAGATCACTCGCAGAAATGAGCTAAGATGCTAGCTTAAATTGGCAATAAAATTTAAATCTGGCAAGGTAGTTATAACTAAAGAGAAGCAATGGTTTTGTCTGCAAGGCTCCAAATAGGAGGCAAAATATGGGGTCTCTTAATGCTCCGCTTTCTCTCTCAGCCCATGGGAAGTAAGAGACGCAGCGATAGCTTGCATGTGAAATGTATAGATGGTGCTCGCTTTGCATAGTGAGTGGACTCCAGGCCATCCGCTCCATACCAGCTATCAGACTCTTGCCCATGCCACACAACGGGGCGAAGTGTACACTGGGAGAGGGGGGAACTTGTTTCTTGTCCTGAAGGGACTGATTCCAACAAGGCCATTTACAGTGTGGCCAAAGCCCTGTGCTACTTTGCCACTGTGGACAGCAATAAAAACAGCATGGGGAGAGGAAAGATGGAAGAGCGAGGAAAATGGAAGGGTCAAAGCCACTCAGTGGCCCTTCACGTTGTTAACAGAGCAACTCACTTCAGCCCAGAAAGAACACTGTCGAACTGGGCTTCACAGCCATGCCAGGGCCTTGTCTGAGGAACCTCTCATGATGCAGGCTTGACTGCGTGACCTTCAGTCGCCGTGCTTCCGGGTAGAAAGAACTTTCCTGAATTTCCTTTTGAAGTTAGGGGATTGATTATCAGCCTTTCTGTTGCTATGGTAAATACCTGAGATATATCAATTAACAGAAGGGAGGGTGTATTTTGTATCCCTGTTTCACAGGTCTCAGAGTTTGCTTGGCTCCACGGCTTTGGGCCAGTGAGGAGGCAGGATACCGTGTCAGGGAACGAGTGATGGAGCCAAGCTACTCACCTCATGACCAGAAAGCAAACAGATAAGAGGAAGTGTTGAGGTCCCAATATTCCTTCAAAGTCACACCCTAATAACCTGACTAAGCCCCACTGGGCCCCGGCTCTTAAAGATGCCACCACTTCCCAAGGGTCCCACAGGTTGTGACCAAGCCTTTAACACAGGGCACTACAGGAAGCGTTACAAATTCAAGCCACAGCGAAGATCTTCCAGGCCTGCGCTGCATACATCTGTGGTCCTTACACTCTTCCCCATCCTCTTGCCTCAGCCTCCCAGTGCTGGGATTACCGACATAAGCCACCATGACTGGCAGAAAACTGTTGTTAAATTTTGAAAGAATATTTTCTGCTGGGTGTAGTGGTGCACATCTGTAATCCCAGCAGAGGCAGGAGGATCAGGTGTTGAAAGTCATCTTCAGCTAATAGCAAGTTCAAGACCATCCTGGGATAAATGAGACACTGTCTAGAAAGAAAGCGGGGGGGGTGGGAAGCACGAGAAAAGAAGGTTTTCTCTTTCTTTGTGTGTGTATTTTTCCCCGTGTGGTATTTACAGGCATGATGAGTTTAACCTGTCACTCACCTCTAGGCAATGAGTAGTTAGCAAACCCGACCTCATACATGCAGACTTCTGTGGTGGAAGCGCGCCCTCCAGTACAAGCTGGCTTTAGCCATCAGGGTGACTCACTAACCACACAGTCGGTAAGAGACTATCGGCCGTATGGATTATAGTGACGCTCAGTGAAGGGCAATTTTATCTCCAGCAACATTTGGCAATGTCTGGAGACCTTTTTGGTTATCACAGCTACGCAGAGGACGTTGTTGGCAATTAGCAAGTAGGGGCCAGGGAGGCTGCTAACCATCCCACCATGCATGGGAGGCACCCAAACAAAGGATTATTTGGCACAAATTCTCAATCATTTCAAGTATATCAAGAACATAGGCCATAGTATAGGTCACGTATCCTCAGGATGGTATGGCTAACAATAGCATGAACAAGCTCTTCAAAGCTTCAAAATCAAAAAGACATACACATCTTTGCACAAAGCCTATGTTGGGTCATCAATGGAGAGAACTCATACCTTGTACTAAGAACCAAGTCAGAATCCTATGGATAGGAAGGTCATAGACTCCACAGAGAATTTCCCACTGGTCTTTAGCTAAGAAGAGTGGCTGTACCCATCAAAAAGTCCCTTAACTATGCTTATCCTCTTTAATCCATGAGGCTGTAACTCATGGTTGGAAAATCTATTGTTGTTTTGCTTTTAAAGACGGCAGCTGTGGTGGCTTGATTCATGTGTCCCCCATAAACCTAGGTATTCTGAATGTTAGTCTCCCCAGCTGATGGCAATTAGAAATTAAAGCCTCCTGGAAAGCAGTGTATTGTTGGGGGCAGGTTTATGGGTATGATAGACAGTTTCCCCATGCCAGTGTTTAGCACACTCTTCTGTTGCTATTGTCCACCTTATATTGGCTAGGGGGTGATGTCCACCCTCTGCTCATGCTATCATTTTCCCTGCCATTGTGGAGCATCCCCTCAAGTCTGTAAGTCAAAATAAACCTCTTTTCCCAAAAGCTGCTCTTGGTTGGGTGATTTCTGCCAGCAATGCGAAGGTGACTGCAACTGTAGCGAAAAACCAAAAACTGGGGAGACTCAAGGTCCATCAGTATGACAAGAAAAGATAGATGACTACCTAGCATGGGATAAGCTGCCTCTATCAGCTCTTCCAGGGCCCAGGAGTCATTAGAGAGGAATCAGTGATTTAAAAAAAAAAATGAGTGCTGCTCTCATTGCTAGCCTGACAACCAGCTCCAAGGAAATGGCAACAGACACTGAGGTCACTCAAAACTTATGAAAGCAGAAATCCAGAGGCTACAGAGAGTTCAACCCTGAAGTAGACTTATAACACACCTGTCAAGGCTTGGGGAACATTATAGAAGAGGGGGGGCAGAAATATTGTGGGGGCCACAGGGTGGGAAGGGGAATCTTGAGGCATTGTCTCCCCCACAGAGCCTGGCTGATGCATTCATAACTCCATGTTGAGTTCCAATAACCCCACTGAGGAGGGGCCTCAGTGGAATGTGGGCAGGAAATAAGGGATAGAAGAGTATATATAACCCAATAGGAATATGATCAACACACGATTTGTTGAAATGATAAAGTTCATAATTAATTAAAAATAAAATAAAATGAAGCCAGAATCACAAAGTGGCAAATGTTTCTGGATTTGCAGTGGCAAAAGGCCCTGGCCTGCCCATTGTCTCTTAAATAAATAAACAATTTTTACAAACATGTACATCTGTATGGAAGATGGTTACCAGGAAGGTCTTATTTAGAAAGTGACTTTAACATTAAAGCAGACACAAGTGAGGGGTGATGTGTGTGGGCATCAGGCAGGTGGAATAGCATCTGAAAATGTGGGGTTTGCTTGCCATGCAGTGGAAATGGCCAGGAGGCCAGTGTGGTTGGGCACAGAGGGAAGAAAGTGGCTCAGATGGGTCTGAGCAGACGGGCATCATGGGTAATGTGCAGGGCAGATGCTACTCCGAGATGTGAGGTGAGAATGTGTCACACAGGAACTTGACATGGATTATGGGATTCTCTGTCCCTAACGACCTGTAACTACTCTGTTAATGGGACTTAGCACAGGCTGTGGCAGTACAGAGAATGGGATGCTCTGGTTTATTTCCCCCCTCCTTCATTCACCCTTTTCCTCTCACCACTACCCCACAGAGGTCAGAGCTCAAGTCAACCACAAGCTCATGTTCAGGCTCACAGTGAGGCTCACAGGGACAAACAGTCTCCTCCATTGGGAACAAGAGCCTACAGAAATGGGCTCCTTGGGGCTGGAGAGATGGCTTAGCAGTTAAGGTGCTTGACTGTGAAGCCTGAAGACCTATGTTGGACTCTCCAGATCCCATGTAAGCCAGACACACAAGGTGATGCAAGCCCTCAAGACCCATGCTTTGAGTTTTAATTGTAGTAGCTAGAGGCCCTGGCATACCATTCTCACTGTCTCTTGCTCATAAGACAAGTTAAAAAAAAATAAAAAGAAAGAAACGGGCTCCTTGGTCAGCATCCACCTCCCAGAGCACAGCTCAGGGGATGTCACTCTCTGGCCTTAACACACAGAGCACCAGTAACTCCTCTGCAGGTCCCATTAGAAACAATTTATATTCCTGTTACTATACGAGAGACACAATACCAGTGGTGTAGCTATGCGTGCTTGGCTTACAGTGAGTAGTAGCTTGTTAGTGAGTAGAACATCCTCAGAGCTCACCTCTGAGCTCAGGGATAAGTGCTCACATACACAGGTGACCATAATCTTGGATGCATAATGTCACCAAGGACTTCTTCAATCTGCCCATATGTCTAATCTTTGTGGAGACCCTACAGTATTCCTCCTACCCACAATAGTCTCTGCTTGGAATATGGTCCTTACAGTACAGATACAGTAAGAGGTTTAAACAGGCTAAGAGACTTCAGCAAGGTCACACCGCTGTAGGACAAGGCCAATAGTCAGAACCATGTATGTGTGAGTCCAAAGGCAGCTTTTGCTTGATCTCAACTATCAGATCACTCTGAGCTACAGCTCCATTGCATCCTGGAATAACTGTTCTAGAACCTTCCACCCCTCGTGTATGACTCGTCATTAAGAACATGAAAAATGAGACTGGAGGGATGGCTTAGCGGTTAAGGTGTTGGCCTACAAAGCCAAAGGACCTAGGTTTGATTCCCCAGGACCCACGTTAGCCAGATGCGCAAGGTGGCACATGTGTCTGGAGTTCGTTTCAGTGGCTGGAGGCCATGGGGTGCTCATACTCTCTCTCTCTCCCTCTCTCTCAAATAAACAATTAAAAACAAAATATTTTTGAAGGCAAGCACCTTATCCGCGAAGCCATCTCTCCCACCTTAAAACAAAATATTTAAAAAATAAAATAAAATAAATAAAAGAACATGAAAAAGGGCTGGAGAGATGGCTTCGTGGTTAAGGCACTTGTCTGCAAAGCCTTAGGACCAATGTTCACTCTCCAGGTCCCATATAAACCAGACGCACAAGGTGATGCAAGAACACAAGGTCACACATGCATACAAGGTGGTACACACATCTAGAGTTCGATTGAAGTGGCTGGACCCTAGCGCTCTAATTCCCTCTCTCTCTCCCTCCCTCCCTCTCTCTCTCTCTCTCCCTCTCTGTCTCTTGCTTTCTCTCTCATAAAAAGTAACAAGAAAAGAACATTAAAAAAGCCAATAGGCATTTTCCCATCAAATGTTACCAAAGTAAATAAAATAGGAACCCCGCCACTTTTTATTATAATTGCTGAAGCAGCTTAAAATCTCCTAACATGTCTCCCATAAGGACAGAATCGTTTTTTGCAGTTTTTTTTTTTAAATAAAGCAGCAGTTAGCCCTATCTGACACAGTATTGTTTGCTAGTGGCTTAAAATTAAAAATTCAGTCTCCAGAGAAGCTACCCATGAATGAAGCCCTCTCTTCAGTCCTTCACTCCAGGCCTTTCCATGCCATTTTCCCTTTAGCAACTTCCAGTCTCTCCTCTTTTCATAATAGCTGTCAAAATTTCCATCTTTCCTCCTGTGGGGAAGGAGGCATGGGCCTTTCCAAAGTTCCTTGGTTTAACCCAGAGACTTACAACATGAAACTTAGTCATGGCACGTTTTAGAGACAGGAAAGAATCGTGGGGGAGGGGAGAATAAATCACTCCAAACGAGTACGTTTCTGAAACACCAACGCTATGTCTTGCTTTGGAGCCTAGCACACTCTGGAAATATCAGTGACCCTCTGTTTTCCCAGAGTAGTGACATTTTTCTTTAGATGAGCCATAAAGCTGGGTTGGAAAGGAGAACCGTGGGAGAGCAGCCACCAGTGAGCCAACACCACCAGCTGGGGCCAAAGGGATCTTGAAACAAGTTTGCCAGTGATGTCATTTTTTTTTTTTTTCAATCTTCTTTTGTGAGACAACCAGAAGTGCAGGACTTTGTTATAAAAAAAAAAAAAAAAGTGCACTGAGCAGTGAAGACTCAAGGAAAAGATGAAAGCAAAGGGAAGAGGAAAAGATCAGTAAATTAATAAATGAAGGAGGGAATGGATACAAACAAAACAAAAACTAGGTAGGTGGCACACGCCTTTAATACTTGGAAGGCAAAGGGTAGGAGGATGGCTGTGAGTTTGAGGCCATCCTGAGACTACATAGTGAATTCCAGGTCAGCCTGGGCTGAAAAAAAAACAAAAACAGAACCAAACAAAAAATATGCAAAGTTGCTAGAGGGATGTTTGGGCAATTATGCAAAATTCATCAGAGATGTATATAACTTTCACCCAGAATAGACATTTTAAGGAATTTCTCTTCAGGATATAAGTAGGGAAGTTTATAAATATTAATCTTTAGGGAACTTTACTGTAACATTGTTTGTAATGAAACATTGGACTTAATATAAATGTTCAATAACTGGAGATCATGTTAGAAGTTCTGGTCTATTCAAATGGTGAAATCCTACATGTCCACTTAAAACAACTCCTTGAAAGTTATTTACTGATGTCAGATTGCATTCTTTAAATATTTACAGTAAAACAAATTGTAAAAACTAGAAGTGGACAGAAAAGATGTTCAAATGGGTAAGCGCTTGCCACATGAGCATTGGGACCTGAGAGGTCTGACTCATCCTGCATTTGATCCCCAGAACCCATGTGAAAATTTGGCCATGGCCATGTATGCCTGTAACCTCAATCCTGTCACAGGGGAGAGGGAGCCAGGGAGCACTGGGGCTCACTGTCAGCCAGTCCAGCTGCAGACACGGCTGCTAGTGGTTCAGCAAGGGACTCTGTCTCATGGAAACACACGGGTACATGATAGAGGAGGACACCTGAGGCTCCTTCTGGTCTCTGTGTGTATGCACATGGGGGTGAGTGCACATGCAAAGAGAGAAAACTAGAAATCTGCAGAGGGCCACCCTTCAGCCTCTAGCTGTGTGCTGACCAGGGCAGGCATGCAAGGAAATTACCCGAGGCCAGGGAGAGAGCTGCTCACCAAGTCAGAGGACAGGGCCTGACCCAGTCAGGAATGATGCTATCCCGCCATCCAGGCCTTAAAGCCTCAAGACTCACACATATGGCCTTGGGTGCAGTGTGCAAAAGAGCTTTGCTTCAGTAATGAAGAATAATTAGCTCTACAAAAACACTGCTCTAGTCTTGGACTAATAAACCTTTAAAGCTAGTTCCCCCTCCCCGCCCCCGCCCACAAAGGATCAAACTGTTCCCAAGTTACTTAACAATGTCACAAGCAAAGCTCAATAATATTTACAAGAATATAAACATACCCAGCATGCAGTTGATCAAATTCAGAATGTCTGACATCAAATCAAAACTATGAGGCCTGTGAAGAAGGGAAATAGAACTGTAATGAGGAGAGACATTGATCAATTAATACAGTATCCAAAGAACAGATCCAATCCTAACATGCAGAATCAGATTATTAAAATGTTCTAGAGCCGGCACAGGACTAACAGTGAAAGACAAGACACTGAGAGAATTGTTACAGCTGTGCTTTGAGGAATTCAAAAAAAAAAAATTAAGTAAATACATGGGAAATATAAAAAACCAAAACTTTTAGGTGTCAATATGCAATACAAAACAAAGACATTTGATGGGAAAATGGCAGATTGCACATTACAAAAAATGAATTTCAAAAATAAAATTAAATTTAGCAAAATTTAAATTATCAAAAAATAAAAACACAGTGAAAATAGAATTTAAAAACATGGATAGAGCTTCAGTGAATTTTAAGACAACTTCAAGTAACCAGAGTCCCTAAGAAGAGGAAAGACAGACAGGCACATGACATTTGGGTAAGTAATCACTTTAGCATGTTTCTGATGCTATTAACCCTGTAAACACATAGGAGAGACTCAGTAAACTCCAAACCCTCAGAGAAATAAGGTTCATCACAATCATATTGCTGATAACCTGTGACAAAAGGAAAATCTTAAAGGAAGCCAGAAAAAGGAAGGAGAAGAAAAGAAGACATGTTACAGAAAGAGGCACAAATATAAGGATGATGGTGATTTTCCTGCCCAAGCTATGCCACCAAGAAGATACCAGAACAGTGCCATTAGGTACTGAAAGAAAGGAAGAAAGAAAGAAGCTGCCAATTTAGATTCCATATGTAACAATAATAAAGACATCTTAAACCTCAAAATGACTAGAAGAATTCATTATCAGCAAACCTATAATCTAAAAACTGTTTTTTAATAAAGGTCTTCTATCACAGCACTTCAGAGGTAGAGGTAGGAGGATCACCATGAGTTCTGCACCCTTCTGAGACTACATTGTAAATTCTAGGTCAGCCTGGGCTTGAGCAAGACCCTTCCTTTTTCTGGCTTCCTTTTAGATTTCAGGCTCCCAATTAAAAGAAAGTTTATGTGAATGTGTGTGCCTATAAAACATGGCCTAACTTATACTCTGTCTACAAATGTCCAACTCCATTTTTGTTACTGTAACAAAACACCTGAGACAGGTTAACTTTATAAAGAAAGCATTATTTAGTTGACAGCTTTAGAAGCTGAAAATCCCACTAGTATTGCACTGATTCTAGTGAGTGTTTTCCTGCCGGCAGAGAGCTGAGAAGGTGTCAGGCGTCACATGGCAGAGACAAGGGACACACACTTGTCTTCTTAAAAAGCCACCAGTATTCAAGCATGAGGCCTCCACTCTGATAACATCATCTAACCCTAATCACCTTTCAAAGACTTTACCTTTATATAGCTTAGTTGAGTTAAACGTCCACCCTCTAAATACCTCACAATGGGTAGCAACAGGATATGCATACCAAAAATAAAAGCACAGCCGGTGTGATGGCACATACCTGTACCCCCAGCACTCAGAAGGTAGAAGTAGGAGGATCAGAATTTAAGGCCATCCTCAGCTGCATGGAGAATTCAGGGCTAGCCTTGGCTACATGAGACCACATCTCAAGAAACAAATAAAATGAGTTAAATTATCTTAAACAATAGGTCTGAAGAGATTGCTCAGTGGTTAAGGTGCTTGCCTGCAAAGCCTAACAACCTGGGTTCAATTACCCAGTACCCACTTAAAGCCAGATGCACCAAGTGGTGGATGCATCTGGAGTTTGTTTGTAGTGGATAGAGGCCCTGGCATGCTCTTTCTCTCCCTCCCATCTCTTCTTTCTTTCTCTCCCCTTGCAAGTAAATAAAAAATAAATAAATGGGCATGGTGGTGCATGCCTTTAGTTCCAGCAGGTGGGTTGAGGTAAGACATCTTGGACTAGAGTAAGACCCTTGCTCTGAAGAAAAGCCTAAATAATAAATAAATAAATACAAAAATTAGCTTGAGTTAGAGGATGATATACCATGAAGTTAGAATCAGACGCACCATGCTAATATCACTTAAATGAAAGGTAAATTGATTACAGTTAATATTAGGGAATGCAGATTTCAGAGCAAAGAATATTTATTATCAGAGATTAGAAGGGGCATTTCATAATGATCAAGGACTCATTAAAAGTATAAAAATTCTAAATATTTGTGCTCTTAGTAATAGATCTGTAAAATGAAGGAAAACAGAGAGTCTCAAGGAGAAACAGAACGAGCTACATTTCTGCTCAAAGATATCAACTGTGTCTCGATAACTACTGGAACAAGGAACCAGGAATCAGTGAGCTGACATTACACAACACTGCCACCCGTGAGCTCTGTTGGCATTTAGAGAATACTCCATCCAACCGCAGCAGGGCACACATTCTTCTCAAGTACAGATGGGCAGTTGTACGTATGGAGTGCCCTCATTCTCACACCATTATACTGAATGGCTTGTAAACAACAGAAATTTATTTCTTAACAGTTCTGAAGGCTGGGAAGTCCGAGATCAAAATGCTGGCATACTTACTGTGTTGGAGTACCTTGTTCCTATCACAAGATGCCAGGTGCCTGAAGTCTCCTTTATTAAAAGCCTTAATCCCCATGGAGAGGGCTTCTCTCTCATGACTGGATCGCACCCCCCAAAGTCCCTGTCTTCTAGCACCATTGTTTTGAGGGTTGGGATTTGTAGTTGAATTTGGCAGAGAGCAGTGGATGTAAATATGCAAACCCAGATCAAGTTGTGAGCCATAAAGGTATGGAATTGGGAATTAAAAAATATTCCAACAAAGAAAATTCCAGGCAGAGATTGCTTTACAGTTAAATCATACTAAATATTTAAGGGGAAAAAAAATACCAATTCTGCACAAACCACCAGATAATTGAGAAGACTTCGAACATATTCCACAATACTAGTGCTACCTTTGTGACAAAAAGATGAAAACATTACAAGAAAATTACAAGTAAATAGCCTTCATGAACATAGATATAAGAATTGTAAGGTATTCATTACAGCCTTGTTTGTTTGTTTGTTTGTTTGTTTGTTTGTTTGTTTTTTGAGGTAGGGTCTCACTCTAGCTCAGACTGACCTGGAATTTACTATGTAGTTTCAGGGTGGCCTCACACTCTCTGTGATCCTCCTATCTCTGCCTCCTAAGTGCTGGGATTAAAAGTGTGTGCAACCACACCCAGATAGCATCTATTTTTTAATTTTTTTTTTTTACTTTTAGAGAGAGTGAGACACACAGAGAGAGAGAGAGAGAGAGGGAGAGAGAGAGGGAGAGAAGAGAGGGTGAGAGAGAGAAACAGAGGAAGAGAGAGAGAAACAGAGAGAGAGAGAAAGAATTGGCACACCTGGGCCTCAGCCACTAGAGTTGAACTCCAGACACTTGCTCCACCTAGTGGGCATGTGCGAGCTTGTGCTTGCCTCACCTTTGTGAGTCTGGCTAAGTGGGATCTGGAGAGTCAAAGGTGAGTCCCTTAGGCTTTGCAGGCAAGTGCCTTTACCGCTAAGCTCTCTCTCCAGCCCTCATTATGTACTTCTAACACGGGATGGTACAGAGTAAACATTCCAGTTCCCTGACAGGAGGTCCCCAGAGGCCAGTGCCTGACGTGAAGATGAAGTCTAAGTTGTAAGGGAGACCTCAGGATGTTGGAGATGCCAGGACCATGGACTACCCACAAAATAAACTGTAGCTCAGAGAGAACTGCCCAAAGAGAGAGGTTCTGAGTGCTACAGGCGGCAGAGCTGGAGGGGTGGGACTCCCCAAACATTCTGGAGCCCCATGATGCCATCACCAGTCCCAGATGCCAGCTAAGGAGCTGCAGGGTCTGGTGTTTGCCCTGCTGGGCTTCATTCTTGCCTTTGACCAATCATTCTTTGCAACGCCCCAAGTCCTTCTTGTTGGAATGGGCATGTTTACCCTGTGCCATTATATGTTGGAAGTATGTAATTTAATATATATTTTTTTATTTTACAGGGGTTCATAGTTAAGAGACTACTTTGAGTCTCAGTAAAGGTTTTGTGAAATTGTGAAAAATAAAACTGAACTTTTAAAAATAAAATAAAACTTTATGTACTTCATCATTGCGCAGGTTAGGTTTTCCTCTCAAAATCAGGAAGAGTCCAGATGAACCCACATTCTCTTAATCCCAGTGCACTCGCTTGAGCCACATTTTTTTTATTCTTATGAAAATTGAAATAACTAAATAAACTTTGGCTGGAGAGATGGCTTAGCAGTTAAGACACTTACTTGCAAAGATGAAGGACCCAGGCTCAATTCTCCAGTACCCACCTAAGCCAGATGCACATGGTGGCGCATGCATCTGGAATTTGTAGTGGCTAGAGGCATTGGTGAACCCATTCTCTTTCTCTCTCTATCTGCCTCTCTCTCTCTCAAATAAATTAAAATATATATGATAAACTTTAAAAAAATAAAGGAATAATAACAAACAAGACTCTTTTCCAGTCCCAGTATATGAAATTCATCTTCCAAAGGCAGAAAGGGGCAGGAGACCAGAAAAAGTGGCCGGTAATTCCAGGACCTCACAGACTACAATTCACTGGGGACTCACAGTACATGCTGGGGGAAACTTCAAGACAGATGGATTCCTGCATCCTGGGGCCACAAAAGAAGTGTTCTGTATGCTAAGACAGGCAAAGAGCTGGAGCCAGCCAGAATGCACCTGGATGTTCTCAAAGGGCAAACATCAGCTAAGAAGTCCTCTATCCGTGGTCAATGTGTGGCATTCAACTGACTGTCCCAATGACTCTGCTTGTTTTGTAGGACTTGGGATATGTGCCACAGTTATCTGGCAAGCAAAGTGGCCGTCACAACCAAGATGGCTGTAGTTAAGTTCAGCTGGACCCCCGTACAAACAGTGGGAGTGACGCTGTTGAGACAGGCCATGGATTAAGAAATAGCCATAGCATATGATTCAATAAAGTTGTTTTAAAAATAAAAATAGGAAAGGTACCTTCCCATTAGTCTCATAAGTCACTGTGTTATACTTTATAAAGAGGACATCAGTTAAGTAGTAGCATCTGTTTGAGACTCATCAGTCAGAACTGAACAGAATTCAAGAATTTGAAAATATGTCACTGACAGTGACACCAGAAACCAAAGGACATTGAAGCATTCAGTTGGCTTTAATTTCTAAAACGTCAGTCAACCTCCATAGCCCACTGAAGCCAGACCCAGTCGGAGTCCTTTCCGGTACTGTCAGTTACACCCAGCCAGGATGGCTCCCTGACCTATCAGCTCAGGAGGAGCCATTACTAGGGATTTCCCCTGCAGAGTCAGGTTGGTGACATGGGCCCTGGATGTCTATGTGTACTGAGAGAAGCTCTTGCGCATCTGGCTTACGTGGGTACTGGGGAGTCAAACCTGGGTCCTTTGGCTTTTCAGGCAAGTGCCTTAACCACTAAGCAATCTCTCCAGCCCTAGCTTTATAGATTTTTTAAATATTTTATTTATTTATTTGTTTGCATGTGATCATGTATGTGTGCACACATGCCAGGGTCTCTTGACACTGCAAACATCAAATGCTTACACCATTTTGTTTTGTATCTGGCTTTATGTGGGTGCTAGGGAATCGAACTTGGGCCAGCAGGCTTTGTAAAGCAAGCACTCTTCCTAGCTGAATTTTACAATTTTTTTTTCTATCTAAGCATTGTAGCACTGTTTATTATATAATAAAAGGCCAGCGAATCAAAAATTCAATTCCCCACAAAGAGAAATTTAAAGGAAACTGAAAGCATAAACTTAAAATGCTATAAGCAAAATTAGGCACTTACCTGTGAATGTGAATTTGAGGAATGAAAGAGAAACAATGGACTCCACTGTGGAAATTCAGAATATTACAACCCTTCCCAACTTCAGTTTTCATTGTAATAAAGCATTGAACAGAAGTCAGGCTTTTTCCAGAACATTATCTATTTGCTTACAGGTCAATGTCCTATAGTCCAGAACTAGCACAGTTCAGTGACATGAGAGGAAAGGCTGAACATACTCAAAGCAGTAACCCCAAACCTAGATGCACCCAGAGTGCACTGTGAACCCCTCTGAGGTTGACAACAGACTTTGGAAGGTACTGACTTGCCTTAGAAAGAGGCAGAAGGGCAGAGGTCCCAACAAAAGCCCTGTGATCCTGGCCACACCCAACTCTTCATTTTGTAAACCCTTATTTTTGAAAATTTACATTAAAAATCTAAAGACAAAAATACTTCTAATCTTTTCCCTTAGCTTTAAAAAGTGACCCTTAGGAAATTAGACGTTACAGGCATCTGATATCCCCAACCCAGCCCCACAGCTTCGTGAAGACTTGATAACGTGCAATGGCCTTTTTTTGTTTTTTTTTACAAAAATGAACATAGCAATTTTTTAATTAACACAGTATTCTGGATACAAGTATAATACCACTAGGTGAGGACTGCTTTTACCTCAGAAACCTATGATAGCATGGGTAGAGATAAATCAGGCTTTAGGATAGCCTCTTCACTAGTCACATTTCAATCAATGCTGACCAGAAGTTAATGCAATTTCTTTTAGGCTAAGATTTTCAGTGAAATTATACAACTAATCCTCCATGTAATAAAGACCAATTTAACATGTTTTAAGGTAATCTGTCCTCATTTAATGGCAAAATGGGGTAAGTCAAACAAGGAGAATCCTTACAAAGGCTAAGCATCCTTTTCTTTTAGGCCACCTTAAATTTTATCTCGCTTATATGTGTTTCCATTAACATTCAAGTACAAATTTAGGCAAGTTTCAGCTTAATAATCCTGCCAACTATGCTTACTAAAGTTTCTATGCAATTAATACTTCAGGACAACCCAAAAATGATACTTAACTGGTTACAACAGTAAGATGTAAAACTTTTTAAAAGTTTTCTGGTCCCTTAAAATTCAGTAGGGCCACAGGCATTAACTGGAAGTAGCATTTGTTAAATAGTAATAGCAATGGCCTTTTTTTTAATAGCAGGGTTTTTTTTAGTAGTTATGGACATACTCAGTGTGTAAACAGCATATGTTGGTACCATCCTTACCATCATCCCTGTCCTCCCTGCTCTGCAGGGTCCCTCCTCAGTGGGGATTCCACTTATCCCCATGGAGATTGAGTTTTATAATTTTTTACTTTGTTTATTTTTAATTTTTTAATGTTAACCCCAGCATCTTGTAGCCTTGCTACCTAGGATGTAGAGTCAGAGTCATGAGACAGCAGGGCCCGTCCCTATGCTCAGCTTCCCTGTCGGGGGTCAGTATATGGTCCTGAGGACCACAGGCCAGGGAGGCATGTCACAGACACCCTGCTGGTTGTGAAGGTGCTACCGAAGGGGGAGCAGCAATCTTTCCCAGTTGTATCTGAGATGGAGATATGAAGACAGTCAACCGTCATCTTGCTGCTCCAGATCTCTGACACACAAGAGATCCTCAGAGTGATCATGGAACTAGCTACTGCAGTGAGTCTACGGGCCAGCTGCCTGAAGGAGGGAGGGTTGGGTCTGGGGAATGTTCTGGCAAATCCTAGGTGCCATGCACTGCTGCCACAGCCAAAGTATAGTTCACAGAGACCTCCAGACGGACAATATCATGGTGAATGCCACGGGCAAGATCAAGATCATTGACTTTGGCTTGAGTGCCAAATTCAAGCCAGGGCAGAAGCTTCCACATTGAGTGCCCTAGAAATCTTCCTGTGCCAACAAGATGATAGCCCTAACATGAACACGTGGACCTTGGGTTTCCTTTTGTAGCTTATGACAAGGGGAACTCTCCCATTTGAGGGGCCTACTCTAGGGGAAGTGAAATGACAGGCTACACAAGGGAGGCATGTCGTTTCCAATCACCTTTCATGAGAATTACAGGGTATCATCCGACGCTTATTAACTTTCAACCCTAGGCAGAGGGCCACACTGAAGGACATAATGGCATACCCATGGCTTGAGCAAGGCTATGATGATTCAACCATTGTGCCAAGACATTGCCAAGTGTCCTGGAAGCTGTGATCATGGCAGCTAAGGTAAACACAGGGTTTGAGCCAGGTGTGGTGGCACACGCCTTTTAATCCCAGCACTCAGGAGGCAGAGGTAGGAGTATCATATGAGTTCAAGACCACACAGTGAATTCCAGATCAGCCTGGGCTAGAGTGAGACCCAACCTCAAAAAAACCAAAAACAAATATATATCCATTCTCTGTCCCTCTCCCTTTCTCTCTGTCTCTCAAATAAATAAATAAAAATTTAAAAGGGATGGAGAAATGACTTAGCTGTCTGCAAAGCCTAAGGACCCAGGTTCGATTCTCCAGTACCCAGGTAAGCCAGATGCAGAAGGTGGAGCATACTTCTGGAATTTGTTTGCAGTGACTGGAAGCCCTGTCACACCTATTCTCTCTCTCTCTCTCTCTCTATCTCTCTCTCTTCCTCTTTCTCTCAAATAAACAAAAATAAATTAAAAATATAAAACATTATGATCAGTGAAAGTGCTAGACAAAAAGTTAACATGTAATGTGCAATGTCATTTATATAAAATTTAGAAAATTAAAACTAATCTATATCAATAGAAAGTAGATCTATTCTTGCTAGAAGACGGAGTTACTAGGATGTAGGAGCAAGGAGAGGTAGGAGGATGGATTGTACTTGGCCACTGGAACTTCACTAGTTTGAGAACAATAGGTATGTTTGCTATCTTAATTGTGATCATTTCACAGCTGGTCATACACATATCAAAATAGTGCATAGTACACTTTAGAAATATACCTTACAATATGTCAACTATTCATCAACAAACCTGCTGTATTAGCTATTTTACTTGTTGCTAGGACAAAATACCTACCCAGAAGCAACCTAATGAAGGAAATGGTTTATGCAGACTTAAGTTTTCAGAGGATCCACTGTACCATGGTGGAAAGATATGGCAACAGGAGACCAGCTGGTCACAAAGTTAACAGGAAGTGGGGGCAGACTATAAAATCTTAAGACCCCAGTGACCTACTTACTGCAGCTAGGCTGTACCTCCAAAGGGTTCCACAGCCTTCCCAAATAGTGCCACCATCTGGGGGCCCAGTGTTCAAAGAAATGCATGAACCTCTGGGGGACATTTTACATTCAAACCACAACATTCTGCCCCTGGCTCTCAAAGGCTCACAGCCATCTGATGAGGTTGTGATGGTTCAGACTATCAACTGCACAGGACCAAGAATTACCTAGGGAATGAGCCTCTAGACCTGCTGGTGAGGTGTTATCTAGATTAGGTTAATGAAGTGGGAAGACCCACTTTAAGTGTGGGTGGCAACATTTCTCAGGCTGGGTTCCTGGGCTGTGTAAAAAGGAGAGAGGTAGCTGAGCCGTGAGCATTCATCACTGTCTCCTGACTACAGACTCGGTGTGGCTAGCTGCTTTATGCTCCTTTAGCCACACCTTCCCTGCCATGGCAGACTCTCACCTCCCCCTGTAAGCCAAAATAAACCCTTCCTTCCAAAGTTGTTTTTCTCTCAGATTTTGTAGAAACTAACTAGGACAGAAAGTTGATACTGAGTGGAGGCATTCCAGGCCAGGAAGCAGAGAGCAAACAGGAAGTGGGGCCAGGCTACACAACCTTAAGGTCCGCTTTAGTGATCTACTTCTTCCAGCAAGGCTCTGCCTCCTAAAGGTTCCACAACCTTCTCAAACAGTACCACCAGCTGAGGTCAAAGTGAGCCTGTGGGGGATATTTTATATTCAAATCACAACACCTGTTGTAAATAGTTTGCCCTTACTTTTTGGTAAAAAAAAAAAAAAAACATGTATACTTATGCAGTAGGGAGAGGGCATTACACCAACAGGTTGAAAATACATTTTTCTTTTCTTCCTCTTCATCCTGCTCAGCTTCATTGCTTTATTCACAACATGTGATTAAAAAAATAGCATGCACTATATGTGTAAAAAAGAAAATGAATAGAATAATATTGACCAAATGAACCAGAGACTTTTTTAAAAAAAAAAAAAAGGAAAGCTATTGATTCTGTTCACAATAAGAGCAGGAGACACAGAAGAAATATAAAGAGCATCCCTTATTCTAGTGCAAAGGAATTTTACAAAAATTCCTCAAGGGAAAAAACTTACAGATTAAAATTATGGATGTTCATGCAAACCAAGTTGTCAGAAGTCTTTGAGGCAATTTGACTTGACTATTATAGTTTCAGAAATATGCAAATAAACCAATAAGGTTGGCTATTGTCCAAGCAGCAACTTCAATAGAATGCACAGAAGTAGAAAGCAGGCCCAAATGGTGGCTGCAGATTAGAAACAGACAAAATCATTTTCTATCTAATGACAGACTTGCAGCTAAGAGGATGGAGGGAACAGGTCAGCTTTATCGCTGATGGCAATTCTGATGCTCAATTTTCTGCTTTTGGAAGAATTAGCTGCTGCAATGTTAGAGCTGACCTAGATAATTTTCAGGAAGCAAAGAGGTTGTGCAAATGACATTTCTGTGTTGGAGCTGATGGCTAGTGAATCTGTGACAAGGATGTACTAGGAGGTCGGATGTTAATATCAAGGCCCAAAGCCCTTAAGAGGGATAAGCACTCCAAGGCAGAGCATTTCAACTGTCTGCCATTTTGTAAAGTGCACACTAAACAACACCCCTGATGCGTGCGGAAAGGGAGAGACAGCATATCTCAGTGTCATATCCAGTCTCTAGAGAGCTCAGCTACCCTGCTTAGTTGATGACTGGGGGTACCTCATTTTTCTCCTGGGCCTAATAAGAATTGCAGCTGAAATCTGTTCTTCTTTTTCAGAAGGTAGTGAGACTGGAGGAGATAAACTACCCCTCGCACTTCAGCCAAGCCACAGCTGAAACCACAGAAGAACTGGTGAGATGAGCAAGAGTGCTGCTTCCATGCTGTTCCTGATAATCAGCGCCAGGGACAGACCCTGAGGATGCTCAACATCTACCAAAGCAGAGATCCGGAGGCTCTTAAGAGCTCATCACTGAAGTAGACTTAAAACTCACCCACCACAGCTCAGGGAATTTTGTGGAAGAGGGGGTGGAAAGATTGCAAGAACCATAGGATGAGACATCATGCCCAGAGGCATTCCCTCCCCCCCCCAAAAAAAATAACTGACTGCTGCTCCCACAATGTATAAACCACAGCCCCATGGGGAATACCTGCAACCCCATTGAGGAGCATCCCCAATGGAATGGGGGCAGGGATAAGGGAAAAGAGGGTACCAACACATGATGTATCCATACAAACATCTTGTTGATTAATAATAATAATAAACATAAAAGCATTCAAAAACCATGAAAGTAAAAGGAGGACTAGTTGGGAAGAAGAAAGGATTTAGCATCAGTTGGAGGGGATAGGAAAAGGTAATGGGGGATGAATATGATCAAAATACATTACATATGTACAGAATTGTCTAAATAAGTCACTAGCCTCGTGGGGGAAAAAAAAGAATTGCAGGTGTTCTCTGTGCACGGTCATGAGGCTGAAAAGAGATAATACATGGATTTATGTTTCTAAAAAGTCATACTTTACAAGGATGCCTTGGATTACTTTTAGAATTTAGAATTAGTTTATTTGCAAATGAAAACTAAAACAATACATGAGGATGAAAGAACCTGATAGTCAAAGGTAGCCTAAAGGCCACTGTCCACGGTCCCAAAGTGGGGCGGCGGGAACCCTCGCTGCCGAAGAGCTAGTCCGGCCCTCCCCGCTACACGTTCTCGGCGCGAGGCAAGCCGACCGCAGCTGCTTGGCATTCCTGGTCCGATTCACTGTCAGCTCTTCATCAACCCATAAGCGTACTGCGCGGTGATTAGGATGTTTTAAGTAAGTACAAAATGGTCAGCAGAGAGGAGCTCCCCAGGGTGCTCAGAAAGTGTTACCTGGTGATGGTAATTACATGACAACGTACAGACAAGGCAGGAGATAGTTCCAGAAGCTCCCTAGTGGGAAAATGAGTCCCATTCTTTCCCATTCTTCTCTCTGTGTCTCCTACACACACACACACACACACACACACACACACACACACACCACAATGTGTGATCAATTCCTCTCCTTTTTGCCCGGTTCAATAAGTATTTATGCAGCAAAACCAACTTATTCTGTAGCTGAAATGTGGAGAAATATGACTTACACTGAATCTGCTATGTGAGTTTATTGTCTAGTTATCAACCTATGAGACAAATGGGCAAATGAGTGTTACATGCGTGGGTGGGTGGGGAGGACAAATTACGTTTTCCTCTTCTAGAACATCAGGAGTGTTGGGAACCTAAATGTTTATATGGATGCAATGCCTAGCAAGGAGTTTGGCTTGACATGCATTCTTCTTAGTGGGGTTCAGCATCCTGTATCTGCTCCCTAAAATTCTGACCCACAGCTTCCCTACTCTTCAGCAGATGAGCCGCTCATTTTGGATTTCTGTACGTGCAGCTATCAAGCAGTAATGTCACATGGGGACTCTTGTGTTTCGGTCTGGACGAGGGTACACTGACACCAGGGACGTTATTTCAGGTTTAAGCAGTCTCTATTCTCTATCTGTTCTACAATACTTGCTCAGCATGTTGTTTATAAGACAGAAGAGAAATCAGGTCAGCTTGGTTCAAACCCCTGTTCAGCTTAGATCTGAGATTCAATACCTTCAATACGAGCACGCAGTGGAAGGTAAGGAGCCACATGGATCAAAACAGGGAAAACAGCAAACCTTCAGACATCTCCTGAGTGTTTCTGTATGTGAGGCTTCAATCAAATGCCTCTCAAGTTAAAATCATGCACCAACATGTGGTCCAACCATAAGTGTCCATTATTTTCAGACCCTCAACTCGTTGGATCCACCCACTCACCTGATCCCATCTACAATCTAGACACTGCCAAGACTTGACCCTTTGTCATTCTACAAAATTCTCCTTTGTCCCCATTTTTTTTTGTTGTTGTTTTTGTTTCCCGAGGTAGGGTCTCACTCTGGCCCAGGCTGACCTGGAATTCACTCTGTATTCTCAGGGTGGATCCCCCTAACTCTGCCTCCCGAGTGCTAGGATTAAAGGTGTGCACCACCACGCCTGGCTTATCCCAAATTTTACTACCTTTTCCAGCTGTATTTTTCCCAGGATAATGGAAAACAAGGTGAAGTGAAGAGGGTCTGGCTGTAAGTGTGAAGCTAATCGAATCCTCTCCGGGCAGCGCCCAACAGCACCCTGACCTGTGCTAGAATTGTTCAATATTGCAATGAAAAGTACAAATTGTAGTTCAAATATGTCTTCACTCTAAGTGCACTGGGTCATTTACCTTAACAACGTGAATATGCACTCATTATCATGTTCAACTTGATTAGTGTATGGTCTAACATTTAAAAGTGCACTTCAGATAAAAGAATGTATAAATGCATGATTGCTTCCTAATAAATTGAGCAACCCCTTAATGAACTGTGAGCGACCTGGAGAGGAACTATTACATACCAGTCACAGAAATGGCAAACCAGACAGAAATGGACCACGTATGTGACCCGTTGTGTGTGCGCACGCACCATGAGAGAGGGTCCTTCTCCATCTTTCATGATATGCTAGCATATTGCTGACTCTTTTGGAAAAAATAACTAATAGAATTCAGGATAATCAGGAAAATTAGTCCATTAGGATCTACACACATGACCACCATCATTTAGCAAATGTTCAGCATGGGTTACCTAAGACATCTAAGTTCAGATAGGCATGTGGAGAAATGTCCTAACAGAGTTTCCTTGCTGTTTTCTTCTAGGTAATACACATTCAGTGTAGGACATAAGATTCTCTTAGCTGTTTGAGCAAATTCAGTCCCACATCTACTCCCATTTCACTCTGTATTCCTTCTCTTGCTCTTTAGACTTCTCTTGCTAAATATGTATTTTATAGTATTGGAATAGGCGAAGTCATTGCCAAGAAAGTTTATTGTGTTCTTTATGAACTACATCTTATACTGCTTCTGATAAAGGTCTAAAAATTCTCAGATGAATTAGGCTACATACTGCTCCATTTCTTAGTCAAATGCAATAAACTCAGGTGAATTATATATGTAATCTGAAAGAGTTTATATATTTGACATCAGGGCCAAATAAAAAAACTCAAGGAAAAAAATGTGCTGTGCAGACCACTATCAAGATGTATTTGTTGTTGTTGTTGTTGTTTGTTTTGGGATTTTTTGTTTTTTGTTTTTGTTTGGTTTTTCAAGGTAGGGTCTCACTCTAGCTCGGGCTGACCTAAAATTCACTGTGTCGTCTCAGGCTGGCCTCAAACTCACAGCAATCCTCCTACCTCTGCCTCCAGAGTGCTGGGATTAAAGACGTGTGCCACCACACCCGGAAAGAAATGTTTTATTGTATTGAGAAATTGCAAGAAGAACACGGGCAAGTACAAGTTCGCCGTGAACAAGGTAGACCTTCTCCCTGCCACACTCATGCTCTGGCCAACACAAACAAGGGGACAGCGCTTTAGATGGAGAAGCAAGCATCGAAAGAGCTCATAGATGAGATGGAACTTGCACTTGGCCTTAAAGAATGTGACTGGGCACAGATAAGTCCAGGAAAGGGCAGAAGACATTGGACAGGAGGTTTCCGTTGAGAAAAGAAGGCCTGTTTGGGGTCTGCTGAAGATCCCACAGTAGCCTTAGAAAGAGTCCGTGGGGGAAATATGACGACCTGAGAGGAAGGGGGAAGCTCAGAGGCTGAGAACCATGATAACCAACTAAGAATGGGGAAGGATTCAAAGGTTCAGAGGAAGGCGGTGGCTCCTAGTATAGGCCAGGCTGTTTCAGGGGATGGGTGTATGCAGTCAGAGCATCCAGAGAATGACTCAAACTGAGCCAGGATACGTAAGCAAAAGAAGACAGCTGGTAACAAGGACAAAGGCATTTGAAGCAGAAATTCTTCAGATTAAGAGTCTTCACACACACGTCAGGCTATGTTGAAGATGGAGATGTATGTGTACGTAACCCCCAGATGCTCTCTGCCACTCCTTCATCTAGAAGTGAAGTCTGGATTGTCTCCTTGAAACTGGATAGAAATCTACAGCTGCTCCAACCAGCAGAATGTAACACCAGTGACTTCTCGAGCTGGGTCATAACAGGCAATAAGGCTTCATATCTCCTGACCCCAAATATTCACAAATATATACACGAGTGTCTTCAGAGCCCTGAGCCAGCAGTTGAGAATACCGAAGCAACCATGTGACCAGACCACTCAGACAGACCCGGGAAGTCCTCGACTTCAGGGTCCTTTTGTGTTTGACTCTTCCAGCTGAGACCTCATGAAGCAGAGATCCAATAGCCCCACTGCGCCCTACCCTGAACAGTAGAATCCATGAACAAAGCCAATGGTTGTTTTCAGTTACCGAGTTCTGGAGTAATTAGTACCTCTAACCTCTGAACCCATTAAGCACACCTTGGCCTTTAACAGCCCCTAGTTCAATATTCAGCAAACTTTTTAAAAAATATATTTATTTATTCACAAGGAAAGAGAAAAAGAAAAACAAAGAGTTAGCAATTTTTATTTTATTTTATTTTGTTTATTTATTTTGGTAAAGGACCAGAGAGTAAAACATTTTAGGCTTGCACCTGGTCCTATCTTTGAGGTATAAACCTAGATGTAGACAACACCTACATGAGTGAGGCTGGCTGTGTTCTAGTGAAATTTTATTTCCAGAACCTGGCCTGGCCGTGGGTTGAATTCGTCCCTTGAACTTAGTTACATGGTCCCTGACCAATACTTAGAGGTCATTAGCAATAGGCCTCATGATCATGGTAGTAACCAGATTAGTCCCCAGGCTAATTAAGAAGGCAAACATGGAACCTAGAGGCCAGGTCCAGGACTAAGACACACAAGCCAGCGAACCAAAGGTCTGGGATGACGTGTTTTCCTGCCCCCGGCCCTACCGAACTGCCCCAACCATTTCGACCACAGTGGGAGACAGGTCTTCAGCACTATCCTGGGCTGGAATTCTTCCCTCCCATCCTCCTATTTTCCTCTTCCTAATTGCCCCAGATTGAGTGGGTTCACCACAGTAATCCTGAGGGCTTTCTCGGCGGCTCAAAGCAGCACTGATTTGTAAAACCCACTTCCTTGTTACTAAGGGCTCCGAATTCATCTCAGAAACCAAAAGGGTTCTCCTCACCCATGATGCATGGAACTCAAGGATGGGTAAGAATGCATCCCATAGCCCAATGCCTATTCCTTGAAATGCCATCAGCCATGAGCCACAAAAAGCGACGAGAGGACAAGAGAGTACAATGAGGCTGCGCTTTGTTCCTGCCTCCAGAGAGCCGGGCTGCTGTTTGGGGTCCTTGATATCTTTAAGTGCTGATTTTGCAATGATGGCGAAGTAAGCAGTACTGAGTTCACAAGTTCACATCACAGAACATGCTGAGCAAGAGGCCTTAATGAGAGACGTGAGGACTGTCAGCTAGCCAGAAAGCTCGCCTCTCCTTCCTCCTGGTTTTAGAGGATTCTCTAATAAGGGTCTAACTTGGAGAAAAAGGAAAGAAACTCAACTCAGTTTAACAGCAGGAGGCCCCCAGCAGTCTTCTAAGCGCTTCCGCCAAGGCGTCCTGCCATGCGCCGCCGAGACCAGAAGGCTTAATGAGCTCAGCCCTGCCTGTGGGACTGCACACTGCCACCGAGGCCACTTTCCTGTGGGTCCCTTCCTCCAGAGGCCAGCTGGCCACTCAGAGAAAGCAGAAGGAGGAGGGATTCTTAGCAGCTATTACTCCAGATAAATATATCCTCTTGCCTTATGGAAAGGGGTCACTGAAATGTACGTAGTCAAGGGTGCTAACAAGATGAACACACATTTTGTTTCTAAAATAGATGGAGGCTGAGAATAGGCTTAGATAGAAAGCTTCTTCTACCTTGTTTCTTTTTCTTTTTCTCTTCTCTCTCTCTTTTTTTTTTTTAAGACATGGTCTCATGTAGCCTAGGCTAGCCTTGAACTCGCTATATAGTTAAGAGTAGCCTTGAACTCCTGTGCCTCCTGTCTCTATTTCCCAAGTGCTGGGGCTACAGGCATACGTCGGGGTGCATGGTTTATGAGGTGCTGGGGACTGAACCCAGGTCTTCTTCAGTGCATGTTAGGCAAGTACTCTCCCAGCTGAGTTACGCCCCCACCTCTGAAGCATTTGTCATATCAATCCACTGAAACAGGGCCACTGTCACCCTGCAGGTGGGGGCAAATATCTATTGTTCTAACCTCAGTGTGCCCGGGCACTGTAGCCCGAGAGAAATTTGAGAAACTCAAAATACAAGTCGTTTGGGGGGGAATCTTTGGATGGGGGAGAACTCTTGCTTCGTCTCCTACCTGTCCCCTGAATTTGTGACAACCTTACAAGGAAGCAGGGCAGCATTTGCAGCGACTATCACCTCATGTCAGAGGAACTGACACCTTCTTTCAGCAAGCACTTGATAAAAAAAAAAAAAAAAAAGAATGGTTTGTGTGAGAGCGAGCTCAAGCCTTCCGGAGGAAATGTGTTCAAAAGGACCACTTTGATTCAGAAAAAGGTAGAAGACGGGCTTTTTATTCTGCAAAACCACAGAAAGGCTATCTGCAGAATCTGAGAGCAGTTCCAGTGAGGAGTGCTACCACTTGCGCCAGGTGGGGAGTGGGCACGGGGGATCTGGGGAGGCTCACTGAGCCCCTTCCCGCCGTGGCCTCATTGGGGGACTGAGACGTTGACTAGCCCTGCTCCTGCAACCCCACACACAGTGTCTAATAACTCAACACAGGCCACCCAGCTCCTCAGAGACCCACGAGGAAATCACATAGTAGAAAGGAATTAGTAAGCTTTACAAAGTTTTTTTTTTTTTTTTTCACATCATTCTGTATAAAACTCAATGAAGAAAGCAAGAGTAGGAAAGTAGGGGCAATCTGGTGGCCAGAATATCTTTGTCATTAAGCCATTTACAGGGGGAAGCACTCCCATTGGCAGAGGGCATAGCAGTGGGTTTGTCCGAGTTGCTTTAGCAGATGAGCATCATGCTTCCTGGCCTGGCAGCAGCGACCAGAGGCGAAGCCCAGCAGGAAGGAGAAAATCCAGAAAGGTTCCCTTCGGGGTGCGTGGAAACATCCGCCAGCAAGAAATGGCTTCTTTCCCTCCCCGCATCCTACACCAGACACAACATCAAGGAGAGCCCAAGGCCATAGGTTTGCCACAAATTATACAGGCTTCTTCTCTCTGTCACAAAACCAGGCTAGAAACTCGAATTTTACTGTTTATGAAACCGACTTGCTAAGGTCTCAGTTTTCCTAAGCAGCACAGGAAAAGTCAGTCTCCCGAAGTCAGCTCTGGAAAAGGCAGCCAGGCTTTCTGGAGCTCCTCCCGTGACCTAACCACAGAGCTAGCTAGCTGTTCCGCATCCACAGGTCAGATCCCATTCCGTAGTCTCTGATTTCTAGAAAACAAAGCTTTAGTGATTCCTTTTTACTGGTGAAGATAAAAGCTTAAACTGAGGGTCGAGGAGTACTTACTGTTAGGGAGTAGAAATAAAATCCAAATGATATATCTCAATGGAATATGCAAAGATAGAACTCAACGCCTGTTCGGACATGGAGACGTGTGGGGCCCGGAGGAATGAAAGCGCCCTGTGCTAGAAGTTTCGGCTTGGTCCGGACTAAGGTACCACAGCAAAGACTGCTGCTTCAGGGATCGTTGTCAATTTAGCAACACGGTCTTCATGTCCTACCGAAGCCCTGATGTAGATTAGCCTCCTCAGAAATATAGCTCCCACGCAGAAGTCAATAGTTTGGCTTCACTGACACTCTGGTGGTCCTCTCTACTTGCCTTTGTCAGTTCCAAGAATTCTTTGTCCATATCCTCCAGCTCCCACCGTCACAAGTGACTCCTGAAGTATCCCCCAAAAGGCACGCACTATTGTAAGCATTCAGGTAATTCAAATGCAGTTCCCTTTCCTGTTTAGCATCCAGATGCCAACTGAAAAGGAAATTTACTCAAACTGAGGATGGCTAACTGCAGACAGTTCTGAAGTTACATCTATGCTACACCAAGACTCTACTGTTTTGAAAATACAGATTGAGTTAGGGATCTCTCTCTCTCTCTCTCTCTCTCTCTCTCTTTTGTTTGTTTGTTTGTTGAGGTAGGGTCTCACTCTAGCTCAGGCTGACCTGGAATTCATTTGTAGTCTCAGGGTGGCCTCGAACTCACAGTGATCCTCCTACCTCTGCCTCCTGAGTGGTGGGATCAAAGGCATGCACCACCACACCCAGACAGTTAGGGACCTCTTGAAGGCAATGAAGAAATTCTAGGAAGCTGGTGGACTTGATACTTGTGTCAGTTATTTTTGTCATTGTTGTGACAAACGCCTGACAAATGCCACTTAGGAAGGACGGGCTTATGTTGGCTCACAGTTTGAGGGGATACAGTCTATCACGGCAGCGGGAGGTGGCTGGTCGCTGTGCATCTACAGTTAGCAAGCAGAAAAAAACAACAAATGCTGGTATTCAGCTAGCTTTCTCCTTGTATGTAGTTGGGTACCCCAGCCCATGGAATGGTACCACTCCCATTTAGGGTGGGTCTTCATGCCCAATTCACCTTATCTAGAAAATCTTGCACAGACGTGCCCAGCTTTTTGTTTCCATGGCGATTGTAAATCGTGTCAAGCTAACAACTGAGCTTAACCATCACAGTATCTTCAAGTTCAGCAACCCCCATCCTCCTGGGGAACCCCAGGTGGCAGGAAGTTAACTTCAGTGTGGGGATCACAAGCCAACGACAAGGAAGCTTACTCCTATGCCTTCCTTTTCCTTTTAAGGCCCTGACCTGGAAGGAAAGCAAATCACCACGTCAAACCTCCCTCCATCATCCTAATGCAATTCACTTGAGCCTTGCAAACATATTTCAAAAGCTTGTCAGCTCTGAACTTGCTATCAGTCTGTGTTTACTGATAGTGTTGGGTCAGAGGCCTCCCAATTCATCAGTTACAACCATTTGAGTGCATAGAACCAAGCATGTCTTTTGCTGGTGACTTGTGGCATTAAAAAAAATAAATAGTAAGTGAATTGGCCAACGGAATGAACCCAGCAAATGGATCGTCTGCAGACATGCCTCCCTCTCTCTAGGACATGTGGAAAGTTTTCTTTAGCTAACAGTACTCAGTTTCAAGGTCTGAAATGGGAGCCAAAGCAGCTGGTTTTCCACTGGGCTGAATAAGCTCTCCACTTGGCAAGAATTTCTATATGTGTCTAGAAAGGCAACTGTCCCAGGCCTGGTGACTCAGCCCAGGCTGGAGGCGGGATCTCCGGGCACCTCATTCTCCCCACACCCAGGGAGACCAGCTGCCCACCTGCCTTCGCTCCCTACGTCCCCACTACAGTGTGGGCTGAGAACAGAGGCTCAACGCGGAGGCAACGTTTCCCAAAGGGTGGGCCCTTGCCACCGACAGACAAGCGTGCCCACCTGCTTCAGAAACGAACATGACCCGCTCTGATTGTCTTTTAGAAAATCCATGAACAGAAGGGTCATTTTCTGCCTTGATTTCTTTAAACGGCATGTGTTTAAGGAGGATAAAATGCACATTAGGGGCACGACAGAGCCCAGCCGTCACAACGTCCCAGCTCGGGCGATCCTATTCAACTCTTCTTCTTTTCCCCTTCACTGAGCTTTGCATAAAGCTTACCCAAACCCACATGGATTTCTATAATATCCAAAAAGAATGACAATGAGTGATGTGAGGTAGGTGGAAACTGCCTGAAGAAGCCTAAATTGTAACAGGAAAAAAAAAATTGACATTTTAGATTTTAAATGTTACACAGTTTTTATAAAGCTTCAGTCAATTTATTTTATTTATTCTAATGAAGAGCATTACAACTGCTTTACCGCACTGAAGCAGGCATCGATCACATCATTAATCACACCTTGTGAATAGCCACAAATCAAGTTCTAACAGCGAGCACTGAATCAGGAGCAATGAAGCGTAAACTCCTTCACAATTTATGATCTCTCCAATTGCATCTTTTCAACCATTAAATTGCAAGATACCATAAATTTTTATCTTCTTCACTTCAGTCACATTATTGATTCTGCCGTGTGAAATATAGAAGCGCTGTAAATCTCGACTATTGAATTAAATTTAAAGTCTCGACTTCAGAAAAGAAACCCAACACACTGCTGTGGCTGTTAATTTACACTGAGGAACAAATGATAGAAACATTAAAATTTAAATGGACAACAGGGATTTCTAAAAGCTATAGTACTGTCAATCCTAGTCCTTGTCAACCTTGAGGGCTTCTTTTTATTGTTATTAATTCAAAATTTAAAATAAGGGTGGGGGTGAATTTCAAAATGTGCAAGTCGGAGGTAGGTAGATGATTCACAGGAATCAGGCAATACAGAGGTTCCTCAATGGGAATGGCAGCCGGTAGTAGATAGGCAAACAGCAGGACCATGATAGCATCCCTCCCTCCCACACACCACCCCAGCCCATGCGACAGGCCCAAAGGAACCCCTGTGCCCCACGCCTCTGGCTTCAGTGATGACTCTACAAGACCTTGACGGTGGTCGTGAGCTAGGTGTGCTCACTGTCCCCACTTGTCACCCTGTCCTGCTCCATTTTGCTGCCCTGGTGTCCCTATGGATACCCCAGGCTGCTGCCCTTGCAAGCACCCCGTGGAGACCCCTTGGCCCTGTGACTTCCGGTTGGCTTTGGCCAATAGGAGGCTCCAGCAGAACAACCAAGAGAAGATTGAGAAAGAGGTCCTTGTCTGCTTCCATGGCGTGGTTTGGCAGGGGTGGAAACCCTGACCATGGTTCCTGTATGCCCGATCGTTTGGGGGGGGGGTGTTTATATGTGTGTGTGTGGCACGCCTCGTGTATGGAGGTCAGAGGACAACTTTCAGGTGTCAGTACCCTTCTGTTTCCTTTGAAGAAGGGTCTCCCATTGTTCACCCCAGTGTTTGGCTAGGCTAGCTGGACCCCCGAGGCTCCAGCAGATCCATGTCCTTCCCGGCCGTTAGGTGAGGCTGGAATGCTAAGTGTCTGCTTTAGCACTTGGCCATATATATATATGTAGTGTCTAAATGGGATTCGGCTTCCTCCTAGAACCTCCCCACAGTGCAAAAGGTCTATCCCAGAAAGCACTAGGGAGCAGACTCGCCTTATCATGGAGCCATACCTCACAATGGTGAAGATCCTAAAGTAACTTCCGGCTGCATGTAGATCAAGAGCTGTCCATGCGGCAGACAGCTGTCCCTAATCATCATAAAGGGTGCATGACATCCAGAAGGAAGACAAGTGGGATCATGTGAGCCACCAGGAAAGTTGAGCTGCTTTACCACAGAGCAGAAGAGGAGTTTGCTGGGCAGAGGAGGCAATGAGAGTTTGAGGCACACACATCAGAGAGAGGCCATCCGTGGCGGGTTATGGGGTCCACGCTGGCTGGGTTCAGCAGACAGCGACAGAGCACCCGCGCGTTCTCAAGATGGGCAAATAACCCTCAGGTGTGTGACTTGTGGTTTGAGGAAACCCAAAATGGTTTCCAGCCTCAACCAAAGCTATGCTACATGAATTTTCTGTGTCCTCCAAGTTTGCCTCTCAGAGGATGACAGATAAGAAAGAAGGTCATTGCTCAAATAGCAATAGTTTAAGGTAATGTAATTATGGCCATGCCATGTTCCAACAACTGTCCTTCCCCTACTCCACACACACAAAAAGACTGAGGACTCCTGGACTTGAATATACTAACGTCTCCAACCTGATAATGATCCTATGAGAGAAAGGGATTGTGAGTCTCTGTCTAAGGCTGTGTCAGAGGCCAGGTCATCCCTGAGAGCCAACAAAACCACTCTGGGACCAACCTGGGCTTCAAGCTACTTCTTCAGAGCCCAGGCAAGTCCAGAACAAGGATTCTGGGATCATTCTTGATTTGATTGAAATCCAAGTGAGGAAAATAAGAATTGAGGCAAGTGGGCATGGGGGCTTATGTGGGTCATCCACCACAGGGAGGTAGAGACAGGAAGATTATGAGTTTGAGGCCAGCCTGGTCTACATAAGGGTACCCTACCTCAAAAAAAAATAAACAAGCATAGGGGTGCAGAGATCTGCACCTCCTCTTGTGTGTGTGTTCTAAACCCAGAGGGTCCACTCACAAGGCCTGCCCCCTTGGTCTGTCAGAGCCATGCCACAAACCCATGAGGCAAACCTTTGACTTTCAGAGAAATAGCTAAGGCTCAGAAGAAGAGGAACTTACAAGTCCTTCCTGAGAGCCAACAAAACCACTCTGGGACCAACCTGGGCTTCTGTTTGGCAAAATAAAAAATATACAGTTGAATATATTTACTGCCATAAAATAGAGGGTACCAGTGCCACCAGCGTAATCATCTATCAATTATATGTATATGCGCTTTCAGAAATACTGTACATATATGCAAATACATTCATAGATGTACATAGATATGTGTGTGTACCATATATCAGATGCCTCCTTTACACAAGTGGTAGGATATCTGCACAGTGCAGGATGCCCAGTTTTCTTCATTTTACATCATGTCATGAAGCTTGTTTCCTATCAACATATAAAGGAGAGCTGGACAGATGGCTTAGCGGTTGGGGCACTTCCCTGCAAAGCCAAAGGATCCAGGTTCAATTCCCCAGGACCCACGTAATCCAGATGCACAAGGTAGTGCATGAGTCTGGAGTTCGTTTGCAGTGGCTCAAGGCCCTGACGCTCCCATTCTCATTCTCATTCTCTCTCTCTCTCTCTCTCTCTCTCTCTCTCTCTCTCTCTCTCTGTGCTTCTTTCTCTCTCAAATAAGTAAATAAAAATAAAATACTTAAAACATATAAAGGATCTCTTGCTGCTCCTTCAGATTCCAAAGCACTTACATATGATGGATCACGATGTACTGAATCAGTCCACTGTTTCCAAACTCTTGTCATTATGCACACTGGCATGGTGGTGATCATATGCATGCATCATTTCACAAGTGTTACGCAGTTGTTTTTAAATTGATCTAACTTTTTATTTTTTAAATCAGCTTTCACATTAAAAAAAAATCTGGATTTGAACCTTCTCTCGAAAACTGAAAGCTCTGGCAGCAGGAATCCCACCTGCCCCATGGCAGCGGCCAGCTCCAGCCGCGCAATGGATGCCCCTGAGGAAGACTCATCTCACTCATCTTCTCCATGAGCTTCCGTGTGGCCTCCCTAGCCCTGTGAGCACTGGAAATATCCTACCTGCCTCAGAGGATGGGGAGGATTAAGCGAGATAATGAAGGGGGCATACGGAGCGTTTTGTGAGTGGTGGAGACGCTCTCAGGGAGAGGAGCTGCTTGCTAAATGACTAACCTCGTCCTTCTCATCTTCTTCTCTCAGCTTAGAATTATGAATTCTGGTTTCTTTAATCTTTCTAATCTTACTAGAAAGTAAATGCTATGAAAACACCACGGTAGCCCTGGAACCTAGAAGAATACCGGGCATACATAATGAATGGATGAACAAGAGAATAATCCTCAAGAGTGGCTGGGGAGATGGCTCAGGAGTTAAAGGTGCTAGCTTGCAAAGTCTGCTAGACCAGATTCAATTCCCCAACTCCCCACATAAAGCCAGACCCTGGTGCACACATGGGCACACATGCAAACACACACACACAAATATATTAATTAATTAATTAATTTTGAAAGAAAAAAAAAACTTGCTTAGAAAAATTGCCAGGCGTGGTGGTGCACGCCTTTAATCCCAGCACTCAGGAGGCAGAGGTAGGGAGGTCACCATGAGTTCGAGACCACCCTGAGACTACGGACTGAATTCCAGGTCAGCCTCAGCTAGAGTGAGACCCTACCTTGAGAAACCAAAAATAAATAAATAAAATAAAAAAAATAACCTCTACTAATGTCCACATACTCGCCATTTGATGTTTTTTAGTCATTTATTTCCTATAATTTTTTATTTATTTGCTCAATTTAAGCTTTTCCATTTTTGTCAGTTACATAAGCACTTTTCTAAGTTCTTTAGTACTTACCTTCTTTTTTTTCCTTATCTTTTAAATGATCTTTTCTATTCCATTCACTGACTCTTCTATTTCCAACAGTTTTACTCTCATGGTTTCAAACCTGAAGAAATCAGATTAATTTTTTATGCGTTCTTCAAATCCATAAATCTAATTTTAAATTCCAAAACAGCCCTAACATCTTTGAAATGTTAATAACCCTATAAAAATATTCACATTAGTCCAAATTATATGATTAATGTGGCATCTTCCCCGTGAACACTTAAACGACTTTAAACACATGACTTGTGCCAGTTGCTATGGGACACCATTTCCACCTTGGAAAACTAGAAGATGAACAGTGGTCCCCGATAAATGTAGTATTGAAACAAACAGCAACACGTTCCCAGTCCACAGTTATCATCCATCTTGGTTTGTTACATAACCCACGGAGAGCCATGAGTGCTGGGAAGCTTTTAGGCCTGACAAAAGTGTGAGCCATGCACCACACTGGCTAGTCGCTGTAACCTATGAGTGAGCGGGTCAGGAGGCCGAAAATAAAAAAGAGGGGCTGGTGTGGCAGAACACTTGCCCAACATACACAAAGCCCTGGGTTCAAGCTGGAGAATTAAAAATAAAAAACTTGGGAATTATGGAGAGTGAAACATGGAGGTCTGACAAGGACAGGGGTGCAGCTGTACTCCAAGAGGAACCAGAGTGAAGTTATAAAGCCCCTGGAAACAGACCTGTCTGTTGGCCCTTCAGTGAGGCTGTAGTCTCATGTCAGCTTCTCTTCCCACGTCACCCGTACTTGTGGGCTTACATCGTGGCGTGGCTTTTCTTCGTTTTTCCTACACACAATAAAACATGGCCGCCCTTCAGCTTCTGAGTTTCCTCAGTCTCCTTCAAGTAGTTACAAAAAATTTCCAAGTCAGGCATGGTGGCGCACGCCTTTAATCCCAGCACTCGGGAGGCAGAGGTAAGTGGATCGCCGTGAGTTCGAGGCCACCCTGAGATTACATAGTGAATTCCAGGTCAGCCTGGGCTAGAGTGAGACCCTACCTCGAAAAACCAAAAAAAAAAAAAAAAAAAAAAAAAAAAAAAAAAAAAAAAAGAAAGAAAGAAAAGTGCCCAGAGAGACAAAAAAAAAAAAAAGAAAGAAAGAAAAGTGCCCAGAGAGACAAAAAAAAAAAAAAAAAAAAGAAAGAAAGAAAAGTGCCCAGACGTGGTGACGCCCGCCTTTAATCCCAGCACTCGGGAGGCAGAGGTAGGTGGATCACTGTGAGTTTGAGGCCACCCTGAGACTACATAGTGAATTCCAGGTCAGCCTGGGCTAGAGTGAGACCCTACCTCGAAAAACCAAAAAAAAAAAAAAGAAAGAAAGAAAAGTGCCCAGAGAGACAAAAAAAAAAAAAAAAAAAAAAAAAGAAAGAAAGAAAAGTGCCCAGAGAGACAAAAAAAAAAAAAAAAAAAAAAAAAAAAAAAAAAAAAAAAGAAAGAAAGAAAAGTGCCCAGAGAGACAAAAAAAAAAAAAAGAAAGAAAGAAAAGTGCCCAGAGAGACAAAAAAAAAAAAAAAAAAAAAAAAAAAAAAAAAAAAAAAAAAAAAAAAAAAAAAAAAAAAAAAAAAAAAAAAAAAGAAAGAAAGAAAAGTGCCCAGAGAGACAAAAAAAAAAAAAAAAAAAAAAAAAAAAAAAAAAGAAAGAAAGAAAAGTGCCCAGAGAGACAAAAAAAAAAAAAAGAAAGAAAGAAAAGTGCCCAGAGAGACAAAAAAAAAAAAAAGAAAGAAAGAAAAGTGCCCAGAGAGACAAAAAAAAAAAAAAGAAAGAAAGAAAAGTGCCCAGAGAGACAAAAAAAAAAAAAAGAAAGAAAGAAAAGTGCCCAGACGTGGTGACGCCCGCCTTTAATCCCAGCACTCGGGAGGCAGAGGTAGGAGATCACTGTGAGTTTGAGGCCACCCTGAGACTACATAGTGAATTCCAGGTCAGCCTGGGCTAGAGTGAGACCCTACCTCGAAAAACCAAAAAAAAAAAAAAAAAAAAAAGAAAGAAAGAAAAGTGCCCAGAGAGACAAAAAAAAAAAAAAGAAAGAAAGAAAAGTGCCCAGAGAGACAAAAAAAAAAAAAAGAAAGAAAGAAAAGTGCCCAGAGAGACAAAAAAAAAAAAAAGAAAGAAAGAAAAGTGCCCAGAGAGACAAAAAAAAAAAAAAGAAAGAAAGAAAAGTGCCCAGAGAGACAAAAAAAAAAAAAAAAAAAAAAAAAAAAAAAAAAAAGAAAGAAAGAAAAGTGCCCAGAGAGACAAAAAAAAAAAAAAGAAAGAAAGAAAAGTGCCCAGAGAGACAAAAAAAAAAAAAAAAAAAAAGAAAGAAAGAAAAGTGCCCAGAGAGACAAAAAAAAAAAAAAGAAAGAAAGAAAAGTGCCCAGAGAGACAAAAAAAAAAAAAAAAAAAAAAAAAAAAAAAGAAAGAAAGAAAAGTGCCCAGAGAGACAAAAAAAAAAAAAAGAAAGAAAGAAAGGAATCAATTCTCCACCCCTGTTGAGCAAGCCTTCTTAGAAAAGTGCCCAGACGTGGTGACGCACGCCTTTAATCCCAGCACTCGGGAGGCAGAGGTAGGAGGATCACTGTGAGTTTGAGGCCACCCTGAGACTACATAGTGAATTCCAGGTCAGCCTGGGCTAGAGTGAGACCCTACCTCGAAAAACCAAAAAAAAAAAAAGAAAGAAAGAAAAGTGCCCAGAGAGACAAAAAAAAAACCCCACGGAATCATAAAACATGGCAGCAAAGTACCCCATTAAGCAGGAAGTGGACAGACCCTAGAGATGTTTAGGAACACCCCTAACCAAACAGCGAATGTTTGCAGGATAAAAGCTACCTTCGAATTATAATGAAGTAAGCACGTCCGAAGGGGGAAGACCTTCAACAGCAAGTGGTAGACAGAGCAAATACATCTTTGTGTTTTTAAGATGAGTGTGTAAGGACTGCGGATGCATTTCCAACACTTTTTAACCCTGTAATTAAGGCCATCTGCCCCTACAGTGATATTGATAGATTAAGGGAAAAAAAAAAATGAGGCACATAGGAGATTTGAAAGTAGACGAGGTCTCCATGTGAAGAGATTGTAGCCTCCCAGTACTTAATTATTTTTTGGATGTAGTCACTTACCTGATCCCAGAAGGCCCTTGCAGATGCAAAATAGATTTCTCACAGTTCAGGAAGAGAGTCTGGGGGAGTATTCTGGGCTGTCAGGAGACAATCCAGTAATGAGCACAAAGTCTTCAATAAAGACAAACAGAATAAAAGGACTGTGTGTTAAAATTACCACAGGCTTGCATAATGGCTGCACTCCAAAGATACTGCCGAAATGGTAATGAGCACAATAGCGCTCAGAACTTGGAGTGTTTTTATTTAAAAGATTTTAATTAACCAGAAAATGAGCATTAATCCTGGCAACTTGGAAAATAACAACATGCCATCCTACTGGTACCCGCCAAAAAAAAAAAAAAAAAAGCAAGAAAGAGAACAAGACAATGTTGTCTGGGGAGAAATACCCTTTGAAAAATGAATAGTTCAGAGTCCGGGCTTCAGAGTGGAATAGACTCACTTCTAAATGGTCAGCACACAATGGCTTGTTAATCCTACCCTCCAATTCTAAAAAATACATCACTAGTCAATGTGGTCTGGTTCTGTAAGTTAAATACTTTAGTGAAATGTGAGGTGGAATTCACATTCTGAAAAAAAATAATAATAATAATTACTTTGTCTCCAATGCCTTCAACACTTTAGAAATCCAGTTAGCCCGTCCACGTGAGTCACAGGCTCATCGCTTCCTCCCTCACAGTATCAAGAAGGTGAGCCAGTCAGATGCCAAAGGTGCTTTTCATGCTTCCAAGCATCTGGGGGAAAATAAGCTGCCACGCCAAGTTCACTGTTGTTGGCTCAACAAAATACACGTGGCAAGGTTACATCTCAATAAGAAAATGTTTTTATTAATATTTTATTTTTATTTACTTATTTATTTGAGAGAGAAAGAGGGAGAGAGAGAGAGAATAAGCACACCAGGGCCTCCAGCTGCTGCAAACGAACTCCAGACGCGTGCGCCCCCTTGTGCATCTGGCTAACGTGAGTCCGGGGAAACCGAACCTGGGTCCTTTGGCTTTGCAGGCAAACGCCTTAACCGCTAAGCCATGCCTCCAGCCCAGAAAATGTTTTTAACGCAGCTAACTTACAGAACATTCTGGCGTAGAAACAGCATGCCATACCATGTGGACCTTGACATTGGCTGGGAGCTGTCACTGCCTCCGATTGCTTATGACTGCATAGCATGTAACTAGCCTAGGAAAAGGTCAAAATTCAAACTCTGAAGCCAGGTATGGTGGCAAACACCTGTAGTTCCCCACAGTGAGGAGGCTAAGAATAGAGGACTGTGAGTTCAAGGCCAGCCTGTGCCGTGCAGTGAGACCCCACCTCAAAAAAAAAAAAATCAAAAAATCAAAGTACAGTTGCTATTGTATGAATATTATTTCTGCACCACCACTGTAAAGTTGAAAAATACTAAATAAAACTATTGTCAGATAGGGTCTTGGTTGTTCTTACTTTCATCCACTACCTGAGGTACTTACTTATTTGTCAATGGAAGAGGTCCAGGTTATATTATATGAATAATAAACCAACAGTCCTTAGGCTTTCCGGTGAGCAATCGAACACTGAAAAAGAAAACTTTTATTTTATTTTTATTTATTTATTTGAGAGCCACAGACAGAGAAAGAGGTAGAGAGAGAGAGAGAATGGGCGTGCCAGGGCCTCCAGCCACTGCAAACAAACTCGAGATGCTGTACGCCCCGTTGTGCATCTGGCTAACGTGGGTCCTGGGGAATCCAGCCTCGAACTGGGGTCCTTAGGCTTCACAGGCAAGTGCCTTAACCGCTAAGCCATCTCTCCAGCCCAAAAGAAAACATATGCTCCTTGCCACATGCTCCCACATGCTCCCTTGTCATCTTCCCTGGATTTACACCAAGGATGCATGACATCTGTCATCCTTGGCAGTCACAGAGCAGCTAGATGCAGGATCGGGCACCCTAATCTGAACGTGCCTTCCTGCCTTCACTCCCAGCCCATGATTTGTCTTCCGCTCCTTCCCTTAGTCCACACGCTGCGATTCCTCTTCCCCCTCCCAGCCTTCCAAGCTGGAAATCCCAGCTACCTATTACCGCACAGGCATTTCCTAGAGAAATATAAACCCGAGACAGGGCACCAATGACAGACCAGAGAAAGGATTGCTACCCGAGTCTGGATTAGTGAAGCAGCGAGGTGGCTGGGATGCTTTACAAGGACCTGGGTGATGCTTGAGCAGCAGCGTGGGGAACCCCTCACAAAAGCCCCACGCCTGCAGCTCCCCGGACAAACTGCAGGCAACTCCACCGCTTATGTTTTCTGCTTACCTAACCCTGGAAATAGGAAATAACTATATGACATTGACTGGCTTATACAAAAACCCCATCAAGAAACCTGCCCGTAAGCCAGAGGTGGTGGCTCACGCCTTTAATTCCAGCACTCAGGAGGCAGAGGCAGGAGGATCACCCTGAGTTCAAGGTCACCCTGAGACTACATAGTGAATTCCAGGTCACCCTGGGCTAGAGCAAGAGCCTATCTTGAAAAACTAAAACAAAAAACCTGCCCCCGCCCCCAGACTATCTGTTGAATCTGGTTTGACCTCCTCTCCTTTGCTAAGAAAATTGTAGGACTCTTAAAAGGTCTCCCTACCATCCTAATGCCACGTGGCTCTAGCTTTTTTCTTCTTAAATGATAATTGACAATGTCATTCTCCTACTTAACATTTCCCATTGTCCACTAAGGTTCCCCTATCCTTCACAAGCTT
The DNA here is from genome assembly GCA_036346955.1 of Dipus sagitta. NCBI lineage: Eukaryota > Metazoa > Chordata > Mammalia > Rodentia > Dipodidae > Dipus > Dipus sagitta. The sequence continues at coordinate 65,118,738 of CM070774.1, read as the reverse complement.
ACCCTACTCTCCCCTCTAGTCCCTTCCTACAAATAACCCATATTTGTCCTGCATTGAATTGTTTAATATGTCTCATGTCCACCAATTTCTTTCATACGTTGACTAAATGTAGCTTTTTGTTTTGTTTTTTTGGTTTGGTTGGTTGGTTTTTGGGGGGAGCTTTTTTTGGTTTTTTTGAGGTAGGGTCTCACTCTAGCCCAGGCTGACCTGGAATTCACTATGGAGTCTCAGGGTAGCCTCGAACTCACAGCGATCCTCCTACCTCTGCCTCCCGAGTGCTGGGATTAAAGGCGTGTGCCACCACGCCCGGCTGGGGTGCTTTTTTTTTTTTAGCAAAATTGTCACTGTGTCTCGGGCAAGAGACACCCCTACCTGACCTCCTGTGCTTTAGAGAGCTCCTTCTGTGGCCCTCCCAAGGCCACCCTCTTCCATCAGCCACACACCTTGTGGGCTGAAAGTCCAGCAGCTGCACAAGCATGTCTAGGTCATACGCTAGTACAGAGCTCTAGATATTTCTGTCCAAATGTCTAGGACTTGAGCCGGTCTCTTCTCATAAACCTCCCACAGAGGGCAGGCCACACCACCAGCCTGCCTCTCCTAAAGTGTGAGTGGTCCCTGTCTGTAGCAGAACTGGGGTAAAAGCAGAGTGTCCACACAGGACATATATGAGTCCCTTGCCATAGAAGATAGACATGAGGGCGAAGAAGGGAAGTGCCAGGGAGTGGCACCACGGGACAAGGGCCATCTCAACTTACATTCTTACTTCCAGAATAGAACTCCAGAGGCTGCTAAGTTTAAATTTTACTTTGCCCTTCTAGGTCATTGTAAAAGTCATTTTCTCAGCTGGGCGTGGTGGCACATGCCTTTAATCCCAGCACCCCGGGAGGCAGAGGTAGGAGGATTGCCAAGAGTTCGAGGCCACCCTGAGAGCACATAGTGAATTCCAGGTCAGCCTGAGCTAGAGCGAGACCCTATCTCGAAAAAAAAAAAAAAAAAAGTAATTTTCTCAAAGTAGAAAAATAGATTATATTTTACGTAATGGTCTACTAACCAGATTTATAAATTTAAAGCATTTATAAATATGAGCACCTGCACTCTTGCTTAGACCCTGAAGCAAACATTAGGGCAGTCTTGTTTTCCTGTCTTACTCTCGTGTTCTTCCTCCTTATGCCTGCCTGGTAAACAAACTCCTACTCAGCTTCCAAAATGCGCGGCACACATCATCTCTTCAGAAAAGCCTTTCTAGCTGTCTTCTTCTTCCTGCACCTCTTCTTTTTTAATGAGAGAGTGAACATGGGAGAGAAAGAATTGCCATGCCAGGACCTCTAGCCACTGTAATAGAACTTCAGACGTGTGCACTCCCCTCTTGTGTGCATGTATGACCTTACACGTCTGGCTTACGCGGGATCTGGGGAGGCAAACATGGGTTCTTAGGCTTAACAGGCAAGTACCTTAACTGCTAAGCCATCTCTCCAGCCCCCTTTCTAGCTCTTTCTAAGGCAGAAATAATAGCTGTAATTTAATTGGGACTTTGGACTAAAATAGCAAGTAACATTATTTACTAGTTACAAACACACGCACACACACACACATGCCTCTTTGTTCCAATAATGCTAGAGAACAAGAATGCAATGTAAATTAGAGCAACTGGAACCAGGAGATGGGGTGAAGTGAGGAGGAGAGGAGAAGAGAGGGGAGGAGAGGGGAGGGAAGGAGAGGAGAAGAGAGGAGAGGAGAGGGGAGGGAAGGAGAGGAGAAGAGAGGGGAGGAGAGGGGAGTGAAGGAGAGGAGAAGAGAGGGGAGGAGAGGGGAGTGAAGGAGAGGAGAAGAGAGGAGAGGAGAGGAGAGGAGAGGAGAGGAGAGGAGAGGAGAGGAGAGGAGAGGAGAGGAGAGGAGAGGAGAGGAGAGGAGAGGAGAGGAGAGGAAAGGAAAGGAAAGGAAAGGAAAGGAAAGGAAAGGAAAGGAAAGGAAAGGAAAGGAAAGGAAAGGAAAGGAAAGGAAAGGAAAGGAAAGGAAAGGAAAGGAAAGGAAAGGAAAGGAGAGGAAAGGAGAGGAGATAGGATACTGTCAAGGACTAGTTGCCTCTCTGGCTAGAACTGGAGCTCACCTTCCAGGAATGCTCACCCAGACATCATTGCCAGACTGCAGAATGGAGGTTTAAACACAAAACACCCCTCATACTCCAGCCAAGGCCCAGGTGAGGCCACAGAGGAAGTGGGGAGATGAGCAAGAGTGCTACTTCCACAATGAGCCTGACAGATCGGGGTGAAGGAGACAGACGCCGAGGACACTCAAGATGTACCAAAGCAGAAATCGAGAGGCGCCTAAGAGCTCACCACCGAAGTAGACTTAAAGCTCATCTATCAGGGCTCAGGGAATTTTGTGGAAGAGGGGGTGGAAAGATTGTAAGAGACACAGGTTAGGACATCATACCCAAAGGCATTGCCTCCCCCCAGTCACTGACTGCTGTTCCCACAATGCATAACCCACAACCTCATGGGGACTACCAGCAACCCCACTGAGGAGGGCCCCTCTCCATGCGTATACATATCCTGTATATTGATACATGAGGTATCCATACTAAGCATGTCCTTAATAAAAAAAATAAAAATTTAAAAAGAACATATCCTGTATATTGATACATGAGGTATCCATACTAAGCATGTCCCTAATAAAAAAAAATAAAAATTTAAAAAGAGAAATATGGGGCTGGAGAAATGGCTTAGCGGTTAAGCGCTTGCCTGTGAAGCCTAAGGACCCTGGTTCGAGGCTCGATTCCCCAGGACCCACGTTAGCCAGATGCACAAGGGAGCGCATGCGTCTGGAGTTCGTTTGCAGTGGCTGGAAGCTCTGGAGCACCCATTCTCGCTCTCTCTCTATCTGCCTCTTTCTCTCTCTCTGTCACTCTCAAATAAATAAATAAAAATGAACAAAAAAAATTGTTTCTAAAAAAGAGAAATATGTGTTTGGGAATTTTTTTTTTTTTTTTTTTGCTTGTGTGTGTGTCATCCCCTCCCCTAAACATTAAAGAATTAAAAGGCAAGCCAAGTTGGAGAGTTCTGCAAAGCAGTTTATTCAAAACAGAAGGAAAGTAAAGACATAGGGGTTTTATTGAATGAGGGCAGCCTCCCAGCCTGAATCCACAAGTGGTCAGTTGAAACAACAATGAAGGCGCTGATTGGTGCAGGATGCATCTCGTGCCACGCATGTCCCTGTAAGTCTAGAACTCTGTCCATATGTCCTTTGTTTTCGGGGGAGAAGAACCAGAGGTCAGTTGTCCTCTCTGACACCCGTGGTCAGCATGCTGGAACACCAGAAAGAGAACATAGCTGCCTGCCAAGGGTCCTTTTCCCTGACTACCTAGTCTAGGAAACTCACGCCCATGGGCCCTCAGTAGGCTTGCCTAGGGATGGGGGAGAGGAGGGGGAGGGAGGCTCGCTTGAGATGGCCAAAAGAGAGTGCAGGATGTCTGGCTCCATCTCTATTCCACATAGTCTTGTCTTCAGTCACAGCCTCTTGACTGATTCCAGAGCTTGGGGCTGGGGAGCGTCCCAGGGTTCTCCCACCGCTACTCCCCTGCAAGACTAGAGTTACAGGTGTGAATGGACACACCCACGTGTTGATGTGGGATCTGGAAATTTCGAACTCTGGCAGCGTCAGGCCCTCGTGCTTGTGCAGGAAGTGCACTTAATGGTTGAACCAGCTCTCCAGCCCAGGAGTTAATATTTCTTTAAAAAAATCTTATTATTTATTTATTTGAGGGGGGAGAGAGAATGATACAGATGAGAGAGAGAGAGAGACAGACAGAGAGAGAGAGAGAGAGAGAGAGAATGGGCGTGCCAGGGCCTCCAGCCACTGCAAACGAATTCCAGACACATGCACCACCTTGTGCATCTGGCTTACGTGGGTACTGGGGAATCAAACCCGTGTCCTTAGGCTTTGCAGTCAAGTGCTTAACCTCTAAGCCATCTCTCCAGCCCACGGAGTGAATATTTTTAAATGAAATATTTGTGTCTTGTTTATAATCCATTCCCTGGTTATGCAGTTCCAGCAAACAAGAGTGATGCTTGCCATGGACTTTGCACGTTCTCATGAACTTGAGCCTGTGCTTCCCATGCAAGATTTTAAGGATGAGAGCGCTCTTTGCCTCCAAGACTTAAACCTTCAAGCTCCCTCAGCATCGCTGGTCAGACATGAACCCAGCAGGCCCAGCCAAGCCCCCTGCACACGCACATCACTGATGGGCAGGATCCCAGCCGGTTTGTAGCATTCATCCCGATCGGAGTGCCTTGGACACATCTAGAACAGGCACGCTTATAGAACACCCAGAAACGTGAACATCAGCGGTGAAGTGTACCTGTTGGAGTCCCTCCAGTGAAATTGAGGACCTCTCCTCGCTGGTTCCTTTTCGTCTGCAGCGGCCCCTGCATCTTTTCACGTTGGGTCGTTACCGTGAACGTCTCCCTCACCGAATTGTCACTGACATACTCCGTTTCGTGAAAGAACACCAGAAGTCCTTGCTTCACTGGACAATTCCTATTACCTGGTTAATTATAGCAATACCCGAAGACTGCCATGCGTGTGACCATTTCTTTTTTTTTTTCAATTTTTTTCTGTATTTATTTGATGAGTCTCTCTGTTTTTATTACAAAGGAAGGTTTTACATATAAATAAGTATTTTTCATGACATGACTATGATATTCAGCTTATACTCAGGCAAGAGATAATTAAGAAAGAAAATACAAGAAAGGCAGCATATATCTTCAATATATGCATAACCACGTATGAATCATCATGATTTCTATACTTTTAGATGTTTGTTTCACTAAGAAATATTGAGGATGACATCTCATTATTATATCTTATAATCATGATTTTAATAACTGCATCAGTCTACAAATATCCCATATATTTTTTTATACTTTTTTTTTCTTTATTAGTTAGTTCTGTATTCAGCAAATACAGTCAGTTTGGCACCATTATTAGGCTCATCCGTGACCTACCCCCTCCCCTTGGCCCCTCCTTGTTGAGGTATACGGGTCATGCATTGTGCAGTTAGCCCACAGTTATGGGTAAGCTAAATGTCTCTGCATATCATGACCCAACATGTGGCTCTGACATTCTTTCCAACCCCTCTTCCGCAAAATTTCCCTGAGCCATGTTGGGTCTGCTTCAGTGATGAGGTGTTGGGGGCCTCTGAGGCTCTGGCTCTCTGATTTGGTAGGAGTTGATTTTTCTCTGTGCTGATCTCCTTCCCCCTTGTGCTGGTATCCGGTTCATCAGGAAAACAGCCCCCTTGCTTGTTTCTCCAATTTTTCTTAGTTTCAGCTGGGGCCCTTTTGAGGTATGATGGGGTGGCTCTCTCCTTAGGATCTACATCTATCTGAAAAAGAGAAGCAGATTCTCCAACAGAGAGTAAGTTAGCATTAGGACAAATGAGATAACCCTTTTTTTTTTAATAGAGAATTTAATAGGTGTAGGCCCTCTTGTAGCCCACAATTGATGGTAGCTTGATATTGGAGAGTGGGCTTATGTTTGGATATGGTTCTGACTTGTTCCCCAGCTCCAGCTATGGGTCCCATACCAGTGAGGGGATCAGTTAGCTGAATTGAGAGCAGTTGGTTCCCCACCATGGCTGTGTGCCACCACTGCACTTGTGTGGGCATCACAACAAGTTATTTGCTGCTAAGTAGGTTAAACCATGCGTTGCTTCGACCAATATTGGTCATTTTCCCCCAGTCGCCCATGTAGCACCTTCTGGCACTAGAGGCACTGACTGTCTGGGGACTGACTCTCTTCCAACTTCCAGCCATGCCATTCTAATTTGCATGTCAACCACATAAGGTGTCTTCAGCAGTAGGGTCTTACCACTAGCCTTTGGTGGGTCATCAAGTACTCTGACAGAAATCTGTCTGTCTTTTAGGAAACCTTGTAGGCGTGTGACCATTTCTGTGACTCCAGCTGGAGTGACAAACGTGCCCCCTCCGCTCGAAGGGAGGGACACCTGTTGGGTGCCCCTATACATAGCAGAACAAACTTTTCTTTCCTTTTCCTTAAAAAAAAATTTTTTTTTAAATTTTGTAGCTCACCAAGAACTTAAAATCTATATTTTTTCCTTTCCTTTGAGGACATCCAGGAAAGAGGGGTCACTGCTCAACATGAGAAACAAAGTGGACCGTCACAAGCAAGGACAGGACAGGCAGAAGTGAGCTGCTCTGGAGGGAGCTGACCCCACCCCTCGTGTGCGCTGCTCTCTCCACAGGCTCCTTGGAAGGGCAGGCCACTGTCAGCTAAAACAACAGCCCTGAGCCTTCCGCAGAACAATAGATTTTGATTAGAAAAAAACGGTAATGCCATACCTATTTGTTAATTGTAGACTCTTAACAATCTCTGTCAAATGTGGGATTCTTTTTTTTTTTTTTTTTTTTAAATTTCAGAAGAGTAATCACAGGCTTCTGAAATTCAGGCTTTTGTTTGCAAAAAAAAAAAAAACAGTGTGCAGGTTGTGGGGTGTGCGGTGAGAGGAATATGATGGTAGTTCTCCTTCCAAGGGCACTTGAATAGCAAGTGTTGAGCTTAACAGTCTTGATCACAAAGGACCAAAGATAACCAGCTGAAAGTTTTTGATCAAGATGTTTACATTTTTAATTCAAGCACTGGAATTGAGAGGGGAAAAAAAATCACAAAACACACGTAGAGAGCATGCTTTTCATTCCTACCCAGGGAGTCTGGGTGACTTAGCGTCCAGAATGAGCGTGTAGTTACTGTCCTACTCTACTGAAACAAAGAAAAGAAACCTTCCAGATTAAGAAAAATAAGGAAAATTAAAATTTCGAGAGAAAAATCATTATTTTCTTGGTGGGGAAGGATGTTTGGGGCAATCTGCTATGGAAAGCAAAAATAAATAAATAAATAAAAGAAGAAGTTAAATTGTTGGTTAAAAGCCTAAGTCATAAGACAAGAACACTAAACTGCTACTCACCAAAGCTTGGCAGACTGTGGCAGGATAATTCTGAGACATCTGTGTTTGGAGGAGGACAATCCTCGGCTTGGTTAAGAACTTCATTCTGGGAATATGAAACAAATAGCTGTAGGCACATCTGCCTGAAAATCCTTTGCTTAAGGATTGACAGAGCCTGTGGAGCAACCACTCATCCTTATGAAAGAAGGATCGTAGCCTGAGCCAGTGGCAAAGAGAAAGGGCACAGAGAAAGGAACCCACACAGCCCTCTGTCCTTTGGATCTGTTTTCTACTTTAGCTGCAAATTGGACTTGCAGCTGGTCTGAGTTGGGCGTGGGCCTGAGGTGGCCATGAGTCTTTTCTAAAGAAAACCCTAGTACAGTTAATGTAAGCATGTCTCACACAAGCAAATCTACATGAGAAGCCCTCCAACAAGTAACACAGGGAGAAGAGAGTGACTCCTTCCCATAGTCTCCTGAACACCAGCACCTTTGTACTATAGGGCTCTGGGGTTCCCATTGAATGGAGACTCACTGCCCAGAGCGGCCACCAGGGAAGGGAGACCACATCACCACTTAGATTCAGGTGACAGCGCTTATAAAAACATGTCCCAGGGACTCTCAAAGGCACCTGGTGGTGAGCACAGTTAGAAGAGATCAGATGGAGCAAAGAGGTTCAAAAGCCAGTGAAATATTTATCATCTACTCCTAGCTTCATTTTTTTTTTTTTTTTGTGACTATGCTTTTAGGTAAGTTCCCCTCTTCTTCAGAATGTGTGTATTGTGTACATGTGTGTGTGCAGATGTGTGCACACCGTATGCATGTATATGGATGTCAGGTATGCTCTTCTGTCTTATATCCCTGAGACAGAGTCTCTCATGAGACCTAGAACTCCCCATTTTTTGGTTAGGCTGGCTGACTGGGGTATCCCAACAACTTCCCTGTCTCAGCTCCCCTTAGCACTGGGGTTCCAGGCATGCATGACCATGGCTGGCTTTTTTCATGAGTTCTAAGGATCAAACTCAGGTACTCATGCTTGCATAGCAAGTGCTCTCACGTGCTGAGCCATCTCCCCAGACCCGAGTTTTTACATCTTTATACAGTGGTGCAATCATTCTAACACCTTGCGTTATGGTTTGAGTATGAGGTATCCCGCAGGCTCCTGTACTGAATGATTAGTGGTACAGTTTTAAGAGGTGGAATAAATTTGGGGAGGAGGAGCCTTGCCAAAGGAAGTAATTGCAGGGAACATGTCTTAAAAGGTATATCTTGTCCCCTTCTCTTTCTCTGCCTCTGCTTCCTGTCCCCATGAGGTAAGCTGCCTTTTACCCCACATATTCTCACCGCTATGATGTTCTACTCAAGTGTGCTGGGCCAAACAACCACGATCTGATGCACTGAAACTATGGATAAAATCCATCCTTTCTCCCTTAAGTAGTTTCTGTCAGGTATTTTGTTACAGTGACAGAAACACTTTGTGGGCTGAAGAGATGGCTTAGCAGCTGAGCGCTTGCCTGTGAAGCCTAAGGAACCCGGTTCGAGGCTCGATTCCCCAGGACCCACGTTAGCCAGATGCCCAGGGGGGCGCACCTGTCTGGAGTTCATTTGCAGTGGCTGGAAGCCCTGGGACGCTCATTCTCTCTCTCTCTCTCTCTCTCTCTCTCTCTCTCTCTCTCTCTGTCTCCCTCCCTCCCTCCCTCCCTCTTTCTCTGTTTTTCACTCTCAAATAAATAAATAAAAATAAACAAAAATAAACTTTAAAAAAGAAACACCTTGCAGCTAGCTAAGTTCTAAGTTCTATATGAATGTAAACCTGCACCATCACAGAGGAAAAAGGAACTTCCTGTCTTCCCTCTAAACTCTTAAATATTGAGTCCAGTAGCATAAGCTGACCACAGACAAATTAACAGCGGAATAGGCATACATATTCGTGGATATATATGTGCAGGTATGCGTGTGTGTGCGCACACATCACACATCACAGGAAGTGAGCGTGCCCTCTTCATAAGGCAGGAAAAAGTAGAGGATGGATGTAGGCAATTTTAGAGGAAGAGTAAATGATTTCTATTGGTGATAAATGGGCCCACCAAACAGACAATCGCTTGGCACAAAAGTTCACCTTGGACTGTAGAGGTGGTGTCACTCTATCATTCCTCACTGTTCCATGTGAGTCAATGGAAGTGGATCAAAACCGTTACCTTCCTTCTAGAGGAACTTCCATTATTCAGATAGGGGACTTCAAAACCAGCCTTCCCTGCACATGCTGCTCCCGGTGCTCTCAGTCAGAAAGCCAAAGCAGCGTGTTTTGAGCCATCATCACCTTCTTGACCCAAACATGCTATAAACACTTTTTAAAAAAATATTTTAATCCAGGCAGTGGTGGTGCATGCCTTTAATCCCAGCACTCAGGAGGCAGACGTAGGAGGATCACCGCGAGTTCAAGGCTAACCTGAAACTACATAGTGAATTCCAGGTCAGCCTGGGCTACAGTGAGACCTTACCTTGAAAAACCAAAACATATTTATTTATTTATGTGTGTGAGAGAGAAAGAGGAACAGAGGGAAAGAGAGAATGGGCACATCAGGGCCACTAGCCATTGCAAATGGAGTCCAGATGCATGTGCCACTTTATGCATCTGACTTATGTGGGTACTGGGGAATTGAACCTGGGTCCTTAGGCTTCGCAGGCAAGCATCAGAACCACTAAGCCATCTCTCCAGCCCTGTAAACACTTTTTAATAGCATCATACAGCACTTGAAGTGTGGGGACAGAACTGTTTTTTATTATGTGATCAGATGTTTCTAACTGAATAAGTTCAATTATTAATACACATAAAATGGTTTATATTTGGATTCAATTTTCCTTTCTCATCCATACGTCTTAGGTATTGCTGCACAACAAATTACTACAAACCTTAGTGGTTTATACTACAAAAATAATATAATATCTAAAATTAAAAGACTGGTCATACTAAGTGTTGATTGGATATGCAACAATGGGAACCCTTTCACACTGCTAGTGAGAATATAATATAGTACATCCTGTTGAGAGCAGTAGAATATAGTTGGGACTAACTAAAAAAGTTAAACATATACCCAGCCATTCTACTTCTACATATTTACTCAAAAAAAAAAAAAAAAAGATCAGAGCAGCCTAATTTGTTATAGTCTAAACTGAAAACAATCACTTTGTCCATTCACGGGTAAACAGATAAATAAATTATGGTATAGTCTTACCATGGACCACTACTTAAGTAATAAAAGAAATGAATCACAGGTACATCTAAGAACATGAGCAAATCTCAAAATAATGACACTGACTGGAAGAAGTCAGCTTCAACAAATACTGTATTAGTCAATTTGTATGAAATTCTAAAAACTGTTAACTATTATTATAACAAAAACCTGAGCTAAATCATTGTATAAGGAGGAAAGTCTTATGTGGCTCACAGTTTTAGGGAGCTCAATCCATGGCCAGTTGGCCCCAATGTTTTGGGTCTTGTGGGAAGGCAGCATATCATACTGGGGAATATGTGATGGAGGATTCCCCTAGCAACCAGGAAGTGAAGAAAGAATGAGGAGGAAATAAGGTCTCCATATCCCTTTAAAGGCATACCCGCAATGACCTATCATCCTCCCACTAGACCCCACTTCCCATTAATACCAAAGTCTGGGGACCAAGCTTTCAACAGATGGGCCTTTGGTCAACATGCAAGATCCAAACTACAGCACTAAACTGTAGTGACTGAAAGTAGATGGTGATAAAGAGAGATTATGAAAGGGAAAAAGAAAACACCAGGGATAGCAAATAATTTTTATTATCTTGATTGAGGTAGTACTTTTACAGACACATACATATGAAAAACTTGACAAATTGAAACTTTTTTGTTTTGTTCTTATTTTTTATTTATTTTTTTATTTTTTTGGTTTTTCGAGGTGGGGTTTCACTCTGGCCCAGGCTGACCTGGAATTCACTATGTAGTCTCAGGGTGGCCTTGAACTCATGGTGATCCTCCTACCTCTGCCTCCCGAGTGCTGGGATTAAAGGCATGCGCCACTATACCCGGCTTTTGTTTTGTTTTTAAATATTTTATTTATTTGCAAGCAGAGAGAGAGAAAGAGAATGGGCACACCAGGGCCTCTAGCCACTGCAAAGGAACTCCAGATGCATGCACCACTTTGTGCATCTGGCTTTACTGAGGTAGTGGGGAATCAAACCCAGGTCGTTAGGCTTTGTAGGCAAGTGCCTTAACCAGTGAGCCATCTTTCCAGCCCATATACTTTTTTTTGTTGTTGTTGTTGTTAAATTGAGGCAGGGTCTTGCTATGTAGCCCAGGCTTGCCTTGAATCCCTGATCTCCTTGCCTAGACTCCCAAGTAGTTGGGATTACACACACACCACACTATGCCTGCCTAAATTGGATACTTAAAATGTATACACTCTATTATCTATCAGTTGTGCCTCAATAAAGAGGAAGTAAAAATTTTAAAACCAATACTAGAAAAAAAATAACAGCTAAAAAGCTTAACGTTATATAAAATCAGTTAATTTGCTTCTGGATCTATAAATCTGGCATTGTTTGATGGGAAGGACTCGTTTCTGCTCCGTGTGGTACCGGCTATAATGACTAGACAGCGAGCGAGGGGATGGGATTCCAGAACCGCTCACTCGCATGCTGACAGGAGGGTGCTGGCTATGGGCTGGGCTCTCAGTCTATGCTGAATGCTGGGCCCCTGCTTCTCTGCACCAGAACCATGTTACCTAACCAGATCTTCCGGTCTAGGGATTAGGCTTAACAGACAAGTGTGCTGAATGAGTCAGGCTGAAGATCTTCACCTTTTATGGCTTGGCATTGAAAGTCACATAGCATCCCTTCAACCAAACCTGTCACCGACACAGTCACAGGCCTTCACCTAGGTGCAGGGGGAAAGGACATACTCTCCTAATGGGGCATGGTAAGTTCTAGAAGGACTGAATAGAAAGAAAGTACCACTGAATCCCCCTGGTTGCTTTTTCTTTGTGAATCTACAACTAGGCTCAGTCCTCTGACCATGACAATTCATAACAAACTGCTCTCTCAAGCAAAATAGACTTCTTTGTCCCCCAGCCCCAAAGTCTCATCTCCCCATGGTACTGACTCAGGCTGGATCTCATCTAAAGCATAGTCAATGGGAAACAGATGACAGCTTCTTTAAACAGCTAGAGAGATCACTCAGTGATTAAAAGCATTTGCTTACCAAGCCTGATAGCCCAAGTTCAATTCCCCGGTATCCACGTAAAGCCAGATGCGCAAAGTGGCGCAAGTGTCTGGAGTCTGTCTGCAGTGGTAAGAGACCCTGGTGCACCCACACTCCTCTTCACCTCCCTCCTGTCTCTCTCTCTCTCTCAAACAAGTAAATAAAGAAGTAGTAAAAAAAAATAAACAAGGGGTCCACTATTAAGTAATTTGTACAGGTTTAAAGAAACAGAACACATACAAAAAACTAGCCATTCTTGCCTAGGTAGTTACCTAAGAGACGTGAGCATACAAGGAGGTATGATTCCATGATTAAAGCCCTTCAGGCACAGCTCCCCAAGTAAAATTTCTCCTGATCCAGAATAAAAAGCCCTGTGAATTGAAGAAACATTTATTTGCCCCATACATACTCAGCACATAATGGTAAGGGTAATACATGATGGCTTTCAAAAAACACTGTTACTGGGCTGGAGAGATGGCTTAGCAGTTAAGCACTTGCCTGTAAAGCCTAAGGACCCCGGTTCGAGGCTCGATTCCCCAGGGCCCACGTTAGCCAGATGCACAAGGGGGCGCACGTGACTGGAGTTCATTTGCAGTGGCTGGAAGCCCTGGCGCACCCATTCTCTCTCTCTCTCTATCTGCCTCTCTCTCTCTCTCTCTCTCTCTCTGTCACTCTCAAATAAATAAATAAAAATGAAAAACAAAAAAAAAACCACTCTTACCTGAGAAAGGGAGTCACACAGAAATCACAGCTCCATATCCCACTGGTCACGTGTCTGATCACAGCTCTTAATTCTACCCTGTGGGTTCTCAACTCTATGCTTTCAGCTATCACTGCTTTTCAACCCAGCGTTGAAAACCCGCATTTACAGCTGAGTCATACTCTCAGTCTACTTGTCCATAGCAATTCAGATGAGCAAACACCTCCTGATGTGCTATGCAGCTTCTGGACTCATTATTATCTGTGTATTTTCAACAACATAACTGTCTCTTGGGCTGGAGAGATGGCTTAATGGTTAAGGCGCTTGCCTGAAAAGCCAAAGGACCCAGGTTCAATTCCCCAGGACCTACGTAAGCCAGATGCTCAAGGTGGCATATGTGTCTGGAGTTTGTTTGCAGTAACTAGAGGCCCTGGTATGCCTATTCCCCCCTCCTCTCTCTCCCCCTCCCTCCCTCCTTGCCTCTCTCTCACAAATAAATAAGATATAGTTGTCTCAAGAACATGTAAAGTTACTATTAATTTTGGTGGGGTCCCATTAGACAAAAGCAATACCCACAAATGCCACTGAAACAAGACCTTCTTTACCTTGAGTCACTGACGAGGATGTCAAGGGATAATCCCGTCAGCTCCTTAAAAGCTCTCTTACTTAACAGGATCCATGACATTTAGACTTTTAGAGAGCCTTTGATCTGTTTGAAAGTTTCTGCCAGGCATGGTGGTGCACGCCTTTAATCCCAGCACTCGGGAGGCAGAGGTAAGAGGATCGCCATGAGTTCGAGGCCACCCTGAGAATACATAGTGACTTCCATGTCAGCCTGGGCTAGAGTGAAACCCTACCTCGAAAAACCAAAAGAAAAAAAAAGCTTCTGTGAAGCACCGATTTAGGTCATTTTGAAGTCTTCACAAATGACCTTAGAATTCCTAGTCTAGGGTCACTTCTTAATTTGAGCATTCCGTAGCATCTGAGTAATCTAGGAATGAAAAATAGTTTCATTTTCCAATAAAGTGTAGAGGTGGTTAAAGGTGTTTGCTTGCAAAGCCTGACAGCCCAAGTTCAATTCCCCAGGACCCACATAAAGCCAGATGCACAAGTTGGCACATGTGTCTGGAGTTTGTCTGAGCGATACAAACTAAGAGTAGATTCATATAATGAGGCGATAGAGACCTGTCATAAACATCCTCGCTTATAATTAAGGATACAGTTGCAGTTGTGTGAGTGGTTGCAGGTAAATTTCAAACAAGTTCAAATTGACAACATCCTTCAGATATGTCTCACTGGTGTCTTTCACATCCTGCCCCAGGACTTCTATATATGGTAGGGGATGCCCGTGGGAACCCACATAACCTTCATGTACTGTAAGTCAGGGGAGCAGTGAGTTAATGGTCCATCGGTAAATTATAACCAGTTGGGTCAGAAGTTGACAGGTAAATGCTTCTCCTATTTGTCTGTTGGACAAACCACTCTGAGTATATTTTCCATGTTACCCAGAAGGCACTGGAACGTCGAGCACCCATCCCTATAGAATTGACCATCATAATAGTGGATTTACTTTGGAGTTTCTCTCCCTTCCTGTCTTACTCTCCCCAATTCCCTTGATCCCTCCAATCACTTCCAAAACAACCCATCAGCTTTTATCTGAGACTCTACTTTTGGGAGACCCCAGCATAGGACATTATCTCCCAGAATAGCTGAATCACTGAATTTATGCTTGGAGCTACCAAGCCCCATTTTAAATATGCTTGAAAAATTTTATAAGGCTTCTCACAACCAATAAACCTAACCAATAAAATGAGGAACACAGCCAATAAAATGAATACATATTAAAAAGGGAACTTATTGGATGAACTTACAAAACAGGGGCCGGGCAGTCCAACAATATCGATGTATAGGCTGGAAAGTCAACCACAAAGCTGGATGCAGGCTCAAGAGTCAAAGGATCTGGTAGCTTCTCAGTCCATAAGACTGAATGCAGACTGGGCTCCAGTGTCCTCAGAGGATAACCAAATGATAGATGCATGCACGACTATGTAGCAAGGGGGAGGCGGTCAAAAAGCACACACCAGGGGCTGGAGAGATGGCTTAGCGGTTAAGGCATTTGCCTGCAAAGCCAAAGGATCCCGGTTTGATTCTCCAGGACCCACGTAAGCCAGATGCACAAGGGGGCGCATGCATCGGGAGTTTGTTTGCAGTGGCTGGAGGCCCTGGCGTGCCCATTCTCTCCCCCTTTCTTTCTCACTTTCAGCCTCTTTCTCATATATACATATATGTGTATATATATATATATATTTTTAAAGGCACACACCAGCATGGGCAGCAAGACAAAAGAAAAAAAGTTCTGCATTCTCCCAGAGCTTTCTCATATATAGTGCCCTACTAGAAAGCCCACCAATTCCAAAAGAAGGACTACCTAAAAATACCTTCACATACATGTCCAAGAGACACACCTCTCACTCTGTTCCTAATCTGATCAAGTTGATAACAGAGCTCCACGGTCATAAAATAAACCTTAACATTTTTATTGTGGTGACTTGCAACAGAGAGCATCCGTAAGTAATCGAAGCACACGAAGGGAAATGACCAAAGCTCAAGCTGGAAGTGTGGAAAGGAACGAGAGGCAAGAGGCTTCAGGTGGTCACTGAGGCCCTCTGGAATGAGTCCAGCCCTACTTGCTGGGAACTGGCTGGAAGGTTGGAACGAGGACGGAGGCAGGTGCAGCTGGGGAGACAGGAGACCTCATGAGTCTGGACTGACATGTGGTAAATTTGCAATGTCACTAAATAGTGGTGGATATGAAGCCAGAAATGCCCGAGGCAAAAACCGTAAATGAAGCAAGTTTAATTGTTCTAAAGTTACTCACTTTTGTCTTCCTGCCAAATCCAATTCAGATTTTTGTGCCTTCTGCGTTCTTTCCTGCCTAGGCCTGCTTTTGCAATGATACGACAGTATTTTAGTATTAAATACTACCTGTGAGCAATCCACTTTGTCAATTGCTTTATGCCACTTATAAGAAGCCATGTGAATTACTACTGTAGTTTCCAAGTTCTGACAGAGATAATCTGTTTTTTTTTTTTTAAGCTTTTAACAGTTTAGTGTATGACTGAAGTCTCGTTGGCTGAATTTACATATGGCCCACCTGGGAAAAACCTTCATCAGATGTGTACATTCACATGAGTTTGTTAAATTAGTGACTTGGGGCTATGTGAAATGCACACACAAGCACACGCATACAGCCTTAAACAAGCATGCACATTCACATACATCCACACATATCACAGCAAGTATTTTAGCTTGCTTAGGTAAAGTATTCAAAATTATCCAGTTCAGTTGGTTTTGCAAATAAAAGAACGCAATCACATTCTCCCTACAAATGGCTGAAGATGAATGGTTCATGCCTTAGGCTTCTACAAGACTGAGTTGAGGACACACCACTGGCCTACCGTCTTCTCTTAGGATATTTATTGTGATGCGGAACCAGCTCTGCCTGTTTTCTAAAGATGTTCGATAGCGCCCAATTCACCAATGGTTGAGCCACATCTGCTACAACATCTGTAAGGAGCTAGACCTCAGGAGAGAATTCTGGGCTGGGACTGGAGATACAGAGATCATCCCTGGCGGCTGGAACTGGCTACAGTTAGGTAGATGAGGAAAGGTCTCAATTCAGGACTATGAGAAGAGATCATGAAACTGGAAGAATGAGCAGAGAGGGACGAGAAGACCAGAAACAGTGTCCGGGATTGGAGAAGAAACAGGAGAGAATGGCTGTCATCCGAACCAAAGGGGACACGAACTGTCATAGAGGAAGAGTCGCATGATGCCTCAGAAAAGACAAGCGGCCCCTAACATCTGCATTTTGGTGTTCAGTTACAGTGGAGCCCATGGTAACATGGAAACCCAGCTGTAGGGCTAGGATGTACTTCCGTGGTAGAGCACTTGCCTAGCATATAAGAGACCGAGAGCTCCATCCTCAGCACTGAATTGAAAAATAAAAAAACTTGGGGCTGAAGCGATGACTCAGCACTTAAGGGACTTGCCTGCAAAGCCTAAGGACCTAGGATTGACTCCCCAGCACCCATGTCAAGCCAGGTGCACAAAGGTGGTGCATGTATCTGGAGTTTGTTTACAGTGGCTGGAGGCCCTGGTGTGCCCATTCTCTCACTTTATCTGTCTCTCTATCTATCTATCTATCTCTCTCATAAATAAAATACCTAAAGAGAAATAAAAAGCACCAGAGATGAGGAATGAATGGCAGAGGGGAACTAAGATAATGGTGCCTGCACCTCCAGAAAGTGGTCTGCAGGAGAAGGAAGGCAGAGAGGACATGACGGCTAGATGACAGTGTAGAGTAGATAGCTGGATAGTGTAGAGTGGGCAAGGAGATGGTTTACATGGGAGAAATCAACATTTAAGAATAAAAGAAAACTAATCATTCGAGAAGAAAGGGAGGGTTTGAAACTAGGATGAAAGAGGACGATTTCTCAGCCAAGATCCTAGAGAAAATGAGGCATTGGCCAAGAACTGGGGTAGTGACATCAGGTCCCTGGGACCAAAGGAAAGGAGATGGGGAAGGATAGGGATCAAAAACACATGGGAAAGAGGGTGAGGGCAAGCTCCCAGGACCCATCCCAGCTGCCTTGCTCTTCTCTCAGGTAGAGGAAACAGATCACCACCAGACTCAAACTGTCAATTAGCCTACCTCTCACCTGAGAGCCTAGGCTTCAAGTTTTCCCAGATAATCAAAAAAAAAATTCAGTTCCTCAGAGAAAAGGCCCACCTGCTTCAAGAATGAAGGTGAGCATGTAGACTCTGGCTCTGTTCTCAAGGTGGCCACCCTGAGAAGATGGAGACTTAAATCAATAAGAATGAGAAAGGGGGGCTGGAGAGATGGCTTAGTGGTTAATGCACTTGTCTGTAAAGCCAAAGGACCCAGGTTCGATTCCCCAGGACCCATGTAAGCCCGCTGAAGAAGGTGGCGCATGCATCTGGAGTTCATTTGCAGTGGATGGAGGCCCTGGTGCGCCCATTCTCTCTTTCTCTCCTTCCCCTTTTCTCCCTCTCTCTCAAATAAAAATAAATTTAAAATAAAATTTTAAAGAAAGAATGAGAAAAGGGGAGGGTCACATAAAGAAGAAAGAAAAATCTCTATGGGCTGTGGACAGGTTTAACATTTAGAAGATTTCCAGAAAAGATCTTTAAAAAAAAAAACATGAAGATTTTAATGGGCACATATGAACAGAAGTAGGTATTATAGTTTGAATCAGCAATGTGGCCCACAGGCTCATGTCCTGAGTACTTGTTCCTGTCCTGTAGTGCTCTTTTGCCTTTAGGAGGTGAAGCCTGGCTGAGGGGACTAACTCACCTTTGAGCTTTTGAAAGTAATACCCACTTCTGGTTCTAGCCTATTTTCTCTGCTTCCTGAGCAGCCATAGTGTGAATAAGCCAATCACCACCTCCCATTTCCACCACCTGGCACAGAGCTCTCCCACCTTGCCTTCTCTACCATAATGGGTTGAGACCCTCCAACACTGTGAGCCCAAATAAATCCTTCATCCTTTAAGATGTTTCTGCCAAGTATTCTGTTGCAGCAATGGAAAAACAGTTACTCCCCCCCCCAAAAAAAATAACAAAATATTAAGCACTTAATGTCACAGTACTGTTCTAATTGCTGTTCCAAGGTAACTTCGTGTAATCCTTTCATAATTCTATGAAGTGGCCCCATTACCATGCCCATTTTCTTTTTTTTTTAA
The DNA here is from genome assembly GCA_036346955.1 of Dipus sagitta. NCBI lineage: Eukaryota > Metazoa > Chordata > Mammalia > Rodentia > Dipodidae > Dipus > Dipus sagitta. The sequence goes on along the minus strand of CM070774.1, from coordinate 65,100,077 downwards.
TATTTTTTGTTCATTTTTACTTATTTATTTGAGAGTGACAGAGAGAGAAAGAGGCAGAGAGAGAGAGAGAGAGAGAGAGAGAGAATGGGCGCGCCAGGGCTTCCAGCCACTGCAAACGAACTCCAGACGCGTGCGCCCCCTTGTGCATCTGGCTAACGTGGGTCCTGGGGAATCGAGCCTCGAACCAGGGTCCTTAGGCTTCTCAGGCAAGCGCTTAACCACTAAGCCATCTCTCCAGCCCCATACCATGCCCATTTTCCATAAACGAAACTAAGGAAATAAAGAGTAAGTAACTTGCCCAAGATTTCAAGGTTGAGTTACGGAGCCAGAATCTGAGCCTCAGCAGTCCGACCTCAAAACCTGTGTTTTCCTTAATAGAAGTCAGATGCAGAAGTCAGTCTAAAGCCCCCTCCCCCACTGGCAAAATCAGAAACAACTCAACATGAAGGCAATTGCATCCCAGCTGGGTGTGGTGGCGCACACGCCTGTAATCCCAGCACACAGGAGGCCGAGGCAAGATTACCAAGAGCTTGGGGCCTGACTAAAAAGCAATTTCATCAAAGTAAATGATAGTGAAGGAAGAAAGGTGGGTCCATAAGACCACACAAATGAAAAAGAAGAAAAGACAAATTATCTAGACTGAGTGGCTGGTCAATCAATAGATGTATGTAGTTGGTAGATAGATGGGAAAATTCTGGTTACATTAGAAAACCAACCAGCGAATATAAAAAGAATGATAGAACTAGAAAAAAATCAACATTGTGAAGATTATTTGGAGTGAAAAATCATAAAACTAAGTGGGTAAAAAATTTTTGAGGAATCACAGGGTGTTTCCCAACATGCAAAATATCCCAGTACAATACTTATTAATTTCAAAAATAAAGTAGTATATTTACAGTGGAAAAATTGGCAATTACCACCTTAATCAAAGGCTCAAAATTAACATCAGCAGTCATAGGACAAGTGACACACGAGTCTCCTGGAGTAATTCAGTGCAAAGAGCACAACATCATCTCTGTTATGTTCCTGCTAAAATTGCATAACCTGAAACTAATCATTAGGCAACTTTAGACAAACCTACATGAAGGGACATAAACAGCCTGTCTGTACTTTTCAAAAATATTTTATGAAGCCAGATGTGGTGGCTCACGCCTTTAATCTCAGCACTTGGTAGGCAGAGGTAGGAGGATTATCATGAATTCGAGGCCACCCTGAGACTACATAGTAAATTCCAGGTCAGCCTGGGCTAGAGCAAGACCCTACCTTGAAAAACCAAACAGCCAAAAAAAATACATATATAGTGTGTGTGTGTGTGTGTGTGTGTGTGTGTGTGTTATGAAAGACTGAGTAACTGTTTATAGAGAGTACAGTATTCTTCAAAATATTTTTTGCTGCAAAAGGCATTACTGAGATCAAGTAGCATAATCTAAACAAAGCAAACAGATGAAATAATATAGCATGATATGAATATTAATTCCCTGAATTTGATGGTTACACTGTGGTTATGTCAGAGAATATCCTTATATTTAGGAAATACACTGACATATTTAGGACTAAAGGAGTATTGAGTTTACAATGTACTTTCAATACATGATGTATCCATACTAAGCATGTCCTTAATAAAAAAAAAAAAAATTTAAAAAGAGAAATATGGGGCTGGAGAAATGGCTTAGCGGTTAAGGGCTTGCCTGTGAAGGCTAAGGACCCCGGTTTGAGGCTCAATTCTCCAGGACCCATGTTAGCCAGATGCACAAGGGGGCGCACGCATCTGGAGTTCGTTTGTGGTGGCTGGAGGCCCTGGTGCGTCCATCCTCTCCCCCCCCCCCCCCGTTCTCTGTCAAATAAATAAATAAATAAATTTTTTTATAAAAGAAATACTGTTCCACTCCCCATCCCACACACACATATGCAAAATGTTCTCTCATTTCTAAATATATATATATATATATACCTCTTGGTCTTTTTGCTGTTTTTCCTACTTCTAATAAAGATTGAGTACAGACTTATATTTCTTTCCCATAAGGGAGAAAGAAAACAGCTGCAAGCATATTGAAAACTGGCGTTTGGCCTTAGGAAGTAATGCAGAGTTAATGCCTTCTATGGGGACAGCTGTGATTCAGTTCTAGTCCAACCAGGTAGAATTCAGATACAAAATTTCCACTTTCTAATGGCAGCTGAAATGTTGAAGCTTATACTAAACCCCACTATATTAAAATATTGGCTCATCTTCTTAAAACCACTGAGAGATCAAATAAAACACCACTAAGGCAAGCTCAGGGCAGTACATCACTGGTCTGTGACTAGGGTATTAAAAAGAATTTATCATTATTGTCAGCTATTTTAAAATCTTAAAAATTCATAGAAATCACTTTACTGTCCTAATGCTTCAGAGCAAAAGTAGGGTGAGCAATCACTAAATATGAAGAGTTTGGATCAATTTATATCTTAAGGATATTTCCTGCCTCACCTGTGTTAGGGTAACAGAGCCTTCAAAAAAATTTAATTATCAGGCTGGAGAGATGGCTTAACAGTTAAGCGCTTGCCTGTGAAGCCTAAGGACCCCGGTTCAAGGCTCGATTCCCCAGGACCCACGTTAGCCAGATGCACAAGGGGGCACACGCGTCTGGAGTTCATTTGCAATGGCTGGAGGCCCTGGTGCGCCCGTTCTCTCCCTCTGCCTCTTTCTCTGTCTGTCTCTCTCAAATAAAAATAAGCCAAAAAAAAAAAACGTTAATTATCTATTAATTTGCAAGGAGAGAGAGCGAGAGAGAATGGACAAGCTAGGGGTTCTAGCTGTTGCCAATAAACTCCAGATACATGTGCCACTTTGTGCACCTGGCTTTAGGTGAGTACTGGGGAATCAAACCCTGGTTGTTAGGCTTTGCAGGCAAGCACCTTAACCACTGAGCAATCTCTTCAGCCCTCAAAAACTTTTTGAACACAATCAAGTGGTTGTGTTGAGGTGTTAAATTCTGGAGTGATTTATTAAATGGCAATAGATAACTGGACCATGTCCTTAATATAGTTCCTTGAGGAAGTCAAATTTCTCATCCCTAAGAAGTTTTATTTGCTGCCAACACTATTTCCACTTAATTTTCTTTGTGATTGAGCTCATTATGAAGATTTGTGGATTAATTTTTAAATAGTAAAATGTTTAAAATTTAGAATTTGTGGGTGGCCCCCAGATCTTGCTGTGGTAGTGAGAACATTAGCAGAGCTACAAGAAATGAGCATAGGAATTATACAAAGTGGGGCTGGAGAGATGGCTTAGCAGTTAAGCACTTGCCTATGAAGCCTAAGGACCCTGGTTCAAGGCTCAATTCCCCAGGACCCACGCTATCCAGATGCACAAGGGGGCGCACACGTCTGGAGTTCGTTTGCAGTGGCTGGAGGTCCTGGCGCGCCCATTATCTCTCTCTCTCTCTCTCTCTCTCTCTCTCTCTCTCTCTGCCTCTTTCTCTCTCTGTCTGTCACTCTCAAATAAATAAATAAAAATAACAACAAAAAAAATTTTTTTAAAGAATTATACAAAGTGTTTGCTGTCTTGTTCCTCTTGTTTCAAATATCATGGCTTTCCGAACAACCTACGTGATAACAAGGAAGCAGATTTTCAAGATGAAAAAGGATAAGTAAATTTCTGATAAAAGAGCCGGGCGTGGTGGCGCACGCCTTTAATCCCAGCACTCGGGAGGCAGAGGTAGGAGGATCGCCGTGAGTTCGAGGCCACCCTGAGACTCCATAGTGAATTCCAGGTCAGCCTGGGCTAGGGTGAGACCCTACCTCAAAAAACCAAAAAAAAAAAAAAAAAAAAAATTCTGCTAAAAGGATCCAGGATTGCTAATAAAAAGTACTCAAAATAATAGGAAAGCGAATTGCCTCACTAGTATGATTATGAACTAAAGATGTAATTTAAAAACATAATAAATAAATATTCCCAGTTTGGCATCATGTACTCAATGAATTTTGGGCTGGAGTGATGGCTTAGAGGTTAAGGCACTTTCCTGCAAAGCCTAAGGACCCATGTTCCACTCTCCAGATACCGCGTTAGCCAGATGCATAAAGGTGAGGCAAGCACAAGGTTGCACATGCCCACTAGGTGGTGCAAGAATCTGGAGTTCAATTGCAGTGGCTGAGGCCCTGGCCAATTCCAATTCTCTCTCCTCACTTTCTCTAAAACAAAATTTTTAAAAGCTAACAATTTTTTAGGGGTGCTTTGAGGGCCACATGCTCAAGTTGTTACACGTGGTACACACAATAGATGATGACTTTTATGGTACATGCTTTTAGAAGAATAATAGTCATCCAGTTTCTATTTTGCAGTGCCCTGTACTTAGCCTATGAGTTAGGAATAGGGACAGGAATCATTTGAGGAAAAGAGAGATAGATAATAATGATTCTGAGCCTTTTCTGCAAATCCATTTTTAAAGAAGCAAAGAAATAAGACACTATAATACTGAGAGGGGAAAATAAGTTTCCAGAAATTAAGGCATCAAAGAATCAGCTTGGATTTCTTTGAAAAATTGCCCAGATGAGCAATGAGCAAAATGTGTTTCCTATAGCTGGGCTCACATGATTCAATCAGTAAAAAGGCCCAGTCACTGCATTCCTTTAAAAAGGGCCACTAGGTCAGGACAAAAGAATTCTTGTACTAGCAGGAAAACACCTTCTTTGAAAGAACTGTCTTTAGGACTGGAGAGATTATTCACCAGTGAAGGTGCTTTCCTGTAAAGAGTGGTGACCTGGATTTGATTCCCTAGTACCCACATAAAACCAGATCCACAAAGTGGCACATGTGTCTGGAGTTTGTTTGCTGTGGTTAGAGGCCCTGGCATGCCCACTCACTCTTTCTCTCTCTCTTTAAAAATAAATAAATACATTAAAAAATAATAATCTTGCTGGGCATGGTGGCGCACGTCTTTAATCCCAGCACTTGAGAGCCTGAGGTAGGAGGATCGCCATGAGTTTGAGGCCATCTTGAGACTACATAGTGAATTCCAGGTCATCCTGGGCTAGAGCAAGAGTCTACCTTGAAAAAAAAAAATTGTGAAAAGAAAAAAAAAGAATAGTCTTTTTAAATGGGAGGGATTTATCACCCTTTTTAGGATGGTTATAAACAGGGAAGATTTTGGCTTGGTGACTTGTGCCATTGACTCTGCTGGGGAACCATGCCCCAAGGAGCTGCAGAATGAACAGGAGACTGGGTGCCTCCCAGCCCTCAGCAGTGGAGATTTACTGTGGAAGAGAGGTCTTGTCCTACCAGTCATTCAGACTCCTGCATTGCCCAAATAACACTTAGCTTTTGCAACCACTCATTCTGACTCATTATCCTGATCACTTCCACGTCTTTCAGCCTTGTAATGATCACGGAAAAGCCAAGAGCTTCTGACAGGGAGAAGGCAGAGACCCAAGACCTGTCAGTCACAAGAAAGACAGAATGGATGCCCAGGCTCAGACACCAGCAAAACTGAACATCCCTCATCTCACTTGTCAACATCTTTTTTTTTTAATTTTTTTTTGTTCATTTATTTATTTATTTATTTGAGAGCAACAGAGAAAGAAAGAGGCAGACAGAAGAGAGAATGGGCGCACCAGGGCCTCCAGCCACTGCAAACGAACTCCAGACGCGTGCGCCCCCTTGTGCATCTGGCTAACGTGGGTCCCGGGGAATCGAGCCTCGAACCGGGGTCCTTAGGCTTCGCAGGCAAACGCTTAACCGCTAAGCCATCTCTCCAGCCCAACTTGTCAACATCTTGACCTTCTTGGCTTCAGAACAAAACCTTAAAACTGTTGTGAATCTCACACTCAGAGCAAAACCACATGCGTCTTGTCAAGGAAGGAAGAGAGCCCATTACATGGCCGAGCACCATGTAGCAGTGGCCATGGAAAGCTTGGGAAATCACGCACTTGCTGTGGAGATCGACAGTCGGGAGAGGTGACAAAATGCCTCGGGGTTAGAACTTCGTGCTCACTGTGCTTCTCTTCCAACAGAGCAACTCAGCGTTCTTCACTGATGTCAGTTCAGGAACAGAAAGTCTTAAAAGGGATACGCAGAGGGGATCACCTGGCGCCAGGAGACTCCTGTAAGTAGCGCTTTATTGAAAATCTCAAGAGGAGCGCCAGGCAAGCTTTGCCCAAATATATTCAATAATCACATCTAGCTGACTATAAAAAAAAAAAAAAAGCAGATAGAGAATGAGTTCATGAAACCTACGGGGTACAAATAAGGACACATGAGAGTGACGGGTGGTGACAGCACACAGCCTCCTTGGAGAATTCCAGTCAAGGCAGGGTGCCCGGGCTTGGCTGCAACAACCCCATTACTGTGGCGTTGTTGGCGCAGGCTCACTGGTGGGATTTGTGTGCTACTTGTTTTGTTTCCTGCTGCATCTCCCAGCACAAGATCTCTCACAGCCTTATTAAACTCACAAGCTCTGTTGCAAAGGGTTCTCCAGGGGTCTGGAGTAGCCTCACTGGGGTGGCTGAGATTTTGAGAGCACGCTTTTCATCATGACAACAATTTTCGAGGAGGTTCACATGCTACACACATTTAGCAGGCAGGGCTATGGATACCAGGTATGCCAAAATGCATTGACATTCCCAAATACCAGAGAATCATCCACGCACATCCTTCATGACCTTGAAACCGCACATCCATATTAATGAATGCCACTTCATTTTTTTTTTTTGAGCCTAGAACCTTCCTTTATGTCACATATAAACACAAAAGACTTTTTTTCTTTTGCAATTTGCACAATTTTATTATACTCTGAATTTTCCAGTCGGTTGGAGAAAGAGTATGCGTGGCTTTGTTTGAGACTTTGCCAGGAGTTGTCATGGTTTCAGGATGTCAGCTCGCGGCAGGTATGCTGTTCTAGGTACCTGAGCGCCGACACGGGACTCCTTCATCAGAAGCAGCACATTCAGAAAAATACCAATTCAAGCCAGAGGCCCAATGTTTTATAAAGAATGGGTCACAGAGTCCATAACGGCACAGTGCTATAAGATAGCTATTTCTTCATCTGGGGAGATGGCCCAGTGGTTAGATGCACTTGTCTGCAAAGTCAGCCTGCCTGGATTCGCTTCCCCAGTACTCATGTAAAGGCCAGATGCGCAAAGTGGCACGTGTGTTTGGAGTTCTTTGCAGCAGCAACAGGCTCTGGTGCACCCATTCTCTCTCCTTTCTTTCAAATAAATTTTTCAAAATTTAAAAATAAACAAAGTAGCTCTTTCTCATCAGTTCATAAATTACAACTCATGCATCCTGACGGGTGAAACAGCAAAATGTCTGGATGTGTAACCACAGCATAATCTTTGAAAGTGGTGCTTGGGGGGGCAGGGGAACCTGTAAAAGACATCCTTTGTTCAGACGCATGCATGGCTCAGACACCGATATAAAGTCTTCTGACCATTATGTTTGAGAATGCACTGCAGAGGCAAGCTGAGGGAAGGCATCTGACTTCACTCTGTGTCTAAAATCAAGCTAAGTACATGATATGAGAAATCACCAGTCTCATTCAGCATTATGCTCTATTTGCTTACATTAATGAATGGTTAAATCAGCCAAGAGATTTGGGGCCTTTGGGATTTTTTTTTTTTTTGAGGCAAGCCCAGAATACTGGACTCTTTTTTTTTTTATGTGATAGAGTAAGCAAGAGGGAGAGAGAGAAAAAAATTGGTGCACCAGGGGGCCCCAGCCACTATAATCGAACTCCAGATGCACGTACCACCTTGTACTCATGTACAACCTTGTACACTTGCATCACCTTGTGCATCTGGATTACATGGGGCCTGGAGAGTTGAACATAGGTCCTTAGGCTTTGCAGGCAAGCGCCTTAGCCACTAAGCCATCTCTCCAGCCTGTTTCCCCCGCGCCTTAGATGAGTAGGCAACTGTCTTCAACACACTCTCATACACGCCAGGAGAACCATGAACACAGGCCATGGAATCTGTGCATGCTTGAGAAAGAAAAGTAAAGTGAAGCAAACATGCTCATCTCTACCTTGCATGCATAGACCAGCACACTAGAGGCTGGATTTGAATTCAGGCAAGCAGCTGCCTGCTATGCTTGGGAAGAGAAGCCTGCCCTAGAAACAGAACCAGGAAACCCCTCCAGTAGCAGGCTCTAGGGCCTGTGGGTACCTGCTGGACTGAACACAACCGCTCAAGGGATGAGGTCTGCCGCGGACCTTAAGCTAGCTGCCAGTGGCTGGGCGGGAATGAACGGTGTTCTTTAAGCACCCTCTCACTGTCTCGTTCCACTGGGAGTTTATAACAGTGGTGAGGGAAGAGGGAGAGAAACCAGGGGAGGGAACAGAAACCCCAAATCAAAGGACTTAGCCTCCATCAGTCTGCTTCAGTGATTAACTGTGATTTTCAATATCAAGTATCACAAGCAAGGGAGACAATGTGGAAGGGGAGAAGGATGCATGGCCTAGTTCATACTTGCCAAGCACTGATTTTGCGTGTGTGTGTGTGTGTGTGTGTGTGTGTCACGTGCACAGCCCTCTGCACGTGGTATTTCAGCTTCTCCTCCCAGTAACCCACTTGTCTGTGCTACTTTCAGCCCCTCACTTCACAGAAAGAGCCAGGGCCCCGGATGACTCACCCAGGATCACAGCGAGGATAGATAATATGAGCCACAGTCCAGGCCACTACAGCCCCAGATGTTACAGAAAGTAGTAAGTCGATCTTATACTCTGGGTCGGTAGCTATGGCACACGGAACATTTCATCAGCAAATTTCCCCATGAATTTCAGGAACCAGGAATGGTTTTTGGTTTTTGGTTTTTGGTTTTTGGTTTTTTTTTTTTCCCCATCTCTGATTAAAAATGGGGGAAAAGCCAGGCATGGTGGTGCACGCCTTTAATCCCAGCACTCGGGAGGCAGAGGTAGGAGGATCACCGTGAGCTCGAGGCCACCCTGTGACTCCATAGTGAATTCCAGGTCAGCCTGAGCTACAGTGAAACTCTACCTCTAAAAACAAAAACAAAACCTAGCAAAAACCACAAAATCTTTAGGGTTTCTTCTAATGTCTTTATTTCTCTACCTAATCAGTATATATAAAGAGCCCTCCTCCAAGTCACAACCCTTCTCCAAGACACTCTCTTTAGATAACAGGTCACAGCAGCTTGCCAAAAACATATGAAAACGAAAACCTGCTTTATATTTAGGGAAAAACAATAAAAGCAACAGAATACCAGACCAAGTTAATGCATTGTTCTGGAGAGGCGTCCCCTCCCCCCAGTCACTTCTACTTACCTAAGGAGTGTGATGTCTACTGTTTCTGGAATTCTGTTTTGTTTTGTTTTGTTTCTTCATTTTGTTGAGATGGTATCTCACTATGCAGCCCTAGCTGGCCTCAGAGTCACAATGCTCCTGCCTCAACAAGCGCTGTGTTTGCAGATATGCATCTTGAAGGTCTGTTTATTATTTTACTGACATTAGTGGGCCCATTATTCACAGAGCTATGAACCCTGGACACAAGTTGTTTTATGGAAATGGGTAACTAGAAGATTATTAAATATTAATCACATTGTTGGCATCTCAACAATGTGCATCAATTCTTAGCACAGACTCTGCTATTTGAAGGCATCTTTTGTCAGGCATAGGGCACACACACTTATCATCCCAACATTTGGGAGACTGAGGCAGGGGGATCTCAAGTTCAAGGTTAGCCTTGGCTGTAATAATAAGACCTTGTCTCAAAATAAACAATAATAAAAGTTCTTTAATCAATTTTCTTTTGAGGGGCTACAGAGAATGGCTTAGCTATTTAGGCACTTACCTGCAAAGCCAAAGGATCCAGGGTCAGTTCCCCAGAACCCGTTAAGCCAGATGCTTACAAGGAGGCACATGCATCTGGAGTTCGTTTGCAGCAGCTGGAGGCCCTGGCATGTCCATTCTCTCTCTCTCTCTCTCTCTCTCTCTCTCTCTCTCTCTCTCTCTCTCTCTCTTTCAAATAAGTAAACAAAATATTTTTTAAAATCCATTTTAGGGCTGAAGAGATGGCTTAGCGGTTAAGGCATTGGCCTGCAAAGTGAAAGGACCCAGGTTCGATTCTCCAGGATCCACGTAAGCCAGATGCACAGGGGGTACATGCGTCTGGAGTTTGTTTGCAGTGGCTGGAGGCCCTGGCATGCCCATTCTCCCTCAAATAAATAAATAGTAATAAAAATCTATTTTATATTTTGTGTGTGTGATATGTGATGTGTGTATGGTGGACATATGCATGTGTATGTGCTGATGTGACCCCCTTTGTGCTCACCTGAATAGCAGGGGGCAAACACTGAGTACCCCACTCTATCACCCACCCAGTTTTTTCTTGCAATGGAGTCTCTTACTGATCCTGAAGTTTGCAATTCACAAACCACAGCAGTCACACGTCTCAGTCACAGTAGCAGGATTACAGATGTGTGGCTGTGCCCAGCGTTTACATGGACTCTGGGGATGTGAACTCAGGTGGTCTCCATCCCTCATGCTTTCACAGGAAGCACACTTAACCACGGAGCCATGTCTCCAACTCCTAATTCTATATTTTTATTGACATGACAAACTCCTGTGACCAGTCAGTAGAGCATTAAAACACCATTCTAGGGGCTGGAGAGATGGCATAGCAATTAAGGCGCTTGCCTTTAAAGCCAAAGGACCCAGGTTCAACTCCCCAGAACCCACATAAGCTAGGTGCACCAGGTGGAGTTCGTTTGCAATGGCTGGAGGCCCTAACACACCCATTCTCTATCTGCCTGTTTCTCTCCCTCCCTCCATCTCTCTCTCTCAAAAAAATAAATAAAAATAAAGGTAAGCCAGGGCGTGGTGGCACACGCCTTTAATCCCAGCACTCGGGAGGCAGAGGTAGGAGGATCGCCGTGAGTTCGAGGCCACCCTGAGACTCCATAGTGAATACCAGGTCAGCCTGGCTAGAGTGAGACCCTACCTCAAAAAACCAAAAAAAAATAAAATAATATAAAAAAATAAAGGTGTGTGCCACCAATTTTTACAAAACACCATTCTACCTGTAAATTTAGCATATATGTCATTGTAAGTATATACATTATAATTATATACTATAAATGTACATAGCACGATACTGTTAAGTGTAACATGTGTGGATTATATGATTTATATATGTGTGTGGATTCTACACTTATAACTAAGTTATCTCGTTATTCAGTTACAACACCATGCAAAAGGACACTAGCATTCTGGGGTCGTCATTTCTGCAACACTTAAGATTTCCCTGGGCTGGAGAGATGGCTTAGTGGTTAGGTGCTTGCCTGTGAAGCCTAAGGACCCCAGTTCAAGGCTCGACTCCCCAGGACCCACGTTAGCCAGATGCACAAGGGGGCACACGCGTCTGGAGTTCATTTGCAGTGGCTGGAGGCCCTGGCGCGCCCATTCTCTCTCCCTCTCTCTATCTGCCTCTTTCTCTCTCTGTCTGTTACTCTCAAATAAATAAATAAATAAAATAACAAAAAAAAATTTTTTTAATTAAAAAAGAGAAAAGATTTCCCTGCTCTCAGTAAGAGACAACAGCCAACTGGCCCTGTGTTCTGCAAGTGCTGGCAAAGTCTACTAACCCTAAAGGATTGCATTCTGGATGATACAAGGGACTTTTACGCTGTAGAGTCCAATAACAATGGTAGAAATCGTAACAGTAGCTTTTCTAGGCTGAGGCATCTGTTTCAAATTAGTGTAAACCCTTTTGTTTACTTGCCTTTCGGAATTTAGGTATAAGATTGCAACGGCTACAATTAGTGATGTTGTTGCTGATGTATTATCCTTAATTTCAAGTTAAATCCTGACAGCCGTTTTCATCAGGCTGCACAGGGAAAGCAAAGTGAAGCAGCATGTTCACACACGTGCAACCAGCTACTCGGGAATGTGAGAAGACACCCCAAAATAGCACAACTCACTGAGCAGATAAAAATTAAGCCAAGGTTGAGTCATGTGATGTGTTTAGGAGGCAGGTATCAAAATGGTCTGGATCTTTACAGACAGCGGCACGAGTGATGCATTGGGAAGGTCAGAGCAGAGGCACTGGGGGAAGTTTCAGGGAAGATCAGGCAGGGAGAGAGAAAATACAGTTACAAAGCCCTCAATGAGGACCAGGCAGGTAGCAGCGGTGAGAAGAGGCTGGTGAGACATTATGAAGGGTGAGGGCTGTGGGTGTCTGATGACAGTCACTGCGTAACAACAATCAAGCAAACACTGCAAGTACGGAAGTGTTTGCAGATGAAATGATACATCTGGGTTGGCCTCACAGTAACCTGAGTCACAGTGGAAAGACAGTGACAGATGTCAAGACGGACCATAAGCAGATGGCTCCTGAGGCTGATGATGGTCAGAGAGATTCCATTTTATGATCTCCCTTATCCCTCTCTATATTTCAATGTGCCCATAAAATGCAAAGTAAGAACAATTGTAAGTGCACACAAAGTAGGCACACAGGGTTACCAAGTTTTAGTCTCTGTCGTAGTTTAAAAAATAGACACGCACAGAACAAAATGGCTGCTATACTTTGTACCAAACCACAAGGACGATAGTAAATTCCTGCTGCCGTTAACAAGAAAGTCCCAAAGTCAATGGGCTAATGAAGCATGATTATCTATCAAGTATTTATTCATAATTACAAATCATGCTAAAGCATGGAAGAATGGAGCTTTAAAGTGCAGTGTCATATACCAGTATACGCCAATACGCTCCACCGCACATACTCTGTTTATTCAGCAGCGTCAGTCAGATGGGGAAATGCTCTTTGACTTGCTCCTTAGCAGCCAATTACACTTGTACCGTCCCTCCAGGTCTGCAGTTAGATTCTCAGATAGTAAGATCAGAGCTTCATCACTGTCACGTCCTAAAATACAATAGGAACTTGGGAAGTTTGCTGGATCGATTAACCAAACAGTTTTCACACCTTTGAAAGTCACATTGACAAACCATAGAACATCTACATAGAAATCAAGCCAAGGCAAGCTATTGGGATCATTGAGGGGGAAAAAAAACACTTTAGCAAAACGCACAATGGAATGAGCAGTAGGAAAAAATAACTATTTCTCACATTAGATAGCTAGATGAGAAGTAGGTAAGTAGGTAGGTAGATACAGGCTGATACACTGTGATTCTGACTGTTTTCTGGATCTGATGTCAAAGGAGCTCTTGGCATTCTGGTACTCGTGCCCCAGTCTGCCTGAGATTGGAGTCGTAGTCACGTGTCACAGGCTAGTGTAGCAGGGACGTCTCTTGGCCTGCACAGACATGGCAACTCTCTCCCTCTCCTAAGAGCTCCTTGTGCTCACCGGCATCCTGGAGATCTGGGGAAACAGCCTGTGTGGCATAACGAGGCCCCGTGGGCTACACAGTTCTTGGACATGAGCAGAGTCCCACTCACAGGGTCACTTGGAGGTTGGCAGGTGAAGATCACGAAGTACACGTGGCATAAAGTTCCCTTAATATGAAGACAGCATGGTTGACTCATAAGGATTGTCACCCAACACAACTCTTTTTTATATATATTAAAAAGGGAATTTAGGGCTGGGGAAATAGCTTAGCACTTAAGGCGTTTGCCTGTGAAGCCTAAGGACCAGGGTTCGATTTCCTAGGACCCATATAAGCCAGATGTACAAGGGGGCGGGGTGCATGTGTCTGGAGTCCATTTGCAGTGGCTGGAGACCCTGACGTGCCCATTCTCTCTTTCTCTCTGCCTGCCTCTTTCTCTCTCTTTCTCTCTCTCTCAAATAAATAAATAAAAATACATTTAAAAGGGGAATTTATTGGATTCGCTTATGGTAGTCCAATAGCAGTTGCAGGCCTGAGAATCAAGGAACCAGGTAGCTGCTGGGTGCACGCGGCCAGATGCCTCAGCAGTCCCGATCAGGCACTGGAGGCCTGGAGGCTTCCTGAGGAGACGCTGGGTTTCGATCCATGCGGGTCTTCAGCTGCCACTGGTCTTCAGTCTGCACTGGAAGGCAGCTCCGGCAGCCACATGGAAGGAAGGGGCCAGCACAAGTCTTAATTGCCCAAGCCAGCCTCCTTCAATTTTAGGCAGCTGCGATCCAGGAAAGAGAGGCCAGTTAAGCAAACTACACCCACGTCAGGACAAGCTGTAGAAGATCGGCATCATTAGCAGGTTTATACCCTGCTGCACCCTGCACTCCTAGACAGTGACACAGACCGTCGCACAGCCAGAGTCACTTTCCTGTGACTAAGAGTCACTAGCGACACTCACCTGTCTTTCCACTCCTTGGATCACCCTGATGTCATGACAGCCACACATGACAGAGTAATTCGGTTGTGACAGCAGCACCACAAGGGGACACACTTGTCAATGGGCCCATCTGTCTGCTGTCACTCTATACCCCCTCAAATGCTGGCATGATTGCTCGCTGCTGAGAATGTTACAAGCAGCAGGGATTACCCTCATTCACCCCACTCCCAGTGAGGTGATGTATTCGGCGGTACGTGAGTAGGGGAAACAGCCAGGGAGAGGGCAAGGGAACTTGTAAGCCCTGGGTCATTGTAACCTCTTACCTTTCTTCTGCTATAGAATTACTCACAGAACTTCAGTAAAGACTTGTGATGTCCTACGCTTATATCACAAAAATTTACTGAGTGGCTTCTATAGAGAAAACAATGGGCTATATCTTTTTTGAGAAACTCAAAGCAATGAAATTCATGATTTCTGCCCTCACAGAGCTTAAGAGCTAGTGAAGGAAAACTATTTCCCCTTCCTGGGCTGGAGAGATGGACTTAGCAGTTAAGCGCTTGCCTGTGAATCCTAAGGACCCCTGTTCAAGGCTCAATTCCCCAGGACCCACATTAGCCAGATGCACAAGGGGGCACATGTGTCTGTAGTTCCTTTGCAGTGGCTGGAGGCCCTGGCGTGCCCATTCTCTCTCTCTCTCTCTCTCTCTCTCTCTCTTCTCTCCCCCTCTTTCTCTGTCGCTCTCAAGTAAATAAATAAAAATAAACAAAAAAATTTAAAAAGAAAAACTATTTCCCCTTACAGTCTCATTATGTAACGGGAGGTTGCCACATAAACCCACAAGTCCCATCTTGTAACTTAGAACCAAATGAGTAAGACCAAATCCTAGATTCCATGAGTTGACTACTGTTGAAGCCCTGAATAGATCGCCTCTGACATCTAGCTGGTGGTTCTGTGTGGTGGGCTCTCTCAGTGCGGCCTTTGGGGCTACATTCTGTGTCTTCATCAGTCTCCTCAGCCAGACTACGGGTCTCTGAGGCAGGACCTGATCTCTCATGTTTTCAGCAGGATTTTTCATGGCTAGCCCATTGTAAGCAAAACAGCAGTGCTTAGTGAAGAATGTCTCCAGTTTCTCATATGTACTTCCCGGCATCCTCTCCTTTGAAGCGTAGCATCACTCAGTGTTTGCACTGTTAAATGTAAGTTCTGGGAGGATCAGTGTCTTCTTGGAATCCCCGTCTTCCTGGCAGGAGCACTGGCATGTGCTAACTGAAAGAATGATCATTTGTATAAACTTGCCCACGTCACCATCTCAAAGTAACTACAGAATGAGGAGCCAGGCCTAGTGAAGCAAGGCTGTTATCCCAGCACTCAGAGGCTGAAGCAGGAGGATCTTGAGTTCAAAGCTAGCCTGAGCCACATAGTGAATTAAAGGCCAGCCAGGGCTATATAGACCCTGTCTTAAAAAAAAAATGTGGGGGTCTGGAGAGATGGCTTAGCAGTTAAGACACTTGCTTGCAAAGCCAAAGGACCCAGGTTCTGTGAAGTATCTTCCTCAATCACTACATAACTTTGTTCTTTGTGACAAGGGTCTCTCAGTGAACTGAGCTCACTGATTTGGGCTAGATAAGCTAGCCAGCGAGCTCCCAGGATCCTCCGGCCTCCACCTCCCAGCGCCGCAGTGACGGGCGCACACCACCGCACCCAGCACTCCACTTGAGTGCCAGGGATACAAACCCAGGTCCTCACGCTTGTGTGGCAGGTGCTTTACCCACTGAGCCATCTCTCTAGGCCCTAAACATGACATCTTACATGACTGAAAAGCGAATAAGAGAAAAACATTATTCAAACTTTAAAAAAAAAAACCACAAGTGATCATTTCCTTTTAAAAATGTTGGTTTTATTTTTATTTGAGGTGCATTATTACCCAAAGCCTAGATTTAAAGTAACTTAGCATAATCGTACTGATGGAAATAGTTATTCCAAGCATCTTGCCTCTAGTACTGCTATTACTTAAATTCCAAGGCTTTTAAATCGTGGACAAACTGAGTTTCTAATGCAGCACATGAGACTTTCACGGCTTGCCCTGTGATCTTGTCTTCAGGAAGCAAATGACGTCTTTTTCTTGTGTCAGTGATTCAGTTTGGAAATGATCTCTGGAAATAAGCCAAGTTTTCCAAATTTACCTTGTGCTCTTAGTAAGACTTAGAATATCAATTTAAATTCCTAAGCTAGAAATGAGATTAAAACTCTAGGGTTTGATCCCAAGAAGCTCGGTATTTCAATAACAGAATACTCTGTGTTTTCACTAAATGAACCATGGTCAAGTTAATCCTGAAAGTAAAGTGCATTCCCCCCCCCACACACACCCCTTGATATGGGAACTAGTTATACTTGCTTCTAGTATAATCCACAGCCTAGTTACAACAAAAAATCTGGGCAGTACACCCTTAACACTGAAGCTCATGGCTGTCAGCGAGTAAAGGCATTCGACAGATGTTGAAGCCAGAGGCGTCCAACAATGCTAATCGTTACAGCCTTCAATCACCCCATTTAGAATTTACAACAAACTGAGCAGAAAGCCATTATAACACCTTCAATATAAAGTTTTCCTCTGGCTCCAAGTGGAGTTCAGCAACGGACGGATGCACCATCTGCTCCAAGTACACATGGTTTTTTTGTAGACCTTCCACCAACAGACACAAGTCCCAGAAAAGTCTAGAAATATGGGAATGTCATTTGCTGTGATTTGGGGAATATTAAAATCCCTAACGGGTTCCCAATAACACTTAGAAAAAAAAAAGGACTTACACTGTAATTAAATGAAATAATAACAAATCATAATATAAGGCATAAAATGAACAAACATTATGAATTAATCATACTTAGACAATTACAACCCATATGGCTTGTTAAACTCAATCTGCTACCTGTAGTGACATTGGCTGCATACCATATAGCCAATGCTACAGCTTTTTCCTCCCCCAGGATGTAATTACTTAATTTTGTGAATGAGAAAATGAGATGTAAAAAGCAAGGTCTTCATGATTTTGGTGTCTGCTTAAGTCTCCCATATTGGATCTAAGACACACCTGCCCCTCATGGCTCTGACAAGTCCTGGATCCCTTCTCTTAGAGACAGCAGTACCTGCAGACACAAGGGCTCCTATTCATTCTGTCCTTCCAACCACCTCGTCTTCAAGGTATCCACAACAGGAAGGTGGGAGAGGGGACCTTTCGTGCATCTTATCCAGGCAGGGGAGAAGATTGCCCCATCTAATTCCACACCACACTCAAATGACAACAGCAGCTCCCTGGAGAAAGACAGCTTTGCAGCTTGTCATAAAATCAGTAGTGTGATTTAGAAGACTGGCCACTTTCTCACTACCAAGCCATAGGTCACTGCTGAGTTTGGGCAGACTCGGAGCCTTACCTGGATGCAAGTCATCAGCCATTCAGTGGAGAAATAATCATCTCTACCTGTGGGAAGGTATTGAGAGAACTGCAGCATACCCTAGGAAGGGCCAGCGTGAGTCAAAGTTCATGAGACAGAACAAGAATTCCCCGTCTGAACATACCATTGAGCGCTGAACTGTTCAAGATAGATTTGAAAAATAAAACAACTACAGGGTCGCTGGAAATTGTCAACTCTGCAAAGACGTGGGCTACCTACCCACCTGCAGTGAAAGCGACACTGGGAACAAGTAAAGATGAACCAGGCTGAAGCCTGACCTGAGCTCTCAGGAGCTGGGAACAAAAGGACTCAGACTGCCTTTCCCAAGTAACCCTTACAAGCCAGCCGCAGAGACAACTGCTTGCTCTCTGACGCTTGAGGCCAGATGGTCCTGTCGCCCTCAACCCCCTGCTGAGCCAGGCATCTCTAGCATACACATGTACGTCTCGGTAAGAGAGCTGTCATTAGAGTGAAAAGGGTGACCATGAGCCTCTGACTCAGAGGAGCCTGCAGAGTTAGCCTTGTGAGCAGGCCTTCAATAGGGAGCAAGCCTTCAATACGCAATTCCCCATTGTCCCGGAAAAAGAGTTCTGCAACTCCAGTATTGTCATGGGTAGTTCTGGGATATCTCTGACAAAACAGTTCCTGAGCTAGCTTTTATTTTTTTTCCAATTATGACAACTATATTGTTATGTCCTGGTCAGTTGTTTTCATCATCAGGGTCTCCAAAGGCTGCCTTAGCTAAATCAAGTACAAAGTGTGCAGACTATGAGAAGGGCGAGTCCCTGGAAGAGGGCCAGAGCCCTGAGCCTCCCGTGTCCTGAGACTGACCCACTCCTGAGAGAGCCCAGCAAGCATTGCTTCGCCTCCAGCCAGCCTTCCAAGAATCCCACAAAGCATGCAGAAACAACTTAAAATAATGACATTTAAATATAATCTTAAGGACTTGAAGAGAATAAGAAGAGAGCTCTGACATCCTGCAGCTGGGTTTGAATCCTGCTGCCCCTGTGTACACCCTGAGCGAGTGACTTCAACTTCTGAGTCTTGTGAGGATTACATGAAAAAGAAAAAAAAAAAAAAAAAGCATGTAAGGGCCAGAGGGATGGCTTAGCGGTTCAGGGGCTTGCCTGCAAAGCCAAAGAACCCAGGTTCGATTCTCCAGGACCCACATTAGCCAGATGCACAAGGGGGCACATGCATCTGGAGTTTGTTTGCAGTGGCTGGAGGCCCTAGTGCGCCCATTCTCTCTCCCTCTTTCTCTTTCAAATAAAAATATTAAAAAAAAAAAAAAACGCATGTAAAATGCTTGGCATACGGCCTGGCACATGGCAAATGGTTTCGGCTCTACTTTTATGGCTTTGTGGATATCCTGTCCTATATAGTGCAGCTCGCTCTCTCTTATCCTCCCTGAGCCAAGCAGCCATCATCTCTTGCCTGTATTAGCAAAGCGCCTCTTAACTCTGCTTCCTTCTCCTTTTCTCTTTAACACATCGCCTGGAGGATTTGAGCGATAGAACACCCATGGTGATTGCATTAGATTCCTTGCTGCTGTAACAGATTGCTATAATATTGGTGGCTTAAAACAACACAACCCTGAAGTACTGAGTGTTGTATTCCCCAGGTAGACCTCGTGGGTCTAAAATCAGGGTGGCAGCAGGATGTACCCCTTCTGCAGACTCGAGGCAAAAACCCGTTTCCCAGCCTTTTCCCCTCCTTGGCTCATGGTCTCCTTCTTCCATCGTCAAGTCCTGCAGTATTGACATCTTCCACATGCTGCCACGTCTCTGGCTCCACCCTCCTGATTGCACTGGGGCCATCCAAACAGTCCAGGGTAACCTCAAGGTCAACGTATTAGTGACATTGGTTCTCTTCAGCCAACAAGATCTGGGCACTAGGGCAAGAACATCTCTGGGGTCCTGATTCTGCACAAATGACTGAGCTGGTTATAAACATAAGCCAGATCACACTCTTTCTGCCCCAAGCTCTCTGCTCAAGTGCAAGACACATCTCCAGCCCAGCTCTCCAGACCACGTGCCCTCCACTGGCCTCTTGCTCTTCTCTGACTCATTCCAACAAGCCAGGCAAGCAGCCTCTTTAGAGTTTGTGCACTGGAAAAAGAGAAAGAAGGAAAAGAAGAAGAAAGAAAGGAAAGGAAAGGAAAGGAAAGGAAAGGAAAGGAAAGGAAAGGAAAGGAAAGGAAAGGAAAGGAGGTAGGGAAAAAAAGAATGAAGAGAGGAAGGAAGATGGGAAGGAGTAAGAAAAGAAGGAAGGGAAGAAAGGAAGAAGGGAGGGAAGGAAGAGAAAAATAAAGACAAATCCAAAGAACAAAGAAGTCCATGAAAATGTGCTCCACTTCAAGAAGTTATTAGAGAGATGACCTAATTTAAGCCAAAAAACTAAAATGAAAAAGACAGAATCTCTCAAGTATTGGCAAACATATGGACCCCTAAGTACTCTCACATACTCCTGGTGGGTGTGCGACTTGCTACGATTACTTCAGAAAACTAGTTAGCAGCCTGCACTAAAGCTAATCATATGCACATCCTAAGATCCCAAGAGCACCACGTTATGTTTTATTTTACTAGAATCACTCCCCATTGACTTGAAGTGCCTGAAAGGAAGGTGTTGTGTGGTGCACAGTTGAATATTACAACAGTATCCAGCACACAGCAACAGCTGTGAGAGGTTGAAGCCATCTGAGAGGGCTGTTCATGAATCCCAGCTTGATCACCCAGGTTCATCTATTCCCCCCCGAACCCGCCCATGGCTGTACTTCTTCCATTAGTAGCTTCTGACATCCTAGCTTGGACGGTTTCAAATAAATGATCAGGTCTCCTTACAATACACCTTCCTTCTGTACATCACCTTCTGAGTTTGCACCATACCTGGCATGGCTGTCACACAGAGACCAGGCCTCTCAAAAGTTTTGAACAGGGCTAGAGAGATGGCTTAGTGGTTAAGGTGCTTGCCTGTGGGCTGGAGAGATGGCTTATGGGCTGGAGAGATGGCTTAGCGGTTAAGCGCTTGCCTGTGAAGCCTAAGGACCCTGGTTCGAGGCTCGATTCCCCAGGACCCACGTTAGCCAGATGCACAAGGGGGCGCATGCGTCTGGAATTCGTTTGCAGTGGCTGGAGGCCCTGGCACACCCATTCTCTCTCTTTCTCTCTATCTATCTGCCTCTTTCTCTGTCTGTCACTCGCAAATAACTAAATAAAAATGAGCAGAAAAATTTTTTTAAAAAAGGTGCTTGCCTGCAAAGCCAACAGACCCAGGTTCGATTCCCCAAGGTCCACGTAAGCCAGATGCACAAAGTGGCGCATGCGTCTGGAGTTCATTGGCAGTGTCTGCAGGCCCTGAGATGCCCATTCTCTCTCTGTCTACCTCTCTCTCAAATAAATAAATAAACAAAATTTTTTTAAAAAAACAAGTTTTGAACAACAAGTTGTTGCAGTCAGGTTCGTATTGCTGGCAGAAATCACCCGACCAAGAGCTGCTTTTGGGGAAAAAAAAAAAAGGTTTATTTTGGCTCACAGACTCGAGGGGATGCTCCACGACAGCAGGGGAAAATGACGGCATGAGCAGAGGGTGGACATCATCCCTTAGCCAACACTAGGTGGACAACAGGAACAGGAAAGTGTGCCAAATACTGGCAAGGGGGAGCTCTCTATAACACCCATAAGCCCGCCCCCAACAATAACACTGCCTTCTGGAAGCAGTTAGTTCCCAAATCTCCATCAGCTGGGAACCTAGCGTTGAGAAGACCTAGGTTTGTGGGGGACACCTGAATCAAAGCACCACATAAGTGAAGTAAGTGAACAGCCACAGTGGAGCATTGTCTGTATTTCTCAGGCTCTTGGCTTTTCCTCGGACCCCTGGAGCTTGCTCTAGACCAGTTGCTTCTGGAAGTCTCCAGGCAGTGTCTACTCCTGGCGGTGTTCTCCCTGTGACCACGGGGTAGCCGTCGTTTTCTTCTCCCCGCTCTGTTCAGCTGTGCTCAGGACAGGGATCTGCCCTTTGGAAAGCTCCATGTGCACATTTGACTCATCACTGCTCCCAAGGCCCAGCCAAGAGTCCCTCTGTCTGCCAGTCACCACCTCTGCCCCTGAAGCCCAAGGTTCCCAGGCACCAAGCCAGCACAACTTCCTCAGCAGCTCGCAAGGCCCTGAAATCCCTCCATGCTCCCTGCAAGAACAGGGGCCTTACCCCCAGGTTAGGCAATCCTTTGTCATCTGGCCTCCGAAAGAAAACCATTCCTGTGGCATTGGCCTATGGTATCCATCCCTTTAAGGTTCAGACATGAGATGACGCTTTCCCAGATCGCCCCTGCCTACCCACCCAACTTCACACAACCAAAATCCTGAGATTCGGTAACAGCTAACAGGCTTACACACTGTTCACCAGTTAATCACCCAAACAGCTCTGTAACATAGGGTCTATTATGACTTCCATTTGGCAGATGAAGAAATGAAGACACAGACAGACTGAAGTCTGCTCAGAAACCACACAGCCAGGAAGTGCCAGAGCTAGAATTTAAGGTCGAACAAGCTGGACGTACATGCACCCCTGCACAGCCCACCCTTCCCCCAGTCAGTCACAATCATGGAAGAAGAAAACACATTAGCTCAGTATATACTAAGTAATGGGCTCTCTTCCAAGTACTTCATAATGCAGTATCTTTGGGGTTTTCATCTTAACTAAGAACAGCTAGAACCAGCTGGGATTTTTTTTTTCTTTTTGTTTGTTTTGAGACAGGGTCTCACTATGTAGCCCAGGCCAGCCTCGAACCCAAGATCCTGCCACTGTACCCCCCCAGGTGCTGGGGTTATAGGTACGTGCCATCCACCACTTGCCTTGTTACAATCTTTTCAATAGAAATGAAGAATTTTATGTGTAGAAAGGTTAAGTGTTTTCCCCCAAGCTCACGTAGTTCCTAAGTGGTGAAATTAGACTTCCAAACACAGGTGCTCCAGCCTCACTACTTCTGTGCCAAGTGACCTTTGCCTGTGGAGAGCCATAGCAGTGGCCCAATGGCCAGGGAAGTTTTGGGTCAGCATGGAGAATGCCTGAAAATCCCCTTATTCCCATTCATGGCTCCATCCAGGAGCCCTGCTCCACCAGGATACAGGTGATGTTAGAACAACAAGCCATTTTTCTCCATGTTGCCATGAGATCACAGCCCTTAAAGGCCCTTAAGTTCCTAAGGTCACTAAGATGGCTCTGAGGATGTATTTTTTTCTGATTTATTTTTATTTGTTTATTAGAGACAGAGAGAAGGACACACACAGAGAGAGAGAGAGAGAGGGAGAGAGAGAGAGGGAGAGAGAGAGAGAAAGAGAGTGAGAATGGGCGCACTAGGGCCTCCAGCCACTGAAAACAAACTGCAGATGCATGCACCACCTTGTGCATCTGGCTTACGTGGGACCTGGATAATCGAACCTGTGTCCTTAGGCTTCACAGGCAAGCGCCCTAACCACTAAGCCATCTCTCCGGCCCTCCTTTTTTTAAAAAAAAAAAAAGAAAGAAAGAAAGAAAGACTACCAGAGCTGAGCTGAGAGCGCAGTTCAAGCTTGCAGAAAGTGACAAGAATGATCTCGTTTCATTCCTCACTGGCATGCTGCCCTGATTTCTCAAACATAATGTCTGCCAAGAACGCTCCAAGGGGAGAAATGTATTTCCAGGCTAAACACATATGTGTCTTCTTTCCAACTCCCAAGGAGAAAGGGTTGCTTCCTGTCCTCTCCCTATACTCAGGAAGAGGCCACAGCCCGTCTCCCCAGAATTTCAGAGTGCGATATGGAGAGCAGGCAGCAAGCAGTCACACGGTGTTCAAGACAAACAATGGCCCTTGCAACCAGACTTGTTTGAAGTTTGCTACTATGCCAGTGATAAGAGAACAGGTTTTAAAACAAATTTGATAAAAAGTAGGAATGAGAGGTCACACCTGTCACCTGCAAGGCAGGCGATTGTCAACAAAGTTGCAGGAAGTTGGATAAACTATCTGGCAAACATCCTGGAATCCAAGAGGTTCTTTGCCAACAGGCAATTTCCCATGAAATCTCAAATTTCTGGAATCACAAACACTGTCAAATCGTTTCTACATGGTTAAAGCGCAGTGAACATTTAACAGAGAAAACACCAAACTCTTGCTGCTTTATGGAGGCCAGTAAAATCATGCACTAGATAAGACTATTTTACTATATGACATTGACAACTCCAACTAATGGCTCAAGAAATGTTCTAACCTAAACCCTTTTACAAAACAAAGTACCCCAAACAGTGGAGTGTCGTTACTATTGCTTAAGCAGTTTTTTTTAATTTTTTTATTTACTTATTTGAGAGCAACAGACAGAGAGAGAAAGAGGCAGATAGAGAGAGAGAGAGAGAGAATGGGCACACCAGGGCCTCCAGCCACTGCAAACGAACTCCAGACGCATGCGCCCCCTTGTGCATCTGGCTAACGTGGGTCCTGGAGAATTGAGCCTCGAACAGGGGTCCTGAGGCTTCCAGGTAAGTGCTTAACCGCTAAGCCATCACTCCAGCCCAGCTTAAGCAGTTTTAATGACCAGCACTTTAAAACCAAATGAACTGTTATTTTGAAATTTTATAGTTAAAAGGAAGACTTCAGCCTTCATTCTGTTTTTACTACTTGAACCATGTTTCAAAGTAACCAACTAGGGTTAACTGATGAGAGAACATTTTTCTGTAGAATCCAGAATACATACATACATACATATATACTTACATACATATATACACACATACATACATACATACATACATAAAATAAGGCTATAAAATATCATGTTGCAACCCTAATGTAAAGGCAGATCAAGGAAATAAACATCAGTGGATTCTAAGAGGGAAAAGCTGATGAAGAATTGGAATGCTTTCAGCAGACTATTTCTAGTCCTGAGAGGAAAATTGGAACATCACTGTAGAATAGTCTGTCACCAGCTGAACTCGCTGACTAATCTTGGCATCGCTAAACTTGAATAACCCCAGTACTTTTTGCCCTCCTGACATAATAGAACATGAAACAAGCAAAAGTATTGAACCCCAATATATTAAAGCCTTTAGAATTAAACCCAAAAAATAGAGGAATAAACACAATGTAATAATAAGGAAGACATGGTTAAATCCAGAATGTGGACCATCCTAAGAACAGCCAGGCTCTTGAAGTCAATGGCATGAATAAAAAAATAAGGAAGTGGAGGAGAGCTGCTCTAGATTTAAAGAGAGTTAAAAGACATACAACCAAAGACAATATATGGACTTATCTTCTATTCCAATTTGAACATGGGAGGAGAATTAAGGAAGATTCAATACGTAGAGGGTACCCAACCTAAGGAAGTATCATTGGTGTGTATATTATAACTGAGTATGAAATGCACTCCCCCCCCCCACACACACACAGTGTCAGGTATTAGAGGCTTGCTCCACAGCTGGTAAAACTTTAGGCGGGTGCTGGAGAGATAGCTTAGCGGTTAAGCGCTTGCCTGTGAAGACTAAGGACCCCGGTTCGAGGCTCGATTCCCCAGGACCCACATTAGCCAGATGCACAAGGGGGCGCATGCGTCTGGAGTTCATTTGCAGTGGCTGGAGGCCCTGGCGTACCCATTCTCTCTCTCTCTCTCTCTCTCTCTCTCTCTCTCTCTCTCTCTCTGTGTGTGTGTATGTGTGTGTGTGTGTGTGTGCCTGTGTCTGTTGCTGTCAAATAAATAAAAATAAACAAAAAAATTTTAAAAAACTTTAGGAGGGGCTTAGCTGGAGTGAATGTGTCATTGGGGTTCATATTCTTGGGGACTAGGCCATGTTCCTGGCCCTATTCCTTCTTGTCTCCCCTTCTCCCTTTGAACAAGTTTGCTGTGTTACACTCATCTGCATCACCACAGGCCCAGAAGAGACATAGTCCCAAGGAACCAAGCACTGAAGCCCCTGGAGCCATGCGTCAAACCTCTCTCCCTCCAAGTTGTTCCACTCAGGCGTGTGTCACAGTGATGAGAAGCCTGACTCACTCAGACTGACATGAAAGCACTACAATTACATCAACGCCTTGGTAGCACAGGGACGCCGAGGAAGCACTTAAGGGTGAAGTCAGTGTTTAGAATTTGTTTTAGAATTTTTCAGCCAAAGAGAAGACTAGAAAATGAAATATAGGAAACCATAAAAAAACTGTGAAATGATAAATCTGTGAAGAGTCATCATCTATTCCCTCTTCTTCAATGAGTACTTGAACTTTCTATAATAAAAAGTTTTTTAAATTTTGGCTAAATCTACTTTCTTGAAGTTGGAGGAATAAGTAATGCTAGAGTAAAACCTTTAACATAAAATGGGAAGGCTAATTCTTAGAACCAACTTCACTACTGACCCTGAAATTCCACTTTCAAAGAATCTTTTCTGCCTTTGAAGTTTGTTAATTATATGAACACTACTAAAATGGAACCATAAAATTTATAGATATTCCTGAAATATGTACTTTTTTGCCTCTGAGTTTTTATAAAGAATAATTGTCCTCTCCAGTTGACCAGCTGATTGTCGGTAAAATGAAAAATGCACACTTACTGGGCCATTAGAAAAATCTAAAATTATATTCAATTCTCACCCAAAAATGAGCTATAAGATTCTCTGAAAGTTTAATGTTTCCTACAAATCAGGGACTAAGAGATATAAATATGCCCACTGTCGCTTTCAAAGCTCTAGTATTTCCTAAAATTTTAAAACTGGAGATAAGAATAATGTGTCAGCTAGTTGGTCCATTAGATTTTGAAAAGGTATACATGGAGGAAGTTATAAAAACTTTACTTTATGAAATATGTATTCACAATTCAATTCATGAAAATGATAACTTTGATTTCATCACATGCATTAGAATTAATTATGAGTTTCAATCTAGATCTGATCATAGTAAATTCTTGTAGACCTCCTGGCCCAAGGCAGTGGTGAGCTACATTGGTCTTCATGTTAAAAAGGTACTAGACTCAAGCCAGGGCGTGGTGTCGCACGCCTTTAATCCCAGCACTCAGGGAGGCAGAGGTAGGAGGAGTTCGAGGCCAGCCTGAGACTACCTAGTGAATTCCAGGTCAGCCTGGGCTAGAGTGAGACCTTACCTCCAAAAACCAAAAAAAAAAAAAGAAAGAAAGAAAGAGGAAGGTACTAGACTCAACTAGGGCAGTAACAATGTAATTAAGAAGTACCCATCTAACCATCTAGTGCATTCCTGTAATTAAGCAGAATGACTATTAGTTAAAGGCCAGCCTGGATTATATAGCAAGATCCTGTCTTTTAAAAAAAATGATTAAAGTATAACCTATTACCCATCTGTTTCTTAGTTTACCTCTGAAATAAAAATAACTTCCAGGTCTGTGGAGGAGGGGAGAGTAGTGGATGATGTCCTTTGTTCTATTGATTAAAAAAATTCCCTATATAAATTGAAAATAAAATAAAACTATAAAATAGATATGAGGAATTCTCCGACAAAATAGTGTTTAAATCAATCCATGCAGTTAGTAGTTCCCTATGAAAGAAGTATAATGAGCCTGTGATGCTACACACCTGTCACAGCGGCTACTGATACTGGCAGTACAAATTTATCACCTCCCAAATCTTGGCTGGCTCAGTGTACCACAGACCCTGGTGTGAACCTTGAGCTGCATTTGCCACACAAAACAAATCATCTGAATACATGTCTATTTCCCTAGCTTTTCAGGTGCAGGTGCCATGGCTTTTTGAACCTTTGATTTTCTGGGTCCTAGAGCAGTGTCAGATAGTCGTGGACCATCACTAAGAGCTTGTGGAACCAGTGCCAATGGCTCTAGTCAAAACAAGGAGACGCACCTTACATTATCATCAGCCATGGTGAATAACAGAGTAAATAGTTTTTGTGAATAACTACTTCATGTGAAGACCTATTAATTCATAAACATTGATTCGTTGCTTATAACTATAAGAAATTTGCTAATATTTATTACAGCTGTAATTTTAAGGCAATAGTATCAAGCAGGAGAAACGTCAAAGCAGCAATAAAAAAGTCTCCCAACAAAGAGAAGCCTAGGACTGAACTAATTCCCTGCCCAACCAGTAACGAGTTAATCCCAGTGGTCCTCGGACTGCTCTTTAAAATAGGAAGGGAGAAGACACTACCAAATTCATTCTTTACAACTAGAATTACCTGAACACTAAAACTGGATAAGAACATTTTTAAAAGAGAGAAAAAACTATAGAATAATTTTCCCAATGGGCATAGATGTACCCTCCACTAGCCCTCCCCACACAGACACACAAACACACACATACACAAATTCTCCATAAAATTCTTGCAAACTAAATTCAAGAACACATATAGAAGCTTACACACTATGGATAAGTTGATTTCATTCCAGAGATGTGAGGTTTGTTTAACATAAACACATCAATAAATGTAGTATACAGCTCATAAATAGGAATAAGGACAAATCACATGATCATCTCACTAAATGGAGAAAAGACCTTGACAAAGTTCAACATTCCTTCATGACAAAAGTCCTTAAAGGGATGGGAGGATGGTTTAGCAGTTAAGGCATTTGCCTGCAAAGCCAAAGGACCCAGGTTCGATTCCCCAGGACCCACGTTAGCCAGATGCAAAAGGGGGCACAGGCGTCTAGAGTTCATCTGTAGTGGCTGGAAGCCCTGGTGTGTCCATTCTCTCTCTCTCTCTCTCTCTCTCTCTCTCTCTCTTTCTCTGTCAAATAAATAAAACTAAAATTTTCAAAGTCCTGAAAAGACTAAGAATAGAAGGAACATACCTTAACATAATGAAGGTTGTGAGTGACAAAACTATAGCCAACATTATACTAAATGGGGAAAAAACTGAAAACGTTTCCCAGAAAATCAGGAATGAGCCAAAGGTACCCACTTTCACCACTTTCATTCAATATAGTGCTCAAACTGTTAGAGCAAAAAGATAAGAGAAAGAAATAAAAAGGATACAAATAGAAAAGAAAAAAAATCAAATTAGCTCTATTTGCAGATGACATGATCCTATACTTAAAAGACTCTAAGTACTCCACCAGAGAACTCTTAAATCTGATAAACTTTCAGGAAAGTAGCAGAATATATGACCAATATTAAAAAGTCAGTAGCTTTTATATTTACCAACAACAAACTTGAAAGAAAGAAATCAGAAAAGAATTCCCATTCATGGGCTGGAGAAATGACTCAGTGGTTAAAGGCACTTGCTTGCAATGCCTGATGGCCTAGGTTCAATTCCCCAGTGCCCACATGAAGCCAGATTCACAGGGTGTCACATGTACCTGGAGTTCATTTGCAGTGGCAGGAAGCCCTGGCATACCCATTCTACTCTGTCTTTCTCTCCTTGCAAATAAATAAGAAATAAAATATTTTAAAAGAATTCTGATTCATAATAACTCTTTTTAAGATAATTTATAAATAAACCTAACCAAGGAGGTAAAATACCTCTGCAATGAAGACTTTAAGACACTGAAGAAAAAAAATCACACTAAAAGATGGAACGACCTCCTATTCTCATGGATTAGCAGAATTAATACAGTGAAAATATTACATTATTACCAAAAGCTATATAACCAAAAGCAATCTATAGATTCAATGTAATTCCTATCAAAAATCCAATGGCATTCTTCACAGAACTAGAACTCTGAAATTTTTATCCTTTATGAACAGTGTGGCCACAAGGCCATTCTCCTTCCAGAAGATATTTTCTATAGAAGACGAATTTCTGACATGAGCCATTTGTCATTACCTTCATTTCCCTGACTTGCTGGGCATGACGGCGTTAACTGCCCTCCACAAGAACTGCCTGCACAAAGTACTGCAGTCTACAGACATTTCCCACTGCAGGATGTTGAATGGAGGACAGAGAGAAGGAGCTGAAAACCTGCTGATATCCACAGATCAAACCAGTGATGTAGGGCTGGAGAGATTGCTTAGCGGTTAGGGCACTTGCCTGCAAAGCCCAAGGACCCATGTTCAACTCTCCAGATCCCACGTTAGCCAGATGCACAAAGGTGAGGCCAGTGCAAGGTCACACATGCCCACTAGGTGGCACAAGTGTCTGGAGTTCACTTTCAGTGGCTGAGGGCCTGGAGTGCCAATTCTTTCTCTCCCTCTGTCTCTGTCGCTTGCTCTCTCTAAAATAAGATAAAGGGCTGGATAAATGGCTTAGTGGTTAAGGCACTTGCCTGTGAAGCCAAAGGGCCCAGGTTTTATTCTCCAGGGCCCAGGAAGCCAGACGCAGAAGGGGGTGCACACATCTGGAGTTCCTTTACAGAGTCTGGAGGCCCTGGTGCACCCATTTTCTCCCTCTCTCTCTCTCTCTCTCTCTCTCTCTCTCTCTCTCCCCCTCCCTCCCTATTTCTCTCTCTCTCTCAAATAAATGAAGAAAAATAAAATATTTTTTTAAAAAATATTTAAAATAAAATGAGTTTTTAAAAAACAGTGATGCAGACTTCTCTGCCAAATGGAAATGCCACAGTGGTTCAGTGATGCGGACATCAAATCCAGCCTCTGTGTGGCTACAGGAAGTGAAAGCGTCCCTTGGGAGACGTCTCTGCCTGGTGTTACCTTCATCAGATTCTATTGCATCTCCTTCAAAACCTCCTCTAGAAAAATTAAAGAGAAGCAGGCTGAATTCCACCAGAACCCTCCCCCAGGCCAATGGCATGCTTAGGGATAGTATGATAAGGAGGTTTATGTTCTCTGGGAATCTAAAACTATCTACTTCTAGTGGATACCAAGGTCCTGTGAAGTTG